>CM062568.1:131575268-132850837 GCA_031468815.1 Morus bassanus | reverse complement strand
AGATTGCCTCAGTCAGATTGCTTATGTGTTCTAGGAGGAATTTCACCAAGCTTGCACAGAATCACAATCAGATCAGACCTCTAATTACTTTCTAACATCTGTAATTAAATAAAAGTTGTTGGTACATTTCAACAACTTACTGAACAGTTGATCTTTGCTATAGTCCTCTTCCAGCAAGCATTCGTGCAGCTGAAGACCATTACTAGAAAGCCATATAGTTGCTGCAATAGTTTACCCTGTTAATTGATCAAAAACTATAAAGTAAAATGTGATGACATGGAGACCTAAGCAGTCAATGCATGTAAAAGATGCAAGAAGAAAATGGTTTCGTAGATCTTGTGTAGTTGAAAAGTCTGTAAATTTCTTTATCAATAATTCTATTTGTGGGAATAATTGGTGGATGAAGTATAGTGCACAAGCACAAGAACACTAAATGCTAGGTGATAAATTAAAGTTGTGTCCTGTTCCCATAGAAGTCAATTACAAAATTGATTAGCAAATTATAATGTAAGCCACAGAAATATAGAATCTGAGAAAAAAAATGCATTTTCAATCTGCAGAAAAATTGAGAGGCTGAAACTATAGAGCAGATTTTTTGTAATGAATGGAGAAAAAATGACTTTTCTCTTAGGTGTCAGTCACTGCTGATAAGTAAACTGTAAAACAAAAATTTGAAGTTTAACGATTAGGCACTTCAATATTAAAATGGAGCCTTTAGCTTTGATTTGGCAAGGTTACTCTTCCAAGTATAATTTTATTTCCCTGGAGAATCTGGGGATAGTTGGTATTGAAGGTTGAAGAATCTCTGGAACTTACAATTTCTCTTCTGTTTTAGCCAAGCAATCTGGACAAAGTTGTCAGCTCCTCTGGATTATATTTATATCAAAGCATGACAGGCAAACATGAGAGCAGCAGTTGAAGGACAAAGACAGAGTCAAGAATCGGGAGGGCTCTTGGTTATGAGGATGCTCTGCAGTACAGAACGGGCAGAAATTGGCTTTCAGTTTAGAATTCTAATTCTAAATTGTCTGCCATAAAATTTTTCATCCTTTCCAAGTGGCTTGTACAGCACAAATTCCATTGCCAGCAACTTGGGGGTTGAAACCAGGATTTTACTAGCAGATCAGTTCTCAGAAAGCCTACATAACTGTCCATTGTTTTTTAGAATAGATATCCATTAATACAATGGATTGGCAGAAGAAAAACAGCAAGTGAATAAAAATAAACCATTATGAAATTTCTGTATTTCAGTAGGAGCAGAAACTTGTCGTAAATTGACAGGTATGTGCATTTAAACTAATATGCAGAAGAGACGAAGTGTCTCTGAATTAGAAAACTGTTTGAGGTAGTAAGATTCTGTAATATGAAGCTTAAAATAATAAAATTACAGAATGTAAAGCTAATGGAAGATTAGAAACTCCACAGAAAGCTGCACCTTGTAGGGAAAGAGAAATATGACATTGAGGGGAAAAGGAAAGAGTCCTAGAAAGGAGAGGGTTTTACTTCCTGAGGTATTAAGGTCAACTAGTGTTCTTTGCTGGAATCTTGGCACGTTCAGAAATGTCTCTGATTATTTGAGACTTAATTACATAAAATGATGCAGATGCAATAGATAAAGCTGATTGTGAACTTCACAGCGCAATGATTGTATCATCTGTTCTCATGTATTCATCAGCTTAGAATCAAAGTAGTACTATCAAAATCTTTGTTTTGAAATGTCAAAAGTGGAATAAATTTGAAAGAAAATAATGAAAGCATCCAAATCCCCCATTTCACAGCACAGTTTTAAGAATCTCTTGAAGGCATTTCTCAATTTTACAGAAAAGGAATGCATGAAGAAGGGAAAGCAGGAAAAGATTTTCTGCTTTGGTTTTGATTTTGAACTAAACACAACTTCTACAGCTGGAAAGTCTGATTTTCCAGCTGAATCTAGGCAAAGCAACTGTGTAGAGTCAACTGCCCTATCTCATTCGCATGGAAAGCTTTTCTCATTGCTTTAATAGCATTTAAAGTGACACCAGCAGGATGGTAACAGTAAGTTAAGTTAATATGATTTTATTGTATTTAATTTAGCTTTACAATCTTTAAATGTCATTCTTGCATAATTAGTGCATCATCCTGCTGCTGCGTAGAAATAAGGTGGAGGTTTTCTTGCTCTTACAGCACCTTGCTTTACCTTAATATATGTTCGATTATTTTAATTTCAGACTGGCTCTGAGTTTTCTGGATTTATAGTGTGAGGCTTTGGGATACTTACAAAATCTTTTTTCATTCTTTACCCTTAAATTACTCAGCAGAACTTAATGTAGGTGTTTTTGTTTGAAAATAATGAGAATGGCTGAGTAATATCCTGTGTGAAATGAGCACAAGTCTCTTGGTTCTAGTTTATAGTAGACAGATACTTACATCAAAGAAAAATGGTGCTGGTACCATTTTACACCATACTCAAGAGTGTTAACAGAGATGCTAAATACTTAACAGAAATTGAATTTTTGTCTTATTTCTCTTCAGTCCAGGGAAGGTTTCTGGCTGATTCAAGTGCTGTAGTGGCAGTAACTAAAGCACAGTGATTCTTTACTCGTCTTTCTATGAGTTTGCATTTCATTGGTTTTGTAGGTATAATGTCTACCTACCTCTCTGAGTTCCTTTTTAATGTGAAGTCTTAGCACTATGATTTAGTAAGAATATAATAAACTGAATGGGGTGTTTGAGAAGGATAAAGCAGAGTGTTCAAGACAGCTTCACCACATCAACATTATAGTGGCTGAGAGGGAAAAGTATTCAAATAAAAAAACTGAACCACTAAAATTTTACAGCAGTCTGCCCTTTGTTCTACACCAAGGCTACAATGAGAACTTAGTTTATTCATCTTGTCAGGCAGAAGAAGAGCAACAAAAGGAAAAAGATGGAGGAAAAGAGAAAGCTAAACCTTCTGGCAAAGAGAACCTCCCTAGTGCCAAGACAGCTGAGAAAGAAAGGAAAGGAAAAAAGACAGAAGTAGGCCCTCTAGCACCAGTCACTGTTAAAAAGGACACCCAACTGAAGCGACGGGGAGAAGTGGAAGAGGAAGACAAATACATTGGTATGTAAAAAACGTAGATTTACTCCTGATAAACTTGCTAGAAATCTTGCAGCCTAGCTTCTAACCAAGTACTTTCTTTTGTTCCATGTTGAAAAGTCAAGATTTATTTGGCAATAATAAAGCATTGCCACTTTGCATTTGAAGAGGGCACTATGTTCTGCTCAGTATTAGGACAGTTTGTACAGTCCAAGAAGTAGAGATGATGTATATGTACCATGTCAACATCAAAATGTTTTAGCATGTGTAAGACTAAAAGAAAGTGGCTAAACAAATCATACAGAAAACCTTTCTTACAGAAAGATTTTGGAATAACTAAATGCATTTGTGTCAGCATCCAAAGGCAGCTTTCTCCTTGTATTGTAAAGTATAACAGAGCTGTTTGCCATTGTCTGGGGATGAAGCCAGGTTCTGTACAAAGGGCAATATGATTTCATTTGCTGTAAAAACATGTGGATCGAACTGAGATCTGAAGAAATCTACTCCAGAAATGAGCGATACAGAGTAAGGAATAATATCCTAACTAGCGCTGAGAAGATCTTTATTCTTAATACATAGCACCCATGGTTACAAATGTCACTGGAAAAAAAAAATATTGGAGAATGTGCATAGCTCTCCTCATTAGATCACAGTTACATTTCATTTGGACCATAATATGTTTGAGCTACATCAACATAAACAGGATCTCTCCTGCTGGAGAAGCACTTGCTGATTTTTGGATGCATTATGTGTACCTGATACTCCCTAGTTGAACTGCTGCAGGCTTTCCTCACTCTTTCATCAGACCTTTGTCTGCATCTCATTTGAGATCAATGGCATTCTTCAAGCATCTAAAAAGCATCGGTCCAGGTGTTTAGAGCAAATCTTGAATCTTAGCAAAGCTGACAAAAATACACAAGAATAGAACAGTAGCTATCTGTGCATAGCTCCTCGTTTTTCAGATAAGGCTTGGCTATAACATCATTCTTTCAATAATTTTTACGTTTTTCAGGGCCTGAAATAAGTTTTCAAAGAAACATTCATGCCTGTAAGAATCCAAGCTGAAATGATGTAGAGAACTCATGTCATCTTACTAAAATTTGTACAGAATGTACAGTACAGAGTGGCTTTGGGTGGATATTAATGTGCTTCCACTAGGCCCCGTAGAAACAATTCTACCAGCTCCAATGTTTTTGCTCCCTACTGCCTTGAGAGGTGGGCAGAAAACATCAGGTACCCGTATAAAATATCCATGCTTTGTTGCCTTGTTAGTCACAGCTAATGAGAAGACAAAGAAAGGAAAATACAAATTGCTTCCAAAAACTAACAGCCATGAAAAGCATCCTTCTTTAGTGTGCTTAGTAGCTTTATATTATGAATTACTAGTACTGCTGTTAAACTCTGATATTATTGACTGGGATTTGTCTCATTAGTCCCAAGGATATTTACAAAACAGCAATAGTTACCGATTGCCTCAAAGGAGAAGTTGAGGTATTTTGCGCTTGGTCACTTGTGCTGTATTTGATTTTACAGTCATGACTGTACTGAGCTGAAGCCATTCGGAGCAATTTACCATATTCATTGTGCAATCACACAGTTAGGCTTAACAATAAACAAATTTATTCTGACTCATACAAAAAAATTGCATTCAGTGGGTTGATTTCCAGTCTGAAGTATAGATGGACATATATCTCCAGTCCAGATAAGGAACTACCTAACAATGGAAAAGATAATCTGACCTTGCTACTTCCTTTAGTTGTGCTGAGGAAGACAGTGAGGAGGGACCTATAGCCCTAAAAAGGGACAGCAACCCACAAAACCTTCACCCTAGGCTACAGGAAAAAACACGGCTATTGTTTTATGGAGAGGTAATTGTTTCTTCATTCTTTCTGACAGTTCCACCTAGGAGTCCATATCAAGAGAAAATTAAGTCAAGTATTGCCAAAACTTCTGGAGACCATTCTAAATGAACATTAAGTGTGGTGAAACGACAGTGTCAGGAATTTCTATCTTTCCTCGAGAACATGGCAATTAAGGTTCTCAAGGACCTCACACTAAAGCTTTGGTTTCGGTCTTGGAACAAAGTGGTGCCAGCTCCACTTCTCAGTATCAAGAATATGTAGATCTATGAAACTTTTCTACCAAGAACGTAGTACTCAAAATCTTCATGCATATTCCATATTTTACAAGTGCCTAAGCAGAAGACATGAAGAACCTTGGATGATCCTTAAAGTTGATACAGTGAAATTTTTTTTTCAGCACTCTTGGCTACTCTATTATAGCTGTATCAAGAAAAAAAACAAAACAAAAAACCAAACCAAACCAAACCAACCAACCAACCAACCAACCAAACAAAAAAAACCAAAAGAGAAAAATGCCCCAATTTTTACTTGAGAGTAGTCTGAGCTATTGCTTATAAATGACCATGTCTTGAATGCAAAGACAATCTGTATCTGTTTCTAGTAGCTAAAAGTCATTTTATATTAATCCCTAGTACATTATCACCTTTCTGAAATGGAATATTTCTGCTTTTGTGTAATCTTGAGATTACATGCATTGATGGCTTTCATCATTTACATATGAACTAGTCACTGATTATTAGAACTGACTGATTATTATTAACTTGTCATGGTTAATAGCATAATCATAATTATAACCCTTGAATGGGAGGCAGCCTTTTCAGCATGTATGCATTGGAATTTTGGGATCTCTGTAAGTCACTATGCAGACATCTGTCTTTTTTGTTAGAAATCATTAATGCTCAGTAATTATATGTACTCATGCTTTTTCTTCCTGCAGTAACTGAGGCATCAAAATACGTAGTTCAGTTTCAGTACTAGCAGTGTTATAATGGATTAGTTTTCTTCTGGTTTTGATTTTGCTTTATGCAATATATGTACTGGGCTGTGGTGGCTGCTTCCTCAGTCATTCTCCAAATTCCTAAGTTCATGATTACCTAATGTTACAAGAGGAGAGACAACCGTGTTGCCAGCCTGCTGCTCCAGTTGGTAGCAACATTTGCTCAGCCCTGGCTATATACCTGAACACAGGCAGATGTCAATGCCAGGCTACCTTTTTTCCTGCCCTTTTTTCTCCCATGGATGATTGAGTCCCGTGAGCTGAGGAGTGGCCAAAGGACTTTTAAGTGTGTTGTGTAAGTAGGCATAAGGAAAAAGCTTAATGCTAAATAGAATATAAAACCATGTTTTGTTGTTAGTGCAGGATCTGCATTAATTGTATGAGTTCCATAGTCAATGGAGAGATACAGGAACTTCAGCAGGCAGTTTCTGTTGTCTTAGGATCAATAGCCATGCTGGATGAATTAAATTACCTGATACCTGTCTGAATAGCTGTTTTCTGCATGGGCAGTAAAGGGAATCTTTGCAACTAACTTAGCCTGGAGTCAAGCTTCTACAGGGCTCGTTTTTACTTACATAATGCTTAATCTTTTGCTTTGGTACTGAAACGTTGCTATGCGGATCTCTACAGAAGTAATAAGCCAAAACAGAGCAGGCACTCAATGAAGCTTCTCATCTGTACTTTAGGATGAATTTGGATATGCCCCTTGCCAACTAAAAGAACTAGTGTGAGCTGGTATTACCAGCTGATGAGGGTTTTGACAGGAGTCCATCTAGCAAACATGAACCTGTTCGGGGGGACAGCAGTCACCAGTGAGTGAGCTCATACCTGCAGCTAATCCTTCAAAACTATTACAGTTAATACCATCTCTCAGCTAAGACTCAGTAACTTATTCTGTGTGTGCTCCCTGGCCAGCTTTCTGCTGGATGAAATAGGATAGCTTAAACTACCATTAGAGCGTGTGAGTATGTCCTGACACGAAATGCCCTTAAGAGAAGCAATTACAGAAATGCTACTACAACTAGCATTCTGGTTATAATCAGCTTCTCCAATTTTTCTCCTCGTGCTTCTCCAAACAAGTTTTAATTCTGACTTGTATTCTTCCTGCTGAGTTCTAGGTGGTTTGCTACAGAAGACTTCAGTCTAATGCACATGGTATTTTGAAATTTATATGTAATTATCCCAATGAGATTATAAAAGAACTGTTTCTCTGACCTTAATTTGCAATATCACTATATAGTCAAGAAAAAAAAAAAGAATTTAACTGTTGAATGTTCTTGCTCTAATCTGTTTTTGTTGTGTTTTGAACAGATGATGAACCAGATGATGGTGCCCATCATTACTTTATAATTTTGGATTTCCACAACCCTCAGCTGTTGCCTGTGATGTGTGAGCTTGGGATTAACATTTCAAGCATAATTAGAATTTCCTCTGAGAATTATAAACCATTGCAGATATACTTGGAAGCAGCTAAACTTCAGGAACAATCTTTACTTTCACCTGAAGGTAATCTGGTCATAGGAACAAAATTTGTGTTGAAAGGAAACTATTTTGTATCCAAGTAAAGACTGTTCCTGCTGTGTTTTTATTCCTTCTCTGTGCCTTGTGTTTGTGCATGCTACCTGTGAACAGCTGTGTTTGCCAGTGCAAAAATGGTATTGCCATTTGTTTGGTCACCAAACCAAATGGTTTGTTAGTGCAAAAACTTGCCTCAGCTGGGCAGGAAAGAGGGACTGACTAAGCAGGCAGTGGTTGCAGCCATAGTTTTGTGCAGTAGCCACTAAAGAACAACATTTTATCAAATGCATATTTCTGTCAATCTTTAGCCAGGAAGGTGTGTTGCTAAGCAAACTTGGTTCATTTGGTAATTTCACGGCAAGTGCACAGCTGGCTACTTTGGGGCTGTGGCCCCAGCCAAATATGCCACTGATTAACACCCTGCAATTTTACTCAGCTGTCCCCAGGCTGCAACACCTCTCTTGAATTAGGATCCTGGTGAACAACAAGCTAAATATGAGTCATTAATGAAAGCTAACCATACTGAGCTGCAGTAACAGAGCCAGTAGATCAAGGGAAGTGGTTATTGCTGGTTACGTGGCTCTCATGAGACCAGAGTTCTGAGCTCCTCAGTACGAGAAGAATACTAATGAACTTGAGTGAGTCCAGCAGACAGCCACCCTATGAGGAGTGGCTGAAGGATCTTGGCTTGCTTGATCTGGAGAAGAGAAGGCTTATGGGCCACCTAATAACATCCTTCTAACACCTCTGAGAAGGTTACCAAGAACACAGAGCAAGACTGTTTCTTCTTCCAAGTACCTCAGTGAAAAGAAGTTGTGATCATGAATGGCCTTTGGAAATCCCAGGCCCCAGAGATAAGGGGAAAGTCTGGAGCAAGGAAGACATATCATTGGTGGAAGAGGATCAGGTCAGGGAATACTTAAGCAAACTAGAGATATGTAAGTACATGGGACCTGATGGGATGTACCCATGAATGCTTGAGGGAGCTGGCTGGGATGTGACTGTGAGGCCACTCTCAATAATTTTTGAATGATTATGGCAATTGGAAGAGGTGCCTAAGGACTGGAGGAAAGCCTCACCTCAATCCCTGGGAAGCTGATGGAACAGCTAATCCTGGAAGCAATTTCCAAGCACGTGAAGGACAAGTGTTTGGTCAGTCAGCATGGATTCACCAAGGGGAAGTCATTCTTAACCAATCTGATAACTGTCTGTGATAAAATGACTGGCTTGGTAGATGAGGGGAGAGCAGTGAATATTGTCTGCCTTGACTTCAGTAGGGCCTTTGGAACTGTCTCCTCATAAAGAAGCCAATGAAGTATGGGTTGGATAAGCAAATGCTGAGGTGGACTGAAAACTGGCTGACTGGCCTGGCCCTAAGGGTAGTGATCAGTGGTATGAAGCCTAGTTGGAGGCCAGTAACTAGTGGTGTGCCTCAGGTAGCAATACTGGGTCCAGTCCTGCTCAACATCTTCATTATTGATCAGGATAGTGGGGCAGAATATACCCCTAGCAAGTACTCTGATGATACAAAACTAGGAGGAGTGGCTGAAACACCAGAGGGTTGCTCTGCTGTTCAGAGGGACCTCGACAGGCTGGATAAATGGGCTGGCAGGAGCCTCATAAAATTCAACAAGGGCAAGGGCAAAGTCATGCACCTGGGGAGGAATAACTCCACGCACCTGTTTATGGTGGGGGCTGACCAGCTGGAAAGAGGCTTGGCAGAAAAGGACCTGGGGAGGTCCGTGGTAAACACCAAATGGAACGTGAGCCTGCAATGTGCCTTTGTAGCAAACAAGGCGAATGGTATCCTGGGCTGTGTCAGGTCAAGGGAGTTGATCCTTTCTTTCTACTCAGCACTGGTGGGGCCATACCTGGAGTCCTGTGTCCAGTTCTGGGCTCCCCAGTACAGGAGATATATGAAGCTACTGGAGAGAGTCCATCAAACGACCACAAATATGTTTAAGGAACTGGAGCACCTCTCATATAAGGAGAGGCTGAGAGAGCTGGGAATGTTTACCCTGGAAAAGAGAAGGCACAGAGGGATCTCATCAAAGTGAGAGAAGTGGAGTTGTACCAGATGCCCTTCACAGGTCCCTTCCAACATCAACCATTCTGTGATTCTGTAACTGAAACAGAAGATTCTGGCAAGATATAAGGCGGGCGGGAATTACCTCAAAGACAGTCAAGCATTGTAACAGGTTGCCTGTAGAGGTTGTGGGATCTCTGTCTTTGGAGATTTTTCAAGACTGAGCTAGATAAACCCCTGAGACTTTTGTCTGAATTTCATGTTGACCACGCTTTGAGTAAGAGATTGAGGTCCCTTCCAACCTAAATTATTTTAAATCTAAGTCAAAATCTGGTGATAAATAAGTGTAGGTGAGAAAACTGAGTTGGTAGCCATAATTCTTCATACATGTGTTTTTTGACTAATAGTTATGGTTCTAATTACAATTGTGCATATTGACTTTCTGCAATGTTCTCTGTGGTGCTGGGAAATCCCTTGTGATGGATTCTGACACTGTTGAGATGGCACAAGCAACCCAGCAAATGAGAGGAATGGTGTTCTGGGTATGTTAGGCAGGGGAGAGGGTTATGAGGGTTGTTTATGTCGGAGTGCTGAAGGACATGAGATGGGATGGTGTGACTCACTGCCATTCTGACCACTGATGAATACAAACCATTTCTCTGTAAGTGTTGAGCAGGCTGAACTATCTCAGTGTGCTATTTCTTCCTTCTTATTCATGTTGACAGAATGAGATGCTCGTATTGCCTCATGGCAGATGCTACAGGTTACATTGTGTGGGCACTAGGGAATCTGTCCCGAAAGGTGCCAAGGTCAGCTAATATGAATCACATAGATTTAGCCTTTAAGACTTAGGCAATTGCAGGACCAACTGATGGACTCGAAGTAATGTCTTGTTTGAATTTGTTAGATGAGCCATCTTATCTCTGGGGAAAGAATGAGAGGAAAACATAATTTCCAACTTCTTATAGTTTTGTTAGAACTTGTAAAATTTGAAGGTATAATGTCTTAATAGAAAATAGTTGAAAGTGCAGAGAGCAGAAAGTGTGGGTTTGTTTATTTTCATTTTATTTACACTTGCTGGGGGTGAGGGGGCAGGGTCAGGTTTCCCCAAATAGTTCCAAAGTTATATAGTCTTTTCTTTGCCTTGTATGTATAATAGCAGGAAGACTTCAGTAAACTTAGATAATTAGTAAGTAAAATTTGTGAGGAAACAAATATAGGTGATAGTATCTTGTATAAGTAGTATAAGTATACATAGTATTATAAGTATAAGTAGTATTACAGGTAGTAATGCAAGTTTTCCCCGTTACTAAGAAAGGATAGGTGGCATAGCAAGAAAACAGCTTGGCTAATCCATGCATTCTTTGTGGACCTCTGAAAGGAAGCAATTAAGAATTAGAAGTAGGAGTGAGAATAGATGTTTATTATGAGCCTATTGGTACAAAATCAGAAATGCCCAGATACAAAATGGGACGCAGGAGGAGGACCAAGGAAAATATTTGTCTGCTGCTCAACAGAGAGGAAGAACTGTCAGGAGGTGATCCTGAGAAGGCTGGCAGTATTTAAATTGGGGGGAGGCTTTTGGTACTCCTTGCTGTCATGTGTGTTGTGGGGGATTAATCTGTTTTCACTACAAATACCATTGCAGATGGGTGCTAGTTATAACTAACCACAATTAATGCTGGTAGCAGAAAGATTCAGCTTCAGATTGTGGAGGGATAAGTAAAATAACCAGGTACTACTTAAGTAAGGTAGAGAACTTTTCCAATCAGCTGATTCAGATTAATTTAAATTATATTGTGTTTAAGGGTCTGCCTGCCATTCTCATTTATATTTGAGAACTCATAAAGAGCGAGTGAGATAGTGGAAAAAGAGCTGTGAGGAAGAGGGAAAGGAACATAAATAGCCAAGACGTTGTAATCTGCTTAATTTTTGTGTCTGGAAAAATACTGGAACAAATAATTTATAACCACTTAAAAGAAAAATGAGGAGATGAATAACAGCTAGTGTATGCTGTTCAAGACCAAATCATGTCAGACAAGTTTAATTTCCTTACAAAATGAAGTACTGGCCTTCTGAGCAGAGGAGCAGTCTTTGTTTTATATTTGGGTTTTAATAATGCTATTTCACATGGGCCACAGTGAGCAAGGTAGGTCTAGATGAAAATAAATACACAGTAGGTGCAGTTTCATTCAAAAATCTTGGCCTCTGTAGAGTAAATGTTAAAGGTTTTCTATTGAATAGAAGGATGCATGGAGCAGACTCAAGGGAATTTGTGCTGGATCTGGTATTATTTGGTATTCTTATGGGTATTGGAATAAGGGGGTGTGGTTCAAATGCAAAATGTTCTTGACAGAATAGAGAAGAATAATCTGGAAAAAAGACTCTTCTCTTTAATATGGGCAATGTAGTATGCTTATACAGGAATAATTAAATGTACAAATAAAGGTTAGGAAATACATGGCTAGATGACAGGTTTGAAAAAAAAAACTATCATGCTGACTTCAGAAATGAACATAAGTCAGCAATGTCACTATGCCACTAAAAACCAAATACCATCTCCAGTTTATAAATGAGAATATGTCCTAAAAAATACCTGAAGTAATCTTATAATGCAACTCAATAGTGAGGTAAGACCTTGTAAGAAATGTATGCCAATCAGAAAAATTCCAAATGATGGTAAAGAAAATTATTAGGGATCTATAAAATTTTACCTATGAGGAAAAAAAAATGGAATTGTTATCCTTAAGTTTAAGAAGAGAAGGCTGAATGATATAGTGGAGAAATTATAAAAGTTTTCGAGTTTGTAAGAAGCTAGAACAGAAAATGATGAGTTTAAATTGTAATAGAGAAAATACAATTTAGCAGAAAGAAATGTTCCACAGGTGAGGTTAGTTAAGTACTGAAGTAGACTGAGTGGGAATACTATTGAGTCTTTGGGGCTTCTAAGGTTATATTAAGATAAACATTTGTCAGCAGTGGTACAGGTATAGTTAATTGTGCCTTGGAGTAGGCATTAACTTCAGTAGTTTGTAGTTGGATGACTTACAAAATAGATCATGGCTGATCATTTCAATAATGTATAGAGATACTTTTAGAAAGGAAGACAGTAACCTGTAAATGCAATCATGTTACAGGGTTTCTGTTGTTCCTAGCATGAATGCACGTGAATCATGGATTAGGGACCACAGCTTTCCTGTTCTTTTCCTTCCCAGGTGTTTGCATCCCCTAATGGCTTTCATTTTATGATGTTACCAAGTCAAGCACTCTTGTTACCCTTTCATATGGTTAGTTTTCTATTCCTCTAATCACTCTAGTAGCTGTTCTACTACTAACTCAGCTTTCCTGAGCACTAATGAGAGAACTTGGACCAATCTCTCAGCCTGACAAAATGGAATTCATTTTTCTCCATTTCTGCTGGAAACGTGTGACGTGACACATCCTAGTGATTCTAGTATTTTTGTTTTGCCAGTGATGGTTCAAAATCACTATGCAATGTATTAGTACATAGTAGATGTTTTTCTTCCATGGTTATATGATGACAACAGATTTTTTTGTTGTTCTTTTTCCGAAATCATGTAGTATACTGCTGGGTACTGTTCCATTTCTATTACTGAACACTTCAAGGTAATTCACTTCCTCTGTGGGGTTGTGCCAAATCTCTTCTGTATTGACAGTTTCTCCCAGCTCCTGCACCTTCTTTTGGGGTTACCCATGAAAACTTGAATTCATTCTGAGAGGGTTTACATGACGAAAATATACTTGAGGAAAGAAAAGCCTTAGGACTGCAGGCAAAAGAATTAAGAGGGGATGCAGTAGCCAGGGGCAGAGCATCTGATCCTGGCAAGCCATGAAGTTTCTGTGAAAGGGGAAGCCTAAGCGTCATTCACATTTTTATGTGTTTTTTATTACTAAACTATGGAGTGGAGTTAGTAAAATGTTGTTATTCTACTGTAAAACAGGGATGTCTAACTACAATGCTATTAGCACAGTGCCATTGATCTTTCATTCAAAAATGCAGAGATTAATCCATCGACTGAGCAGCCCTAGATTCTGTTATACTGCTGAGATGTGCTTTCAAAGCTGAGTTTGTTAGGGGAGCATTGTCCCGAATTGGAGGATATCTTTCATGAGCAGATGAAAAACAGAAGAAGGATGATCCTGTGACTGAGATGAGCTGTTAGGAGCGTAGGACTGTTTAAGAGCAAGGGACTATCTAGGCCAGTGATCTATCTCCAGAAGCGCTCATAAACTGATGCCCAAGGGAGAGTAAAAGAAAGGAATGGAAGGAAAAGGAAAAGAGTAGTATGAAAAGCATGTATAAACTTCTCAACGCATATATCACCTAACCACCATTTATTTTCCAGTCAGGCGATTTTCCTGATCCTGATGTGTTTTATCTTTTTAGCAAACCTCAACAGATTTAGCTTGTTTGTTTTCTAAAGTACTTGTTCAAGTCTCCCCTTGACCTCATGAGAATGTCTTATACCTACAGAATCTTTTGGCAGAGTTCCCAGGTCTTCTGCCCGGTTTCTGGAGTCACTTAATGGGACATAACTTCTGAATCATGATAAAACCATTTTATAAGTTAATTGGCAAACATTTCTGATGGCTGCTACAGGAGGCTTATATAACTTAGAAAACCTTAAGGAGATGAGCATTTTTGAGTCCACAGACTCACTGAGTTGTTTTGTTTTAAACCCATGGGGCTACTAGAATTATACAAGTGAGGTATTTGGCCTTCAAACATAGGTTTTGGAAGTGCTGAGTATCCATAAGTCCAAATGAAGGCAAGTCACTGCAAGTTTAGTGTCCTTACATCTCTTAAATTAGGCTACATAAACTATGGTTGATCTTGGATTCCAGAGTGTGATTGTAAGGTTGGAATTGAGAACTTATTTTTTTCTCAGTAGCTAGAGCACCTTTGAAAATGGATCATTACTATGCAGTAAAAACAGAAACCATTCAACTTCTACGCTTGCTATTCATAGTCATCCTGCGCTTTAATCTCCTTTTGCCCCAATTTCTACATGGATAAAATTGTGATAATAAGGCTTGCTTACCCTATACTTAAAGAACAGGTTCATCAAGGTATGTTCTGGCAGCTTTGGAAAAGTGCAACCTGGGATTTCTACATTTCCTAGGTTTCAAACATTCAATGCTGTTGTTTAGTTTGGGGGGGAGCGGTAAGGGGGTGGTTCTGGTTCGGGCTTCTTTTTTTCTCTGAAAGAGCTACCGTGTTTTACTGAGGCTTTATCTTCCTGGAGTTGTCAGATTTTTGCTGAGACTCTGAGGATGGGAATATTTTAACATATGGACAACTAATATATGATTTGTGCTTTATGTAAGAAGGAGGCATTTTACCTCTAATCTAATACTTATAAATGTTAGTTGTAGAAGCAGAGAAAAGAAAGAAAGATGAAGCTATCAAAGACCTGGAAACATTTTGGAAATACCTGGAGCCACTTCTGAACAGTGGAAAGCATGGATCAAGTCTCTTTGATGTTGCCAGACTTCATCACCTAGTCAAGGAGAGTGCCTTTCCCCCTGATTGGTCTGACAGAGAAATGCTGGTCAGTAGATTCTGCTTTCACAATGCATGGCACACTTTGTGGTTTGTTAACATTTAAGACCAATTTAGAAATGACAGGAATTTTAGCTTAGTCTTCTATGAAGCAGAACCAGAGTAGTTAGTATATTTCCTATGTATCCAACAAGTTTATTCTTCATGCATTCACAAGGAGTCCTTTGAATAAAAATACCTGACTTGGAGTTTCTTAATGTTGTAGGCCTCAGCAGCAGAGTTTTAAAACAGTTTGAGGTATTAAATTTATTCAGCATCTCTATATAGACCCAATATGGATCTCATTAGAGAGTGAGATGTTGGTATGAAGTAATACAAAAATTATATTTTTGTCCTCATAACGGCAGGTCTACTTACTGTGTCTCAGAACCATCACATGAGAACAAATTAAAATGAATGCAGGAATGCTTTTTGATATAAAATGTTGTTTTAGCATACCCAGTACTGCTGCTTTTTGTCCAACCCAAAACATGGCTCTGGCTCACTACTTGTTATAGTCTGCTGAGTCAGGACTATTTATTACTTGTTATAGCCTGCTGAGTCAGGCCTATTATTGGGCACTGGAAGAGAAAGTGAACCATTAGAAATTTTTTCCAACCTAGGTTCTCAAGTCTAGTGAGGTAAAAGGGTCTAGTATTTTTCAATCTACAATGGCAGCAGTAAAAAATATAAACTGCTAAAGCAAAATAAAGTAACATGCCATAATTCAACCTACTGGTTTTTTTGGTCTATATTATTAGGCTTAAAGGACAGACTACACGCTCCTAACACTTACTTATAGTACCTTAAGTCTTGTATATAAACAATCTGGTGAGCTAGGAAGTACCCTTGATCCTGAAGGGATCAGAATCGAGTTTGGCTAAATCCACAGTGGTTTCCAAGGCATTCATTAAAAATGCCTCGATCGTAGAAACGTGTAGGGTTGCTGCTTACAACTTTACTTATCATTACACTCTTGATCTAATCT
The DNA here is from genome assembly GCA_031468815.1 of Morus bassanus. NCBI lineage: Eukaryota > Metazoa > Chordata > Aves > Suliformes > Sulidae > Morus > Morus bassanus. Next base: position 132,834,825 of record CM062568.1, on the reverse strand, counting down.
TAAAATATGAAGCCTGTTTTGGGAAAGAAGTTTTTTAATCCTGTCTGTCTTCCCCACAATCACTTCTTATAGGGGACTGTCGCTACTTGTAAATATCCTGCGAGCAGCTATATTATAGCTGAAATAAAAGAAAAATGATCTGTCACTGAAATTGTTGCAGCAGATTGTAATTGTAATTTCACTTTCTTTGTATCTCAGAATTCAGCAGAGCTCTAAAGAAGTAGGCACATTTGTAAGTTTTTAAAGAAACAGATGGGAAGAATATAATTTGTGAAATCGTAGGTGGATAGAGTGAGTCTGTTCTAGTGGACTTCCTGGAGTGTGAGTCCTAGCTTGCTGCATCTCTGAAGTTCAAGGTATACAGAAGGAAAACTCCTGTGACAAATTGTTAAACAATGATAGGAAAATTATAGAGTATTATATACAGCAAGTAATTGCCACTTTCAGATTCTTATTTAGAAAGGGAAATATTCTCAAAAATTTTTTCCTTTGTTAAAGAGTCACTAGTGGTTAGACTCAGAACTTTTCACAAGCATCTGTGTCTGTCCTGAGAAGAGGAGAGAGCAAGTAAATTGAATCACAAAACTGTAATTATACACATAATAAGGTTATACTTATAATGTGGCTAAACTTTGTATGTGTCCCATTGAGTAGAGCCAGGTTGTGTTACTTGTAGCTTTTTAAAAATTCTTGTTTTTTTTAAAAGATTGTGCATTCAAAACACTCCAGTACTTTAACTGAAATGTTCATGTGCTCTAGTGATCTCTTCTAAGTAACATATGAACGGAAGGTTTTTTATACTAACCCATTTTTCAGAAGAGTATTGAATTGGAAGAACAAAGATGCAAGAATATTAACTATGAAAACTCTGTTCTTCACAGATTTTCACAAATAGAATTTCTCTCCCAAATATCTCCTCTAGTCTTTAAATGTTATGAAAACTGAGACAAGTATTCCATAACTGATCAGTGATTTGTGGTGCTTGTTTTAAAGTGCCATAAGGAGGGTCTGGGCTGAAGAATGCAGATGCTTAATATTTCTTAAGGGTCAGTTAATATATTTAGTGCTTAATGACAGTTGTGCTTCTTCACCGTGTTTCATTTTAGGAGACTTAAAATCAAGACATCCAATGTTGATAGCCACCTCTTAGAGGCAAAATTCCTAATACAAGAGACTTCCCCTACTTTCAGAAAAGTGAAATAATCACTCAGAAAAGCGCTGTTGATAGAAATCGTCTAAAAATTATAATAATTTCATCTTTTCCACAACGTCTAGGATGTACAGGGGAAGAATACGTCCATTAAAGGCACTGAAACTTGAGTGTAGTATATGGTCTCAGATAGGGTTTTGGTATTTGTACAAAAGCATTTCACATTTAAAATAGCAGTTGGTATTATTCTTTTTATTCCTCCAAAGCCTCGGTGAAAACCACAGTATACCACCTCAAGAACCTTGACTTTTTCCTTGTCAGACTTTTGGAGATACAGCACTCTTCCTTTGGGCATTCGGCTGGTATGCTGACATTCCTTTGCCTGCACAACTGTGGAATTCAGGGTTCAGTACTTGAGCCTTCCCTTGTTTTAAAAGGGCAACAGAAAGAAAGAAAATAAAATGAGATTACATTGATTAGTTGGGTTTGGGTTTTTTTAAATTATTTTTTATCCTTCTAGGGCAGAAGAATATTTGACCTTGAAAATATGTTGCAGGTTGATCACCAGTGGAAACATGCACATATGATATAAAACAATTATTTTAAGTTACCTCTCCTGTTCCTTCCTATCCAAAAAACCAACCTAAATTCCAGTTGCAAGAGACCAGAGCTTGAATAGTTACTGTTAAGACAAGTTAGACTTTTTAACAATGAAAGCAGTTGGGCAATACTCAGTCCATTCTGTGGTGTGGCAATGTTTAGGCAAATAAAGATGAGGCCTTGTTTTCTTAGAATAACTCTATAAAACATTTTTAATTAGTGGAGAAGAAAATCCCTTGGAAGATTTTTAAACAGTTGTAGATCTGCTGGTGAGAGAGCTAATGACTCATGTGGCTAAGTTACATGACATCGTTGTACGCAAACTTCATCCTTTCTATCTGATTTTCTGTCATAGCTTGCATCTGGCACTGCGCTGTTTGAGAGCATTGCTTGTTTAATGTATGACTGCCTGGACTGGAGAAGACAGCATTGTAATTACTTGGAAAACACCAAGTTTATTAATGTGCCTGCATTATCAGAGAGCAAGTTGACACAACCACCTGTAACTGAGGCAAGGATCCTTTGTGCTTTACCATGCTTCTTGTAGAGAATAACTCGTTATAGGCTAGAATTGCCTGCCTTTAATTATGCGCTCAAAAATTCACCTTGGAACATCACTCCATGTGTAATTTTTTGCAAATGAAATTGGGATTTTTGCCTTCAGCATTTAAAACCTAAAAAATGGAAAAAAAATAGCAGAGCATTGGGGAAACAAAGGAGAATTTGAAGGATCATACAGGTGCTGGCATAAAGTACCACAGGTGTAAAAATTACTTAAATAGCTTCACCTGACACCTTTCTGTGTCTGGAAAAATCACTATGCCTGCACGGAGCTACTATGTCTTGTTGCAGATTTGTGGACTATCCAAAAAAGATTATTAGTTCTATCCATGATTAGATCATGGTAGACAAAAGCTTAAGTGGGCAGAAGAAAGCGGCTTATAGGACATAAACTAGTGGCAGGGAAGAAATGGGCTTACTCCATTTGTAGCAGTACTACTGAATGCTTATTTAAAGCATTCATAAAACTACACTCTTACTATCTTGTTCCATTCAGTTAGGTGGGATTTGCCTCCCCTAATATCAGCTATATAAAAGCTTAGCATCTAGTCTAGGGTAAGTAACCAAAGCTAAATGAAATCAATTTCTCCCACCTATTCGTGCATTCCTCATTTGTTCCACTGTTTCTGAGGGGTTTTTTTATCTTTATTTTTATTCCTTTAGGTACAACCAGCATCACAGATTACACCTTCAAAGAAAAAAGGGCAAGCAGAAGACATTCTGCCAACAGTTATTTTGTCACAGGGTACGTCTAAAGGATTAATAAAACACTGGTCTGTAGCTGTTCACTCTGTTGTACCATTCACTCATCTGACAGCACAAATCCTTGAAATTATTTGCACAGTAAGGTGAAGATGTGATTTGATTTTGTGAGAGTAGTTTCTTGGTGAATGAATCGTGAAAGTCTCTGGAGACTGCAGTGGTGATAACGAAGTTCTTGAGAAAGTCACTTTTTTCTGTCCGTTCCTAGTCACAGTCAGATTTAAGAGCTCTACAGTAATGGACTTTGTTAGTCTTTTTTAGGAAAAATTGTTTGAAGGTTGAACTGGTTGGTAGTATAAATGGGCATTTCTGAAGAAATTGATCTTAATGTTTTATCTCTTATTACAACAGAGGAAGAAGCTTCTATTTTGGCTACTTCCGTGGACATGAGGTATTACAATGACTTGCTGAGTCAGATTCCAGAGGAATGCTTTTCTGTACCCTTAATGCTGAACTGCATGTTGGAACAGGTGGGAATATTCTCTTTATAATTCCTGTGGCTAATTTGGCTTAGACCTGGTATAATGAATTGTTCAAAGATCAATAAATTCATCTGTTTCAGCCTGAAATAATAGACTGTGCATGCAGGCACTGACCAAGGAGGTTCAATACAAAGGAATCATAACTCAAAAGTGACCTCTGTTTTTCTTTCACGTTATGCACTTACCCTGTATATACAGCGTTATTCCAAAATTTTTTTCTTGAGACTCCAGTCTTGAGAAAGATCCAATGTAGATGCAGTATAATCAAATGAGGAAAGGAAAAAGGTGTAATTTCTTAGTTAAGTCAGTAACAAATTTTCATGTCCTGCAACAATGTTATTGATACAGAACTTTTACTGGTTTACTCAGGATAACGATCTTAGGGCAAGCCTAACATAGAAGTGGTGTATATCAGTGCTAGTGCTGGACAGATTTGAATTTTGTTGATTTCAGGCACAATCTATGAGTTAGCAAAGACCCACAGTATTATTTGGAAATCATCCTTCTTTTAGAAGTAAAATTTCAGCACAATCTTATTTTTTTTTTTTTACTTTTTGCAATTTAGTCTGAAAATAGACTCAGGCAAAAATTCTCAAAATAAGATTTTGGGCAGGAGCTAACATGGAGAGTTGCGTTTTTACTACTTGTAGAAAAAAATTATGGTTTTCTTTCCTGACAGAATTTATGGATGTGTGTTTAGCTTATAACAGGATCTGCTTGGTAGTTTTAATGAAGTTAAGTGGCAGTCACACTGTAATCCATGCTAACGTATATCATGTTTGCCAGGTTATTGCAAGCGAAGAAGACCTTACACCACCTAGTCTGGTGGTGCCAAAGCCCCGGGCAGATGGGCTACATCATACCATTGCAGATCATTTAGCCTCTGTCCTTCCTTCTCTTTCACTTTCTGAGAGTGAAAAAAAGGTTTGTGTTGCCTTTTGTTCATTTCCTAAAACGACAAATAAATCTGATTATTGGGGTTTAATACATCTTTCTTTTTTAACAGAATCTATATGACTACTTTTCTCCAAAATACAGTGAAAAAAAGACTGTCACGCCCAAGTACCCTCTCTTATTTAACTACCATGATACCCTGGCTCAGCGGTTGCACCTGCTGAAGGTATAGTGCTACCTGTCATATGTAAACAGTTCTAAAGTCCACAGGCAGTGAACACTCAGTGTATTAGAAAGGACGGAGTGGTGTTTTTACAAAGCAGAACAGCATAGCCTAGATTTTTCCTGCTGAGATAGACACACTAACACATGTATTTAGTCTGCTTAAGAAGCAATGAGTTACTGCTACTGACAGAGAACACATCACAAACATAGACCATTATATTGATTTGAGTGATCTGTGCGCATTATTAATAAACATGTTTAGCCTTTGGCATAGGTGGGAGATATTACAGAACTCTGTTGATTTACTGTAGTTAAACACTGATGAAACTGTGGAAAATGAGTTACTAACTCGATAACTGATTTAGCATGTAGACTAGATTAAATACTAAGATGTAGAGATGAATAAGAAAAGATAGAGACTTTGTTAGTGAACACAAGAAGTGTGCTCAGGTTGGCTAAATAGTTGGTGTATTGTGTATGCCCAAGATGTTGCCAAATTCTAACAAAGGCAGAAAGGTTCAGAGATTGCAGGGTTTGGGATTATTTCATAGTAACAGTTCCCACATTTTCTGAACCAAAAACCCCACTATGAATTCCTCAAATTTTTCTAAAGCCAGGGTGTATTTTTACCATTAAACTTTGAAAATATTCAGAGGGCAATACAAGTGATAATATAGTTTTAGATTTCACAGCTAAGGTGTATCTGCCTGGCTTCATGAATTACAGATTGTCTGTGGAATACTTTGACAACCATTGATTAAAAGAGTATTCAGAAACAAATCGAGCTTGACATATTGGAGGTGCTCAAGCAGAAGGCAGGACTGAGCAATCACCAAGAGAGATGCTCTTGGCAGGCATATGCTTGACATATATGATGTACTTGCTGCAGAGGAAATTCAAGATATAGCGCAATGTTTGTGGAGTGGATAGAGGAAAAATATTTGGAAGATACAGTCCAAGAAAAAGGTACTGTAAGTGCGTAATACTAAAAAGAGAAAAGCTGAAAGATACCAATAAGTCTCAAAAGATACATCCTTAAATATATAGGGGTGCTACAGACTGATCAATGAGTTTACAGACTTCATTATTATGAGAAGTAGCACAGACCAGCTAAAAGATATGTGGAAGATACCTGCTGCCTGACTGAAGAGATCGGTACATATTTCTGTATTCCAGAATTTTTGAGTGTAGCTAGCACAGGCAAGTATCTTCTAACAAGTGTCTGTTGTTATGCCATCAGTTATTCTCTTATCTCATTTTTTCTGCCTAAAGTATCTGACACCATCATTCAACAACACACTGTGAGCACATGCTCAAATTTATGTCCAACTGACTTAAGCACATGCTTATGCATTCTGCTATAAAAAGATTTCTTTATTCAAACAATTTTTAGAAATCCACTGGTGTGAAAGTTCACTTTAACTTTGGTACTTTGGGTTTTGTTCCAGGGCCAGGAGAACTTAAATCCAGAAAAGATTGAACGTGAAATGATGAATAAACTGCCTCTTACAGAACTTATCCATTTCAGCCTTCCTTCGACTGAAAACAACACTAAACGCTTGGCCAGAGTTCATGAGCTCATGCATTATTGTACCAAAGGTAAACTGATTTTCTTTTTCGTTGATATAACCTCCATTTTTTCCTTCTGGTTGATGATCCTACTAAATAGCAGGAATTTTGGGACAAGTTTTTTTTTCAGCTGCCTAAAACCTTTGCAGAATTTCCCATTTTCACATTCTTGCTTGTACCTTAGCCTACTGTACAAGTTAGGGCTAACTTTAGACCTCAGTTTCATGGTTAATGGGCAAGACTACGTGAGTGTTAAATACTGTGTGACTAAAGAGCTGGAAGTATGTTAGAACTCATTGATTTATATTCACATACATAAAAACACTTACTAAATCTGAGAGAAAAAAAAATAGTTGTACAAATTGCTATTTTGATCCTGGGATGTAAAATGCATTTTGGGAGACGCTGACATAAGCTGTATGTTTATTTACCAACAGCCTTTTAGTGGAGGAGCACATGTATCTTATGTAGAAGATTTTTATTGGACAATAAATGGCTTTCAGAATGTATTCTGTGTAAGCTGTTGGCATTAATTATAAAATAGCTTCTGTAATAGTCCCTTTATCAAACCAAGAATACATTCACTTTTTCAACCATAGTCACTTCTATAGTTACATTTTCTTGGAGTGTGCATACCACCATGACGTACGCTGTCATACAATCCCAAAGACTGAATAAATGCCCTTAGGTAGTTTTGAAAGTTTACTCTAGATTGCTAAAAAATATAAACATCCAAATCCCTTTGGTTACATGTATGCCATCATATAAGGCACAGGATTTGAAGATACTTTCCCAGCTATTCAGTCCTGAAATCCCTTGCATTGGATTAATTTACACTCGCTGAATTGTTTCTAGTTGTTGGTATGTTCATTTTGGACATTAAGCTCTTAAGGCATTCTGTATTGCTGTAGCATTCCAGCTGATGGGTATCAAATTTGATGGTCTTCACTGGACCATACAATACTGCCAAACTCTCCCAACTTAGCTAGCAATGTCTTCACTCTTATCAAGAAGGTGATTGATATGAACAGGAGATGAGATACCCAACTTTATCAAGATGTGTGGCATGCCTGGGTGTTTAACTACCATAAAGAGAAAATATTTCAAACTGAAAATACTCTTCGTATGATTTGGGCACTGAACTACCTGTCTTTAAATTCAGTCCTTCTCGTGATTATCACTGTTCATGAACACCAATGCATACAACCATAAATAGGATTTATTATTGCCTTTGCACCTTGCATACTTCTGTATAAATTATGTGTAAAATTTTGTCCGAAGAAGAAAAAAAATTTGACACTTGGCTAGAGAAGCTACAGATAATAAAAAAGTTTATGCTAATGGAAGTTTTTTCATGAACTAAAAATAACTAGTTGTTAACTGGTTTGATAAAGTCTACTCAGTATTTTAAAATCAACATCATTTATATAAAGTTAATGAGCCAAGAGGTATTCAGATGCAGGAAACACTTCATTTAAGATGGATTAATAGTTAGGCATATCATTTTGCAATTTGAAAGCATTCAACTTCGAATACAGTGTAAAATGTAGCTTACATAATTTGATCCAATACCATTAAGGAAATTGTTGTTGGCTTTTGCAGAGTTGCCAAAAACAATACACTTACACAGTCTTCTATTTATCTTCTGCTGAGCTGTAAGGACATTTTCAGTTAATGATTGTAATTCTTTTCTAGAACTTCTGAGTTGGGCTGAAGTAGAAAGAGCCTTCAGAGTGTTTACTTTTGAAAGCCTGAGGTTGACTGGGCTGAGTGACTCTGGTCTCCTGGAGAGCTCTGGATCTATGGTTGGAGTTGATTCTGAAGTGTCTTATATCCCTTGGGATAATCCAGCCCAGTTTGCAAGACAGCTGAGACAACTATTCCTTATGGAAAAGAAGTTTAGTGGGAAATCTCCAAGAGGCTCTGGTAAAAACCTCTGTGTTTACATTACTCCTGAAGAATTTAAATCCGCTATTTATTTTACCATATCACTTGCTATTTCAGGGCTGTGATTTTTCTTACTCGTACAAATTACTGAATTTCAAGTATTGTATAGTCTGTACATTGACTATCTATGTAGGATTATTAGATAAAGACAAAAGCTAGCTATTTTGTATGACAACATTAACAGTTCATTTAAGCAACTCTTTAAAATGATATCTGTAGAAAAGTATGTACTAGAAAACTGTTTTATTGCTTATGACATCTAATATATTTTAGAGACGTAAAATACTGAAGACATGCTTAAATACCTTTCTGAATACAGGCTCTTGTGAGTTATGATGGCAGCCGAGTCTTTACAAACTCAGTAGCAACCACTGAGTGAAATCAAAAGTGATGTATAAGGCTAATTAGATGATTACTAGTGAATGAGTATTAGGAAGTGGAAAGGATACATAACTTACACATGAGGACTCTAGAAGGTGATACTTTTTCTTGTAAATTTTTTTTACTTCATTTGAAGTCTGTGCAATTAGTATATCTTTAGCAAGTTACTATGTGATATTTGAGCCATTATAACTATCTCATTCATATCAGAATGGGAACATTTTAGATAGAAGGATCGGATTCATGATGTTGCCCATGCTTTCCTAATATAGGTGCCTAGGCAACCAGCTTAGATGGGATCCTTTCCTTTGAAGGTTGGAGCAGACAAAATTAATCCTGCTTATCTGCCTCTTTTCTGAATTTTGGGAACTTTTGGGTGTTAGTTTATTTTAATTTTATGCTAGCCACAATTCTAAATATTGCAGTTACAAACATAGCCTCCAACATTTCATCACTAAAGCAAATACCAGGAAGAGAAAACTTTTGCTTTCAGATTTCTCAAATCTTCTAAAGGCAGTCAGTAAACAGGTCTTATTTCCTATAGAAGGAGAGCCAGATATATGTCTGGAAGCTGAGCTGGTTATGAGCCACTTACGAACAAATACTCTCTAGAGTATTTTCTCGCAGGAAGAGTATTTTTCTTGTACATGTGAATTTTGATCAAATATTAGTGACCTCTGCACTAACTCTGGGCATAAATAATTCTATTAAAAAGAAATTATTTCAAAAAATTATGAGAGCATAGAAGTTAGTCTCCATGTGATCCTATTCATATCAGGTACCCATTGTAACAATGATAGTTTATCAGGAATGACTGGTCAGATCCTTGGCAGAAGTAATATGCTGTTAGTAGCTTGTAGAACTCTATAAATCCAATTAATTTCAAGTTTTAAAATTTGCATTTTTCAAAAATATCTGAAAATATCAAAATAATTGATTTTTGCCTTCTTTTTTATGTCATCTGTGCAATGGAATGCTTGTTATTGATTCTCTTGTATAGTAAGCAGAAAAATGGTTCTTCATGTATGAGTCTTGAGGATACTTCTTAAAGTATTTTTAATCTTTTTGACCACACAAGGACAGCATAGGACAAATAAGAGGATGATATAAGTGGGTCTCATAAAGAGTTTTTTTTTTTCTTGTCTTTATTTTTTTTTTTAAATGAACTGTCTGGCACTTCTTGTCCCTGGATTTTAAAGTGCTCTTTTAGGAAAGAAGTGTGGCAGAGCTGATCATGTATTTGTTGGACTAGTGTCATAAAAGGAATCTTCAACTTGATGGCAATCTCATCAGGGAGGCTAAGGAAATTGCATCACTCCAACCTTAGTGTTTAGGGCTGAAATTTCTGGCATGTTTCTTAAAATTCTGTTTTCAATTTCCAGGACGTACAGAAACAAATGGCAAAGATGGAAGAGATGGTCTGACTGATCCTGTTTTGAATGAAGAATTGGATCCTTTTATTTCTGATATGGCAAGTGTGAGGAATGGAATAAACTGCTCTATAGCATGAGACAACAGCAGATAGCGCTCGGTGCCAGGATACATTACTGGGGATTCCTTTGCAATGCTGCATGCAAATGTTAATTCTGTGATGTTTGGCAAATACTGCCGTAAGCTCTATGAAATCATTTTCTTTGAGTTCTGAGGTGATGGGTCTTGGTGAAGCTACTAATGACAATTCTGTGGTGGTTTCACTGAATACCAGGGGTCAAATACTAGCATGAGAGACTGAGAGAAATTGCCAAACTATGTCACACTAATAGACTGTGTAGTTTGGCATCTTCAGAAACACCTGCCTGCCATACAGCCTTGGATAAATATAGCAATTTTAAAATTACTTCATAGACATGTTTAAATATTCATAATTGCTTACAGAACTCAAAAACATATAACCTAATAATAAAAATATTTAGATTATATTTGCCATAAAAAAGGCTAGACCAAAAACCTTTGGGAGTAATTGTGTTTTTTATTAAGTAGTGCCATACGGATCTACACATGTGCAGCATTATGCAATTAACTGTGATGCAACATGGGGTGCTGTCTATTAAGTCAACAAGATTGTAGTTAATTTAATACAACTGACACTGCAATGTTGATATTCATTATTTTGTTTTGGTGTATTTTGAGGTGAGTCTGGAAAATTATGGCCTAGGACCAAACTTAGAAGAAATAAAAAAGACACAGAGGCGTTGTTTGACAGACTGGAGTTTCGCTGAGCACTTTCAACCCCATGTTCTTCTTCAGGTATCTTTTGAACTGACAATCTTATACATACAGTCACCCCTCAGAATGCTGTACAAAGAATTAGTAGCAGAGTACAGGGTATTTCCTTGCTAGATAATTGATTCAGTTTTATCCCTTTTACATTTTTACCAAAACCCATTGTTCTTTAGCTGCTTTTCAGTTTCTTGTGTGAAATTTAGTTTGTAATGGGTTTGTGTTTCCTGGTTTGGCCAAACTGCAGCTGTCCTTTTTGGTAGTGAGTCTTTTAGCTAAACATGTGATGGAGACAAAATGATCTTGCCCTTAGGGGTGATCCTCCCTGGCAGTTATAGGACTCATTAGCGCAGTGTATGTGAAAGCATACTTTTCAAGTACCTATGCAGTATATATTTTATGGGCAAACAGAAAATTTTGTTGTAATGGTACTTCACCCTTTCAGGGCTACAAGCTTCATTTATAGAAATCTTGCAAGCTAAAGACTAAAACTTATCTTGCAGAAAGACAGAACAACAAATACAAAAGATAAGTTCAAGTGTAGATGGCTTAAGTTGGAAGGCATTCTCTTGGGAGGAGTAGATTATTAGTTCCTGTGCTGTCCTGAGCAACGTATGCTGCAATTCTTTTTTGATCCTGACACATGCTATACGTGGGTGAAGGAAAGGCTGCTTGGACTTTTTCAGCACCACTTTAGCATCCCAACTTTAAATTCTGGTCAGACATTTCAGTACGCGGGGAATTCCTTCTTATGCAACATAAATAGCTAATACTAACTGAACTATTAATAATTAGTGAATGTAGTCAAAAGATACTGATGGAAAATAACTGCAAGAAAAATAACATTTTGTAAGAATATTTCCATATTTCCTTATACTACTTGTTACATCTGAACATAATTTTTACACCAGCTAATATTAAGGTTTTCATGTTTAATGAGAGTATTTGTTGATATGGGATTGTTTCAGTTTTACCTCAGTTGCATAGTTCTGTAAAAATAATAGTTGCAAAGAAGGCTTTCTTCTAGCTATAACTATAAAATAGGTTTCAGCCTACAGACAATGTAAACATTGAAAATGATGGGGCGCTACAGAACAGAGTGGAATAATGTAGAACACAGTAAATCTCAGAGATATGCAGGTCCTAGTATGGCAAATTGAATACCAAGTAAATTTAACTAAGCTAAAAAGAAAAGTAAATTTGTTTTCTTTTTACCTGGTATATAATAGTTCTGGTTTTATTTACTACTTATTTAAGTATTTAAAGTATTTAATAAATATTAAATATAATTTAAATTTGTTTAAATTCATTTGTTTATTATTTAGCTGAACTTTTCCGTTCATGGTCAGTCTCCTCTTCTCAATAGGAATAGCGGTGGAGTTTCAATTTCCACCTGCCTGAACACTTCAGATTGCTGGAATGCAAATGCTTTGCATATGTCTTGTAGGAGAGTGAAGTTCTGAAGCACCTTTTGCTAAAAGCTGTACTGCGTAGCATCTGTACATATGCTACTGTCTGCAGGGAGGATGTACCTTTATTTCTTTCCTTTTCAGGTTCTTCATACTGCATCCCAAGAATATAGATGTATTGATTCCTTTTATCATACCCAAGATAACTCTTTGCTAATGGTTCTTCACAATCCTATGAATCGGTATCGTTTCTGCCAAGAGACTTGGGATATTGCATTGCACTCTAATGTTGGATTCAGGTAACTGATTTTATCTTTCATATCTCATTCACAGTCATTTTCAATTAAAACCTGCATGACTACGCTTGGGGCAAAGCTTTGAAATTAAAAGATACCGTGATGTAACACATTGATTAGAAAGCAAGTCGCGCAGGTGGAGAACAGTGCTATATCAAAAGAATTCTATTGAGACAAAGCTTTTCCGAGTGAGGAGAACCATGCAGTAACTGTATGTGGCTCCTTATCACAAACTATAAAAATATATATAATGCACACATACACGCAAAATCATATTAGGGATATCCACATCAGGAAAATTATGTTGAAGGACACTTCAGATGAGGGAGGTTAACAAGAAAATTCTGTCTGAGAATATAATTATCAGGTTTTTCAACTATGTATACATAAATTAGGCAAGTGTCACTAGGAAAACTTTTCGAGAAAAGCTAGAAGCCCTTAGAATACATTAGAATGTATTTTTTTTTTTTTCACAGAATACCACGTTCTTCTTAATTCCTTGTCACTATCTCCTTACCAGTTAGAAGTATGCAAGTGGTTGCATTATAAATCAGTTGAGGATGGAATAGCTATATGCTTCCTCCTCCTTACTCTTCCACATACACTGGAAACAAGGCTTAGATATTAAAGATAGCTTCTGCTTGGGGCATGCTGTCTTTGTTCAGTGACACTTCATCGGGTTCTGTTTCAAGGCAGGAAGGAGTTCCTATAGAAACTGGCATGAAAGCTAACAAGAAGGCTTGGCTTTGCTCTTGTTTCATAGAAATATTCAATGTCACTGCTATGTAAGCTACTTAGTATCTTTGAAGAGCTATGGGCTCTTATTTGGTTCTGTTACGTAGCATCTGTACCTGCCTTTTCTCTGCAAAATAATCAGCACAATTTCTGACCTTATTCAACCTTTTTGCTAAAGATCATTTCAGATTTCCAGACAAGTATCATAAATATTTGCTAGTGTATGTTTCCAAGCAACGTAACACTTCTGTGGAAGACAGCCTTTAAATACCTGGAGTGCTTCAAGCTCTTGCTTGCATTAGCTTCCAGATCCTGCTGAGTTGCCAGAAACAGGCGCAAACCCTACTTATTAATTAAGCAGTAGTATTACTGGTCTTTGCCTTTGTGTGAAATAACTGGCTCCTGATGAGTTTAGTGACAATTTATTGATTTTTCTTTTTATTAAAATTGCTATCATTCTTATTTTTGGGATATGTTTAAGAGTCACGCTTTCACCGCAGGAGAATTACAAATACACAACAGACACTGTGCTTGACTATCTCTCTGTTAGGAGTTCTCTACCTGTGTTCACTTGTTACTTCTTTATTGTGACATCTTATAGACCGCAGACCCACTTTGTAGGCTGTACCATCGTTGCTGTCTGGAATATACTTCTATTACCTGCTAATGAGTTGGTTACAGTGGGTCCTGTTACAGCAAATTCTCATTCAAGGGGGAAATTAAATTTCTTACGTTGCAGCAGCTTTTGCTCCTGGAGATCCCAGTTACCCTTCCTTCTTCTCTGTGGATATCAGGTCCCGTAGTTCATGTAGAACATCCAAAAATTTGGGAATTGTGCTGTTCAGAGGATAGGCAGCAAGAGGCTGCCCATGAAATCCAACAGATACTGCTGGCTAGGGGGATCCAAAGGCAGCTACACATGTGTCTGCAGTGATATGTGTGTATAAAACATTTCAGCTCTGGTTAGGATAAGTGGCCACTCTTAACAGGAAGCCAAATGAATTCGGACATTATCAAAACTATTCTCTTGCTCAAAGTTAATCTTAATGACATTTGTTTACTGTTTCATAGTAAACACATTACACAAGTTACTGGAAAAGAATAATCCTTTCTGAGAAATGATTCTGAGTCAGACATTGGCAGTAGTGACATCAGAATACATATTAATAGAATGTGTATTTTTGACTTTGAATGACTGTTTCATTGCCCTAAAATATTTTCCACACGAATAATCTCTTTTTTATTTATAACATATATTCATCTTCAAGTTATTCCAGTACTGGCAACTCTAGGTTCCAGCCTAGTTTTGCCTTTTGTTTTCAAGACCTTTGTTTTTATAGCTTGTACACTTGTCTTCAGATAGAACCAGAGTCACCTTCTCCTTACTGAGTATATGATCAACAGTTTCTCCATGCAAATTTCCCAAAGCAGGCTCCACATAAATTGCAGGAGCTGAGAGAGACTTGTATACACTTCATGTACAGCTTAAAGATACACATCTCCAGTCTGTGTAGATAGCCTATGTATTAATTCTCTTGGACATCCAATGTAATATTGCAGGAAGAACTTTAAAACTGTCATGAGGTCAAGAATTGGTTGTGCCACCTACATGTTCACAACCAAAAACTGTAATGCATACAGAGCTTTTGAGTACAATTGAATCATCTTGAACTTAAAAGTGGAAAACATTGTGAAGACACAACAACTGAACCTCATGCATTCTTTAAAAGCCCCTTTCATTTTGCACACATGAAGAATTTCACTTTAAAGAATTAGGGTAACACTCCAAACAAGGGGTTGAGTGGCAACTGCATGTAAGACTTCCAGGCTTCATCCTGCCCTGGAAGCAGTTGTTCACAATGAACTATCCTAGCAGTCATTTCAGATACCTTTGGAAGATGAGACAATGCAACTATCGATATCAGCTGCAAACTCTGGATCGGTTTGTCATTCAGTGTTCACTTCAACTTTTAATTGTGAATATTCAAAAATTACGCCAGGCTACAGTCCACTGATTCTCTAATCTGGATTTGGATGACAATTTCCAAGCACCTTGTTTGTTACACTGATAAAGAAGAGCTAGAAATTAGATAGAATAATACCTCCTCAGCTGCTGAACAAACGAAGTATATTCCAAAAGACAATATAAATCAAGAGCAACTAAGAAAAGAAGTTATCCTGGTGGTAAAACAATGAGAGGAGAATTAGCCTCAACCTTTCTTAAACTGAATGTCCATGTTTTCTGACTTTCTGGATTTTGTTTGAGGGCAGGCATTCTTTGGAAGGCAAGTTTCTAATATCTCTGCAGAAAGGAGAACCAAAATCCCAAACATAAATATATCCAGCAAATACCAGCCGGGCAAAAGTACCAGCTCCTGTAAAAACTGAGCAAAACCCTGTCAAATGCAAGCCTTCTCTCAAATGTTATTGAATAATATTTGTATAAAAAATGAGAAGCCAAGTCATCTTGTTTGACCTGAAATCATATTAGTGAAAACTGTATTGTGGTAAACAGAGGAACGTTGTGCGTTTCAGGAACTATCTCGAGCTGGTGGCCAACTCAATAGAAGACTGGGTGAAAGAAGAAGAAGTCAAATACCGAGAAGAGAAGATGGCTAAGGAAATAGAGTCTCTTAAACTGGAAAAAGCCATGGCAGAAGGGCCTTTTGAATTGTCTGCATGTGCTGTCAAAAAAACTGGCTTCCCTGAGAAAGCCAGAAGTGGGTATCTTTTTGTTTTATCCTAGAAAATGTGTTTTTCATGTTGAGTGCTGAGACCCAAAGTTGTTTAGAGTAGAATTGCATATATTTTTTCATAGGATAACCACGTTTTGTTGTCTGTATAGACTTAAATATGTTTTGAAGTGAATTAAATACACATATTTAAATATTCTGCATCTTCCTCTGTTCTGAAAACTGAGACCTTTAATGTCAATTTACATTTACAATAGCTGCGTTTATTTAATGGAATTACTTTATGGATTAGATACAAATATAAATCTCTGTTTAGATGACTGAACATATGAAGAGATGAGCAGTAGTTGAAGTTGGCGACATGGTTTGGGAAAATTCCTTTTTAAAAGGGCAGGATAAAAGCTGGAAGTCAGAAGCTGTGGGCTAGAAGCTAAAACTGGAAACTGGAATTGACTAGACAGCAAAGCAAACTTTAGTTACAAGCAACATTTTGGATAGTAAAAATTGTAAGCAGTTCATACAGTAACTGTTGAGCAGGCAGCAAAATCTGAAAACCCCTTTTAACAGAAGAGAACTTTTGTCCAAATCATCTATTTTTGTATTTAAATGGTATTAACAATGGTTTGTTGATATTTAGCCTTTGCTTTGTTCACCTTCTTTGAGAATGCACTTTGAAACCTTCTAGTACTAGCAATTAGCATTTAGGTAAATAAGAGTGTTATCCTCAGCCCAATTACATGTCTGATTATAGTTTGGAAACTGAAAGGACAGTTATGACTTCTAAATCATAATTTGTGCCTATCTAGCTGTCACAGGAGCTAGATTGAGCCTTGCCCATCTGGTGCCTCATGACAGATATGATTCAGAGAGAAGTTCACTTGCTGAAAGAAGATAATCACCTCTAGCTGGGATGTGCAGATGGGCAACAGTGTATGTAGGTGATTTCAATTTCACTGGCAGTGCTGTAACCCACACTGCAGTTTTTACTTTTAAATACAAAGTAATTGAAGTAGAAGTTTCTGATAGTGTACTCTAATTTATCTTTTCTAGCAGGTAAATATTGGTTATCCAAGCATGATATAAAACTACACACCTAGAGAGATACCCTTTTCATGAGTCATAGATGCTATAAAGCCCTAATAGTAAACAGGGGATATGGTGTTTCTTTAGTGAAGGTTTGAAGGTTCAGACGGCATTTATTAACTGTTTTTACTTGAAAGGTTGTCATATCTACGATTCTGGTATTCAGCTTGTTCTGGTGTTTGGTGAGCTGGTTAAAGCACTGGATCTGAATTCTGGAACAGTGGTAGTAGCAGAAATCATAAATACTGCTTATTGTTTATTCAGCATTGCTCATCTGCGTAAAAAAAAAAATCTTGTTGCAGAAGCAAAGGCTTCAATAGCAAGAAGCAGAGTGGCTCTCTAAATATGTTGATATATTGTTTAGCATATTTGATCCCCAATTATGACTCTCAAGTAATATTAGTTGTTAGATAGGTTTCTTCTAACCTGAACAGTTTTTCTATTTTATCTCTAAAAATATTTAACATTTTCTTTATTCAACTTTTACACTTTTACTATTTACAAATATATATTTTTATTTACTTGTACTTCTTTTATTTTTCCATTTTTTAAAATTATTCAATTTTCATATATTTATAATCTCATTTATTCCCCTTTTATTTCTTAAAGGTAGCATGTCAGGACCTGAGAGCGTAACGGACACTGTTCCAGAATCTCAATCCAACAATGAAAGAAGTCCTTTTATCAGAGAAGGCTCTCTAAAGGTGAGGCAAAAGTATGTATGTTTCTGAAATGGACTAAATAACACTGCTTTCCCAGGAAGGTAAGCCTTCATTCCTACATAGACTTGACTTAGTCCTTTTAGTTTTTCTGCTCTTGGCTATTTTTTGTATACTTTATTTCTTGTCTTCTGTAATTTATTCCTTATTGATTCAGTTATGTTATTTTCTTAAGGAAAGACTGTTTGGAATTAGACTAGACATTCCAAAAGAAATTCATACTTGCAGAACTAGGAAATGAGAGTTATGGATAATATCCTACTTCTCATTGAAGTCTTCTGGTTATAAAGTTATGAAAACATAAGATCCAGATTCATGGAAGTACTTACGTACCCAAGTCCTACTTTCACTATCTATATCTCTTTGAAATTAAGGAATGTAAATATGGTACCTCAGAGTTCCCTTATGATGGAAATGGGGAATCCCATTTTATAGACGTAGGCCGTGGTCATGCACAACAGATGAATTGACTTACCTAGGTTCACACAGTAATTTTCTGGCTGAGGTAGGAGTTAAGCACACATTTTTTAAGTCTTAGCATTGGCACTATCCATTACTCTGCACAAATCTAGCTTAACTGATGTTGTACTCCCCTGCTTTTTTTTGCCTCCTCACAGCCATAGTATGTCTCATCTTTTCCATAGTGTGTAATGCTCTGCACTTAAAGTGCTGATATAGGAATGTAGATATGAAATAGTGTTAACCAGTTCCTGGGTACTCAGCTTGAGCTGGCATGGCTCAAGTTAGGCTAATGCCTAACTTGTAACTGTGAATGCTTACCATTTCTTCCACAGAAATGCTTGTGCTTTGGTATGCTTAGAATATAAAATGCTACAAAGCCCTAAATACTCTGGAAAATCTCAGATGTCTCTTGTTGTCTTCCTGATACAAGTTGATAATTCTGGCATTGATACCTCATTCCTCTTTCTGTAGAAGAATAAAATCATTTTATCTCACAGCTGCATTTTGGGAATAAACTAATGCCAGTAATGCATTCTGATTTGGTGATAAACATTGTGGAAAAGTCCACAACAGAATAATCTTTTTACGACTGAATATGTAAGATACAAATAACCATCTGATACGTCTCCTGTGATCAGGAATGACTGATCCTATGGATTGAATGAGTCAGTAATTTTACACAAAATATAGTGTGCAATATTGTAAAACTGTAGACACATTTGGAAAACATGGATGACTTAGAGTGGCTTAGAACATTGGTTCCTTTGAGTTTGCTTACTTGTACTCTTTTCAGCATGCACATATGAAATATCTTGTAATACAAAGAGAACCACAGTCATTTGAATTCCTAACATTTAATGTAGGCTTGGAAGGAAGAGCAGGACCGATTACTAGAAGAACAACGTAAGGAAGCAAAAAAAGGAAAAAGAGAAAATTCGACACGTAAAAAGGAAGGACAGGAGATAATAATACACGAAGAAAGTAAAGGTTCCAACAAGAAATCCTCCACAGAGAAGTTTAAAGATGAGCCAGCAAAAGTCCCTGAATTTGAGGAGGATCCCAGCATCCCAGAACCACATTCTGAGAAAGTTTATAAGGTAAGGAGTCATATTATTGCACCATGTTAGGAAAGTGCTAAGTATTTATATAGAGAGTCAAGATTACAGCAAAGCTATTCCCCATTGTGACACTGGAGTTCAGGGCAAATTAAGCCTAACTAGGTCTTGTTTAACTCCATCATTTTAGCAGAAGTTCCTTTCCTAAAAGTTTTGGAAAGCACTTTCTGATGTTTAAGATTATCCTACACAAGACTATTTAATTAACTTGGATGGTTTTTGGTGTATATGACATGAACACAAAGATAATTTGATCATGGTTTTATGCCCATGGAAAATACATTTATGGGATTAATTTTGCCTAAAAGCGTGATTTTTCATGGGAGAGGGTAGGAAAGGGGAACGTAAAGACCTGTTCCAAATCCTGTATTTGGGGACTGCTAGACGTAGTTGAAGTTTTATCTGTCCACATCGGAAATCAAGTAAAAGGAGTTCACTGTTTCTTCCATTTCCTGTTTCAAAATTCATGTTCTTGGAGGCAGCTCTTCTGCCTGTTATATTAAGAGGGATATTTCTTACAGAGGGAGCTCTTCACTAGTTGTGTCCAAACAGTTTTTAGGCAGTTTGCACTGCTGTATATTTGTAGAGTCAAAGCCTTGCATTCAAAACTTGCATAGGTCAGTATATTTTAGTCCAAACATGCTTGAGTACAGATTTCAGATGCGGATATATATAACATTTCAGTCTGAACTTGAGTACACTCACCTAATTTTTGCCAATTTGTAGCTTTTTTGGAAGGCACAGCAATCTAAAAATCAGATTTACAGTGTCTGAATTCCAAAATCTAGAGGGTGGAAAGCTGAATCTTTATATGCCCTTTTTCTGATCCCATGGCATTGTACTTTGTCTCTTTGTACTTGGCCAGAATTTTTCTTTCCTTCCTGTTATATGTTAAACCACCAGTCTACTTGCTGTTCTTGAATTTCCATGATGGCTCCATACCACTGAAGGACCAGATTCTGCTCTCATGTGTAACAAGTTACTTCAGTTAGTAACTAAGAAATTATTTGGATATGAGAATAACATGCTATGTATTTGCTAAAATTGTTATTACATTAGTTAAACATCTAAGCAAAAAATGTTGACCAGAACAGATCCTGATGATCTGTCCTTCATTTGCCTCTTTCATGGCTTCTGCCTTTCTCATTTACGCATAATCTAAAACTTGTTTTTTTCCAGTTTTATGGCTACAATACAGGGGAGGATCTCATTCAAGTATCAGGAACCACTCAATATCTTTTCCCATCTGATGGAGGACAGATTCAAGTAGAGAAGATAGAGTTTGTAAAAGGTGATTCTTTATTCTTTATGTGTTGCTTTGACTCAGTTACTAACTGATGGCATAGTTTCTTGATCCATAAATGCATTTTCACATGTCAGTAGTAGAAATTCAGTTAAAGACATTGTGAGAGTACCATGTAATTCCCTATTAGCCTCTATCACTACTAATGCTTACATTTTCCTGTAGTATGTTAACATTTGATAAATAAAGTACCAGAAAACTAGAAATGGAGAAAAATCAGTTCATATTTATTTATGGCAACCAATGTGTGGTACTCCAAGAATGCATGTTCCAGTAATTTGTCCAGTGAAATGCAATGTATCTAAACAATGGCGTTATTCTGCAGCCTCTCAGATCTAATTGTCAGGAAGTTTTTGAATATCTAGTCTAAACTCAGCTAACCTTAATTTTGTCGTCTTGGTCTACTACTAAGCAATTCAGTCCACTTCTGAGCAATTTTCATTTTTGTGTGCTTTATAGTTGCAGGTGCAGGGTTTTTTGGGCGCAGGGCAGTTCTGAAGCCTAGTGGGAGGAATAATAGTATCCCGTTGCTTTGCAGATCTAACTTTGGTAAAGGTGAAAGTGATAAAAGACAACCACAATTTCTTCATTCATATCACAGACCCCAAGAAAAACTTAAAAGAAATCGAAGTGCAAGAAATTAATGAAGAACAGAAACTTAGATCAGGTTAGTGGATTGACATCACTGATATAAAGAATTAATAGTTTGACATATTTAGTAATTGGATGCAAACCTTATCAACTAACATAAAATAAATCCCTACTAATGGCAGAGAGTAAATAAAATCAGTGTTCTGTAAACAGAAGTAATAATCCAGTTGGCTGACTTAAGCACCATGTAGAGAGATCCTACAAAGATGTAGAAGCACAGTGCAGGTCAACAGGTGCAAACCAGTCTCTTTTGCAAAGCAAGGAAATCAATGAAAAGAGTCACCATTCCTTAAGAAAATAATTTTCTTCTTTAGTGGAGGACTCCTTCAGAATTTAATGTGGCCTGGGAAAGCCTAAGAAGATGCAAACTGAATCATGTCCATTGCGACCAGAATAAATATCTGCCCTTGAAAGGGAAGATTTTCCCCCATGGAACTGTACCTCCTTTTGTGGGTCAGATGACCATAGCATTAGTGCCTCCTCAAGACTTTCGCTGTAGAAACAGATCTTTCTGCGGTTCAGCAGCTTCTACTGCTGGTTGACATGTTGCTAACACTCAGAAAGCATTGAATCCAAATCCTTTCTGAACCCAGGTGAGAGTGTTTCCAAGAAGGAAGCCAGTCTCTGATTTGTGTATATGTTTGCCAAAAGCGCTATGGAATTGCCCTCACTCAACTGAAAGGTATTGGAAAAGTATAACTTTTGGTAGGTGTGTTAGCTCTTTTTATCTTCATCAGTGTTGGAAAACATCCTGCTCTTGCTCCTCTCCTTGGCTTCAACTGCCACCACTGACGTAATTGTAGGTTGTCTGAATAGAAAATTTGCATCCCTTCCACAGATGAGATGTTTCTTGTCTGCCTGTCTGAAAGTAGTCCTTTATCATTCTGGGGTCTGCCAAATAGTACTTTCAATCACCAGTATGCCAGCATCTGAGGCAAGCTGTATTCACTTGGCACGAGTGAGAGGCTTTCCTCCTGTGTAAACAGGAGTACCTTATTGAAAGGCAGTAAGGAAGAGAAGAATTAATCCACTCTGATACTTGGCAGTAGCTGAATGGTACAATGGTGGGCTTCTAATGCAGTCAAAATGTCAAAACAGCGTGCTGCAGGTGGTAGTCACCAATGAACATTGTGATGACAGTAAATAGGAGCAGACAAAGTCTCAGCATGTGTGCCTCGTTGATGAAAGAACTGGGAGATGGCTAGGTGTTGGGTGTCTGCCTTAACTTTCTTTTGTAGTCTTCTCTGCTGGTCCTCACAGTTTTAAGAAGGTGTTCCCCATACCGGAAATCCCAAGGATTTCCTTTTACCAGCAGAACCTTTCTTTAAGGCAGTAGGAGTTGAACTAGAGGCAAGGTAGGACCCAGTGTCACTTTCTCAGAGGTGTTACCATGCATAGGTCATGTAGTTTTTAAGGATCAATTCATCACATGACATCTTGTCCTGCATCCCTAAGTGAGCTTGTCTCCTGATCCACTTTCACAAATGCCAGACATATCTTTGGATCTAATTTCTCAACTTTTTCTCCTTTCTTTTATTTTCTCCTCAAGATACAGTCCCTGTGACAATACCTGAGAGGCAGTGACTTTCTGCATAGGCCATGCCTGATAGAAATGAGCAGTTCAGCATTCTTGTCAGCCAAGTAGGGAACAGAAACAAGGATCCTTGACTCCAGAACTAGGTTCTTTTGCTGTTCAAATTCACAAAGACTTTTCACTAGTTGTTGCTATTAAACCAAACACCTAGCTAATTAGAATGCAATTTCTAGATGAAAAATCACAGCTATATCACACAAAACGGACTATTATATACTACCCTATGAGTGGAATGATCAAGTTTTCCCTGTCTTGTATTAATCTATTTTACAGGTTAGTCATCCACATTGAAGTGCCACTGTTCACACCAGTCATTGGGTTGCAGGTCAGGTGGTTCTGATATGAGTTGCTATCTTTAAAATTCATTCTAATTTTTTCTAAAGGAGAACTGAAGAATCAAAAGAAAGCTGTGAGCAAGTTTGGATCTTTTTCAGCCACCTTGGAAAATGGAATCCAGCTGTCCCTGAGCTATTATGGACCTACAGGGAAGACAGCAGGTAAAGTAAGCAAATAGAAGAGGATATTTGAGAACCATAGGGGGAATTTTTTTTTCTTTTTTTTCCATACACTCCTTAAGCCAATAATTTGTTGCATGCAATTCTGCCTTTCTCAGCAGCTGTTACTACATGGTGGGGAATTTTCAGCAAGGCTTGAGATGAGATTACGTTGTCAAGAATATTCTATGATTCAAATTTCAAAATGGAGGAAGGTCTCTGTGCTTTTTTACTTACTGTGAAAACAGAGCAGCGTAGGGAGAATCTTGCAAGTATTGTTATTAAGTAGCCCAGCAAAATCAGCCAATTAATTTGAGCCAAAGAAAATGTGATTTGCTGAGGAACCTTCTTGGTTTTCCAAGAAATAATATTTTTGTAAACTTATATAGGTGATTATGGAACTTTCATTTTACGTTAGGAGTTGGACTTTAGGTTACAGTTGTGCAGACATAATGAGGGATTTCTCTCAGCCTTTCAATAAACACATTCACCAACTGGAAGCAATTGCTTCACAAAACCACAGTGAAAATAGCATCTGCTTTTACCAAGAGCTTTTTGTTTCCATTACATTTGAAAGGCCACTGAAACCATCATACGTATAAAAGTGAACCCCTCCTCTAATCAGAAAATAATCCCAGCATTTTTCAGCTCTTAAAATATAAAAACATTTAATTGAATGCATCTTTGTGTGGACTGTGGTAAACCATTCAACTATACACTCAATTTTAATTATTCAAATACATTTTACAAATTAATTACTTAAAAAGGACTTTTAAAACTTGGGCCAAGAGAGTGTCCACAATGTAATGGACTGTGAAAACTTGTATTTTGGCATAAAAGAGAGACATGCCTAATTAAACACCTACATGTCAGCTGTGATGTTCAGGCTTTTCCACATCTACCATAAGCATCCTATTCTACATTAGAATAGTCCTTGCCATGTTGAGCTTTAGTGCAGCACTGCTGACTGCCATTCTTTGATTGTTTGCAGTTTTTCTGCAATTACTTGCTTATGCCTAATTCCCCTTGTGGGTGTTTGTATCATAAGTGCTCAGAAAAATTCTGACCAGAAATATTCTGTCTTAGGCTATTCTCATACACCATCCATCCCTAATGTAGAACAGTATGCCATGTAATCCACAGTTTCTCTCCACTGATTGGTTAAATTGGGTGTAAATTACTCATTTTCCCTGCATTATGGAAATAATTTTTGGAACCTCTCTAATGCTCATTTTTCTTATTGTTTTTCTCAAAACAATAGGAAAAATCTTATTGTTTTTCTCATTTTTCTTATTGTTTTTCTCATTTTATCTCTTCCATCTTCCATTTAGGGAAGCTAAGATCACAAAAGACTTCGGGCTGTTTGCCAGCTTTATGCATCTTTTTAATTTCTTGTTTAAATGTTAATATTTGTTTAAGTTTTGAATTATCATTTGTTTTCTCTGGCATGACCAAAATCTAACTTCAGGCCATCTTACAACCAGACTTAGAAGTAAGCTCCTAATTTCTTTGTGAATCTGGCACTGCTTGAGCACCTCTGGGGCTTTCCTCTCTGGGTATTATAGAACCTTTGCACTTGCTCTTTGTACCTTGATGAAATCATGAGAGTACACATGGATGTTTATACTCACCTGACAAGATGGATTGCATTCACTAATGATTTTATTGGACAGTTGCCTCAGAATCCTCATTTTGGCTATTCTACTTCTCTGTGGAGCATTAGCTCTGTCAGAGTTTTAGTCAGCTGTTTCTTCTCACCATCCACCTGGAGATGGGTGCTACTACTTGTTTATTCCATGGCCATGCTGTCTAATAAATGTGTGTCAGAATGGACCCCATGGAGAATTTTAAACTTTCCTATTTTACATAATTAGCTGAGAATTTATCTCTAGCATATTACAAATAAAACAGATTCATTTGCCTTTCTTCAGACTTCCAATAAGCTGTAAAAGCCACACAGCATAAATTTCAGTACATGAAAGCAGAGCCACCTAACAAAGCATCAGATTCTCATGCATCAGCTAATGAAATGGGGGATTTCAAAAATCTTTGTGGTGATACAAATTTCCCTTTCAGGCTAAAGGTCATTAATATATTCAGATATCTGTGTGTTTCCTTAATGCTGGCTCCAAGACAAAACCTGAGACTGAAGGCTTAAAAACTGAGGTGGAAGGCTTGTTATCCAAATAACCTAAATAGGACTTTATCACCAGATGATCTAACAGTTTCCTCTAGCCTTAAAGTCTTAAATTTTGGGTCACCTTTGCAGTTGCCATAAATCCAGAATCATCCATAAGGCAAATGAACATGCAGGCAGCCTTTTTAATAGCTTAGAACTCTAGTTTTAAGGTGGTCTCTGCATTTTTTTATCTGCAGAGCTAAAACCATCTATGCCAAAACCTTTCTGGAAACAGCGGACATAGTAGCACTTAGGCCAACCTTTTATCTCTTTCAGCCAAAAATATACTAACACTTCCTCTGCATTACACAAAATGCTATGATCTCACACCAGAATGGTTCTATTAGCACGCTTCCAGATGCATTTCTTTCCTCCTTTGAATGTGATCTGGCTTGTAGTTTGTCAATGAGTTAGTTAACTTTTCTTTGCCTGTTGTGTCAGTTTTCACGTTAAATAATATTGTTCATTGGAAGAAGCAGAATTAAAATGTAATTTTACCAAAACAAAGGGATTTTTGAAAGTCTTTCTAAAGGCATTCTTGGAATGACTGTCATTAAACTTCGTACTTTGTAGAAACTACTAAGCAAATCAAGCTTGTTTTATTTATTTAAAAAAGGTTTTCAAAAGGTGGTTTCTGAGATCATCATGTTTTGCTCACTGGTATTTTCAGTTCTTATCTACATTGGTGTGGTTAAGATGTGGATAATAAGTTGCTCCATCTAGGGTAACAAGTTCTCCAAAACAAACAAGAATTAAATTGCTTAAATTGTCTGGATGGGAAACAAGGTGCTATTTCATGAGCTGTAGGTTTGGGGCTTAGGCCACCTTCAAGCAAGAAAAGATGATTAAAAAAAAAAATCTTTCAGAAAAGCATTAATGTTAGAACTGGCTGGGTTTTTCTGATTAAAGAGAAGTGTCAGTTCATTGAAACAAAAATGTTTTACAGAAAATCTTAGTTTATATGAATTTTATTTTCAAGAAACTGTTTTGGAAGGCAACACAACTACTTCTGTCAACGTGTTTAACAGGCTGCCCTCATGCTTGGCCTTTAAGAATTGGGAGAGTCTTAGCAAGTCTAGATCATCAGAATCTTTCTGAATCGTTATAGCAAAATAGAGCTATGTAGTGCAAAGCTGCTGGAGTCAGTCCGTGCTGGATCAGCCCATGATAAAACATAACAACAGTGATCATTACCTAGATACTAGACTCAAAATGTCTCCACCTATCTAAGTATTCTGGAGGTAAAAGAATTTAAAAAATTATATTTTCTGTTTTTGAGAGACAAGTGACGACCTGTGGGAAACAATAATTTCAGGATGCCTTTTAGGCTGACAAGTAGTCAGCCTATGTAAAGATTTTCTAAATAATTTCATATATTCAGTCCCTCTGTCTAAAATAATAAACTCCCATACTGAGGTTATTATTTCTAAGGTAAAGTTTAGTGTAGAAAATCTTGTTAAAAAATAAAATGTAGCCATCTATATTTATGAAGATATTGCTTTTCCCTTCTTTAGATGATAAAACAGATCCTGTTTTAGCAAGAATGCTGAACATCCCTTCTGTTCATATTCCGACCATAATTTCTCCTGTTAAATCAGATTCAGGAAAAAAAGATAAGTCCGTCAAACAAAAATCAGGAAAACCTCTGCCATCTACAAAAGCAAGCCATAGAAAAATAGACCCTCCACCACCTGATGACGTGGTAAAGCAAGAAGAAGGAAAGGTGAGAGAATACATATTATCCAGTGAACACAGAAAGGAAACAAACAAAAATTCAAATACATAAACTTATGTAACAGAAACATAGAGGGCTTTGAGCTGTGCCTTAACAAATTCCTAACAATTTATGGTGCTTCTAAGGATATGTTTTACTCTTCCAGTTGTTCTCAGATGTACATACTGGCAGCTGTTAATGAAGCTAGCCTTTATAACTCTGATGTAAAGCAGTGTGTCTTCCATGGTCCACACACTTTTGTCAGTTTTGGCTTTGCAGTTACACCTGTTACATTATTAAGATCTCAGTGACTAGAACTGCTCTAGAAATTAATTTTTAGTTTAACAAAGTAGGAGAACTTTTTGTGCTTTCCAAAATCTGTGTTGGAAAGTCTAACCAACCAGTAAATTAGTGGAGACAGTTTTGCAAAAGCTTGCTCTGCAATTTGGTCACAAGCCAGGGACCAGCAACTTGAGGAAGTGACTTTTGCCTGTAACTGAATTATTTCTATCACAGGACAGTCCTTTGGAAAGGATGGATGACATTTCAAAAGCAGATTCTGAGTTTCTGTTATGGAATACTTAGCACAGAGTAATACAGGAATTACAGGACCATGTGCATCAGAAATGCACAGCATTTAATCTTGAACATCTTCCACAAATCTCTATGGGAAGCTGTTTTGGCATAAAAACATGTGAGTGGGGGAAGCCATATCAGTTCAGAAATGGGTCACAGTTCCCCTTCGCAAAACGACTAACCTAGCTTATTTCAGGTCATTAGCTACCTATTGGCAGAATATTTTAGGTAATCACCGGAGGTTGGTTTGATCCAGTGGTCTCACAGACCAGCAAGGGTATGAGTTACAGGAAAGGTTCTCAAAGAAATATGGGAGGAAATACTAGCAGGATGGTGGAAGAAAATGCAGGAGTTTTTTTGTCTGAGGTGATTTAACCTCTTTTCTTTAACACTGTTTTCTCCAACCAGCAGTGTCCCAGAAATGGACACAATTAAAATACAAACAAACTCTAAGAGAAGAATAGAAATGAACATGAATAGTATTAAAACCAATTTAGTTACCACCTTCAGTTCAGGGAAGAACAGTCTTCTGAAAATAGGCATAATCAGAACACAAAGCAGTGAGGTCCATAAACAGTCTCCTGTAGTGCTAGTGCTCTAAAATATACTGTCTGGGAAAATTCTTTAATTATAGTTATGATAAAAAGCTATCCCTTTTAACCTGCTCAAGTTACAGAAGAGTAGCATTTCTAGATAATGTGCTTGTTAAATGTGGTTCTTAATATCTTTCCAGACTAACTGCAAAAATGTTTAAAGCATATAGTAGTGTGTTTTAATTTTCCCCCTTTAATCAAGTATGGCTGAAATAATGCAGAAAGAACTGCTAATAGAATGTCCTGGTTCTCACCCTGAGCCCAATTTAAGCCCAATCTGCTGCATATAATACTTTTCATGACCAATTTTTTTCCATTAACGCAGTCATTCCTCCCTCTTATGTTCTGCTTCTCCCACAGGATGGTGGGTGATATGTAGAGAACATGAGTGGCACCAGGTCTGCCATCTTTTTCTGCACTGTTTTCTCTTTTGTCCTGTTCCTCAGACTTTCTCCATGGAAAATTAACACTAGTTTATCCGACTGTAGTGGCTTCCAATTCCAGAGGCATTTCATGAAACTCTGCTTTAGTTCTTGTTACCATTTTCTAGGGCACTGCCCTGAAAAGACTTACCACCTTCTGGTCTAAAGATCTGATTGTCTCTTTTTCAGAACTGTGTCTTGAAAATTTGGTCTTTTGTCTACTCTGGTTACTTTGGCCACTTCTCCCAAAATCTCTCTTGCTATGCACTCACGAGAGGTTTATGAGTCATCTTCTCAGCTCCCTTGGCAAGGGAGGTTGAATGGAGATCATAATTCTGTTGACAGAGCTGGGCTGAACTGTCTAAAGAGGTAGAATGGGCAATATGGGAATGAGGGGTTACATGCAGTGCAGGTTTATTCAAAACAGGAGATAGCTTCCATTACAGAGCAAATGAGAAGAGAGAGTAACACAAATAAGACAAGAATGAACACATACTGAGAGCTGAAGGAATAGCCTTGGAAGACTCTCTGAACATGAGACAGCTATGCTGCTTCCATGGTACCTAGTGGATGACGTAATACTGTCGCTCTTGTTTCAACATGGATTCTGTCCATATCCACAAGAAGTCCTGCTGACCTAATTTCAACAAGTTTAGCTAAGTATTTAAAGAGCACGAGCGTGAAAAGTGGTGTAGGGAGTTGCCAAACAAAGCTCAGCATAACATACAGCAATTGTGTGGTATAAATGGACCCTACACAAATGAATTCCCCTACCATTAAAATTCTGTCAGGAGGACATCAAAGTTCCTCCTCTTCTTCCAAAAGGCTTTTTACTATTTCATTTAGAATGTCTTCAGTCTGTTTTTGATGTGTTAATAAAAACTCTGAAAGAGTATCCATATTGGTGTATACAGTACCTAGCTGTGTGAGTCTGCAAGTATTTTGGAGGACAGGATTAAAATCCAAAGTGAACTTGACAAATTCACATGGATGTGGTCTGGAAAATAGGATGCAATTCAGTAAGAATAAATGCTAGGTCCTACAGTTACATATATATAATCAATATATATGTACAGAAGAGTAACAGTTCTAATAATAACAGTTCTACAGAGAAAGGTCTGAGAGTTGCAAGGGATCGCAAGCTATACATAAGTCAACAATGCCATCTTGCTGTGAGAAGGGCAAAGACCACAGTGAGGTGAATAAACAGGAGTATAGCCTGCTACATATGTGAAGTTAATTTTCCATTCAGGGCTGGTAGGGCCTCAGCTGAAGTATTGTGTCCAGTTATGGGTGCTGCACTGCAAGAAAAATGTGGGCCATACTAGAGGGTTCTAAGGAAAACACCAAGAAAGATCAGAGGTCTAGAAAACTTGACTGGTGGGGAAAGATTAAAAGACTTGGTTTGGGTGGGTTGGTTGATTGGTTTGTTTGTTTGAGAGACAGAATAGCCTTCTGTAAAGAGCTGAAGGGACCCCATCATCTCTTATGCTACCCATATAATCAGAAGAAATAATTAGAAGTAAACTAATTTTTTGCAAGAGAGATTCAGGCTAACCAATAGGAAAATACCAGTATGGTTAGTCAAGGTTAGGCACTGGGATAGATTGTCAGGAAACCTCCAGCCCTGGAAATTTTTTGAATAGGTTATGTTAACAGTTTTCTCTAATGATATAGACATACTTGAATTATTTTTACCATTAGAAAGGAAGTAGTAGATGACAACTGAGAGTTACTTCTACCCTATTCTGTGACTTCTACTCCATGATCCTGTGACTACAATCTTAGGGTATTGAGGATAGCCTTAATTACCCAGTAGTACTTGTAAAGTAACCATAAAATGTACAGCATGCTTTATGCTAAAAAACAGGTGGCAAAACATTTGCCAATTTTTCCCTATATTTCTATTCCTAAAAACCAAAAATATGGGGTAATACCAAGACAAGTTCTCTCTGTTACCTCTCTCTGCCACCCAAAACTGTTTTCATGTTATGACTACTAGCATAGTGTAGTTGTCACATAGGTTTTTTGGGGGATGATATCAAAGGGCCATTGCTGTATTTTTTCCAAATGTTCCAGTGTCTTCAGACATTCCTTAGGTCAACCTCATCTTTTCTAGTCATCAGAACAGTGTCCACTACAGAGCAGTGCAAAGAGAATTACGCATTTTGACTGCCAAACATCCATTCTCAAGTCAGTGCTGTATTTGCAGCAGACTGGAAGTACTGCTTTACTTATCTTTTCTGATCTTTTAATGATTATAGGTAAAATAACTGATGTGCAACTTCAAGAATTATTTCATGCTGTTCTGCTTCACACTATCCATTTATTGTCATCTCATCTTGACACTCTGCACAAGATAGCATAATGACTCAGCAAAATGAATAAAGTTAGGAAGGGTTGTTCTTCAGGGTTAATAAAGAGGAATGAAAGAAGATATCATAATCAAAGAAAAGAAGCTAATGTTTCCACTTCAGAATCCATAAACTCTCAAAATGTTAAAAATTATTGGTAGAAAGCGCTTTTTTTTTTAAATGTTTTGTTACAGCTGAAATCTGTAGTCTAATTTTTTCTTATTCTTTTAAAATGTGGAATAAAACTAATTCATGTTTCATTCTGTAGATGGAAATGGAAGAATCAGCTTCCCAAACACAAGTGATGTCAAATGCTCTTGCCTTCCGAAGTTTGAATGTCTCCTGTCCCAATGGGCTAGTATTAACTTTCCTTGGTGAAAGTTTTAGAGGTTAGTTTTCTGAGCCACTGCAAAGTAAGGAATTCTAAAAGAAGTTAAAATTACAGAAGAAAATTATTCTGCCTTGATGGGTTTAGATGTAATAATACGAATTTTTTAACATCTCAGATTGCTAAGTCTGTCATAATGTCTATTAAATAGTATTTGCAACATACATAATGTGTTTTAATTTAAACAGATGTAAAATCTAGAATTGCAAGTTGTTGGGCATAACAGATTGGGGGCAGGGGAGTAGCAACCCTAAAAAGCACTTGGCAATCATGTTGCATAATCAGTTGAATATGCGTGTATATTGGAATACTAAAGAAAAATGAGCAAATTCAATTCATAAGTGCATACATACCATGAAGTCTTGGGTGATAACAGGAAGGTTGTTACGTTACCTATATCTGCACCTCCTTTGGAATTGCATGTACTGTTCTTAAGTCCACAAGACAAAATGTTCATA
Source organism: Morus bassanus (assembly GCA_031468815.1). Lineage (NCBI taxonomy): Eukaryota > Metazoa > Chordata > Aves > Suliformes > Sulidae > Morus > Morus bassanus. The sequence goes on along the minus strand of CM062568.1, from coordinate 132,802,796 downwards.
TTTTGAAAGATTCAGAGAAGAGTGACAATAATGATTAAAGCATTGGAAGATGTATCTTATAGTGAGCTTATGTCACCAGAGAACTCAATTTAATTACCAAAGAAAAGGTCAAAGGAGTGACTGGTGCCAGTCTGGAAGTACAAAGGAAACAGAATTTTGGTTATAGCTTGTAAACAGAGAGCTTGTAAACACAGTACCTAAAGGTATTACAAATTTCAGGGGCTTGAAACTGAAAAGTAGTACTTTATACTAGATTTAAGTTATACTCATTTTTTAATGGTAAGAATGATTAACAAAACTAACCCAGCCTGTGATGGACTCTCTGCTACTAGGTATTTTACAGTCAGGTTTTGTTGCCTTTCTAAAAGGTATGATCAGTTTCAAACAGGAATTACTTCACATAAGTCCTTTGGTTTATGCCATTCAGTACACACAGAGAAAAAGGTCATAATAAGCCTTTCTGCCCTTATCATTGAACTTCCTTTTGAAGACCAATAGGCTATTTAGGTACTTAGAAGTTTCTGTGTGTGACATCCTTCTGCAATGATTCCGTTTCCCAGTGTTTTTGAAAACCAGCACGAGGTTCATCTTTGCATACTGTAAATTGTAGTAAATCTTGGATTTTTGTAGTCACGCCATTAGGTTTTGAAGCAGACAAATGTGAGTTTTGCTGTTGTCATCTGGTCAATTTTAAAAACAGCTACTTACAGATGTCATTTAATGCCTATGTACAATAAATCTGTCCAGGCCAGGCTGTATTGGAGCTATTGAGTATGTGAAAATAGATCAGCACAACTGCAGAGGTGTCCATATCCAGGAATAAACCAGATTTGTCACACACACCAAGTACCTGCTAGCAGTAATTCCAACACATCCTATGCATGAGCTGTTGCATAAAAACCAGCAGAATAATTTGTCTTCCTGGCAACTGATGAAACAACATACCCCTTAGAAACCAGCCAAGTGGTAAGTCCAGTGTATATAAATTAATAAAAAACAAGAAGTTTGTATTAAATAGCATTCATAAATGTATTATGGTACACAAGGATCCAGCACAAATTTATAATCACATGGGAGAGGAATGTCTTGATTCCCCCACCCGCCCCCAACCTGAATTGCTAGTAAAAGCTTCCCTCCTTTTTCTTCTCGGACATCTCTTTCCTTTTAATATCAAAATCACGGAATCATAGAACAGCCCAGGTTGGAAGGGACCTTGAAAGATCATGTGGCCCAACGTTTTGTGGGAAAGGGAGCCTAGATGAGATTATCTGTCCAATCACATCTTGAAAACCTACAGCAATGCAGTCTCTACCACATCCCTGGGGAGGTTGTTGCAGTGAGTGATTGTTCTCACTGTAAAAAATTTCTTTCTTATGTTAAGATGAAACCTCTCCTGGTGCAACTTGTACCCATTGTCCCTCATCTTCTCCATGTGGCTCCTTGTGAAGAGAGAGCCTCTGTCCTCTTTGTAGCTGCTCTTGAAGTACTAGAATACTGTGATGAGGTCCCCCCGAGTCTTCTCCAGGGAGAATAGACCTAACTCCTTCAGTCTTTTTGCACAGACAGATTCTCCAGCCCTTCGATCATCTCTGTGGCCCTCCTTTGGACCCTCTCCAGTCTGTCTGTGTCTTTTTTGAATTGTGGGGACCAGAACTGGGCACAGTACTCCAAGTGCAGCCTGACAAGCACTGAGCAGAGTGGGATGATCACATCTCTGTCTCTGACAGTAATGGCCCTGCAGATGCAGCCAGCTTGGCACATTTTGCCATTTTAGGGTAAACGTGCTCTGATCAATCTGGTATGAAGTAAAGAGGATGCAGAGGGTTTTCAAACATACATAGTTTGGCAAGGAGCATGAGTTGAAATGCTGAATAGTTGAGGTGAACAGAGCAATTACGGACACATACATGTAGTCTCCTGACACAATTACCATAATTATACTCATTAGCACACTCAACACACTGCCATAATTTGCTCTAAAAAGCTTATTTGTTCAAGTAGACAAAATATCTAACTTCAGTTTCTATACAAACTCAAACTTGGTGAAACTCAGTAACTATTTTCATCTTTATTTTCACCTTTATGGGCAGCTAGGAAATTCCTGTCACCTAATGTCAGGCTTCCAAAAGTTCAGCTTCCATAATAAATCCATCTTCAAGTTTCCCTTGTTCTCATTTGAAAAGACAGATGCCTCCGCAGGAGCATGCAGAGTTTCTGAGTAAATGACTGCTTTAAATTGTTCTCTGAAAAACAGAGTCTGTCCCTTACTCTGTGGATTACAGAGGAAGCCAAGGAGGGTTAGTCTTACTCTCCTAAAGTTGCATACCTTCTGTAGACACCGTGATGCTGGGTATTTAGCACTGTTTCAATGAGTTGTATGTAGAATAAAGTAATTCAGAATTTGTTTCCAGATTTGAAAGGTAAAGCCACTACAGTTGAAGCTGAAGAGATAGTAAAGAAAAGTGAGGCCAAAGCAGATGAAGCCAAGGAAGAGGAGGTTGAGAAAGGTGACACCAAAGCAAATGAAGCGAAGGAGGAAGAGGTTATGGAAAGTGGAGAGAAGGAACATGAGGTTACAGAAGGTGAAATAAAGTATGAAGACACCACAAGAGAACAGGCCAAGCAGCCTACTCGGGAAATTCTGATTAGGCAGAGTTATCCCCAAAAGGTAAAGAACTCTTATCTATATACATCTGTGGCAAGGCAAACAGAACAAGAGGTGTCAAGAGTCATCACCAGTCAAGGAACTGTCATAAAGTACATGATGGATGGATCTACCCAGGTACGTTTAGTAGAATTCATTGAAAGCAGCCTGCATGTGTGATTACCATTGAACTTGTGCTTGTCAACTGAGATAGAGAAGCGTCCATTTTGTATATGAAGGAGTTAGGTAACCACTGAGATATGCAGCCATGTCACGACTAAAATGCTCTTGGCTTTGTTCAGAATCAGAACTTTAGGCACATAGGGTGCTTTAATGATGAAAATTTTAGTTATGGGAAGATCTTAGGTAACTTTGGGATTACGAAATAGCTGAATATGGTTTTGAGTACTGCATTCCTTGACTTAAACATCTGAAGTGTGGATTAATTGGGCTTTGGGTACTTTTGGCAGCACAAAAGCATCCATATATTTTTTCAGTTATTTAAACAGTTATATGGGATCCAGAAAAGACCTGAACTGTTCTTCAGTCCTGCAGACACCTTTAGGTATCCTAAGTTTTCATCAAAAGGACTTTATATTCCTAAGTACCTTCTTTGTTTGCACCTGTTTAGGTTGCCCAGAATTTTGGTACCTTTTAGGTGCTATAGGCTAGATACCATCTTTGCGGATACTGTAATCAATCTACAAGCAACTGTCTTTTTAAAATCTAAGACACTATGCGTAGTTAGCAAACAGATGAAAAGAGGAGTCATATGTTTTGACTCAGAAACTGTCAAAATAATTCCTTATTTCCTCAAGGGTTTTTTTTCTGTCTAGGTAGACCACAACTCCTAGTACAAGTTCTTTACATTCATTTGTTACATTAGATCTTAAACCATTTAGCCAGGATTTCTGAGAAACATATCAGTTTCAGAAGTATGTAAAGAAGTTGGCTGCTGTACGTCTATATATTCTCAACATACTGTCTCCTGATAGAAGAATATAGAACTTATGTGCCTAGCATAATTGTCCATAGTCCTTGTATAAGCAGCTGATGAGTGCATCCTTCTTTATATTAACTTAATGTTTGTGACTCATCAAGTATATATTGCGTATAGATAAGCATTCAAAAAAGAAGAAATAGTGAATTACTTTACAGTAACTGTAACTCTTGAGGTGTTTCTGTATGTTGTCCATTGGTTTTCCACATTGTACTGTCTTCTCCCTACAACATCTGTACTGTATTTGTAAATTAATTCAGGGAAAATTGTTCCCTGTTACACAGGGAACATGCATATGAAGACTTCAGTGTAATGGACAATAGATCTCAGAAACCAGCTATAGTAAGATAAATAACCATTACTTTTTTTTGTTAGCTGTCTTGTTAGCTAAAAAATTAACAGCAACCCTAGACATGCGGAATATATGAATACAGATAAAGATGCATTACCACTGCTAAAAAAAAAAAAAAGTCATCAACCTTTGACCACTTAAATAGTCAAAGAATAATCTTTACTGTTTACTTTTTTAATGCCTATTTGTTACTACAGTCCCCATTAATTTTGTACGTGAATTGCAGCAATTAGCAGTCCTTTCTTTTTGAGATAGCTTTTTTTAATTTCTTCTATTCATTCTCGGAGTCTTTTACTTTTTTCCCTCTCCATCACCCATGATATTCTAGTGACTATTGCATTTGCAGCACATTCTTTTGAGACTTTCTACTGATGTTTGAAGTGATTTTAACCTCTAGTATGTCCTTGATTGCTGCAGATTCTGTTTGCTGATGGCACAGTGAGTAGGAGTCCTGATTCTGGCCCTGTCCTACCACCACCTACAATTCCAGATAACATGCAACCATTACCAGAATCGGAGCCTTCACCTGAGACCAGCACTAAGAAAGGTAACATTTCCAGTGCTTTGGACATATTTAAAGTTAGCAAGGCTGATGATACTTCAAAAAGGGCATATTTCATTAGTCTGAAAATTCTGCCAGTGTGAAAATGCAATTTTACCTGTACTCAGCTGCTGCACACTGCTAATTTGTTAACTTTCTATCAAATCATTTCTTTCCTACTCCAGATTTCTTTTTCTTCTAACATTCTAGGACTCTAATAAGTAAAAGGGTGTGTAAGAACTACAGCAGTAGCAGAGTGATTCACCACAAAGTGTTTTAAAATAAATCCTTGTAACTACACTACTGTCAGATCCTTACTTATGGGTTACACAGTTTTTAGTCCTGGTATTAAGAAATGCCTCTCTTGCAGAGGACTTACTATATTTTCCTTTCTCATTGTATGTATTCCAAGGCACCTAGTATTGGTTGTTATTAATTGGTTGTACAGACTTGTGGTCTGTCCCAATATAACCATTCTTACATTATTTTGTTTGGCTGAGAAAGAACCAAATAGAAGTTTACTTCATACCTCAGAGTGTAGTCCAAGATCACTGTCAGCGCTACTTAGTGCAAGGAATTATTATGACCTGTCATAATATTAACGTATAATTTATTGGAAGTAAGTGAATAAAAATTGCTGCCAAGGAGAAAAGTCTCTCAAAAAGGAGACTTTCAAGTCATCAAGTCCAGTCCTTGTTCTTAGGATAGTCCTTAGGATAACTTGAAGGATATTTGAGAACTTCCCTGACAAACTGTCTTCTAATTTTCAGTCTCAGTATCTGTGGCCAGTGTATATCCTTTATTTATGATCACTTTCCCCGCCCCCACCTTTCCTCTCAGCTGCTTAGTCTTGACAAATTTATAGTCAAAAAAAGTTTTTTGTGGGTTTGTTTTTTTTGGTTTGGTTTGGTTTGGTTTGGTTTTTGCTAGGACGTATATGCCGTAAGCCTTTTAGACTCCTCTCTGGACTATGCTCTTGGCTTTAGCATACACTTAGTCTAAGTTCCTTTTCTTGAATATGGGAGACCAGACTTCTCTATCACATTCTTAAATCTTGAATCTTAATTCAAAGTTGTCTTTGAATCTTGAAAAATTCTTAAAATTTCTCCATTACCTTTCACAATGGAATCTCCATCCCTTTTCTTCTGATGCACCACAGGGTTGTGTTTGCCTTTCTTGTCATCATATTTTCACACTGATAACTTGTAGTCATTCTGTATGAATGATACCTCCAGGTCTTTCTTTTCTTCTACAGTTGCAAACTTGTCTGAATTGTAAATTATTTTTATTCCTTTTTGCATTAAATTTCATTCTAATAGGCTGTATCAAGTTCCTATTACTTCAATTTTCAAGCTCATGGGGCAGTTTTGGATGCTTTTTTTTCTGTAATACATTCAGATTTTCTTCTGCATTGATAGTCCCTTCCAAAGTCATGTCATAATCAGATGTCATTAGCATGCTGTTTACTTTTCTCTGTCATTAATGAACACATTAAATAAGATTAGTTCAAGGGCACACCTTTGAGTAACGACACTTGTAATTTTCCTCCAGCCTGATAAATAGTTCTTCTTTCAATTCTGTCAAAACCAATACTCAGAGAAACTCTTCATTTTATTGCTTTTGTCTTTTGCCTTAGAGAATATCAAGTCTGATACATAAATTTTTGTTTCTGCAGGAAAAGGCAGTGACAAAAACAGTATATCACACCCAAACAAGGACGAGCTGTTTGAAAATACTGTACAGAGTCTGATTAATTCTGAGCAACCTAAGGAGAACCAGGCAGGAACCTGGATAACAACAGCTCCATCAGGCATTCAAGTGGGCACTCAGGGAGCAAAGAGGATGGATCTGAAGCCACTGTTAATCTATCAGGCAACTGACCCAGCTGATGGAACGGTATTACTATTTTTTTGTTGTTACAGCACTGTCTACTAAGCTAAGAGACAGGACTGCCATCATATAAGTTGTAGGATTAGTTCTTTGAACATATATCCTACAGGTTGTGTTATTACACTGTTACTGACACAAAAGCTTCAGATTTTGAAGAAAATGCGAGTCCTTGGTCACTGAAGTAGATGAAGTTGCGGTAGTCTAGCTTCATCAGAGTTTCAGTACCTAATGCCTTGTTTTACTGTTGCTGTTACAATTATCACAGAGCTAATATAAATGAGTGTTCCTTCATTCTTTCAGGTTATGACTGTACGAGAAGATGAAGTGATAATTGTTGAGAAGCTGGATGGTAGCAGAGTAGTAGGTCATACTGATGGTACTAGGATCACGACTTTTTATCAAAACTATGAAGAACTTTTTGTACCAGAGGATAATGAGGAAACAGGTAAAATCAAAAGGGGAGCACTTATCTCTGCTGTATCTTGTTAAGCAGATAATTGTCAAAATACACTAAAGGCGGCTCATACCAATAGCCTAGATAACAAAGATACTAGAGCAGTCCAACCTTAGTTTGTCTGCTTGGTCTTGTTTTCATCAGTGTTCGGTGCAAAATTACATTGTAGCAAACAAGCAAATTTCCTTCTTTCCAGGTGTATACTTATATGACCCACCTTCCCCATGAGACCACAGTGCCTGAGTTCTAATATGTTCATTACCCGGTCTCCACCTACCCTGATAAAACAAGCAAGCTGATTTGAGTCTTAACTGAATAGGTGTATAAATACCAGGGCATCCTCATATTCCCCAGAGAGGCCATGGACTCACCAACCTCAGAGGTATTCAAAATTTGATTGAATATGGCCATGGAAAATGCCACACCTAGTACAAGTGAAACTACATTGGCCTGAAACAAGTGGGGCTAATGGTCACCTGTGTTTCTTCTGGCTGGCGTATTCTGTATGCTTAGTTGAGTTGCTGGATAAGTTCTGTGATTAACATGAAGTGTATATCTACTCAGGACTGTTGTGTTCAAACACAATATGAAGTTCTAGTTGTGGAACCACCTCCCTGTGGGATTTTAAAAATCAAAACAATGACCTTGAACTGGTCTGCCTATTCAAAGGGAAGGCAATGGCCAGATTAACATATGTTTGATTTATTTTCTCTGACTTCTGCTGCTGAAAAGGAGTTTCTTCACATCCTAGAGCTTGCATCACAGGCATAAAAAAATTTCAGTGGTCCAACTTGTATGTTACAAATATCCAGATCATTATGGTTAGTACTGTACTTGATAAATTAGAGAGTACTCTCCTGACCACACCAGCCACAGATGGTTACAGACACTTTTTGCTGTTGGATTTTCTTATATTCAGTGCACTGTCAAAAAATTTGAAGGTTGCATATTGTTTATTTAACATAATTTTATGTGATAAAGGATGTTCTGAAGTCTGAGAGTCTTCTACCGAGGAGATAAAGGTCCAGCCTTATGAGAGGAAAAGCAAATTGAATCTTAAGACTTCTCCATGGTTCATGTGCTCCTGTCTAGTTGTTCTGTATTAATTCTTAGATAAACCCTCGGAAGCCATCACAAGGAAGGTGAAATGTATGCAAGTAGAGAATCCTGAGTTTGCTACTGTTACAACAAACTGTGAGGACGGTACCTGTTGTGTCATCTTTGGAGATGGGACATCTATTATAGCAAAGCCACAGGGAACATATCAGGTGAGAATTATTTTTAGTTTGTGACAGTGAAATACATCTTTGTATTCCAAGTTCTCTACCATGAGCGACTCTTACCTTGACTATTTTAACTCCCTTCTCCGTAGCCTTCATAAATCCTATGGTTCCATCTCTTTTATACTCTGTCAATATTTAGATATTAGAGGTTCCAGTTGACTGGAAGCTGGCAAATGTCCCAGTTTTCAAGAAGGGTAAGAAGGAAGACCCTGGTAATTACAGGCCTGTCAGTCTCACTTCGGTGCCTGATAAAATTATGGAGAAGGTTATTCTGGGAGTTATTGAAAAACACTTGAGAGACAATACAGCCATTGATCATAGCCAGCATGGGTTCACAAGAGGAAAGTCCTGCTTAACTAACTTAATTTCCTTTTATGACAATGTCACCCATGTGGCTGACCAAGGGAAGCTAGTAGATGTGGGGGTTTTTGTTTGTTTTAGCAAAGCTTTTGATACTGTCTCGCACAATGTCCTTCTGGACAAAATGTCCAGCACACAGCTGGACAAGTCCATAATACATTGGGTGAGCAACTGGCTGATGGGTCAGGATCAAAGAATTATAGTAAATGGGGTTACATCAGGCTGGCAGCCAGTCATCAATGGGGTTGCCCAAGGCTCAGTTTTAGGGCCAGTGCTCTTTAATGGATGCAGGACTTGAATGTACGTTAAGTAAGCTTGATGGTGATACTGAACTAGGAGGAGCTGTGGACTCCCTTGAGGGTAGAGAGGCCTTACAGAGAGATAAGGATAGACTAGAGAGCTGGGCAATCACCAACTGCATGAAATTTAACAAGAGCAAGCGCCAGATTCTCTACCTGGGAGGGGGTAATCCTGATTATATGTACAGATTGGGGGATGAGAGGCTGGGGAGTAGCCCCCTGGAAAGAGGTGTTGGGGTTTGGGTGAATGGCAAGTTGAATATGAGTCAACGGTGTGCCCTGGCAGCAAAAAGAGCTAACCACGTCCTGGGGTGCATCAAGCACAGCACAGCTAGCTGATCGAGGAAGGTGATTGTCCCACTCTACACTGCACTGGTGCGGCCTCACCTCAAGTACTGTGTGCAGTTTCGGGCGCCTCAATATAAGCAGGACATCAACCTATTAGAGTGTGTCCAGATGAGGGCGACCAAGATGGTGAAAGGTCTCGAGGGCAAGACTTACCAGGAGCGGCTGAGGTCACTTGGTTTGTTCAGCTTGGAGAAGAGAAGGCTGAGGGGTGCCCTCATCACAGTTTAAAACTTCCTCAAGGGGGGCAGCGGAGGGCGAGGTGCTGATCTCCTCTCTGGTGACCAGCGATAGCACCTGAGGAAATGGAATGAAGCTGCATCAGGGGAAGTTCAGACTGGACATTAGGAAAAGATTCTTCACTGAGAGGGTGGTCGGTCACTGGGACAGGCTCCCCGCGAAGTGGTCATGGCACCAAGCCTGTCAAAGTTCAAGGAGCATCTGGACGACACTCTTAGTCATATGGTTTAGTTTTAGGTAGTCCTGCAAGAAGCAGGGAGTTATACTCAATGATCCTTACTGGTCCCTTTCAACTTCAGATATTCTAGGATTCTATGATATTTCCTCACAACTATATAGTATGTTTAAATCACAAGCTTAAATCTCCTGAAGTTAAAGTAAATATTACATCAGCCTAACTCCTGGACCTCATCTTCCTTCTTTCGCTCCCTCTAGTCCCTCAAAACGGGATGATTCAGTAGTAAAGGTCTGAGAGATCTCTTGATTTGCATCTGTTCTTCATTTTCATGGTATCTGTAAACTGAAGATTTCACCTTTCAGGACTGAGCCTTTTCCCTTCTTACTGTGATAGGTTTTACCCATCAAAACAGGCTCTCTTTTCATTGATGAAGATTGCTCAGCAGTTTATACCCATGAAGTTTACAATTTCATCAGCAAGAAAGAAGAGAAACAAGCAGGGAGATACATTATGAAACACACTTCCAGCACTATTTGTGAGATGATGGATCCTGAAGGAAATATTTTCAAGGTAAAATACATGGAAGGAAATAAGTTTCTGCATTTTAAGTAATTTTATCTTATAAACATCTCTCAAAGTCAGCTTGTAGCCTTGTAGTACTTATTCTTAAAGTAGCCTAGCTATCCAGGAGGAACAGCTCCTGAATTAGGTCTGTGAAACGTTCTTGAGGAAGTGATGGGTTTCCCTTTTTTGGTATTTCACCCTTTTTAGAGAGATGGAAATAAAATACATGGTCTACAGTTTACCTCACCTGTAAAGTTACCTTAATTAGCATGACTTGTCTTATAGCAAAAAATCATCTCTGCAAATGAGGATTAAAAATGAAAGGATATTGGCTTTTCAGAAGGTCCATAGAAACACTCTAATCTGCCTGGTAAGGCAAATATTGTAGTAAAAGGAATGATTCTGTCTTTAAAGTCATGCTGATTGTACTGTGATCCATTCACATCCAAGAGATATTTTTGAGCTAGGTTGGTACTTAGTTTTGAGTTCAGGAAACATCATCTAGTCTGTGATCTACATACTGTTTTCTAATTAAAGGTTCTAATTAAAGATTCTGAATGTGACATCCGTAGACTACACTTTATATTCTTGCAATTGTAATCGTTACCATTTTCCCTGATTCCTATGAAACAGCACTGGACATATGCATTACAATACAGTTTTTAACCTGGTTTCCTAGGCTGAAGAAACAGTGCTTATATAAATCTATGCTATCTGTCAATCTCTCCCTAACAAAGTTTGAACTAAGCAACAGAGGGGTAGAAATTTCAAAGATATCAAGTTCCTACAAAATCAATGCAATTCAAAGCAGCACAGAAGTTGCTTGGCATCAGCATCAGCACATCCTGCTTTTTCTGAGCTGATACTTAGGGAACAAAGGAAGGAGGTTGAGGAGGCTGTGGAGCAGTTGAAGGTATTGTGGGAACAGTGGTCACGGGGATGTGGGGGCGTGTAGTAAGAAGGGTGAGATTAATGGCTGGTAGGGGTGGCAACTAGGTACAGGTGTAATAGGGCTGGTTCTTCCTCTGTCCTAGTCACACCTAAGACTACAGCGAAATGGGCATGGACTGGGTGTGTCAGATCCTGTTCATGGACTGCCCTTTGAATCACTCTGGTTTAAACTGTCTTCCAAAGGCATCTGTCCTTCAACTGACTACACTAAGAATTAGAGGCATTATTATACCTTGCGTACATACATTAATGGCATGTAAGTTAATAACCACGAGAAGGAAATACTGTAGAAATTCACTAGGTATTATCATAAGATTATCTGAGACCATATTTTTAAAGTGAATAAATGCCTAAAAAGGGACCACTCTATACATGTATACCTATACATATCTATGGGTATATATAGGTAGATAGATATAATCTGTATATCTATCTACATCTCTTCATATATCAACATGTCTAGAAATGTGTATATATTTATACATACATATATACACCAAGTATATATAGGTAGATAGATAAATATATATAATGCATATATGTATCATTTATATCTCTTCATATGTCAACATGTGTATAAATGTGTATATATATAGGGGTATGTATTTATACATACATTCACCTGTATACCTATATACATAGATACACCTGTATGTATATACACATTTATATATATATACACACACGCATATTTAAATATACACCTATGTATGAGTATATATGTATGTACTATGTAATTATTAACTAACATATTAGCATATAGACATACCTATAATTATGTATATATTTGTATGTATCTGTGTGTGTAGGTGTATATACAGAGATACATATAGACCTCACAGAGGTACATCAATACCTGTCTGAGTATACAGTTACCTGGCTTGACCAGCAAGTGAGTATTTTTGTGTGAAGTTGCCTATTGATGCCTGCAGATCTATATGTTGAAGACAAAATGCAACCATGGATGGCCCTATCTGACACCTAACAATCCTTGAGCATTTATTAAATATCAGCATGTGATATTAGCATTTATGATATGGCATGTCTTTCTGGAAATGTTTTTTTGCTTTTTTCACTGTCTTTTCAGTTTTCTTCTTCATTTCTTTTTCCTGTGAATTCCAGGTTGCTCAACCTGAAATATGTTTTTTATGTCTCTTTCACTGGGCTAGGTCATATTACAGTTCAGCAGCAAGTTACTGTTTTAAATGCATTGTGTAACTCAAGTCATTTTATATAATTTCTATTATAGGTCATGGCTGATGGCAGCACATCTGTGTGTGTTCCTAGCATTGGCTCTGATGACAAGGAAGACAGAAGTTCAGCATCAGCACTCCCAGAATTTAACAAACCTATCACTTACGATGAGCATGTCCCCAGGTAAACTGCACCAGATTCATAGGTTTACACTTTCTTTCTTCACTACACTGTATGTGTACAGGGTTTGTAGATTTGCACTTCCTTTGTTCAGTACTCTGTATTTGCACATTTGATGTCATCATCTTAGAGTTCCATTTTCTTGTCAGGTCATCACAGTACTTTTTTCATTTTTGTCATCTATAAAAGAATGTAATTTGAAAGCCAATGTAGTGGGTTGACCTCGGCCAGCTGCCAAACGCCCACCCAGCTGCTCTCTCATTCCCCCTCCTCAACAGGACAAGGTGAGAAAATAAGATGCAAAAGGTCATGGGTCAAGATAAAGACAGGGAGATCACTTTCCAGTTACCATCACAGGCAAAACAGACTAACTTGGGGAAAATTAATTCAATTTCTTGCCGATTAAAATAGAGTTGGATGGTGAGAAACAAAAGATGAAAACTAAAACACCTTCCCCCACCCCGTCTTTTTCTCAGGCTCAACATCACTGCCTCATTCCTGATCCCTCTACCTCCTCCCCACCCCAGCAGCGCAGGGGATGGAAGGTTGCAATCAGTCCATAGCAGCTCCTCTCTGCTGCTCCTTCCTCCTCACACTTTTCCACTGCTCTATCGTGGGTCCTTCCCATGGGCTACAGTCATTTTGATTAAACCTGCTCCAGCGTGGGCTCTCCACGGGCTGCAGTTCCTTCAAGAAATATCTGCCTGCACTGGCATGGTCCTCTCCACAGGCTGCAGGGGAATCTCTGCTCTGGCACCAGAAGCACCTCTTCCCCCTCATCCTTCTCTGACCCTGGTGTCTGCAAGGCTGTTCCCTGTACCCTTTCCCTCACCCGTCACTGCCTGTGTGGCATTTTGCCCTTTCTTACACACACTTCCCTGAGGCGCCACCATCTCGGCTGCGGGGCTCAGCTGTGTCCTGCAGCAGGTCTGCTGGACCCATTTGTGTCCAGCACAGGGCAGCCCCTGGCCTCTCCTTACAGAAACCACCCTGCAGACCCCCACTGCCAAGACCTTGCCTCCTATGCCCAATACAATCCTGTGTGTGTGGCTGACTCTGTAGGTTCTTCATCATCTACGGGGATGGTTCTGGAACTGAGCTCCTGCGGAGCAGGGATGTACACGAGTATCTTGCCGAAGCCCGTAGTGATCCTGCTGCTGCTGTCTTGCAGGATCCTGTACAAGAACATCCGGGTAGGAAAACTTCATTTCTTTTCTAACAAACTAATAACAGAAATAATTACAAAGGTGGAGTTGGAAGTTTCAAAACTCTTATTTGTACAGGACATTTGAAAATATGTTTCCCCATGTAGAGAAGTGTCCACGCTTCTGGAAGTGAAGCATGGGGAAGAAGGAGCTTGTGGAAAACTCTGGGAAGCAGACAATTAACTGAATGACACTGTGAAGGGATAAGTGAACAAACAACTGTCTTTATCTGCTCTCAGACACGCAAACAAAACTGATTACCAAATGCATAGATTCTCTGTGTATTTACCATCAAAAAACATGGAATGTATCACAGTCTTCATTAATCATACAGCTCTATTTATCAATGAAGACAATGATACTCTGATGTTGATCCTTAGTCTGGCTGTTGGAAGGATAAATATATGTTATTAAGAAGCTGGAAAAATATGACTGAAATAGGAGATGCCAAAAGTACATGGCACCAACCAGCCTGTAGTAGCAATACAAGAAGTTACATTCTGAAATGATTGGTTATCGTTGTAAAGTTAGTTGGAGATACTGTGTTTCTATAAAATACACTGTGGTGTAACACGTAGATCCTCAGATAATAAATATATCTTTGAAAAGACAGGAATGTATGGTTCCCCTGGATACAGGGGGGGTGATAAGGATGGTTTGCTTCAAGCCGTAAAGTACTAAGACATTCTTCTCAAAGATTTATATCATAAGCATGGGGAACAGCTTTCCCACCTCCTACTCTTATCAGGTTTTGCATATTTTTAAATGCTGCTTCTATTCACAATAATGACCAGTTCCTCATTGTATAAACTGAATGAAATAATTTTGCCAAGGGAAAAGGAAAAGAGAAGGGGCACTGAGGGAGACAGAAATATAGGAAAGATGGAAGGATCAGGAAGATGAAGAAGATACATACGCAGTGAAAATCCCGGTCAAGAAAACCTGCTCACAACCAGCAGTCATTTGTAATAGCAGCACATCTGCTTTTCCAGACTTAATACTCTACGCTTCTTAGTACTGGTTCTATTTGCCTTGACACCAAGGCTCCACAATTTTGTATCACTGTGACAAAGTACCTCAGTGATCCATTTTGAAGGCCACCTGTGCAGTGGATAATGGTAGATTAAATAGATTTTTGGGTTGGGTTGGAAAAAATACTTTGAAGAACATTAAAATCAATCAGAACAATAAAAAGTGATAATAAATAATCTCTAATGAACTCTATCCAGTGATCAGATTGTGAAGTATAAAATACTGTGAAGAATTATGCATATTCTGAATATGATGTACTTCTGAAATTAGTATGCAGTAAACATGGGTCAATGGTCTGCTCTTCCTTGTTTGGAATACTCCACAAACTATACAGCTGAGCTGTTACCCAAGGGTCAAAGCAAGTAGCATAGGCAGTCTGTTGTTAAACATGGTGTGAGTAATCTGGACAAGTTCAACTATTTATAATCACCTCAGTGGTACGATATTATCTGTAGCCACGAGTATCACATTTTCACATGGAGTTTTGCCACTTGGTAATAAGGGTTTTTTATACTTAGGTAAGTATATTTTTCTGGAGGTTTGAGATACTTGTCCATCATTTTTTGGATTTGACTGATTCTTAGTGAAATGTGTCTTTGAACCAGGTGTTTTAAGTATTACTATCCTTCGCCCTTTGGCTGAAGCCTCCCCCTGGGTAATGAAGAAAGAACCGGAGAGTATTGTTCCTCCAAATCTTCAGTCAAGGACCAGGGACACATTTTCTCCTCTTGAGGTATAATTGTCTCAAAATTGTCTTTTCGTGCTCAAGCAACAGATGTTTGTCACAGGGTGGGAAATATAGCTCTGAACAATGTGACATTGTTAAGTCCAGTTTATTAACCAGGCAAAGCAAGGGGCAGGCTGTGTCAGGGAAAATGTAGTCACCTTGGGCTTCTTCTACTCTCAGTGTGGTGATGTAGCAATTTTAAGGGGAGTTTGTTTTGCCAGATGAAGAAGTTTTAGAATAGATAAATTGTGCCCAAGAATCTACTGACTTTATTGTCTAGATCTGTGATGCTATTAGGAGAGCATGTGCTTTTCAGCTGAGACTCACATTGCCGATATCTGCATTTAGTCAGTACTATAAGTAGTCTCTTGCTCTTTTTGCTTGTTCTTGTCTATGTTCAGAGGAAGAGTACAGGTCCCTCAGTCAGAACGCATATTTGGAGAGGTCTCTGCATTGGATCCAAAGAGCAGACATGCTTGCCATTACCTGTGCAAAAATGTCCTAATAAACTGCAAATCCGTCAGCTATTCCAGTATGAGCCACTCGGTGATGAACTAAGAGAAAAGCTGCAGCTTTCCCTTAAGGTAATACAATCACATTTATTCATTCTTCCGGTGAGCAATAGAGAACAGACAAATTCAGTGACATGAATTTGCAGTATATGCCTGAGACAAAAATTCTGCTACTTTTGAAGAACAATCAGCATTTCATACATAGACATGCTCTAAGAAAAGTGTATTTCTGAAGCAGCTCAACTGCTTTCACTCATCACTTGTAGAACCTACTTTTCTGTGCAAATACATGGCATCCATTCCAGTACACGTCACAGATAGTACACTAACAAATAGTTTAGTTTCCTTTCTGTCAATATTGATATCTATTACTTTGCTTTTACTTTGCTTTGGGTTTGTTTTCCTTCACAAAGCCTTAAAAACTTAAATCTACAAAGTTGTACAAGAATTTCTAACCCACCATAATTCTACGGTAACTTGGTGACCAGGTCACTGAGATACACTCTAGTTTTGATTATGTATTCACTTTGTCAGAACTAAATCAAGATCTAAAGAAAAAGTTATTCTTCCTTTCCCTCATCTCCTTTAAGATTTAAGAGGTATAAAGGAATAAAAAAGAACTGGAACTGGAAACAGATTGCTTCTGCAAACCTTGTCTATTCATAAAGCTCAGTACTGCATGTAGCTTTCTAGCAGAGTGGTGTGTTAGGGCAGCCTTCTGTAAGGACCCTTTTTTTCCATCCAACTGATCTTCTAAAGCATAAAGAAGTGTGGGAAAAGTGTTCTTTTCTGAAGCACTTAGTGTGATTCTGGCAAACCAAACGTCTGTCTAAAAACAAGAGCTTCAGATTTTTTTCTGAATCTTATTTTTCAATTCTGATGTAAATTTCCTTTTCCCTAATAAGAGATCAAACAGGAGGGAGATACAGATCTCAATGTTTGTTAGAACACCTTTTATTCATTAAGCCGATCTTAATAATATAATTGATTATTATTAATAGCAGCTATTTACTCAACACATTCCTTTATGCACTCACATAGTTTACTCAGACACTTGCATGCTCACTCATACTTGCCTGGCTGGTGCAACAGGTTGGAGGCCAAACCTTCCTGCCTACCTAGAAGCAGGGGGTCACACTGAGGCACCAGGGGCATCTAGATAGCTGTTGGATGTGGTCCAAGTCACACAGTTCATTGTGGATGCTAATGGGTGCTAGTGGCCTGGTAGAGATTCGGCAGACTCTTTATGTCCTTAGTATATTAGTTCTTGCAGATTCAATAGTCTTCGGAGTTGATTAGTCATTGGTAATCTTTCACCTGCTACCTTCTCAGCAAGTACTCCTCTCTTTGACCTGTTGGGTTTTTTAAAAACTATTTCTCCATGCAAACCTGTAGATAAGGTTTACCTATGTAACCTCTATATAACCCATTCACACAAATTCACAGAATGGACCTTTATGACATTGAGAAGTAGCATATACATCCATTACTTCTACAAACTCTTTTCTCTATATATGTGCCCCTTAAGTCTACCTCTGCAAAGAAAACATCTGCATCTTTCTTGTTCTTTTTCATTATTCCGCCAGGAATATATAGACAATATTTTAAAGCAGGAAAATGAGCTGGAAGAGATGAATGTGAAAGAACCAAGAACAGAAGAGGAAAAGGAGAATGCTGCAGGTCTCCTTGAACTAGTTACGGTGAGAAAAATACAGTTTTTAACTACTTTTTCCAACAAAACCCTTGTATTGCATTGGAAGTGTCAGCCTTAAAACACAGCATTATCCGTTAATAAAATAGCAAATGTTAGGATAGCACAGTGCCAGCTCTTCTGTAGTTTAATGGTGAAGCAGAGCCACACTCAGCATTCAGCTGGGCTACTGAATGGCACTACTGCCATTTGGGCAGTGCTCAAAACAGTTCAAGAGTTTGGCTCTATGGAATGATACATTCCCAAACAGACAGGACAAAAATACTGAAATGTGAATATCCGCCAACATTAGGATGAGACTGTTTCCAGTCTGTTGTCACTGCAGCTGGGAGACTTTTATTTCAACCACAGCCACCTCCATAGTGAGAGTTTAAACCCTGCTTTTGGGATAATCCAAAACCAATCTGGCAGCATATTGTTATTACTGCTGAATAGTATTTATATTTTTGGAAAATGTGCTCTCCTAATTTGCATAGCTTATTAGAGCAAGAGAAGAAAAGGGAGGGGAATAGGGAATGGGAAAGGTGGGAAAATAGGGAAAGAGGGACTTGGGGTAGTGGTCAGGAACCAGTGAGGTTAGTGGGAGATGAGTAGTAAAAAACATTAGAAAAATTCAAGCGGCAAAAGTGGGTGGGGTGAATTAGGATGAATGAGAGAAACACTGTTTACACTGTATGTAAAGAGTGATCAGTTTGCTCTGTTTCAGTTATTTAAATTATTTGTTTCTTACAGCTTCCTTTCATTTGGTACCTTGTGTGATGTGAATTCACACACTAGATTTTTAGTAGTTATTAAACACTGTTTTTCTTCTTTAGTGTCATTTAAGAAATACTTTTATTTCCATTTAATCAAATAAGAAGCATATAGTGAATTCAAAAAATACTGAATTAGAATATCTGAAATTGAAAATTTGAAAAAGAAGATCTAGCCATGTTAATTTGAATATTTACTACCAGATGATCTATCCACCTTTCAAAAGTGAGTCTATTCTAGCAAACATCATCTTAGCCTTAGAGTCTACCTTTTAAACCTTGTCTCAACATGCAAAAATATTAGGCACGAGATCTTTCTATTTTTAAATGTTGTTAATTTCCTTTTCTTAGCTTTCTGGATGGATCTATAACTTTACTATTGTTTTTCTTTACAGGCTTAAAAAAATCCCATATAATTCTAGAATTTTTCTCTGGACTTTTTAGCCAAGTTGGCATTTTCATTTGCTCAACTAAAGCCTTTTTTTTTTGTATTACAAGCTTCTGTGTATATTCTCGCTCAGTACTTTCAAGTGACATACAAGTTTTAAAAAGAGAATAAAGAAATACCTAGCAAAAAAATAGGAAGGAACTCAAAACCTTTCTGGAAAGAGGAACACAGAGAAGTGATCTATCAGTAACTCCATCTGCCTCTATCCTCTAGGCAGACATTTATTTGCTTTGGTGAGATCCAGGTGCTGAATCTCACATGCTGCTCAGTGCCAGTGGACAAGTCCAGTGAATATTGTTGGTTGTACCAGCTACCATAAGCATATTTCCAAGTACAGATTTCACATTTGACAACTCTTTTTCTGAGCAGTAGAGCATCACTGTGGACCTGCTACAACCCAGGAATCAGTGTCACACTCCTCCCAAGTCTGCACTGTTCCCCAGCTCTGTTAGAACCTAGATGGCCTGGTCACAGGAACTCCGGTTTCCAGTTAACTGTTTCAGGGACAGCATAAGAATAAAGGAAACAGCTTAGTTTAGAGTCTCTTGCCCCTCAAACACTTCACCACAAACCACCCACAAAAGAGCTCCTCAGGAATGAAGCCTACAAATTCCTGAACGTATTTCCCGTTTGACTTCTTGTTATGACCATGAGTTTTAGATCTGGTTCAAATCCTTTGCAGAAGGATTTGAGTTTGAATATGAACTGTCTTAGTTGATTTAATAAACAGCAACCATATAAAATACGAAGCCATCTGTGAAGTAGGTCATCAAGAAGGAAACAAATACCTGTTTAGACCCTGGAAATTATACTGCATTTCCTTTTTCACCAGCTCTTGTTTTCTAACACACTGAAACACCTCCATCCTTGTGGTCAGATTTTCAGGTAACAAGATAACACTTGCTTAGGGTAGAAATCCTTTGAACAGGGTGCCGTTATTCTGAGGTCTGTTTCTCACATAGTCACAGTTATTCCTTCTTCATTGCAGTCCTTCCCTAACTGGGAGAAGTCAACTGAAAATCTCAGTGATAGAGGTAATAAAAATTGAATATCTATCTTTTAAAATTGTAAAATATCATAGTAAATGTTTAAGTACTGTAATATTATTTTTAAAGAAGGAGCATAAAGGTGAATTCATCTGTGTGCTATGTATGTGCTTCTGTGTGATTTTCACAGGTGATTAGAACTTGTTAGCATCAATGATTCAGTACCTCTAAAAAACAGTTCCTGTGTTCAAGCATGTGTATTTGGCATTTTGACTCACTTTTCCACATGTTTTGAGTTTTCTTAGGTATAAGAACTATGATAGTACTTGGTTACTTTTATACAAGTATCAACTTTTCACACAAGTTTTTCAAAGCAACTGGATAAGTCCTGGTTATTTATTACACTTGAAAATCTGATCTCAAATGATCATGTGTTTTGGTTACATTAACCTTGCCTGAGGGAAGGATGGAACAATGTATTAGTTTTCCCTTGTGGATTTCTGTTGAAGCTTTCGTAAGATACTTGTTAACATTTAGTAATGTTTTCAGTAAGTACAAATAAAAATTAAGATGTTTTTTCTTTTAAAATCCATAAGTCTTTTCCATAGAAAAATCCATAGTATTCAATCCCATAGTGATGCTAACCTTTAAAGTGTTATTCTTCTACCCTTACTGCCTTGTCAAGAGTATTTCTGCTTGTTAAAAAAGCATACTGTGCAAAGTAAATGGAAACTGCTGCAACAAATGTGTACTACACAGTTTTCTGATTTAAAAATATAACTAAAATGGAGGTGTACTTGTAACATACTATTATTAACGAAGAAGACAGTGATAAAGAAGCTCTTTAAGACAGACAAAAATAGAAAAAGAAGGAACATGAAAGTATATTTTATGGTGAAAAAGCTGACAAAAAATCCAAACCAAACCAAAAAACCTAATTTTTAAGTTTGCAATTACGTAATTCCCAAAACACTAAGAGATGTTGTCATAATCAAATAGGATTGTATCTCTCGAATACTCAGATCTCCTAAATTTTTCCATGGAAATTTATTTTCAGCCAAGGAAATTTCTTTGGACTCACAGTTTAGGTGTGAGGCATGAAGCAAGCAACACATTTTGTAGATGTCAGAGGACAGGGCAACTCTTTAGTAAAGCCCCAAGGCTGGTCACAGTCTTAAATATGGAAAGATTGGCTTTTCTCCATTATACATATTGAACTAGTAGTTCCTTCCATGAGAATGTTGATTATGGCTGCTTCACAGCCACAATTAAGCACAGCTTAAGTAAGCTGAAAGTAATAAAGGTCCCTGAAAGCCCACATTATTTTCTTCAGCTGGAGATAGAGATGGAATGTTGCTTCCCAGTCAGAAAGTGGCTGAATGTCAGCAACTTTTCCTATTCACAGGCATTTGATTTGTATCTTGAAAAAACGTCAAGCTATTTCAGGAAATACAGATTAGGGGTATGAACTTAACCTGCTTCTCGTTCTTTCTACATTGCATTGAATTAATTTCCTATCTGTTAATGTTCCGAGCTTGACTTTGGAATGAAGTTCCTTCTGCCTCTTCCCTCCCAGTAATAAAGAATCTGTTAGGTTTTCATCAAGTGACAGAAAGATGCATTAAAAATACATGCTTTTATGTTTTTTATTCATAACACTTAGCAGTGCTTAGCAGGACATGCATGTTCAATAATATTCTTTACCTTGCAGCTCACATAACTGAGCTGTATGAACAGGCAGTGGCTTCTCATCGCCAGTGTCACATGGAGAAGACGATCACTACCCAAAGAGAGGACCAACGGCAGAGGTTCAGGTAGGACAGGCCAGTGAGAACCGATGCAAATGTAAATAACACAAAGGATGGAACCAAGCACGCAGGCAAGGCAATGTACTTTACTGACTGACTGTCATTAAGGACCGGTTACCTAGATCTCTAGATACGTAACACAATATTTTACTAGCTTTTCCTACGATTATTTTGTCCCTCTCTGCCTCTTCTTTCCTTATCTCAAAGATCTTTTAAAGTTTGTTGGAAGAGGATTTTGAGGGTCTCTTTGACTGAATAATACAATAAAAATGCAGATATGAGCCAATAAGTTTGCTGCAAACCATACAAGTCAAAGTCAGGACTCACCTGCGACATTAATATAAAATACTCTCATAAAAAGCATTCTCTTTCCAGGGTTATCTTGTAAATATTTTTCTGCTTATAAAACATCATGCTAGTTTTCTCATTTTCACTACTTTTTTTATTCCCTGATCATTTAGCTCGGAAGGAGTAACACCAGTGTCCAAGTGGCAGAGCAGACTAGAAGAGTACAGGTAATAGTATTCGTAGGACAGGAAGTTAATTATTTTAAAAGCCAACTTAAAGTCTGGTTTTGGAAAGACTGTTCCAGATTTCATCAGGTCTTGGGTAATGGTTCAGTGGTTTGCTAGCGAATAATGGTGTGTTTTCTGCAACAGAGATGCTGAATGGATGGTTTGACTCTCTGTCATTTTTTTCCGAAACGTAGCGGTGTTCCTGTTAACTTACGCTAATTAAAATAAGGCTGAAATCAGAAATCCTGTGTTGTGGTTTCTGGTTCTGCCACCAGTGTGGAAAATAATTTATATGAATATTTTCAAATGCTCATGCTTTAGGTTAAGATTTGGGTATTCCACAAATCCCGGCTGATTTTTGAAATAGAACCCCAAACGCGTGTCTATCACATGGTGGTGCTTCAGAGCATCTCAAGGCAAAACAGTCCCAACTCTCTCAGCCTCTCCTCATATGAAAGATCCTCCAAGCCCTTAATCATCTCTGTGTCCCTATTCTGGACTTGCGTCCATAGCTTTGAATGTATCAGGGTACCCAGAAGTGGACAGAGTACTCCACATGTGGTTTCACTAGTGCTGAGTAAACGGGAAGGTTCACCCCCCACCCCTCCTTGGACCTGCTGACAACACTCCTCCTCATGCAGCCCAGGATACTGCTGGTTGTCTTTGCCATAAGGGTGCACTGTTGCTTCATGTTCAATGTGGTGTCCACCAGGACTCCTATGTTCCTCTCTGCAGAGCTGCTTTCCATCGGTGGGCTTACGCACCCATGAGGATCAGGAATTATGAACGTGAGGCTTCTTCCAGTTGTCTGAAGAAGGCCACATCTACCTCTTCTTCCTGATCAGCTGATCTGTAGCAGACACCCACAACGATGTCATCCATGTTGGTCTGCCCACTAATCCTAGCCTATAAGCTCTCAGCTGGCTCAGCACCCATCCCCAGGCAAAGCTCCATGCCTTCCAGCTGCTCTCTTACACACAGGGCAACTTTCCCTCCTTGCCTTCCAGGCCTGCCCTTCCTAAACAGCCTGTATCCATCCATCACAGCACTCCAGTCACGTGAGCTATCCTACCACTTCTCTGTGATCCCAATGAGGTCACAGCCCTGTGAGTGCACACAGACCTCTAATGCCTCCTCTTCGTTACCTGTGCTGCATGCAGTAGTGTACAGGCATTTCAGAGAGGCACCCAGCTGTGCTGATTCCCCATAATGCCATCCCGTAGGCATTTCCTTATTTACATGCATATGCCTGGTGTGACCCCACTTCAGCCCTGTTCTGTTGACTGTGATGTCCCTTATGTTCACATCACCCCAGGCCCTTTGCTTGCCTACCACATCCGCTGCTTCCTCACTTGATTGCTGAGGCTTCTCTCCCTCCCCGCTTCATTGTGGAGTGCACTATAAAGTGCAGGATACACTCATGGTTTACACCTTGGAAATGCAGCTGCATTTCCAGGGATATTTTTAGGAGGTAAAACGTGTGGACAGTAGGTAAGCTCATTATCTTTAAGAATAACCTTAAGATTAGGGTCATCTTAAAAATCAATGCCTTACTAAAGCAAGGCCTATTTTGCTACATTTGAACATTCTACTTTGGGAATTACCTGTATCTCAGTTTCCTATTTGTAAAGTATTTCTCATTGGAGTTCTGAGGCAGGTGCTATAATCATCAGATTAGAAGTGGTTTTACGGGAGGAAGTGTGTATGTGTATAAACATAAAAATCTTTGTAATGCTTAAAGTTGTATTTAAGGCTGACCCTCAACTTTAATTCTAATCTCCTTTACTTCACTTGCTCTCAAGTTTTTAAAAAATTGTCCTTTATTGCCTACTGATGAATGGTGAAGCTGATTGATGAGTTCAAGAAAAAAATCTATATAGATGCTTTGAAACAGCATATATTGCTTAAAATGGACATTTCACAATCAGATGAATTTTCAGGAGAATTCCTGCTCAGGTGTAAATCAAAAGTCACTGGATTTCAATCTGCAGATATGGCAATTCACAAAAGCATTTGAAAAAAAAAACCACAAGTAATGTCAAAGCCACTATTAATTGAGAGAAAAATACAATTTTTTGGAAAGTAAATTTACAGTCTCTTATTCTGTGGAGATAAATAATTTTATTGCTGCGTTATATAATTCTTTAGTACCACAGAAAAACTTCTCATTTAAGCATAGTGCATTAAAACCATTATCATTTTCAGTTCTAGAGGAAAGGGCTTTCTGGATCTGATAGAACGTCAAATTCCTCAGTGTAATCCAAGTATGACTGTTTAAATTTAAATAATTAAAAATATACATTTAATTTATGTAGAAATAGAAAACCTGCTACATGAACTAGGATTAACATAGAGAAAGTTATCAGTAACATACATTCATTCACAATGGAATTAAAATAATTATATTGACAGCTGTTTAGGTCATTCACTATTTCTTTGATTAAACAGAATAACCTGAAATGGTTGTGAACTAATATTGTGATCAGAAACTTGCTTTTACTTTCTTATTTTTGTGAAAGGTTAAATAGCAACTGAAAATTAAGTTCTCCTCCATACTACTTCTTAATTACTTTCTGGCTTGCATGAGATAAAAAAAACTTTTATAATTTCAGATTTATATTTTAATATAGCATTTTACACTGTTTTGCATACTATTTAAAGAGTGACTTTAAATATATATATATGAGTAGGCAGCACCCAAGAACATCATGTGCAGTTCTGGCTCTCAAGCCAGTGTCAAAACTCTCAATATGATTAAGAGTGATAATTTCGTAGCTGATATTAGACCACGCAAGCCAGTGAAACTATAGCAGTGTAAAACTGGACTAAATCAAGCTGAAAACATAACCGGTCTTTACTCTGGTGAGTCTTACCTTCAGAAGTTTGAGCAGCTTTTTCTGTATCCATACAGCCATCAAGTTTTTCTGTGAGAAAATAAGGAAATTAGTTTAATTTTGTATTACGAATTTTAACAATGCAGCTGAAATACCGATTCTCAAATTTAAACATCTGTTGGAAGGTGGAAAGACACTATTGGCAGTCTCAGACATGTTCCACAAGGTTTGGTGAACTGGAGCATGTTTTGAGGAGGAGCTCCTTGTAGCAGCCAACCCAATCAATATGCATTTTGATCAGCTCCTCCATAAATCAGTATCTAAGGAGGGCATTTTCTCTGCATGCCAGACCAGCCCATTCTTGATCTACCACTGAGAAAATTGCCAATTACAAGAGTATCGCTCAATGTGATTAACCAGAAAAAAAATGCCAATTACCTTTATCCCTTCCATTGACATTCCACATGTCAATGTTTCAGACATAATACTGAAAAACTGGGTTAACTCAGTTATAATGCTTTTTTCTTTCTTTTCCATAACAACATGTTAAAAATTTCTTAGGAAAGAACTTGATGAAGAAAAGAAGTCCTTAATGGCAATACGAAACAAAATAATTCCTCCATATTTTGAATCAGAATTCGGCAAGCAGTTTTTCCTGAAAAAGGTAATGTAGCTGAAAACTGGATGAGTTTGTGTTAGGCCAGATAGTTTCTGCCATACCCCCACGAAGACAGTTGTGGGTTTACATCTCAGCCTCGATTTATCTCAAGAAACCATTACAGAGGACAGTTATGGTAGAGTTAATACTGGGAATTATATGTCCTTGTCAAAGGAAACAAATATTGGAGGTGGTATATGTTTATTGAGTACAAACTCTGTAGATTCCTTACATTAACTCTGGAGAGTGCCTGATTCAGAGCAGAAGCTGAACCTCGGGTCTTTTCACTTACCCTTCAAAAACCTCTGTCTGCTAACTAGAGAGGGAATTAGTAAGACTAACCCTCCTGGGTTAAAGGTGGCCTTTGGAACTTTCCCGTTGTAATCTCACCTGATGAATGCTGTAAAGGCGTAAAGCATACTCAAAAATGTACTTTGGAATGTGAGGTATACTTATGTATATTTTTTATAGTTAGTGCTATGAAGTCCTTTGCACCCCTTTTCTTTTTTTTTTTCCCTTTTTTTTTTTGGAGGGGTGGGGGGTGTCTGCTGGGTTTTTTCTAAGTGTTTAGTTGGGAGACCTAAGCCCTCTTTCTTACTTTTTTCTAGTTTCCTGATGTGGAAGCACTGTCTATGGAACTTCCTCCAGTGAAAAAAAAACAAAGTGGGAATTTCCCTCTAGAGATGATCAAAAAACCCAGTAGAGGTAATTTGAGCTCTTCTGCCTTGTAACATTCTAGTATCTTCTTCCTTGTTTTATCCAGTTGTCTCATTTCATATTGCAGTTAAATTTAAGATTACATTATCTGACCCCATGTATTCCCAGTCATTCTGACACATGAACTCCATGAACCTCAATGGCTATATCTATTCTGATACATGAAACATACCCAGCAGCATTCCCTGATAACGAGATCCACCAGTACGGAGTAGGCTGTGTAAATTCAGTCTCCCAAAACAAAATGGCCTTTCCCCTGGCCAAAACTTGTGTACCTGAGAATGGTTTTGGGGAGGCTGCTAGGTGGCACAGTCAATATCATGCCAGTGTTCTAACAATTTAACAGTATAGATTATCATGTTCCAGTGCTGGCAATGGTCCTGTTTAATCCACTAACATAAATGTGGTCTATGAGACTTCTAAATTTAGTGTGTTAAAGGAGCCTTTGCAGACATCACTGATTGCGGAAGCACCATAGGCTGTGGATGCAAAGCTGAAGAACTGTGCTATGAAGGAGGGGTGGATGGCTGCAAAATGCTCAAGAAAAACTTAAATGGAATGAACAATAGTTAGGGGGTGGACAAGCAAGAACCAAGGAGGCCAAGTTCAGAAAAAGACTAGGATGACTGTAGGAAGAAAATCAGGAGATGGAATTCTGAAACTCAGTGGTAAGAGGGGCAGCTAGGGGACTGTGGCAAAAGCGATATGGAATAGGAAACATGCAGGCTAAGGATAGTTTGGAGGATATAGGAGGAAAGCAGTGACTGGATGACAGGAAGCAGTGAAAGAATGAACCGTCATCTTAGGTTTGAGCTTTACAGCATTGAGAAGAATACTTCAGTTCTGTTTGAAAAGCAGCCCTGACAAGTTACTGAAATCACATAGTGAAATTAAAAGTCATACACACTAAAGAATCATACCAGGAAAGCAGTCCTCCCTGGGGCTTTATCAGACCCCCACTAATTCCCATATTTCCTCATTTTGCAATCACCATATTGCAGTCACCAGAAGACCTGTATTGGGTTGTCTATTAGCCCTTTACAGCTTATTGCTCAGTTAGCCAGAGAACAAGAAATGACTAATCACAAGATGTGTGGTTTTGATCCCTGTTGCCCAGTGGAGTAAAGTGTCACATGCAGAATTTACATAGCCTCCCCTGGTTATGTAGACAGCTTTCAAAGGTTGTCTAAATTAAAGTGCCAAAGACTGTGATTTTTTTTTTATATGTTTTTGAAAATTATGATGATCATGAAAAACACTTGTCACAGTATTCCATTATTTTCCCTTTAGCATCTGAATGTCTCAGTACCATGAGTGATCCCTCACCTTCACCCGGCCTTCTGCTACAGGCTCATTCCAAACAAAATGAAGGTTCTAGCAGCACAAAAGGTAAAGCTGCCTTCCAGAATGTAGTTTGGAACTGGTTAATCGTCTCATAACATTTGACAAAATATTTACAATAGAAATTTAAAGCCACCTATCTCTGTTCAGCATTCGGAATGCATCTGAATACAAGACTGGCAGAAATGGAGAAAGGTATAAAACTAATGGGAGAGATTCCCTCCATCACTCTAGGAGACTACTGTAACAACCTGGGGATGATGGGGATGGTAGAACTGCAGACAAAGCCAAGAAGTAATTTCTCTACTAAAAAAATTGGACAAGCCAATTTTTCCTGCTCATTAAGGTCTGTAACAGAAGACTCTAGAACAGAGTTTGCTGTGGTTAAATGGTCTTTGCCATTTAAACATCTCCACTCAGTTTTGCTTTCCTTGCTACATCTACTGTCGTCCACTCTGTTTATGCATCTGCTTGTGGTAACAGCCTTGGATGATCACCACTGGAGAGCCACCAGTCTGATTTAATTAGTCCCAGCCTTTGGCTCTCACATAATGCCACACCAGCTGAGCTTTGGCAGCGCATACTTGCAAAAATCTATCCTTGCACCCCATAGTTACAGCTTCCCTTCTCCCCTTTCTTTCCCTTCCACACATACTGGTACCCTTCCTTAGTAGTGGGGCTCTGCAAGAGCTGTTGCCTTCAAACTTGCTAAATTTCCTCTGTTATTTATGCATAATCCATAGACCTCAGGGCAGGTGTACTAACCTGTACTTCCAGAGCCACACGGTAGGTGACAAAAGGAACAGCAGCCTGGAGCCGTGGGCAGAGAGATGCCAAAACTACACTAATTTCTAATGTCAATGCATGAATTTTGCTTATCTTTAGGCAAAACTGGAAATGCTAGTGTTTTTTCCATAATGTACATGCTTAGCTTTTTTTTTTTTTATCAGCTCTGGGCCATTTGCTGTGTAGGTGGGAAGCCCCTCTCTACCACCTGCCTTTCTGTTGTCTGGAAATAAGAGGGGGAATCTAGAGAAGACACTATTCTCAAATAACATTTCTGCCTCCTCACAATGACAAACTGACCGGACTTAGCATTCCAGCTAGACAGTGCCTGCAGTCCAAACTGAGAAAAAACAATTCTCGTCAGTACAAAACATTGATCTAGAGGTTGACCCCCTGGTGAGAAAACAGCCACCATAACTGTCTTGTGTTTTCCCTTCAGAAGTTATCAGACTTTACAATAAGCGAAATGTGTCTTAGGCTGTCAAGCAAAAGAAGCTGTATTTAGATCGAAGTTGCTCTGGCCGTCCTTACGCTCAGCCTATCTACATTACACAGTGGAGCACATTTCAAAGACGACAAGGTAGCTAAGACCATCTTAAGCCCAGAATTAGAACCATTCAGGTCATGTGTATGAATGAATTGTTGCATTCAAGACGACAAATCCTGCTCAGAGACAGGGCTTCCTAATTGGTTGTGCTGGCAGAGCTGTACTGCTTTGGCACCTGGACTGGAAATTGTTGTTACATGGACATACAGATTAGACTTGACCAGCCCGGGTGTTTCTGCACAACTGATCATTGCGCAGTGCAGGCATGCCTTTGGAATAGTCATGTCCTCGATTTTGATTTTAGTGCTTGGGGTTTTGTACCTCCTCTTCTGCTTTTAATCATTTTCACAGGTGTTTGTATCTCCATTGCAAGTTTCCACCAAGATGCTTCCAACTAATTAGTTATAATAATTATAGTACAGCTTTATTTCTAGTTAAATTTTAATTACTTGCTACTATTAGGGGGTTTCTTAATGCCTTTCTTAACCTCTTAAATAAAAATGAGACCAATTCTTCTGTCGTTGTGCTAATCAAATGCTTTCATAGAAAATAACAAGTCTTATCTGATTAAGAACTTCGGGATTAGGCTGAATATAATGCTTTGTTTTTTCATGCTTTTGGAAATCTTTCTTTCCCAGACCTAAACAAGGCTGCAAGATCACAAGAGATACCCTTTCAATGTAAAGTTCAGAGTCTGCTGGTGAATGCTGCAGGACAGCCAAGAAAAGAGAGAGTGAAATTACCGTCATCCCTCCAGGGGAGACAACCAAACTCCATACCAAATAAAAAGGTAAAATAACATCTTCTTTGTTAATATTAATATCCTCTCGGTCATCTCTTTTGCATGAAATATTCATTCTGGAGCAATACCATAAGGTATTTTTAATCTGTTTGCTGAAACGATAGCAGTTGCAATTTACATATCAGTTTACGGGCAATTCTAAAAGTTCCTTTCCTCTCAACTGCTTGGACAAACTCGTATGCCGAAAGCATAGTTCTGCACCAGACACCCACATGAAAGCTCTGACTTCCAAAAGAGCAGAGCTTCCCCCGTTCCCCCTGATATATCTCAATGGCTTAATATGTCTGAAAAGACAAACCAGTATAAATCTGCGGACAATATTCAAAGTGCCTCTTTGGTTTTTACTCAAATTAGGGTGTCCTTTTATAATTCTTCAGGATGAGTGGACAGAGGTCAAATGTAGGTTAAATAACTCTGAACCTAACTTGATGGCCACCAACTTTATCTATTGTCTAATATTTTAATTCTGTTTGCGAAGATAGAAGATCCTGTAGCAGGAAGGGTCAACACATCTTCTCTTGCAACAAGACAGCATCTTAGTGGCTTCCATCTCATTCCACCCAGAGTGACGTTTGGAGTACTGAAGGAAGGCTGTACCTATGCAGCCACTGTGATCCTGAAGAATGTTGGTGTGAACTTCTCGAGGTTAGTTTGAATTCTTAGTGCCTTGGTTTTTAACTGTCCGAATAGGCGTCGCTTGTTAATTGTCAACCTTCTGCTCTGATTAACATGAGATAACAAATAGTATTTTTATATCTGGAATCATTTGATAATGACTGACGGGATATAGGAGAGGAGATAATATTAGAAATACTTCAGCATTATTTGCATACTAGTGTTATTAGGAAGATGGAAACCAGTAAGGAACAGCAGGTGCTGTATGCATAGTCCTGGTCCATGACAGATTATATACAGGTTCTTACTGAACTTCTCAGGTTCAGGGACCGAACTCCCTCATGGTAACCAGTATTACATTTGGATTTGGGAAATGCTGCTGACTGCTGCCAGTCAATCTAAACGGGCACAGCTGTATTCAGGCAGCCACGTGTCTTTAGCTGCACTGAAAACCAGCTCAGCGATGACACTGGGAACAAGCAGAGGATGAAATAAAGCACTTATTTATACACACATTTCCCTTAGTGTCACCCCTGTCAGTGTGTGGGACAAGATAGCACCACACTGTGTTCCAATGTGGTGAGCGCAAGTCCATTTCTAGGTCTGCAGTCCAGCAGATTGTCTCTTGCACTGCATGACCAAGCACAAGAAATGATCAGATTTACCCAGCCGTGGTTTAGAGAATATATAAATAAAGCAAGTAAATGCTTGTGACTGCTCTTTTGTGCTACAATTCCCCTGTTGCGTGACTGCACATATGTTCGTTCAGTCAATCCTGCACCAGCCCAGTTCCCGTGGTTTTACTTTAGAGATATTCAGGCAGGTGTGCTTATGACCCCTGTCCTCCCAGGTGCCATACATGTGACAGAAAAGAGGGCAAAGCATATCCCTCCCACTCAGTTTGCTCAACTGCACTTGCCTTAGCTGTGCTATATGGACCCTGCTTCTTAGCTTAAAGGAGAGCCTGCAACAATGGTCTCTCAGTTCTTACAGCTTCTGGGCTTCCACCTAAGGTTTGTCGCTTCAAAATACCTTCATTTGAACGGTTATAATCCCACCAGATGGTTTCAAGAATTGCAGTACTTGGTGGGAAGCTTTCATTTCAGATAGCTCAAAAGCCCCGAAGCCAAAACCAAGTTTTTAAATTCCTGTGTTCTAAGGTAGCTATTCCCACCAAAGTTTTCCAGTGCCAGCCTGTCACTCCCACCTATCCTCAATCACCTCCTGCAGCTAGTTTATTTAGCAGTTGAATGAAAGCTGCTATTTAGGCCACTCTCATCCATTTGTCCTAATGGACAGTTATATATTCTTCTCTCAGAAACTTACTTAGAGTAAGCCAGGCTTGGACCACTCATGTTATATGGGCCTTTTTTCTGCTAGACCCACAGGTCCCAGGAGAGGGAGGCTAACTGAAAGCATGGAAAAGGTGGTTCCTCTTCTTGGTGATAAATAGTCTTTGGTTTTTCCTGCAACACTTGCAATGGTTAAAGAAAACAGTAAGGAGGGCATTAAAGATTCTTGGGCTCGAGTGTGGAAGTCTCATAGCCCTGACATGCTGCTGCTTGTGGATGCTGTTTCTTTGGAGCACTCTTCAGATGAGGAAGCACCTGCCAAGCTTCCCTTTTCTGGATGCAGGTGACCTACAGTCTGATGGCCTCTTTAAAAAGAGAGTTGAGAGAGGTGTCACAGTGACACTGCCTCAGCAGTCACAGCATCCCTTTACTATGGTACCACCGTGCTGGAATGAAGTAAACATTTATGTCTGACATTTGTTGTTCCTCCTCCTCGGGTAGCTAATTATCATCAAGAGAGTAGCTCACAGGAGACTTAACCTGCTGGGATCATCATGATCTCTTGTGAGTACTCAGCCAACTAGGCACTTTAGAAATCTGTTCAAGACCAGCTGAGAGACTACTGTACAGCTCCTTCCATCAGGATGGATGGCAGAGATAATTTTTTTCTTTTTTTTAAATCAGCCTAGTTAGATATGGCCCAAAGAGACATTTTTTTCCTTTAATGCACATCATGGTGCATGCCAGGATAAATCAGCAGATCACAGAGCAACATCCTAGAGCTCAAGCTGTACACATCACTTTTTTTAATTTTTTTTTCATGCCAGGGCACTATACGTAGACAGTCAAGGAAAACTACCACTGTGATTCTGATAAATCTAGCTTTTCTTTTAAGCCTCTTACTAGATGCTTTGAGAGGAAAGCTAAGTGACTAGCTGCTGAATGACAGCAGAACATGCTGAGGGCAGAGGTAGGGCCAATGGTGGGCAATTCTGAGCCATGTCTACCTCACACTGAAGCCAAAACTCTTCCGTGACAGGGCCAGTAGTTAACTATGTGCTTTCCAAACTGTCCATACGATACCATGTCCCACATGTTGGGACAATCTGACAAAAATCAAGTCCAGTTTCTCATAAGAGTCAGCATTCCAGTGAAAGCACAGGAATTCTGACAGCTTTTATAATTCTGCCAGAGCTTTCCATAAGATGGAGCCATATACTAGGAACGCTGCTGCCTTTCCTTTAACAGCTTCTGGTGCAAGTGCATGATGGTCACTGTTCTTCAGGTGGAAATGAAAATCACAGGATAAAGTGCAGAGCCATGCAAAAAGAGGTCATATCTGCTCTAATGATCTTTAGAGATTTTAACAGTGGAAGTTGTGTGCACAAAAGGACTGCACGGATGTGAAACAATCAGTGAGAAATTAAGAAGTAGAAGTGAAACTACCATCTTAGCGGGTACCATGACATTAAAGAGGATTATTTACACAAAATTTATACCAGTGTCATGCCTTCTGCAATAGAATCATAGCAAAGGACATTTAAAAAGGATCATTAAGGACTTCTGGGTGTGCAGCCCACAGCTGTTTGCCAAAAAGATGTAATTTGTACTTCAGCTTCCTTCATGTATGCAGGCTGAGAATGCTGATGTTTCACATTCTGTTGTAAGGGCCGGGCAGTTGAACGAGCTCTTTGGAGACTTACTTTGGCCCATTAATCTGCTCCTTTGGGGTTTTTCGTTAGAAACCTGAGCCTTGGCTAGAAGCCCAGGAATACTGCTGTAGCCCAAGTTGCACATTGTGACAGGAAGGATGACCTAAAAAAATTCTGCTGTCGTTTGCACAAGCAGAGGAAGAGCAGCCAGCCTGCTTCCCAGCAGCGCTTTCTGCCTGCCTGAAACAGTTGCCGGCAAACTAATTCTCTTCTCTTTCTGACAGGTTTCGGGTGAAGCAACCACCTCCGCACACAGGGCTGAGAGTGATGTACACACCAGGACCTGTAGGTTACACAGATGATCTTTTGGGTTTTGCTAGACCCAGCTGGCCCTCAGGCCATCTAGAGGTCCTCTTGCATCAGCTGTCTGGGAATAAAGCTGGCAGGGTACACGATTTGTTTAAAGTTACTTGAAGTGATGCTGCCTTCCGCTGTCCCTCTGCTGCCTTCAACCAAGCACCCCATGTGCTCCGAGTCTCGGAGCCTGCACCAGAATGCAGAGGCATAAACACGCTTTCAGTGGAAAGCAGCAGGTCAACCACTGAGGTTAAAGGGAGCTTTTTTTTTTTTTGAAGCAAACGGGATACCCTACCACTGCCTCTGAGTTTTCTCATTGTTTAGGCTATTTGTTGTATCTGCTCTGTCTTACACCTAGACTTTATCTCCTGTCCTGATACCTTCAAGAGTTGAACCTAGTAAACTCTTGCCTCGACCATTTCTTCTCCTGCTTGCAACTATTCTCCGCCTTAAGTCTTTTATCTAGCAAAGCACTACAGCATGTGAAATTGTCCTATTAAGTAGGAAGCTTTCATGCTTCCTGCTTTTGTTCAGTCTCTCTCTTCACCTGCGTGTCATATCTGAACAAATCTTGTGCACAACATCCAGCTAACACCAGGCAACATCCTTGCCAATGCTTTTACAGGCATGAAATCAAGAAGCAATGACTTGTGCAAGGAGGCAATGCCAGAATGCAAGTTAAACCTCCTAGTCCAGAGCCCCGGCCAAAACGCAGCGCTTAAAATGGCTGGAATAATTTCCATTCTCTTTTCCTGTCCACACATCCATCCCTTTTGTATCTCCCTTTTCTCCCTACCGCTATGTTCTTTTTAGACTAGACTAACTCAGTTGGAAGGGACCTACAACGATCATCTAGTCCCACTGCCTGACCAATTCAGGGCTGACCAAAAGTTAAAGCACGTTGTTAAGGGCATTGTTCAAATGCCTCTTAAACACTGACAGGCTTGGGGGGTCCACCACCTCTCTTTTTGATTCTCTCCCAACTGTCCCAATTCCCCTTTTCCCTCTGGAACCTAAAAGGAAATTTAAAGGGGAAAAACCCCGAACACCCAGCAGTTTTCTTTCAAACTGCAATGTGAAGAGACACTGTTTTGTACAGACCTTTCTAGGGAAACAGATACTGGGTAACAGGCAAGCACAATCGTGTGCTGGGCACTAAGTCTTTAATTACATTGCAGAACAAGAACCAGCTGCAAGCACTGCTGGAGGGGTTTGTGTATGAAACGTGCACCTTACCTGTGAGTCACCCTCTGTCTCTCCTAGGTGGCAGCAGGCTTGCAGGTTGGACTGGAGATAGAGATTTTTGCCATGGTAATTGGAGGGGAAGATACTGGTGGCCTTGAAGAAATTTCCCATGATATTGAAATATTAACAGAAACAGAGACTCTTCTCCTGCCTGTGAAAGCAAATATCCTTTGCGGTCTTCCTTCCCACACACACCTTCTAGCATCAACCCTGGGGACCATCCACCTGTCAGGAGCCTGAAGCACTGTTTCCAGAGCAGGCTGCTGAGGTAGCAAGTTCTACTGTCCCTTTCAGAAACACACAAATGGGTGTTTTCAAAAGCACAGCAAATGAACAATTTAAAATTCTGACCCCAAAAGCAATTTACATCAGAGTAACAAGGTTTTGAAAAGTGGGGAAAGGAAGAGTGGTAAACCCAGAAAGATGTGGCTTTTAAAGAGTAAATTAAAAGAATAGGAACTCTTTCCCATCACACCCAATAGAAATCCTTTATATCATTTTTGAACCTATGGTAGCATCTGATGGTACAGCCTCATGAGCAACAAAATCATGTATCATCGTGGATACTAAACAGACAAATGAGACAATCCCTGTGTGAGCAGACACGCACGCACAGACGTGCATGAATGATGTCAGAAATTAGCCCAGTGTGGGTTCAGTGGGCTTTTCAGTTGTTTAATTGAGGACACAGGTAGAGTAAAAGAAATCAGCAAAGTCAAGAACTAGTATTTCTCTTTCCCTTGTGCTCCAGAAACCATAACTATTTTTTAGATAAAATTACAGGCTCATTTTTTTAAGGGCAAGTTCAGAAGAAATGGTGAAGTTCTGTTTGACTTTTAATCAAATTTACACTTAAAAGCCTGGGAGCAGAGGTCTTCTGGAAACCTATAAAAGAAATAGCAAGGCAAAGTGCATCCAAACGTGCTTTTTTTTTTTTTTTTAAAATTACCACACCAGAAACTCCACCCCTGGTAAGGGCCACCCTTACCAAAGAAAGGAGAACTTCAGGGTCCCGTGAGACTGACCAGAGTACAGTTAACAGCAACTCCATTGAGGCTTTATATGCTCTGGAAGTGACATTGAAACTCCCCAAATTTACTTCACAGTGACCCAAAGGAGTCTTTCACGCCCATTATTGCAGAGCTGAGCCAGACAGGACTGGTGGCATAGCAGCAAAACCAGTTCCTGCTCCGTTCCCACTCACCCAGCCCTCAGACACACAGTTGCAGACCAGCCTCCAAAACATGTGCCTTTCCCCAATATTTTACCTGATCTTTAATCTTTGAACTGAGGGCAGTTGTCCAGATTCAAGTTGTTTCACAGCCTTATTTCCAGAATTCATTCCAGCCTCCACACATATTATTTTAGTTACATAAATGTACAGAAATGGTTCTATCCTTAACATGATACTCCACCTGTGTTAACCAATGACATTTATGAGTGCCGCCCACACGGATACCCCAAGGGTGGGATGGCAGCAACAGTCCAGGCAGTTCCGACAAGCCCCAAGCCGCGGTTCCGGATTACACTACCCCGAAAGCTTTCTAGTTAATGTAAGTACTGCATGCAGTGATACCAGCTGTAAATTAAGTCACTGTTGTTTTACCTCCTCTTCTGGTCCACATCATCAACAAACCTCATGCAACTGACAGCAACGCTATCATGCACACATCACACACACACACAGCAACCCGAGACAAGAGGAGGGAAGCAGTGGATGACGTTAACCAAAGGACTCGCTGCAAGAGATTTACAGATCACTGCAACTCACAACAGAGCCTCCCCAATCCTGTCCCAAATCCTTCACTTAACTGTCTCCACATTAAACAAGTCATTGAGCCTCCTGGCAGCAGGAGGCTGGATTTATTGCAGTTAAGCCCTAATAAATCAGCCTCTCTTTAACACTCTTCACTTTCTAAAACGAAGTCTTACTGCTGACCCTTTGACACTGACAGCAAGTCTAATAAGGGATGGGAGTCCTTCTTACAGATAGACAGGGCAATCTTAACTTAAGTTCAAGCACACACAACCCTCTGCAAACATCATTTCATACAGCACATTTCTGTAAGTTTAGAGAATCAGACTCTATACAGAGCATGGATAAGTCTTCCCTGCCAACAAGAAAGCCTTACTGGGGATTTCTCCCCAAACCACCAGCCAACACATTTAACATTAGGCTGGTGTTTCATCTCGCACATCAACTTAGGTGCCCTACAATACAATCGACGGTGACAGTTCATAAACAGGAACCCGATGGATAAGTTTCTTCTCTTCTCAACTCAAGAATCCCCATTTGCCTCATACATGTAACACTGACATCATCTTTTCCTTTCAACTTTAACATCTGTAACTCTGCCATGTTGTGTAACAAGTCAGTAAAGAAATCCCAGCTGTATCTCATTTCCTCTCCTCTGGAGAAAAAGAAAAGCAACCACCTCAGTCAGTTCTCAAAAGAAATGCAGCAGAGACACGCACTTCTGACTGCTGCATGTGCTCTAGGACTGCCCAGAGTACTTCAAACATAGCCTTTTTTCCTGTTTAAATATCTTCTTACGTTTTCCAGTGTGGAATTTTACCCGCAGAGTAACAGACAACTATAGAAGAACAGAGAATTTAATACCTTCCAGCTTAGGGACTTACAACGTAGAGCTCATCAGTGAAGGCAATTTAGACAAACTTCTCTCACTTTGTGTTGAACTGGAAGAGGAGTACTCACAGTCAGTTCACATTTCAGTGAGACACCCCACTGTCCAACTTGGTCCACTATAGCCCTGCACTAAGATACGCTGTTGGATCATCTCTGTCCACCGGGTATACGCCAGTCTATTTTCTTCCTGCTAAGTCTTAAGTCCTGGAAATTCTGATCAGTCTCATCTCCCATTAAAAGCTCCAGGTGGAGAGAAATTAACTACATAGTATTCTCCTCCCATATGGCTAATCCAGCTAATCAAGGGGACTGCTTTCCATCCAATGGGATGGATCCCCGATGGGACTGCCATTGCCATAGTCAAATCTCCCCTCTGTTCTGACAATGTCTTTTTGTGAATTGATTGATAATTCCTGCTGACGCTGGCTACAGCTACCCCATGCTACCCAAGCAACTGTACCAAACGCCTCTTGGAACATTCCTCCCCACAAAATCTCCTGGACTCAAAACCATGTCCATCTCAAACACGTCAGGAAACTCTGGACCGGTTGGTTTAGTCTCACAAAACGTGAAACACTGACACTCCTAGGTTAAGTCCTGTATTTGATTAAATAGCCGCCTTCAGCTATCCAGAATAGAAATAGTTGAGTCTTTGCAGAGGCATGACAACTTTTTAAGTTTGTGTCACCTTTCCCAGGTGATTTTCACCAGCGCCAATGATTCTGTCCATTGAGACTAGAAACTCCCCTGCAATATTAGGATCCATCACAAATTTGCCACACCTCGTAGTAGAGACCAACGAGCAAAAATCACTGATGAAGCATCACCTGACCAAACTTAGTCATATCTCATTTATATTTTCTTAGTTATTTCTCATTTATATTTAAAACATTTCACAAAGGTTCTCTTAACAGACTCAAAATTAAATACTGCATAGAAAGCTGCCCATGAAAGCCTTCAGTATCCCTAAGTAGACTGCCCCTCCTGAACTCACGGTCATTTTTATTCCCCTCAATCTGTGAAATAAAAACAAATGCTTTATCTAGTTGAAACCCACATAAGAACCCTTCCTGATGTTGTTCCCTTCCACCAGCAAGAGCAGACACTAGTTCTACTGAAGCCAGTTCGTAGATCACAGTGCTCACACTTGCAAAGAATCTGGACAGAATTACTGGGTTTGCTTCAACAACTGTACAAAGGTAGAGTTGGGGTTTGGTTTTTTCCTTTCATGTTAATTTTCTCTCCTCTTTCACTACAGGTCAGAGCCCTAGAAGAATGAGATGAAGATCAGCAATACTGAAATACCTGAATTTTTGTCCAATGTAATGGAAACATCCCAGTGTAGACTTTTTCATTTATTTAATCAGATTAGCATGAATAAATATTTTGTCTGTCCCCTATTAACGGGAAAGGTGGTCCAACAGTTGCACAGCCTTCTGACATGGCTGTCTGAAATGCAAACAGTGGAAAGATTACTGTATTTCAACCCCAGTGTTTGATACTGTGCGCTTCAGAAGAGTGCGGAATGGTTCCCAGTAGGTTTATTTTGTTGTTAAAAGGCGTTAGGTTTCTATAACCCATGCTGAGGCACCTGAAATCTTTCTCAAGTACTGACCATGCAGCAGGTGTCACTGAAGTCAACTGTGATTCTTCAAGAAAGAGCTGCTGATCTGCTCTGGTCTTCTAATTCCTAAGTTTCTGTTTGCTTTCACAATCGTAGGCTTAACTTTCTGTGTATTCACCTACCTTTAGTTAGCTGCAGACACCAGATGGGGATTATGAGTACACAAAGCTACACCTGACAGAAAGGGATTCTCCTTATATCCTCTTGTTCACTACCAGACACGATCATCTTCAAATGCTCATCTGCACATCTCTCTTCATAGTGGAAGACTGAGCCACTTAGAGATGGCTTTTTTGCCCCTTTTGTTCCTAAAAGAAACATCTTAGTCTCTTTGTGAGACACCATAGTTGTATAGCCAAATGCAGTTCTGCTTTCTTTTTATAAACTCACTTCTAATAAGGTGCTTTCCTGTGCTTCATCCTTTTTCCAGCATGTGACATCCTGAGAGATGGGGAATTTTCCTTGATACGTGCAGATGACTTGTTCCCTCAACACTTTACAGTGACTGAGAATCCCATGACAGGGGATTAAATAATAGCTTTTGCCAGTGTGAAATATGGATGCCAGTTCTGGAGTCTCCCATCTACACTACTAGGTGAGACACGTATTCTAACGATACACATTTTAAGCTGGCCCTGTACTTGCAAGTGCTTTCCTGCTCACGTTTGTAAATCCAGGGTATTTCACCTAAGAAAGGGCAAGCTGAGTTACCCAAGGATATCAGAATTCCGGTGTATCAGTGGATTGTTGGCACAGGACAGACCTCTTCCATTTAAAGCATATGCTGAGCACCCTCAGTAGCCATTTGAGTACTGCACTGGTATTTTCCACTGCCCCACCAGAGATGACTATTTGTCCATCAGCTCTCTGAGTCAGAGTTGATCTGTTAATCAAGGCTGAAAGCCAGTCCACAAGCTGCTGAAACATACCGAGCTGTGGACACTGTTTAAGCCCTATCCACAGATGAGAAAACGCTGCAAGAAGCAGTGCCCAACTTGATCCAGGATTCTCCAACACCAACGATTTTGCTACTGACTGTGCTGATTTCTGCCCTGATGCTTCTCAGTTTTCTGTAGACACAGCCAACAGTCGGACATCAATCCCCTTGGCAGTGCATTCTGAGCACTGAGACAAGCCACTGTTGCGGGTACAGACTTGTCGCAAGTGATAAAAATCAAGAGACGCAGAGGGAAAGTTCAGTGGGGAAGCCTGTGTCCGCACCTATGGAGAGGACAACCACTTTCCACCACCTCAAAGACCTTTTCTTCCAAGGATTCTTCCCAAGTCCCAGTGACAGCAGAGACAAACGTGAAGGAATTCAACCTCCTCCAACTTAGATCAAAGGAGACACCTGTCACTATCATGAGATGATTCTGCATCCCAAGTCACTCCTCTATACCACCATCTACATCCTTGTCGTCAGTCCCTGAGGCCACGTGCACCTGTGGCCACGGCTTTTCTCCCAGGCCTCCCAGAGATCATCAAAGAGCAGCTCATTACTTAGGTTCCATAATATTTATCTCCCTGGCATTAAGGTAAACAGAGCACATCGCACGGCATGAGTCAGCCTTCCCCTTTTGGTACCAGGTTTTGGTACCTCTCTCCTCAGTCATCACTGCTGAAGGTGCACTGTGGTGTCACAAGGCACCCCTCCATTTGTAACACTTTTCTTTATTTCTCCCAGCAGGCCAGCCCATTTCAACAGCAGCTGACATGGATACAAGATGTCAGCTGAGGTTACCGACACAATTTGTCATCCTACAGTGCCTCCTCTCCCTCCCACTCCAGTCATTCCTCTTCTGAGGGTCTCCTTTGGGAGGAGTAAGGGAATAGGACAGAGTAAGATGGAATAGGACAGGACAGAGACAGGTTTGAGTGGAGCTGTTTGATCATAAGTTTCATCCACATCTGGACAAATAAAAAATCAGAGCAGCACCCAGAAACAACTGGCAGAGCTGTACGAAGACTGCTATTTCCATAAAGAGTCTGAGACCCATCTCCTGGAATTGGAGCATGAAGTGGTGCTGTAAATTACCCAGACTCTGAAGAAGCAAGTGAACCAGCAGCCCCCTGACAAAGTTATTTACTAACAAGAGTTATTCTAAGAGGTGTGGTTATTACACCTGAGGTGCTGCCAAAAGATTGACGAATGGAACTGTTTGCCTTGTGCATAATTGCTAGTAATAGAGAACCTAAGTCAAAGACCGTAGTCAGTAACAACTGGGATGCAATTAAAAATCCATATGAAGCTCAAGTTAGAAAGAAGTCCAGCTCTGAGTACCTGAGTCAGACCTGTAAGTCCAACAGTCAGCAAAGTACCCCCACCACATCCACCAAACTTGCGGTTACTGGTAAAAAGACAGCACGTACTACAAACTAATGACGTACCAAGAGCAGCAGAGGCTTGCTCACTTTATGCTGCCC
This sequence comes from Morus bassanus, assembly GCA_031468815.1. NCBI lineage: Eukaryota > Metazoa > Chordata > Aves > Suliformes > Sulidae > Morus > Morus bassanus. The sequence goes on along the minus strand of CM062568.1, from coordinate 132,761,084 downwards.
CACTGCCCCCGCTGTGAAAAGAAATCATTTTATCTGATACAGGACAAGTACAACATTGCAACAATTCTGTGCAATTCCTAAAAACTGGAACAAGTACAATGCAAACAACCCACGCTTCTCATGCTCAGTCTGCCAACTCGATTAAATAGCACGATCCTGGACAGCAGCCCTTTCATTTGCTCCCGCAGATTTTATTCTGTGGAAAAAAAAATCCTTTGAGAGCTGACACACAGGGCAAGGCAATTGAGGCTTTACTAGAGAAATATCAGGACAAAGCTCCATGAACAAAGTTGTCTCATAAAGCATGTATAAATATGCCTTTAATAGAGCGCAGCCATGTTTTTTCTGGTCCCACTAAAAAGCGAGTGGCCGTAGACCAAATTCTTACACTTTGGCAGAAGTCACGTAGCTTTGCCCAGAGGCTCTAAGCACTGCTACAAACCACCAGCAGGTGTCAAAAGAGCATAAGATCTGGCCAGCTGCCTTCCCTGGATAGGGCATGGTCCCAATAGCAGTCCATGTGCTGGATTCACTCCCGTCTGTTAAAACACTGCCAGAATGAGCTGACCTTTTCCACAGGAGAAATCGACTCCATTTCTACCAGGCATTCCGCTGGAGGAAAAGCAGGTACCTTTGACAGCCACCTCCAAAATAGTTCAAATGCATACATTTGCAGCAGACTACAGAGAGTTCATCTCAGAGACAACCATTCTGAGTTGGGGTTATAGGCTGGGTTACACCACATGGGGAGGGGAAGACTTTGTCCCAGTCTCCGGACATCATCACAGATGTTCAGCCACAAGAACACTTCCATGGCCAGCACTGAGGTTACATGACCCCATCCAGGTGCTCTGGGTCTTGGGCAGCAAATGCTAGAGCACTGCAAGAACCATCTTCTCTTTCTTCTTCCTCTTCCTCTTCTTCTCCTCAAAACGGTCAGTAGCATCAGCAAAAAACATCACCTCATCCTTGGCCTCAATTTCCCTCTTCAGGTACTGGAGCCCTGCCATGTTGAATCCCAGCACATCCTGTAGAGAAAGACCAGCACCACACTGTTGGGTACATCTCAAGCTTGTTAGGGGGCAAAGGGTCCTGCACTGGCCACACCCTCTACTAAGAAGTGCTGAAAGGAAGACAATCCACAGATTTAAATAAAGCAACATTATTTAAATGTAAACTTCATCTAAGTAGGAGAACAATCAGTCCTGTACTCTGCTCCCCAGTTCTCTCTTAAGAGGAGCTATAATCTGCTGTATTTTCTGAAAGACAAGTTGCTGGCAGGCACCTGAAGTTGCCTCTGGGAAGACGCACAGTCTGCATTGTTTGAGAAGCTAGTGGCCCACAGAAAAGCCCAAGAGAAATAGAGAGTTTATTTACCTCCTACATATTTAGAAACTAGCAAGCCAAAGCCCAAATACGTACAGCAAAGAAAACCAAGAGTAAATGAGAAAGGGAGCACGAGCGCAGAGTCACCACTGGGTAGTCTCACATCAGGAAGAACATAAGGAAAAGGCAGCCTATTTGCATAGGAGGAAGGTGAAACGGGCTCAGAGCCCCAACCAACTGGACACCACAGACAACGCATGCTCCCGGACACCGGGCCGTCCTGTTATTCCAGATGTCGGAAAAGAGGAGGCTGCAACACTCACCCGGGCCTCACTGACTCTGGAGATAGTGGTTTTCTTCAGGTTTTCTATCACTGTCACCAGCATGTGGTTGCTTGTGATCTGCCCAAAATGGATCCTGGGAACAAAGCACGCAGTGATGTATTGCAGCATTGTTCTTAGAAATATCAGACAGCCCCTCTCCTAAGCCTCTGTATCTTCTGGACATAGGATTTTTCTTAAATTAGGCCTCCCCAGACCAGCCTTGTGTACCAGACATGGGCAGATTTATCTGATAAAGCTATTCTCTGAAGCTTCTCTTTAACATAGTGGTTCAAGGGGAAGGTATCTCTGGGGCACCCTCTGAGGGCACGGGCTCTACAGTCACTGTGCCACTGAAAGGTGTCATTTCAGCCTTGATGCAGGATCTTTCATACCGATGAGATCTGGGGGATCAACACTAGCAACCCCATCTGGGCATGTCAACACTCTGCATCCAATCAGTCCATTCCCGCACACCATTCACTGCAGGCTGCAGTGATTCCTTATCTCCTGCAGAGACCACATCTTTATTCCCAAAGATGCTTCCCAAGAGCCAGAGACGTTTGAGAAACCCAAATTTTCCCCGCACTCTCACACTACGTGTGTTCATGGCAAGCAACATCACCCATGCAGCTCCAGGAGAGGGGGTATATTCCCCAGCTCTGTGCTGTCCCAAAGCAGTGTGTCACAGCACAGGAGCAAGGAGTACCTCTCTGTTCACGTAACTGGCGCAAAGTGAGTTCATGACATGCACCAGCACGAGGGGCGCAGAGGAACTGGCAGGCCTAGTGACCAGAGCCCTGTTAAGGCTTCCTCGGATCCAGGTTCTGGACAGCAAGAGCAGCTGAACTACGACTAGCAGATCTGTCTGGGCAGATGAAAGACTCACTTGAGCAGGAAGAGCAAAGCTCGGCACAGGAGTTCAACTTCCAAACCCAGCTGAATATATTCATTGAAGAGTCTGAGCAGGTCAGGGACATAGGAGAACGGCAGCACCAGGAGAGACTCTTCCAGCTCACTGAGGAGAAAGCAAAGGGACAGAAGCATTAGTCTCAGTCACCACACTGCTACAGATGAGCAGGAAACACTTCTCTATAGGAAGGCTCTGGTACAAAAGCTGTGCTAGGCATTCATCACTGCTGGTCTGTGACTGCCCACAAAGCACAGTGCAGCTGCACAGACTAGAGCCCAGGCCAGCAGACATCTTCTGGCACAAGGAACAGGCACACAGTCTTCCCTCCTCAGCATCCCCAAGCTGCTCTTCACATGCATGTGCATACACATACACAGGCTTCACCCAACACTACCCATGGAAGGAACAGTTTCCACTCCCCAATTCCATGCGTGCTCCAAAAGAGGCTGCCAGGAACAGTAGCTCCAGACTCCCCAGCACTGCCCACACCCAGCACAAGAGACTGTCCCAGGACCCTGCCAGTCCTGGGCCCAGAAATCCAATACTCAATCACAAACCTGTTCAGCAATAAGGCTCTTGGGACTCACCTCGACTTGACCTTCTTGAAAACTTCTAGCACGTACGCAGAAGGCTGTAACAGAGGAAAGACACCAGCTCTGCATATCAAGAAACATTCCAACACAAACGTGTGCCTTAAGGTCCATTTCACCCAGTTAAAAACACGCAATCACGTCTTGTGAGATGGACAGATCAAGCTGAATATAACAAAGAGGAAAACCCTTCAGCTTCAATCAGCTGCCAGTCTGGGAAGTTATCCCTCCACAAAACATAAACCCAGCCTTCTCAGAATACTCTAAACTGGTGAAGAGTATTATGAAAAGGCTAATTTATATTCAACCAGCTAAATTATCTCATTTTCAGTTCAATGAATCTTGTACAAACTGGTTAAAAAACTTGGTGAGACAGCCAAATACATACAAAACCTTACGCAATTTCATCTCCTAAAGGCTTAATTCCTGCTACTGCTGTTTATCTGCTGAAAGTCTTTGGCAGATGCAGAGCACGGCTGGGAAGTCTCTCCCAAGAAAGATAACAGACTGTCAATGCATAAAGTATTTTTGTTCATGGTCTGACATACTAAATGCTCATCGTGATCATCTCACCATGTAACAGGACATGTAATAATGTGACGCTGTGTTTTTACCCCGCGGCCTAGCACTTGGGCATTCTTCCAGGACCTTGGGAACAGGTTCAAACCCCTTCTCTGTGCAGTGGGATTCAATCAAACATTACCCACCTCCAAAGAAATTGCTAGCTGCTAATCCATAGGATTTCATTCACCCCGTTCAGTCTTTTCAACTTGCAATGAAATATGCCTGTATTCACAGAGGAAGGGATAGAATGGTTCTGGCTAAGTGCTTACCAATGTCACATGGTGGGGGGCACAGTGACAGGGGTTCTCAGTTACCCATTCCAGTGGATGCTCAAGTATTCTCTGTTAGATGGCACAGCTCCTCTAGAATATACTATAGCACGGCAACTGCACCCTCCTGGCAGCAGGAAGATGTGCTCTTCGGCACAGAAAAGGTTTGAACTAGCTTTCCCATATCTTGGAGAACACCGTAAACTGCTGTCTCATGATAAGGTACATGATAAGGTCATGGATACCGTCAGGGTTATGCTTAACCCTGATGGGGTTAAACTTTTGTAACACACATGCAAGATATAAAAAAAAAAGAGAAACAAAACCAAAAAAAAACCCAAACAAACAAAAAAACCCCAAACTGTGTTCAGTTTGCACAACCAGAACTGCTCAGTTTTCATTTCAGGTTGAACCAAGTAGTCCTCCTTCCCCACAGCAAGCCAGTCTTTCGGCTCAGCCAGCAAAGCAAACAGCCCCACTCCAGTTGAGAATGGCCCACAGCCTGTGGCCTGGGCATTCCACTTACTGTAATATTTCCATAGGCACGGAGGATGGGATTGACAGGAAAGGGAACCTGGAGACACAGAATGGGATAGAACGAGGCAGGTGTGTGTGTGTACAAATGCATATTCCCAGAGAAAACTTTAACCCACAGTATAAGAGAGCTTTTATCAAGTGTCTTCCTGCAATTCCCACACCTCCACCGTCCCCAGAACATCAGTGAAGGCCTCTGCAGCCAGGAGACAATCTCATTCTCAGACATACATGATTAACTCAAACATGGGTGAATTTTCTTCCAGTTCTTAATTGTCACTTTTCCCACTTATGTCACAGGCCCTTATTTAGGAAGGAGTGTTGAGGTGAAGGCAAAGAATAGGCTTTGGGATGAAGTTGCAGCAGCATGCTCTCCCAGGGACAAAACTTATATCCTACTGTGACTTTAAAAGTAAAGATTTTAGAAAGAACACACCACTAACCATGCCCCAGGGCACAGTGCCATCTTGTTCTCCAAAAGATTTCAGCAAACCTTTGCTATGTCCAGCTGTTCTGATTTTAGCTGCATACTGAGCCTTTCCACCCAGAAGACCCATGCCAGAGACAGGTACATTCCTCAGTCTTTTACCTCTTTTCCCACAGCTTTGCATATGGCCTTGTGCTCCGTTAGTTTTGCCGTCTCTTCTCTATACAGCTCGATAGCTTCCATGATCCGCTCAGCCTGTGCAGCACAAGAACGGCACATCAGTGAGACCAGACAAGCCAAAGCAAAGCTCAAGTCCAACCGGACAAATGGAGGGCGAAGCAGGAGGGCTGACACAGAGCATCACATCACACCATCTCGCTCAGAAAGGTAACCTCTATCCCAGACTGCACCACTACTCTGAGCACATCAACCATGTCCTGAAGATGTCAAACACCATTCATATTCCCCCCACTGCCCCGGGTACTCTCTGCTGCAGCTTCAGTTGTTGCCTTGACATTGAACCGCACCCCAAACAAACAGTATCCCTTCAAGGCACAAGCCAAGGTCAGGCCATTTTGAGTATTCAGACTGAGGATTTCCTCTGTATTTACAAGAGCACCAGACTGTTGAAATCTGCAGCTATGAAATTACCCGCCCACACCTTCCTGGTACACCTCCCACCTCAGGCACTGCGATAAATTTCCACCTGCCACAGATGCCCACGGGATAGGGCAGCCCTTGGGGAAGAGGTCTGCTGCCTAGAGAACATCCAGCTGCCTTGGGCTCCTTTGGGCTGCAAACCCCAGAGGGCAAGAGCAGCCCTGTTAGTCCCACACATGACAGGCAGAGAAATCTGCAGCCTGAATATCTACAGGAACCTCACACTTCATTCCCTGGAGAGATCTCGGGAGGAGATAATTCCTGGTGGGTGACTCTCCAGGGTCAGACCCCTCCCTGTTGGCCATGGAGCAGGACAGAATGCTCTTGCAGGCAGAGGCAGTTCTGCCCTTATGTGACAGCACAAGTTACTTCTCTTCAAACTGGTGCTCCGACGCTGTGACAGCCCCCCTCCTTGAGAGACTGATAAGACACGAAACAATGCTGGGGGACCCACACAATCTTACCGCTTTGATGGTTTCAATAGTCTTCCTTCCTGCTAGCCCTGTCTCTCCTTGCGTCTCTCCAGCCACCTACAAAATACAGCGTTCGCAGTTTTCTCCTGTAGCAGCTGATACATGTAGGTGCCCCCTGCATCCTATTACACTCCATGCTAAGGAAAACCATCAGCCCCATTCCCTGAACTGGTCATTTATCTGGGGAAATACAGGATTTCCCAAGTGCACAGCTCCTCCTCAGGAGCAAGTGGCACCATGCTAACACTGAGCTCTGGGAGGCAGGTGAACACAGCTCCTGTTCTACCAACAGAGACTGAGTTATCCAATTATGTCAAAACTACTGACAACCCAAGCATCTGAGCAAGAGGGACCAGGCTTCCCCACCCATCCTGCACTTTGTGGACCTGGAAGCAGCTGTCAGAAGGCAGCCCAGCCTTGGTACAGAGCTGGTGTGAACATGAACTGGGGAGATAGAAAGGGTAACAGCAAGGTTTCAGCATCCACAGCTACTGGGTAGCAGTTTGGCCAGCTCCACCCACTCTCCTGAAATTGTCTGTAGGAAGTACCAGAATCAACTACATCATGGGGCTACCACAGCTTCAGCCGCACCTTCCCCCTGCACTTCCTCACAGCAACAGAATTGCCGGTCCTCCCTGCCACCTCTTCTATGCCCCTTACAGAAACAGTTATTCCAGACTCTGTACAGTCAGACTGACACACCCTCAGGTGGTGCAACTCACCACAGGCTGCTCTTCCTTCGCCACACTCTCTTCATATTCAGCTTCTCGTTGCTACAGTGGATGAGAACACAACATATTAACACAGGTGAGCAGGCAGTAAGCAAGGATACAAGTCCGTTCCAGACTGGTTGAGCAAGGGAGCCTACAGCTTCATGCAGCCCATTGCAAAACCAGTACAAATCAGTAGAGATCAACAATGCCAGTGCAAAATGCCCACTTGTCCCTGGTCCCAACCCCACGGAGAACTCTGGAATCTCCCAGAAAGAAATCAAGGTCTCTGCTCTGCTTGCGGGAACAGCCCACGAAGCTAAGACAGAGACAACAGCAGTTCAGCACCAGACCTTCCACCTGGCACATAGCACAGAAGAAACAAGCCTCGAAAAGTCCCAGGGTTGTCCTATCCTGCAAGAGGAAAGGGCCTCCTGTCTGGCATCTTGTCTGGCATCTCTCACACGAATAGGGCCCCACCAGCGTGTAATTCACTACTGGTGTATTTGTGCCCATCTTGTTACTCAATTTCACCCAAATCACACTTTCTGGCATCTGGAAAAGGAGCTGTCTCTGTCTCTCCTTTTACCGCCATCATTCCTAGCACACCAACTACTGGGCATCAAGGTGCCGCCTATGGGTCATCTCAGCTCTCTGCAAACAGGCTGGGACAAAAAAAAAAAAAAAATTATTGCAGGTTTCTCATCCACTCCTGCTTCTACACATGTTTCTACATCCTTCCCCCACTGTGGTTTGAGAACTGCTTTAAGAAGGGGAGACAAAGCCAGACTCCTCTGAGGGTTACAGTGAAAAGACAAGAGTTACAAATTGTTCCAAAGGAATTTCCAATTGGGTACGTGAAACAAATGCATCTGCCAACCCCAGGGGTGGTTCAGCACTGGAACAGGTGCTCAGACAGCCTGGAAAATCTCATTCCTTGGAGATGTTCGTGTATTAAGACAAGTCTCTGAGCAGTCTGATACGGCTTTAAGGTTATCCTGCAGTGAGCAAGGGGTTGGACTAGAGAACCTCAGAGTTATCTTCCTATTGAAGTCCTTCTGTGAGTTTAAGAATCCTCACAATACATGCTCAAATGGAGTAGAAGGGGCTTCTTCCGGTATCCCTGAATCTGGGGCCTGCTACTGAGATAGAACGGACCTCTCACAGTTGGAAAAGGGGAAACAAAAACAAACTGCATTTAACAGGAGCAGTGCTCTCCATCACTCCCCACAACAGCCACCTGCTGAACTGCCTCCAAAGCACACCTGAGTGGAAAGGTGCACAAGAGAGTAAGAGAAGGTCAAAGACTGTAGCCAACAGACCTGTAGAAAACCACAGCTATAGAGGAAAGTCTGGGAAGCAAGAGAGAAGCAAAGCACAGAGCAAGTTAGCCAGGCATCTGCAATGCAGTACAGACAGGCAAGCACCTCCAACATCTGCAGTGCTGTCTCCAGACAGCTCAGGCCACAGTCCCATCATGCAAAAGATGCCAGCCAACCCTGGGCACCGCAACACCAGGCTGCAGTTAGTAATGAGTAAGTCTGCCAAGTGTGGAGCCAGACTTCCACAGTGAAAAATGAAGAATCTGCCTGCTGGGGAGAAAACAGGTCTGGAAGTTGTCTTTGGCAGGAAGAAAGGATTGCAGCTCTCACCATCTCCCTCTCCTCTTCCAAAACAAGTGGTTCCCTCGTCCTTTCCCAGAGGCGCAGGGACTTGTCATGGGATGCCGACACCACGTAGTCTCCATTGGGACTGAGTGCCAAACACCACACCTCCTGGTGATGCCCCTGCATGGCAGACAGAAGAGGTAAGACATGAACACCACCCAACTCCCAGCCCCTGAGGGAAGTGCTGCTCATGCAGGGATAATGCTTCCTTTCACCAGCCTCCAAAACCTCCTACCTCCAGCGTCTGGATGTGCTCAAATTTATCTGCATCCCACTGCTTAATCTTGCCATCCTTCCCAGCTGTGAAGAAGAGATGGGATTTCGCCACAAACTGCAGATACATCACACTGGAAGGGAAAAAGGCTCAAATTCACCCACTTGGGGAACACTGCAGACCTCCCCCCCCTACACTGTGCTGAACAGGGTTATTGCTGGATCACAACCCCTTGGAGATAAGGTAGCCCACAGCCCAGAGATGCTGTAGGATTTGACTGACCTGTCATCATGGGCAAAGAGAGAGCGGTGACAATCCCCAAAATCCAAGCCCCAAATCTTCACATTCCTGTCAGCAGAGCCAGTCGCAATTAGAGTCCCATCCTACAGAGCAACAAAGAGAGGAGGGTGTGGTAAGCTGGCTGGCAGCCCCACAAGGAATTGCTGCTGAACCAGTGACTAAGCATGGGCCGCCCTGCACCTCCTCTCAGCAGGGCGGCCCATGCCTGTGATACTGGCACAGCCCACTGACAGCACCCTGGCTCTTTTCTGAACCTCTGCAGGCACTAAAGACCTTAGCTGTATCTTGACATTTTTGGCTTCCAATGAGCCTCATTCCAAGGACATCTCAGAGCAAGATGCAGCCCAAGAATGAACAGGCATGAAGAGGCTGCTCCACCTCAGCACTTGCTCTCTGCTCCCACTAACAAAGAATTCAGGCTCCTCTCACACAGCTAGTAACTTTAGCAGAGAGCAGGCTGTACCTTTTAAGATGAATGTAGGGAACCACCACAGCATTTTGATTTCCACTCGCTCACAAAATGCCCTGGTCAGTTCTGTCATGACCACTACTCCGTGACCCCTCCCAGTGAGCACAGGACTGTGGGCTAAGGAGGAGCTTGCTGTGTCCCATCAAGAAACTGCTCAGTTGGGAGCAAGGAGTTGACAAGAAAGCATTGTCCTAGAGGCTTTACTGCCAGCAGAGGTTCTCGCAGTCATCCCTATTACCACAGTTCCGCCTAACACATAGCCCTAATGATACTTACGGAGGAGATGTCCATACACAGCACTGGGAGCTTGTGTCCATACAGAGAGAGGAAAAACTGAAGCAGAAGAAAGGTGTCTCAGTTAGACATGCTGGGTAGAGATGTGCGAAAATCTCAAGCTCTGGGCTAGTTCTGCTCTGCCTGAGGAGCTCTGTCTTTCTAGCACTGCCCCACTTTCACTCTTGCCCTAAACACTCAGCAGCAGGGCCATGATGGCAGAACTCAGATGAGGGTGGAAGTACCCGAGCAAGCTGAGCTAACTCTGGTGCTAATCACCACTGTCTATGGAGTTTATCTCTGTTTCTCTTTGCCTGTCTGTCAATACTGGTCTGTCTTGTGTCACTCCCTAACAGTCACATGCTAATACACAACCCACAAAACCACCACATACTGCTCAGAAAAAAGATTCTCCTCCCCCAGACTTTGCCTCTGCTATGCCCTATTTAATGCCATATGTGGCACATCCATCCCCACCCTCACAGTGCCTCGCAGCTCTGGAGTACCACCATGCCTGCAGTGTTTAAAGTGAACCTTGCCACCTGCAGGTTCACAACACTTTCCAGATGAAAAATGAAAGTGTGGGCCAGCCATGGTTCTGTCAGATTTGCTAGCAAAGAGGCACCTGAAGTGGGATGTGTGGTCTCTCCTTGATTCTTACTAGCGTCCCGCAATAAACAGACACTTTTCCTATGTATTCCTGATCTTTCAGGCTACAATTACATCACTCCCTGCACAGCCTCACAGCCCATTTGGTCACGCACCTTGAGCGTGTCAACGTAGAAAATCTTCACAGTGCAATCCAGTAAGGAGACAGCCAGCAGTTTCTGGTTGGGGCTGTACCGCACACAGAGAACATCTTCATCCAGCTGCAAAATGCGCACATGTTTCATGGAGAGCCTGGCAACAAAAGAAGGAAAAAACAATTGTTATCCCAAACAAACAAGTTGGGAAGAGGTATGAATATAACTCCCACATTGCACCCTGGGAAAGCAAGTTAATTCTAACACACAGCATCTCATTCCTCCTTATGACTTGAACAAGACAGGACTGGAGATAAGCGCAGCACTGCAGGCTGATAAACTTCACTGCTAAATTACTGCTTAATGATGTGGAGGCCCATCCTGCAATTAGAAGCTAAACTCACACGCAAGCAAGGGATCAGAACATGGCAAGTACTCTTCCTCAGCTAAGCTCAGACCTTCACAAAGCAGCACTGAGCTCACACTCTTCTCCACATGTTCCACGTACACGTCATGGGCACTTTTTACAGTGCACAGCAAAGGCCAAAGCATCCATCAATGACAATGGATACTGCGGCTGAATGTAGTCTAGAAAGGTTTAATTTCTCACCTTTTCTGAATGCTGCTCTCATCCTTCACAAGCTCAAACTCCCAGAACTTGACACATTTATCAGCACCTCCCGTCACAAAGCCACGCTTCAGGGGAAAGCAAAAAAATTGTGAAACCAGTTTTGCTATAACCCAGAGAAATTCTACAGCAAGGAATTGTCAACACACAAGGAGATTTTCGAAATGTCCCACATTCCTACAGTATTACTGATTAAGCGGACACCACCAAGAGTACTTGCCCTGGCTGGAGCATGCATTACCCATTGGCTGAACAACAACAACAGTTTCAAAAGCTCTGGCAGGGAGGTCTAAGACAAAGATTCAAAATATAAATCAAGACACAGGCTGAAACTTTGGGGCTGAAAGTCATCTCAGCTGCAGTTAATGATGTGCTTGTGTTTTGTGGGCAAGTTGACACTCTCACTGTTACTGAATCACACACACCATCACCCACAAGCACAGCCTTCTAAAGGAAGAGCAATTCAATATTATCCCTCTTACATTAAGAACAGGGATAAAGTCTGTCTCATATGTTTTAATCTGTAGGGTGAATGAATCTCAGGCAGGTTATTACTTGCTATGGTTTTGATTCCAATAAAAACCACTCCCAATTTCTAGCACAAAATTACCATGTAAGAAAACTAAGAAAGGCATACCCACAACAAACAGAAGAAAGTGGAAATAATGGAAACCAATACGAACTTGAACTGTGGTAATAGAGAAAAACTGATACAAGGAGTGAAAGACACAAACAGACTTCTACAGCCAGGGTGGTTAGGCCAAATAGAGTGAGTGTGTGCATGCAGAATGTGAAAATTAAAAAAAAATAAAAATCTTTTCAATAGTACTGACCCACTTCTAGAAGGAAGTATGAGAACTATTAAACAGCAATGCTCAGTACACATGGATTCGGTAAACTTTTCTCAACTGTTTTGCTCAGGGAAAAACCACGTACTGTAATCACATTACAAGACAGTGATGAAAAACTGCTCCAAAACCTCACAAGGCTGTCAAAAACCAGCTACCTATGTCAGACATTTATAAATCAATGGCTCAGATCCCCTAAATCCAAGACTCTTACAGAGCAGAATGAAGTACTCTCTAAACTGTCAATGTCCACTCTCAGCAACTTCGGAAATACTGAGGGAGATCCAGGAAGAAACTAAATTTAACACCGTAATTCAGACAGAGTAAACAGGCAGGCCTGGTAACTGTGAGCATGGTCAACAGAAGTAACAGGTAATTGCAGTTTCCACCAAAGTAAGTAAACTGAATATGAAGAGTTTACAGAAAATTAATTTGATGGGGATTATCCTTTCCCTTAAGATTAAAGCTGTAGTTGATAATAGTAAGTGTTGTTCATGCAAGGCATGCCTCTTAGCCTTGTGTTACATTTTCATTACAAAACTAGAATAATATAGTTCAATAGAGCAAGTACTCCATGGATTAAAGACCAGCTAAGAGGTTTCAAAGCTTAATTTTAAATGAGAAATACCTAATAACTTGACACTATGCTGCTTACAGATTTTTACAGATTACTAGAAAAATAACTAATTAAATATATCTATATAATGCCAGAGCTATTCAAACTCTCTGAAAAAGAGTGCCCAAACAGAACAAAAACATTAATTTATATGTTAGGAAGCAAGGATGCAAGCCCCACATATATGCCTTCTGAAAAGCAGTGCCCCAAAATGGGCTTTGAAGGACACAGTGGGTTATCTGAATACACATTCTTACTGCAGAGCTATCGCCAGAAGAGCTAATTAAGTCCTTGGATGGATTCAAAAGGCACTGGTGCATTTGGCACTGGTGTAATTCCTATCACACGGTGCACCCAGATCCTGGGGCCACCAGCAAAATAAAAAAAATAAAAAAATTAAAAAAAAAAAAAAGAAAAAAAAAGACTACAGTAACTTAAAAAGTACACTTAAGAGCCTGGAAAACATCCTGCAGGGACTAGGAGTTCAGCCTAATGACCATCAGGTAGATGAGGAGGGTGATTTGGTCACTCAAGAAGAGTGCAATACAAAGAAAAAACATCACTATGTTAACAAGATCTTTAATCCAGCAGACAAGCAGCAAATTTAACAAGGAGGATAATCAGCCACTGCAGCGGGTTATGAAGGGCTGAAGCTCTCCACAGCTGGAACACATCCACAAGGCATGTATTGCTGCACACACAGACTCCATCAGGGCAGTCAGCGTTCTCAATCATGCAGAAGCCAGATGAGGTGATGAGGGTGATCCCACTTAGCCCAAAGACTCATTGCCATGTGCCACATAACTAGAGATTATTCTTCAAGCTGTGCATGTATCCACAGTTAAAGGTTTTGGACGCTACCAGCTGCATCCTCCACCTCCCAGGATGAGGGGTTCCCATGCTCCCATCAGTAGTGCAAACACAGCACTATAGGAAGAAGCTACATGAAAAGACATGCAACAGATGATGCTTAGAAGGGTGGCTGAGTTACCTGGTCTGGTGAAAGAGCAATGGACCACACTGCCCCGTCATGAGCGTTAAGTGTCTCCATCAGACTCCCAGAAGCCAGGTCATACAGCTGCAGCTTCCCTGTCTGCAGAGAGAGACACATCAGAGAGGACAAATCAGCCCCTCCACCTTCACAACACACAACAGCTCCTAGCAGGAGAGCACCCCTGCCACCCATCTCCTGAACAGCCAGCTTCTTTAGATGGCTGTTACATACAGATGGCCAAACTCCTATTTCTCAGCAGAGAAAGCTCTCCCCAGACGTCCAGCTTAAGCCAGAGGAGCTACATAAAGAGCCTGGGAACAGAGCAGAACCTGACTGTCGGAAAGGGTTTTACACCTAAAACAGAGTGCTCCAGATCAGGAGACGCAACGCATTTTCTGTAAGGCTGCCTTAATGACATTTTCAGAACATTTCCAGACCCAGGCAGTCCGGAGTGCAGAAGGGACGCTATTTACCTTGGTGCCAACAATGACCTGCCGATCTCCTGGGACAAAGAGCGAGCAGAGTGCGTACTCACAGTCCATTGTCCGGATGCACTGCAAGGTCGATCTGTGGACAAAGGCAGAGCCCAAAACCTTTTATCATACACCAAATCTGGCCCGCTAAGTGAGACACGCTCCAGAGTGGCCTCTGCTCACAGCTGTCTTTTCAGCTGGGACCAGAAGATGCACCACCACCATCCTACAACCCAAGTGCTATCCAGCATTACTGCTAAGAACATTTTCCGTTAAAACATGCAGTTACATAGTTCGCCATCATGACTTATTGCTGTTATGAGCAAAGACAGAGCTCTGAGTCTCCAACAGCAATTCTTGTCATTCAGGAGAGGAGGGAGGAGTATAAGAGAGCACACTTGAAGGAAGCAAAGCTTGAAATCGGCACCACTCAGAAAACACTGGGACAACACTCTAGATCAAAAGAGCAGCCTACTCAGTCTAACACCAGATCCTTCAGATAAGATGCCAAGAAGCCCACATGTTCCGTAAAGAACTGGCAGTAGCTAGTTTAGGGTAACAGTTACTACCTCTTACTAAGAGGGAAAAAAAAAACCACAACAAAATACAGTCTATATACTGGACTGCTATGTACGATCTTTGTGTTTAGAGATTTTCTTACCATGCCTGCCACTAAATGTAGCCTCAGTGCTGCCTTACAGCATCAAACTCCATGAGTTAATTATGCAGTTTTAGCTCTATAGCTTCTCAGGTTCTCTAACAAGGAAAGAAGTCAAATAATTTTCTATTTACTTCTTTTACTTCATTCACTATTTTATATTTCTCCATCATCCCATCTTCCTTATCACTGCCTCTCTGAACACAGCACCCTGAGTTCTGGGAGACTGACACACATAGGGCAGAGGGGACTGACACAACTGGACTGTGTACCTGTTCCAAATCTTTACAGACTCTGCAGCTGCTGAGAGAATGGCAATGTTGTCAGAGCTGAAAGCCAACGTCCTGACATCACTGCGGTGGCCTCCAATGGTTATCTTGGACGCACGGACAGCCTGTGGGACTTGTGCTGACAGGTTCAGGTTGTACAACTCAATGATGTTGTTCTGGAGCAGTAGGACAATCTTCAGCTCTCCTTTTGGAGAGAGAATCAAGTCAAATGACCTGTTTGATTAGACAAAATCAGAGCTGTACATAGGGACAATAACACAAAATGTAGGAGGGATCAAGTATCAAGAACAACTGAGAAAGAGGAATAGAGACAGAGGCATGCCACAAGCAAGCGCACACAAAGCCAGAGAGGTGTGCACAAAGGGGACCACTTGTGAAGAGGTGTGAATGGAGATCATGGTAGGCCTCTCCCCGGCTCCAAGCTGAACAGATGTTGAGGGGGAAACCTCTTCCATCTCTCTCTATGTTGAGCTGTGCAGAGCTCTCCCCAGGTAACTGCATAACCACAGCTCAGCTCTCTACAACAGGCTTTCCACTCACTTGATTTTAGAAGAAGCTTTGATGTTAGTGACCCGCTGAATCTCCTCCTGCAGGCTCAGCTCCACATTCGTTTCAGGCTCCTCTTCAGAGCTCTGTCTAGAAGTGTCAGATAATGGAGGAGAGTCAAATAACAGAGCACAGCCAAAACAAACTAACACAGGGACAGAGAATAACATAAGGAAACCACTTAGCCTGCTGAAAACAACCGCCCTCTTATCCAGCAGTGCTAACTACGTTTAAGAACAGGGTGAGACAGTGAAGTTCATGCTGGTATGCAGACTACTAAAGAGACAAACTGTCCTAAAAAAGGCAACTCATCCAGAGCCAAAGCACTTGAACAAGGCACATTAGAAAGACAGATACAAAAGAGACAACAAAAAGCTGTGTTTGAGTGCGAAATCAGCTTCTGCTCATTTCCTACCACTCACCAGAAGTCCTCAGCCACTGCTAAAATGCATCTCCAGATCTATGTGCCCTGCGCATCAGTTTCTACCCTGGATCCAGACCTCTCCCTAAGGGCTGTTGTGAGGCACCTGTTAAGTGCCAGGGTACCCAGAGAGACACTTAACACGAAGTATCAGAGTCACTCTGACTTCTCAGATGAAACTCTCATTCCTGTACGTCCTATCAAGGACTTTATCTGATACACCAAGCAGTGTAAATATGATTGCCAGGTAGAAATGAGCAGCTCTGACAAACCCATTTTGTGTCTATTCCTTTGCACACATAGCTTTATTTGCAGGGGGAATACTCAGAAAGAAAGGTTATTTCCTTTGTCTCTGGGAGCAGCGTTGCTCAGAGAAGCACCAAGGACGCACAGGAGCAGTGACCCCAAAATACAACAGCTAGCACAGACAGAATGACCAGTAGCTTGGAGTTCAACCACTGTGTCATGCTGCTGAAGGGCTTTTCTAACAGTTCTCTGGACACAGACAGCATCCAAATACATCTAAAAGACTACTCACTTGTTTTTTTTCTTTGCTTTCTTCATTTTCTTTTCCAATTTCTTTTGGACTTCCTCTCCAGAAAGGACAGAGAACACTTCAAGAACAGCATCTGTTCCCTAGAGACAGAGCAAACAAAGTCAAAGGCACACAAAGCTCTGGCTGGCCCTTACAGAAATAACCCAAAGTCTCCAAGAGCCTCCTCTACAGCTTGACAGCAGAGCCCCCCATTACTTACATGGCAGGCCAAAATTTTGCCTGTTCGGTCTGTGGCAAGAGTAACTATTCGGTCTCTCCCTTCCCGCATGATGGATCCAACTTTGCTGCACTTTACGAGGCGCTATAGGGAAAGAAGGAAAAGAACTTAGGTCTGAAAGATCAAGTGATCTTCTCAAGCAAACTGAGAAATGTACCGGCAAGGGAAGTCAAGAGGGGAAGAAGGGGAAATGAACCTACAGGGTCCTGGTAGAACAGGTAGCCCGGATAATGTAGGGACAAAACAAGCATTTGTGTAAGCTACAGGCTTATCTCACTATGTTTTGTTGCATTTTAGCTGAAAATAATCATTGATAGTCCCAGTGGAAGAGTAATTTAACCTCATCGGCAAACCACGGCCATTTAAGAGACAGAGCTGAATTTTTATGCTACAAAGGCAGCAGAGCTCAGTTCTTCTGTCAGAAGAGGCAGAGAAGCTGAGAACAGAGACTCTTAAACGGGTGGTTGAAGTGAGAGAAATCCTCTGGAGAGGAAGTTGGAAAAGTATTTAACAAGGTCAGGTATCTTCTACCATAACTACAAGCAGTCTGAAATCTGAGGAGGACCCCAGAAAGTTCCACCGGAAAGACAGGTTCAGTGAAGTCTCCACCAGCAGCACAAGTGGGAACAGCTTCCAGCAATTTAATCTCACATAATATTTCATTATGGTTACTCTGACCTCTTGGCTTCTGCTACTAACCTGCAAAGCTGGGTGTCAGCACTGAACCCAGCAGCTGCCAAACAGCGAGTAACTATTTTATTTCCATGTTGTTCAATGAAAGAGCCCTGTTAGCACCGCTCAACTTTAAACACTTGCTACTTCCCCCCAAACAGAAGGCAAAGAAAAAGCTTTCAGTGGACAATAACATGTGTATGCATTTTGGCACACATACTTCTGCTGATGTTCTGCAGGTAGATGGGGCAGCAACTGCTGCTGAGGAAGATGTTATGAAGCAAGACAAGAATTACCACATTCTCCCTAACAGGCTAAATAGGACACTCAGGGTATAAACCCAATACAACGGAGCAATATGTGAGTGACTCTCAAACTCCTGCTGGCTCCGCAAGCAGCACCATGCAAATGGGGTTAGATACACCATCCCACAGACAGCGTGGAAAACTGAGCTTACTTCCTCGGGACTCTCATCCAACTCTAGGGTCTCATCCTCTTCACTGTTTTCTTCTGCTCCAGGTGAAGATCCTTTGCCTTTCTTGGATTTTGGCTCATCAGGGTCTTTTACCTGTTCATGGACACAAAAAAAAATAGAGAATACCTTAAACCACAAGAGCTGCGGTGTTCTGGTTCCTGTCTCACTCACACTTCACTTCCCTGGAGGAACAAGTGGTTATCGTACACTGCAACAAAGGAGCGGCCTACAGCATGCCTGTAGGCACCAAACACTCCATTGTCCTCCCCTGATCATTCACCCACAAGACTGTCTTCTCTAGCCGTAAGCTAGAAGGCAGGAAGATCTGACACACACTGGAAATCTTGTTCTGGAAGCGCTCGCAGCTTCACTTGAAAGCTCAGAGCACAGAAGACAGTGAAGTCTATCCCAATAGCAGCTTCTGGAGCCCTCAGACAGCAAACACATTGCTTCGGCTCTATTTCCCAGAACGTCAATCAGATTTAACATGTTCCAGACCCATCTTAGTCCAAAGACAAGCAGCTGGACAAGACAATGAGGGGTTAGAGAGGGAATATCTTACCTCCTGGATGTAAGTGATATCCCACACCCTCAGCTCACTGTCAGCACTCCCAGTGATCAGACGCTTCTCTTCGGATATCAAAGCCATTCCCCAAACCTGTCCAGAGGCACAACATGAGGAATTGGCTTATGACTCCTTTAACTATCATAACAACAACAGAGCATCTTTAATTGATTTATTTAAACAGCAAACAAGAAGAGACTGAATATAGCTGGGACCTCCTCCAGGGACATCTGTATTGGAATTGTCACCCACTGCATGTTGATGACAGCTCCTGGAAGGTCTGGAAGTTTCTCATTTGCTCATCTCTAAAGCCTAATGACAAGCGAAATATATCACAGTGCCAGTTTATAACTCCTGAGAGCACAGAAAGCACCGAGTCAGCCATGACATGTAATCCAAAGTCCCTCCACCCCAACAGCTTCCCAGACATCCTCTTTACCTCAGTACGGTGTCCAACCAGAGTTTTGAAGCAGTGCTGGGTGTCCAGATCCCACCATTTCACCAATGTGTCCTTGCCGCTGGAAAAAAGAAGAAAAACCCAAGATATGAGGAAAGAATGCCAGAGCTCATGCGCTTAGAAAAGTGGAAGTGGAATAAAAGTGGAATAAAAAAAAAATCTAAAAGATGCCAAAATGTATCACAGAGCAGCTGCGCAGATGTTGAATTTCGCAAGCTATGCAAGGACAAAATATAGCAATACAAAGATGCTGCAAAAAGGTATCTAGCAAGTCACTGAAAACTGCTTCCTCCTCTGAATTCAGCTGCAAGCCCCAGTGTCACACAGCCTCCTTTCTCGCTTATTTAGGGTGAGAACAATACGAGCAAAGTGCTGATCAATTCTAGAGCTGCCTCTAAAACCCCTCTCCGCATTCTCAACCTGTGCCATGCCTGTGCATTGACCAGGCTACAAGAAAAGCAGATGCCTTCATTCTGAGCAGTGATTTGGAGATGCTCCTCCTAAAGGAGAATTACAGCTGTTTCAGTCCTTCTAAGACCCCAAAGGGTTAGACCTCCTTGAAAACACCTTTCTGGCTATATTATGCTACCCCAGTGCTACAAGAGCACCCGAGAAAAGTAATCTGAACATTTATACAGATTCTTTCAGTACACCCTACAACAATTAATACCTTTTTTTATTTTTGGTAACTTTGTTAGAGCCTATTTTCCTCAATTAGTTTCAACTAAATCAAAATATAAAACTTGTTGTTCCATTACTAAGCTGTCTCAGGACAAAAAAATTCTCATTACAAGTGATATTTATTGTTAATCCATCTCTTTTGTTACACAGGATCCAAAGGTACTTGTAAATTGGACATATGAAAATATCACAAAAGATCTGTACACAAAGGACTGCAGTTAGCTCCCTGGGAAAAAAAGCCCATCTAAAGTAAGAAGAAAAACTTTACATCTCCAGAAAAATAGGGTAACATCCCTACTCTGTTTAAAAAAAAAAAAAAAACCACAAAAACGAGAGGAGTTCTTTATCTCAATTTAGCTACTGAGAGAATTAAGAAGCATTTCTAAAGCTGACCTGCAAAGACTTGAATTAAGAAACAGGCATCATCTACCAAGCCAACAAAATACTACTTTTTCCATTTGAAACAACAAAAAAAGCACAAAAAATGGTTATAATTTTGCACTGAACTGATTGGTGCACTTTTCTATTAAGCTATTAGATGACATACTAATAAATAAAAAAATGACTGATGGATATTTGAGCAAGGGTATCTTCTGTCAACCATTTATTACTAAAGGGATACAGTCAACCAGCAGCTCATGTTGAATAACTAAAAACCAACTCAAAAAAAAAATCTATCACCTCTTAATTAATGCCTATAATTATGGCCTACTAGGAAGCAATTTTTCTGTCACGTTGCTGTATGAATTACACACACAGAAGGTTAAGTCTGCTTAATCCTTCATGAAACAGCAAAAATGGTTACATACATAACGAATGTATTATCACTATGCCTTTTTGCAATAATTCTAAGTTGCTATATTTACCAGCAAGTTAAACCCTTTTCCAAACACTATTTTTCAGGATAGCCATTTCAGTTCTGCTTAACACATTTGGATTCAGGCACCAGACTTTCGAAATATGCGGCCATGACAAAATCATATGCTGAGATGCTAGCGGGTCTGAGATATCATGAGTCAAGAAGGAAAATACAAATGGCTGTAGTACCTAGGATGTCTGAATTGCAAGTAAAACCACGGCTGCTTTCCTGATCAACCACTAGACTTAGCCTGGCTCACCTGGTGACCAACAAGTTCTTCTCCTTCAAGAAAAGGACTTGAGTTATAGCATCCTTGTGTCCTTTCAGCCGGTACAGACCACTCTCATTGATGACATCCCACACGATGACATCTGTATCCTGGAACAGACAGAGCGTGTCCAAGGGACTGGCATTTGTCTCTGCAAAATGTCTACCTCTGCTATGAGACAGAAAAGGTTACCTGAGAGCAAGCTTTCTCACTCTTAATTCGAATGTTAGGGATGATTAATGCAAGTGACATTCCTTCCCCTGAGGTGCACCTCTGC
This sequence comes from Morus bassanus, assembly GCA_031468815.1. Taxonomy (NCBI): domain Eukaryota; kingdom Metazoa; phylum Chordata; class Aves; order Suliformes; family Sulidae; genus Morus; species Morus bassanus. The sequence continues at coordinate 132,740,131 of CM062568.1, read as the reverse complement.
CCTGCCTTTTGCTATTCCTGACCTCACAACCTTCTTCACCTTTAACAGCTCTTCTAGTACCCCACTCCTGCCCTGCAGTCCCCGCTGCTCTCCCAGCCCTGAGCTCCCCAACTTCATCACTGTCTTGCAGCCCTAACTCCTCTCATTGCCATCCTCTGGCTACAGGCAGAGGCCACGTAACCCACTTAAAATACCAGATGTTTTAGTGCAGGTCAGCCTTCTCCACAGAGCATGTCTATGAAACGGCTGTTCTCCAGATGTGCAACCCTCACCTTTGAGCCAGATACCAGCCGGCCACCCAGATGGTCATACTGCAGGGCTGTAACTGCAGCCTTGTGTCCATTGAAAGTGATATTCGCCTCTCCACTTAGGAGGCTGAAGACACGGATTGATCCATCTTCATACCCAACAGCCAAGTGCAACCCATCTGGAGAGGGGCAGAGGCAACTGACCTCCTGCTTGACACCCTTAAGGATAAGAACCTGCAATTTTTAGGAGACAAAACACATATAATATTGATAAATGGCATGTCAGAGCCAGAAGCTTATGCAGCAGCAAGAATATACTCTTCTACTGAACTTGCAACTGAGCACTTCTGCCACTTTAGAAGTTCATTTTTCAGCTTCCTACACTGAATACAGTGTCATTAGCCCCATTTCGCAAGGCAGACAGCAGCTAGAAGGGAGGTAATTTCTCATAATCAAACAGGGAACTGGTACAGAATGAGGCCTGGAACTCAGAGGCCCGAGTTTCTGCCCCTGCATTTTAAGTGCCAGAGAGCAAGGAACGTTGTTTGAGAGTAAAGTCTGAAAGCTTCTTCCTGACCCATTCTCTCTTGCTTGGCCTGTCTCAGGACAGAGCTGCTTTTCCACAGGCTATGCAAGAGCTTGAGAACGATAAAAACATCTCCGAAACAACATGCTGGCAGTCACCGCTCTATGGGCTGTAAAGCCAATCCTGAATTCAGTTTGTAGTGGACAGTAGTGCTTACAGTGATTTCAGAATCTGACAGGAGGAAACATGTGGCAAAGTCCTTAATGTTACAGCTCACAAGCCCCCTGTGGGATACAACCTTCACATGGGAAGCCTGGGTCCACAGCCAAAACACAAACTCCACGACATCCCTGTTTCATCCCAGAAATTTCACACAGCACTGCTACTGGTTGCCAGGTAAGAAGGGAACAGCTTTCCAGTCACTGTGGCAGTGATTTACTCTTCCCCAATTGAGGTAGCAATGGCAAATCTCAAAGGATCAACAGCAAGATTCAGCCAGAGCGCACCCAGAGCTGCAGACTTGCACCACAAGCAAACCTCAAGGTGTGCTCAGACTATAGAAAAGGGGGGAAGCTGTGGAGGTGACGCTACCCCTAAAACACAGCTCGCTAACGCAGACAGCCTTGCTTCAGGTGGTCCAAAAGCACCTCCACCTCCACCCCCACCCCACCCCACACCCCCCCCCACACACCCCCCCCCACCCCACATCCCCCCCACATCCCCCCCACACACACACCCCCCCCACCCCCCCCCACACACACACCCCCCACACACACACCCCCCACCCCCCACACACACACCCCCCACCCCCCCCCACACACACACCCCCCCCACACACACACCCCCCCCACACACACAACCCCCCCCCCCCCCACACACAACCCCCCCCCCACACACACACAACCCCCCCCCCCCCCCACACACAACACCCCCCCCCCCCCACAACCCACACACACACAACCCCCCCACACACACACACACAACCCCCCCACACACACAACCCCCCCACACACCCACCCCACACACACCCACCCCCCCCCCCCACACACACACACCCCACACACACACCCCCCACACACACACACCCCCCACACACACCCCCCCACACACACACCCCCCCCCACACACACACCCCCCCCCCACACACACACACCCCCCCCACACACACACCCCCCCCCCACACACACCCCCCCACACACACACCCCCCCCACACACACACCCCACACACACACCCCCCACACACACACCCCCCACACACACACCCCCCACACACACACACCCCCCACACACACACACCCCCCACACACACACACCCCCCACACACACACACCCCACACACACACACACCCCACACACACACACACCCCACACACACACACCCACACACACACACACCCACACACACACACCCCCACACACACACACCCCCCACACACACACACCCCCCACACACCCCCCCCCCCACACACACACACCCCACCACACCCCCACACACACCCCTCCCACACCCCCCCCACCCCCCCACACACACACACCCCGGGAGGGCCCCGCTCTCACCTTCTCTCCTTTCCGCGTGTCCCACACGAAGACGTGCTCGCAGGCCGGCACGGCCACGCAGCGGCCCCGCTCGCCGCGCAGCGCCACGAAGGCCGCGCTGCCCCTCGCGCTGGCCACCAGCCCGAAGAGCGCGGCCGGCCCGTACCGCAGGTACTGCCGGGTGAGGCCCATGGCGGCGCCGAGGGGAGCGCCGGGCTGCGGGGGGAAGGAAACCGACGAGGGGCCTCGGCCCGGTCCCGCCCCGCCCGGCCGTTACAACCGGCCGCCACACGTGCCGAGCGGCCGCCCCCCTCCCGCGCCGAGGCCGGAGGCGCGTCGGAGCGGGCGGGGACTAGCCCTCGCCGGAAGTGAGGTAGTGAAGCCGGCGGCCGGGCAGCCCGGGGCGGGGTTATTCCGGGAAGCGGAAGCGGGAGGCGGCGGCGGCTCCGCTTTTCTGGGTGATGTCGCCAAACCGGCGCCGACCGAGATCCTCTGGCCGGGCGGGGCTGGCGGCGGCGGGGCCTGCCCGTGAGTTGCTGCGCGGCCGCTCCGGGGGAGAGGCCGCCGCCGTGCGCTGTGGCGGTTCCGCGCTGACAGGGGCCGGGCGGGGAGCGGGAGCGGGCCTCGCCCCGGCGGCGCGGGCGGGCGCGGGCGGTGGGCTGCGAGCTGCGGGAGGCGGCGCGCACCGCTCTGCTTCTGCCCGCCCGGCCCTCACCCGCGCGCTCAGGCTCCTGGCTGCGGCTCTTCGTCGGGGAAGGCGCCGCTGCGGATGCGCTTTTGGCTGGAGCCGCTCTGACTGCTCTTAACCTTCTTGTTCGCTGCCTTTCTCCCAGCGCTCCGGGGCGAAATTCTTCCTTAGATGCTCTGACGGCCGTCTTTGTCCTGGTGTCGGCCTTCATGACCCCTCAGTTCGGGTTGGGTGGGTTTTTTTCCCAGCTAATGAATATTATATTATTCCTACATTCGATACACATTATAATTACCATTTCCGAGTTACCGGTTGTGGATGCTATCTTTTCAAAATTATTATTAATTATGAACCTCTGAAAAAGGTTAACTGCATAGCAAACTGAAGTTACTTATGTGCATGCATTTGTTCCAGCTTAATTCACGAGTATGGCTTAGGAGTTACAATAAAAACGTAGTAGCCGAGGCGTTAAGTGCTGGCAGTTGAACAGTATGTTTTGGCGAGCTTGAGTCTTAATCTAGTAACCTATGTCATGTCGGCCTTTTAAAAAAACAAAAAGGGTCGGATGGCAGAGTTCAGTCTGCAAGTTCATTAGGCCAGCGTTCAAATTTACGACTTTGCTCTCTCTCTTTCTTGCAAAACATATTTGGGTGAAGGGGTTTCGTACCGAAGTGCATGACTGTGAGAACTAAGCGACTGTAAGTCTCATTTGCGGTGCTTCAGAATTCACAGAACTGCGAGGGTTGTACGGTTTGGGAGGAGGGAGGACGTTTTCCTTGGTTTGTTTGTAAGGGTTGTTTTGCATTTAGGATTCTTGGTTGTTGGGGGGTGTGTGTATTTTCTTTTGGGGTTTTTGGGGTTTGTTTTGTGTTTGTTTTTTTTTTTTTTTTTAAGTACTACCCAGGGCTAGACTAAAATCTCTGAAGGGATAGACTATTCATACCCTGCTACAAATGTGCTTTTGGTTTAGATAAAGAAATAATAATTTTTAAAAAGACTAACGTCCTTTCTACACTTGGGAATTTGTGTTCAGCATTTTCAAAATGCAAGACCCCAAGTCAGTAGGACCGATTTAAGAGAGGCGGTGTTTTCATCTTGCACTGTTGGAAAAGGATTGTCTTACTGCAAGTATTTGTATTGCCTTTTTGCATACAGATAACAAAGCAGAAAGAGAGAGTGGTTGAGTTGGAAATCTGTGTTTCTGTTTTGTGCTAGCTGTAATTGCACTGCAGTCTGTGAAATGTCTGGCTCCCCAGGAATAGTGAACAGCTGGTGACCTGGTTTGATTTTCTTCCTTTAAAGCACCTGGAAGACTCCAGTGAGAATTGGAGTGTGACAAGTGAGCAGAGGAAAGGAGTTGTTGTTTCCATCCCATGGATCCCTTGGGTGCTCCTTCCCAGTTTGTGGATGTTGACAGTCTGCCAGGCTGGACTGATGCCTATGAGGCTAAGCAGCTGGACTCTCACCAAAATCCTGTTGAAAAAGCTCAAGTTGGTGTTAGATCACCTTTTCCATACAGGAAAGACATCAATGCGAAAATAATCTTATGGTGAGTTGCGTAGGGCTCTGGTGAGTTTGTCAGCACTTTTCCATTTACTGCAGGATGCCATTGCATCATATGACAATCACTGCTATAGAATAAAGCTTTCAAGCCCTCTTTTCTTGAATGAAACGTTACAGGTTGGGGAAGAAAATAATCTTTTTGTTCACTGTAAATCTGCAAGTCTAAGATTTGCTCTACTGTAGGTTATAAATCGCATGTTCATTGGCATTCCTTGATGCAGCAGACTGGAGCTGTACTCCATACTGTCATACTGTGTACTTAATATCTAAACCTAATTGGGCACTTTGATACAATTTTTTAAATTTTTAAAAAATATACTTGCTGTCTACTAGCTTTTTTTCTTTCTTTGCTGGCTTTATTCTGCTTTCACTTCTCTGGTTTAGATCAGTATTTCTTTCATGTGGTTCTTGTGGCTTGCTTTGGGCTTTTTTTTTTTTTCCTCCTTCTCTCCTTTCTTTCTCCATTCTGTGTTCTGTCTCCATGGTTTTCTACCAAAATCTATTGATAAAGTACAGTGTGCTGAGGTGAACTTACTCCATCAGTTTTTCTTTCCTGTAACTCAGATACTTGAACCTGCTCTCTAGAACTCTTTGTTAATATGAAGAGAGAAGGATTTCTCAGGGACGCAGATTCAGGGATCAGCCTGAACCTCTTTCTGGTTCATACATGCAGGAAATGGGACTGTTCATGGATTTCCTGAACCCGATTAAGTAAAGAAAAAGTAAAAGGTTAAACATCTCTTATGACTTGGGCTTGGGTACAATAAATGTGTGCAATTTAAATGTTACTTGAATCTCTCCCTGTGCGTGGGAATCTTTATTTCCCTTCCTATGCTCTTTGATCCTAAAATCTCTAATGGCTGCTGCTGTGACAAAAAGCAGTTCAGAGTTCTGCTACTGCATTGTCTCTTGTGCATCTCTGCTTTGTTTATCTTCTGCATGTCTGATCCTTGAACAGCAGAATGAACGTGATCGAATTGTGGGTTCACAATTTCAGAACAAAAGCAATGAAAACTTGTCTAGCTGCATTGTCTCTCTAGATCCTCAGTGGTCTGAGGAAGAGCAGTATGGATGCAAACTGAAAAATGTACATTGAAAAAAATGTTGAAGTTTTGAAAGTAATGTGTCACAGGGACTGTCCTCTTATCTCCAAGAGAGAATACATGGTTTTTTGGAACACATTACGCTCCATCAGTTTAGCATGCTGCATAGCATGTTCTGCTACCTAAACTGCCCTATGTGCAACTACAACACTGTCTTTTCTACATGCATCATGAAGTTACTGTTGAGGCTGGGAGTTTTTAAGGAAATGACGGATTGCATGCGATCTTCCTTCATCAGTTAGAGGCAAAGGATGATTCTGCATGGCGAGCATGTCAGGGTACGCTACGCTATGTAGGCACTGGAGTACTGTTAATGCTTTTCCTTTAACTGGGCATTTCCTTGCTTGTCAGCACTGACTTGAGAATATCCTGCTTAATCTTATATTTAGCCTGCAATAAACTGTTTCCTGTTTCCTCAGGAAAGGAGATGTAGCATTATTGAACTGCACAGCCATAGTAAACACCAGTAATGAGTCCCTCACTGATAAGAATCCAGTATCTGAAAGTATATTCATGCACGCTGGGCCTGACCTGAGGGATGAACTCCAGAAGCTCAAAGGTAAGCGGCTGGAGACAGTTTTACCTTATTGAAATCTACTGTCCTTGCATAGTACAGAGCATCAGGGTTTGGGCATAAACTAAAACCAAGGTATAGCTTTCTCTCCTCCTCCCCCCCTGCCACTTCCCCAGCACCTGGTGTTAATGTGAAATAAATGGAGGAAACGCTTGCCAATCTAGACTCTTCTCTTTTTGCCATTCAGGTTACAGATCATTGAAAATCTGTGGCAGATATTCAAGTTGCTGAGCCCTTACTTTGTGGTACAATATTTCCCATTGTTATCTGAAGCCACTTAGAGTAGCTAGCTTATCAGAGCTTTTACTCAAGGGGCCAGTCTTGTAAATCTTCAGATTTTGCTCTTATCCTGTTCAGTGTGTGTACGCTTTGGAAGACAGGAACTGAAGGTCACAATTGCAGAAATTAAGTGAGTTCTAATATACACTTTTAATAGCCTGAAAGAGGATAACCATATACACACACAGTCTTTCAGGAAACTATGGCAATAATAGATGGATTGATGAAACAGTGCATGTCTAAATAAACTCTTAGTGACTACTTAAATTGTTCAGTTCTTTTGCCTCTTCTGTACCACAAAAGGTTTTATTAGAAAGTTACAAGACCGTACCTAATGGAAGGCTATTCTGGAAATGAATGAGATTTGCTTTACCTAGATTCTTTATTAACAGCGTTTATGGCTGATAATGAAATCTACAAATGCTGAGCTTTAGTTCCAGTCCTTGTTAGATGAAGACTTTCCTTATCTTGTGTGTGAGGAACAAAGAGTTTATAGTTATCTGAGGTTATACAGAAGTCTGATACAGTTTCCAGTTAAGAATTCACGTTTCTAGTAAATATGGTACTGAGCTGAATTTTGAGACCCAACTGATCCCTGAGTGGTACTGCTCACTCTCTTGGGTAACAGCTCTATCTCCTTATCATGTAGTAACAAAATGGATAGGAGAGCCATAATATTTCTCATATAAACTCTCCATAGCTTAAACTACAATTGAATAGACATCCTCTGTTTTTATAAAATCATATTTTGCTGATTCAGCTTGCTTTTTGTGAGTAACCTGGAAGTAAAACAGGAGGAAGAGTAACCATTTCATAGGAGAGGGAAAAATCAGTGTGTCCTTTGGGTGGAAACAACTGTTAAAATGTTGATGTTACAGAATAGTTAGGACCCTGCTGTGTGTGCCAGAACTCTTCTAAAATAAACTTGGGTTTCTTGTGTGTACTGTGAGGTGGGAAGAGAGGGACAACATTTCAATGAGTCCTTAAAATTAGAGATCTGTCAGCTCCATAGGGAGTTATTTGTAAAAGTTGGCCTTAGCTTCCTAAATTCCCCTTTACCATGCTGAGTTATATGTAGTTTTGCATCTTCCACCCCTGTGATGACACTGATGTATTCTCTCCGTAATGCACCTGCAGATTCATGAGTCCCTGTGCATGACAGTTTCCTTTTAATCTTGTGACAGAGCTTTTCAGAAATCAGTTCTTCTGTGACACTCTACTGGCACGTTGTGTGGGGAAGGAAGGAGAGGCTGGGTTACAGCTTTGGCTTTTGTGCACCCTTAATGTGTTTGTCATGGTAGCAAAAGTGGAAGGGAGCTTAGTTAAGAAATTAGTTTATGACTCTCTTGTCACTTCTGCCTCCTTTTTGTTCTCTTTCCCATTTAACTTTGAACTTTTTTCATAGGAGAATGTTTTTTTGGGAAGAAGTGAAAATGTATGGTCTTTCCTCTAAAGCTGTAAAATGGGTGCATTGGTGATTTTCAGTTAGTTTTCTCCTGCTTTATTCCTACTGCTTGGTATATATATTCATATTTCATAGACTCCAAGAAAAATCATGATCTTAAAGCATGTGATGTGCTGACCTTTCAAAGGCCTGTGCTTTCTTTAAGGCTCAGCTAACTTGTGCATTCCTGGGAACAGTGTGTCATTTTGATTAACACAGAAATACTACAGCCAAGGGTCCAGGCTTGCAAATGAAGTGCTATTGATATATGCTTGCCTATCAACACATACTTGTTGCAGTATAATAAAGACCTTCTGTAAGAGCGATACATAGTAGTCTTCCAACTCCAGTGAGACTTTCCCTCTGCTGCACACTTCATATGGAGGTTTCAGACTTTCCATTTTAAACTTGGAGAGAAGCTGTTCTAATGTTTGAAATCTCATCGGATTAAAAAAAGTAAGGTCTGTGGCAAAACTGGGAACAAAGTCAATATCTTGACCTGTGCAGCTAACGCTACTAGCTCACCTCACCCCGTATCTTAAAATAGGAATAATACTTGCTGCTCATTTTAGTCTTATAAATTTTCTAGAGATCTCCAGGCAGAAGGCATTGGGAAGTATCAAGTGTGATTTAAGTATAGTTAGAGATTACTGATGCTACATCTGGTTGTCTGAATTTGTTAGTTTCTGTGCTGAATTCACAACTATACCTCAGTCAAAGTTGCTTCGTTCTTTTTCACAAGACCTTTTTTTCCTACAGGCCTTTGCTTGCTCTTTTCAAGTTGTGTGACTTGGGTGGAACACAGAGGAAGAATAGTAACTTGATAATCTGATCTATTAAGTGTTTCGCTTTTAGTTTCTACTTATTCCATATTGTGCTTATTTAGTTGCTCTCTTGAGCTGAGGTGTCGTAGAGGATGTGCAGTAATTCGGAAGAGTATGCTTAATTTTAGTATGTTCTTATATTCCTTCTGATTAATCCAGAAGAAACAAAGTGGAGGTATGTGGAACTTAATGATGTGATTTATCGGATTAAAAAGTTTACAAGATGTTGGCTTAAAGGCAACGTGTTGTTGCCATTAAAAAGACATGCTTCAAGTTTTGAGTAAGAGAGATTCTCAACCTGGAATGTCTCTTGCCATAAAATATGCTTTCATGCATGCTGATAACCTGCCTGAGCACCACGAGGAACAGAGCAGAGTGGGAGAGATGAATGCCCCTATTCAGCGGGCAGCTTCCTGATTGACTTATGCCAAGCTACTGCAGTGCTGCTGCCAGAAGGGTGGTCGCAGCCGCTTGTTCGCGACTCATTCCTTTTCATGGGCACTAACAACCTATAAGATCAGTTTGAAGAGTAATCCAGTGAAAATACTTGTTTTCAGCCAGATCAGAAAGCTGTAGTGCAGCTGTACAAGCAGAAGGAAGAATATGGAAAATGCTTGTCTTTGAGGATAGGGAAAGAGAAAGACTAGAAGTACTTCCTCAGCTGCCCAGAACTGGAGTGGACTAGATTTGGGTGAAGAAGGGGAGAGTTAGCAGACTTTTCTTCCAGGTGCCGAATTAAAAACAGGCCTCAAACATAGTAGCTGTTCCGGGATTTTTCATTATCAGAAATGTATTGACAAACTGAAGGGAAGAGAGAGGTCTATGGATGTCATCGAGGGTTCTGACAAACTGATTTCCCTTGTGAAAAATTACAGGAGTTAAGTATGAGTAACTTGCAGGGGATAGCCAAAGAGCAGTCAAAACCAAAAAGAGGTAAAGATGTGAAGTATGCTAGCATGCAGTAAATGATTCTGGAGTATATAAGTGGAGGGTGCTGTGAATGGAAAAATTGTCTTGCTTGAACTTCCTTGCTTTGAGACTAGACACGTAGTCTGTCAAGAAAGCATGATCTCCATGAGAGTCATACTTCTGCCTCGTGGATATGAAGAAACTTGCAAAACAAAGAAAGCTACCTTGTTCTGGGAGCATAGATGAAAGAAGCGCTTGATCTATTTATTTTTAATAGCTTTGCCAACAACTGGTGGGTTTGATTAAGGAGACTCGTAGTCCTTTTATCCAAAAAGCAATCTCCCCAAAGCAAGTTGTTGAATTCAGAAGGACTTTTTATTGCTGGTTTAATAGCATATTTGTGCATCAGTTCTCTACACATTGTTAAATCATTTCTCCCTTTAGCTCTGTATGTAGCATAGTAAGCACTGCAATTAAGACAGCATTTCTAGCAATTTCTGGTTCATCCTTATATGCACAGTTTTAAAATTGAGAGGAATGAGCACAGCTCTCGCCTCCTCAACCAGACTAGGTGACACTAAGCAGCTGTTATGAGATAGAATGCTCTCCTTTAATATTTGATGTCTAAAATACTGATTTCTATATATGAAATGGAGTTGTCTGAGTCTGGAGGAAGGCAAGGGCTTCAATACTTCTAGCTTATCATGACATTGGCATTTATCCTTGCATTTCTATTTTTTTTTCAGGGTGCAGGACAGGAGAGGCTAAACTCACCAAAGGATTTAATTTGGCTGCACGTTTCATCATTCACACAGTGGGACCCAAATACAAAAGCCGGTATCGCACAGCGGCCGAGAGTTCTCTATACAGCTGTTACCGCAATGTCCTGCAGCTCGCAAAGTAAGCACACACAACTTATATGAGGGTTTGCCATCCATGGCACGTATGTTCTAGATAGTTGAGTCTGCACAGAGGCCAAATGGCTGTGAATATCTCCTCATGTATACTGGATTTGGTTAAGGACATGACAACACTAGTGGCTTTGTAGTATACTTTATGCCTTTTGTTATCTGTGTTGTGGTGTAGATAAAATGGGCAGAGAGATCTGAGCTGGTTCTAAGACCTGAAACAGCGTAGCTAGAGCTGTGCAGCATTCAGTTGCTCTGAGGAGAAGCAGCATTGATAATTGCATTGGGTTCCATGCTGCAAAAAGCTTTAAATGAGCTTGCTCAAGCAGCAACTTCATGTGTCTCTGCAGCCACATGGACATACCCACAGGCAGATCTGACTGCTATATCAGTTCATATATTTGGCCTCTCCACCTTCGTACAACAGCCATCTAAAATTCTGCGTCAGGGTGCAAGGTTATTTCTAAATCCACAGTTGCCGCAGATGGGTTTGTAGTTTTTCCACTTTCATCTGTGGTATTTTCTACTTCCTTTTAGCTAAGGTTTTTTTCTTTCTATTTTTCTGTGTTCTTTCCTGTATTCTGTTATTCTCCTGTGATGACTATTGTAATAGTAGCAGTCACAAAAAATACCTGAACAAGAGCAATGTCAGAAAATATACTTAACAATTTCTTAGGGTTGGGAAGCTCAGTTCTTCCAAGTCTGGACTGTGCGTTACAGTGCAACAGTAACTTTCATAATCAAGATTACAGCTGAGGTTTCCAGTATGTGTCAGTTTTGTTCTGCCTCAGAAGTAACAAGCAACGTCAGTTCTGGATTGAAACATGTTGAAAACAATTAAATATTTTTAATAATTCTGCTTACTGAATTCTGAGTGCCTTTCAGTCAATCTATTCTCTAGGGTAACTTTTGACACTTGTGAAATTGTTTACCAACTCTGAGCTAGCTCCAACTCCTCTGACTGTTGGCAATACCTGTACTTTACTCTTCTAAAAATGTGGTTCTCTGCTGGAAACTTCTTACTGATCTTAAAGTATGTATCACTCCAGGCCAATGATTGTCTAATCATACCTAGGATTGAGTAAGCCACCTCTGTGTCTAGACCTCTAAGAAAACAAGTGATAGGTCAGGTTGAGGAACAGGAGAATGTTGGCAATAAAGAGCACCTTCTTTTCCCCTCCTTCTCCTCACTGTCAATCCTATACAGGAAGGAAAGTATTTTGGAAAGGATTGCAGGGAGCTTGAGAGAACTTCTTCATTCAGGATATGAGAAACTGCAGGAACAACATAGCTGAGGTAGGAGAAATCTGAGAACAAACACAAGAGGAAACAGTGTGGAACCGTTAATGGTTCCCTCCTTCTCTGCTTAATGATGGCATGTATGCATCTTGCCAGGAAAATATCCTTCTGCACAAACCTGAAAGAGGATTGCTGCTGCGCAGAGGCAGGAAAAGTACTGGTGTTATCCTACTGTACTGACAGACATCTGTTATCATCTGACCTATTCATTTGTTTTTCTTTTTCTGGATTTCAGGGAGCAGGCAATGTGCTCTGTAGGATTTTGTGTCATTAACTCTCTGAAAAGATGCTACCCCTTGGAGGACGCAACCCACATAGCACTGCGTAAGTTTGTGGGAAAGTGACGTAAACTGGATGGCAGTATTCAGCAGATCGCCTACCTCCCTCTGATGGGCTGCTGTTGATATGGGGAAATGGGTTTTTTTGGGGGTTTTTTGGTTTTTTTTTAGGGGGCTGTAGTTTGTTGGAGGCTGTAAAAAGGCAAGGCCTTCCATGGTTCATCAGGAAATGGAGGATAAAAACAAATGATCCTTTTTCTGAGAGGTCATCAGTAAAGATCTGTAGGAATCTGTGCTGGAACTTGTAGTCTTCAATATATTCATTGATAAACTGGAAAGATGATGAACAGTGAGGTGAGAGAGTCTGCTGGTAATAGAAGATTGTTCAGAATAGCAAAGATGAGGCCTGACTGTGGGCAGCTGAAGACAGACCTCAAGCAACAGAGTGAATTTCATCAGCCATTCTAGTGTCATCAGCATATCCAAATGTAAAATGATGTTCTTCCCCTGCTGACCCACCCCTATATGCTTCTGCCTTCACATGCAAAATGATGGACTAATCCTAGGGAGCAAAATCTTGAGATTATGATAGTTCCATGAAAACAACAGCTCACTGGAGTTCAAAACAGCAAGCTAAGGAAGGCACAACAAAATTAAGAATGTTATGCTAAGAATCTGTGTTTTGTCCACCCTTTAAAGCTGCACATTCAAAAAGAATATAGTAGAACCAGAAGTTGAGGAGGTCAACTAGAATAGGGAAGGGTAAGAAATAGCTAAGTAAGCTAAAATCTTTTTCAGACTAGAGTACACAGAACTTGAAGGGAATGTGATAGATATCTATAAACCCATGAGTGGTATGGTAATGGTGAATAGGAATCAGCTCTTCACTGTCTCCGAAAATAAGAACCTTCAAGCAATGTTAATATGAATCAGGTTCAGAACAAACAAGGGGAAATAGTTCTTTATGCTTACACTGTTTGTTTTATGGAAATTCTTACCAAAAAGCATTGTAGAATCTAAAAGTTTTCAAACTTGTTTGGCTTCAATAGGAAACTGTATTAAAGAAAAAAAGTTACTAAAAACAAATCAGAAAAGTTCCTAGGCTGAAAATCCTCAAAGAATAGAAAAGTGCTCAGAGAAGAATATGATATACTTGCCTGGTTCATTCTTTTCCCTTTTCTCTTTTGACTTTTTAATTTCTATTGGCCTGCTCCTGTCTGCTTTCCACCACCCAATCCCTGGACCTTCCTGCATGGTACTCCTGCACAATAGGAAAGTTGTTCCAGGCAGGAGTGGGTTTTCCTCTTGCTGTGCAAACCGACTGGAGAAGTCTTTCTTACCCTCTGCTTAGCAGAGGTGCTGACACTGGAGAAACAGATTTGTCCATTGTTTCCTCTGCTATCTGCCTGTTGAGTGAGACATCTGAAAACATCTACTCTCATAGGTTCAGAAAACTGTTTGCTGTGGAAGTGCACAACTGCATTTGTCCTGTAAAGTGGTGTTGCAGGTCAACCCAATTACACATGAATTTCTGTACAGGAAGTATTTGAAAATAGCTTTTATTTTTTTCTTCTGAACTGCTGTTTCTTGAAGAACTCTCGCTAATGTATTCTCTGTAGAGTAGAGTTCTTTCCTTTATTGTTCTCTTCTGTTGTCTCTGTAGGGCTATATGCTATTTGATAAAATACTGCTAGACCAACCTATTGGTTTGGACACTTTCTCTCTTGACAGTCTGAGAGGAAAGCACTTGAAAATCCTGATGTGTCAAGATTACTGCAGCTCAAGGACATCATCTGTACAAGGACATGTCTGACTGGGAGCTTGGTTACAAAACATTTTTATTTTTTTTTTCCCCCTCAGCTGCAAACATTTAGGAACTCGACTGTGTCCCTGGATTATGCTAAAGCTTTGGGGGAGTCAAAAAAAAAAAAAAGTAATAGAGGAAATAAATTCTCTCATGATTTACAAATATAATTTTTATATGCTTCTTCGGCATAGCTGACCCCAGAGGTTTTGTGTGGCTGACTGTCTTCTACCAGCTTCTGCTATGACTTGCTTATCATCTTGCTTTCCTGGGAACTTAGGGCACAGTGACTTGTTCTAGGAATATCTGGTTTTGGCAATTTGCACAGGACTCTGTAAAGGAAGGATTTGGCTTAATTTTGCAGGGCCACAGACTGAGGGATACCTAGTAAGCTAAAATCAGAGACTTCTTCTCTTTTTGTATCATTCTCTAAAGTGAGAAGCAGGAGAGAGTGGAGATCGAACTTCCAGTATGGCCAACAACCCATTTAGTGTGTTAAACTACCACTTAATCCACACTTGCCTACAGCCTGTGGAGCTATTTTCTATGAGGGGAGAGATGTGTCTCTCTGTTCTGCAGTCTGACTTCCTTGCCTGTGTGTGTAAATTTCTCCTCCTGTTTTGCTAACTACATTTAATCTTCTTCCTTGCAGGCACAGTTAGAAGGTTCCTGGAGATCCATGGAGAGACTCTGGAGAAGGTGGTATTTGCAGTCTCCGAGCTCGAAGAGGTATCTCAGTGATGTTCATTCCACCAAAGTTCATGGGCATGTTTGATCTTCTCTGCAGCAGTATTAATTCCTGCATTGTAGAACTGGATTCGGATTTCCCCTTCAGATTACATAGACTTTTGGTCTCCCGGCATCCTTCTGTCTCCTACTAGCATAGCATCTTTTCCAGTACTGTTTATGTTCTTAGGAGTCACTATGGACATGTTCAGAATCTTTCCACTTCTGGCTTCAATGTTCCTGAGCCATGAACAAGGACCAGTACTAGAGGTTATAGCATGCAGTTGTGCTGGATGGTATCTGCCAGCCAGAAGGGAAATTCCTCATACAAGACTTCCTCCTTACACAATGCTGCTTCCCTTGTGCTTTAAAAATGCCAGTTTATCATGCCCACAGATCACCTACAAACATCTTAAACATTGCTTGCTGGGTTGTTGAAATAACAAGCTTGACATTTAATGATTTCTGTTCAGACAGATGCTAGCAGTTTGAACATTGACTTCTATATCAGACTTGCCAATGGCTGTTCCTGGGCAGAACACCCACACTGTGTTCAGGTTCTGTGGCATCTGGATGACGAAAATAACTAACTTGTAGGGGGTTCTAAAACTGCTAATCAGTTGCAGAGAATGCATGAAGTACTACAATATTCAGTAGAGGTTTTCACTATTTTCCTCCATGTAGGGAGGGTTTTTCTTCATTGGTTGTTGCTTTTTCTTTTGTCCCAGTCAGATCACTAAAGGTGATCTGTGTAGTGCTGCTCTTTAAGCAGCCTTTGCTGAAGTCCATGCATATTGTAACTTCATTACAAAGCTGAAGCATCTGCAGTCTACCTGAGTTCATGCAGGTTAAAGCAGAGCCTCTCAAGGTCATTTGCCAGTGGCGGAGGCGGGGAAGTTAACTTTTATCAAGGTTATCTGTCTTTGTTGCCAGGTAGCAGCCCAAAATAAACCATGATGGAAGTGGTACTTTGCCTCCAAACCTCTGAGAAGATCCCTTCTACAAGGGCAGGTGTTACTTAACTGAAGAGCAAGGATGCGTGATAGACCTTCACGCATTTTTCTTGTTTGTAGGCCACTTACCAGAAGTTGCTGCCTCTGTATTTTCCAAGATCCTTGGAAGAAGAGATACAATCCTTGCCTTACCTCCCTGCAGATATTGGCAATGCAGAAGGGGAGCCTGTAGTACCAGAGCGGCAGATCAGGATTACTGAAAAGCCAGGTGTTCCTGATGGTGAGTTCTTAACTGAACCTTGGAATAAGTATCTCTGTGTGAAAGTCAATGGCAAAACAGAAAAGGCACATGGGGAGCAGAGCGATGTCTTCCTGCCTCACCCAAGACAGGCTGTGATGAAGAGAGTTATCAAGCTGCCTTGTTGGCTTTGTGTTCCACAGCGGTAACTTCTGCTTTCTGCCTCATTGTGTAGAGTGGTGCGGTTAGAGGATGTGGTAGAGCTGTTGTGCTCTCTTTTTCTTTCTTGGGGGGAGATGTGGGGTAGTTTTGCAAATTTTCTCCCAAGGTGATGAGGAACTTTGCAGGTTTTTTGCAGAATCTTGTGCAGCCCCTAACTGAAAGACTGTTATTGTTAATGGCTATATTATATATTTGTAAAATGTTGCTTATATATAAGCAAATGTTGTCCGAAATGGTAAGATTCTGTTGGTACAGCATGTGCATCAAACTAGTAGATGCTCGATGAAAACTAGCAGAAAATCCCTAAAAGATGGAGGAACTAGATCATCCCAGAGATCAGTGTTTGGGAAATGGCTGTCAAAGCTTAATGAAAAGAAGCCTATTTGTAAAGAGGTTGCTTAGATGTCAGGGTTGAGGAGGTGAGATACATGTAGCAAAACAATTTAATATATAAATGGGCATAGCTGGCATGTTCTGCCTTATTTATTAAGTATTGCTGTGAAAGTTTTACGCTTCTTCAGCTGAAGCCTTAAACCATCAAAAGCAGAAAACTTTGAATGGGTTTCAAGGGTTTTGTACTTTTGCATGGCCAGTTGAGATAAGGCTGAATATGCATTGAGGATACAGACAACTTAATTTTCCTGTTCACAGTTTGATACCTGATGTACCTACTCCTGCTCATCAGACTCCAATCTTTTTTCCCCCCCCGTCCAAACTGCTGGTTAGAGCGGTATTTGCAGCTGTGGCTGATCAGTGTGAGGCATTCAACCACTAGCTAATAATTTGTGAAATTACTGGTGTTGCATATGTAGGAACGAACGGGTAAAGTGGAATCCTGCACTTTTGTCCCATTGCTACTATAGCATGTCACAGTAAAACTGGGAAACTCAATTCCCATCCCGATGGCCCAGAGAGGCAGTGCTAGAAGCCTTCACAATATTCCTTGATGGCATCAAGTTCAGTGGAGCATTCTGGTATTCTCATCAGCAAGCGACCCTGTGCTCTTACAGTTCATCACGCAGTCATGTTGTAAGCAGTACTATAGAACTATTCAAATTCGGGTTACCACCAGCTCTACAGCATCTGTTCAGGCAGTGTCAGTGAGAGAAAAAGAAGTGTTCTACCGAACAGCTTCTAAACTGAGTAAAGCTGCAGCATCTGTCCTTCTGCATACTTATTTTTCCCCTATGACAAGTAGGACAACTGTAAAGCCCAAGTCTCTCTCCAGACCTTGTTTTCTGAGAGAGTTAACTATTATCCCTTTGTTAGAAGCTGACGACTAGGACTTGCCCAGTTAGTTTCCAGGCAAGGGACATCCGTAGTTATCAATC
Source organism: Morus bassanus (assembly GCA_031468815.1). Lineage (NCBI taxonomy): Eukaryota > Metazoa > Chordata > Aves > Suliformes > Sulidae > Morus > Morus bassanus. The sequence continues at coordinate 132,722,677 of CM062568.1, read as the reverse complement.
ACGTGCCACAATCTGTCAGTGGTACTGGTGAGATATCAGAGCCACATCATGGTACGTGGTGGTTTTTTGTGTTAGTTTGTAGCATGACGGCTGGGTTGGCTCACTGGGCTATATAGCAATTCAGCAGCAGCATTGCTGTCTTGTATGCAGCTTGAACGTTTTACACGACCTTTGTTTCTACTGCAGATGCTTCAGATGAAGAGGGTCTGGAGGCAGATTTGTCTTTCATTGGTTCCCATGCTTTTGCCCGCATGGAGGGAGACGTTGATAAACAGAGACGCCTCATTCTTCAGGGACAGTTGTCAGAGGCAGCACTGCAAAAACAGCATCAGAGGAAGTGAGAATTTCTTTGTCCGTGTGAATGTTTTGCATCAGTTAGCTCTTCAGAGGACCAACCGTTATGATGATTTTGTTATCTGTAAAGCTTAATCTTCTGGCAAGGAAATACAGATAAAGCCTGGTGTCACCCTGGGTCACTGTGGTAGCATCTCTGGCCTGAAGGGAGAAGAGAAGGGGCAGAAAAGGGGAGTTAGTAATGAACCCACTAGCATACCCAGTGCATCTGACCAGCTGCCTTATCTCTTTGCCACAAGATGTCACTGTTTTGTCACTGCTTTTTGTAGTGGGGTCACCTGCTTTCGATACTGCCCACTTGCTCTGAGGCTCTGGGCAGATAGCAAAACATTTTTCTTCTGTCTTTCAAAGTGTCTCTCTCTCTCCCCCACCTCCACCCCTGCCCCACTAACCCTAATGTGCATGATCACTTTCTTAGAAGCCAGTCCCATGTTGGAGTCCACTTGAGGCGTGATGCTTGGCTTGTTTTGTCAGATGAGGCACTAAGTTGTTCACTGTTCAAAGGGGGGAGAAACAAAAATTTCCTATGTGACCCGATTGCCGCGTAACTTTTTAAAGAAATTTTCTTTTTTTTTTTCCTCTCCTATTTTTTAAACACTCACACTGAGGTATTTAAATGGCAAAAAACTCCCAGATCTTTTCAGCCCAATGGACTGCCACTATAGTTACTAGTTGTTGTGTATTCATTGCCCTAGTGGAAATCACTAGGTATGTAGCTAAGATACTCAAATCTTTTTTTCTCCCCCACCCCACTTCTTTCTTTAACAATTTGGTAGTTGCTTCATAGGTCAGAAAACCACAACAGTAGAGAGAGGGCTCAGTCAGAAAGAGCTTGTTCTGTCCTTCCCTTCCCATGTACCTCTTCAGGCTTCTAATGCTAGTCCAAAAGGATGACCAGATGTTTTTAACTTTCTAGTTATAATCGCTGGCTGTGTCAGGCAAGAGCTGAAGACCTCTCTGATATTGCTTCTCTTAAAGCCTTGTACCAGACAGGTAAGTTCAGGGTGTCATAAGTCATCATACTGATGACTGATGTATATTGTCTTAAAGTAAAAATACAAAATAAAAATATAATATTTTCTTTGGACTTGAGTATAGAGTAAGTCATGTTGTTAAGCTGAAAGCCTGGCCAAGAACCAGGCAACATCTCTGCAGTAAAGCAGGAATTCTCTCTTGATTGGCTTTGAAAGACCGTGTGGCAAACTCCCAAACTGCTCTGCTCTAGCAATCTGAGGATACTATGCATATCCTGAATTATCTGTAGCTTTAGATGTAAATCAGTACTGTTAGATTAAGCCAACACATAAGGTCCTCTGTATGAGATAATTCAGACCAAAAGAAGAACTATCTCCACTCTTTCATTTCAAAGAAATAAATGTTGCTTTCAGATGATTAGTGTAGAGAATAAGTGGTTACCGGAGCAACTTTTAATACAGCTTTCCTGAACAAAATGGCTTGCTTTATTTCCCTCAGGTTAGGTATGTTTTGCTCTCCTCTGTATGTGTCTCCCGGTGCTAATGGCTGAGTACCATGGGCAGCACATCTTGCAACCTTGAGTTTGGTAGATGGGGAGGTTAAGGAGAGATTCAACAGCGCAACAGAAGGTTCCGTGAAAGAAAATAGCTGCGAGGTCCTTGCAGCCTGGGAAGCAGAGACGGAGAACCTGTACTCTTCAGTTCACTTTTACTCTTTAGGTAGCATGATACTCGGATGTGAAAACTTGCCATAGTCCCACTGGCTTATTGCTGCTTTGCACCATGACAGGAAGAAACAGGCAAGTAGTCAGGCTCTCAAAAGCATAGCTGTGTTTCTGCAGAGAAAGTCTTTTCAGCACTTTGGCTGATATGTTTGGCCTCCTGAAAATCCAGATACTTACATTGATCTTTGTGCAAATACCAAGGCTGTGTGATACCTTCTACTCGGTAGCTGCAATTTTAAATTATTTTGTTTGCCTTAGACAAGGCTCTGCAGGCTGCAGGAGGTCCATAAGGCGTGCTCTGGGAATCTGTGCATTAGACTTCAGAGCTTGGTTTCTAGGAAGAAGTTTGCTTTGGTGGTAGAACTGCAAGTGAAGGTTTTTGATTTTATTTTAAATAAGAATCATGTTATTCCTTGAGATTTAGGTAAGTGTGGAGTACACAGGCAACATAAAATTGCATTCCTTAAGACGTAAGTTTCTCGGATGTGATGCACCCTTTTTTGGATCAGAATAGCTACTGATGTAGTAGGAACCGTAACTCTAGGTGTATTTCCTCTGTTGTTAAGATGGAAACCAGATACGTTGCAAAAATTCTGAACTGTGACTGGTTCTCCCTGGTTTGAAAGGGACCAACTCCAAAATCTGTTATGACTGAGAGAAGTTGAGAGACATATTTTTCTTTCTTTTGTAGGTGTAGATAACTGTGGCCGCACAGTGATGGTGGTGGTTGGAAGGAATATCCCTGTAACATTGATAGACATGGAAAAGGTAAGGCTTTGTAAAACTAGAACTGTGTGGGTTGAATATGAATGTTGAGGATGTAAGAGTCTGATTATAAGGGTAATTCAGTGTTAATACTAGAAACGTTATCTGTAGAAGACTTGAGAGATTAAGTAAGACCTATTTCTATAGGCAGATAAAAATGTATTCCATTAAAAAACTTTGTGTGTGTTGGGGTGACTTTTTTCAAGGAGGACCTGGACTATTTTTAGAAAAACAGGCCTAACATGGACTCCTTTTTCTTCTCAAGAAGAACGAGCCTTGCCCTGCTTCTATAACTGCCAAGACATTAGGGGTGAAAAGTAAACAAGTCAAATTAGTTTTTCATGGAAACATCAAGAATTTATCTCCATCTGTGAGGTCAGCTAGACAAAAAAGGCATCTAGGTTATTACAGTCAGGTTGAGGATTTGGAATGTTCACCTTGCTTTTGTAGCTGAGACATCACCTGGTTTGTGAATGAACTAAAGGAAGCATATTAAAATGTAATGCAACTGTGAAAGTGTTCTTTGCAAACACGAATTTCGTTTCTTTCTGTCTCAGGCTCTTCTGTATTTCATTCACGTCATGGATCATATTGCAGTGAAGGAATATGTGCTGGTGTACTTCCATACACTCACAAATGATTACAATCAACTAGACTCTAATTTCTTGAAGAAACTCTATGATGTTGTTGATGCCAAGTGAGTGTCAATAGGAAAAGAATCCTTCTGGTCTTCCTCTGTGCTATGCGAATGTTTATCATTCCCTGTATCTGGTTTCCCATTTATTTGTGAGAGAGTTTTGCTGGGTCAAAGACCTAAATAACTAACAAAGGCAAGAGGAAGGAAGATACGTTTCTTTCCTTCACAGAACCATCTATCAAACCAGGAAGTTCTGTGCTTTGCAATCTCCCTTCTGGAGCTGTTAGAGAGGCATACTGGGTGTGTTGTCTGTCTCTACCCAGAGGGCGAGCTTCTGGAGCCTGGCATTGTTAAAAGTATGTTGCTAGTTGTGAGGCTTGGGTAATATTGGTGGTCATAATTTGTCCATAACTTTCACTGTCCACATAAAAGACTGTAGGCTTTGATGTCTTTCCCTGAAAAATAATCATTCTGCTTTTTTTCCTTTTACATTTACTTTTCTGTTATCTGCCCTTATATTAGATCTAACTTTGTAAAATTACATCACAGGCACTTAAGCAAAATTATCTGTGTTTTGACTGTTGTGTAGGTGAGCTTAATTACAAGTCACTTTTAAAGAGTTTTTTCTTTCTTTGAACCAGGTACAAGAGGAACTTGAAGGCACTGTATTTTGTCCACCCAACATTTCGTTCAAAGGTGAGGTATGCAGTACAAAAGAAAAGAGTGTTTTGGGTGTTGGCGGGGTAGCATGTAAGACCATAGTATGAGGAACATGGAGGTATGTAGAAGACTTCCAAAATTAGGCAGTATCTTCTGGACCCATGATCAGAACTTGAAATTCATCCCCATCTTTGATCTAGCTGTAGCCTTCCAACCTGAATGCTAAGCTGAACCCCTGTGCAGTGCAGCTGTCTGTGCCTTGTTTTGCATGTGCTCTTAACAGAGAGAGGTGGAAGCTTTGGATCTCGCCTCTTTGAAAGAGAAACATTTTGTCCTTTTTCCTGCTGTCTGGTCGGCAGGATGACCAACCGTGACCAAAACCTCTTAGATTTCTTTTTTGTGTAGTTCATTTCCTGGATGTTTCACCTTTTTTCTCCCCACAAGAGGTATTGCATGTGTGCTGCACATCACTTGAGAGCTGCCCTGGTAGGGGCAGAGGGTGGTGCATCAAGCAGCAATGAGACTAGTCAGGACTATGGAATGTAGAGTAGCAAAGAAAGATGGGAAGAATGCCTCTGTGATATGGAGTGGCGAAGAATCCTGTTAAGCCTTCAGGAGATGAAAAACTGAACTCATCAAGCAGTAAGATGCTATCCTTGACTATGAACGGGCAACAGAAGATGGAGCTCGCTCCCTTCTGTACTTCATACACACTACTCGTATTGCAGCAGTATGACTACTTCAGATGAACTAAGTGTCAGCAGGAGTCCTTCCTAAAACTTTTGTTATTAAAACAGTTAGAAATGTGATCCTCCATGTTCACATCAGATTAACCTCTGTGTTTATTCTGTTTTTCGCTGACATTGATCAAATTTGAGAAAATTATGTGCAAACATATGTTTTTTTGCAGGCATATGTTCAGCAAAAATTTCTTTGCTAAATTTCCAAAGAGTCCTTTCTTTTCGTATGCACAGCTGGGACAGCATGAGACTTAGAGCTTCCTTGTTTTTATGTAGATGAGACTGAGTCTTTCCAACAGCATACCTTCCAGTTTCTATCAGGATACTAATTATGCCCAAATGGTACAGATCTGAGGTCTGAGTGCTAGAATTAGAGCTTCCAACTCCAATGCTCCTGAAAATGTAGGAGCTGGCATAGAACATTACTAAGGCCACAAAGTTGAGTGGAAAAGTTGAAGCTAGGAAATACTAGTATTTTAGATTCCCAACAGCACTTTATCTCCCTCCTCTCCTGCCGTGCATTTCTATTTGGTTGCGAAAAGTTTTTTTGTTGGAGGATGATACCTTGTGTTCACCAGTCCGTTGCCATGTCCTCTGTCACCTTGGGAACTTCAGTGGGACTCGACAGATCTATGGGGCAAGTAGATAGTTGGTGGGAAGCAGGGAGGGTGAGAGACACAGAGTTCTCTAACTTGCTGGAAATGGAACTGGTTTGTATCCTATTCTAGCAGCACAGCTGGAAGCAAAAGAGAACGTGTGTCCGTATCTTTCTGCCAAGCTTTTTCTCTAACTGAAAGGCAAGTGGGATTGCTGCTGGCTGTTGCAGAGACCATCAGCTTATGAAACATGATGGGGAATATGCTAGAGAAAGTCCTGGCAGAGAAGGTGGCTGCTAAGAGGGAATGATTTTTTTTTTTTTTCTCTCCCCTCCTTTTTTGGCTATTTCAGGGTTGTTGTCCCTGTGGAAGATTGCTAGCCCAGAAGCCTCAAATCTCTTAAAAAAAAAAAAAAAAAAAAATGTTTGGCACATTCATCTTCCTACTTGGAGCATTGACTTCCTTCCCTAGAAATAGTGGAAAATACCCCATGTCTCAAATGCAGGAGGAAGGCTTGTGCATTCCTGCTGCTTCCCAAATCCATCACCCTTGTACATGTATCTCATTCTTAAATCTCTGATATAAACGGTCCATTTTACTGTGATATTGAATACTAGCACAGTGGACGTCTGCCATCTGTTAGGGTTGCATTGCTTATTTCTGAGCTAAAAGGGATCAAGAGGCTTTTCATCATGCCTCTTGGAAACTCCTAGTAAACAAGCATAGTTCTTAAAGTCCTTCATAGCGCTAATGATGATTGTTTGGTTTCTAAATGTGAAACTTTTAAATTATATATATTCTGAGGATAATTGCCTATCTAGAATATGTGGTTTTCAGTATGCAGGGAGGAGGGTTCAGCAGTTGTCCTAAGACACAGAGTAACTGAAGCAGGGTGTGTCACTGCACAGTCTGTTTTAATTCATGCTTAGATGTGAGCATTCTTGTGATTTGTGAAGAACTTGATTCTCTGGTAGTGCTGCTGAAATGTAACTCTTCTTATGATGAATTCACATCATGGGCAACAGCAGTTTTTTAGGCTGGCAGCAACTCTTGCAGCGTGAACATGTCACTGCCAGGACTTAAATTAAGATACAGTTGAAGTGCTATCACAAGTTCCTTCGTACTCTTGCGCGTAAAGGTACTTCTGCTTGTTATTGCTACAGTTGCCAATATATAAATAAAGGGCTCTTTGGGGCATTTTCATGTGAAGCCTCTCAGCTCCCCTCTTCTGAGAGCTCTCCAAACAAAGCTTTAGAGTCCTTGGTGTGTTCCGAGTGAAGTGTCAGTGGCTGGATCTGAAACAATCTCACCCAGAGAAATTCTGTTTTCATAAATTTAGTAACTTGGCTGTGAATGAAGAATGTTTCAAAACTGAGACATGCCTGAATACTCAAATTAGATATTCATAATCATCATAATCTTTATATTTATCATGAACAATTTTTGGTTTGTTTGTCTGAGGGGCAAAATGAAGCCCCCACAATCCAAGGGCAAAATGGTCACCAACCTGCTACACCACTTAGACACACACAGGCCTATGGGGCCAGATGGGATCCACCCAAGGGTACTGAGGGAGCTGGCAGAAGTGCTCACCGAGCCACTTTCAATCCTTTACCAGCTGTCCTGGCTAACTAGGGAGGTCCCAGTGGCCTGGAAGTTAGCAAATGTGACACCCATCTACAAGAAGGGCCAGAAGGAGGATCTGGGGAACCTACAGGCCTGTCAGCCTGACCTCGGTGCCAGGGAGGGTTATGGAGCAGATCACCTTGAGTGCCATCACACAGCACGTGCAGGACACCCAGGGGATCAGGCCCAGCCAGCATGGGTTTATGAAAGGCAGGTCCTGCTTGACCAACCTGATCTCCTTCTATGACCAGGTGACCCACCTAGTGGATGAGGGAAAGGCTGGGGATGTTGTCTACCTGGGCTTTAGTAAAGCCTTTGACACCATTTCCCCCAGCATTCTCCTGGAGACACTGGCTGCTCATGGCTTGGATGGGAGTACTCTTCGCTGGGTAAAAAACTGTCTGGATGGCTGGGCCCAAGGAGTTGTGGTGAATGGAGCTAAATCCAGTTGGCAGCCAGTCACAAGTGGTGTTCCCCAGGGCTCATGTTTGGGGCCAGTCTTGTTTGATATCTTTATCAATGATCTGGATGAGGGGATCGAGTGCGCCCTCTGTAAGTTTGCAGATGACACCAAGTTGGGCGGGAGTGTCAATCTGCTCGAGGGTAGGAAGGCTCTGCAGAGGGATCTGGACAAGCTGGATCGATGGGCCGAGGCCAATTGTATGAGGTTTATCAAGGCCAAGTGTCGGGTCCTGCACTTGGGTCACAACAACCCCATGCAACGCTACAGGCTTGGGGAAGAGTGGCTGGAAAGCTGTCCGGCGGAGAAGGACCTGGGGGTGCTGGCTGACAGCCGGCTGAACACGAGCCAGCAGTGTGCCCAGGTGGCCAAGAAGGCCAACGGCATCCTGGCTTGTATCAGGAGCAGTGTGGCCACCAGGAGTAGGGAATTTATCATCCCCCTGTACTCAGCACTGGTGAGGCCGCACCTCGAATACTGTGTTCAGTTTTGGGCCCCTCAGGACAAGAAGGACATGGAGGTGCTGGAGTGTGTCCAGAGAAGGGCAACAAAACTGGGGAAGGGTCTAGAGCACAAGTCTTCTGAGGAGCGGCTGAGGGAACTGGGGTTGTTTCACCTTGAGAAGAGGAGGCTGAGGGGAGACCTTATCGCTCTCTACAGTTACCTGAAAGGAGGTTGTAGTGAGGTGGGTGTTGGTCTCTTCTCCTAATTAACAAGGGATAGGATGAGAGGAAATGGCCTCAGGTTGCACCAGGGGAGGTTTAGATTAGATACTAGGAAAAATTTCTTTATTGAAAGAGTTTTAAGCATTGGAACAGGCTGCTCAGGGAAGTGGTTGATTCACTGTCCCTGGAGCTATTTAAAAGTCATGTAGATGTGATGCTTAGGGACATGGTTTAGTGGTGGACTTGGCAGTGTTAACAGTTGGACTTGGTTGTCTTAAAGGTCTTTTCCAACCTAAAGAGTCTATGATTCTGTAAGTCATAAAAGCAGTTTCTGGAGATCAGATGCCACTATAAAGATAGTTGGGAATCACTTACGGCTTTTTCTACACAAGATCCTTCCAATTGTAATAAAAGTTCCCAGATTTTAGCAAGTTTCTCTTTGGGTTATGACCCAGGTAGGAGATTGGTGACACTTTATCTGTGGTGTGCTGTTTTTTTGAGGGAAAGACATCTGATACTTTAACCCTGTGGTTTTCTAGCTTGGCAGAGTGAGTTTGATAGCCTTTTATTCAGATTCAGAACTGTAATACAAGAAAAATGAAGGAAAACTTGAGCAGATGACTAGATTTTTAACTTTTTTGACTGCTCTGGTATAACTTCCATTTCAGTGCATTAACAGGGATTTGGTTTAAATTGAAGTTCTCTGTCCTCTTACCAATAAGGAAATGGCTGCTCTTGTATGACTGTTTCTATAACCTGTGATTATTGAGAATGGAGATAATAGAATAATTCTCTAGAAGCATTTCCAGCCCCTTCCCTTTTTTCTGTGTTACTGGGTAAGATGTGTCAAACTGCAATGGCTTGATACTGAGAAGGGGGGAAAAAAAGTAAAAATTGCTTTTCCCTGTATCAGTTTTAGTGATGGCTGCAATAATATTCTCTATTAGACTTTTATACATTAAGCATTCGTAGCAATTATGTTTAAAGACTGTCACTCATAAGAGGTCTTGTTAGAAAAACATAGTAAATAATGGGTGCCAGTAATAGTCTGTCTCCCTGCTTTATGCCATTAAAATAATGAACCGATTTTAAATGTTCTGTCCTGTTCTTTACCTCCTTTTCTCTTTTTCGTTCTTCCTTTCTTATGAAAATATGCTGTGTTGAGGAGGCAGCATAGTTATTCCAGGACTATTCCAGTATTAGACATTGACTTTTTCTTTAAATGGTGGTATTTAGGCAGATCATTTTTATTGACCTAATGTTTTAGTTTATTTGAAGCTCCCACTTTCTTCAAGGCTTTTCTTGTGGTGTTGCTTCTTTTTCTGTCAACTTCCTGTAGTCAGAGGACAACTATCAAACAGAATCACAGGATGGTTGAGGTTGGAAGGGACCTCTAGAGATCACCTGGTCCATCCCCCCTGCTCAAGCAGGGTTAGCAAGTGCTGGTTGCCCAGGAGCATCTGAACGGTCCCTAATATGAGCATTTGTGACCTGTAGAACAGTAACCTTTGATTCTCACAAGGTTTTTTCTTTTATTTCCCTTCAGGCTGCCAGGAAAAGACTAGATAAGAAATAAACAAAAAGTAATATAGTGCTTAATTTTGGAGAAGGGGGGTTGAAAGGTAAAAGCTTGTGCAGTCAGTCTAAACAGGAATATTTAATAACTTGTAGAAGTATCAATGGTGTCTTACTGGCCTTTGCAAAACAAAAATTCCTTATCCTGTTTACATCCAAAAGAGATAGAGGTGTGCATACTTAAAGGAAAATCTTGTAGAATAAGTTTTAAGGCTTATTCTTGTAGAATAAGATGATAAGGCTTTGTTAAGAAATGTGGTAGAGAAGAATGCACTCACTCAGCTAACCCAAAGCAGAGAGGAGACTTCAGTAGGACATTTGAAAAGCTGAAAGTCTCTCTCTTTCTGTCCCTCAAATTGCCTTTTCTGTGAAAACTTGAAGGCAAAGGGTTGAAAATGCTTCTGTCAGATATAGAGTCAAATAGGTCATATTCTGAGCTGGCTAAACTGGAATTGAAAATGTGCCACTATACAAATGGTTTTTTTGAAGACAAATAGCAGAATAGCTGTTACTCTTGTACAGTAGAAAGAGACCTTAAACTGGCATTCGGGGACGAGTGAGTGTGGAGTCAGAAAACACTAGCTTGAAAGCTCCCAAGACAGTGCTTGCTAGCAGTCAGTGGTGTGTACTTCCTGACCTTGTTGTCTTATTGCCATGATATTAGTGTTTCAAGTTTAATTGAAGCCTTTTTAACTATGGAGTATTATGTTGAACTTGAAGGTTTTGAAACAGCACCATCTTAATTTGTTTTTGTTGGGGTTTCTTTTCAGGTCTCAGCATGGTTTTTCACAACCTTTACAGTCTCAGGGCTAAAGGACAAACTCCACTATGTGGAAAGCCTTCAGCAGTTATTCACAGCCATACCCCCAGAGCAGATTGATCTTCCCCCTTTCGTGCTCGAGTATGATGCCAGGGTAAGTGACTTCATGTGGCAAGGATCAGTCTTTTCTCCTAAGTGTAGTTCTTGTTCATGTCCCATTCTGGTCTGCAAGACCTTTAAAGGGGCTGACTTCCACGTCTTAAGAATGGGGAGAAGAAAGGGAGGGTTACTGGCGAGTCTAGTTTTTCTTCTGTGAGTAACACTTTTCTTAAACTTTTTTTTCTACATCAGTCCAAGTAGAGGGCTTGGCCAAAAAGCAGACTTCTTTCCCAATAGATCGCTATCTGTGCTTCATCTTCCCTGCCCCATGTATCAACAAGCATGCAGGAAGGCAAAAAAAAAAAAAGTTGGGAAAAATGGAACTGTAGCAGGGTGCCTTGCCTTTGGTGTTGGTACCTCTTCTTCCTCCTTTCTCCATGCCAGGTCTCTACCCAAATAGTGGAATGAATGTGGCATGCATTGGCTAAATCATTTCAAAGACGATGTGCTGTAACTACAAAGAAACAGCCAGAGCTGTTTGTCTGCGTAGGCGACTTTGTCTTGAACTGTGTGACTGGCTAAAGCAGCATTTGTGCCTTTCTCGCATCACAGCTTTGGCTTAATGGCAAAATTTTAGCCTGCACATTTTGCTTAAAACAGAGGCAAAACCAAGGCCTGTTGTTTCACCTGATTACCAGCACAGTCCTCTCCTGGGTGAATTGTGGCTCGTGGAAGACAAAGCCAGGAGTGCCTCTGTCCATCATCCAATGCCCCAAGGTGTACCGGAGAAGAGTTTTATTCAACTGCTCGTTCTGTTCTCATTGCAGGAAAATGGGCCTTACTATTCTTCTTATCCTCCATCCCCTGACTTGTGATCTGCAGTCCCGTGATGCTGCTGGTTTCCCATGGATCCAATGACCTGATGCCTGCCAAAACCTGTGCATTTGCCCATGTACAGAATTCAGAGAGAGGGTTTTCCTCCCCCAGCTCTGGTATTTTTTTACTGATGACATATTTTCAAGCACTCAAGCAATCAGAGAACTTTATGCCACTGTGAACTGTACAACTATTTCAAATATATTTATCCAATGCAAAAGTTGATTTAAAGATCACTAGGTGCATTTTATTTTGGGTTTGTTTTTTCGGTTTGCTTTTGGTTTTGTTTTGTTTTGTTTTTTTGAAGCTGTTACATTTATTTCTGAACAGACTTTCTCTTTTCTGGAAAATCCATCAAAAGCACTTGATCATGTTTTTAACTATTATCATTTTCCAGTTATGTTTGTAATACCCATTTCTGACTGGTCTGTACAAATATTGTGCAGTACCAGCCTGACACGTTGCTCATCATATGGTCTCTATGTTTCACATCTGATTACTTTCCCTTTCTGTTAGTGCTGATTACTTTGGTCTTGACCCAGCAAAAGTATCTGGAATTGGGAATGCCATGTCTGCAGGCTGAACAAAGCACTACAGCCAAGCCAAGATTACCGCAAGACTTAGCACTATAAATGCTAGGTGAGCTAGGAGCCTTGATAAAGTCCCTTGTCAGTTATCATCGGATGATGTGACACGTCAGGACGCCACTACCCTCCCAGTAAGAATAAAACTGAAAAGCATTTGCGGTTTCTCTTCTCTAACTATAGTTGTTCATGTTCTCCTTTGACATGGCCAGATGTGTTTGTATGAGAAATGAATGCCGTCTGCCTGAAGTATGTATGGAGGGGAGGGGGAAGCGGTGACTCCAACCTCAACGTCTGGTGGCAGAGATTGTTTCTTAGAGATATCAGTGTCCCTTTTATTTCCTGTTACACTGACGCTGATTTTTTTGACAGACACAATACATGTAAGAGAGCTCAGCCACAGGGTACTTATGGAACTGGATGTGAAAAGTTTTTCAGCCTACCAATGGACAGCTAAAAGAGGAGGGAGAAGGCTCCATTGTAAAACATAGTCAGGGATGGCAGTCCTAAATACAGAAGGATGGAATCCCTGGTAGGAAGAATGTCACAACAGTACTGAATATGAAAATGATGGTACGATTTTCATGTTTTCATTCTAGCTGCTTTCCTGCCCTGACTTGCATCTGCTACTCTCTCTTTACCAAACTTCAGTTTTCCTTGTCCTAGCGCTTCTGCAATAACTACCTTTTTTAAGCATAAGCAAAAGTCATCGTGAGATATCCTAGAAGGTGGTTATTCACACCTACTGACTTGATTGGAAATAGATATCTCTCTTCTGTTTAAAGGTACCGTAAACTGTTGGGATAAACAGGAAAAAAATCCTCCCTTGGTCTTGGTCGTCTAATGGCATGTCACGGTTTGTGTTTGCAGTCTGAGAGTTTGGGCTTTTGTAAGCTAGGAGAGCAGTGAAAGATGGGCCATACTGAGTTTCCTTTCTTTCCTACCTTGGCCTCCTGGCTTAATGTTGTGTTTATACTCCACATATCCTCAGCGTGTTGGTATGTCAGTTACAGATGAAGATACCCCAGCCAAGTGGTTTTAACAGTGATGCTTATACAACATATAAAAAGCAAGTGGTTTTGCTTTTTAAGTGTCCCCCAAGGTCCTTATGTGATTCCATTATCGGATCCAAGGTGGTGCTAAAAGCTGGAAACGTAGCATAATGGAAAACCACCTTGGTCTTAGTAGTTGGGAGTGTTGCACCTTATGGTCCATTCACACGTGATTCTTTCAGCACTTTTCTGGTGGTTTTTGAGAGAAGGAAATAGCAGCAGTCTATACAGAGCAGCTCCTACGTGTCCCTACCTCCCCTTTTTACCTAGCTGTTTACAGCTGCCCTTTTTTAGTGACTTTTCTAGCCAGCAATGAATTTTCCATGCTTCTCTAACGATTTGTATAGCTTTCCACCCCCAGTAACCATCTGCTGTTTTTCACACCCATGGCATTTTCAGTGGAGCTGTTGCAGAATAGCTGTGTCCACTTAATAGGCAGATTAAAGGTGATTCAGAGCATATCGTGAAAACCAAACTCTCAGCTTTGCAGTTTTTAGATGGTTTCTGTCCCTTTAGCTCACAGATTGCTCAGAGTCATAAAACCTAAACAGTTCATCTTAGGACTCAGTCTGCACGTTTTTCAAACCCTAGTCCAGTCATTTTAAGAAATTACTTGGCTCAGTGAAGTGCGAATTGGCCTCCAGAGCATTTGCAAAGCAAAAAGGAGATCTTGGCACTGTGCGTCTTATTGTGTATATTTTTCCCTTGAAAGACTTTGCTTTAAATTTTTTTTTTTTTTAACCCAAGTCTCTCAAATCTCAGTGGCAAGACAGACCTGCCTTGCGCTGCAAAAATCCTGCATTTTCCAGTGAGGCTGGAGTTGTGGCAATTTATCAATTTATTTTTTTTAATGGAGACTTTTAAATGTAACATGCCAGTGGAAAAAAAAAAAAATCAGTGAAGTCCTTAGGATATTCATTACTATTTAAAATGTTTAATTGTTTAATTCTAGTATGCAAAAAAAGTGGAACAAAAAAAGTTTCAGCTGCGTTTGGGGAAGAGGCTAAGAATTAGTCTACTTGGAACAACGCAGTGTTTGATCCTCCCGCGCCAAGGCGGGCGAACACCAATACCTAGCCTGTACTCCTAAGGCAACTGGCCCACTGGCTTTTCTTCAGTCTCCCATGGGAAATGTTAAGGACTGCAGAGATTAAAATGCTACACCCCCATGGCCTCTGCCTCCTTTGAATACCAGGTGCACTTCTGATAAGCAGTCAACTACTTGACACTGCACTCCCTCTAAAATATTTTAAATGGCAAAACCATTCACAACGTGTATAACTGAAAAAATGCCAACATTCCTAATGCAATTTAGACATAGCTATGGGGGAGGTGGCTTCGCTTGGAAGGACATTATGTACAAAAACGAGGGGAAGGGGATTGTATCAGATGCTCCACAGCAGCCTGTCTGCCAGCACAGCATCTGTTTTTAATTGGCTAATCAGATCCTGTTTGAAGCCTTTCTCAGCTGTGCTTCCCTTGAAAACCAGATTCCTCGTCCAGATGAGGCAGGACTGCTTGTGATTACAGTGCGGTTAGCACAAGAGTGGCAAAACTCAATGTAGTGTGTGCTCTACACTTTCACCAAAATGTTACGAGTAGAAGCCCTTACTCCAGGGAAGATGTAGGCAGCAGGGCCTTTTTCCTTCATTCCTCCCATTACTGGAGGAGCCTTATTCTCCCCTTTTTTGGGGGTGAGGAGGAAAAGGAAGATTGTTAAAGCCCACCCCTGTGCTGTGGAAGGAGGACCGTGTGAGTCATCAAGCAACAGTTCAGTGTCCTCCTCTAATACTGATGCTTCTGGGTGGAACAGGTTTTAAGAGTGAGATCTGGCTTTGTAGCCAGGGAGTCAGTAATGGCATGACTAACCTGAGCCAGGTCCTGGAGAGATGGTCTGGAGAGACTACCCGGACTAGAGACCCAAGGCAGTGTACACACCAAATCTGCCTTGTGTCTACGTTAGTCAGCGTGGTCCTGACTCATCTCGACCTGGTGGCTGCAGCTGAATTGCTATCTGCATATGCGATTTTCAGATCCCCCATTAAGGAAGCTGTGGGGAAAATGTGATGGGCTTAATCTCAGTCCTTTGGGAAGGTCCTGTAACTCTGAGAACTTACGTGAATAGCAAACGTTCAGAAGAAAGGCTCAACATGATTATTGTGCTCTTGCTGGGTTGTTTGGGTTTTTTCAGGAAGCAATGAAAGGCAATTTTGAAGTAGTTGATAAGGAGAATGATTTAATCATTGACCTTTTAATGGTGCCCTGGGGTGACGTACTCACCACCTCTGCTGGGATCAACTGTGTGGCCTGTCGCAGAGCAGTAGATGTCCTGTGTTGTGCATTTTTTTCTCCCTAAAAACCTGTGTGCCTTGTATCTTCAGGAAAGGTGGTTCCTGGGCCTGTCTGGGGAATGCTCTGGGTGGGAGGGTCTTCTTGGTTACCATAAAGCTGAGCTGCTGCTCAAGCTGCAGTTCTTACCTGGCACATGGATACACCATCTCCTAAGTAGTTAGCGCAGCTGGGCTGTAATCCAGCCTTCTGCTTGAAGAAAGAGGTGGAGGTGAAGTTTCAAATGTGGCTGTAGTCCTAAGTAGAGCTACTTTATCAACAGGATCAGTCACAACTGAGCCTTGTTTGTAGGACCGCTTTGGTTTCTAGGACAATGCTGTAACAAAATCACCCCTACCGTAAAGCAACACTGCACAAAACCAGACAGATATATCTGTACGCGAGTGTCCTGCACTGGGGTTAGGTGCCCAGCCCGCAGAACACGCCTGGTGTTGTCCGTGCAGTTTACCATGCTTATTTACTAGAAAGAGCTGATCACAAATTCTCATTCTCACCAGAATGTTTGCACACTAAGGAGCTCATAACTTGCATGGTTTAAAAGGTTAATAATGGCAGCTGGCTGGTGTTACAACTTGGACACACTTAGGCATTGCTAATAGTTTGGCAGGAAAAGCCATATTTACATCAACTGAACATGTTTGCTTATTGACAAGTAAGATGTTACCCTGCCTGCCTGGAAAGGGCATTTCAAAGGTGGTTTTGCATATCGAAGGCTTAACACTAGTGAACATCATCACAAGAACAGGGAAGGTGCAACGTGGCCCCTTGGCTGGCTGGCCAAGCCATTTGATTTGTTATCTCTGCTAGTTCTCTGGCCCACTGATCCATTGGCTTCCTCTTCATTGGGTCTTGCTGAGTTGGGTTTCTACCGGAGCAGTGAGCCACCACGTGCCCCGCTGGATCGAACGCAAGGGAAATGGTAGAAGCACACAAGAGAAAGTGTGCAGTTTGGGGCAGGTGGATCCACAGCAAATGAACCTACGCTTGTCAGTAGCAGCCAGGAGCAATAACAGGCTATGTGTAACCAACCTCTGCCCTGAGTCTATACATCCTGTGTGGATTCAGGAGCTCCTAGAAGTCCTTGGGCCACCTCCTCAGCAAGCTGCAAGGACTCAGAGATAAGCCAGCAACAGAACATCCCAAAAGAGAGTTACTGGACCAGCCTGGCAAGTGCTCACCCAAGCACAGAAGAGTGGAGAAAGAAACCTCAGACCCCGAGATCACTTGAATCTGCTGCCATCAGTAAGTAAAGCCTAATCAGACCAGCCCGTCAAACCGTTTGAGTTTGCAAGGGCAGGGAAAACTGACAGGAAACTGCTGAAAAGCCCTTTTCTGTTCCCAGTGGACTTCAGAGGGCTCTTCCAAACGTGGGTGGATGGTACAACATTTCAGGAACATGAGCCTCTCTGATTTGTTATGAAAACACGTCCATAAACTCATACACACAGTCAGTATGAAACGTGAACGTGGTAAGATGTTACTGAGCAGAGACCAGCTGGTGGTCAACACCACGGTCAGAACGGTAACATTAAACAAGAATTTCTGTAAGTCCAGAGCCATAAGAAAGGCCACTAAGCAGAGAAGCTGCTCTGTTATGAGACCAGACAAGAGCATTGTACACCTGCGTTTCAAAAACGCAAACATATTTTACAGTAATGGTAGGACAGCTTCTTTTAGCAGATCCCAATTAAGAATTTACATAAAAGGGAAACACTCCATGTCCTATCTTGGTAGCTTTGTTTGCACTTGAGCCTCTCTTTGAACTTATCTCTGTTACAGCAGTAAACCAAAGCACTCTCACGGGCCTGATCCAGGAACTTTTTTTTTTTTTTTTTTTAAATAAAATTTTAAAGCCTGACCCCAAAGCACAACACATAGCAATGTTCTGCAGCCTGGTTGGCACAGTAGCAGCCATCAGCGGGACCTGCTGCTGTGCCAGCCCAGGACAGCAGAGCCTAGGGCCGTGGGATGGGTACGCCGTACAACAGAGCGTACCGAGACCCGAAGAAGACGGCGGAGCTTGTGCAGATGGAGTGGCCGTGAGCAAGGTGCCCTTTTAGACATTTTTCAGAGCCATTGACGCAGTTAGGCGCGTTCTCTGCCGCAACACATTTAAATGTTTCACTCGATGCTCTGTGTTCATCATTGTTATCATTAGGAAGCAAAACTACTTAATCATTACAGAACCAAGAGTGCAGAAATATTTCACAATTAGCAATGAGCCTTCAAAGTGAGTCACTAAAAACAGCCTCTGGGGCTGCCCCCTGCAAAACCCCTTGCTCCCTCCTGCCCCATCCTCCCGTAGCCCATTTCCAAGGGGCTTAAAGTGCAACGGAACAACACTTGGGTTGGAAAGGCATGCTGGTGTTTGCTGTTGGATGCAAGTTGTTTCCCTGATCCGGATAGGCAGCAAGCAGTGGAACTAGAAACAGTCCTTAGACCTGTGGAGAACACGCTGCGGAGTCAGCAGCAAGGTTTTCTGATAGAGGACTACTTCATTAGCCTGGTCTTGCACGCACCCCCTGCCCGAGGCAATGCTCATCAGCTGGCCTGAGGAAATACACTGCAGCCCTGGAGGAACCAGCAAGGACGACAGGGGCAGCAAGCAGTTCCACTGGCGCCCCATCCCATAGCACGGTTCGGTGCAGTTTAAAACCATCATTATTAAATTCAGCATGTTGACTCAGGACACTTCTTGAGGTTTTGGGGTTTTGGCTTGGGGTTTTTTGGGTGGGGAGGAACAAAGTTGTTTAGGAGCCCCCTGGACTCTTCAGCCGTTCTGTGATGTGTCACAGGGTCCATGAATGGAGCGTGTGCCTGCACCTAGGCACCACAGGAGAGATGGGGGCCGTGCTCATGGCAGCGCTGCACACCTGGGAGCTCACGCGGCTCCAAGCCCTCCACCTCCAGCTGCCAGCACAACCATGCAGTCTAAACAGCAACGGTGTTTGCTGTCTGGCAAATCCCAAGAGAGGAGCAGCTGTAGCAGCTCCAGGACAGCGGTAGAGGGATGTGCACATGAGTCCAGAGAGAAATATTCTTTTCTCTTGGCACTGTAACAAGCCCTAATAAGAAGCAGCCCACACGAGCTTTTGAAGAATGAACTCACCAGGAGACTCCTCTGCTCTGATCAGCCTCCAACCCTCTCATCCGCTTAGGAGAAAGAATAAACTGGGACATACGAGTTATTTTCATACACACGGTTGAGTAACCTCACATAGGGAGGACTGACGGGGAGGATGGGGGTGATGTTGGGGCTGCTTGCCCCAGGACCGGGAAATGCAACGCGTAGCCCGCAGAAACTCCCCAGTCCCTTTGGGGTGATGGGGGGGCAGGCGAGGCGGGCAAGGGGTGACAGGGTGCTTTGTTTCCCAGGGCCCAAAATGCTGTATTATTATTTTTCTTTTAACCTGGGCTTGTGGGGGCTGCCATGCTCTGACCTGTCATTGTGTCCCAGGCCAGACACCCGCCTGCCTGCAGTGCGGGCAGGCGCTGCGCTGGCAGCACCGCTACAGCACAGCCAGCCAGGTCCTGGGCAGCTTCTTGGAACTGCCCAGAAACCAGCCAGAAAGCACAGGATCTCCTTCAACCGAAGAATAAACTTTGAGAATGTTATATGATGGCCCAAACTGCAATATTCATGCAATTTCTTTTTTTTCTTAAATTTTAAATACTTCACTTTTTAAAACTTTTTTTTTTTCCCTTTAGCAATTGCTTTCCTGCTGGCAGACACCTTTCTGAAAGGTCACATGCAGTCAGCTTCCTCCCATCCTATTCTTGCCACTTTCCAAGCCAAGTAAGGCAGATTTGACTTTCTAGTCTGGAAAAAGGAAAAAAAAAAAAAAAAAAAAAAAAAAGAAGGGGAAAAAAGATAAATTATCACAAAACCATTTGTTTCCCCAAGGACACCAGTTGCCAGGAGCGGCAGCACAGTGAATGGGGAACCGTGGGCCTGAATTCGGTCCCTCATCCCCGCCCTTGGCACCAAGCTGGCCCGGCGTGGGGAGCCACGGTACCCGCTGGGGACGGGCTCTGGCACAGCCAGGCCTCAGGTCAGGCAGCTCCAGGGCTGAGGCGGAGGGAAGCCGAGCAGCTGCCGCCGCTTTGGGGGGGCAGCGCTGATAGGGGCGACCCTGAGCCCGGCCGTGCCCGCTGGCTGGCCTCATGCCCGGGGCATCTCTGTTTGCGCTGCAGCGAGGCACCGAGCTGCAGAGGGCGGTGGGAACAGGCCACACGGGTCCCGTGGCAGCCAGGCTTTTTGCAGATTTCTGCTCAAGCTGTTCAGCCCATGGCGTGCAAATGCAATTGCCTCTTTTTCCAAGCCCATTTGAGCAGCAATACAGCTATCCCCTTTCCCCCCCCTAAAGTTTTAGCAGCCAAAGCTCCATTAGCATTTTGCAAAAGCTCCTCAGCCAGGTAAAGCCAGCGGTCAAACAGGCAGAAGGTTTTTCGAAGCAAGTTTCAATCTTTCCCAAGATACAAACCGTATCAGTTAAGCTGAAGTGTCCTCCCTGGGCAGAAAAAGGGCACATGCTGTGAAGTGAGTCAGCCCTTTGCAACGTCACTCCCGGGGCAGAGGCACGGCGATGACAGTCGCTTATGGTCTCCAAAAGGTCACAGGCAATTTGTGGGTTTGTGCGAGTTTTATTTGTTGTAGGGCTTTTGCTTTCTGGTCTATAAAAACCCAAGGTAGCCAAGAAGGGGTTTGGGTTGGATTTGGTTTTTTTTTTAGTCAGAGATTTGCTTTTCAGTCCTGAATTGGGTTCTCTTTGCATGAGTTGCTTTCCCTAGCAGCTCCTGTCTCTCCCATTTCCCACAGCAAGACAGATAAGGATAATCAGCAATGGAAACCTTTTCCGTTGCTAGCTGAAGCAGCGACCGCTCTTTGAATTTTCACATAAAATGCTTCTTCCAACCACTTGCCAGACATCTGGAGACAAACGACTGCTAAAAGGAACCAACACAAAACATGTATTATGTTTTGAATCATTTGATTGACTAAAATGTTTTTGCCTATTGGTTGCTCTTAGTTTTTTCCCCTTGCTTGGGTTGTGTCAAATCTACACCGGTACCGGGCAAAGTCTTCCAGGAAAAAGAGAGCAAAGAAAATCTAATTAAATAAATAAAAAAATAAACAAAAAGAAGAAGCCCAAGTCTGCCAATGTTGCAGATATTTGTGTCTGCTTATAAAGAGACAAACAACCAAAAACAGTCTCCCAAACAAAGCAACTGTCCTCCCTCCTCCCCCTCGCAAGAGGGGCTAGAAAGCCAACTCTCCTTTCTGTTTTAATGCTGCTTTTCAAAGGAGAAGGAAGTTTTCAAGTTGGAGGCTGGCTAATTTATGCCAGCAATTTGTGCTGAGACTTCCACAAAGCTTTAGCCCACCTTTTTAGAGAAGTGCAGACCCATAGGGCTTATACCCCTACCCGGCAAATCACCAGAGGCAATAAATAAAGGAGAAGCAAAGACACATTTAGATAATCATAAACCTACTGACTGTAGCCAGGGGATGCCTGCTGCATAGCAAATGACAACACCTCACAAACCCAAAAGGATGTTCAGCTGAGTCAGCCGAAAAGTGGCTAAGAGGGAATGAACTGTCATTTATTTCGACTTTCAAAGGTTTTTAATAAGGTTTTTTTAAGTTAATCTGCAGACACTGCGTGTGGATATAGGGTCATGGGGTTTTGGGTTTTTTTTTTCTTTCTAGCCATTCTGCCTGGTGCTGTTTAACCTAAAGGTTATTAAAACAGATATTAAAACCTTCCTTCCTAGTAGAAGGCCATAGGGACTTTACCAGTTGGCTCCTGACCTGTATATTTGAGGAACAGCAAAACCCGGTGCACCCTGCCTCCCGCGGTACAAGGGGAGAAGCACTGCCACGGCTCAAGACCGAGCAAAGGGGTAGAAACACAGGTGGGAATTTTTGGCTTCCAGGGCAGTGATTAAGATTAGTGAGCCTAAAGATGGGATTGATTTGGTTTAGGCTGGTAATGAACAGTCTCAAGCATGGCTGGAGGGACACCCATGGACCTTTCATGAAAGCACCACGTGCAGTTTCTCTTCGACACCCCAGCATCTCCCGTGCTGCCGCAACTGTACCAGCCTCTTCCAGCCTGGGGGCAGTACACAGCAGCTCAGTAGACCCCTTTTTTTTAATTATTTTTGGCCTACTTTAACTGATGGTCCTAATTGCCCAAGCCAGCAGCTGCTGGGAAGGAGCCCTGTTGGAGCCCAGCACTTTCGCGTGATGCGCAGACGCTGCAGGCTGCATGATGGACCGCCGCTCCTGGCTTGCGTGCAGCAGTGCAGCTGCAGCACTGGCCCGAGCAAAAACCTGCCCGGCAGACTCTGCCACAGGAGCAATGCTGGAGGCAACTGGTGGAGCTGGTGTGTTCAGAGGTGGCTGGCGGCTGCCCAGCTGGTGCCACAGCCCGAGCAGTGCAGGCACAGCCTGGGATGCTGGTGCTCAGAAGAGGGGTTGGTACAGTTGCTGCCTCCCTGGGGACACAGCTTCTGCAGCATCCCAAAACGCGATGTGACGCTTGAACTACACCAAGTTCAGGGCTTGTTTTGCCTCCTCTTTCTGGGATAAACACCCAGGTCACGGAAGCCTGGGGACATGCGCCAGGACAGCGAGCGTTGCCAGTGGCCGGATGCATGCGCCAAGGGGCTCTCCAAAAAGTCTGCGGCTGGGGAAAGGGTCCCATCCTGGCACGGAGCCTCGCCTCACTGCCTCCTCAAGGTCTTCTCAGGATCTTTTCCTGACAAAACATCAACAACCTTGTGCACAGCTGATGTTTAGTCTGACCTCGCTGCTGTGTCTCCAGCGTGCTGCTGCCTTGCAGGGATCACTGGCTCTCAGGCATTTTGTACAGCAGAGCTCACAGGCAGCGACCGAGCTGCAGGGTTACAGCATGCCCTTAGCGCTAGCGCTGGCTCCCCTGCAAAGCCGAGAGGCAGCTGCCGGGGTCCCATGTTCTGGCCCAGCCAGGAACACTGGAGGACTGGCACCTGGTGTGGGGCAGAGCAGCCAAGAGGCTCAGCCAGCACCGTGAATTCTATTAGATGCACCATGGCTGCCATCTGCAGCTGCCAAACGCTGAAAAACTCCAACTTCTCTTCAAAGAATCCCTTCCCATTGCAAAACAGAGGGGTCGGCCAGTGAGCACGTTGTTCGCTTTGTCCAGTGCGCTGTACTATCTGGACATGGGGGCACAAACCCCCCTGTGACCTTTTGGTAGGACCACGAGTTGGGCTGTTCTGCATTCCCAAAGGAGCAAGTGCCTCCAGGGACCTCACATACCCCGATATTTCTGATCAGTTACTGGGATGGACTATGAACAGCTCAGAAACTTCCTAAGCTGGTAACTACGTCCACCCACACCCACACATTGCTCCTCCAGGGTGGACAGGAACATCCCCACCCGGCCACCCACCAGCCCCAGGCTCCCCAGGGTGGGACGGGTTATGAGCACTGCCAGAGCAGGGTGTGAGCGGCACCGGGCACACAGGGGACTGGATTCAGGTTTGGGAAACAGCACAGCCAGGCCACTAAAGAGCCGTGCACAGAGCACGTGCTGCATGAGCCACTGACCCCGTTGCAGGACACCACTCCGGCAGTGGGCATTCAGCCGGCACTGGGGCGGTGGCTCAGTCCATCACCAGGCTGACCCAGGGATACAGCAGCACATGCGGGATTTTGCCGGTGTGTAGCATTTCACTTGCAAGTCAACCACCAGCTCCCCGGAGAGCGGGAGGGTTTGAAGGACATCATACACCACCTCTACATAGAGACCCTCGCCCAGCTCAGCCAGCTGCCTGGGCGCAGGTCCCCTTACCTGCCTGTGTCAAACCCTGTGGCTGCAGGTGACCACACTGACTGCAACGGATGGAGACGGAGCAGAGTCCCGCTGTGACGGTCTCTCTGTTGGCCACGGCCCCCATCTACCCACCAGTGCTCAGGTCAGAGCACAAAACCAGGGAAGGGGTGGTTTTGTGGGGCGTAGGAGCACATGAAAGCAGTGGGATGCATTTCTTGTCTCAGGGGCACAGAGGTGGCTCCGCTTCCCACGCTGTCTGCAGGCATGAGGGGAGAGAAAGAGGAGGATGGTGACCAAAGCATCTTGCAAAAAGGGGGTAGCCGCGCACCCCAGGAAACACCTGGTCTGGGCTTCGGTCGGGAGCCTGAGCCGCCGTGCGTGCACAGGAGGATGCGGCTGGTTTCTCTCTCCTTTTCTCCCCCCCCCCGTTCAGTACATTACTGGCACCTAGGATCAACGACACTTTTGCGCAGGCTGCACCTGGCCCTCCAACTTTGTCCCATTTTAGCTGCTGTGTCCTCTCACAGAGCTGCTGTTCTGAGTCAGAAAAGGGCACTGAGAGAGTGGCTATTTCCAGCCCCAAGCCCTGCTGTACCACCACCCGGGCTCAAAAGCAGCCAGCCCGGCTCACGAAGCAGGTCAGGAGAGGGATGTGCTTCACAGGACACTGACAGCCCCCAAGCGTCCCGGTTTCCGTGTAACCAGGAGGCGCCTCTTTGTGAACATGTTCCCTTTTGGCTCTGGCTCCCCAGGAAACCTGACCCCTACTCCAGGGCGATGGCACAGCCATGATGGCCATGGTACCTGCCACCCACGCTGCCGTTGCGCCAATGGGAAAGCCAAGTGTGAGCAATGCCTCCGACAAAGAGGCTGCTGATGTTCTGGTGGTCCCTACCTGAGCACGAGCCAGCTTTTGCCTAGATCCAGCCCTAGGAGAGCTCTAAGCCTGACCCTAGGTTCAGAGGTTCCCCTTTCCATTTTCTCAGGCCGTGGCCGACACACAGCTACCTCATCCCTAGCCATGCCCAAGGCTACAGAGAGCTACAGGTGCCTCTCCTCATGCAGCCTGCCTGGGATGGCCAGGGAGCACCAGCCCATCTCTTACGACAGCTCCCTGTGGGGCTTGGAGGGGCAGCAATTTATCAGCTGCAATCATAAGCACAGCCCCTGTTAGCACTGGTGGGCACTCAGCAAGCCAAGCCGCACCAGGGAGGGGATGCCAGGCAGCTGTGCCCCTCCCCATAACAACTTCCAGGGTCTGACAGAGAGACTAGAGCCCCCTTGGCCCACAGCATGCTTCACAAAGCCAGTCTTTCCACCACCTGAAAGATGTGGCCAGACCTGTCAGAAAGGCCAAGCTACGCTGAATCTGGCCAGTAGCTGTGTTGCAAGCGATGTTACTCATCCCCTCACTGAAGAAGCAATGGGTTGGATGCAAGTCAAATGTCAGTGTTTATAAGAACTCCAGCTGCCTAGCTTCTTGTTCAGGAGGTGAGGGGGAACCTCCAGGCTCCAGAGCTTTATTTCAATCCACCCTGCCTTTCTCAGGCACTGCAGTCTCCTGTGATGGAGGGAGCTGGCTTCCTTGCTGGAGCTCCATCTCTGCTGGCTCCTTCTGCAGAGCAGGAGGAGGGGTCGTGCCGCAGAGGGGCACAGCCCCTTAACTGTTGGTCCACAAGCCAGCCAGGAGGCCACTCCAAACTGCTGGCTGGGATCACACTCGGCTGTTTCGGTAGCAGGTAGCTAGCTAGCCAGAGCTAGCAAGGGAGATGGGGAGGAGGTGTGGGCTGCTGCAGCAGCTCTGCCAGAGGCAAGGGACTTGCATGGCACCAGGATGTGCCACCATGCAGGGCAGGGTAAGACTCTCGTCCTGCATAGCAACAAGGCTGCCTGTGATGGGATGTTTTGCTACCCGTAGGCTAAATCGGGTGCTGTGGCCAGCACCAGCTTCACTGCTGAGAAGCCAAGGTAAGGGGAAGTGAAAGCCACAGGGACCGTGACACCTGCTCTGCCTCACTGTTCACTTGCCTCTCTCTCAGGAAACCTTGAGTTGCTATATTTGAGCACTGATTATATCCTGGGTCTGTTCTTATCCTTGTTTGTGAAGTTTGACTGAGTTCACACACTCCTGTGTACACAATGTGCCACCCTCCGGCTGCCAGGGAGCACTCACAGCTGGCCGGGATCCCCCCACACCGCAGGGACACGGGCTCCTGGGGAGGATGCAAATGTTGCCCTCGGGCTTTCTGCACCACACACGGAACTAGAGAGGAACTACTGACAGCCCAGGCTGGGCACGGGCATGTGACCCAATGCCCCCCGCCCCGTCCTACGCTGCATGGCGAGAGGTGCCCAGAGATGGAGGGTATTGGCCCTTGTCCTGCAGAGCAGAGCACCCCTCCAGCAAAGGCAGGAAAGCTGCGGTGGGGGATTTGCAATTAAAGAGGGAGAGGACAGGGCTAAAGTCAGCCCAGGTGCAGAGCAGCCCCTGCAAAGGGGTGTGAAGGGAAGGCTAACGCGGGGGGAGGCGTGGGGAAGCAAGCAGAGGCCGTACGGGTTGGGTGCTGTGGGAGAAGAGGGAGAAGAAAGGAAGGCTGCTAAGCCTCAGGCCATCCTGCGTGGCCGGGCTCCTGAATTCCCTGTTGTCCCCCATCAGCAGCATCTTGTTCCTGAGGGTGATAACAAATTTTTTCCACTCTCCGAGACCTGCCAGCCTGGGGAGGGCTGTTCCACACTGTGACCCCTCATCTCTTCAATCCCATCCCACGTCAGCTTTTCCTCTCCAACTATTTTTCTACCATTGAAGGGACCTTTAATCCTCCTAGGAGTCAAAGGGCACTCAAACCCACTTAGGCTTTGAAGCCAAGCCCAAAGTCCCACCACTTAGGGGTGAGGTGGAAAAGCTTTTCTTCTCGTATTTGTTCTATTATCGTTCTAGACCTGAGTTATCTTTTCTGTGCAGCTGCCTAATAAACAGGATTTGCCTTGAGGCTTTGCTTCTCTGTGCTTTTTGAGGCAGAAGCGAAGGAATCCTTGCAAGCCCATGCTGCAGGGAAGAGTGTTTCACAGTAAGTGCAGGGGTGAGCCTGAAGGGACACAAAACAGTAAGGTCCTGAAGAAAGGGACTTCACCGTGTGACTATTTCAATTTTCTTCTCCTTCCCCCTCTTTTCAGGTCTCCACCAATAAATCTGGGATTAAAATTCTTCCTTCTCTCATGCCAAAAGGCAAATCAATTGATCCTTGTAAAGCTCTCATAGTGAAAGGATCCGCATGAAACGGTATTAACCATTTGTGCCTGAGGGACGGGTATACATGAGCCATAGCTATGAGGAGGCAGATGCACAGTATTTGTTGAGGTAGCGGGTACAAAAAAAGCCCTGAGAAGGTTGGAGATGAGCCTTCATCTTCCCTTCATACTTCTAATGACAGGAGAATATGAGGATGACCTGCAAGCTCAGGAGGAGTTTTTTTCCAGACACGCTTTGAATGGAAAGTCTCCAACATCAGTCCTTCCATTAGCTGTAGGCTGGTACTAGCTCAGCAAGCAAAGACCCAGCTTCAGTCACTTGCTGCCTGATCAGTGCCCTCCCTGAGCTCAAGAAGGAGCCTGTCTTCAGAAAGGCTGGTGGGAAGAGTTTTTGGAGAATAAGCGCTCCCTCTAGAGCCTTCCATTCAGACCGGGATCGCAAGGAACACGGCAGCCCAGCTCGCTGAACTCCCCATATTCTTGCTCCCTAGCTAACCAAGCTAAAAGTCTCTGCCTCTTTTTTGTTTGGTTGGGTTTTTTTGGGTTTTTGGTTTGTTTGGGGGTCTTTTTTGAGATTTCTCCATCAGGAGACGAAGCTCGTAACAGAGTTAATTACCTCGAGGATGTGCGCAACACCCAAACCTCACAGATACACCCCCCCCCCCCAGACCCCACCCGTGTGACAACGCCAGCTGTCGCGGGGCCCTCCCTGCCCTCCGGTGGGTGCCCCCGGGGGGGTGGCGACCCCTTCCCCGCCGAGAGCCGGGGGGGGGAGGGCCGGGACCGGGCGCTGTCCGCGGTGCTGGGCGCGGGGCTGGGCGCAGCTTTTGGGGGGACGGCGACAGCGAGGGGCACTGCCCAGCAAAAGGGAAGTGTCCGCCTCTTGGGTGAATCCGGGTGACGGGGTGGGGGGGAACCCAGAAAAAACCCAGCCAAACTAAAAAAGCCAACAAACGAACAAAAAAACAGCACAAGGATTGGGAATTAAACATCGGAAAATTAGTTTAAGGCATGACTTTCTCTACCGTGTACCGGCTCAGGGGTATTGTCATCTTCCAACCCTAAAAGTGAAAAATTATTACGACCCAGCCCACTGTGTACTTCATGACATACTCAACCAATATTCCGAACCAAATTCCCGAGCCACTGAAGGAGAGGGAGCCTTGCTGAACTCTGCAGCAGCCTGAAAAGCAGGGGGAAAGTGTAGAGGTTGAGGAGTTTCAGAAAACTGCTTCTGTAAGGATACAGAGTTAATTGCCCTTACAGCTTTCATCAAGCCAGCCTCTTTACAGACATTTACCATTACGGTCCTTCCAGGCCTCTCTCTGACCTGGAATGAATGCAAATCATAAAATGAGACACATGGCAGTGGCAGACCATTTATCACTGTCCCAAGCAGGCACATGCAGCTGCTGAACAGGTGTGTGATAGGTATAAAAGGTGGCAGGGAGTAACAGAAAATGACTGAGGGATTCACCCAAAGAACAGGACAGACATGCACGAGTGGAATGAGTCACTGCTCACTCACTGAGGCAATTCATCAGAGACAAAACAGAGGGGGGAAAGACTTCTCTGAGCCTAAAAATGGGCATTTAAATACCTGCCTCTCTTCTCTCTCTTACCTGTAGAGCCCATGTTTCTCCAAAATGAGAAATTAAACCAGAAGTTTTCCTTCTTAGCAATATTTATTTAGGCTGAGGTGCACTGGGTTTGGAGAGAGCAGGAACTGTTTTAGAAACCTCAGGGGATAAAGTTTATTGGCTAAGTTAGGCAGGAGTTAAATCACAGGACATACATTCCCACTTTTACAGACAGGATCATGGATCTGAACATCAGTGATTAGTAACTGGTTTGTTTCCTCTTTAAAAAAGCCTGCATCGTCAGTGATGTTTAGTACCCATAGCACTAAACACATAAGAAGAAATCTTTTCAATACTCTTTGAAGACAAAAGTTCAAGAACAAATTGTGGCATGTATATTTCCTAATGGGAACGCTGCCCTTACAGCCTTGAGTTACATTCTTCAAAGCACTGTGTCACCCTAAAATACAGGCAGCATGTACTTGAAGCATTTTCAAAGACTCTTGCCTTACAGAATTTTAGAACAAGGTTTTCTGTGTTCCAAATCCATTTATTTCTCAAGCAGGCAGAGAACACCAAATGTGTAAAGCAAAGTCTCTCTCATGCACCAGCCTCATCGCTCAGTGCAGTGATCTACTATGTCCCGTTCCTTCTATGTGGGACAGGGAATGCAGTGAGAAGAGGATGAGAGATGACACCAGAAGAAAAAGATCAAGCAGTCCACCATGGTTTTAAGCTTTGAGACCAAGGTGACTGAAATTCAAGGAACTACAGTAACACACTCCCCCTCCCAACACACATCATGCCTCACCTTCCCCAGCACCAAAAACCTCGCTGTAGGAACAAAAATAAAGACGACTCTCTGATATAAAGATAGATCTAGAAAGCTCTTCTGCAAAACTGTAATTATTTAAAGCTGTCCACCTAGAACTGTTCTAAGGAGCACTTCCCCGTGTATTTTAATACCATGTAAAAAGTAGAGAGTATGCACAATCACCTTTCCATTGCCATAAAGGGAAACTTCTTCTTTAGCAATGTGACTTGGTCAAGCAATCCAGATTCACAGAATCACAGAATGGTTGAGGCAGGAAGGGACCTCTGGAGATCATCTGGTCCAAGGCCCCTGCTCAAGCAGGGACACCTAGAGCCGGTTGCCCAGGACCATGTCCAGCTGGCTTTTGAATATCTCCAACTGTACAAGCCACATTCAAAACTGGAATCATCATACTGGGCAGCAAATACTGTACCAACACCATTCGCATGTGAAAGGCTGGCCTCCATTAAGACACTTGTGAGGGTCCTCAGATGTCACGCTTTCATTCAGGAGGGTCCACGTGAAAGATGTTGAAACGAGTTGGATGTCGGTCTCTTTTCCCAAGTAACAAGTGATAGGACGAGAGGAAACGGCCTCACGCTGTGCCAGGGGAGGTTTAGATTGGGTATTAGGAAAAAATTCTTCACCAGAAAGGTTGTCAAGCATTGGAACAGGCTGCCCAGGGACGTGGTGAGTCACCATCCCTGGAGATATTTAAAAGACATGTAGACGTGGCACTTAGTGACATAGTTTAATGGTGGAGTTGGCAATGTTGGGTTAACGGGTTGGACTCGATGATCTTAAGGGTCTTTTCCAACCTAAATGACTCTATGATTCTATGATTTTCATTCAGTAGTGTCCATCTTGAGAGCTTCTGGTGGGTAGGGTGAGGACACCCATAGAAAGACCCTGTCTTTCCATGAAGACAGAGTGGCTGGTCTCTTGAGGACCCCATTATCTTATTAAAGGATTGTTAGAGCAAAATTATTTTTGTCTCCGTGAAGGTCTGTTCCCCATAGGGTGGCTTTAAAGAAGGAAGAAGTTGCCTTACACTCAGCAGAGGCACCATGCACCTTGTGATGATTCCTGGGACTGGTGAGGCTGGCCTGCTGTTGGATGTCCCCTAATTGCCGCTACTAAATGGGACAGGAGTAAATGGGAGTGGGCTACTGTGGGTAAACCCTTACAGCCAAGCAAGGCTATGCAAGGGTTCTCAGAGCTGACACCAGGCTTCCTGTTGTCAGCCACATGGAGTGCGTGATCTCAGACTTGGGTGGGTTTACTGGATTGTTCCCAAGTGCTAACTAGGGCTGGATGGGGGTTTATGCATTTGCTAGCCAAGACTGGAGAGGGCCAGTCATAGCTACTGGACCCATAACACTGGTGCCACAAGATGAAGTGGCATATCTTGTATCAACCTCCTCAAGTCAGTTCCAGATCCTCTTGTGTGGCTGTATCAAGTGGGGACTGCTCTGCTGTGCTGTGGGAAGTTCATTGCCCCTGCTCGCAGGCAAAACAACACCCTCAAGAAGCCCACGGCAGAAAAAGAAGGGAAATCTTTCCAATTCTTATATTTTAAAGTCAATATGATGCTTCCCCTTGGACCTCACTTCATATTATCTTCAATAGCTTACAGGGAAGAGCCCCTATTGACCTCACGTGCCAGGACCACTCCCTCACATGTACAAGGCATTTCTTGCACTAACGTGAAAAACTGGAGTCAGAGATGAAGAATTATGTGGTTCTTCCTAGATCCCCTCTTACAATATTGGAATAGAGGCTGTATGTTTTCATTCTCCTGGAATTTACCCTGTATTTTGAGATTTAACGTTAATAGTAGCAGACGAGAATGCTCTCCAGCCAACTCCTCTCGCAGGTTGCTGTTTTCTAATAATTTTCCCCTATTGCTAATGGGCTCAAGAGTATTTTGTCATCTAAGCAGAACATCATTCCTTCCAAACATTCATCAGAAAAAAATTATTGAACAGTTTCATCTTTTTGAATCTTTATTAACAGACTTACTTAAAAAAAAAAAAAAAAGGTTGTGTGCCCTCAGCACGGTTAAGTTTTGTTCCAAAACTGAAACATCTTCCTGTTATCTTTAAGGAAAATGTATCTAGTGGGTTTTCAGCACACACACCCCTATGTTTTTTTGTACTTCAGAAGTCTAACTTTCATCAAATGTCACCTATTACTGCTTTTCCCCCCATATCTAATGTTCTGCATATCTGCTTCTACTTGCTGCCTTCAGTGTAGTTCAGTACAACGGCTTTTGGCTAAACCTATCATCTCTCTTGAATGTGGAAATATAGCTCTTTGGCTATCTAGTATATTCTTCCTAAAGAATTTTCCCCATTTGAAAACATTTTTTTTCCTCCAAAAAGTTTTATTCCCACCTGTTTTACTCAGAATTTCCTTCTGTTGAGATATTAGAGTTTTAGAGACACACCACAACATATCAAACCACTAGCAGCAACACCGTGTTTCACATTCTAAAGGCTATTGCTCGGATAGTCCATGACCAGCTTCCAGACCCCTGAACCCCTCCTAGCTGAACCAGTCTCATCTGTATGGTCACCAGCTGCTTCTCAGCACTGACTGGTTTTCTCCTGCTGGCTTCTAAATGTTTTGGAGTCGTTTTGGAGTCATCTTCATGTAGAAACAGGGGAGTCCTTGAAGTCCACGGGGCTGACAATGACTTCACCCAACTGTGGACCAAAGATAATTGGAGAAAAATGGTTAAGAGCATGGGTTAAACATGCCCGAAAGCTGTGAATTGTTCTCCGATAAAGCTCTGGTTTCTGAGTCAAACTTTTCACCCTAACCCTCTGCTCCTGCCATTGCAGCAGGGCTTCCTGGCACATGCACAGACGTGGGAAAAACAGAAGCAAGACAAGCGGATCACTCAGCTTTAGGGAAGAGTGGAAGACAGACAGCGCAAAGGCTTCTCTTCCCTGCAGGAGACGTCTCCACCCTGCTCCCTGCAGACCTTTGGCTGGCAGAGTTGCGAACACCTGGCTTGACACAGAGTGGAGGAGACTCGAGCAACCTGCAAGAACGGACCCACATTGTCATCACAAAAGCAGAGCCACAAGAAAGGAAGAAATTGCTCCAGTGGGCTTGGAAGAAAATCCCTGGTATTTTTGTCTGATTTCCGGATGTTCAGAATAAGACTCTACTCGATCCTTTTAGTTGCCTGTGTTGTACATACCTGGGCCAGTTGCTCCAGGATTTCTTCATAGTCACTGGAGAGACATGGACATTTTTAGAGCCCAGATCTCATGCTACAGTACAGCTTGTCAGAATAGAGGACAGGGTTGAACAAAGGTTTCAAAAATATACTCCCAACAAACAACACGTGCGCAGAAACCCTCATATGGTCACAGCTTGTCCTGGTATGCCTGACACGACAAACAACAGCTTTTCTCTTCCCCAAACCTCACGCCTCCCATGCCACATTGACCTCGGCTAATGCCTGGTGTGTCAGCCCCTTGTAGAAGCAATGCCATAAAGATTAACAGGAGGCTGAGTTTGGACCCCAGCTAATGCGAAGCGTCAATGAGCAAAAAAGCACCAGGCAGGTTTTGCAGCCAGGCACCAGCACCACGGGCTGCCTCATCTCACAGTAACTCCCCAGGCACAGGACACAACGCTGTGTGAAATGCTATCAGCAACTTATTTTAGATGGCCGTACATCGGGAGCCCTTGGCCAAAATAAGCCCCTAGGCTTGCTCCGATGCATCTTTTTTTAGGAAAGAACTTATATGCATGATCTTTCGTGAAAGAAGAATATTGTTGTGAGCCTGTGCAATATTTCACCATGATTTTTAAAGAAAAAATGGTCTTCACAGTGGAGCATAAGAAGCAAAACATCAGCCTGAATAACAGTCACACCTACATTTTGCTGTCCTTATCACCAACGACAGGACTCTCCAGGTGCTATCGGGGAGCCAGGCTACAACTAGCACCTACCCAAAGAAAAATTAAAATGGCAACTTTGTAATAAAAGAAAGATGTTGGTTCTTTAAAAATATTTTCAGTATTACGAGTCCTTTGAGCTTTAAAAACAGTTCTTCAAATGTTTGTTTACAACATTGGTGCAATACTGACACCTTATTTTCTCAGTGCTTCAGTCCTCTGCTAACTCTATACTGTGAGAATGAAGATTTGGTTAAAGTCTAGGTAATGTGCCAGCACTCCGGCATGTCTGGATTCTCAAGAATCCATTGCTACGGAAATAAAAAGGAAATTAAACCACTGGAAAAATGAAAAAAGTATGTTAGGTTGCTATGGAGCCCGATTAAATTTGGAGGTAAGATTTAACTTACCGCTTAATTCACATCATTATGCGGCGAATACGGCAGGAGGTTGAAGGGCCCCGTGCTGCTGCTCGGCACTCGACATTGCCCCGGGGTCCTCTCTGAAATGGCCCATGCACAGAAACCCTCTCCTCAAGATGCAGAGCAGGCACCACGAGCTTCCAGACAGCTCCGGCCACCCAAAATTTTAAACGTCTTTCTGCAGGTTTCTCAGTCCTCTGATGTCATTTTTAAAAGTAGTGTCACTTCAATGGGAATAAAATTTAGCCATTTAGGTCAAACTGTTTCAAACAGTTCCATGGGCGAGTGCTATTACACTGCAGCCTGTTTGTGATATATTACAGTGTAATATGTAGGGCACTGAACTGCCTCCTCTGAGACGGTCCCTCTTACAACTTAAACATTGTTTGTAATCTATCAAGCATGCCTGAAACTGCCTCAAGAACAGCCATCGTAAAGCAACCAGGTTTAAATTGGTTTTTCTGCAGTTTGTCTCTTATTCAAGTACAGACCAGTATAATGCTTTATAGCAGTACTACTACTACTTTTCCATGAAGTCTGTGATCTGGAGGTTTTATCAGCAGTGGACACAAACTCTCCGAAAATGAGCTGGTGTTAAAATACTGCAAGTCAGTCAAAGGATCCCTGAGATGAACTGTAGCTCCTTTCACTACTTACCTATTCTTTATTAGCAGTAAGTAAAATCAGAAATCAGATAGTAAGAGCCTTCAAAGTAAAAGCTGCTGTTCTGGAATTAAAACAGAATTATAACTTCACAAGCAATCTTACAGTTAAAGGTAAGACCACTTCTGTCAAATATCACATTGCTAGTTAATGAATTCTTATTTATGAAAGAAATTTCTTTTTTTTTTTCAACTAAATCCATGTTTTTAACTGGTACTTCAATTAAAACAAAAATTCAAGTTCTGGTCAACTGAAACTCCTGACTGTAGTTGCAGTTATACCCATACAGCAATCTTTTAATTCTAACCAGACAACAAAAATCTGGCTGGGAATACTGAAGGCCAGAGTTCAAACCGTAACTGCTGAGGAGAGCCACGTGTGTAACACACGATAACAGCACGCTTACCACCGTGATTTTATATTGCAATTGAGTATTGCAAGAAGTTAAAAATTACATGTACAGAGCATCCTATACATGGGCATAACACAGCCCCTCTGCAAGTTCTGCTGGCACGCTGCTGCAGTTTTAAATTGAACATGCCTGGGAGAAGACGGTACACCTCTACTTCAAAACTGCGGTTCCCCAGTTCATCTGCGTGGCTTTTTAAACACCCGCATCCTTGTATTCGATTTCTGAAATGTCCCAGTACCATCCACCCCGCCTCCCGTCCCCACCCTGTCAATAGGCAGGGCTTCCAAAATAGCTACTCCTGGCCCTGCCATCAAGTCCCTGTGTTACCTAAGTGTGCTGCTTCCCTTCCTCAGGGCTCATTTTTTGGTCTGGGAAATGGTAGTAAATAAAAATCCTCCTTCTGTCAGAGAAGTGCTGCAAGGAAGGAGGCTAATCACCAATTTGAAGCACGCACATACTTAGCTGGAATATTACTCCACATTCAAAGTTTCCTCTGCTCCAAAACAGACACTGTTTTTTACAAACAGCACTTCTCTGGAGTAACTCCATGAATTTGTTGCCAGAGGCTGAGCCCCATCCGCACGTGTTGCTCCCACCGATCAAACAGGGCCGGGGAAACGTACTCCAGCGCAGCTGAGCAGCAGGACAGCCGTAACGCGGGAGCCCTACTCACTCAGGTCTGCCAGGCCATTAGCAAATCCCTCAGAGCATTTGATGAGCTCCCATCGGTGTCGCAGGGAATTTGGGCGGTGGGATTGATGGCAGGCTGTCTTCCCAAAAATAACTTACTTTCCCCCAGTCTTAAGAAAAGCTGCCCAGGAGGAGAAAGTGGAAAGGAGCTCATGGGGCCTAGAGAGCTACATCAGTCCTGGCGATTAGTCAGGACTACATAACATTTGGGGAGCCCCACATGAGCAGTAAAACAGACAGGCAGATGGTTGTGATGACTAACAGATGTGAGGGCAAGAGCAGAAACATGGAGCTCTTCGCTTCGGTCATGTTGTGAACTTGTGCCCCAGTGATGCTTTTCACCACAGTGTTTTAGACGTGGGGGTGCAGAGGAAAGGACTGAGGAACTGCTGTTAAGCAGTGACAGAATATAAGCTTTCTTTGCTGTCTCTACCCTGTATTTGCAGAAGAAAAAAAACACTCCCAAAATAACCTGCGTCCAGTACCTTTGTGGACTTTGTGCTGACGCTGGTTTTAAACCACCTGCAGGTTTCAAAGTGCCCACAACAACCTTGTGTACCCTTCAGTCTGCAAGAACAAAGCAAAACTGTGAGCACTTCTGTCATCTCCAGGCACTAGGCAACACTAAAGGTCAGGTAGTAAATAATGAAGATTGAGTTACTCTGTCCACCTACATTGTGACTATTTGCTCATAGCATTCAGACAAAATGTTTTTCTAATACCACCAAATGCAAAATACTACATCTGGAAACCAGGAGCACAGATGTTGTCGATACCAGATGGGAGAGGCTGCCTTGAGAAGCAGCAGATGGACTTTGAAATCACCACGAATAACTGACTCGACACGAGCACTCAGCATGCCATAATGCCATGTTAAAAACAGCAGGTACAGTTTGTGGACACAAATATCAGGAGGCTGAGATGCAATCTTAGCACCATTTTTTATCTGTGGTGTGTAGAACACTGGGCTAGCAACTGGTGCTGGGTCATGAGATGCACAGGAACCACAAAGTTCCAGAAGAAAAGGTTTCCAGCTTCTGAATCCAATATATACAACATAAAGCTTCAAGTGCTCATTTTCCACAGTTCATCCAAGAGCTGAAAGGATTAGTGGGTAGCACAAGACAGCCTGTGACTTTTCAGCCTTGTTGATAAGGACACAGTAATCCACAGGTTGAAGATGAAGTTCAAAGACTAATGTGGATATGCAAATTAATTTCTCAGTAATGACCACAATCAAATATTAGAACAGGTTCCCCAAGTACACGATGAATTGCCACTACTGAGCACCTTTAGGGCAAGACCGAGTAGCTTTCTGGGAGGCACACTGAGATATAGCTTTCAGAATAAGTTATTCAGATAAGCGATAGAGAAGGGGTGGAGAAGGGAATTGTTGCAGGTGGACGATCAATTCTGGAGCGAGAAGGGCATCCACAAAGGGACCAGCCTGTGGGTGTAATTCGCGTGCCACACATCCGACATGCTCAGACAACTTGCCTTGCTGCACGGGGGCAGCGACTGAATCAGAATTCTCACACTTCAACCATTCTCTTGCAGGAGAGACAATTTTCCCTTTGCTTGAGGTGCAAACAGTATAATCCCTGGGTAGCACAAGTTTCACAGTTTACTGAAGCAGATTTGCTACAAGAACAGGTAGAATAAAGTTAACATATGTTCAGGGGTATAGGAGTATGTGAACTGCCTGGTCATACTGAAACACAGAGCACAATAAACCACATAACATCAGAAGGGAAATTTTCCAGCTTTGACAAGCAAGACCACCTCTACAGCACCAAAGCATCACTTGCCTGCTGGGAATGCAGCAAGGGAGAGATTATTTCCCCAAAGCAGTTCAGGCCTCGGATGTTTGTGGGGAGTCTCCTGAAGCACGCAGACTAGCTACAGGGGTTTATCAGTAACACGAGGGTTATTGCTACAGATTAGATTAGACCGGCCAGCTTCCTTGTGCTCCGTTTCAGCCAGACCTCTCCAAGAGTCTGCACTTCTCCATTCTCTGAGCTCTGCTGATCAGTGATGAAAACTCAGCACAGTATTTTGCAGGATCAGCCAGCCTAGGCAACTAGTTCCTGCTGGCTTACTAAACCAGCCGGCCAAGAGTCGATGTGATAACACTGGAGCAGGCAGTATAGCTTTCTTTAACATACACGTGAACCACCAGTTTAGGATCTAGCAGCTGCTTTGCACACAGTTCTTGGCAAGATTCTCTTTTTCCAGCATGATGACTCAACTCTTTCCTACTAGGAAAATTACTAAGGTTTGGCAGGTTAACTACTCCCTTCACCAGGCAGTTGCCTATAGGATATGGAGCTCATCTTTTTCTCATTGAGACGAAGCAGAACAGATTACAGCACTGCTACTGCAGCAAAACATGACCGCTATGTCTAACACTCACACTCAAGTGGCATATTACACCCTGTGATGTATCTCCCTTTTAAGTCGCTGGATAAATACAAACCCTACTTTATTGCTGAAAATAGCAGCTTCAGGTACTTAGGGTACTAACATACTACATACATAGTAAGCAATATTCAAAAAAAGCAGGCATGCAAAGAAAAAATCTTTGTTTCTTTCACAGGAGCACCTATTCTGTCTCTGTAAGGGCATGCTGAATGCTCTGATTTCAAAAATATTAAATATTCCATATTTCATCAGGGAAGGAAGGAGGGAAATAAGTGCATCTGCCTGAACAATGGCAACAATTTAGAGCACCATTTACCTAATGCCTCTCGCTCCCTGTCACAAGGCTAAGCTCATCTTGCACAGCATGAATAAGGCTGGGTTCTAGCAGTACAACAGACCAGGACACTTATACTTGTATTTTCACTAACAAAACAACAGCAATAGAGCAAGAACCTCTTTCTTCTTTAGTTCCTCTCAATTTTTACCACTAGGTAAGTTCCTTATGGAACTGAAAGAGTACATACTACCACTTGCTTAAGCATAGCTATTTTGCTGTTCAGTATTGGACCCTGCAAAGCTAAGTTTGGTATTCTAGAAACTTAAGGATGTTACCCAAAATAACTCTGAAGCTTTTATGATGACATAAACTGAGGAGTTGAGGTAAGGGAGTTTCAGGTGACAGATGGTTTACGTTGCCCAGCTCCATTATCAGTTCTCCAGCTAAGTTCAGAGGAAAACAATTACATCTTGAAAAGGGACAACACAAGCTTCATGATTACTTCCATGGGAGCATACTGTCTCTGCTATCTCCACAGATGTTTCCACTGCAGGTGTTACAAGGTCCTGAAGACTGGAGTTTTTCCAGCATTACTTAACTGAGAGGCTAGAGCTTGTTTGAGCTCTGGAGGGGATTAGAAGCAAGCACACTTTTTACAGTCCATTTATTTTTGTTCCTAGAGCAGGAGGAGCAGCAAGTAGACTGCTACATGCTTCTAGCTTTTATTTAGCTTTGACCTGCTCAATCCCCATTGACCATTGGTACATAGAAGCGTCAGCTTTTAGGACAGAGTGAAAGCATAAAGACTTTCAACTTGTAAATAACTTGAAGAGCAAATGCTGACTTTGTTTCTCACCTCCTCGGCTCATGAGTTGAGGTATGGAGAGGCCCCTGACTTGGGGTAGCATATAAAATGGAGTGCATCACAGAACAGACTAGCAGGCTCTAGCTCAGACCAGACACTATCTAGCAGGCCTAGGACTGTGCCTCAACGTGTTTTAAAGTCAAATTGAGACCAGATAACAGTCAGAGAGGGCAAAAATGGTTCTCTAGAAACTGTCACTAATGTAAGTAAAAGATGAATCATGTCTCACTTGACTAATCTTCAGTAAATTGAGACAGATGTGTACATTCATGAGAAAAAAAAAAGAGTACCTTGAACACCATCTAAAACCAAGCATTACTGTGTACCCCATCACTATTTCTGCCCCTGCCAGTGTATCTACACACATGGTGGCCGATAAGGTCCACCAATATTTTGTCAGCACTATTTAGATGCAAGAATTACTTGAGGCAAGCAGTGTTTAGCACAAATTTATTTGCACAAGAATTTCAGAATCATTAAAGGTCCAAAACCCAGTTTCCAAGAATGACAAGTGAACACCACAGTGCAGAACAGCAGACAAAGTTACCGTGACCAATCTCATATTTGGGCTCATCACAAATCCAAATATTTCTAGTACCTTGTTTTGCCAGCATAAAAAAAAAACCTCACTTCTTCCAAAGAGGTATGAGACAGATTTTCCAAGAGCTGACTTCTTTTAATAGTAAAAAATAATAAGAGATAAACATAGGGGGGAAAAAAGGCCTTCTAAATTTCAACAGAAAGTGCAATTTTAATGAGAAAGAGACAAGCCCAAACCAGACACTTCAGTGAGTGACCTTCTCTTCCAATACAAGTGAGAAAAAAACAGAGTGTTCCAACCATTCCCCCCCCCGCCCCCCAAGCTTCTACAACTAGAGCCCAGCATCCCACCTTATAACTAGTTTCATAGAAATTAAAGAACATATGAAATACACTTCACCATATTTAACAAATGGCTGAGTAAGACCTAGATGCAAAGGCTAGAAGTATTACTATCCATTTGGCTCTCCCAATGCCCAAATTAGACCAAGTTGCCAGTGACTATGGTCATCTTGTTGCTCATTCCTGTGCCTAACAACTATGGCACCCTGATTGAATGAGCTGAGTGAGAGGGATAGTAAACAAGTATCATCAGTACACTGACAGCTTAGAAATGAAGCAATTTGTCCAATTTCTCTAAAAGGCCTTTTTCCCAAGCCCTCATACAGTGATAACCAGAGGTCACTACCAACATCTGTAGTTATTCTAGTGATCAGAAACCCACAAAGCCTAGGCACAAAACATACCAAATGCTTAACCCCAGAACTCTATCCCAAAAGATGGGTCTTTAAGTTTCAATAAAAAGCTTTAGGTATTTGGACTGGATTTAAATACTACCTACTGCTTTGTAGATAAGATTATTCATGTTAAAGTGTGAGAATCTTTTGAAAAATTGTTACTCAAAAGCAAACAGTAGGCTTCAACCTCCAGCTTAGTGATTGACCAAACTAGCTGAGGACAAACACAGCAACAATTAAATCTTGAGCTGAGGGAGCATGAAGTATGCTTTACCTTTCAGCTTTTCAGAGTGACCATGGATCAGCATAGGGATTTTACCAAAGTGACTAAAACCCAGTCTACTACTAGGTCTCCTTGGTAGCATCTTTATCAAATAAAAAAGTCTATCTTACAATGAGGAAGTTATACCAATAAACTGTACGTCAAGGGGGACTAGGCAATAAATATTGACAACAGATGCTTAACCTCAGACTGGCTTGACCCAGTAGAGTTTAAGAGCTACAGGAAGAAAACAGCTGCTTTAAACTGCACAGTCTAGTTTACTAGAAGCCTAGTCCTGAGGAATGATGCACTGATACAAGACTTGCAGTCTAGTGTTACTGAAGCTTTGTTTTGATCGCACTGCCCAGAGGGAATGTGTTAGAGTAATAGTCTGAAGTATAGTAGTCTTTCTCTAACCTCCACTTGACACACAAGTGAGCAACAGAGGATAGAGCAGGTTTGCAGAGGCATCTTTAAGTACTGAAAGGAGACTGAATCAAGCAGGCAGCCTAGACTTGGCCTAAAGTCATCATTTAACTTTTACCTAGCACTCATTCTCATGTTACTCCTTGCTACAGGGGCCACCATAAACCTGAACTTGAACCAGGCTAGCACACACCAAATTAAGCCACTGCCACATGCAACATCAGGCTGCTAGGACAACTTGAAACAGAAAGGGGTAGACTGCACCACAGTGATGAAAAGCTACTGAGCATTCCAGCTTTACCTGTCAAGCCAGGATTATTTTGAAGGCAATGAGATGAACAGTGTCCCAGCAATCCCTTATACAGTAGGGCCAATGCAGTAGGTAGTGTGCAGCTTCAGGATACAGTTTCAAGAGCTTAACATCTAGCAGCCAGGTTACAAAGCATCAATGTTTCTAATATGCCAGAGCAACTTAAGAGGCAGACAGGGAACACAGCAGGTCCTGCAAAGCTTAAACCTGATAAGTCAACTGTTCAGAGAGCAGCCATTCAACATAAAGCTTCCTTAGAGGACTCAGCAACAAGTTTATTAGCAAAAGCACAATATTTATGGCAGGAAGCTTAAATTCTCCATAGGTCTGTTTCAGTGGGAATCCATTAGAGCCTTTTTTCTAGCACTTCCTTTTCCAATAGATGCACCTGGCCTGAGGTTCAGCAACCAAGGCATTCAAAGACTAGTAAAACAAGTCTTTTTCAAGCTTGTGAGGACTCCTCCTGAGCATCTGACCATTTCTTCTGCATGAGCCAATGCACAGGAACTGTTTCTAAAGATCAGCCATGAGACCACACAAGACGCTACATGAATCTAAGCTATTTGATATGCAAATCAAACATGTCCCTCTAGGCAATGGTTTACTTCTGCAATGGGTATAGCTTAGGTTGGCTTTAAAAAACATCTATTTAAGAGATGACAGCAATTACAAACTACTAGGCAAAAAAATTCCTTCTTTCTAGTGACAATACACTAGGCCAAGTATTGCCTTGCATGCAGAAGTTATTCATGCCTAGGTTTGCATTCCAGCAGTAAGCTTGCACTAAGTTTAACACGCATGACAATACTGGCATCATGTTAGGTTTTAAAAAGCCTTCCAAATAGTCAAAGTCTTGGGTGAGAGATGCCTTGTCTGTAAGCTACACCAACTCCAAGCCACAGTTAATGAAAAAGGCTGGGTTCACTTTCAGGTTTAGCTACTTTGGCTGACTACTCTGGAAGCCTTTAATAAAAAAAAACACAACAGAAGACACCAAATTATTTCTCTATTTGCTACTTAAGTTCCTTACAAGACTGTTCAAAAACTTAAGCTAAAGTGTTCTTGGCTACAGTCCGTTTTCTAGATTGTATCCCTCCCTGCCTTCCTAAGCTAAATGAAGTCTGAACAAGAGAGTAGCCTCACTGCTCTACTGAGGCCAGCTTTATGAAGTATGAAAAGTGAGAGAACTTGCAGTGTAACTAGAAGTTTTTGGTCCTATGAGGAACAGGCAGTTTTTACTGCCATTTAAGTGCTGCACTGCTACTGTTTTCCACCTTGAACAGCAACCATACGTTGGTGTTTCACCTGCTTTCTGCTTTACCTTCTAAGCTTAAATAATTTTTTTGATCAGGCACTTTGGTCTCACAAGCTTGCAGAGACAGCCAGAGGTCATAAAAAAGGTTTAGCAAACAACTACTCTTAAACATTGCACCAGTACATATTAAATAGCTCTAAGATTAGCCTTTCTAGTCTACTTCCCTGGTTAAGCAATGGAAACTCAAGATCATTTGCTATATGTATTTTACTATTGCAATTCAGTGAAAATCATCCAGTTAACATACTGTTTCTAATACCACTATATACATAACCGGGGAATTTTTAACTTTCCTTATAAAGCACAAGAGTTTCCGAGCAGCAGGTTCAGCACATACCCTTGAGGAAGGTCAGCCCCCCACACCTCCAAAGGAGTACATACCCTTCCAGAGGCTATTCTGAAAACAGGGGCGGACTTTCAACACATACAGCTTCTGTGGAGAGCTCTTACGGTTTATATAACTCTTCGAGTGAGTGTTAAGACCAGTAAAGAGGAAAAATTTCACTCTAACTACTCAAAATACCATCTCACACAGTGACCAGGTGACAGTGATAAACCAGTAAGCTCAACCCTTAAGTGGTGACAGAAAGAAAAGCCTTCGGGACCTGTCTGAAGTTGTACAAGAAGAAATTTATTTCAGGAGGCACTTTAGGAATTTATACTGTGGCAGGAGTGCACATCATCCTGCAACTTACAGTGGTTTGGGTTTTTTGGTCCCGCACCCCCACCCCTTGCTGTGAACCCATGAGGAAGAAAGTTGGGCCAAACCTCAGTGTAAGAGCTGTGCTACTTTCCAACTGTGCCAAAAATTGTTTTGAAAGACGCAGTCAGAAAGGCTTTATCTTGAGCCTGGACTCAACAGTATTTTTCCATCCTAACTATTTAAACTGTGGTTCCAATTCTATTTAAGGCTTCAATGCCTCATTTCAAGGACTTTTCACATTACCAAGTTTTAGATTGTGTTTTGGTGCATGTTTAGAGATGCCACCTTCCAAATTTTTGTACTCAAGAACAATTTAGCCAGCTTATGCTTTAGAGATAGACTTACTAATCCCTCTTCAACTTCTGAGAAATTAATCTTGAACTTGAGGCAGGACCATATATCCCTGGGTACTCCAGGAAACAACATTTAGGCCCTCTACAAGACCGACAGTATCCATACAGTAACCAGTTCTACACAGCCAGAAAGTAGAAGCAGCCCAAGCATGACACGAGCCCTCTTGCACAATTAGCTCAATAGAAAGTTGGCCAGAACTTGAACTGAGGAAGTATAGAGCAATGAGGTTAGGCAACAGAAAGCAGAGTCTTGTTGCTGTTCCAGGAGTGGCTTCTGCTCAAGACATTTTAGTGTCTTTCCTCTATTAACTAACCCAGTTTACTGAATACTCCACTTAGATCACACATTAATAGCCATTTCCAGAACTAGTACCAAGCTTTATAACTACTCCTCTAACATTTGGCTGATGGTTCTCTCCTCCTAATGTGGAGGTAGTAAGGCTTCTTGGCATCTGTAGAGATATACTGAAGGGTTCATAGCAGGTCACCTAGTTGCATACTCCTACTGCACACCAGAAAGTGGACAGTCCGATGCAGTCATGTTTCCATCAGAAAGCCTCCAACTTACAGTTATTACTTGTCTATATATACACTCAGCATCTTGGCCTTCAGCAGCCTCCACTCAGGAACACTCAAGTGAAACAATCAATTGCAAGGCAGCCAAGTGGGGTAGGACTGGCTGTACGGCACAGGAGCGTTTGCAAGATAGTAGTTGCTGAAGTTTACATCACTAACATAAGGTGCTGGCTGGTAGTAACAGGTAACATTAGTGGCATTAGGGATGATGTTTTGTTCTGCCAGTACTTTGAGTGCCAGCAAAGAAATCAAGTTGAGAGTCTGCCTTCGCTCATGTCCCATGAGACAGACTGTGCTCTCATTCACCACCCTGCGCAGAATCATGAGGTAGTCATATTTGCTCCTCTCTTCTTTGGAGAAGTGGTTCTGGAGGTAGGTTTCTAGTTTGCGCTGCTGATCCAGGATGTCTGGGAAGTCTATGAAGAATCGGGAGCACATGTAGCGCTCTAACGTTTTGATCTCATCCTTATCCATGGGCCTGAAGTCTCGTACTAAGAGGTTACTGTACTTCAGAAGCCCACCACCTCGGATCTCTTCAGGATTTTTGGTAGCTATCAGCTTGTTCTGGAGGTGATCAAAAGCTGCCTCAAAGTCTCCATACATGCTCTCCCCGATCACAGTCGGATGGAAGTGCTCTGACATGGGTGTTTCCGAGTAGTCGTAGTAGAAGAGCAGGGAGTCCAGTATGATTTGGAAGGAGTCCACACTGAACTCAAACTGTCGTCGTATGCAGTCTACAAACTTCAGCTCCACATTCCTGCCATGTTTGTTGGAGAGTGATATCAGGCTCCAGCGGTCACACTCTGTGTACACTTTGACTAGCTTCTGGATGTAGGCTTCCTTCAGTGTTACTGGACTAATTTTTAGCTTGCTTACTCCTTCTGGCAGGAAATTCAAGAGGGATCGCAACACCACATCTCGAACTAACTGAAACTCTGCCTCACTTGGAAGAGAAACT
Organism: Morus bassanus; assembly: GCA_031468815.1. Lineage (NCBI taxonomy): Eukaryota > Metazoa > Chordata > Aves > Suliformes > Sulidae > Morus > Morus bassanus. Next base: position 132,677,866 of record CM062568.1, on the reverse strand, counting down.
TGAAAAATGAGATCCAGGTCTTTGCATCCCAGCCCATTATCCTTGACCAGGACATGACCAGCTGCAGAGCCATTCAGACGGACATCGTGTACCACAATGCCCGCTTCACTCAGCCTATTCCGAACAGTCTGAACAATGTCCTTCAGAGTTATCTTCAGCGTTGGGAAGTTACCTCGTCCATGGATTGGAACCACCTCAGTAAGAACCTCATGCAGACGGCTGACCTGCTCCCAGTTCAGTACACTGCACGACATGCAGTCTGCGTTACTGCCTTTGCCTGCCATCTTAAGGTTTTTCTTCTCCAAAGAAACTGTAGGGAGGTGGAATATAAAAAAAAAAGACAAGTCAGACTTTTACGCTTCCTAGATATATCTTATGCTCTGCTTTTCTACAGAGAGAAGAAGCTTGTCTACACACAGAGATGCAAACAAGAAAGAAATTATTCTAGGTACAAACGATTATGAGCAAGCCTTCCACCTGAAATGATATTCAGCTTCTCTGTTGGTGCAGGCAAAACATTTAGTTGCCATTGTCCTTTTTGGTGAGGCAGTGGTAAGTACTTCAGCAAAGCAGTTTGTGTCAAAGAAAAATTATCAACAAAGATGACACATAAGCTTTGCCTAAAGTTTAAGATCATCTGCAGCACCAGCTGAAGCCAGTAAGAGCCATAACTGCAAAGCACTTCTGAAAGTTCAGCTTTGAACTTGTTTCATTATACATAAAGCTCAAACTGCTCTAATACAACAGTGGAAGACACTCAGGTGTTAGTTTCAGGGCTTAGGCATCCAGTCAACTGAAAGCACTTTAAGTACGCCAGAGGTGTAAGATCTCTTCCTTTTCATAGCAATTTTTCCTTTCTTAACCATCCAGCATCTACCACTCACGGGATAAAGGCCAAGTACACCTTGCTCCTGCAAAAAGCTACAGCGCTTCAGCTGCAAAGTCAGATAACTATTCAATTCGCACTGCAAACTTGTAAGCAACTTTTTACGCTTCTTCTGATACATCGCAGAATCAAACTACCTTTTTGGAAACATTCATACTTGCCCCAACCTTTTGCTCATTTGTGGAGGGCAAACAAGCTTGTAAGAGCTGGCATATATTCAGATGATGTATAGCATGTTCATATTACTCTTTAACACTGACTTGAGAACCTCGCTGACCAGATTAGGTCACAGCCTCATGTGAACTTTTGCACTTTAAAGAGCCTTGTCACAGTTGACCGCATCATTCTCTTGTGCTTAAGTGGCTTGTGTTTTGAAGTATTAGATACTTACATATGTTCTACAGTCACGCAACTCCAACTGGTATTAATACACTTTTCTCTTTTTAAGTGTTCCAGGTTTCTATTGTGGCCAGGTGCTTCCTGACAGCTACAGTCTAATTGAGGCCTCACCTTCTTCTGCCTCAAGTACTTGTGAAGACAACAGCTGCCAAGGTCAGACTAGTCAGGCTTAAGGTAGTTAACTCTCACCTACCAGGAATTGTTTAAAACCCAACCATATAGTTTCCTAACATGCATCAACATAATGCACGGAACACATTTTGAGCAAGATTCAAAAAGCAGCTATCGTCATTTCACGCCTGTTCTCTTCCAGCTTTTAATTTCTGAGCAGCTCATTTGACCTGTCACCTCCTCTACAGAAGAGAGTCAAATCCTAGATAAAATATACAGTAAGCTAAAAATGCTCCTGGGGAATCAATTTCCCCCCTTGAGAGTGAGCTGCTGCATTACAAGCTCTGCTGTTGTGGGGCACATCAGCTCCAGCAGGCACGAAACAAACTGCAATTCCCAAGATGATTAGTCCAGGACAAATCAAGTGGTTCTTCAAACTCAATCCTTCAGGCTACAATGCAGCATAAACCCAGAGGCATCAAGCCTGCCAGCAGTTGCCCTCAGGCACTTCAAATACTTTCAAGCACATTTTCCTCTTAAAACCACTATATCGTCATTAAACTCTCAAATTGCTAAAGAACACAAGAGTCTCTCAATGACTTCTAGCTTAAGCCGTAAGTGCTTTCGGCTACTACCTCTGAAAGCATTCCCTCTCCTCCTTCCCATTTGTAGTCTTCTCAGCAGCTAAGGCAACACGCACAGCCCACCCGGTGACCAGAAAGGACTCGGAGCAGTGCGTCCCACCCCACCACACACCCTGGCTTGTGCTTGGCGATCCTCACCGAGGAGGATAACGCGCATTGCTGCCCTTGCGAGAGGAAGATTGAGTACTTCAGTTCCAGTTCAGCGGAGAATTTAATTCTCAGGCTGTCGACCTACAAAGCCTCCCACCTCCGGACCACTCCACGTGTTCGCCTGCTCTGCAAGATTTACGTTAGCGACAACAGGATCTTAGCGACTTCAGCGTACTTGGGACGCTACCGGTTTGCGTGCCTCTTGTTTTCGCCGCCGACATTCTCCGTAAGACCCGATACCTGAAGACGCTCATTCACTGGGGAAGAAAACAACCCCAAAGCCAAGACAAGGCGCTACAAAGAGTAGTTTTAATAGCAGGAGTACCGACTTCCGTAGCTTCACTTGGATGCAAGCCTCAAAGCAGAGGCGGGAGGAGCGAGGACAACGTCCCTTCCCCCGTGTCGCGATCAAGTACCTTACCCCGCAGCAGGAGATCTCCCCGCAAGGCGTACAGTTTGACACACCACCTCCGAGGGGTCAGGCGCGGCACCGCGGCGTTACGGGTCCCCCCTCAGGCCCGAGCACCGCTGCGGGCGGGGGCGGTTCCGCTGCCTTCACAAGCCGCTCTCCCTCGAGCGGGCGGGCTGAGGGCGCTTCGCTGCGCCCGAGGAAGGGGCGGCGCACCGCAGCCCCCGCGCCCGCAGCCCGCGGCACCTCCCCGGTAAGCCGTTTTAAACAATAACGGCGATTTTAAAAAGCGTTACCGAGCGGAGCCGAGACCCCAACCCTCCCTCCCGCCGCCGCCGCTCCTCACCGGTCAGCTCAGCCGCGCCGCGCACCCCGAGCGACCGCGCCAGCCTCACGCGCGCACCCCCGCCGCCCCCCCCGCGCCCGCCCTTTATCGCCGCGCCGCCGGCCGGCCCCGCCCCGCCCCCCTCCGCCCTGAGGTAACCGGCGGGCGGGGCGCGAGGCGGCGGCACCGCTAACGGCCGCCCCCCGCTAACGGCCGCCCCCCGGTAACGGCCGCTGCGGCGGGGCGCCGGGGGCGGGTTTGGCCGCCTTTGGGGCCCGGGAGCCCGGCGGGGATCGGGCTGGGGGAGAGGAGGGGGGGTGGCCGGCTGAAGCCCTCGCCCCGCTCCGCCGCCGGGGGCTCGCCCAACGGCCGCTCTCCGCACCCCCCCCCCCCCCCCCCATACATGCACGACAGTACGTGGAAGGGAAAGCAATAGCCTCAGCATCCCAAGGGAATAACGGACGATCGGGAAGCGGACTACAGCACGGCTTTCCCGAAGGTACCATGCCTCGGACAGATCGACTGTCAGCGTATAGCTAAAATTGCCAGGCTTCGCTAAAGAGTTTGCTACGGTGCCACATCGGAAACAGCCAAACCAGGAGCTAATAAAAAAAAAATAATAATAATAAAAAAAAAAAAACCCACAAAACGAAAAAAAAAAAAAAAAAAAAAAAAAACAAACCTAAAACAACCGCACAGATGCGCTCGCAAGGACGCGGCGGCAAAAGTGTTGAAACAGGCTGCTACTGCAAACCACAGCTGATGGGCTGTGGGAGGCACTGGGGACATGGAGGAGGGCAGAACTATTCGACAGGAAGCAATGAATAACTTGGAGATACCGAGTAATAAAAATCGGCTGGCGTTTAATAGCGCACGGCACAAGATCACGCACTGCGGGGATAAAAGTGACAATTTCTGCTGTAAACCCTCAGTGCTTCAGCAAAAGAGGAGAGAAAGGACCTGGGGTATTTGCCTTTTGTAGGATAATCAGGACTCAGTAGAGGGGGAAATACAGCAAAACTCATCCTAGGACAGGCCAGCTGACACATTTCTAGTAGAGCTAAAGAAGTATTTACAAAGCATCGGGGAAAAAACCCAACACATCTGTTACATTGTTTGGTCGTACACAGTCAAGAAGGATGAATTAAAACCTGCACACCCACGGAGAAGAGCTGACCTTGTAGGAGGAAATTGAAAAGCTCCTCTTTGCCGAGCAAACACAAACAGGCTTGCCTTGTTTCACCAACAAAGCCAAAGCTGAGCAGGAATACGGGTGGGTTGCTTTATTCATGTATTTGTTTTTCTCCGATAGCGCATTGTTGGGATAAATAACAGGAAACAAAAAGAGCTGTTTAAATTAAAGGATAACATTGGCACAAGAATCGGATTCAAAGCAAGTTACCATCATTTTGTCTGATGAGATAATCATGAATTCAGAGCATCGCAGGAGGGAGGGAGGGGACTAAAACTAACCCTTTTCAAGATGGAGCTAGAAAAGAAAATACATAAGATGATTGTCTGTGGTGGTACAGATTTGGACATGGGGATCCGGATCTCTCTCAACATTTTTTTCCTGTGTTTCTAAAACAAGAAAGAGAAATATGGAACTCAAAAAGAAGTAGTAGCAGAAATGATGGAGGCATAACCACCAGTAGGGAAATGTCTCACTTGGGTGTTAAAATAGCGAGTGGCCTCCCCTCTTAAGAACATTCTTCAGCAATATTTCTGCCTCAAATATTTTATGACAGTAACTGATTATTTTGGACAGCGTAATTTCTGTTGCCCCATGGGTAAACAGCAATTACATTACATGTTGAAAAATATTTTCTATTTGTAATATTCATTAGGTACCAATAAAAGCCAAGATAAACTGCAGCACATACTGCTATTACAGATGTTAAAGTATTAATAAAAGGTTCACACTTTATTTGTTTACAAGTTCTTTTTTCACAAAAAAATGTTTGTAAGCACAAAGAGGTATTTCAACTCTATCTTAAAGATCGGACACCTGAGGTGTTTTCTGCCTCCTCTGATTTGCAGACCTTTGAGTTTTTGTCAGTGGAAGTGCAGCACGCTCTGTAGTGAATTTAAACCTCCTGACATTATGCTGGTTCTTTTTAATCACTTTTCACTGGTCCCACAGAAGGGGTCCGTAGGATGGGATTTCAAAACGCCATTTCAAGCCCGCCGGACCAGACTCCTGGGTAGGTTGCAGGCATAATGAGGAACGCATCTTTGAGTAATGAACGTCTAGGAGAACGAGCCCATTTACCCCTGATGAGAGCCAGCCTTCTGCTATCCACCCGCCTGTGTCTGTGGGGTGGACTACTGTGCCGTGAGGATGGAAAACATGGAAGAACACAGCCCACTGGTGAGATGAGAGATTAAAAATCATGGGTTACTGCTCGGGTGCTGTGGCTGCCAAGGTGGCTCTGACGCAGGCCCAGCCCAGCTGCAGGGTACAGTCTTAACATTTAACACTTATTTAGGACTGGCTTTGCCACTGTCAGCTGTAACTCCGAGTCTAGGGAGAAGTAACAGATGACGTCAATCTTTGCAAACCATCCTTTCTCTAAGAGCGACTGGGATACAGACAGATTCCTGCCGAGAGGCAGTGAGCAGCAGCAGCCACGGTCCCCCTCTGCCCTTGGACAGCCACCATCTCGCCCTTCTGCCACAGCTGCTCCATCCCTTCTCTCTGCCCGTCTCCCCAGCACCTCCTCCGAGGTACAGTCCCTCCTCTCCTGTCCTGTGGTGTACTCCCCTTTGGGATACACACCACGGGACCTGTTTCAACGGGCTTTCAAAAGGGAAGACGGGGAAGGAAGAAGGACCAAATGGCTCCTGGGATGGCAGCGTGATGGGGGAAAAGGGTCTGGGAGCTGCCAAAACAGAGGCAAGTACAGAGTTTTATGAACAGAGTGCAACTTGTTCATTTTAATCCAGTAAATAGGGCAGCAAATTTGGCAGAAGAAACTCACTTAAAAACTTGTAAGTCAGCTCAGTGACCTGGCACTGTCAGATTAATTTCCTTACATGATGCATTGTTGAACGTAATGTGTCATTATAAATCTTTGTTGCTACAGCTGTTAAAGCCATAAAGAGAAGCAGAGTTATTAATACACTGTGGTAGTAGCTGTCATGCTCCATTCTGTAATTGAGCATCAAATCTGCAGTTGGGAAACTCTTCTGTTTTGTCTGATGTGTGGAGTAACTGCATGTCTGCAGATGCTGAGAGTGTGGAGGCAGGTAGGAACGTCCCACCCACGCGGGGTTATGGTGAAATCCTCCTGCAGCATATCAAGAGCGAGCCCCTTTCTCCGTTGCTGGCTGCCTTTACAAGCCTTTGAGGTTTCCTGCAGGGAGATGCAGCAATCCTTCCTCCCGTTACAGGGATAAAAGTAGACATGTGAAGTCCAGTATAGACACGCAGAGTGTACTAATGCAGGGAACAGCAGTCCTTCCAAAATCTGAGGTTAAATTTGTCACTAGAAGCACAGCGACAGCTGGGAAGTTCCTGCTCCAAGGGATGATGCGTTACCACGTAGGGCTTCCCAGCTCCCACCAAGTTCTGAGCTCAGCAAAAGCCAAGAGACACTCCTCTCCAAGGGGCACGAAATGCCACCAGGCCCCCTCACCAACAGGACCCGTGCAAAACGGGAGCTCCAAGCTCCTGCTGCGTTTAGACGTGAGGAGGACACAAGCCCAGAGTTGCTGTCTCTCACGAATGTCCTCTTGAAGATGTCCCTACCCATTAGCCCTTCCACTGCTTTGCCACGAGCCGCCTCTGGCAACGGGGGCTGTGGGCTGCAGACTCTTCTTCTCACGAACCCTCTGCTGTATATGCCCAAAACTGCTTAAAAGCCGGAACGAACGGAACCGCTTGAATATGCGACAAAGTACGCAGGACAAAACCTTCCAGTAGGGAAGAGGTGGTTACGCCTCTGCCCAGGTCCCCAGCGCTTTTGCTTCCACAGCAGAAGACTGAGTTTTGCCGATCCGGTTGTGCTGTGGGGCTCTGGAGCAGGCAGCCCAGGGAAGCCCAGCATTTTCTTTTCTCTTATGAAGTAGCAGGGTAGACACACGCTGAGATGGAATGCACCCGCTGGAGCGAGTGGGCAGCGGCCTGCCATCTGACTTGTTTTTTCCTTGCACCTGAGCGTGCCCCAACTGCTTAATTAGTCACACGGTTTCCTGGAACCCGGGGGAGAATGAACCGTCAAAAATTTCGGTGGTGCAGGAGAAGACGAAGGCCGAAGGGGGGAGGTGGAGGTGGGGGGAGAAGGAGGGTTTGCAAATCAGACTGAAAAAAATATTTATTTTGAGAGTCGTGAGCAAACTCAGGACACATCGCTTCAGGCTGCAGGTGGCAAACACAGCAAAGAGGGGTACAAAGAAACAGCGAGGTTGTTTAGGGAGAGCAGCCTCGGTTGTGCGAAGTTCTTACGTGCCGAGCTGCCCGTGGGCTTTGCCCTGGGGATTTTGTACTTTCCGCCACTACAGGTTTTCACTTTGAAATCACATCTTTTTCACATTCCCTCATCATCCACAGCCCCGGGAGGCGGTGCGGAGGAGTGTTGTCCCACCGCAACTGGACCATCCCCCTGGGAGTCTGCACCTGCGAGCCCTGCCACTCGACTCTGCTACTGGTTTTAGTTGCAGACGGTACTGTTTGCCCCCACAAATTCTGAAGGCTAACCGAGGTGATTAACCACCTCTTAGTACTCATAAAATCCCTGGATAATATAATCCCACTGTAAAACTCATAGCCCCTACAATAACTTGCACTCGCCTGCAGATTTTCTTCAGATTGCTCAAGAGATGGAAAATCCAGGGTTTCCCCATGGTAGTTTGCTGCAAGTGTTATCCACTTTTGCAATTAAAGCTCCATACACAGTTTGATCTGGTTTTAATTTCCACCCGTCCTTCTTTTCAGTATGCTTTTTTCCCCTGCTAGATTATAGGGGCTGTTATTGAAAAGTTGTCTGCATTCTTTAATGCTTTTTCAGTAGACCTTTTATTTCTAGCTGGCGGCAATGGCAACTGGAAAAGGAGGTTTGGCACAGATAATGCAGTTACATAGCTTAAAATAATCTAAATGAGAGCTGTCAGAGACTCCCCATCCTCAGATACACAGTCGCACCCTTTCCTTTGGATCAGGTTTATGCAACTGAAAACTAATCCATCCAAAGAGGGGATTTGCCTTTGGCTGGAGCAGCCAGGCTGCTGCACACTCACACAGGCACTAGGGCAAGCACGGGAGGTGAGGCAGGGTGACAGCACACTTTATGCTGCGGTGGACTTGGCGGTCTCGGAAGCCTTGGGGCCCACCTCAACTACAGAGAGCCATCTCGGTCTGCTCAGTGGGCCAACAGCACCGCATGGAAACTCTGCAGCTCTGGAAGCCACCGTCCCGCTGTCCGTGTCCCAGCGAGGCTGACAACTGGTGCGTGCCCCCTCCCTGCTGGCACGGGTGAGGGAGTCCTTGACGAGCACACGTGTAGCATCCTCAGCAGGATCTGTGATGGCCCATCCCTTCTGCGGTGTGACAGCTGCTCCCCAGCACCCCAGCTTCGACTGCATCCCCTGCAGGCAGGGAATAACAATCTCCCTTCGCACCACGTTTCAGTCTCACCCTATCAGGTCTGAGGTGACTGCCAGTCTCACCTCCTCCGCAGCCAGCTGGCATCCTGCAAGGATCCAAGAGGCCCTTGCAGACAGTTTTTGCAACAGTTTTGCCTACACCTATCTCGTACAGAGCTGCGCTACAACAGTCCTCCCAGTGACAGATGATTCGGGCTTTCAGGCTCTCTTACCTCATACAGGGGAGACAGGGTAAGGTTACACGTCCCACCTTGAGGAGATAGCTTTACCATAGTTCTTCCTAATGAAATCTGACATTTTACCTGTGCTCAGAAACTTGCAAAGCCTGGCCTATGCTGGGTAAAACTTGCAGCTACACAGTAGAGATCCCTTTGGACAAAAAGGCTTGAGGAGGAAGTCAAGCACTGGGGTCTTTGGAGACAAGAAGGAAAAGCTAAGGCTGGTGATGTGTTGGGTGGCAATGTTTTACACAGGTGTCCTGCTAAAAGCTGAGGGAGAGTATCCTTAACTCCAGGAGGAAAAGTGAGTGCTCCGTCTCCTTTCTCCTTAGAAGAGACGTGAACCTTATGATGGGCAGAAAAAAAGCGGCAGCACCAAGATTTCTCCATTGCTCTATGGTCTTCAGTGGTGTCACATGTAACAAACCTTGGAATCAAGGAAGATTACCAGAAGATATGATGCCTCTTGTCTATGCTGCATTGGATTTCACTGCTGAATGCAAGTCATAGCTCAGTTAACAGTAAGACGTCAGAATAAAAATCCAGATTTAGTTACAATTTTTTTTTGTAATTGTTTTGCAGTTCAAAATCTACTCATTGTGTGAGAGCTACTATAAAGCAGAGGAGCAGGGCAGTTTTCGAGCTGGGCCAGGCATTTGATTTTCAGCAGCAAGAGCCTATTCAGATGTTTCAAACGAAGCCAGTAAGGAATTATTTGGTCTGGCTTCCAGTTTAGGTTGCAATGGGAAGTGTCACCAGTTCATAATGTGCGTAACAAAAAAGGTTCACAGAGATGCAAAACCTGTGACATTAAAAAGGTGCTTGCACTTCGAGTCCTGAATGAGAAGCCTCAGTCTAGAGCTAAGGCTAACTGCTGTCAGCTTTCTTCTGCGTGCCAACTGCACTCCCAGTTAGGTGGATGTGGCCGTGTAACAGACCTTAGCAACAAGCTGATGCACTTCCCAGCAGACTTTCCATGTGCTTGATTTCCTGTAGGCAAGCTCGGCTCAGATGGAGAATCCTGCTCGCAGTGACCGTCCTACAAAGCAGCCAGGGATTGCACAACACGTGAAGGCTCCTCACAGCCCTGCTGTTTGGTTTTCATCATAGAACCATAGAGTCATAGATTAGTTTGGGTTGGAAGGGACCTTTAAAGGTCATGTAGTCCAACCCCCCTGCAGTGAGCAGGGACAGCTTCAACTAGATCAGTTTGCTCAGAGCCCCGTCCAACCTGATCTTGAATATTTCCAGGGATGGGGCATCCATAACCTCTCTGGGCAACCTGTGCCAGTGTTTCACCACCCTCATTGTAAAAAATCTCTTCCTTATATCTACTCTAAATCTACCCTCTTTTAGTTTAAAACCATTACCCCCTGTCCTATCGCAACAGGCCCTGCTACAAAGTTTGTCCCCATCTTTCTTATAAGCCCCCTTTAAGTACTGAAAGGACACAATGAGGTCTCCCCCGGAGGCTTCTCTTCTCCAGGCTGAACAACCCCAACTCTCTCAGCCTGTCCTCGTAGGAGAGGTGCTCCAGCCCTTGGATCATTTTTGTCGCCCCCTTCTGGACCTGCTCCAACAGGTCCACGTCTTTCCTGTGCTGAGGGCTCCAGACCTGGACGCAGGACTCCTGGTGGGGTCTCACCAGAACGGAGCAGAGGGGCAGAATCGCCCCCCTCGCCCTGCTGGCCACGCTGCTTTTGATGCAGCCCAGGATACGGTTGGCTTTCTGGGCTGCAAGTGCACATTATTGGCTCCTGTCCAGCTTTTCATCCACCAGTACCCCCAAGTCCTTCTCTGCGGGGCTGCTCTCAATCCCTTCGTCCCCCAGCCTGTATTGATACCGGGGGTTGCCCCGACCCAGGTGCAGGACCCTGCACTTGGCCTTGTTGAACCTCATGAGGTTCACATGGGCCCACTTCTCAAGCTTGTCCAGGTCCCTCAGGATGGCATCCAGGCATCCTCAGGCGTGTCAACTGCACCACTCAGCTTGTTGTTGTCTGCAAACTTGCTGATGGTGCACTCAATCCCACTGTCTATGTCACTGATGAGGATATTAAACTGGTCCCAATACAGACCCCTGGGGGACACCACTTGTCACCGGTCTCCATCCAGACATTGAGCCATTGACCACTACCCTCTGGATGTGACCATCCAACCAATTCCTCATCCACTGAACAGCCCACCCATCAAATCCATATCTCTCCAATTTAGAGAGAAGGATGGTGTGGGGGACCGTGTCAAAGGCCTTACAGAACTCGAGATAGATGACATCTGCAGCTCTTCCCTTGTCCACTGATGTAGCCACTCCATCACAGAAGGCCACTAGGTTGGTCAGGCAGGAGTTGCCCTTGGTGAAGCCATGCTGGCTGCCTTGAATCACCTCCCTGCCCTCCATGTGCCTTAGCATAGCTTCTAGGAGGCTCTGTTCCATGATCTTCCCTGGCACAGAGGTGAGGCTGACAGGTTGGAAGTTCCCAGGGTCCTCCTTTCTACCCTTTTTAAAAATGGGTGCAATGTTTCCCTTTCTCCAGTCCCCAGGGAGTTCACCTGACTGCCATGACTTTTCAAATATCATGGAGAGTGGCTTGGCAACTGCATCAACCAATTCCCTCAGGACTCTGGGATGCACCTTGCCAGGTCCCATAGACTTGTGTATATCCAGGTTCCTCAGGTGGTCACGAACCTGATCTTCTCTTACAATGGGAGGGACTTTGCTCCCCCAGTCCCTGCCTTGTGCTCCATCCACTCGAGAGGTGTGGGAGGAGAGGTTGCCAACGAAGACTGAGGCAAAAAAGTTGTTGAGTACCTCAGCCTTCTCCTCACCCATTGTTACCAGTTTGCCAGTCTTGCTCATCAGGGGAGTACGCTTTCTTTGACCTTCCTTTTCTGGCTGATGTACCTGTAGAAGCCCTTATTATTCTTTGCATGCCTTGCCAAGTTCAGCTCCACCTGCGCCTTGGCCTTCCTGACCCCATCCCTCATCCCTACACAACCAGGCAGCGTCCCTCTACTGTTCCCAGGATACCTGTCCCTGCTTGCACTGCCTGTCCATTTCCTTCTTGCTCTTTAGTTTGACCAGCAGGTCTCGGCTCATCCATGCCGGTCTCTTGCCTTCCTTTCCTGATTTCTTACATGTGGGGAAAGAGAGCTCTTGTGCTCTGTGGAAAAAATCCTTAAATATCTGCCAGCTCTGTTCTGTTCCCTTGTCCCTGAGGGCAGTTTCCCAGGGGCCCTATTGACTAACTCATTGAAGAGCTGGAAGTTTGCTTTCCTAAAATTCAGGTTCCTGACTTTACTCTTCGCCTGACCCATACCCCTCAGGACTGCGAACTCCACCAGCGCGTGATCACTGCAGCCCAGGCTGCCTCCAGTCTTGATGTTACCAATGAGCTCACTTGCATTGGTGACCAACAGGTCCAGTATCGCATCCCCTCTGGCAGGGCTGTCTATTACCTGGCTCAAGAAGTTATCCTCAATGCATTCCAGGAGTCTCCTGGATTGCCTACAGCTCACCGTGCTACCTTTCCAGTCAGGTGGTTGAAGTCCCCCAGCAGGACAAGAGCCTGAGAGCGCAAAGCCTCCTGGAGTTGGAGGAAGAAGGCTTTGTCAGTAGGCTCCCCTTGATCAGGTGGCCTGTAGTAGACACCAACCGCAAGGTTCCCTTTGTTGCCTCGGTCTCTGATTCTTACCCATAAGCTTTCAGCCTGCTCGTGGCTATTCTTCAGAGACAGCTCTTCAGACTCTATCCATTTCTTGATGTAGAGGGCAATGCCTCTGCCCCTCCTTCCTCGCCTGTCCCTTCTGAACAGCCTGTAGCCATCGATAGCCGCACTCAAGTCATGGGATTCATCCCACCAAGTTTCAGTAACGGCAACTAGGTCGTAGCTTTCTAGCAGCACGGTGGCTTCCAACTCCTCCCATTTGTTGCCCATGCTGTGTGCATTGGCGTAGAGGCACTTCAGCTGGGCTGTTGGCCATGTCACCTTCTTAGAGGAACGCCCCTTAATTCCTTTCAGGTATTTCACTGGTGTTGACCTGTTGTCTCCTATTAGCTCAGAAGCCCCTGGCTCATCTCTGTAAGACTTCAGCTGTGCTCCAGTGCAGCCAGCACGTCTCAGAGCAACAGGCTGAGGGCCCTCGCTAGCACCCCGTCCCTCTAACCTTGGCATGTCATCCCACAGCTTGTCACGGGCAAGCCTGATGTTATCCCTCTCCCCCTTTGAGCCTGTTTTAAAGCTCCGTTTTAATCTCCAAGCCAGTGATTCACAGCCACTAATCTGGATCCCGGTGTGGCTCTTCCAGGCTTCCCAGATAACTGCTCCTCTAGGCCTCCTTTCTGCACCACGCGTGCCGTTGGCATCACAGGACTACTCCGAGGAATAAGGATAGCAGAAATGGGAATTGGAAGTTCAGATGATGGGTTTTCCTGTGGTGCTCACCTCTGATCCATCTGTACCTCTTCTAACCCCCACTGGAGGTTGCACTGGAGCAAGCTCCAGACACCCACCTCAGAAGAGCACACAGAAGAAACCAGTTACTCGAAAACCACTCTGAGCGTGTCGGAGAGTCGATTCTACCCCATCTCCAAAGTAAAAAAAAATAAATCGTCAATGCAAACCACACAAACAGTAGCAAATGGTGGCCTCAAACACACAAGGTTAATTAAAAAACCAATGGGATTTCAATCACACCGTATCGGGAGATTCTTTAACGATATGCGTTTGTTTTCTGAGCGTTTGGAAGGAGGCAGGACAGGGAGGTGGGAGACCCCTCGATTTTAAAAAGGACAAGGTGAGACAGACACTCGTGGATGTAGGGAGGGGAGAATTGTGCTGGTACTCACAGATGTGTGGGGATTATTATGGAAATTATTACTTAAATGCTGGTAAGGGAAGAAGAAAGCAGTGCCCCGACATCAGTTCCCGGGTGCCTCATGCCCGTCAAGGCTGCCGGCCTGCGGCGGTGCCCAGCAGGGACTTCCACAGCCGCCATCGCGGGGCGGCCCACGGGTGACACCCCCCCACACCCAGAGCCACGAGAGACACCGGCCCCGCCGCCCCCCCCAGGCGGCAGCCATCTTGGGCGCGGCGGCCGCAGCGCCGCCATCTTGGGGGCGGTGCCCTGCCCAGCCGCGGGCGAGCCCGCCGCCATGGCGGCGGCAGCGGGGTGCCGGGGAGGCGGGATGGTGCCGGTACTGCCGGGGCTCTACGTGGGCGGCGCGGAGTCGTGCTCGTCGCCGGAGTCCCTGGCGGCGGCGGGGGTGGTGGCGGTGCTGACGGTGGACGCGGAGGAGCCGCCGCCGCCGCCGCCGGGGCTGCGGGCCATGCACGTCCGGGCGCGGGACGAGCCCGGCGCCGACCTGCTGAGCCGACTGGACGACTGCGCCGCCTTCATCGGCGCGGCGCGGGCGGGCGGCGGCGCCGCCCTCGTCCGCTGGTGAGGGCCGGGGCGGCGGGGGGCCGGCCGCGTCCCCCCGGGGCGGCGCTCCTGACGGCCCGTCCCGTCCCTGCAGCCAGGCCGGGGTGAGCCGCAGCGTGGCCGTGGTGACCGCCTACCTCATGAAGACGGAGGGGCTCGGCTGGGAGGAGGCCTACGCCGCCGTCAGGGCCGCCAAACCCGACGCCGAGTGGGTCCCCGCTCCCCCGCCCGCCCCGCTCCGCGGCCCGCCCGGCGCCCCCCCTCACGGCGCTCTCGTCTCGCCCCCGCCGCAGGGTGAACGCGGGTTTCCGGGGCCAGCTGAAGCTCTACGAGGCCATGGGCTGCGCCGTGGACGGCGGCAGCGCTCTCTACAAGCGGTACCGGCTGCGGATGCTGACGGAGAGGTACCCCGGTGAGCGGCGGCGGGCGGCCGGGCCGGCCTCGGGCGGGGGCGGCTGCGGGGGGCGAGGAGCGGCCTCCCGGGCCCCGGGGGCGGCCTCGCGTGGGGCCCGCCTGTCCCGAAGGGAACACGGAAGGCCCTGCCCGAGGGGCTTGACTTTGAGCATTGCCCTCAGAGCAGCCCAGCCTCGAGGTGGCTAGGCAAGCGTCGGCGTCGTGCCGGGTCTAGAGAATCGTGTGTAGCTCATCGGTGGGGAACCAAGTGTCCTTGGGGCGCGCCGGAGGAATAAGATCCGCGAGGAACTGTCCTCGTCAGCAAAATTCACAAATGGTCGATTTGATGCGTTTTCCGAGTTTTATGTACCTGGCTAGGCAAACTTAACATCCTCTAAAAAGAAGTCAACGGAATTAAAAAAAAAAAATAAAAAACAACAAATGCAAAACTGAGATAAAGGTGAAATCGAGGTATGAAGGTAACTCTCATACCTTAAGTTGCAAAAGGTTGGCTGTAGTAGGTATGTGTGCATATGTGAAATCTTATAAAATAATAATCCGTAGCTCTTCCGCAAGATCTCGGCGCTGCGTGCTCAGCGCGACAGTGCTCTCTCCGCTCGTGTGTCATTCCTAGCAGTTCCCATTCATAAGCTCTCTGTACGTGTGCTAAAAGATTGGCAGAACTGTCCCAACTCCTCCTCTGCCTTTACTTTCTGTTTAAGTGAGAACATAAAGCAAAATGCAACTATTCTACTGTTGCTAAGGCCAAAGCCTAGCTCACGGCTCCTTGCATTAAGTGAATCCCAGTCTCAGGTGTGGTGGGATGAGGGTCTTTCATTTTCAGCTTATCTAATGGAATTGGTGAGTGGACAGACGAATGCGAAGAAGGTGGCTTCTGCGTGCCGTGACGGGCAGAGGCGCAGTGCTGTCTTGTCCCACAGAAATGCAGCGTGGCTGCGTTAATCTGATTCACAACTTCGTACTGACCCCTCTGCAGAACTTCAAGACTTGCCCCGAGAAGTCTTCGCTGTTGATCCAACCAGTATATGTCAAACTCCAAACACAGAGGTTCTCTACAGGTGCAGGAAATGCAGGTATTGAACTTCTTATATTTCTCCATTAAATGTCATTTTGAAACTGACTCAAGAGAAAAAGAGCCTGTGTAAACCAATGGGCACGTCGTTATTGTCAGGACAGGGATGAGCTCTTCCCCAAGTTTCCATCCAGCGTACGCCACAGAAAAAATTAGACAAATAGAAGTATCTTACGAGATACAAAATTTTTGTTCCTTGAAGTTGTGCAGCACTTGTGCAGCCTAACCTGCCATGTTCTATAGGCAGGCATAATTCCCCCTGGCTTTGTGAAGCTGCTTGCTCTGAAACCATAACTTCTAGTTTGTCTTTGACAATCAGTTTGTCCAGAATAAATTTCTTGTAGATTTTGGGGGGTTTATTGCATTCCAGCTACCTTTTATGGATTGTTTAAAGTGAAATTGGAACGATCCTGCTAATTCCTAGGTGTAACTTCCTTCAAGTATATGAGTGTAGATTTGAAGTTTTAGTAGACAGGAACTGTTTAAAAATAGATCTACATAAAAGACAGCATACAGCTGTGGGGCAGAGCCCAAAGCTACAAAAGTCACTAGATTCGTTCAGAAGCAACCTGAAAGGAGTCAGTGCCTGCTGACCTTCTAGACTAAATTAAAAAAATGTAGGATTTGTAATCCTGCTTAATTACTTACCGTCAGGTTAGGTTCGCGTCCCTGTTTTCTGTCGTCTGTAGGTTTCCCCAGTACACAAAAAAAAAAAAAACAAACCAAAACAAAAACTATTTTACTTCTTTTTCTCCCTCTGTCGTGGAGGGCAGGCGCGCACTGTTCCGTAGTTCCAGCATTTTGTCCCACACGGAAGGAAGCGGACCGACAGCCTTTGCCCACAAGAGGATAACGGGCTCTGCTCAGCTTTCCGGCGACGGCCGTGAAAAGTGTACTTCTTACTTCACGGAGCCCGTGCAGTGGATGGAGCCAGCGTTGCTCGGAGTAATGGAAGGACAGGTGAAGGGGAGCATGTGCTTTATTTTTTGGGTGGTTTTTTTTTGCAAAGGCAGAACAAACTGTTTCTGTTTCCCCACGTGAAAGCCCCCACACGAGGACCTAGGTCTCCCAGCCTTTCTCGCCTGAATTTTGCAGCTTATGAACAGAGTCTTGAATGTTAAATATCCTTTTGTAAGGAAACGAGCTGGTGATCTTGTTGGACTGAGAACACTAGCGAGGGTGTCGGACAGGGTTTATCTGCTGTTTGTTTTTAGTATGAGAAAGAGTTTCTGCGACTTACAAAACCCAGTGTGGTCTCAGGCTGACTGAGGCTTTCTGGAGTCTAAGAGACTGGCAAAATGGTACCAGAACCACACCGGCCCTGAGCAGCTACGTTTCCACCCCCTCCCTTCTGCCGGCACGGCTTTCTGCTACACCCCAGGGCAGGACGAACAGCAGCCATACCGGTTTGGCTTTTTTGGCCTGTTTTTCAGTCCCTTCTGTGAAGTGTTACAAGGGAAGGAGCTGGCTCAGCGCAGGTGTGCACAATTTAATGTATCCTAGAAGTACATTTTAAATAGAACTACATCTGCGTGCGCCTTAGGGAGGGTCTTGTGTTTCTCTTGCAGCTTCTGTGTCCCAAATGCACGTCGAAGCTGGGCTCCTTCAGCTGGCGGGGTGAGCAGTGTTCCTGCGGCCGCTGGGTGACGCCTGCCTTCCAGATTCACAAAAGTCGAGTGGATGAAGCAAGGATGCTGCCAGCTGGCAAAGGCGGAGCTGCCAAAACCTGAACCCGTCCCTTCCCTCGATGGCTTTCCTTGCGTCCACAGAGAACTGCCGGCTAGTCTGTGGTTGCCAGGAGGGAGCTTGTGACTTCCACCCCTTTGTAATGCAGTGGAATTATTTGAACATCTGCTCTATTCAAGCTTTCTGTACCTTTAATATACATATAAAATAGCGAACACTTCTTTCAAAGAGGCGTTATGCAGCGGTCAAATACGTACAAAAATTCCTGAATGTGAGGTTTTTAGTATATTTTTACTTCATCTGTTGCTATTTACAGCAGGTCTCATCTCCTTATTTAAAAGGATTGCTAACAAGTTCCTTTCAGGCTGTGGCCACAGCAGTGCTGCTTATCTTCCGATCCGGAAGTTCAAAGCCGTTTGTCTGAAACACACAGCTGAGATTTTTAGGAGGTATATGCCACAACACGGGACGGGGCAGGGAAATATTTTAAGGCTTAGCAAAGTGCCATCAAACGGTACAATTACAATCGTTGCGTTAGCACGCGTGGCAGCTACTAGCAGTGGAAGTTCACACTTGTATTACAATAAAAGGAGTCCTAAAGATCTCTGCTCCAAGCGTATTTACTACGCTGTAACTCTTCCTTTCATGCGGTATCTGAGGAGATGATGCAAGCTGCACTGGAATGGGAGAACGGAGGCAAAAATGTCCCTGCTGCGTTGCTGCTTACAAGTTTAAAGAGAGAACCTAACATGAAGTAAGATTTTAAGGAAGTGCAGTGTGCTGTGCGCGCCACTGCGGCACAGGTTTGGTTTGACAGAAGGGAACAGGACAGAAAGACCTACTTTAAATCCATTTTATTCTCATTGACTTCAATTTTTTTTTTTTAACCACAATTGCCAGCAACATACATTATGAAATATACAAGATAAAGTAGGTGGTGGGGTTCTGCCCATCTTTTCATTCCTCCCACAGCTGCAGAGGGAAGACTTGCAGGACAGAGTGAACATCAGAATCTCAACACTGAGAACAGACACAAACCAAAAAAAAAGACAAAAATAGATATGAAACTGTTTGAACTGGTCACACTTCAGGGCCAGATACAGCACAATAAATATTAGAACTGCATTATCTTAGACATCTTCTGTAAAGTTTATAACATCCTCTATTTAAAGAGATAAGACCATCTGGTTTCTAGCATGAAATGCTACATAGTACAGTGGTGAAGGGTACGAATGATGAGGAATCCAGCAAGGGCTTGGATGGTGACTACTCATTCACACATGCTCATTGGTAAAATAAGCAGCATACACTGAAAGTTTAGTGAGCTGTAAACATAACCATTCACTACCAGAGTATCAGCTGGAGGAGTAGGTTCTTTTGGGAGACCCACAAATAGTTAATCCCTCTCAGTTTCAGCTGGGCTCTCCCTGACAAACAGCAACTCAGACCGTAATGGAAGCGGCAGCATTTGGTCCGTGGCGCGAGATCCCTTCCCATCGCTACCCGTTCAAAGCTGGCAGCCGGTGGAAATACTTTGGTGCGGAATTACCGCTTGCACAGCCACGCCACTAGCACGGTGTCACCTACAAGGGTTACTGTTTTGTGCCCGTCACAAAGCCGTCGCTGTCAGCTGGAAGCCAGCT
This sequence comes from Morus bassanus, assembly GCA_031468815.1. Lineage (NCBI taxonomy): Eukaryota > Metazoa > Chordata > Aves > Suliformes > Sulidae > Morus > Morus bassanus. Next base: position 132,658,884 of record CM062568.1, on the reverse strand, counting down.
GGGCACAGAGGGCTGCGTGACAAAGCAGCCCTGGATGCCTCCTGACACAAGCGAGAGGCAGAGGCTGGAGAGGGTGCCAGCATTTCTCTCCCTCTCACTCCACAGCAACGGCACGAGTGCTGGGCTCCTGGAGTTTGACAGGAAGGCTGCTCTATGCTCATTCCTCACCTCGTACTACTTTTTCCCATAAACAAGCCCAAGACACAGCAGTTTCGGCTGCTTGACAGAGCAGAAGATCAGAGTCACCCGTTTCTCTTGCATCGTAATCAAAAGGCAGGAGTAAATACGTTTTGTACGTTTTGTCAACCTTCCCCCCATTCATCCCCTGCCCCCAGAAGCGTAGCATCTCACATTCTCCCTACACGAGAACTGGGGACCTTCTGTGCCGCCGCCAAACAGGCCACGCGAGCACAGGTGGAGGAGGAAGGTTAAGCACACGCCTGCCTTCCCTTAGCGTGACCTGGGCACTGCGCCGGGAGACGGCTGCGCCGGCAGACGGAGCACCACCGAGGAAGGACTGTATTCCCGGTCCACGCACGTGGCGTCACCGTAACTTGCTACGCCTGTCCTGCAGTACACGGCATCAGCCACAAGCTTCACAAACTAAAGCAGCTGAGTGCTGTGAAATTTTAGGGGGTGAGTGGGAGGCAAGAAGGTTAAGTTCTGCTGGAAGCTGAGCACCTATGGCTTTGATTTTAGCTGATGCCGAGTCCAACAGTCCTATCTGTATTAAGTAGGAAAATAAAATTCTGTTTCTCCAGTGTACAAAAGTATACTGGCTGCTTGTATGTGCTCATCTTCTAGTTAGTCCCTTCTTGAAGAGATCCAGAACTACCACATTTCAATACCAAGAGACGCAGCTAAGGGTTGCAGAAGGGACAGAGCAGTGAAGAATTTCTGGTTGTATCAACACGGCATCAGAATACGGTCAAAAATTCTGTTCGAGAATAGGGAGTTCTACGTCATGATAGTCACTTAGCAAAGTGCCCTTACCACTGCCAGCTCAGAATGTACCGCGTGACTGCATTAAGATCTACACCTCCTCTGCCGGTACAGCTCAACTGGTTATATCCCAAGGTGAAAGACGGCTTACCAAGAGAGCTGGGAGACGCAAGGTGAAATTTTTCCCACCCTAGAAGTGTACAACAGCATTCCCTCACTCAGCCAGGCCCATTCACGCATCACTCGCCATTTCAGACACACAAAGCAATGCCAAACACAAACAAAGAGGAATGTTTTGTAAGGACACTCTCCGAGTATGAACAGGGAAAACATAGGGCTATTTATCAACTCAAGTACTGTTGCATCATTCTTGTAAGGTAGGGAAGCAGAGGAGTTGAGATGAGGAATTGAGAGGACAAACTGGAGTGGTCGCAGAGGTCGAGCCTAGTCTTCCAGACTGCGAAATGCGTTCTGCATATCCTCAAACAGCTGAGCATAGTCCGCCTTGATTTTTGTTTCACCGTCTTTGACAGGGTCCTGAAAGATAACGCAGCAAACGAACAGATCTGTCAGGAAAAGCCTCGGGTACTTCAGATGACCCTGCTTTGCCAGTGCTGTAACTTCTCGACATCGGGATTAACACTTGCTAACTGCAGGGCAGGCATTATAGCTCCATCTCCGCCTCCTGTCTGTCTCACCAACAGCCACGAGGTTTAAATCTCATTCTCTTTCCACGTTCAGTGAGCAGGCAGAATGGATACTGGACAGAGAATTTTTTTTTTTTCCGTGACCAGTGGTTATTTTATTGAAAAGCAACTGATTTGAAGAGGATTCAGTAATACTGAGGATCTTAGTTAATGCTGTGTGATTCAAGAGCTGCGGTGATTAATGCCAGCTCCTATCCCCAAAGCAAATAGAGTAAGCGTCTCTGTGACTCAGAAATGCTCTGCTGTACTTTTTGGGGTGAATCCCCTATAAGTGCAAGAGTTACTTTGCCATCACTCAGAGGTCACTCGGTTCCAATCAAAATCTTATTGTGCAATTGTAACAAGCTCAAAAACATCTCTGTACAGCTTCATTTTCTCAGAATACTTTTCATGAAAGACAAGGGCAAAAAAATGTAACAATCAGCTTTACTCTGCGGCTGCAAGGCCTTCCCCGCAAGAAGCATTAACTGCCAGGCTGTGAAATCTGTTCAATGTCTTCACCGTTCCCCTCTCAGCACTACGTTCCTCTGGGTCAGCGTGGCGCTTGGGAAACACAGAGGACTTACACATGTGGATGCAATCCTCCGCCATTGTCTCTCCAAAGTACACAGACCGCAGGCTGCGGGACATTTAAGTTCTTACGCCTTTTAGACTGTTACCCAGGAAGTATAATTTTCCTTTCATAACTATTCCTGTATTAGAGGGCTGGCTCCACTTAAGATGTGTTCACCCTCTCAATTCTCTTTCTCAGCCATGCTGTCCACTGCTCTGCTTTATGCCAGATGCCTTCTGGTGGCCAGGGTTTGTAAAAAGTGTATTACTTCCCCTATTTCTATATAATCAGTTCTCAAAGAAGCTCATGTCCCCAAGTGTATCACGTTATGTTCTTGATGCTTTGAGAATATATACCAGGGATCTGCCTACTGCAGAAACAAGCCAGTACCCTGCAAGAATAGGATCCCTTGGCAGGCCGGAACACTGAATTTTAAACGCAATTTTCTCTTATGGTACTTGTTCTTGAAAGATTTGTGATATCAGCTTATAAGAGTTGTAACAGAACAAGCATCATACTTCACAGAGAATATTCCTCAGCTACTTGAACATCAGCCAGCATCACAGGTTACTGTCCTACCAGTAACTGCTACGCCAGCACACGCCAGATGAGTTTTAGGAAAGCTGTACTCTAAACAGATGGCTACTGAAGTTACGCAGAGTAGATGCTCTGAGCCACTTGTTTTCTCTTTAGCCCGTGATGAAGTTACTCCTCCCTTCCTCTCCTCCCAGTTACCTGCCTTAGGCCCTGAAGCCAAACACAGGGGACATCACGTATTACTGCAGGACACAAGCATTTCCTTCCTTAACTTCTATTTAAAATAGCTTGATCAATATTTCTATCATTTACTTTTTAGCACATTCCTGGATTTAAACTTTAGGCTGCTTTTATCTGCTAAGAGTCTCCTTAGAACATGTTATAATTTTTTTTATAGACTTTTATCACAAAAACCCCCAAAACAAACAGGAAAGGTGCTTGTACTATTACCATGAATATACGTAACATAAAAGGGACTACTGAAGGTGGGGTTGCCAAGGCTCTGCAGCCAGCATGACCCAGATTGATTTCTGTACTGACTATTCCTGTGCTCACAAACTAAAACCAGTTCTTAAGCGTATTCAGAACGATTGCAAAAAGCCTTTGTTGATACACCTTTATCTAAGGCAACTGATGACCACCTTTGAATAAAAGCCTTTCAGAGGCCCTGGAAGCTCACAAAAAGCAGTGTAACCTTTCTGTAAGGCGCCTTACAAACATACCTTGAATTTCATGGAGGTAAGTCTGTAGAGGATTTCACTCATGTTCTCTCGGATGATGGACCACGTGATCTTATTGTCACTCTGGGCTGTGGTTTCTACAGCACGGCGTGCCATGTCATAAAATGCAATCATATTGGAAAGCATTCCCACTGTTTTGTAGAAAGGGCAGAACCTGATGGAACAGAAAAGGATCTGTCAGGCATCTTGGAACAGTTAACAGGACAAGCCTTTGCTCCTGCCTTCACAACAACTCTGAATCCTCACCTGAAAGAAAGAGCGCTAGCCTGCTTTACTCCAGGTATTTTTGATACATACCGCCAAAGGAGACAGACTGCCTCTAACAGGTGCCGCATTTTTAAACAGGTGAATCATAGGCTAAGACAACCACCCTGAAGTGAGGCTTCTGAAGCAGCACCCAAACACTGGGCAAAACGGGAGACGACAGGAACCATCGCTGTACAAGTCTCACATTTCAATCTGTGCCAATACTAACGAGAAAGGGAAGACACCAGAGCAGCCAATGGAATTCCTCCTTCCTGTTTGGTCCATCACGGGAGCAGGCCTCTTCCAAGCAGCCTGGGATGACCTGACAGCTCTGCAAGATTTCTTTGCTCGCAGGAAAGGGAGTGTTTCTACGACAAGAGCACTCCACACACAAAAAGCTCCATTTTTAATGGGTAGGTGACTGCCGTGGAAGGTACCTCATTATTACTTATAAACTCCATCATGCTGCTTCCTGTGCTTCCCTATCGCACACAAGCACACCTGCCCTAGTAACCTAATCAAAGGCACGCACCATTACAGAGTGATGTACATCTAAATTTTTAGTGAGGAAGTATTTCAAGACCTCCTGATCTGCCTGGGCTGGGGAGTGAGATGAAGTACAAAAGACCCCATGTCGGGGTGTTAAAACACGAGGATAGCAGGGAAAGAAGCAAAGCAGACAGGGATAATAAGCATTACACTAGGGAAAAGATCCAGTAAGCTTTTTTTGATGGATCAAACTTACTCAAGAATTATGCAACAGTAACTGAAAGCAGATTCTTGCAGTCCCCCATGCATTGCTAGAACAAACAGGAAGACCTTTGGGTGTTGACTCTGAAAATAAAGTGGTCCTCTCCTCCTCCTAAGGAGGATAGAAGGACATGCTATTGCAGAAATATGGGCTAACTGAACAGTACAATAGATGAGGGCCCGAGAAACTCAGAGGCTGTGACTGCATTCGGAAAAGGTCTGCGTGCCTTGGGCAAGACAACGTGAATACGCTCTTTGCTGGCATACCTGAGCACAGTTCTTCCATTTGTTTATGGTGAGTAAAATTAATTTCTGCACCAGTCTGTTTCCAAATAAGGTAAGCTGTCTAAACCCAGGCTACACAGGGCCAAGAGGGCAGACTGGCCAGTCAGATCTCACCTGTCATAAGGCGTATAACCATTCTGTTGCAAGAAGTCATCTTTTATCAGCTTGGCAACCTCCAAGGTAATTTTATCTGTTTCTGCCAGGGAAGCCTAGAAAAAGTAAGTACGCTGTTAGTTTAGTACTCAAGTCCACGAGGACATGGTATGTCCTGGCCAAGAACTGTTATCTTCCGGTGCCTGTTTTCTTCCCACCCTCTTAAGACGACTTCCAGCAGAATTCTGTCTCTTGGGTATTTCTCACTCCCTGCTATGGAACAGCCGATTTAATTGATGGCCAAATTAAGATGGGCCAAACAGTCAATAAGTCTACTTTAAGTCTATCTGATGATAAACAATGGAAAGGAAGTTTCCTTTAAGATAGTGGAAAAGCCACCAGACACAGAAAAACGCACACAGCTCTGCTATGAGGGTTGTTAAAACATCACCTTCCTACATAAAGAGGTAAATTCATTTTTACCTTCCTCTCCTCAACCCCTATGTCCCTGGAAGAAAACCTAGATCTCAGCATGCTAGATCAATATGTAATCTTAAGGATTTGATACTAGCCTCCACAGCTGCCGATGGGTTTTCCCTGTCTGGCATTTAAGAAAAGCAATGGAGTTGATGACAATGCCTGTCATACTCTGCAGGGCAGCCACAACCCTGCTGCACACTGCTGCTGTTGGCACCACAGGTCACTCCACCTTCACTGTCCTTTTGCTAAAGGGGGCAGATTGAGTTTTAAGTCCCCCAGCTTGCCTTCTAGACAGAAATTTTGGACCTTCTTTCACGAGGAGACAGAATTCAGAGCTAAAAAGAAAAAAATACGTCTGATTGTTTTTTAACAATTCCCTCTTTTAAAGGTTTGCTGCAGTTATTGCCCAAGCCCAGACTGAAAGAAACTGTTAAAGATAACATCTTTGAGAACAAGATCACCAGTTCCAGTACTTCTATCATGGGAATAACGCCTGGCTTATTAATCTTAATTAATATTTAATAAATGAATATGTAATAGTTAATCCTTACTGAATTTATATTTTGTAAATATTTAAATCAATAATCAATAACAAGCACTGGCTTATCAATATCCCTTCCACACCAAGGAACTGATTCTACCCTGCTCTGTAAACTAGTCTTTTAGAACATGTTTTTGTAAATAGAAAACTGCAGGAGACCCTAAGATCACATTTCCTTTTCTTTGAAGACACATGTAGAGAGGAGAGCTCTGCTAGGCCAGATCTGGTGAACAGCCCCATCTCAGTTGGGCTAGATCATCAGTGAATAGGGAGAGCACCGGGCCAAACTTCCTCCAAATAACTAGTTAATACATGTTACCACAGACTACCACCACCTTGTAAATGCTCATCTGAGCACCATGGGATTAAGTTACTGTCAAGTATATGCTAGGCACCTGTCAGTTATCACATTTACAGTGCTAAACTGAAACACAGGGTTTTCACTGGGTCCCTTTTGAGAGCTCTCAAGGGAAGTTTTCCTGCCCAAGTTCAGCTTTCTCTCCAAAACAGTGAAGTGAATGAAGGAAATTAAAGAATGCCTGTAAAATGGAGCCATATGTCATGTCACAGGTTTCCACAGAGAAACCAGGTAATCACCAGTTTAGAAAAAGCAGACATCACTTCTGTGTCTACAGGCAAGCTTGTAAATGCCAACACCTCTGTTCTGCTGCTGGCAACATGGCTTCTAATAAAGTCAGATGACTTCAACAGTAAAGATCAGTCTGCATCATTTCTCTTACAAAGATTACTTCCAGTGGAGTACTATCGTAGGTTGCAACAGAGGGCATTTCAGCAGGATTAGAACACTGAAGCAACTGAAGTTTCTTAACTCCAGCATTAGATGCCTTGCAATCTAATTTGCATGGGAAAAGTAGCGTCAAGCCAAGGTTTATCAAATCTAAAAAAGTATTTGTCACTAAAAGTCAAACAACATTTAAGACAGTTGGAATAAAGTACAGTTAGAGGCAGAAGAGCTTGACATCTCCCCGTGACCATTTGCCTTTTTTTTGCATAATGCAGCATCCATCAAGTCTGGTCTAAGCCATGGTCAAAAGCCTCCACTAGCTGTTAGGAAAAGGAGGATGGCTCACTGACACCACATTTCCTCACAGCTGGTTACTCACCTTCCCCACAAGCTGCACAATCTCCGCAAGGTCCTCTTCCTCCTGTAGGATCTCTTTGGCCTTTGTCCTGAGAGGGACAAACTCTGTAAAATGCTTGTCATAGTACTCGTCCAGGGCACGTGTGTATTTGCTGTAACTGATCAGCCAGTTGACAGAGGGGAAGTGCTTGCGTTGTGCCAGCTTCTTATCCAGGCCCCAGAAAACCTGTCAGAAGCCAGAAAGATCAACCAGCGTTCGAAATCAAAAGCAAACCAAAAGAATTGAAGGCAAGTAAAAAACCCAACCCAATAAAGAAAGCAAGTTTGAGCAAACGCAACATGGCAAAGGCTATCACAAATCTTCTGATGAAAGCCTGAGAGAGAAAAAGAAAGCCTTCCTTATGTTACTATAACTATGGCAGTGACTTTCAAATACACTTCTCAAAAAAATGATGCATCTTTGAAGCTGAGTTCAGATTAACTCAGCTTGAGACTCCTCATGAGGGAGAAGTCAGCCGTAACAAAGACAATGTCAATTCTGGACTCTAATTAAGTGGAGCCCTATTAAATATAACTCCTTTTCCCAAAAGAGGGCTGGGCAATCAGTTGAAAGGCATTCTTCTCCCGGTCAGCTGCTCTGAGGATTTTTTCGTGGTTTCAATGCACCTATTAAGAGCGGTTCACTTTCCGTCTCAGCTGAGAGCAGCCACATTTGAAGTGCAGCTCAAAGGGCAGCAATCAGGAAGCACGCGGATATTCCTGAGCAGTCAGCATCGGAAGGAATTGCTGCCTTCGCTCCCTCTTCCAAAGGAATCTCAAACAAGTCAGTTCAGAGACCATCTCATAAGGTCGCCTTTTACACTGCTGCAACATTTTCCAAAGCACCCTACAGAGCTGCCTCTGTCAAACCAAAGCTCTCACACCCCAGCCACTGGCACAAATGCACTGAAGCACAATCATTTCAAGTCTAACAAAGTGGACAGGAGAGCTGCAACATCGTGGGACGTACCTGAACAATGCCCAGAGTAGCAGATGTGACAGGATCAGAGAAGTCACCACCTGGGGGAGAGACACTGAGCAGGAAGAGATAAGGAAAAGTTATCAGAATTGCTTTCACAGTTTAAACTGAAGTACCAAACATATGGCTGCACAGCTTTGTGATCACAGAAACCAGAAAAGTCAACACAATTTCAAGTAAGTAACAGATTACAAGCTTCCACTGCAGAAAGTGTTTGATGCATACCTACACAGGTATAATATCAAGCATACCATGAAATATAGTTATATCAGTGACTGATTGACAGTATCAAGGTATGATTTCAGTCACTTAAGCTCCAGGTAGTAACTGGCTTGGATTATCAAACCTATCTCAATTGGAACAGATTCAGCAAGCGTGCTGATAGGACACTGTGAAACACAGCACAATGATTATTTCACAGAAAACAATATCCCAATTTGAAATTATTACAGATATCACCTATACAATACCCACTTCAACTTCATTTGGGCTTGACACCCTAATATATGCCTTCCCAGAGATTAAAAAAAAAAGACATTCTTCCAACCTCAAAAGCACAACTCATTTGTGTACGTATGTTGTGGACAGCGGAACTAAGCAGAGCAAAGAATGGACTCAGGTGTTCTTGCAGACACCAGAGGCTCTCCTGAAAACGTGTTGGGGAGAAATTCACTTTGCCCACAGTATGATACACAAATCAATATAGCCTAGAAGAATGTCTGGGGACCACGTGCATTTTCACAGCCCATCACAGCCTGAGCTTTGCTGCTCCATGTAATTATACTCTATTTAAGCAAGAGAATGGTGATTTGTTATGCCCCCAAGTGCACACACTGCTGCTCTAACTGCCCCTTCTTTCCTGCTCTCAGCATGGTTTGACATACTTTTCAGTGACAGCTCTAACGACATTCTTCCCTGAGCCATTTGCTCCAATTGCTGCAAGTGACTGCGATTCCCCACCTCACAGAACTACCTATCCACATTCATTCTTTCTGCCCCCACACACAATTTAGCAGTGGTTCTGCGCGAACAGAGACTAAACGTCTACCTACTCAACCACATATTTTTAGTTCTGCAGCTGCACAGAGCAACAAGACTTTCTCTTTGTCTGAAAAATAGGTACTTTGACATACAAAAACACAGAGGAAGAACTGCAGCCAACGCAAAGCAAAGCAAAGCAATGCAACACTCACGCTCCAACAATGCTGACGCTGCCTTCCCTCTCAGGATTTCCCAGACACTTCACTCTGCCAGCTCGCTCATAGAAAGAGGCTAGACGGGCACCAAGGTAGGCTGGATAACCACTGTCTGCAAACACCAACACACAGAAATTGAGTCAAAGGCTCAGAGTTTAAAGGATGCATTTGCAAGACGAGGCTGAGAAGAGACTACTCACCAGCTGGCATTTCAGCCAGTCGCCCTGAAATTTCTCTGAGGGCCTCAGCCCATCGGGAAGTGGAGTCTGCCATCATACTGACATGGTAGCCCATGTCCCGGAAATACTCAGACAGGGTGATTCCTAGAACAAAGACAACAGCATGCTGCAGGATACAGTTCAGAAAGGAATTCTAAGCTTGTATTTTGTCACTAAGATGCAAATAAGCCAAATTATTTAAGTTTACATTTTGATGGAAACAGACACTGAAAGTTATTCTTTATTCCCACTAGATCATGTCCTTGCTGTCTTTTTTTTGTTTATTTCTTCTCACTCTCCCCATTTTTGCTTATGAACCGCTCCGGCTCATCTTACATTCCCGTGTATTTCTTTGAAGAGACACGGAAATGCCACTGATGCCACTCTTTGCCTCACTGAAACCACAAACAAAGCCTCTTCTTACTGTAATATGTCTCCTTCCCTTTCAAACTACCACAATACAACACTGCGAAAAGGTTGGTCATGTTTTATCTTAATTATCTGACAACTTTTCATAAAAAATAATTTAAAATAACCTCTAAGAAGCTAGAAAGGAAAGAAGACTAGCTTGCCTACTCAGTGAGTACTATTCCTGCCCATTAAGTGGCTGTACTTGGCAGCAAAAAGCTATTTACAAACAAAAGCTTACATAATTAACACATGGAGAAAAACTACATGAGAGCTGGTGCAGTAAGTTCACCTTATAAGCAAAATTTACTCAATATTCGGAAACTGTAATTATATACAAGCAAGCCAAATTCAATTAAGATACTAGGACTTTGTGCAGGCAAGGCCCGAAAGGGTTGACTTCTGAAACTAAGCAGGTTTCTTGGTACTGACCACCTCAGGAACTGAAAATACTAGAGCACAATGGCTTGCTCTACACACACAGCTTTTTCCAGTCTCCTGTAAATCTTACCAGTATAGATAGAGGCTTCTCTGGCAGCCACAGGCATGTTGGAGGTATTTGCTACCAGAGCTGTTCTCTTCATGATGCTTTCTACCTTGCCATCAACTTCCATTGTTAACTAAAATGCAAGAAAAGAGGGGGGAAAAAAAGTAACAGTAGCAAGTTTTTTTGTTGTTTGTTTTTTTACTGTATTAGTCGCCTTGTATCAGGATACTCTCCTCACAGCTACTCTACCAAAAGCAAGAGACTAGATTCAAGATTTCAGGATACTATGCTGGTTTGCCTTCCAGATTGCGCACAGCTTAACTCCAATGTACGTGCCTCAGCCTCATCTCATCTTCTGCAACTGGCAAATCCCTATTGATCCCATTCAAATGAGTAATGACAAATCCACTGCATCAGGAAGTACATTATCCTCTCGCAGCTTACTAGGCTGGAAAAGCCAAAAAAATCTTAGCCTCTTCCGCTAGGAATCAGAGAGCTTTTTTTCCCCATCTACACCGATCCAAGTTCGTCTTTGACAACTGGACATAAAACCACATACGTAACCCTGGTGAAGCCTCACAAGCACCTGAACAACCGAATGCACATCCTGACATTTGTGTAGAATTCCACTTATGAATACCCTGGGATTTACCTTTTCATGGCCACCTCAGCTTGACTTTCTCATCTTGTAATGAATCAACACACCCAAGCCTTTTACCCCTTATTTCTGACAGTGAAATTTCAACCTAACTGTTCAGACTATCTGGCTTCTTTCCCATATTTTACAGAAGACTGTGCTACAACTAATTCACTAACGTACAACAACAGGTAGAAGGATTGGTAAACCCGTTGCATCTTTTTTCAAACCAGACGTTTTCTACTTCCTTGAGAAGTTATTCCAAAGCCTAACATTATCTAACTAATATTTGGTAACTCTTTGTATCACCACCCTGCAGCCTGTAAATACAGATGCTGCATTTGCTATGCATGGTTAATTATAGAAGTTAGAGACATGACCAGTGAAAGATAAGGTGCTTATAACTGTGCTAAATTACACCTTGGCATTCATTTTGATTTTATTTTAAATAAGTTAGAAGGTACACCCAAAACCTAGTCCAGATGTTTATTGAGGGGCCACTGAAATCATTCTTGAACGAGCCAAAAGGGATTTCTGCTACTACAGCCAGAACTTACAGCAGGGAGGCAAGAAGATCATTTCAAGTCACTCTACCAGCGTGGCATTTTATTCAGTTACAATACCAAGTCTTCCCAAGAAGGTTTACTCTCCATGAATTCTCCATACTAACCTCAGGGAAATCTCTCAGTACTTCAGACATTTCATTTCCTCGTTCTCCGCAGCCTACATAAATGATGACATCACTGTTGGAGTACTTTGAGAGAGATTGTGAGATCACAGTCTTCCCACAACCGAAAGCTCCGGGAATTGCTGTTGTACCCCCTTGTACACACCTGAGTAAAGAAAACAGACTTGGATTTGCAAGAAACTCAAAAACGGTGCGAATTCAGTGTTCTGGGTGAGAAGCGAAGAGGTATTTCACTAAACCAAAAGACTGAGGGAATAAACTATCCTTTTCTTCTACTGCCCTTGAAGTACATGAGCTATGGTGGTACAACAGCTAGACTTTCAGGCTTGAAATATAGCAGTTTTCACAGCTGGAAGCACCAATGGAATGCAAATGCTAAGAAAAGAACAACTGTACTTAGCTGGGCATTTTAAGAATAAGCAGCACAATGTTTTAGGACCAAAATTACTGAATTCAGTGTCTTGGAAGTTAGCTGCTTAAATGAGCATTTTGTGTTACAATTAAGTGCAACTGTTTTCATAAGTGGTGACCCCAAAATCATTGGGAACTATACCTCCTCAAGACCATTGAAAGAGATCCTACTTAGGCATTCAAATGGAGATATCAAGCATGAAAGTTTTAGCCTTTCTGCAGATTTGGCACGATTATTTTAAGTTTATGCTTGTCCATTCTTTTCTAGATTAATGCACTAGAACTATCTTGTTAAGCTTATCTTCCTTTTTCCACTAGTAGGTTCTCCTGCCAAATAATAGAGATATGAGGAACTCAGCTGAATATTTTTTGAGATTACGCTGTGATACATAGTGAAAGCTTGGGGTCTGTTTGCCCTTAAAAAACATATTTAAGGCCTCCTCCCTCTGCTTCCCTCCAAAAGAGAGATTTCTTACATATTAGAAAATAAAAGGTAGTACTTACGGAAAGAGGGCATCCAGGACCCGTTGGCCAGTTAATAAAGGATGATTGGCTGGTAACTTCTCAGTAACAGGACGGACTTGACGTACAGGCCAGACCTGGACCATAGTGAACTTCTCCTTCACACCTTCAAATTCCAGCTCTAAGACAACATCCTAACAGACAGCACCAGACATCTGAAGTAAGCAAACAGCTGCACACTGGACCAGCATGCAAATTCTCATCTCAACTACTCTGCACTGCTAGCTAGGTCTTTGGTACCACCACAGATTTCTCAGAACCTCAACATGCTACCATCCCCTCCCGAGGGAAGGCTCTTTCCCGTATTTACAATACTACTGGGGAAAAAAGTGCAAGATGAAGCTTCAACTAAAAATATGCTTTTGAAGAGCAACTGAGTTTTACATATTCATAAGATCCTGTAGATCCCCCCTGAGGTCAGCAAATGCTGAAGTGCCATTGGGAAGCCATATACATAGAAAGTAACTACACAAGATAATCATGTAATCCCTGTAGGCAGGGCAGCAGAAGCGATCATTAACTCAAACTGTTGCATGAAACACATTTTAGTTGGCGGCATGCAGAACAGAAAGAGTACGTCAACCTCATGAAAGAGACATGGCATATAACAGCAACCGCTGTTTGGGAGACTTACTGAAGTGTCATAGTTTCCCGGCGGAGCAATGTATGTAACTGTACCCCTGTTCCGTGGGGGCAGCATGATTTTGTGCTTGATAAGAGAGTTTTCATTCACCACACCATAAATATCTCCACCAGTGATGTGGCTGCCAACCTAAAACCAGAACAGGTCTGTTAGTCATAACTGAGAACTCCAGTTTTAAAAAAGAACCTTGACAAAGAACTGTATAAAATAACTATAGCTATTAAGTCTAGCACTGTGATTACTCCCTTTATAAATGCGTTGTTACAGCACAGTAGCCCATTTACATAACTCATTACACTAACAGCACATTGCTAGCAACTCTATCTGAGTTCAGGCACCTTTCAAGGCACAGACAGTAGCAATTACTGACTGATGCAAGGCATGTTCCTCGTTTCTTTTATACCTCTCAGTCTAACGTGTTAAGCAGAGGAAGGATAGCATACGTTAACCTGCAGGGCTGGAAAAAAGAAGATGCCAAGGGCTAAAGCAGTGACATTTTCCAGCTCTGAGGCTACCTTCACCATTAATGAAATGTGTGCTGCAGTTGTTTTTTTTCCTCAGGTAACATCTGCTCCTGCTAATGCTTAGTGCAATTCCACTAAGTTCTTTACAGTTTTGTAAATATATTAACACTTTCCAATTTTCTCATATGCAGCAGCAACACACCGCAAGTCGCACAGAGTAAGCTCTGGTGATCCCCATCCCGTCTCATACATCGCTACTGCCTCCTAGCACCCCTTTTCACAAACTTAATACAGCATTAACCATAGCTCCCAGCAGTCATAGCCTTAGTGCTTTGCTCTGGCTCCAAGCTCTGGGGGTAGAGGAGCAAGAGGGGAAGATAAGCTTGTCAGAACCTACCCGCAAATTTTTGGAAGGTGTGAAGTCCCATTTGACATCTCGGCTCAAAGCCGACACGTTGACACCTCTAGGGATATAGATACTTTTGGTCAGAGTGCTGATATCCAAGAGAGGCCTCTGGATACCATCAAAAATAGCTCCCATAATGCCAGGCCCTAGTTCCACTGACAGGGGTTTGCCAGTACGGAGTACAGGATCTCCTACAGAGACACCAGCTAAAGATTTGCTAAGGAAAAGTTCATCCAGAGACAGAGAAAGAAACAGGGCAGAAGGCACCACATTTACAACATCTTACTCTTAAGCCACCTTTCTGACTTCAAGGTAGTATTTTTATTACTATATTACACATCATCATTTGAGAAACATGCAGATTTTATACTAAACTCAAGCTGAAATTGCTAAAGCAACAAAGTTGCTCATCCTCCAGAGAGGCAAAGTAGGGGTAAATATTCTGCTTTACGATCGTTAGTTTGAGTCAACTATATGGATGAGTACTGGAGCGCCAGGCAGCAGGGCAACAAAATATCAGGCATTTCTTAAATCTTCAAACTTAGAAAACAGGTTTGATTGTTGAAGTCAGACAATGTTATGAAATATGTAATTTTCCGCTTCAGAATTTGTTAGAGAGCACAGCTGTTTTGACCTTGAGCCTTGCACAGTCTTTTTGACAGCAGTCTAATTTTAAAGGGAATTTGTCCAAGACCAGCATTATTTCCCCCCTCTCTGATACCAAGTTGTCCAGTCCATGCGCTGTCTAAGCTCCAAAGATGCACAATGGACTTCTCTGCAAAGGGCTGGCAGTTTGGCAAAAGGCCCTGCTAGAAAACAAAAGAAACCCCCAAAACCCTATGCAAGACTCAAGATTAAATGAAAGTTGACTTCAGAGAGCCCTGTGACAGAACCCTCTCATCAGGAACCCAAGAGTAAACTATACTCAAATTTGTTCCATGTACTGATGGAAGGCTACTAGATATTACAATGATGATGCCATCTAAAATGATGCCGTCTAAACCGACAAATTCTTAGGTACAGACAGGAGCTAGTATCAGTTCACCATCCAGCTCCTCAGAACAAAGCTTTGGGAGCCAGCACAGGCTTTTTCTTAGTCTCTACAGATATGCAGAGCCAACTCCTAGGTTTAAAATATGAGGAAAAAAAGGAAGTTCTGACTTTAAGTTTTCTGACTTCTTTTTGACATTCTCTCATATATGTGTAACAGAAAATATATTTTAAGTTAACTAGATTTTAGAATACATGCTGCGTCCTAGCTGGACCAAGATTCTGTAAGCACACTGCAGAAGCAAAAACGTAATCTATTACATCTGGCAAAATACTCTGCCCAGAAGGCGGGACCCTGCCCACTCTAGATTTCCTATTTAAGTGTTATACAAACATAGTTTTCAAAAGCAAAGAAAAAATGCAACAAACACCCCTTGGTAGTTTTGCCATTTATGGCTGACATTTGTCAAACAACTTCCTTAACAAGGAGCTGTGATATTTAAATGAAAATGAACTTCAATTCTAAGATACTCATTTTATTTCCCCATAAAATCAAAAAAGTTCTCTTTGGTACACAGCCAAGTGAGATAAGATTTACCTCAAAGCCCTCAGAATTTACAAAAGGTGTGCAGAACACGTTTCTGCCTGCCAGCGTCGGAAGTACCGAGCGCTGGTCCCAATCAGCTTTGTTTGTCTTCTTCACCCATATCACCACTGTGTTCTGGTCCGCGCAGGCTGGCAGGCCCACAGGGATCAGTGAAAAGGATACATGTTTCTTCATACACCTGGACAGTTGCCAAATCACCTTCCAGTCGGATAATCTCCCCCACCAGTTCACTGTGGCCTACTCGTACCAGCTCGTACATGGCAGCACCTGCCATGTTGCACGCCGTGACCACTGCAGGAGACAGACACAGAGGTGAATATTCTTCCTGTAGCTCAGGAAATATAGTCATCAGAAGTTACTACGGACTGCACAGCATAAGCCTGGTATCCACCCAAATCAGAAGCACATTCTTGATTTCACAAAAGGGATAACTTGGCTGCCACAAATCCTGACATTTCTAGTTTAAAAGCCAAAACAAAAAGCTTCCCTATACTTTTCACACTGTTACTTTAAGCTCAATAAGAGGACACTATCAGAACGTAGTGGTTCACGGTAGACAATTCACACCATAATTTCTCTTATCTCTCTTGACAGATGGCGAATATTTAGGGTTTTAGAGACACAGTGAGCTTTGACAGACATGTTACACAGGCACTTCTCCCTTTCAGTTAGCTGGGCCACGTTCCCATCTGACTGAATTAAAAACGTACAAGAAAATGGCCAAAGCTCACCTGACACCTGGTAGTTACCTGCGGTGGGGGACCAGCATTTCCAAACCACTCTAATTTCTCTTTACCTTGGCAGCATCTGGATGCTAATGTAACAAACTATCCCCATGCAGAGATCAAGCCAAGGTGCTTGCTAAAGGCAACACGTACCCTTGTATCTAGAGTGGCGGAGGCCTACAAAGCTTTTAAGGAAGCAGTATTTGATATTTTATTTTGTAGAAAAGTGATGTATATCTTAAGCCATTTAAATTAACTTTCAACACAGGAAGACTCTTTTACAGCACATTTTGGGCCTGAAACCTACTGTTTTGAGTTAGATTTCAGCAGGTCATACATGAGGCCTAGCTGCTTTAGGCCAAAATTTATCGTGTCTTTAATATTATAATACCAATCTTGCACACAAGGTTCACGTATTCACACAAAAATACATTTTCTACTTCTCAGGAAAGAAAGCTATATCGTTTAAAATTGTTTTTAAGTATCACTTCTGCAGTTAAGGAATTGGCAGTTGAAGAACAGGCATTTATTTAGGTAGACATAAGCCAAGGGAGTTTCTCATTCATCAAATAAGCTGCATTAACAAAAATACATGCTATTCTTCTGTTCTCACATTCCCATCCTTCCCTTCATCTCTTGAAGAGAATGCAGGAGGGAACAGAAAAGCCACTAGAGTCTGCACGTATTCAAAAGCTGTTACCATCAGAGCCTAAAGAAACAATTTAAGCTGATAAAGAAGGAGGAAGAGTCCTCCTTCTCCCAGTGGCACTATCACCACACTCTGCCACCTTCCCTGACCCTTGCAGCCTCTCGCTGGGCTCCTCCAGCCCGCGGTGCAGTAATACACAACAGCTTGACACTGGCAGGGGACTGAGTATTCCAGAGAGCACAGGGTATTTCAGTGAGAATGGACTATGCATCTCACACCCTTTTTAGAGAAGCTTAATACACCGGGCCTGCAGATTTCTGACCAAGTGGCTTTATCTCATCCAGGAAGTTTACTACCTTTTGGTTTTATTACTATTATTATTATTATTATTCATCAGCCTGCTTCTGCTCATTATGTATTTAAATAAGATTAATTAGCAGTAACATCTTGTTAGTGTATTTCTTAATATTTTATCGGACTGAGTCAGTGATCCTTCTTAAAAAGCCTCCTCGCAAAAAAAGAAAGAGAAAAAGCCCCACCCAGAGCTCTGCTATACTTCTCCACTTACAAGTTCACCTCCAAGTGAACAAGATTAACAAGACACTAGATGAAACAGAACCTATGATTTCCTTTGCAAAGTAATACCTACCAGGTCCCGAGACTCCATGGACATAGCCAACAAAAGCCTCTCTGTCCTCATCAAGGATTTTGGGTAGTTTGGAGAAGTCCATTTTGCCTGTTCAACTGTACAAAAGGAAAAAAGAAAAAGAGTCAGTTCTGAAGAATACACACCTGTAATAAATTCCTCCTCTTCCTCCCCTTTGCTCTCTCCCTGATTCCAGTTTGAAAGAATTCTGAACTGAAGAATTCTGACTCATATAGCCTGAAGCACTTTAACCACACAGATTTTAAAGCTATAAAAAGTTATAAAGTAACTCATTTAAACAACCAAAAGAACTAACATCCCCTATTGCAGAAACACAGGGGTGGACCATCACACATAATATGCCCCCCAAAACACCGCCGAGTGGAACGGTTACACTCCAAAAATGCCATAACACCGCTGGACTATTTTCAAGCCCAGTAACAGGATATTTAAACAATGGAGAATCATTTCTGTCTTCCACATCTCATCTAGCCTCCTTCAAAACACGGGGTTTTCCATGATTCTGAGTGAGCAAGGGAATGTTCTGGGGTTACTTTACTGCCACCAGTAAAAGGCAATACTACAAATATTAATTGTGAAAATTCTATTTTGGCTATCTCGGGCTGCTGAATCAAAGCGTTCAGAGGAAGAAACATACATTTTCATAAGCACCAGCAAGCAAACATGCAAGTCCTCTCTATATGCCTCACAGCTAGGTTTTACGCAGTCTTGCTCTCAGTGAAACCTATGGAGCAGTATAGAACAACCGTGCTAAATAATGGCCAAAAAACTCAACTTGCAACAGTTAAACACTAACACATCTTGACAGTAACTGTTTAGAGAATCAAAACAACTGGCACAGGAAAAGCTGTTTTAGAAACAGACCTCCTCGATCTATGTTTGCCCTGCAATCGACAGTTGGGCTGTCCTGCTTCTGGTGCCGATAAGAGTATTTAATGGTTTTGCTCTGTCAGCCCTTATCATGCTTTGCGTTACCTTGGAAACTGATCAGCATTAGAGGCAACTCTCTACCCATTTCTAGGGTATTGACACATTTATGATAACGGGACTGGTGAAAGGTGTGGTATGGCGATCCCAGCGTATGATGCTCTCTGCGCATCGCAGGGCCTATCCAGCAAAAGTCCACGGTTCGGTGACATGAACCATGTGAGGCATCTGTTGACACTCACAGTCCTTGCAAGAAGCTTAACCTAACCTGACATCATCGGCAAGGCAGCAAATACAGAGGCACACTCAGGCTTGAAAACCTGCCCTGTGTACACAGAGGAAAACACCTACATTGCCACCCTTTTCACCATCATTAAAGGATGCTTTTCTGCCTGTTCTTCAGGAGCAGTAGGTAGCTGACATCTGCTGTTCTTAAAATATTATGACTGTTTTCCAGCTTTTTAATACTATACTACAAATCCTCTGCCCCTCACCCTCTTTACCAATCTAACCATTTTAAATCAGTGGCTCTGCTTGGTAAGAAAAGGATCTCCAATGATTCCGAACTCCCATTCATCCTGAAGGAATATCTTCTTCCAGGCTCTGTACCCTGCTGGAGTGGATTGTGTAACATGGCTACCATTGATTCATTTCACAACAGCCACCCCAGCAGTTGATCATGACTCAGTCGCTGCCAGCCTGGAGTGGAATTGCTAACTGCTCTCAAGCCCAAAGACTAAGTCAGATATCTGTTAGATCCCTCTACTCTCCATAACGATAGTTTACCCTTTAAGCTGCCTGTTGCTTAGGCCCAGAAGCCAATTTTAATTTCACTGCTTATTTCTCAAAAGTCTCCTCTGACAAATGGCAGAGGGGAGGTCCTCACAAAGCAATCTGCAGTTCCTGAGCAGCTGGTAAGAGCTGGTTCTGATGAGACTAATATAACTCCCTCATCTTTTTTGCTTTTAAGAATTAAAAACACTGCAAAACTCAAGCGCAATTACTGTTCATGCTGAAAAAGCAGCTGGTCTTATAAATCCACCCAGAACATTTACTTGAGCATACCATGATACAGAACAATCTCTAGAGTCCTACTACCAAAATCTTCTACAGAAGCACAATAAAGAAAGAGCCAGCCAAATTTTCATAACTGAATTAGTAATGCTGTTTGGCAATTAGATAGTACAGGGTCCCCTATGAAAGAGTCAATTTACAAAGGCAAGGAAAAGCAGGAAGAACACTGGCCAGTTTCAATTTAAATTAACTTTTCTTCATATCCAAAACCTGGAGGTCAGCTGACTGCCGCTTGAAGCAACTGTTTCTCTTTTAGGAACACAAATAAGAACCTTAGAATGGTCCTTCTGCACTTAAAATGGCATCCTGACACCCAGCACCTGCCTCTCTTGTTCCTGTAGCTGCTTTGCTCCCTCGTTCTTCCTACAGCCACCTTCCCCACTTACCGGCCAAGCCAACCCGCAGGGAATGGGATTCCTCTGCCAGACCACCTAGCAACACACCAATAAACCCTGTCTTTGCCCTGATCTTTAGCATCTGCACCAATTGCTTTTAAACACATATCTATTAAATATTCCAAGTGTAAAAGATGCGGAGAATTCCTCCTCACCTTTCTTTGTTCCGTCTCCTGTACACCTTCAAACAAACTACACGCAGTCTAAAAAGCCACTGCTCACCCAGCCAAGCTGACCTCTTTTTTAAGGCGCTACACATCTGTTAACACTGAAGACCGATTAAGAAAAAAAAATGCTGTTATTTGTCTCTGCATAGTTGTCTTGTGCTTGTGTATTAGCATTACACATTTTCATTTTAGATGGAAAAGTCCTTGAGGGCAGAAATGTTGCCCTACCTACCTACACTGTTAAATGTCTTCATTGTTAGTACTCAGGTAAAACGAAATTCCCTAAAGCGCGTCAGAATTTGCTAAACGTAACACTATGTGTGTGCAGGCAGTATGTACTTACCCGGAAGCCATGGTAGCTAGCCATTTTAGAAATCCACCGAGTTCCTACAGCCTTTCGTAGGCCTCTTGCCAACACAGGTTATTAGGCACTACATGCCATCCGCCCCTACAAAGCCCACTAGCACACCTACACAGGGTATTAGCTTAATTTTAATTTCCTTATGAGCAAAGATGCACCTTGTATCCTTTACAACTTATAAACAGGAATCTTCCTCATCTTAAGCAGTTCAACAATTGATTTTAAACATGCTCTTAACCTCTAACATGGTCATATTCTGCCTAACAGTGCCAGAAATCAAAATACTACTTGCTGCAGAACCACCTCTGACTGGCAGGTGATTTATTAAAGTAATTTTATAGTCATAACTAAACAAGAAAGGGCCAATGACCTGAGTTTTCTATCTTGATTTCTCCCCAGCACAGCAATTTGGCTACACAGTAGCCCCAAAAATTTAACTATCCCACTCACAATGCCAAAGAAACCTGTTTTCTATTACAGTTTCTTGGTTTTACTTCAAACGCTCAATCAGTCCCTGAATTTACACAATGAACTGCCTTACCACAAAGATCTCTTCAAAATTAAGACTCCAGTGAGATTTTTAGAAGGAGCCTTCTTACAGGAAGGATGAAAATCCATGACATACAAACACAGATTCTTACCTTATTTTGCAGAAACAGGGAGTAACAAAAATCCACAGGCCCAATGAAGAAAAGCCAGAATTCAGCAGTTAAACACCAGCACTTACAAAATAATTGTCCTTCTAGTGCCCCTACACAGAGGGATGAGAAAGCCTGCTGCAGAGGGGAAAGAAATTTCTGACACACAGCGGAGGCACAACCACCTGACTTGATGAGTCATCAGTCTCTCTCTCTCCCACCAGCACGGAGGAATGCCGCAATAGCAAACCAAGCTACCTAGAGCCCAGCTGAACTCCCATCTGTGCCCTCCTTACTGCACAGGACCGAGCATAAGAAATTAAAAGCAGCATTCAGTGTTCACGTTAAGGACTTCCTACAAAGCCAATAATCCCAATGTCCCAAGTGGTGCACGCTACTACGTAAAAATCCTTGAGAGAGAGATGCATGCTTTCTGCTGGAATCCGTTCACCTACCAGTCCTCCAGCGTAGTATATCCATGTCAGTGCGTGCTCTGTTCTGGAACAGCTTAACAGAACAACCGTTCAACAACAGACTGCACAGGGAGGCGCTGAAGACACCACGATACTAATTGCCTGAGCATGTAGAACCGGTATTGATTCTTGTCAAAACAGCGAGTCTTGTGGGGCTCACTGCTGCTAATATAAGAACCCCTTCCCCTAGTCAGCAGAAGCACCGATGCAACTGCACAATATCCAACACCTTAGTGAAGCAGACTGATGTGCCACCTTGAGTGACAGCTGCTAGAATCTGCTATCAAAGATCGATGGGCACTGACATTGTCCTGTACATCGTACACAAGACAAGCAGCTATGCAGGCTCTCCCTCAAGAAGCCGCATGAGTTGAAGAGTTCCCTGCAGTCTTCACAACTTCTCAAGAATATCTTCGCAAGTTCTAGGATTAGCAACACATCAAATTGGCACAAAAGCTTAAATACACCAACCAAAATTGTAGTAAATAGCACAAGACCAGCAATTCGGAAGCAGGAGCATTTGATTAACAAGTCACCAGAGCTAGGATTCATTCTGCTGGAGTTTGAATTAAGGTCATATATTTTACTGTATCTGAAACAGACTAATGTGTTTTGACTTCCTAGGGTATAAAAATGGAGTCAGAATATAAGCCCTTTTGTTCAATATCCAGGAAAACTTAATAGGCATACACAATAAAACGTAGCCAAATAAAGTTTTCCAAAGAAAATTCCTCCTCCTCTTCTTAGTAAAAACCTAGACATTACAGGATAGTAAAGACCACAGCCCCCACTGGACGATCAGCTTACCATCGCATTTGAGTCAAGCTTTACAATCAAGACTGCCAACATTTACTGTGTTCACCTGAGCAGACTCTGGTACAGTGCGTAAGTCCCAATGTCCAACTGTATGAGGATGTGTTGCAAAGGCCTCATAAATAACAGGATAATCACTGCCATAGATTTGCTGTAGCTTGGGCACTTTATACTTCCCCTTCCAACAGCTGACATTTTTAACGGGAAGTATTAAAAAATACAGCGTCAAAGTTACCAGACAAATGCAGAAGTTTGGCAGCATTTTTGCAACTAGAATCTGGGAAATTGTCCCAGAAGAAACAGCATGCCCAGAACTCTAACACAGGTCACTTGGAAGGGAAGCCAAATAGTATTCTCAGGAAACCTGCTCCTTCATACTATGCAGAGTTATAATTTTACTGTAACACAGCAGAGAAAATTACTCCAGAGTTCTCAGTCACCAAACAACAGAACCACTGAGGTTGGAAGGCACCTCTAGAGATCATCTAGTTCCAAGCCCGTGCTCAAAGCAAGCGAGAGCAGGCTGCTCAGGGCCACATCCAGCTGGGTTTTGATTATCTCCAAGGATGGAGACCACACAACTCTCTGGGCAACCTGTTCAGTCACCCTTACAGTAAAACATGGTTTTTTATGTTTAACGGGAATTCCCTGTAGTTCAGTTTGTGACCATTGCTTCTTATTTCAGCAGATACCGCTGAGAAGAGTCTGGCTTGATCTTCTTTGCTCCCTCCCACTAGGTATTTATATACTTTACAGTAAGATTCTCTGAGCCTTCTCTTCCTGAGGCTATATAACCCCAGCTCCCTCAGCCTCTCCTATCAAAGGTGCTCCAAACCTTTAACAGTATTTGTGGCCCTGTTCTGGGCCCACTCCATTAAGTCCATGCCTTCCTTCTACTGGAGAACCCAGAACCAGACACAGCGCTCCAGATGTGGTTTCCCCAGAGCTTAATCGACAGGAAAAACCACCTCCCTGGCCTGCTGGCAGCATTCTTTGTAATGCAGCCCAGGACAGCGCTGGCTGCCTTTGCCACAAGGACACCTTGCCAGCTCATGTTCAATGTGGTGTCCACCAGAACCTCTAGTCCTTTTCTGCAAAGCCACTTTACAGCCACCCAGCCTGTAGCAGGGCATGTGGTTATTCCTCCCCAGGTGCAGGACTTGGCATTTCCCTTTGTTAAACTTAATGAGATTCCTGTCAGCCTATTTTTCCAGTCTGTCAAGGTCCTTCTGTACGGCAGCACAGCCCTCTGCTACATCAAACACCTTCCAGCTTCATCTGCACTCTAAGGAAACCAGGCAGGAGTCGCCTCCTGTGCTCAACACAGCCACGTGGCTTAGGCTTCTCTTCACACAGACATCACGAAACTAACTGTACCAACCTTCTTGCCATAAGCTTAGAGTTCGAAGTATTATTGTTTCTTAAACTCAACAATACAGTCATTCTTCCATTTAGTTATTCATATAATTCCAGTTGCCACAGGGCACGTTAAGGCCACCTCTGCTCTCGATAGGTCAGGAATCTGCTTAAGTGATGCTCAACTACGTACTGCAACCATGCAAGACAATTCATCTTTCACGCAACTTGTTTCTCAGGTACTATAGAGCCCCTTCCTCTCACATGAGGCTTGCTACTCAGCACGTGTACAGGTAAATCCAGGTGCATTCAAGAAAAAAAAGATAGGAAATAGAATAACACTGCCACTGTCAGCACAGTACACAATGGCTACAAAGGGAGACCTTGCAACATGGTAATTCACGGAGCCCATCACAAGCTCCTACTGCCTTCTTCTGCAAAACAGATGTCATTTCCTCCAGATGAGCAACATTTTCATTAACCTCACTACCATTACTGCAGAGCTAAAATCCACCCTTGCTTTTATTAAATAAAAGTCCTTCTACTTTTAGGTGCGTTTGGCATCGTTACTTGAAATAATTTTTGTTGCTCTAACCTTTAAGATGACATGCATCAAAATGAGATGAACGCAAAGCTGTAACCAATGACTGCAGCAAACTTTGCTACAGTTCAGTAGAGTAACTTCTGAATAGTTGAAGATTCTTACCTTAACAGACCAGAGGCGTGCAATTTCACAAAACAACTATTACTAGATTTGTAAGTCAGGCTCGGTTTTACATGCAGAAACGTATTAGTAATTTGGGCTCATTAAAACACATTGGCTCCTCTGCAAGCCTCACCACTGCCTAAGCCCTTGTCCCTAAATGTAATAGCTAAAAATACTGAGCACAAGTTTGGAATAAGCATTTCATCATTACACTTAACTTCCAGAGCAGTCTTTAAAGTCGGGATATTATGGAACCTTCAGTTTATTATGTGAGGTATTTGATGGCTAGTTTGAAGAGCATGTTTGCATGAACGCGTTTGAGAACGATCTAATACCCCTAGCAGATAGAAGTACCTTTTTACAGCACTTTGGTATAATGAAACACCTGGTTGGAATCACAACACACATATTGGCACTGGATTCCAGTAAAAGGAAATTAAGTTGAGGTCAACTTTTCCTGTAATGGAAAACTTCATCTTTAAGTTAAGCCACATTTGGAGATTTTATGTGCAATTACCTGAAGTATTTACAGCTTCTTTAGAATAGCCAGAGCCCCTCAAACATATTAAATTTTAGCGTTGTTTAAACTACCTATTGTGGTCGTTGTCTGAATACCTACAAGGTGATGCAAATTTATCTCACAATAACAAAATCCTCAAGATTTCAAGGATCTAGAGGAACGTGATACAGCAGAATCGCCTTTTTAGAAGTCCTTACCAACGTTATCTGCATTTAGCCAGAAATACCATTTTAGCTTTTTTTCTGAAGAGCAGCTTTTTAAGGTATTACTTTCATCGTGAGAAACAAAATAATGATACAGTGTAATAATGAGAACAACCACATGCTTGTCCCACTAACTGAACTTTGTGGAAGATGCAGTTTCTTTCCTAGAATATTAAAAAACAGTCAAGTCATTCTTCAGGCCGATAAAGGAAACTTGCAAACCGGAAAGCCTTTGTCCAGCTTTAATAACTTATTCTGATAAAGGCACAGTTTTCTCTCTATAAAGCTAATACCTTTTCCCATAACCTTTGTACCCCTCATCGCACTCGACCATCCCAAGTACTGCTCTTCAGGCTTAGAGCACAGAACGCAGACCAGAGGCACAGACATTCAGACCACCTATCTTTTATGTAGTCTTAAACAATGACAAACCACTCCAGTAAGCAAGCATAGCTTACAGCATCCTACAGATGGAACTCTGCGAGGGCAACAGTGCATTCTGACATTTTCCTTGGGATGCCATCTGGCAGAAAGAGTTAGTGGGACAGACCGGTCAGCTGATGTGAAACAACATTTCAATGGCCATGAGAATCCTTACAATATGAGCGATCTTCAGCTGATTAAGAAGAACAAAGGTAAGACTTTCACATTACAGAGATACCATCTAGGAACACCTGCTTCTCCCTTAAGCATTTGCATCTGCAATAGGTCTATTTTCAGCAGACGTTTTAGTTCATTTAACTGTTTAGCAGGACGAGTCTCACTTGTCCATCTCACTGGGGTAGCGATGGTCTTCAAAAGTAATCTCCTCAGGATTAAACATAGGTCGGGCAGCTAATGCAGAAAGCCTACTGGTACAAAAACACGGCCATGACGGCAGCTTCCCATGCTAGTTTTAGTACTTCCGATTTGAACATTTTAAGACTCCCACAATGGACTCTCCAAAATGCTGTAAACTATGACAAAATAAAGCAACTGTCAACAGGCACCATGCACGTATTAGATCACTGTCAGGCAAATAATTTCTGAAGAGAGTGAGCAGTGACACTGAAATTTACTGTTACACAAGCTCAGAGGTGTATTCAAGCTGATGAAGCAAGAAAATAAATTCAGCAGCTAAAACCGATCTTCATCTGCCATTTGGTTAACTGATAGTAACAAAGTCTGTTAGACTATGACTTTCAGGATTTATCCATATACACCTTACTGGTTTTCAGAGTAAGTTTATCGTTTCAGTAAAGACAGACCTTACAAGGCAAAGCTTGTTATAGCAGCCATATAATATATGGAAGTCTAAAAAGTTAGAATGGTCAGAATGGTCTGAACTAAAAAGTTCAGAATGGTCAATCTTTCTAAGAAGTGGGGGTGTTCAACTTTGGGAGAATTTGACAAAAACAGGAGAAATAAATGCATAGATGAAATAAAGTAACCAAACCCAAAATATTTATGAGTTTGTAGAACTTATTGCCGTGAGATATGACCAAACCCAAGGATTTAGTATAAGCTTAATTGTCCACTTTCAAAGGGGAGGAGCAAGTGAACACAACAAAAAGAACAAAAAAACCTTTTCAGAACATAAAAGAAGGTACAACGATGACAACCGGAAGATCCAGTCTAAGCCAGTTTTGCATGTTGGACCTTTAGGTGATTAGGGGCTTAATCTGAACAGGAAGAAAAAGTTGGAAAGTTTAGACTCATTTCGCTTCCTCTGCTGGAGTAGATCCCCATTTCTCTCTGTCCAGCTGGAAGGCTAAAGTCGTCACGTGTTTTAAGACAGTGAGTAAGAGTAAACGAGCATGATATTCCAGTTGACTACATCATCTGTTTTCCTTGGTATAGTTCCATTCTAAAAAAAAAAATCATGTGGATACCATTGTTCAGCAATACCTCAATATTTCCAAGTCTAAAATCCCCCACTTTTCTTTGTAACCAATGACACAAGTATGGAGGAAAGAAAATCTATTTCAGTTTCAGGCAACGTAGATTTTTTTTTAAAGATAGAAAGAAAAAGAGCGACTGTTACTTGGCCAGCAATAGCATGCAACATTTTTTGGTCAAAGCCAGAGCAACCAAAGATATCAACTAGGTTATCCTGTAATCCATTTACTCTTTTTAAAAGGCCGAGTATGTCCAGTTAGGAGCACAGCTTTAGTTCACAAACAAGCAACTTAAAAGCATGAGGGAGAAACGTCAGTAGGAATTTTTAGGGCTCAAGAACTCAGAGAGACAGTATTATGGTATCAAAACCCAAGAGGTGAAGCGTAGTGCCTCTAAACGTATCTCCAGGGGAATCATCTAGTAATCTGCTGGTCTGTAGCGGCTTTGGATGACAACGTGCAACACCAGTACCCATGCGTGTCTGGAAGATAAATACACAAAGTCGTACCGGGAAAAAATTTAGACAACAGCAGCACACTGAAGCCTGCAGACTTTGTAAGTCTGGATTAATGAGGTCTAAAACAGTTAATATATACTCAGACCAAAATAAAAGCTAAATTTAAGCTAATGCTGTATAAAAATTAAGCAAGTAGCACTAATCATTCACGGCTGAACCCTAATATTAGCACTATTTGTAGAAAACAGGTCTTGATTTGGAAAATGGAAAGGCGGCTGCATTTACAGGAAACAAAGACCTTGTGTTACTATTGCAACACAAGATTTCAACCCCCATTTGAACAGTCAGCTGACACCAGCAGTCATTTTCCAGCGTTGCCTTAATTTCTCCTTCCCCACCCCCTCAAGCTGATGCCCACAGTAGCTTATCATTTTTGAATGCCACACTTTGTCCCCTGATTATAGAATTAAGACTAGGGTTTTTTCCCCCACACGAGAGCGCGAAGTTGTTTTCAAGAAGACTAACATAATAAACTGACAAGCACAGCAAAAATAGTCTGCAATATTTTTGGTAATTCAAAGATCTGTAGACACTGATTTCACTTCACACATTCTTAAGTAGAAAATAACAAAATATAGATGCTATTAAGTATTTATGCTTGCTGCTCACTGAAAAAGCCTTTAAGAATACTGTATAGAGAAGGCAAACATTCAGCTGCTGCAGATCTGCAGAGTGTCAAAGTCAGCACAAATACAGCAACTTACAATATATTGAGGATCTGCCTCAGTCATTCAAACTTCCACTTGCAAATGCCAACCTACGCTCGGGCACATTCGTGCTGAAGTGCTACAAATGGGTGGGCTAATAAACCATCTTTAGCAGGCTGCCAGCAGGCCTTCCTCCTTTTCCACCCCCTCGCCACTTGATGAAGTGGTATTAGCATTTGATCAAATACAGGCTAGATCAAATAGCCAGTGTACTTTGCTGAAGTATTGCATTACAATGAATAAAACTATCACCAAGTTGCTTTTATTCCCAGCTGGGGTGCAAATTCTGCGTTGGAAGCAAGTAAAATTTTAGGAAGGAATCACTTGGGGCAACTGCATTGAACGGGTAACTCTTGATACATACGTGTCATATACCGCGGAGTTCGCAGCTATCTGCAACCTGTACGATATCATCCAGAGCCCAGTCACGTCAAATTTCTTTCTTGCCTCTAAGGGAATTCTAAGTGTGACATTTGGAACAGCTCACCGACACCAGGAGTTTGTCACTTGCTACAGGAACAGGAAACATTTGAGCATTTTCAACTGCAAATCAAGAGGTGGGCCCTTTCACTAAGGAAGAATTGCAGCCAGGAGCCGGTAGCAGCGTCCCTGCTCCAGAACCCTGCTGCTCGCTCACCGCAGGGCTCCAGCCAAGGCACAGAAAGGTTCTGTTCCACCCACCCAAGATGGTGGGGCGACCCGGTGCAGAAACCCGGCCGCTGCCACCGCTTCTCTTTATAATGGAGCCCGGTGCGTCCCCTGGACACCTCGCCGGGAGCGCTCAGGGGGCTTCTGAGCGGGGGGAACCCTGCTCGGCGCTGCCTGCCTTTCGGGCCTTTTCTCCCTGACAGAGGGGGCCGAGGACGGGCAGGGCCGCCGCCGCCGGGCTCCTCCGCCGGGGAGCGGCTCCCTCGGCCCTGAGCGCGCCGCGGGCAGGCGGGGCGGGAGGCGAAGGTCGGTCGGTCGGTCGGCCGGCCGGAGGACAGACGGCCGCCCCTCCCGGGCGGGTAACGGCGGGGGGAGGCGTGTGAGAAACGATTCCCGCCCCCCCCCCCCCTCACGCCGCGACCCGCCGGGCTGAGGGGAGGGAGAGAGGGAGGGGCGGGGGGAGCGGCGCGGGGCTGGGGGAGATGGCGGGGGTCGAGACGCCTCACCTGCGGCCGGCGCCGGCACACCCGAGGCCCTCCTCCTCCTCCTCCTCCTCCGAGGCCCTCCTCCTCCTCCTCCTCCTCCTGCCGGCGGCGCTGGATCAGCTGATGCCGGCCCCACGCGCATGCGCCGCGCCCCACGCCGGAAGCGCGCGCCGCGCCAGCCGGCCTCCGCGCGCCCAAGTTCCGGGCGGAGCTTTACCCTCCCCTCCCCTCCCCTCCCCTCCTGTGGCGGGGGCCCGACCCGCTTCCCGCCGCCCGCGCGAGCCGGGCGGAGGAGCGCGGGGGCGCGCGATTGGCCGCCCCGCACCACGTGGTGAGGCGCTCCGCCTCCCTCCCTCCTGCCGCCCCTCCCACGAGTCACGCGTTGAGGGGGGGGGGGGATGCCGCGCGGCGCCGCTCCGCTCCCCTCCCCCCTCCCTCTAGGCGCAGCGCGTGCGCGTCGGGGGCGGGGAGGAGGAGCAGGAGGAGGAGGAGGAGGAGGAGGAGGAGGAGGAAGAAGGAGGGGTGAGGGGTCATGCCGGCGAGGCGGCGGGCGGGGGCGCGCGCGGCGTGAGGTGAAGGGTCACGGGGGCGGGGCGGGGCGGCGCGGCAGGCGGACGGACGAGACGGACGGACGGACAGGCGGGCGGACGGAGGCCCATGTGGAGCGGGCGCGGGAGCAGGAGGCTGAGCCGCCCGCGCTGCCCGGGCCGAGGAGGGGGAGGCCGCAGCCGCACCGCCGGGCCCTGCACGCAGCCAGCGCGGAGGCCGGCGCCGGCCAGGCCGCGGCCGCACCATGAAGGGGTGAGTGCGGGCCCGCCGCGACCCGCGGGGCTCGGCCCGGGCCGTGACAGGGCGGCGGCGGCCGCCGGGGCCCGCCTCGGCCGCGCCGCTTCGCTCGCCGCCGGGCGGCGCGGGGAGCCGAGCGGGGCGGGCCCGGCCCGGGCGGCGCGGCCCAGGCGCGGCGGGCTGAGGGCGGGAGGGTGGCGGGGGCCGAGCGGTGCCGCCGCCGGCCCGGGGCTGCTGCTCGCCGGGTCTCCCCGTGCTCTGGGAGGGGGCGGTGCCGAGGGAGCCCCGTTCGGGGGAGCGGAACCGGCGGTCCCTTCGCTGCTCGGTGGCGGCCTTTGGGCTGAGCGGGAGCTCCCTGAAGGAGCCCCCCCCCCCCCCGCGCGCCTTAAAATCTCTTCTGCTGCCGGAGCACAAACTCTCCCCGTGCTCAGCCCTGCCCTGCGGGAGCTCTTCCCGCTGCCGGGTGATTTCGGCTGGCGGGCTCCGGCCGTCTGCAGAAGCAGCGGGAAGGCGGGCGGGCGGGGGATGCTGGCTGCTCTCTCCTCCTTGTCTGGCGACAGTGAAGAAGCGCTCTCGGGTCTGTGGGAGAGAGCTGCCGGCCTCGGACGAGCGGTTTTTGCGGCGCTATTGTTTGTAACGTCCTCTTAGCGCTTTTGGTGGTTTAAGTCTTTTTAAGTGCTTGTCTACGCGGAGGCCGTACGACACGGACGGATGAAAACAGGCTGTGTTTTGTGTCTGGTTCCTATAGCACGCTGCTTTGGGCCTGGCTTCGCTTCTCGGTGGCTCTTGAAAAACCTAGAGGTTTCAGGTGTGGTTGGCTGAAACATCCGATTTCCTGCTCAGTGGAGGCAGTGTTTGAACAGGAGACTGGAGGCCTTCAGAGTCACGGTGCTGCTCTGGTGTCAGATGACCTGCCTGACCTTGCACAGGTCACTTTAGGACAGGTTTTCAATGTTGGTTAAATCACCTAATGTTTATTAATTTCGGCGTCACCCGTGGTCCACAAAATGTGATCTTTCCACTGCGTGCCTCAGTTTCTTCGTACGCAAAAAAAGGAGGTTTTCCATAGCTGTTTCTCAAAGGAGTATTAAACCAGTCCCCTTGAAACTGGTGTTATGCAATGCTGGGTATTATTATTCCAGTTTGGCAGCTTACGGCAGGGTGAATGGAAGCTGAAGCACTTAAGCTTTTACTAAGAAGTGGTAAGGGGTTTAGCTTATTAGCAATTGGGGTGAGGTCGCACGACAAAACTGCTTGCTAACAGATACTTAGCTATTTCTTACAGCGCGTAAGCAGCTTCAAACACCGTGAGGGGCTGGCAAGTATCTGTAGAAAGAGGTTCAGCGATGACTGCAAATAAACTGACGCTCAGCTGACATTGAATAGGTGTGTTCGGGATATCGGACAATCCTTTACTGAAATCCTGCATGACGCAGGGCACCCTGCCTCTTAGTCACCTTGTAATGAGGATGACAGAGTTTGCGAAAAGAGCAACAGCACCCGATCGGTCAAGATGAAGTGGCAGTTGACGCGATCGTTGTTCAGCAGCGCTCCTGACGAAACTGAGTTTCCTTTTGTCCCCCATCGACCGTTCTGCTGTTTTCTACAGCTTAGCCCTGCTTTGGCTGTGGGTCAGTTGTGAGTTAAGGGACAGGGTTACTGGAGCCTGGATGTGTGAGGTGGAAAGCGGCCCAGGCGTGTCGGGCTGGAGCCGTGGGAGGTCTCCCGGCAGGTCGCAGCCAGAGCTGTCTGCCATGCCGCAGCGCCCCCCGCCAGGCTGAGCCCTGCCTTTGCTTGCACTGCTCAGCGAGTTCTTATTTCAGGGGGCTTTTTACTTTTTGTAACTTTTTTTAAGTACAAAGCTATGGAGGGGAAAAAAACCCCACACACCCGTCTTCTGCTTCCAGAGCACCAAACTTTATTTCTGTTACTTTACTTTCACTTACAGGCAGCTCTATCACTGATTCAGCTGCAGAACTGATCCTTTTGGATTCTGTACTTGTGTATTTTCACTTTTCTGGTACTCCTTTGTCTCTTTGAAGAGCAGCATATTCCTGTCTTGTCAAAACACTGTTAGCACCACACAGCAAGTTCTTGTGCAGAATCAGAAACCCTCATATTGAATCCAGCTGTTGTCTAAAAATTCAGGTTGAGGCAAATAGGCCAGTAGAACTCAAGCTGAAAAATAACCCAATTGAAATACAATGAGAAAATCAAAGGACTAGATGAAGATTACAGAAGGAATATATTGAATTGCATAGGGGTACTCTGGAACAAAAACAGACTGTTAGTCAAGCTACAAAGATCGGAGAAGATCCCTGGAAAACAAGTACTGTCAGAAGATAGGTCCAAAAATAGATTTAAAGCTTCAACTCCCAATGTACAGAAACTAATGTGGTGTTTGAAGGGATTCGATCTGTCTTCAGTATTGAATCCAAAATTGTGGATCGGTTCTTTTGAACAAACTGACTCCATCTGAGAAGTTTTTCTGGGAGTGTATGCGTTGCATAGTAACCCACACCACAAAGTGCAGAGATAATTTTGGGACCACTAAGACCCATAACATCAGCTGTAATTATGAACAGTCTGCTTTGGCAGAGAAAGAATTAAAAAAGAATCTAGCGAGTTCACTGACATTTTGAAATTTCAGATCTAAAAGAGATTGTGTAAATGTGCGTTGCTTGCAGGCCTCTTTCTTAGCTCTCCGAGTTCAAAATAGCACATAGCAGTCTGCTGATAATACGAAGGGGGTTGTAGTGTCTCTGTCATCAGGGTATTTGAGATTAGGTGACTTCTTTTACAGAGGACCTCTAGTTTCAGAGATAATGAAAGATTTTTCTGCTTTCTGAGCTGCTTAAAATTCTGTGGGTTTTTCTATTTGATGAGTTAAACACCAGCCTCTGAACTGGTAATTGCTATTACCTCCCACCTGCTTTTGTGATACTTGGCTTTATGTTTGCTCTGTTCTCATCTTCTGAATGATTTTAATAGTTCAGAGACTTGTTAACGTTTCCCTTTTCTTTTTTTTAAGTGAGTTGAAAAACTGAGGTAATTCACTGTTCTGTCACTGAACTTCACGATTCTCCGGAGATTCATTTCTTTTTTCATTTATTGTATTCCTAAATGTTCTTATTGTTAGTTCTGGAATTTGAAAATCTATTTTAGAACTGGATTTGCATGAGGAAGAATACCAGTGGGAGGGACTCGGGCTCTACTGTCTGTAGTAATTTGCCTGTTTTTGTAGAGCAGATGTAAATAATACTCCCTGTGCTTTACTGCTTTCGCAGTGTTGATTTACTTGTTGCTCGGTGTTTTTGTATTTTCATTACAGTTGTCATGTTGCTGATTTTAAGGAAAGAAAACAGAAAATCTTGCACTGATTCTTGAGCATTTGCTGGTCACTGTTTGATGTTTTACGAGAAGGGTGCTTTCCTGACCTGTTTCAGTTCAGATGAAGCCTGTGAGAATAAGTCATCCAGCATTTCCCTGCTGCCCTTACCTAAAAACCACATTACACAAGGGATGTAATGCAGGACGTGCGTGCTCCATTGTATGCTCGTACCTGCTACGTGACCAAGAGTGTCAGCTCATCTATAGAGCATGTAGTGCATGTTACAGGCAGGGCCTGGCGCCTGTGCTCCTGCGCATATGTGTTATTTTGTCACATTGACCAAACCCCTCTGCAGTCTTGATGTGAAACACCTGTGGGATTGTCATGTGCCAGCGTACGTTTAGCCACACGATGAAAAACTGATTGAAACAGGGAGCAGAGCGCTGTGTGTTTATGCCTCTGTCTTAGAAAGTAACGTGCACTGCTTTCCTGTAAGAAACTTCTAGGAGTCTGCCTCTAAACTTGTATGTGTTGCAGTTAAGTTTTAGCTTTGTAGTTCCCAAGGGTCCTGACTTGCTGCGGAAGAGCCCTTCAGACTAGATGCTACACAAAAGGTAGCTGCTGCCACAGAGAACTTCATAACTGAGAGGCTTTGCAGGCTAGTGCTATTCTGGCTGCCTTTGTACAAGAGGCATCACAGCTGGGGAATACTGAGCATAACAGAAAAATAACAATTGTTTATGTAACGTACGGTGAGTAGTTATGGGTAAGCTCTGATATCTCTGCTTGTTTTGCCTGGGTTCACGAAGTAAACCCTTCAAGGTCCTGAAGCTCTGCATGTTTCTCACGAGAACAGGGAGTTTTTTTTTTCCTCTACTCTTCTGAGTTAGTATTACAGAGTTCGTGCAGAACTGTTGATTTGTTTCCATTTGCAAAGCACAGTGCTAAGCTTAACATGTATGGGAGGAAGTTCCAAGTTTATGAGAAAACTGCTGAATTGTCATATGCACTGGAGGCAGGACAAAAAAGGTAATTGAGCTTGAAAATCATTGTTTGGTTTTAGGATTTTTCTGAACCTAGAAATGTCAAACTGTGAGCTATACTTTCTGCATTTACTTTCATGGATGGTAAATTGCCCATATGCATGCTTACAAATAGCTTAGTATCTTCTGAATTAAGTTTATAAAAACTCGACACAGTTTATTATAGGTACTTTAACCTAATTTATAACTCTTACCACTTTAATTCTATAACCAGATTAAGACATTCCATGAAGTAGAAAGGATTGGGAGGATAGGAAGGTAGCACAGGGATTGCAGACATTTTATTGAAGCACTTTAGAACCCAGTCTTGGCTTTTGAGTGGTGTTTGACCATTTGGTTCTTTTTGCGTGTAACGTGGCTTGTTAGTATATAGATTGGCTTGCTAGGTTGGGACGTTTCTTCTGTGAAAAATGTAGTATCTTCACTTAATCACCAATGTCACAGACTCTGCTGCCATCTCCTGAGGACAAGAGAAGTGATGCATCCTCCTTTGCCACATTAAATCTTTTCTAAAATGGGGAATAATGGGTGATGGTTGAGCCAGAAAAATACTTTTATCCAAGTGGAAATGATTCAGAACTTGAGGAGCCTGCCCATTTGGCAAGCATTAGAAGTGTTCAGACCAATAATCTGAGAAGGCGCTAGATATTTTTACCCGGAGGGGGAGGAAAGGATGGGAGAAGTCGGATCTTTGTATTTGTTTGGGAATTGATAAGAAAAGTGCGGTACGTCCTTGCATCCCGTCTGCTTTAAGTGAGGCAGGCGATGTCAGGATTACACTTTCTGCTCCCTGCTGAAAGAGGAGAAGGGAAGAAGTGATCTGTGTGGGAGTTTTAAGGGGGCAAAAGTTTGTCAGGAGAGAAGTTTGGGGTGAGGAAGCGGGAGGCGGAGGAGAGAAGCAGTCTATGCGTAGAAGAATTTCTGGTTATTTGGAGACTCTTGGACTTGAAGACCGGAGAGCGGAGAAGCACAGCATTGAAATGGGGTAACTGTGTATTTGTGTCAAAGTATATTGAATTAATTCATTATGGGAAGGAAATGAAACGAGGCTTTGTAGAAAATAGAGCCAAAACCATTTCCACAACACTGTCGCTAGGTGACTAAGGTTAAGATACTTGAATTTTCCTGGGGGCAGAGTAATTTTTTTAAATAGATTGAAAAAGATCATGCTGCCTGGTAGGATCTTGATGCATGAAGTGCTTCCTGAGCTCACTTGGCCTTCCTCCTCGCTCTCCTCTTTCTTTTCCAGGCTTCATGTGATTTTTGGCCCTTAGCAGACTAGAATCTCGATTGCTGAAAATAATTCCCGTTTCCACCATCTGACCATTGTATTTATCTTCTCTGAGAGTATGGGGTCAGACCTAGAGCAGCGATTTAAGGCTTGTGAAAGTTTTCTCTACATAGCACTTGTAATTTCTTGTCAGTAAAGATCACAAATCAGGTTGAATATTGCCATTAAAAGAGATTTGTTTGTGTTTTAATAAGTAGCTCTTTAGCACAAATTTTCATTTGAGAACAATTAATTCTTTTTCAAAATTGGGAAAAGGAAAGGGGGGAAGAATAGCTTTTTGTGCTTTATAAGTTAGGTGCTTACAATGGTTGTCACCGTAGAAGTATTTGAAGATAGGCGCGTAAAACTGGTAGCATGTTCTGTTTATTTTTCACAGTATGTTCTTTATATAATGCATGATTTGAACACCTCAAAAAAACCAGCAACCCTGGAACTGAAATCAGAAGTATAGGCAGGAGACCCATAATGACCTGCCTTTTTTTCTTTGATAATTTAATGGATGCAGGCATTTGTAAAGAAAGGTGTTTCAGTAACTTATAGAAATAGTTTCTGTGAAGCAGATAAATGCCTTTCTCCTGATATGTCAGTTCTGTAGTTTGTTACCTAATGTAAGTATAAGTGCCTTTGAGCTATATAGATTTATGTAAATAAGGCACTTCATGATCCCAGCATCACTTCTGTTTTGAATTTGAAGGTAAGCCTCTTCTCACCTGAGGATCACCAGGTGCTTCATGAACATTAATTAACGAAGGTTCATGATCTCCTGGGAGGCGAGTAAGGGTTATAATTGTTATATCCAGGGTCACCGAGGGTATGGAAAAGGGCAGTAACTTGAAAGATGTCTCAGGGTGTTGGTAATGGAGACACAAAACTAATTTTGAGCTAAGTTGTTTCAAACTGATGAAATACTTCTGCTTTACGATCATGGTTCAAAATCTGAATGTTCTTGTGAGCTTACTTGACTAATAAGGAAAAGTGGTTAGACCAGCAATGGAGAGTTAGGATTTCTGGCAGCTCTTTATCTGCTTTATGATCGCAGGCAAGTTGCTTCCTCTTTCACCTGACTTTGATGCACCTGGGATAGGGAGATATAATACCTAAGCCTTTACCTCGTGAGGTGCTCTGAAGCAGCAGCGAAGTGTTACAGGCTACTAAGTGATGTATGTATGGCTGCTTTTCCGTTCTAGACCAACTACATTTATTTATGACGTTTTGGACTTTGAAAATCCTGGGCATGGTGATTCCTGCTCGTTGTATCCAGCTGCAGAATGAGATAGCTTTTCATTTTCTTGGGAAAGTTTATTTTTATTTGACACTTGTTGAAATGACCTCACTGTCTCCTCCTTGCACAATCAGACAGCTGAGATGCTTCGATTGTACTG
Source organism: Morus bassanus (assembly GCA_031468815.1). Lineage (NCBI taxonomy): Eukaryota > Metazoa > Chordata > Aves > Suliformes > Sulidae > Morus > Morus bassanus. The sequence goes on along the minus strand of CM062568.1, from coordinate 132,621,471 downwards.
CTACATTAGCTTTAGGTTGTCTTTTTTTTTTTGAGATCAGAGTTGAGTCTAGATTTGAGGTCTAGTACAACTCTCGAAGAACAGGTTTCAGCTGGGAAAACTGTAAGACTATTATAGGATAACTTTGCTGCTTGCATGTGAAGACCAGCCAGTCTTTTGTACAACGGGTCAGGTTTTCTAGGTTGAAGCAGAGTGAATTATCAATATAATGAAGAAACCTTGACTGTAATGGGCTGTGTATTTTTTTTGTTGTAAAGGAGAGAAGGGAGGAGGGTCTGAAGTATATCTTGGGGAATTATGGTGCATGCCAGTGGAACCTATTCACGCTGAGATCCATTTGAATCACAAAGTCTTGAGTGAAGTCCTCTGTTAATTCTGATTCTGAAATTGCTTAGCTTTCTTCTGTAGGTCACTGTGCTCTTCTACAATCCAGCACACAGCTGGGGGTAACTTCCAGCAGGGTATCAGGTGTCATGCAAATACAAGTAGTAAGTGGGGCTAAAGAAGATTGGGGGGCTCAGAAGCAAACTGGTAAGACTTTTTGCATGCTAGGCCTATACTTATCCTTCTGGTTTTCTGACAAGTGACGCAGAGTAGATTTACAGCCCACAGATCTTCTAGATAATTGAAAACATACTGGTCTGCCCACAAGAACTAGACTAACTTGTGTGCCTAGCAAGATAGCTCATCTGTTTTTTGGGGAGGGGAAAAAAAAAGCTAACCCCAAAACACTAGAGAGGTTCTTTTGGCTTTGGAGTTGAATCTAAGGAAAGCCACACCCTTCAGGTCTATAGCTTTCATAGCTCTGGTTAGGTTTTATGAGTGGATTATCCTGTCTAGACTCGTGCTTTGACTTGGAAGCCAAAATAGAAGCAATAAAGCTAGTTGGCCGCTTAGCAGGTGACAAACCTTCCCTGAAGTCCTCTAATTTGTTAAGGCCCTTTTCTCCTCCATGCTCCCTCTCCTGACTGTTTGATGATACCTCAGTAAGTTTTGCAAGTTGCAGATACAGCTCTGCTAAATTTAGCATGCCAGATGCCTTCAATAAGCCTGAGCCCAGCTATCAGTTACACCGAGATATGTTTCAGTCAGGCACATCCCTCAGGGGAGAGACTTGCACTATTTAAAGTTGAATGAGACTGAGATTCTTACAGCATTAAGAAATTCGGAATTCCCCCATTTTCTCCCTGATGTTGGTTCTAAACTAGTGTTCAACGCTTGCTATTTCCTGGGACTGAATTTGTGTTTCATCTTGAACTGTAACTCTCGAAGTCTGCTTCGTCTTGAGCTATCAATCTGTATAGCAGTTTTCCTTCGGTAAGAGGCAAAAGGCAGCCTTAGCATAAGCAAACACTAATGTCTCATTTAGCCTGTGCTACTTCCACCAGTATAAATTTAAGACATTACAGGAAAAAGACACTGTTCAAATCACAGCCCTGTATTTGGTTGCAGATAGAGGAATGCAGCTGCAGTAGGACTAATTGGATTGCGTTTGGTCCTACAAAAAGTGCAAGGTTTTTCCTAGCAAGTGCTTGAAGGATCTTAGGTCACTGGCGTGCAAGAGCAGGAGCGTTAATGCTGATGTTCTGGGCATCCATCCAGTTTCAGTAACTGCTGCATGTCACCTCACTAACGTCCCACTTCCGTTGGGATTTCATGAATCTCTCTTCGCTTCCACTCTTACATCGCTGGGCAGTGTTGCTGTGTGCTTTCTAACACCAGCCTTACGCACCAGAAGCAGGTTCCCTTCGCTATTGAGATGTAGGATGCCAGTAATAAGCATGTATCTTCTTAGGAATATTATTGCAATAACATAATAAAATAATCTGTAAAGGAAGGGCATGTCCCTTTTGGGCACTTCAGGCTCTTTACACATCTTTATGTTCTCTCATATGCTAATTTTGAGCTCGTGATTTAATTTTTTTCTTTGCAACAGCAGAGGATAGGTATTTCTGGTAGAGCCTATACTGAGCTGGAATGCACAGGACTGGCCTAATCAGACCTTAGCTGATAGAGTAAACTTATGTCACTGATTTGGCTGAGAGGTAACTTGAAGAAGCAGGTCTACTTGTAAGTAGCCATTAAAAAAAACAAACAAGCAAAACAAAAAAACCCCAAAGCTATTTGCATTACACCAGTGAAAAGAAAGGAGTGACCCTTTTCTGTCCTTTGTAACAGGTGCTTTGTCTTTGATCTTTTGAGGCTAGGGTAGTTCTAAGTCCTTAGGTTCAAAGTGCACATGATAAGGTGTAGCACAAAATCATCTAGACGCTGAATGATCCCAGTGCTCCTCTTGCATAATACTTTCAGTTTAAACTGGGGTAGGCTGGCACTTCTGCTTGGGAACTGACTGGTTCTGCCTCTGGCAATTTTTTTTCCTCTTCTTTATGCTGGCAGAAGACTTTTGTGGTGAACCCAGTCAGGGGACTGATGTGGGTTAAAACTAAACTTTTCTTTTTTTGGCTAGGTTAGTTTTAATTACGGTTGGTTCACCACATTGTTGCACAAATGTTTGTGCCAGCAAGAGGATGGAAATGAGTGGCTCGGGGACAGCAAGACTGCTGCTTTTGGCAGCAGTGCCAGCTTTCCCGTGTTTTCACTCGAGGCCCTAATGGCACTTTTGCCATGCTCTCTTTGGGCAAAGCGATGAACTCTCATGATGTGGGTCTTCCTTTCCATGTCCTCATTTAGTTTACTTATTAAATGTTTTTGTGTGTAATAGATGTGGTGCTGATTTAATCAGCTAGTGCTATACATTAAAGTAATTTATGGTTTGAGTACATACTATTTAAACACATTTAGGATATTGATTTATGCTTCCTGCAGTGTTTCTCAAACTTTTTTCATATTATTCTCCAGAATAAGTTACTAGCCCTGGTGCAACTCAAGCAACGAGGAAACAGCTAGTGACAGAGCACTGGAGGCAGGCAAAAGGAGATGGCAGGAGGCAGCAATGAATGTGGCAAGTGGTGAGAGATAGAGGAGGGGAGCCCAAGGGCTCTAGGAGATCTGTCAGCAGCACCTTTTAGCCATCTACTACTGGAACTTGTTCCTCTGGCCTGATGCCAGCCTCGGAGGTGATGTCTTGGCTCAGCAGCTATCAGTTTCTGCACTTATTTATTTATTTCCTCTCTGAAATCGTGGTGAAGGTTCATCTTCTGGCCATGGTCCCTTTTTCAGCCGTCTTGTCCTGGCTGCCCCTGACAATATATCTCTGTCCTGTTGCACTGCCATCATAAATATTCCACAGTGACTGTCTTCTAATGCCTGATTTCTTGCTTCATTAGTAACTAATTAATTTAAAAATAATATTAGAGAACACACTACCTGATAGTAGTCTGTCTGAGACTTTTGCTCAAGTATAAAGAGGGACTTGCTCTGTAACAACTTTGCTGTGAGTACATTGTAAGAGTTCATGTTAACATTACTGATCCACTGAAGCTTGGATCTACTAACAGAAAAAAAGTATCACCGAGCTATTAAGTCTTTTCGGCAAGAGATCTAGGCTTTCAAGGGACTGAGTGTGAATGTGAGGTTTTCCTCTTCCTTTACTGACCTCCTGCTCTGCTGCTAGTCTGATCTAACTGGGCAGTTGAGACCTGCTCCCTTTGGTTTCCACTCTGGTGCAGCAAAAGAGGCTGCTGGGTCTTCCCTTCACTCCTAGTATGAGGTTATTGAGGGTCCTCTACTCCAGCAAAACTCTTTCCCAGATGCAAATACACCCGGGAAACAGCATGCCAGAGTTTTCTTCCTACCCTTTGTGACAGAAGATAGTAGCACTGCTGGCTGGGATGAGAGAAGGGCGCAACTTGCCTTCTGCGTGCCTGAGGAAGCCCTGCCATGCTAGGCTGAACAGCTGTGCTAAGCTGGGCATAAAACAAGTACTACAGCTACCCCACTATCTAATAACTTTACTATCATTTGATAGCATGCTTGTTTACAATAGGAGTACTTCTGTGGTGTGAGGAGAACATCGTTACTAGCTCAGTACTTACTTTACGTTGGAATATAATTATCAAAGGGGCTTGCACAAGTGGTGATAGATGAAGGAAGGAATCTTGATACTGAGAGCAGAAATGATCTAGAAGATGGAAAAGGCTGTGAAACATAGGGCTGCTGGTGGTAGGAGTCATGGAAAAGAGATACTGCAGACTATTTCAGCACAATATTAGTGGTTTATAGCTAGAAACTTTAGAAATACATGCCATTGCTGTTGCTTGTAGTATGCCTGGGTATCTTGACATGGATGAGATGCAAGAATACGGAGACTCTTGCTGCTTCTGTCACTCTTCAGGTCACTGTTGGAGAGCATACTGTCTAGTTCTAGTGAGATGTCTCTCAAGAGATTGTTGTACAATTGGGCAGTGCTCAGGGGCAAACTACCAGGATTCGTGGCTCAGCACGTGGGGGAGGAGGGGAAGATCGATCAACATGTTCAGTGTAGTAGGGGGAAGATGAGGAGCTGCCTGGAACAATTTGCAAGCACCTACACTGGCATGAGATGCTTGACACCAGAGGGCTTTTTTATCTCTTTGGCAAATGTGCGATGAAAGGTTAGACTTTGGAGTCAGCAAAGTTCAATATGTAAATGCTATCCATTAATTCTAAGTAGTTAGAATAATTAACTGTAACATATTAATCTGATGGAGAGCTAAAAAATCATCAACAGCCCATTAGTTAATGCTAGATGGTTCTCTAAACAGTAGGCCCTACTTACAAACTGTTTAGCTTCTGTAGGGCTCACTAGGGAGACTGTCTGATCTGTGTCACTCCAGAGAGTGGGCAATGGTGATCCTTGATACCTTTGCAGAACTGAAGACTGTATTCTTTGCTGTAAAAGAAAAGGAGAAAGTGGGTGTGAGGGCAAGTTATGCTTCTTGAAGTAAACGTTAAAGCCTCCATTCCTGTAGCTTTCTCTGGTAGTTTTGCAGGCTGCAGTACAATGCCTAGAAAGCATTGCAATTTATCACCCATCATTGGTAGCAACAACTAAAACCGATGTAATATCTGGAGTAATAATTGTTTAAGGGTTTTTGGTGTATAGTCAAGGTCAGTTAATAAAGCAGAGAGAGATTATACTCTCCATTGTTTGGTACAGTTCTTAAAGAAAAAAATTGTTGGTGGTTGTCTCTTCTTTACTATGTAAGTTAATCTGGACTGTTGTGTCTTAGGCATCAACCTATCTGAAAAACAAGCTGCCTAGGCATAAGAGGCATTGGGGGTAGAAAGCAGCTACTGCACATTACTAGAACGAACTTTGAAGTCTGGCATACAAGGATCTCAGAAAGCTGCCTTTTTGGAAACAGAATATGACTTTTTTTTTTAAAAAAAAAGGCAAACAGTGTCTTTACCAGTGTTTGGGCAGAAAACAATCTGGTTGCCTGTACGTATTTGGTAAAACAAGGCTGAAATGAGCCTAGAATCGCGTGTGTTTCTAACTCGACAGGCATTGGCTTTCTACCTGCCTATGTATTCTGGTGACCATTTGGGAAAACATTTTGATTATCTTGGTTTTTTTATTTTTCATTCTTTTAGCCCTCATAAAACTGCCTGCCTGACTACTACTGGCTTTGGGAATAGGAACACCTGATTTTTTTATTTGCTTCTATATATGTAGCATTTCTGTCAGGAAGTTAGTCTTAGAAAAGGGAGAAGCTTGGTCTGTTTCTTTTCAGTATAATTCAGTGGAGTACTGGTATTTTAAGGTTATGATTCTGCTCTCAGCAGGAAGATGACTTCAGTGATGATCATAATAGATGCGAATGGCATGCTTGCATACTAACAGGCTTAATATGAGTTTGCTGCAGACAGTATTGTCGCTTGTGAGAGACAGGTGTCTACTAATGACTTAGGCTTTGTCTAAGCATAAGCTTTATATTGATAGGTGGTAAAATTAGGGCTGTCTTTGAAGCATGGATAAGGACTTCCATTTTCTTGGTCTCTATTCTAGCCACCTGTCCCTCACATCTTTTTCTCCCCCTACTGTGCAATCTTGATGATCAGTGAGGAAATTAATGGGATAAAGTTAAACCTAATAATCCTACAGAGATCTGTGTTCTCCTGCCTCCCACCCAATAAGACCACACATATGCTATGGTATGTCGATGTTAAGTGTGGCCTGAGAAACTTCTGACTGTATGGTACCAACTGAAACTGGGTTTGGGAGTTAAATCAGCCACCAACAGAAGACTTAATTGTATGGGTTGAACGTTGCAGTTCAAATATGTATTGAACTGATTATTAGGTGGGACAGTTCACTAAGCATAAATAAAATAATTAATTTTTACTGTCCTTAGAAATTTTGCAGTATGTCAGATGTTAAGCATGTTTTGATTTGTTCCAGTAGCCGGATCGAGCTGGGAGACGTGACGCCACACAACATTAAGCAGCTGAAGAGGCTAAACCAGGTCATTTTCCCTGTCAGCTACAATGACAAGTTCTACAAGGATGTACTGGAGGTTGGCGAGCTAGCCAAATTAGGTACAAATGTTCTTGCCAGTAATTGTGGGCTATGGTGGCAGAAGTGCTCATCATTGCTATCCATAATGGTTTTGAATAGCAGACCCTTCTATTTTGTTGTTTTACATAATGAAAAATAACTGTTTGGGAACCTCAAAAAGCCACAGTCCCAACCTCAGAGGGTTTGTGTTCTAAATAGATTCCGTTTTACTGGGAATAGGCATGTTTTCTGTTACAGCAGAAAACTTGAGAGATGTGTGCTGCCAGCTTACCTACTGATGTCATCACTAGTTGGTTTGAACTGTAATAAGCCAACACTGTGTCAGAGTACCATCGGTAGCTTCACTCAAAGTGTTAGCCACAATCTATGATTTTATCTGGATGGAAGAATTAGCAAGAGGGAAGGAAGGTACAGGGCGTAAATGAAGGAGCTGTATATGTACAGTTTGAGATTTGTGACTGATAACACTTTGTTTCCCTCCCTGGCAGCCTATTTCAATGATATTGCAGTGGGAGCAGTGTGCTGTAGGGTGGATCACTCCCAGAACCAGAAGAGACTGTACATCATGACGCTCGGATGCCTGGCACCCTACCGAAGGCTAGGAATAGGTAAGGAGGATCTTCTTTTGTATCTGAGCCATCAAAGAAACCAGCTTGCTGTACAGCCTTCTAAATGCTTTTTCAGAGTTTTAACCAAGATAGTGCGCTTTCAGACCACAGATTTCTTTGGAAGGGTCTCTGGGGAAAGAGTATGATCTATGATGTGCTCCTTTTTTCCTGCCTTTCAGAAACAGACTTTCTGTAGAACTTTCTAATTCAGGATTTCAGGTTAAAATAATCATGTTATCATACTGTGATGTAAATACTCTGCTTCTACAGATATGAAAATTGATGCACAGAGATATGAAATAATTTGTCAGAGGTATGCAGCCAGTATGCAAGTCATGTATAAGTAGAACACAACATTTCTTCATTGGTTTATCTCTTCACTCTTCTAAATGAAGGGGTTTTTTCCTATTTATTTTGGTTTTTTCACTACTGATTATTGCTGCTCAGGGGTAGAACCTGCTTTCTGTCTATAGTGCAATTAGTTCTTTTCTCCGTGTTGTAAATCCACAGGCCAGATTAATCAAGACCTTATAATAACCTGTTTGTTTTGACAAACTGGAATGAAAAGACAACTTTATATTAAATCATTTTACTAGGCCTTTATGAGAAAAACTTAACCAATGCTCTCACTGCTTTATACACCGCTTTGGTCGTGTTTTGACGTGAGTTTGAGACCTTGAAGCTAGTATTTAAATAAGCTGCTTCATATGTATGCTTCTGGGCTGTTGGGTTTTTTCTCCAAAGAAGCAATGCATTAAATTTTGTGAGCAGTCAGAAAGACAGTGAAATACTTATACACCATGTTTTATTTGCCTTTCCTAGTTCTCACAAGCTCTGTCATTTTAGCCTACCTACAGTTAACCTGCCTCTCCTCAAGAATGCCCTTAGCTAAGTACAGACTTGATTGTGCACTTCTGGTTTTCTTAAGTATCTCTTTACCTTTTGGCAGGAACTAAAATGTTGAATCATGTCTTAAACATCTGTGAAAAAGATGGCACTTTTGACAACATCTATCTGTAAGTAAATGAGCTACACTCATGCATTTTTTGGAGAGATGATAAGAGGCATATATGGAGAAAAGGGAGAGAAATTCAAGAGCATTTTTAGTATGTATTTCAGTGGGGTCATGGGACATCTTGTAAGTACTAGCAAGAAAGCTAGGGGTCATATTCTGGGCTGCTTGTGTGATGCTGAGAAAACCAAAAGCTTGCTGAATTTGAAAGTAGGTTAGTTACAAAATTACGTTCTATAGCAGAATTATGTATGACTAAAAAAAAAATTTTGTGGAAGAATTTTTTTTACCATACAGTGTTGTCCTCAGAATGAAAAATACTGCAAGTCTTGCATGCAGTTTTGATGCATTTGTTGTCTGTCTTTTATGACAGTATTATGTAGGTCAGAACATCAGGTCAGAGGTGCTTGCAGGCACACTAGGTTCTCATTCAGTAGCGAGGCCCAACTGCTTATTCCCATTCTTGCACTATGCCAGGTCAGCTGTTTGTGCAGCAACACAGTAAACTAGGTCAATGACCTGACCCAGCTGGGGAAGCTGTTTTTGGTTTTGTTTCTGGGTGTTGGTTTTGGTTTTAGTATGGTTGGGGGGGGGGGGGGTTGGGTGTGTTTTGGGTTTTCTTTTTTCTTTTCTTTTCTTTAAATCAGCTGCATGTCTACATAAGCACTTGGCAGACATGAGAACGAGCGCTGGGGTAGAGGACAGGGCTGCTTAAAAGAGCACCGCCATCCTAATAGATCCCTGTGGAAATAGAGCCTGAAATCCATAGATGCCAAAGCTTTGCTTCCCCTTTGCTGCTGGCTGCACGCTTCTGCTTCTTCCTGTGCATTGGTTTCTGCGTGAATACCAAGTGAGCTGATGCAGTTTTCGGCCAGATAGCTTCTCTGAGCCAGCATCTTCCTTGTCCATCACTGCTTGCTTACGCCAGTACAAGCACGGTGCACTGGTAGGGAGAGTCCCACAGCAGGTACCGCTTGGATGGATTTACACTGCCGCAGAACTGTACCCTGAACTCTTGCCAGGACTGTTGCAGATGCTTAGTGAGGGGTGTTTCACACACTGGTATCACTATAAATGGAGTGACTTTCTCCTCAAACTTAGTCCACCTCTGCCAAGGAGATGCAAAGTCTTCCAAGACCTCTACTGTTGTAGCTTTGTGCCATTTCTGTAAGAGGAACAGGTGTTTTAAAGAGGAGTTCAAGTACAGCTGCTTTTGGCTTGTATTCCTGCTCTCCTGCCTTGGAAGAAGTGGTAATGAAGTCTCTCTCAGATGTCTGCTGGTTGGCTTTCCTTTTTGCTTTCACACTGTGTGCACAGTGAAGGAACTGTGTGCTTGTTTTTAATGCAAAAACCAAATTATTTGTAATCCTTCTTTCCAATTCCCTGAGTAGGTTTCTGGGATGACAATAAATAGCCCCCAAGGTTGGGCATAACAAAGTTCTTCTAGTGGCGCACTGATTTTATTACTATGTGTATTGCTTGTGCATCTTATATCTGAATGTAATATGCAGCTTAGCACCCAGTTGGATATCAGTGGCTAAATTGGTCATTATAATGAAGTTTCCTTTTAGCTATTTGGTGTTTATTGGGCTTAACACTAAGATCTTTTGTTTTGTCCTGCTGTTGCTTCCAGAGTTGCTTTGGTTCTATGGTTATGCAGCATGTTGTCATGACAAAGTGATTCACAAGCTTGTGCAGTGTCCACTGAATTTTGGGAGTGTTTAATGAATGCCTTTTGCTGAGCCAAACATCTCTCTTTTTTTTTTTTTGATAGAACTTGTGCAAATAAATGTCCTAGTTGCTTAGAATGAGGAACTGATGGCTGTTTGTTTTGGAGACCTTGAAACTCTTGAAATATGCTAGCGAGAGCTGTAAAGCTCCGGGGGAGATAGATAAAAGGGGAAAGGACTTTGTAAGTCCATAGGGCTTCTGTGAGCAAGGAGTTAAAATCATATCAAACACCATTGTCAGTTCCGTGTTGCAGCGTACAGGGATTGTCACTCGGACAACTGTTTTGGTCATCTAAGAGGTGTCACTACAGGAAGTTAAAATTGCCTCTACAGTGAAACTTTGTTATATATTTCCACAAAATATCTGCCACTGCCAGAATAAGAAAAATTGAAATTACTGAGCTAGTAATGCTTCAGAGTCTCTCTGCTATTTGTGTTCCTTAAAGTGCTTTACTGAGGGGAAACATTTACCACTTCTCAGAATGACTGCCACAGGCCATCTGGGAGCTGTGTGTTAGCTCAGGATTGATTTAGGAAGAGCAAAAGTTCCAGTCCTGCCCTTACACCATCATTCCTGTCTATCTAGATAGTTCCTTTTCTTATCTTGTCTTTGGCCATTCTGAGTGTGGAGGCAGAGTACTGTACTGCAGAAAGTTCTGATACCTTTTTCTCTATCCTCCTTTCTGTCCCAGGCATGTCCAGATCAGCAATGAGTCCGCAATTGACTTCTACAGAAAGTTTGGCTTTGAGATCATTGAGACGAAGAAAAACTACTACAAGAGGATAGAGCCCGCAGATGCTCACGTGCTGCAGAAAAACCTCAAAGCCCCTTGTCTTGGCCAGAACGCAGATGTGCAAAAGACCGACAACTGAACAAAACCCCAACGAACACTTTCTTGCACTTGCTTGTCGCCAAATAAGGAAAGAGAGGCCTCTTGATTTTCCTTTTTTTTTTTTACTCCACCCCTTCATCCTCCATTTTTTTTTTTCTTGACCTCTCTCCAACAAAATGTAATGCTTCTTCCAAGGATTGTCCAATCATGTTTGGGGTTTTCTTGGGGTTTTTTTTGAGCTCTCCATTCTTTTTTTTTCCTTCTTCTTTGGGGGGGGGGGCGCATTGTTTTGGGTTTCTTTCTTTTTTTGGGGGGGGGTGGGAAAAGGTGTGCAGGTCTCCTAAGTTTGAGGTGTGGAGGGCTTGAGCAGGTTATCCTGATGACAAGTTTCCTTCAGATTTTTCTCTTTCAGTAAGCAGAATGTAAATCCAATGGGGGGAAAAAAGGAAAAGCAATATCTTGTCCTTTGACTCCTACATTATTTGTTTTTTATAACCTACAGGGTACTTTACTCCCCCCAACCTTTGAATGTTATTTCAGTACTCCCCACTCTTCCTCTTAATTCTCCCCGCCTCAAAAAAGTATGTTTAGTTCCTCCCAATATTTTTGAGTATGGCTTTTTCCTCCATCTTTTGCTGAGAAGGGCGGGCTACTTTACCATACCTTTTCACTCTGCCTGGGCTGATCTTTTTGAATGCTTTTTTAAATACTCCTCACCCAAGCTGGTGCTACACTTCTTAACTGACTGAGAGGAGGGTTTAGAGTGGTCTTTTGTTTTTTGGTTTTGGTTTTCTGTTTTTTTTGTTTTGTTTGGTTTTTTTTTTCATTTACCCAACTCCCAGCAGACTTCTGCCAGAGTAAGAGCTAGATCTGGTGTTGGCAAGAGTAACCTTGTAAAAATATGAATCCTGAGGCAAGATCCTTGGTTTAAAAATGGGTGAAATGCTGTAGGGCTCATTGAGAGTTAGTTTTATCTTTGTTGGGATGGGAAAAGAGACTGTGACCACCTTACCAGCTTTGATCACATAAGGCAAGCACCCGCCTCCAGATAAATTTGCTACAGCTACTTAAATCTGTGGTGACAAATCTGAGATGAGGTAAGGGTTGAGGAAACCAGGCCAGCAAGGCTGAGAAGGCAAACATGAATCTGACCCTAATCGCATAGCTTTGCAGGGGTCTCCTGGATTTGCTTGGGATTGGCTTGGCTTGCTGTGTTTATGTGCTCCTTCGGGAGGAGGTGGTTAAGAACTGCACAGTTTGGTCCTTTGAAGATTCTTTTCCCCTTTCCCCGTTCAGTGGTAATAATGCAGTTCTCCTCTTGTGAGAGGGTGTTCATGGAGCACTGGAGAAGGCGACATATATTAGAGCATTTTATGGGTTTGGAAAATAGGCTGATTGGCTTCTTCCTAGTACTGTAACCTCAAAGCTACAGTAAACTCTACTAAGCTCTGCTTTGCATCCTTTCATGCTTTGTTTGCGTGAATATCAGTGCTCCTTTCTATGCACTGTTGCCAGCGATCTTACGTATGCCAATACAAATACCAACCTGAGCTTGGACTCTTCTCCAAGCACCTGGGAAAGTGCACTGACCTGAGACAACACCATCCTGCCCCATTCCCCAAGTAGATCCTGAACTGCATTCCTTTCCTGTTTGCTTTTTAAAGTTTAAATCTGCATCTTGAATTCATCTGCTTTGAAATCCTCCAACCTGTAGCGCGCATTGCAGCATACATCTGGTTAAGTAGGTGCTGTCCAGTCATTCAAGGGTGACTTGGGAGCCAAGGATTTCAAGGCGGGAGTTGTGGTGAGGCAAGGGACGGCACCCCTCATTGCACATTACGTGGGCTTTGATACCCAAGGGGTGACTATACGAGCTGCTCTGGAATTATTCCTCCTTTCCCAGAGGTGCGTAGTGTTTGTTGGAGTGCATCTTGACAGACCTATGCTGGAAAACAGCTACTCTATTTGCTGGGTTTGCACTAATTGAATCTTGGGGATGGGCAGATCGCTAACAACAAAAGCCTCTCTGCATGGCCTGAGTACCTATGTTTGCAACACTTTGTGGCAGACTCTGGCTAGAAAGATGCAAATGGTTTTCTTGGCCAGAGGCAGCCTAGTTTTGACAAAAGCTTATTTTTAGTACTGCTAGGACCTGCTCACACTGGTTACGTTGGCAGTTCCGGCATCTTTCTAGAAGGGGCTGTATTGAAGCACAATTAGCTTGTCATATGCCAACATAGTTTCCCTGGCCATCTGTAGACCAAACCAAGAGAAGTATGTGGAGGGAGATAGTATTGTATTTGAGGATGTTTGTGCAGCACAGCTGTAACTCAGACCATAGCTGCCTCTGGTGCCAAGCAAAGTGCTCTTCATTCTTCTAGAACTAAATGGTAAGTGTTTGGGTTGGGTAGGTGGGTGTGGGGATATGAACTCTTAGGATTTGCTGTTGTAGGCTTCCACAAATTGGTGTGTTTCACAGACAGTTTTCCTTCAGGTTTAAAAGTACGAGTCTGATGTCTGAACTTACTTGGATTAACCTTTGTTTCTGTCTCTTTTTGCTTTGGGCTGCCATCATTCTATGAATGTATCCCTGAAAACAATTCTTAAAGCTCCTATTCCACTGCAAACCTGCCTCATTGTAACTTCTGATAAAATGTTTTGTAGGAGGTGGAAGAGAGAGTAAGCACCAACATAAGACTCCTTTTCCCAGGCTATTTATCCTGGAAAACGGTTGTTGAATCTTGAACACAAGGTTTAATCTGAATCTCATAGAAAGCTGTGTTCCCTGTACATGGATAAGGGCAAGTGAAGGTCAGTAGTTCTGAATGACAAACAGTTGTATTTTATTAGTGTATCAGCAGTGTTGAGTGTGGGAGGAGAGTGCTGTATCTTAGTGCTGTTACCCAGAGACACTGAAATTGTGTGAAGTATGGGCTTACTGCAGAGAACTTCAGTTACTTAGTTTGTTGCTGCAGCAGGACCTCCTTTTGGCTCGAAAATAGCAGCTTATGAACAACAAAAGTTTTTTAAAGGTTGGGAGTTTCAGTGGGGAGAAAAAAAATCCCACCAGCGCTTCCTGTTTTGGGTGAAGATCTAGCAAGAAAAATGTATGCAACTAACAGCTTTAGGGTGTAAATTGTATATATATGAGTTGTTCCTGAATCTCTGCAACTGGTTTTGTCATACATCGGTTGAAGTATGAAGATATTATCTACAAGAAGACTCCTACTAGAGGAAACCATGGTACAGGGGAAGAAGAATCATCTGGGAGAGGTATCCCTCATTTTTGGGAGGGGGAAGGGAGAGATTTTTATTTTGTGTATACAGAAACTGGCTGAGTTTACATGATGCAGCTAATGGTTAAACCTGCCAACTAAATATGACATACTGTTACAATTGAAACAAACTTATGTGATATTTCGTTAATTCTTGATGGTGCCCTGTGTCTAGTAAAAATTTGATCCCCCAAATTGTGTTATTCTCCCCTATGTTGTAATCCAGGGTCAGCTGCTATGCACAACGTCTGCGTTTCGTAAAGTGTTTGCTGACTTGGATGCTTCTTTTGAATCTGCAACTGCTTCCTGATTAATTTGGCTAAGACCACCCCTGGTCTCTTGAGTTAAGATTTAGTCAAAGGCATGCTGTATGCAGTTTACAGATGCATTCTCAATGTTACAAGTTAAGTTGCAGGGGGAGCAAATTCTTTACAATAAGATGGTCCACTTCTAATCTATATCATTGCCCTTGTTGTACATCAGGAGCATGTTTTTGTTTTTCTCAAACTCTTTAGAAATACTGTTCAGAATAAACATGCACTATTTGAGTTATGTCATTTATGACTTGTCGTGTGTATTTTCTTGCGGTCCAGCTGTTTCCCTCTGAAATCAGATACAGCATATTCCTCAGATGCTTCATAAACTGTGTAACTCGGAAGATTTCTAACATGAATTTTGAGTTGGGCTGCTGTGATGAATGCTGTGGGTGTCTGACAGCTGAGGAGAGGGGGGTCTCTTTGTTTTCCCTGAAGTTATGAGCCTTTTCTCAGAAATCTTCCGCCTTGTTGGGGTGGGGGGAAGGAGGAGAAGAGGAACTGTCCTGGAATGTTTTTGCATCAACTAGGGAGCAGTCTTGAAACAAACAGACCAGGCATCGAGAACTGTCTTTTGGGCTTTATAGGCTGAATATTTTCAAGTATTCAAATTAATTGCTAGCTATTGCAAATCTTAACAACAATCTTTGGAAAAAAAAAAAATATGGTATGTACCTGTAAAAGTAGCCGGACTTAAGAAGCAGCGAGTCCTCTTCCACACTGACTTTTCTCAGAAAAGTATTTAAGTAAAACTCATCTCTCAACTATTCCAGTCTCTTCTGTTAAAGCCATTTTTTGTCTGTAGTTTCTTCCTGCTCCTCTCCTGCTTTGAAGTGCCATTTATGAAGTGATAAAGTTGCACTGTGGTACAGTTTTTTGGGGAAAAAGCATTGCCCCAAATATTCTATGGCATATTCTATATTCTGTTCATATGAATATTCTATCTGCTTATATATCAGCAGATGGAGTCACTGCATTCATTAGGATAGCATGCAGAAGCAAAGCTCAGGGACTCTGAAACTTGACTGTGGTCTTGAGCTGCTGCTACCAGCTGTCTTCCCTGACCTCTGCTGGAGGGCCTGGACGGCACAGCTGGAGATGAACTGCTGTCAGGAATGCAACCTTCATTGCTCTGGCCTCACCAGCAGCTGCAGAAGCTGGAAAACTTTTGCTGCAGCTGTTCTCCAAACCACTCCGCTTTTATTGATCTCTGTCATGTTTCATTCCTTCCCCACCCTCATCCCAGTCACCTCTCTAACAGCCTGTGCAGTTTTGGACAATTCAGTTACTCTTTTACAGGGAAATTAGCAGATACCCCTGATTGTCTGTGTTGTCCTTTGCCAAATCTTTGCTGGTTCTACAGGCAGTTCCATTCCCCTCACTGTATTCAAAACTTGGGTATTTATGGGGTCCTTGTAATACCACACTGTAAGTTATTATCTTTTGGTTACAACAGTTTGCTTTTTTTTTGTTATTGAGATGATTATTTAAAGAACAGTTTTAATGCCATGGCCTAATAAGTGAGTGGTAAGCCAAGTCATTCACTTCACCTGAAAAACTGGGATTGTTGTTTTTTTCCCCAGTGTGTACATCACCCTGTGCTGGATATAATTTGCTGTTACAGTGCCCAGTCGCTCAACGTGAGAAAGTTCACCTCTCATTCCACATTCTTATTACCTTGACCTACCCTCCAGCGAATTTGCACCTCACTCTACTTCCCTTTTTAAAATACTGTTGAGGAGCATAGACCCCAGCACAAATCTTCGATTCCACTGTTGATCTCCCACTAGTGTGAAAACTGATCTTTTATTCCATGCCCTGCCCCATGACTTTTGTCTTTTCATCAGCTCTCTATCCCTGTGAGGATACTATCCTCTGATCCTGTAGTAGTTTAGAGTACTTAAAAGATCCCTGTCCAAAATTTCTTATGTGAAGTCCTTTTGAGTATCTACCAAACCAATCTGCCAGCTGAGTGTTGTAATCTGTTTCTGGCAATATTATTTTTCTTCCCATAGGGGTTCTCCAAATCTATTCAACCCATCTAGTCCAGATGCTTTTTATGGGACACGAGATTGTTGCTCACTGTTGCCTTACATCCTTTTCTCTTGCCCCTAAAGAGGCATCAGTGAAACCAGATGATGGAAAGGTTAGCCTATCCCTCTCTTTTTATCCTGCCGCCTTTCCTCCTCCCCAGTGCTTTAGTCCTGTAAAAGAGCTCGGTCTTACTACCATTTTGCCTAAAGGCTTTGTGGCAACACCATCTCAAGCTCTCTAGGCTGCCAAGCAGAGTTGCCTGCTTTCTCTTTCACTCACTTGCATGTGTATGGTCCGTAGTCTAAGAAACTCCTGCACCTGGGGAAAGATGCACTGACCTGTCTTCTGATAGCCTTTCTACCAGCTGCTATATCACATCATACACACTTTCAGGCCATTACTGTTCACTAAATTTTTGAATCCAAACCTGCACTACAGCCAAGTTCTATGCTTTCATCCCACAAAATGTGCTCAAGTTCCTCTTGGTTAAGACTATTTAAAATAAAGCTGCAGAAACTCTCCTTTTAACCTGTCTCACCAACAGCAAATCATCTCACCTAGTCAATGTAAGGTTTTCCTAAATATCTGTGCAAAACCTGTTTGGTTTGGGTTGTTTCTAAGCTACCTTGCCATATAATTGCTAGTCTATATTCCCTACCAGAAACAGGCCACTGATGTTCACCAATTTCCTCTTATATATGATTTCACCAGTGGAGTTTTGCCTGCTGCTAGATTTTTGCTACTGTATTTCAGATATCTAACACTGTACTGGAAATCTGAAGATACATCAGCTCAAACGCTCCAGGGCACAGTAGGGTGGCAGAAGGTAAACTTGGTTTTGCTGCTTTGACAGAGGGTGCCTTTTTAGTGAAAATCTTCACTGAAAAAGCATGCTACTCTTCAAAAGAAAAAACCAAAAACCAATCTCGCTTTATGTTGGAATAAATTGATGGAGCACAGGTATTTCAGATTTCATTTGCCCTCCAGTGTGGTTGTGTCACATCAGAACTAAAAAATATGAAAATTGAAAAAGTGCATTTACATTTATACTTTACATTGTGAAGTTGCTACTTACAGTAACTTTAGAATTTTCTCTGCAGAAGCAGCTAGGACCTTAAATTTCTTCACAGCTGGCACATGGGCCTTCCACTTAATGTCAGCTGCAAGATTATTTTGCAAGCAGCAGCAATTAAAACCAAAATGTTTTGGGTTTTGTGTGGTTTTGTTTGTTTGTTTTTTAAACATCTAATTACTACTACGATTCATTTCAGCAACAGAAAAGTTCTTGGACACTGCTTCAGAAACTTGTCCCTGCTCTGTATTCCACAATATTTTAGGAGGGTATATGGACACAGGATGCTTTCTGGGGAAAAAGGCTTTGTGGACAGGATGGATGCCTAAACGTCACAGCTCTGCCTTTTTAGGTTGTCTGAAAGAGGCTTTGCAGTTCCAATATCACCTACAGGTGAGCAGAGGTACTTGTAAAATAGGTTTGAAAAGAGTTCCACGAAGTAACTGTTGCAGAACATCTGTGGAAGGAAACCACTGAGGCTAGAAACAAGAACCTACCTTATTATGTGAGTAGTAATGGAATTAGAGAGGTGGCAGCAGGAAATGCAAACTGAGGTAGTGGGGAATTGTTCGTGACTTTCCTTAAGCTCTGATTTCATTCATGAGGAAGGTGGATGGGGTTTTACTCCCCAGAACTAAATATAAGCAGAGTGTGTCATAAAGCTTGCGCTGAAACAACCGATTCTGTTAAAGAATCAATCATGGCCAAGAAATGACAGTCGCAGAAGTTGGTCGGGCTCTTCATAAACAGGTAGCTGCTATTTACAATTTGCAAAGTCTTTAGCCAGCTGCCTTTTTTTTTTTTTTTTTTTTTTTTTAAATTTAAAAATACCAATTCCTTTCCCAAACTTCGATTGCGGGGGAAGCAAGGCAGTATTTCAATGTATAAATGCCATTATCAACGGGGTCTACCCAGCTAGAAGAGAGATCCCCTTCCCTCAGACGCCCCTCAGCCCCCCGTTCAACCTTTACCAACAGCTGCTTCACGGAGTTTTCTTTTTAAATGCCCTCTCCCTCGTGCCGCTACTCTTTCAGAAAAAGACTTTGCATCTGGGGCGGGGGACACCAAAAATTACATAGATGTTTGGGGTTTTTTTTAATTATTATTATTTTTACCTGCCAGCCCCGGCGGGCCCCGTGTGCGCTTCCGTCAGGGAGGTTTCTTAAGCCGCCCGGGGCGGGGTGCGGGGGGGGGGGGGGGCGGGCGTTTCCTCACCGGCCAGGCGAGAGGCGGTTTAAACCGGCGCTGAGGTAACGGCGGCGCTTCCCCTTTAAGGCTTTCCGCCCGCCTCTTGCCCCTCCGTGCTTCCCTTCTCATTGGCCGGCTGAGGTGCCGGTCTCCCGCAGTTCCTGTTTCGGCCACCTTAACTTGTTGACGCTTCGCACGCCAGTCTCAACCTTTCTGGCCTTCGATTGGGCCACCCCGCCAATGTTTGTGGTGGCGATTGGCCCGCGCTGGCTCCGGCCCCGCCCAGTTGCGGCGAGCAACGCCTTCCCCGTCCCGACCTTCTCGATTGGCTTTGAAGACTCAACCCCTACGCTCGGATTGGCCGCTCCGGGCCGCGCGTGCGAGCAGCAGGGTGGGCTGCGCGGGAGCGGGGTCGGGGGGGGGGGGCGGGGACCGGAGTGGAGGCAGCGGCAGGGAGCTGACAGGGGGTGTCCGCCCGGAGGATGGTCCCGGCCGTGGGGCCGCCGCCGCCGCCGAGCCCGCCCAGCCCCGCCGTGAGTGCCGGGCGTCCGCCGCGGGGGTGGGCCCGCCGCCGGCGCTCCGAGCGCCGCCTGCTGAGCGGGAGGGGGGGGGGAGAGGAGGAGGGGCGGGACGGGGAGCGGCCGCGGCAGCGGTGCCGGGGCTGAGGGGGCGCGAGGCGGGGCTGCCGGTGGCGGCGGGCCGCCCCCCCCCCCCCCCCCCCCCCCCGGCGGCCACCGTTGCCGTGAGGAGGCGGTTGGCAAACGGCGCGCGCGCGGGGCTTCGGCCCGGTCGCCGTGGCGACGGCGGGGCCGCGACCCCCCCACACACACACCCCCCCCCCCCCGCCCTCCCCAGCCCCGGGAGCCGCCCCGGGCCTCCTCGCCCGCCGGCCGGAGCGCCGCGGCGGGGAGGGGGACGTGGCGCCGGTGTCGGTACCGCCGTGGGGGGCGGCCGGCCCCCCTTTGTCTGCCCAGGTGGGCCCGGGCCGGCCTGCCCGGGGCGGGGCGGGGGTGGCTCGGACACGGCTTGGGGAGGGCCGGAGCGGGCCGGGGCGGTGCGGCCCCCGGCGGGGACGCGGGCGGAGAGCGCCGGCGGCCCTTGGTGGGGCGGCTGCTGCTGCCCCTCGGGCGCTCCGGCTGGCTCCGCGGGGGTGGCGGTGGCGGTGGCCGGGCTTTTGCTCCAGAGAAGTTTTGTCGCTTCGGTTGTGAGGGTCGGCCACCTCCCTGCCCCGCGCGGATCAGGTCTCGAAGTGCCCGTGCGTGTCATCGGGGGAAAGCGTGAAGAGGAAGGCACGTGGGTTTTAGAAATCGGGGTGTTTTTATCGTTTTGAAATCTTGACGATCAGAGGCAATCGACCATAAATCGCTGTTCAGAAAGTTAGCTTCGGAGGGAGCGGAACACGGGCGCTGTTTCCTCAACCCTACCATCTTTTCAGCGTAGTGCGGGATAGATGGGTGCTGTGCATCACCTCTGTGTGCGCTCTTGTGTGACATCTCAACCTGGAAGTTAGTCAGCTTCAGAGTGCGGTCTAAAAGTCCAGCTTTTTTGTTTAGAATTCGGTCCCTGGAAACTAACTTTTCCTGTTGGGTGTGTTTTCAGCTTGGTCTCCTAAGGAAAGAAGGCTTATGGATGCGCTCCAGCTATTCCTTCGCTGCCTAGTAATTTTAGCTCTCTGGCCAATTTCAGGCAAATCTGCTGGTGACAGAGGTCTGAAAGAGATTGAAGTCTTTAGTTTCATGGAAATCAACATCCGACAAACGCAGATCGCAATTATTGCTCACGCTAAGGGCAGGGCACCTAGAATCCAGCTCCTTGTGACAGACAGCAGAGGTGAACTGAGGCCATCAGCATATACTGAATAGAGCCGTTGCGCACGATGCCCGTTTGTCCGGGGAAGGTTGTAGGAAAAAGGTGGCGTTAAGGTGAAGAAGAAGGGAATAGCAATGTGTTGAGTCACTGGCCAAAAGTATACAGAAAATCACACGTCTTTATTTTTACTTTTCACTTAATAGCTTGGCCTTCTATTAGACTCCACCCAGACATATGATTATTAAATAGATCAAGCAAAGATAACTTAATGGTTGTACAGTTAAGGGTTCAGAAGTCAGGTAATGTAATAGCTTGGTATGGAAGCGTGATTTTAGCTTTGCTGCTTTATATAAAATGCATTGGGACGATCTTGTTTATGTGACTACGTTACGTAGCACTTCAACAAACTGCAGAGTATAGTTTGCCACTCATGAATTGTGTGCAGTAATCAGACAAATAGGAAGGAAGAAACTTCCTATGGGGAAATGGTGGTTGTTATAAGGATTTAGAATTTTTAATTTTGACTTTCAGTTAGTGCCATAGTAATTCATCGGTACGTTTGGGGGTGAAATAGATTTGACACTTGAAAATACGTTTGTCACTGAATGGGAAATAAGCTTAGAAAATGCTCACGTTTTGAGCAGGTTTTAAGATGCGCGTATTCAAAATAACATATCAGGCATGTGAAGCAGTATGAGAACGTTGCAAACTTTGAAGTATTTGGGTATTAGTTATTCCCTTAGAGAATTACTTATTCCCTTAGGTTATAGATACATGGGAAGATTTTAACGGAGTAGATGAAAAACGGTGGTGGATCCTGGAGGATTCTGTCAGCCGCAAGGAGATAATTAGGATGTAAGTGCTTGATAGTGGCTTTGCTGCTTTGATTCCTGGTTTTCCAAGTAGCGTTCCCAGAAGCTGACGAGGGACAGACTGACATGACTGTCACTCGAGTGGGGCTGTGATGTGCATTGCAGACGCTGCGTTTGTAGCTGAAGTTTAGCCATAGTCTGAAATTCCAAAGACATCTTATGAACAAGCAGGCAGAACTTCAGTGACCGTGGTCTGCTGACACCGCTGGCTGGCTGAGCTACTCCAGCTGCTTTTCACCTTGTCTCTTCTTGGGTGAATGTCGAGGACGCTTCTGACTTTTTTAAAGGGAGGAATTCAAGAGCTACTTTTATGTGGGTTCTTTTGGTGGTGGTGGTGGTGGTGGTTTCCCCCCCCACCCATGCTGAAATCATAAGAACACCTCCGGCTTCCAGATATTGAAGCATAACATATTAGGCAACAAAGAGATTTGGAACAGTACATTCCAAATATTCAAGCGTGCTTTTAATTTGCAGAGTGCGTTGGCATAAGGTGTGTGACATTGTAACCAATCATATCCAGCTTGAATGTGAATTAATACAGTGTATGGGTTGAAGCTGGATGCTGTACAGGGCAGAAGAAAGAAATAAATACATAAGGTAGTGAAGGGCTGGGACGTGCTGGATTTGACGAGAGACATTCTGTTGTTTAATATTTGTACAGTAGTGCTTGTGTTTTTGTAATAAGTGTTTGGATCCAAGACGGTCTTAAAAATAACTTTGTAAATGACGCATGACTGGGGGGAGGTAGGAGTAGCGTAGCATTTGATGTGAAGGGATTCCCAATGAATCGTAGTTGTTCTCCTAAGAACTTGTAAAAAAATATCATGAAGTCTATGCCATTTTGAAGGACAGCGAGTAAGTATCACAGCACAGTGTTTCAGCTGGGACAGCTTTCAATTAAATAACAATATTGAATATTGCCCCTGATTACCAGAATGCCAGTGGAGATGTGTGCCTAGCTGTGTGTACAAACCAGGTTTTTAAATGAAAATGGATACGTAAAACATGTACGTGCATAGTGTCTGACAGCTTTCATGTTCCTAACCATTTCGTAATGGGGGTAGTTAAAACTCTCAGACTTCTGAAGAAGCGATATACTTGTCTCCAGCCCGAAGGACTGCTCACCCTTAGAATTGCCGGTCACTTTATAACTTAGTTGCTGTTTTAGCATTCTTCATCTCTGTCATGTTTGTGACTCCTTTATTCAAGTTAAGTCCCTCAGGAACAGCTTTTCCTGTTCTCAAGGGTATATCAATCGTAACGTGAGGTGTGTGTTCTGGAAAGTCGAGTGAAAACATCTCAGATTGAATGGTTGAGCAGTAGGTCTTCCTTTGTTACAGACTGCAGTAAAATATGCAAAGGTCACAACTCTCTGATTAAGAAACATTATGCAGTGCCTAGTTTATATAATGCTAACCTAACTTGCTGGTTAAAATACGATTCCAGCTTTTATACATGCATATTTTGTCCAAAGTGTACTTTGGTTTGACCTTACTAGTGTTGCACTGTCGTCATACTCTGAATAAGCATGAAAGTGATTCTGCTGTGTGCACAGGATTGTCAAATTGAGTGTAAACTAAGTTTGTTTCCTGTATGAAAAGCTATGGCATTAGTCTTTTAAGGTGAATGAGTTACTTTTTGCAACCATGACATGTGATAGCAATCTTTTACATCAGCCAGGCTTCGTGCCATTGTGATTCAGATAAGAAGAAAGTAGCAGGCTGTTAAAAATGTTTCATGCTTCCTGTTGACAAGTGCCTTTCTCACCCAGATACCTGAACTTCTGTCAGGTTAATTGACCGAGATGAAGATGGTGAAATGAGATTGATGCCATTTAAAAGCACATCTCAATCATCCGGTACTCTCATACCAAAATGAGATCTTTGTGGTCCATCTCTAGTGAGGCTGGAATGATTGGAGTATGGATCTATTAACTTTGAGGTCTAAATGCAGGTTTCTCAGATCTTGTGATCTAAAAGTCATTGGAGTGGTGGGCAGTGCTGTGAGAAGATTATTGAAAACATTGTTCTTAAGACTGCTGACACTATTAAAAGCAGTGTAAAGGTATTATGGGAAGAGGAGAGCTTAACTTTTTAAAGTTTTGTTCCTGCTTCAAGTAACTGAAGTTTAAAGTGAAAATAACATTGCCCATTTGGGGTGTCTGCCTGCATCTGTGTTCTGTAATGAGTGGTTGGCTTAGACGACGCTTAATTCATGCCAACCTTCAACCTTTGAAGCTGGACTCTGCTTTGCTTTCATGCATCAGTGAAGCTGTTAGCTAGAAACTGAGCACAAGTCTTGGATGGGCGGGAAAGTGCCTTTTGCTTCGTACTACAGCTCTTCTTACTCATTTACTACGATAATAAAATGGTGCTGGCCCAACACTGAGCAACTCCAAATCAGAAACAAGAGAAGGAACCCCATTTCACTTTTTACCTATTGAAGGATTCATAATATTTGGAGATGCTGTTTAAATATTATGTATCTATAGTTAAAATGTTTGATTCTCCTACGTAAGTCTCTCGCTTGTTGTGAACTCTGAGATTTCATGTGTAATAGGAGAAGTTTAACTAGTTTTGGCATCATCTTGGGTCATAGTTCCACAAACACTAAGCCAGTGCTGCCACCGCGAGAAGCACTCTTGTACCAACATAAGCAGTTTCAGTGTACTTGTTTGGGAGTGGGAGGTGTCTTTGTGATCCTTTTGCAGAGTAAATTTTATGTTGAAGTAACGTTCTCGTCTGGCTTCCTGTATGAGTGCCAGTGAAGTGGGGAAGAGGCTACGTCTCTCAGCGTTATTTTGGAGTAGGTAGGACTGTAGGGAAAGGTAACCATCTTACAGATTTTCCTGTTATTGCTATAAGGGCCATTTGTTAACGAAGGAAAGTTAGGTAGCTAGTTCAGCATATGTTGCAGTGTAACTCATTGACTGTTAGCATGCGGGTTTGATAAATTTTTTTGCTTGTATTAATTCTTTTATTTTGGAGTGCATCAGGTTTCAACTGTTAGTTGCCTTTCAGAGCTCTTTGTAGCTTACATCTCAACGTAAGGCGAGTTAGGCTGAGAGCAGGTTGAATGGCCAGGCCCAGAGGGTGGTAAGCAGTGGCACAAAGTCTAGTTGGAGGCCAGTAACTAGCGGTGTGCCCCAGGGGTCAATTCTGGGTCCAGTCCTGTTTAATATCTTCATTAGTGCTCTGGATGATGGGACAGAGCAGGCCATCAGCAAGTTTGCTGATGACACCAAACTGGGAGGAGTGGCTGATTTGCCAGAGGGACATGCTGTCGTCCAGAAGGACCTCGACAGGCTGGAGAAATGGGCTGACAGGGACCTCGTGAAGTCTAACAAGGCCAAGGGCAAAGCCCTCCACCTGGGGAAGAACAACTCAATGCACTAATGTATGCTGGGGGCTATCCAGCTGGAAAGCAGCCTGGCAGAAAAGGACCTGAGGGTCCTGGTGGACACCAAGTTGAACATGAGCCAGCGGTGTGCCCTTGTGGCAAAGGTGGTGAATGGTATCCTGGGCTGCTTTAGACACAGCATTGCCAGCAGGTCAAGGGAGGTGATCCTTCCACTGTACTCGGCACCAGTGAGGCCCCACCTGGAGTCCTGTGGCCAGTTCTGTATTCCCCAGTACAGGAAAGACATGGGCATACTGGAGAGAGTCCAATGAAGGGCCACAAAGATGATTAAGGTACTGGAGCATCTCTCATCTTAGGAGAGGCTGAGGGAGCTGGGACTGTTCAGCCTGGAGCAGAGAGGGCTCAGGGGGATCTCAACAATGTGTATAAACACCTGAAGGGAGGGTGCAAAGAGGACTGAGCCAGGCTCTTTTTGGTGGTGCCCAGTGACAGGATCAGAGGCAATGGGTGCAAACTGCAATGCAGGAGGGTCCATCTGAACATCGGGAAACTCTTTCTTACTGTAAGGGTCACCAAGCACTGGAGCAGGTTGTGCAGGCAGGTTGTGGAGTCTCCGTCCTTGCAGATACTCAAAAGCCATCGTGACGTGGTCTTGGGCAACTGGCTGTAGGTGGCCTGGCTTGAGCAGCGGGAGGTTGGACCAGGTGACCCCCAGAGGTCCCTTCCAGCCTCAACCGTTCTGTGATTCTGTAATACCTTAACCTACTTCAGAACCTAAGAACCTCTCAGAAGAGTCCATAAAACCAAAAAAGTCAGTTTTCGTAGTGCTGTAGTCACATCTTGCCTATATGACCATTGGTCTGTCAACACTGTCGTTAGTTACAACCGCAGCAGTCACCATTTGTATCCAATCTATAAAAAAAATGTGATAATTTCTATTTGGTATAGTATTTGCCTGTATTCAGTCAGCATGCATGTGCTCTGTACTTCTGAGTTGCAATTTCCTTGCTCTGCGATACTAGCTGGAGACTGCAGCTCTGTCTTTGAGTCTCTAACCAATGGTGCCCATAACACTTGCACACCCTTTCTTCTGTCTTGCTCTCCATGGCTCAAGTTCAAAACTTCTGTTGGAGGCAGCTGTCAGATACTTAGCTGGTGTCTGTGTTCATTGAAATGGAAGTGGGGGAGAGTTGAGAGCTTCTTGGGTTTTTTTTTTGTTTAAGTCTGTGACCAAAAGTGATGCTCATTCTCAACAGCTGATGATTTGGATTATTAAGTATTGCCTTTATCTGAAGCAGTGGTGTCTGTCGAGGTCATGTTTTATACTTGCTGTGGTTGGCAAGTTACAGAGAGTCCCACCTGTAAATTGTCTCAAGAGGCTTTGCAGTCTGTCGTACTCACTTTGTTTGTGGTTTCTCTGCTTAACTCTGGGTGGGGATGGGAAGTCTCTGTGTTTCTTGGCTTAGAAAAATTAACTGTTTGAGCTATCCCTTGCTTAGGGACACAATGGAGATCTCCCACTTCTAGTTTCACTTGAAGGTATTCTTGCCAAGTCAGTCTCGGGTACCAATAGGGAAGTGATTTCAGACAGTTGTAGAAAAAGAAGATGGAGGTAAGGAATTTTAATTTCATGGAATTATTTTCTAACGAAGTAAAACTTGCAGGTATCAGTCTGTCCCTTCCCTTTATCCCTTCCTTTCAGACCTCTGCAAAGTAGCAACTTGGAAATCTGGTTTTAGTTTCTGCTCCGTTGTCAGTGCTAAATTTCTACACTAGTCTTACTTGCTTATTCACACCTGGATAGGTCATGTACAGGAATTCTCCTAAGCTAAATAAGTAGTTCCTAAAGTGGTGGAATTAATGAATTCAGGTTTCCTATGGATTTTCACTGAGTGGTTCCATTTTCTGGTGTCTAACATCCATTGATCTTGCTTTTAAATTTTCTCTTTGAAAGTGTTAAGAAAGCATGCCAGTTTTCCCTGGTCACCTGGGCTCAGATATCATTAGTTTGGACCTCTCTGTTAAATCTAATTGAAATAGTTTGCAGCTTTATCCCTGCCAGTATGACTCAAAACTGTCAAACATCCAGATCACAAGATGAGTCCTTTATTCCTGGAACTGAAGCAATTGCCCAGTGGACCCATTTTATATAGAAAAAACTCTGAAGAGCAAAGGTACGAGGTTGTGAAGGAGAATGAGCTCTCTTACATCCGCTAAAACCTTTTGTGAGGAGCCTGGAATGAAACATACATTGCAAAGTTGTGGGGTTTTTGTTTGGTTGTGTTGGGTTTGGGGGCAGAGAGTGTGTGTTTGGTTTTTAAAGCTCATTACAGCTGGTAATAGTGGAAGTACCACTTCTGGAATAATGTGCTGGCCTTTTCTGAAGGATGTGTCAATACGTGTCTGATCAGGTGCTTTGGAAGCACTTTCATATAGTTGCCAGTTTCCACGATTCTGAAAGTTGAAGGGAAGTTTCATTAACTAATTCTTGTAAAGTCAACGTACTTAGAAATTATGTGTTTTAACAGTGGAGTAAGTTTGATCAGCTTATAGATTGCAACTGAAATACTGTTTTATGGTACATTCTACCTCAGCCATTTTTGCCTTTAGCCCCATTAAGATTCATAGGGAGACCCTTTTCTCTGAAAGGTCAGTGTTTGTAACCAAATCTCAGGATGGAACTCTTCTGCGTGTTGTAAAGGAGCTTTGTGCTGAAGACCCGTACAATATTGCTTCCCGTACCATGAACCCTTGGCAAGTTCTTAGTTTGTGTCAGATTTCTCAAACCACAAGCCTATAAAATATTCAAGAAATTTGACTGTGTAATCCTTTGTACTTAATGACTTACTCTGAAAAGGTGAATTAAAAAAATTGACACACAAACTCTCTGGATGCCGTGCACATTTCAGTTCTAGGATATTTTGCACTGCTTGTTAGTTAGGGTCCTCAGGAGAGAGCAACAAGTCAGTTTAGTACGTGTCTGTGTGCCTCGCATAGCTGTCAGAGAATCACTTGATACCTCCTCAAGACCTTATGCAGTTTTATAAACAGACTATGTGAGGATCCTTTGTAGCCGCAGAATAAAAAGGAGCTCAGGTTAAAACCAAAAAATGAAGCCAAGGATAGTATTCTGGCTGTATCGTTGTGGCCAAAATGAAAGTTTTTATGTTTTGATTCTAAATTAGTTATCAAGCCCTGTGACGCATACTGCTCTTTGAATAGAGATTTCATTTGGAGATAAGGTTACGTCAGAAAGCAGAATTAGACTGGCTCATCCGAAGCTGTAGCTTCTATGTTTGTTCAGTCGGTCTTTGGTGTTTCAAATACAGCTTTCATATGTGGATGGCTTCCTCAGTTATAAATAATCATCTCGGTCAGTGTGCAGAGACCACGATGACTTACATGTTACAGCTTTTTCCAGGAAAAATAAATTATTTGTTCTTTAGGCAACGTGCTGCCAGCAAGGTTTGGCTGACCAACAAACAGGTGCTCTTGCACCAGAGTGGGAGTGCATTCAGCCTCAAGCCACGGTTAACGCAATCTTTGTCATCTAACACAGGTAGCCTAACCCCCATAGAGATGATGACCTGTTACAGGAGGAAGTTGTCTGCAATCCACTTTGTATCCGCTTAGCTTTCACCATCAGAACAGACTTCTTGACTCCTTTGTCAAGCATAGCATAATTAGATATCTATCTTATGTTTGCAAATAATTTTCTATTTTGAAGTGCAGATCACTGGGCATTGAAAACCAGGGAGATGAGGGTTGTCTTGCAACTTACAGACATTCCTCACACTTTCTCACTTCCTTCATGAAACTGGTGTGTGGGAACTTGTGAATCTTAACAAAATACTTGAAGAACATGAGGATAATGAGGATTTCCCTGGTCATTGCTTTCGACATTCCCCTTATTTTGACCTAAAGTACCTGAGAACACTCTTTAGGGTGACAGCTCTGGTCTTTGTGATTCTAGCTTGTGCACTGATTGTGTAATTACAGCTCTTTACCTCCCAAATGCCTGCTTCCATATGACAGTTCATCCAGACCACGGGAGATAGTTTTCGTAGGCATCTTCCTTTACTAGCACTGTGTGCCACTTCAGTCTGTTTGTAGTACCAAGATTGCCCACACAATGTGTGAGGGTGGCAGCAGCTCGCATCTGGATGCAATATGTCCAGAGATACCTCTGCTTAAATAGTTTTCAGAACATCATCAGCAAGTAAGAGGCTTGGTTCAGTAGATATGACCTCTCCCTGCCCCCCCCCCCCCCCCCCCGTCCCTCCTCTAAGGTTTAAAAATAAATGAGGCCATACTAACCTAGGAAGACTTGAGGGGCAACAATGGTAGAGCAAGAAGAACAAATGTGAGAGGTGGATCTTTAGGTGATTAATAGGGAAGTTTCTTTATTTTCCTGAAGATTCTTAAGCAGATCTGGTCAGGATTTCTCAGAATGACCCTACAACTATGCTGTCCTGAAACTGCATGTTAGTAAATGGTCATGAGCAACAGTCTTTAATACTATGAAAATTATAAATGAAAACAAAAATTCATGTAGACATGAGGGAATATCACTTGAGTGATAACCCCGCTTCTTCCTCCAATGCTGTTATAAAAAAAAGAGGGAGGAAGTTTTCTTTCTGGTTCCCTTGCATGTTCTTATATAACAGCCTTACTGAAACTCTATTGCTTGAAGTCAGCAGGAGGAAAAATACCAATGTATTTGAGTTTAGATAGTACAAACAAAAGAGGTAAAGAAAAAAATTCTAAAAGCGATGAAATTTTTTTCCATCTATTGTTATTTGCAGACACCTTAAAAAAAAAAAGAAGTGGCTTCTGTAACAAGTTTTAGATTATTGGCAGTGGTTTTCTTTTCTTAACTTTTGTAGACGCTCTGGGAACAGTGTGGTTGCCCTAGGAAACTGTCAGCCGGTTTGCATCGAGAATGTGTATTCTGTGAGAGAATGTGTATTCTGTGAAAAGTCGAGATAGCTCTCTCCTGCTCTTTAATCCCTCATGCATCTTCCTCAGCAAAAGGTGGTGCATGTTGTGACCAGTCTGACGCCAGCTGGCCAGCCAGCGTGTGCGTGCTACGGAGCTGGCCACAGGTCCAGGTGGATTCCAGGCGCTTACCTGCAGTGACAGCATTGACCTCGCTCCTCCTTCTCTGCTCACTCTCAGGTTTTCATGAATATCTGGGAACTTCATATCTTTGAGAGGTTTCGTTTAGGTCAGTCAGTGGGCCCAGCTGTTGTTGTGAGTGGGTGGATGAAGACACAACGGTGCAGTAACAAGAAAACCTTGCTTTCTTCAGAAACCAAACTGAAAGGTATCAAAGGGATTTTTACTCTTGCCAGGAAAACCAGTCCTTTTCAATTTCCTGTACAGTAGTCTTAACAGGTTACTTTTATAGGCAAAAATAGTTGGTTTACGTAGGTAACAAGCACAAAGGCAAGCTTTCAGATTTCATTTCCTGCAATCATTTTATTAGGTAAATGCAAAATTAGAAGTGTTTCAAGGGGGAATAAAGAAAGGGCAGTAAATCATGTCTTCTTTTCTCAAGGGCACTTTGCTTGTGATTAAAAGCTTGGATTAGGTCCCTGGTTGAAGCTAGCCTTGTTTTAAAACATGCATGGAAGACTGGAAAAAGAGAGCTCCAGCAGTCACTTGGAGGAAGAGGACACTGCCTTGCAGGAAAAAAAAATAGCATTTGAGTGGTTATTATCTATGCCTTGGAATTGATCTTAGGTGTAAATTGTGGCTAACTACGTGAGGTGTACAAAACTAGTAAGAGCTGTGAGATTGTAGCAATGTAACAGCGTAAGTTTGCTGAAGTATTTGAAGAGGAGGAAAGATTTGGACTGCTGGTAGTTTTACAGAATATGTGTTAAAAAGATTCTTTCTGCCTCATACAGAAGAATGGAAGAGCTTTACTAATTTGAGTAAGATTGTTTTGTACAGCCAAAGATAACAGATTGGAAGAATTTTTTTCTTTTTAAAATGACTATTAAGTTTGGAAACACTTCCTAAATAAAGAGTGAAAACTTAACGTCAAATAAAATCGTCTAAAGTAACATTTTCTTAAAAAGCTAAATCTGCTGAGTGCATATGTGTTGAAGAAAAGATTTTGTAAAATAAATTGCTCAATGATACCTGCAAAGATGGGTGCTAGACAAGAAGACACTTCAAAACAATTTGGTTTTGAGTGTGCTACCCTACTTTTTAAGAACTATAGAGGAGATTCAATTACGTTAAACTTAGTTCTCCAGAACGCAAAATATTTTTCATTTCTGGGGATGACATTGCATTTAAATTAAAATCGGTATTTCAGGTTGACATTGTAAGAGGTATAAACTACATAAGTCTTGAGGGAACCTTGGTACTAAATAAATATAAATGTTGAATTGCTTGTCCTTCAACCGGCTAAAGGATTTGGAATTTGGTACATTCTTTCTGCAGAAGACATTCATCTGAGTCAAGTGAGCGTATTTAATGAGTGAACTTAAAATACATTTGCCCCTTAGCTTATAAAGCAAATACATGTCTTCTGCTTTGGAGAATCAGTGAAAGAATCTCTCTGTGAAGAAGTATTACTTGGCATGGAAGAAGTAGAGAGAAACCCCTTGTCAAAGCTCTGGTGATACAACAGCTGCGAGCAAGAAATGGAGACAGTATAAACATTATTCATCAGCCCACAGAAGTCTCCACCTAGGCAGTTTTTTGGTTGGTTTTTTTGTTTTGTTTTGGGGTTTTTTTGTTCTTTTTTTTGTTTTGTTTTGTTTTTGGTTGTTTGTTGTGTTTTTTTTTTAATTTGCAGAGGCCATATTTTCAGCAGCTCTTAAGAATACCACCTCCCTGGTGTTGCCAGCTCTAACTGTTTTAAGGTGTATCAAGTAAAACGCAAAGGTTTTTGACCTTACAGAATAAGAATAGGAAAAAAAACAACTTCAGTTCGCCATGTTTCTTACAGTACAATCTATCAGTAGAAACCCCAGAGCTGTATGCAAGTCCTGTTTAACAAACTTAACCACCTCTTTTCAGTTAGAAAATCAGAACTTGAAATAAACTAGCCGGTTAATTAGATAATGTGTATAGCCTTGGTTTTTCTTATTGGTCCCACAAAACTGCTTTAAAACTTTTGGGGAAATATTGGTTGAATGGTTAACTTTAATAAACTTGACTTAAAGCAATCCCACGTTAAGTGAAGTTAGAATAATATTCATTGCATTCCTGTGCCTTGTCTTCTGTATGAAAGGAGCTGTATATCCCAGTAGAACTGAAGCATATCAAATAGAAACTTAAAGTTGTTTGTGTTTGTGAGGCTTATACACTCAACGTGGTAGCATCTGGCTTGAAGTGTGCAGGGAACAGCATCACTTGGAAGAAGCTTACTGACATCATTTTAAAAAAAAAAGGGCAGGGGAGGAAGAAAGAATTGGGCAGTCTTTGACACGTAATAAAGACTTTCCATTTTTCTCAGGATCAAAAAATGGGTAGAAGCTGTATTAATAAATTTCAGCACAAACTTCCACTAAGGCCTTGCCTACCTTCCTAAATACTATGTACAATGTACTGCTGAATCATTTAAGGCATCTGTTCAGGAGGAAGAAATAAGGCAATTGGAAAACTTCCTAGATCATGACTTTGGGAGATAGGGATGCTGCTATTAGGAATAAGAATTTTGCTGAGGGAACATGGACCCTGGGCAGAAGCAGCTTGAATATAGGGGTATGAAGAGCCCATGTTGGGAGGGGGAAGGGGGCGCTCCGACTCAGGGCAGGGGGAAGGTGGGGTTGTGGATGTGATCTGGACTGTGTGCAGGGAGAAGCAGGTGGAGTCAGAGCTGTGTCTGTTCTGGGGGAGAGTATTTGTGGGTGGGTGCTGTTTTACACCCTTTACCTTTGAACAGTTGTGCTTTTTCTGTAGCCTTGCATGGTAGCTGGCCATCTAAATTCACATGAATGCTTTCTCTAGTAAATACACTGTAATACAGAAATACTCCTTTGGTTCTGAAGTTGTATAACTTGCAAGATTAAAAAAGTATCGTTGCTTGGTGAATATGTCAGTCTTTCAAAAATGCTAAGTTCACCAAAGTGAAGACCTCTTTCATCGTTCTGCTCTGATTTCCAACACACTTGCTATGGTCTAGTAATGCCCAATAACAGATACATCAACTTTGTCCTTACAGATGGTGCAGAGAAGTCAAAAAACAGGGTACGTGACCGCCACACGATGCAATCCAACATCTTCCTTTTTCTAAGCATAATGTTTGTGAGCTTTGCTGTACCAGAACTATGTCCACATGCTCTGTGCTCACATCCTTACCTCACTAAACAGAAACAGTACTGTATACGCTAAATTAAATGACCCCTTTGCCCCCTTGAATAGCTATTTTGCTTGATACGCAAGGTAGTGTCTTAATGATGGATATACGAGAGCGTAGGGTTACCAGCTAGCTGCTCTGTTTCTCGTGTCTTTGCTGGTAGCCTTAATGGATACAGATTCTGCTGGGCTGCTTTGGCACAACTGAAAAAACCCCACTCAAACGATGTGTGCTGACCTCAGTTTCTCAATGTATGTGTGAACGCCTCTTCTGGTTGCCAGCAGTGTAAAAGATGGCTGGGCTCTAACCAGATTTTTTTTTTTTTTTTTTTTTAAATAATCAGAATAGCACACCTGCTAAACTCTCCCAGCTAACCCCTTCATCATCACCTGGTACAATGAATGCAGCTAGAATAAGTGAGTAAGTACTATTGACTGTCACCAGCTATGCACAGAAGGGATATAAGTTATAGATGCCTTGGGTGGGAAACTGGCTCTCAGAGTTGTGAATCTTCACTAACTTGGGGGACCTGAGATACCAACTGGACTAGTCTTACTATGTATAAACAAAAATGAAATTGTTAGTTAATTAAGCTACATGGATTTACAGAAGAAGAAATCTGGTTTTAAGATGAAGTAGCACAAGGTAATTTATAAGAGAGTGAATGAAAGTGCTGAAGTTGCACCACTACTTTCTCCCGCAGTAAAAGACTCTGTCAGGTTTTTTCATAATTTATGCAGAGCATGATCAGTGAGGATGGAGAAAGCAAAGCCTGTGGAGAAATAAAGTGATGCACTCCCATTGATGGGCTAGCGAAGTCTGTGGTGATTGTGTTTTAGGTAGGCTGTATGTAATGCCCAGTGGAGCGGCGTAATGCTGTAACTTGTCTTGGAGAGCATTGTGTCTGATTTTGTGGTGGTGTGAACACTGTTGTGTAGGCGGAGGAGTTGAATTAGGTTCCTGAAAACTACAGGCACTTTTGAGTTCTCCAAGCTGGATCTATTTGCAGGATATCGCCTGCTTGCTTTGCTTTGTGGTTTGCCAACATATCCCGTGTCTTCACAGCCATAGAGGAAGTACTTAAAAAAGGGGTAGAGTGGTAAACAGTATCAGCCTTAATGTTTCTCCTCAGTTAATCTTTGCTGAACGAGAGTGCTACATTCAATTAACCTTTTAGAGTATAAAGACTGGAGAACAGTTTCCAAGCTCTGTTCTGGTACAACACAGATTATTTCTGTTAACTTCACACAGACACACGCAGAGGTGTGTGCACAGAGCCCTTTCCAAAGCGTATGCTTCAGTGCTTTGGGAGCTCTGTAGGTGGCTGGCTTTCTGTTTCGTAAGGATCTTGTTTGGTTTGGTTTTGATGTCAGTGTCAGTAATGGTAGGCTCGGTTTACATTAAGAACTGCTTGGTGTTGAAAGTTATATTAAAAACCACCCCCACTTCCTTACAGTACAAACAAACAAACAAAAAAATACCCTAAAGATACGAAGCCTGTAAAAAGAAGCTGATGAGCTTTCCAGGAGGAGCCAGGGAGAGGTGAAGCCGCGAGGAGTCTGAGGGCCCATGGGAAGAGTTGCAATAACAGGTTGGTTGGTGAGAGAACGAGCAGAAGCATGAACCTAAATACAGAGCTCAGCCTTATCAAAAACCAGATTTTTTTTTTTCCAGTCATTGTCTACAGTATACTTCATGTTACTTGGTCTCTAAAATTCATTCCCCAGTAGATACGTTTGACCACCATTGACTTAATCTCATCTTTTGTTTATTTTTTTCATAATGTTTTTGTTTGTCTGAATACAGACTACTGATGTGTTCAAGCTGAGGACAAGTTAGGTGCAATTTATTAGGCTGTTATGTATAACTTTATTTTTAACTGACTTTTCTATATCTGAGAACACAGGGTGTCATTTTTGGCCATTTGAAGCTGTACATTAATTCAATAGCAAGTAAGTTTTGTAATTTGCTACGTTAATAACACTCTAAATTTGTATTTAGTAAAATGTCCTCATTGTAGCTTGTATTTTGCTTAGCGTTCATGCTTTATTTAGAACTGGGGATTGAATGCATATTCAGTTAGGAAGGGCTGATGAAAGAGAGTTCAGCTGTACCTCCTCCGATTCAAAAAACAATCAGATACTGTAATTTGCCTTCTTACTTCCTTAAAGTAGTTGGGATTATAATTATTTTTATATTTAAAGTGATTGAGGAAACAGAAACCAGTTCATCATAGACAGCGGGGGTTTGCAAAGCACCCCGGTAGGTAACGTACTTCACTTCTAATGCTGACATGACCAGCTGCTCTACATCAAGGTGATGGACTTGTGTGTACGTTGTAGTATGGCCCTGTCCTTGTGGTCAAAGGCAAAACCATGTAACAAATGTTGTGTGCTAAGAATTTAGAAGAGTGCAGGAGTTTTTAATTCCTTCCATAATTTTCTTCAGGCTCTCTTCTCCGAAACCATGCCAGAGATGACAGAGAATGAGACACCTACTAAGAAGCAACATCGGTGAGTTTCTGTGGGGAAAATGTCTATTTTGTAGTTCTGTAGTCTGCAGTCATGTTGCAGTTATGAAGTTTCTAGCTAAAAGTTTGGCAATAAGGGTATTGACAAGAAGTTCTGAGGGTTGACCAGGGCTGATAGGAAAGTTTGGGAACAACAGCTGCAAAACTGCCTTTCTCTCTTCCCATATATGTGCCAAATTATTTGTCAAAGACATGTCTACCTGGGCCACCTAGGCAACGGAGATTCTTTGATTATTATACTGACTACTCCAATGTGTATAGAACTGTGTCGCTGCCTCGGTTAGAGTGCAGCCTGTATTATTGCAGACACTCCTGGTAGATATTGGGGGGTCATTATTCTCATTTGACAAAGTAATTTAGATCTCTTCCTCAACTCCCAGTGGAATCTGGATCTTGCATCTTAAATCTCTGCTGGAACTCAAAGTACGTCTTGAGGTTGTACAGCAACACTCTGACCAAAATTTGTAACAAAGTGCCTTGGAGCTTATTACAACTTTTCCAGGTGTTTGTTCCTTTGCAGTGGCACATTGATCTAATGCCTGATTGGTAGGGGAATCCTCCAGTCCCTAGTTAAATACAGCATTCATCTTATGCTAGGTGGCCACGTAGGGTATGATTTATGATAAGAAAAGCTCAGAAGGAACATTGATTTGTCCTACAGAAAATTTTTCAGTCTTCATGGATTTTGTGACTCTTTCTTACTCCACTAACGGAGTATTTTGGATCCTGTACTGATGATGGGAATCAAAGAGCAGCTGGGTCTCTCCAGCCCTGATATTCTTGTGCGTATTTAGGATATATGATCAATTCTGACGGGCAGGTGATTGTTTTGGTTATAAGCGGGAGAATGGTAGTTTACTGTAAAATAAGAAACCATTTTCAATGATAGTTTACATGCATTCCTGTTCTGGTGACACTAGTTTTCAATGAACAGATGATTCATCGCTTCTTGGATAGTTGTAGAACGGATTGCAGGCTTCCGTTGACATTTGACTTGAAGATGTTTATCTTTAGGCATTACTTCTTAGCAAATGTCTCCAGGTCTGACCATCTGCAGTAACATGACTGTCTTGTAATCATTGTCCAGGTTTTCTTTAGATGCACAGTTCTTCTGTTGAGTTACCAGAAATAAATGTATATCAACTCAAAGCATAAAGCATACATGCCCCATCGTAATCACACGTGTCATCCACAAGTATCTTGCATTCTTACTTCAGATTCCTTGTTACATCTGGACTGTGCGGTAACAGTGGAAAAGGAGAGCAGAAGATGCTACTCTGCTTTTTGCATACTCTAGCCAAACATGTAGACTGAGAGTGCACTGCTGGACAGAAATCTTTTGAAAGAGCTTTTTTTTTTCTGGAATATTTATTTTTCCAGAAAACACATGCCTTGCTTTACTATACTTCCTGAAAGTATTTGGCTTACTGCATGTATACGCCACATCTGATTTATATATGTAGAGTACACAGTTGGGATTTACTGACTAGCAGCGAAGCAATCTGAGGCATTGCACAATGATCTGACCTGGTTGCCATCAGTCCAGAAATTGCAGGCGCACATCTGAAAACAAAGACAACCCTCACATGCCCAAATTATACCTAGAGAGAATTTTGAGGCAGTAAAGGAGAACAACTGCGGAGGAATGGTAATTCTGGTTTCTCACACAAAGGAAGCGTCTTTATACCAGAAGATACGATGTTTGAAGGTAGCATGTCTGGAAAAATCAATTTGCCTGGTAACAGTTTCTCCAGTGAGAAACTGTTTCATTGATCCGGTGAACATAAAAGTAACATTTTAAACAAATAATTAACTATGCTGTTGCTCAGAAATTAGTTCTATTTTTTTAATATTTGGCCTTATTGAACACTGGATAGTGTTCAATAGTTGTTGCTACTGGATAGTTGTTGCTGAACGGAAACATAAAAATTCAGCTCTGCCCTATAAAATATACGTAACAATAATCAAATGGAGTATAACGCTCTGCCTTGTAATGCTGAAATTTACTGAAGTATCAACACAAATGAGTTTTTGTTAGAAACTATTTAATACCGATGTCTAAAACCAGCCCTTGTGAACGTGACTTTACTACGTTCTTGTTCACAGAGCAGAATATAATATTTAGTATTTTTAGCTGTAATGGAAATAAAAGAAACATTTGTATGCAGATTTTTTCTTTCTGCTTCACATAACTGTTTTCCCTTTACGTTTCACAGAAAGAAAAACCGGGAGACACATAATGCAGGTAGGAACATTATGCTTTGTTGTTTGGTCTGGAAATAAGCACAGATGCTTTGAACTAGTAAAATATATTTTGCATGGAGAAGGTTCCTCCATAGGAGTTTATTACACCAAAAAAACCCCACCCTACCGAACACCTTTCTGTGTCCTTGCATAGAATATCTGTGCAGAAGGGCTTCTTCACTGGTCTCTAGTTTGCTGTTTCCACAGTACAACGTTACAGTAGCATGCCCAAGTATGAAACTAGGACCATGCCCCTGGTTTTCCAATGCTAGTAAACCAAGAAGTAAACAATTTTAGTTGTGTTCAATTCTAAAGGAAAATAAATGCACAGGCATTCACACACAAATAATACCCGCCTCTCTTAAAATAAAGAAGTAAACACTTAAGCAAATTGGAGATGGATGTCTGACCCGAGAGCTTTAGAGCTTCCCTGGACTGGAAATATTCCTGTAGCCTGGCCCTGAGGTTGCCAACACCTGGATGCTGGCATCCCAGAAATTCTGCGTGAACACTGTCTGTATATTGCAGGAGTCGCATCCCTCGGGCAGCGTGCGGCCTTTTCTTCCTGTCGGTGTCTAGCTCCGGCGGCATCTTCTGCAAGTGACAGCAGAAAGATGGACTGGGAAAGGGTCTGACAGGTTTTGGCCTGGTTTATCCTAAGAAATTGATTCCAATTCTTCTTTTATTATAGAGCACAACTGTGTGGTCTTCACAAACTCAACTGGAAAAACCACTGAGTGGTTTCCATGTGAAAGCTGTGGAGTATAGTGCTTGTTGGGCTGTGCCCAGGGTGTGGCCAATTTCTTGAGGATTAAGAAGTATCAGGAAATAGTCTTATCAAGTTGACTTTTAAGATTGCCGACCTCGTTCTAATTCTCAGTTCCTGTTTTACTTGCCGATAGCTTTCCAAAGTCTTCATCTACTGGGCTGAACTCTGCAAGATGCGGGGACCAGCTCCCTCCAACCCTGTAGCTTGCTTAGTCATTAATATCTGGACAAGCTGAGTAGAGCGTGGAAAATATTATCAAAACAAAGGAATAGCATCTCACAACCACTGTGATATCTGTATGTATTAGTAAGATATATAAAATTAAGTCCCAAGGATCATGTGTTTTAATGTTTATACAGCTGCTCTGATTTATATGGTAAATTTCTTGCAGAAGAGACTTTGTCTTGCTGTGTTTAGTGTATTTCAGCCTGTCTCTGTCAACAACACCAGTCTGTCCTGAAATATAAAGAATAATTTAGTAGTTTGAGAAATGTAAATTGAAGTGACAGACTACTGAAATAAAGCTGTTTAAATTAAATCAGTATATTCTCTGTAAAGGAGCACAGCAAAATATACTCACTTGCGGATTGCTGTGTGTTTCCACGTGCCACCAAAAGCAGCCCGGCTGTGCAAACCACGAAGCGATACTCAGCACAATGAATGAACGATACATTGATTTGAATCTTGACAAAGCCATGGCAGAACTGTTTTTCAGGCTCTTGGGGAAAAAAAGGCATTTAATAGTTTTAGTTTGTGTTGAACACCAAAACATTTCAGTCAAAAAAATAGCTACATGAGAGTGAACTATATTTGAAAGAAGCTGGCTATGGGGGGTGGAAAACAGAAAATACTGTCTGAAAAAAACATGCCCAAAGGTATTTACACTGCTAGGCTTGCAGTGTAGACCCTTTGCGCCAGTTTTAGGCCTTGTGAAGACAGAAATGACGTCACTAGAGGACCATAAATGAAGCATTTTCTGACCTTCTCCAAAACAGATAATTCACTGGAAATACCATTCATTCAATATTTTCTTTACTCCCAGGCTCAGTTAGACCTTGTGGAACAGTTATACCTTTGAACGTAAAAAAGAGAAACTGATAGTCCATATACCTAGAGCTTCAGCTGTATTCAGTGTTGGCTGCTCCATCAATATAAATTTAAAATTAAGATTGAAAACTGGTAAAATCTAAATTATTTCTCTTTTGACATTAGTATTTAAGAGACATGGATTTCCTTCCCAAGTCTGAAACTGATTGTTTCCATAATCTTGGTTCATTTGCTTTCTGTATGCCTAAATTTAATCAGTCTGCCATGTGAAGAGAATGTCATAAAACTCAGCTAGAAAGCATTATCAAAACCTGAGTTTTGAGTTGCAGTAACTCCTCTTTTCCATAACGGGGTCCACAACATCCCCGCCTTTTAAAGATACTGCTGCTTATGTCACAGCTCTCGATTCCGCTCAAAACCTCAATAACTGAGGTTTACTTTAGAGGTTTTTTCTCAAGTTACTAAGGGTTCCAATATGTCATGAAATAATGTATTTATGAGCCCTTACATTGGAACTAGTTGTGCTGACTTGCCCAACCAGATGACACAGCACGTATTATTTTTGCTTAGTGGAGAGACATCGAAAGAAGAAGATTAATGCTGGGATAAACAGAATTGGAGAACTCATTCCCTGCTCTCCAGCACTTAAGCAGGTGAGTGTCCGCTCAGAGGTGCATACAAGTTTCCTGTGAAATGCTTGTGTGTTTCCTTGTCTGCAGAAGTATAAATACTTATTTTTTGTCTGAGGAAGAAGGCAAAACTGTCTGAATTTATATGCTCTAAAGTCTTACTAGTTATTAGTATTTAAAAAACTATTTGTAATAGAATTCCTTTTTGGAAGCGCAGGGCCACATGAACATAACTACGCAGATTTTGAGCTTTTTATCTGAAGGTGTTGCATATGACTGCTGAAGGAATGAAAGCATACGAGTTGGATGTGTGGTTGTTAATCTCCTCAATTCGTACGTGCAGTATTTTTGAGGAGGTGTAAGCTAGACTAATTTGCCCATAGCGATTTGGTCAGCTTGCTGATGTCTGCCTGTGCGTTTGATTCACAGCTTCCCAAAGTTCTCGTTCAGGGTGCCTGAACGTTGGTAACAACAGAAGGTAAAAATCCTGTCTCAGCTGCTGCCTGCCCTGTTGCGCTGCACGGATGGATAGCTGTTCACCCTTTCCTCTGAAGGAGGGTGGGCAGGCTAGGCAGGAGTAGGTTGGATCTGGCCAGTGGGTTGCTGGTTACATTGCGCAGCTCCTGTTTGTCAAGTCATTTTCTGCTGATGCTGTTTAATGTAGTCCGTATGATGCTCGAGTGGTGAAAGCTACGGGTTAAGCAAGATCCGTTTTCAGGTCATCCTCCAATCCCTTCTCTGCCTTTTACTGGGGATCACTTAGTGTCCGAAGATGTAAATAGAATTGCATGCATGCTAACATTTGTCGTCTTTCGTAGAATGGGATGAAAGCAATTCAGAAAGTGAAATAATAAAAGTTAAATTAAGACAGTGTCCTTGTGAAAGATGAAGCAAGACAAATGGTTTAAGGTTGATGCAGAGAAGCATCTTTTTCAAGACAGAGAGATCTACAGCAGAGGCTGTTCCTACAGAACAGTAGAAGAAGAAGTTAAGAATGAGGGGTTTTGCAGACAGAATAAGTGTAGTTTCATGAAAGGAAGATTGTGGAGGAGTTACGGCAGACTTTCCATATTCACCAGTATATTAGTTTCAAAATTAGCATACACCTCCCTGGATAATTGTTCCACATTTGTTTCTTTCCTAATAAAATATTTACAGGGCAGTATCCTGGAAATTTCATGTGACCTGTATGATTACTAGTGAACAAGAATATTAGGCTGCTCAGCAAGCAATGTTGCTTGCTGTTTGTTTTGTGGCCCTAGTATCTGGCTTCGAGCATCAGAAAATGTAAGCACCAGCATTGAAAATGTTATTCTGTAAAACCTCATGGCATTTTAGGGTCAATATCACTCATGAAACCTGTAGTTCATCTTAAAAAAAAAAAAAAAAAACCACACAAAACCAAAAACAAAACCACACCCACACCCCAAAACCAACCAACTAAAAAAACCCCACCAAAACCCCCCCACCAGTATTCAGAGAATCATTTGGGTTAGCACATTTTTAAAGTGAGGACTCTTGGAGCAAGTGCAATCTCATCATTAATGGATCTACCAATGATAGACCTTTCTCCTAATTATATATAAATGTTTTCTTTTAAAGAGCAAGAACATGATCCTGGATCAGGCCTTTAAGTATATAACAGAAATGAAAAGACAGAATGATGAACTTCTGTTAAATGGAGGGAACAATGAACAGGGTGAGTACAGATGCTGCTGGAGGCTCTAGAATTTCTGTTGCTCGCTTCCCCTGTGTGTCTGTTGGTACTGACTAGCAACAAAGCCTGGATCAACAAACTTGGGAATACATTATGCACATACAAGAAAAATACAGCTGCTTAGAATATCTTGAAACAAGAAGCAAAGAGAATGCCCAAGTGCATGTTCTTGGACATTGCTATGAGATAATGAAGCAATCGCGTTGTGAGGTAAGGTAATTACAGAGCTTGTAGGTGATGGGACATCATCTAGTACATTCTGTCCTGATTTATTCTACTGTAGTGATCATAATGATTTCTGACAAACTTCAGAGTTAGATTTTTTTCATTGAAAACATGGAGTTTCCTTCATGCATAGAGCTATTTTTTTCCTTTCAAATGCTGTAAAAGTGATAACAGCCTATTTTATAAAAATATAATGCATCATTTAAAAATCTTCTTGAACAGAAGTGTAAAGGTACAGTGATGGAGGTGTGACAGAAATAATCTCAGAGCTAATGTTTGGTTTGTAATTTCTATTTCTCCCCATAGAATAGAATTCTAAATAGTTTATTTTTATCTTGACAATGTAATTGGGTTTGAAAAACCAAGGTGATTTTCCTAGTGAGGTGAGCCGTCTCCAAGTGCATTGCTGGTTTTTGTGGCTTTACGTAAGTGCTTTGTATTTAATTTTGCATACCATTTGTAGATGTAATGAAACTTAATTGTCCTGGAAAGCCATGAGATTATCAATTAAATAAAAACAGTTCTAGTGTTTGCAGAGGAGCAGGGAAAAGAAAAAGATAAATTAATGTGCTCGTATTTCCTTCAGTAATTAAACAATTTGATTAGTGTTCAGTTTCATCTGAGTTTGTCCTTATGTGTATTCTAACTAAATAATTTGACTTATCCTGCTATTGGTAATGGAATAGTCTGTGAGGTTCATTCACTTTCCAGCTCAGTAGAGAGGCTTGTCAGGATAAGGGTCTTCAGTTATGTTATGTTAACCATTTGAACAGAGCATGCATTATTAACAGTTTATTTCAATGCTACACGGTATTTACTCTCCAAGTCATGTGGTAACATTACCTAGTATTTGTGCTGGTGCTGATGTAATGGAGCGCTCTCACTGTTTTGTAGCTGAAGAGATAAAAAAACTCCGGAAACAGTTGGATGAACTGCAAAAGGAGAACGGGAGATACATCGAACTACTGAAAGCAAATGATATTTGCCTGTATGATGACCCTACAATCCACTGGAAGGGAAATCTCAAAAATGCGAAGGTCTCTGTTGTTATTCCCGGTGATCAGGTTCAAAAGAACATCATTGTCTATTCAAATGGGAGTCAGCCCAATGGAAATAACCAGGGAGCATCTGTCCAGGGAATAACATTTAATGTTGGTCATAATTTACAAAAGCAAACAGCCAATGTTGTGCCAGTCCAGAGAACTTGCAACCTAGTCACTCCTGTGACGATTTCTGGTATTTACCCCACAGAAAACAAGCCATGGTCGCAAACTACAGTTTCTTCGCTGGCATCCACTCAGACAGCTGCAGCAGGGAACGTTCTTGAGCTTCCCACCCCGGAGAATGAGCGAGGTGTGCTCACCGCTGCTTCTGCCAGCTCACAGAGCGCGTCTCAATCTGGAACGGAACAGGAGCTACAGTGTTCTTCAAGTAACGCACCACAGAATGATCAAAATCTCCCCAAGAGTAAAAATGAGGAGGAGGGCACTATATTAACAAAGAAAACACTCCTGCAGGGAATCGGCCTTCCTTCCAGTGCCTCCACGGAAGCCTCCCAAGTTCAACAGGTGAATACAACTTGCTCAAATACCCACAATTCTGGGAGTGACCTTCAGGAAAGCTGTGTCATTTCAACCACGGACACAGCATGTGCATCATCTGTGAGACTGTCTACTGCAGGTAGTTTTCCCTCCGTAAATGTCCTCAAAAGTACAGACTTAGTAAGCAGTGCTGGAACGCCCGTGACTTCTGCAGCAGAAGGGGTTAAGCCTGCTACGGCAATAAGCACTCTGCCTGCCAGTCCCCTCGAGAACTGCTGGTCTTTTTCAGGCTCTTCAGGTGTTGGCACTTCAGACTTGAAAAACATGAGTAGCCTTACGCGGATGCCTTCAGCTGGAAACACACAGACCACGTGGACAACTTTGCAGCTAGCAGGAAATACTGTTCAGCCACTAAGCCAAACGCCATCTGGTATAATGACTGCACTATTAAACGAGCCAGTTAACGGTGCTGGTACTGTATCTTCTGCTCACAGCAGGCCTTTGACTGCAAGTATCAGTTTGAATACTTCTCTGCCCGGAGATGGCCAGGCAGCTGAACAGATTGTAGTTACCTTGCCCTCGTGCCCACCCTTACCTATGCAGCCATTAATCAGCCAGCCACAGGTTAAAACTCAGGCTGCAGGAAATATCCTTCCATTAAATTCAGCTATGCAGGTGATTCAGATGGCTCAGCCAGTCGCGTCCGCTGTTACAGGAGCACCAGCTAACCAGAATGTCATCATTCTCCAACCTCCAAACCCCGCTCCATGCCCTCCGATTGTGAGAGCAGAAGTTCCCAGCCAAAATGTTAGTCAGCAAATTGTAATTATACAAGCTGCTAATCAGAATCCTCTTCCCCTCCTCTCCGCTCAGCCTTCTGCTTCTGTAAGAGTTCCCGTGAACGGGCCGACTGCTATTGCGAACTCTAGCAGCTCCGTACAAAATGCCCCTCTTCCGCAGACTTTTGGAGGGAAACACCTTGTGCATATATTACCAAGACCATCTTCTTTGCCATCTTCTAGCTCTACACAAACGTTTTCAGTTACAATGTCAAATCAACAGCATCCTCAAACTATCTCATTAAATGGGCAGCTTTTTGCATTGCAACCTGTGATGTCTTCATCTGGAGCTTCAAATCAAGCCCCTATGCAAATTATTCAGCCCACCACCAGCGAAGATCCAAATACCAATGTTGCCCTCAATACATTTGGTGCTTTAGCTAACCTCAATCAAAGCATATCGCAAATGGCTGGACAGAGCTGCTTACACTTGTCTCTCAGCCACCCTACCAATCCCACAACTGTCAATAACCAGATTGCCACAGTTAACTGTGTGTCATTACCAACCTCTGTGGCATCCTCAGTACCTGCGGAGGTTTCAGTATTAACTAGCGTG
Organism: Morus bassanus; assembly: GCA_031468815.1. Lineage (NCBI taxonomy): Eukaryota > Metazoa > Chordata > Aves > Suliformes > Sulidae > Morus > Morus bassanus. The sequence goes on along the minus strand of CM062568.1, from coordinate 132,576,487 downwards.
TCTAATTCAATAAATGCTTCCCCCAAAAAAGCGGCTGCTGCCTTGCCATCCAATGCAAAATCAAAAAGGACAACCAAAAAGCCAAGTACAAAGAAACACCAAGCAGTCAACAGTAAAGTGTCCTGTCCAGCAGTTCCTTGCAAAGATGCAGGGAAGGTGGACTGTGCTCCCGTGGAAACGGTGGCAAAGGATTCAAACGGTGAGGGGCTGCTTGAAAATGCTCCAGCAGTATCGCAAGCTTTAACGACGTCGCAGGCGAGCGGCGTGGCAGCATCGAGTGGCGTCAGTGTTTCTGGCTGTCGTTCCAAAGAGACTACGAGCTCTGAACAGGCAGCGAAAGCCTGCTCTGTCCCCGAGCCAAGCTCGGCAGAGGCGCCCGCTTCCTCGCCGCCGGCGTCCGTGGCGTCAGAGCAGCTGGCGCTCGTTCCGCCGACTGCCAAAGATGCTGCTGCCTGCCAGCAGGCCCCTGGGTCTCAGAACCGTCCACCGACTGGCTCTGCCTCGTCAGAGCCTCCCAAACCCTGTGAACCCCCTAGCACCTTAACGTCCTCTCGTACCGAAGCACATGTGACACATTCTCAGGTTGCTGGGACATCAGCAGCGCAGAGCAGCACAGCAGGTCATGCTTCCAAGGCGGGAACGATTTCGGAGTCCTGCAACGTTGCACAGGATTCCTCAGTGGTAATGCAGGATGCGGACTTGCTAGAAGGACAGGGCCTAACCAAAATGCTGTCTGATCTCACGAAAGAAAGAACAGCTGTGGAAAAAACCTCGTCATTTACCATTCAGGGGGAGCATTCTAATTTTCCCATGGAAAACTCTAAGTCAGCAGAATCAAGCGTTGATTTGCCTGAGAAGCAGGAGCTCTTGCTAATGAACACGGAAAGTGATGCTCTCTCCCAGCATCACTCCTGCATTTCTGATCAGGAAGTAGTCAGCGCTTCCCTTATCACTAGCAGGCAGGCAGACTCCCCCATGTCAACTAGCTCTGGCAGCAGTCGAGGCTTCTCAGTTGCATCTATGTTGCCAGATACCACCAGAGAAGATGTTACTAGCAGCACCTCAACCAGTACATGCAACAGCTGCACGTTTTCAGAACAGACTGACATTGTAGCTCTCGCAGCAAGAGCTATTTTTGACCAGGAAAACCTTGAGAAAGGTGGAGGAGGAATACAGGTTAGCATGAGGGATGCCATCTCTAAGTCAACTGAGGTTGCACCTTTGGAGAGAGAGCAACAGCCTTTTAAACGTCAACCAGTGAAAGAAAGCAATGCAGGGCCGTTGGAAGCGGCACCAAACAAATTCAGTGCTCAAGATACAGTACAGACAAATGTCGATAGACAGGTTGAAAAGCCAAGCTGCTCTGTCGGAGGTGTGGAAACATCAAACACTTCTTTGCAGATTTCTGCTTCCCAGTCACCAAGCATAACCAGTTTAAGCGTGAATAATCTAATACACCAGAGTCGCATTGTCCATCCCCTTGTGAGTTGCTCGAGTTTATCCCAGTCTTCGGAGCCAGCAAGTGTCCCTGCGACTGTGAGCCTCTCCCTTCCGTCTAGCACATACGTCAATCAGTCTCCAGGACCCGCTATGATGAGTGAATATGCTCAGGAACAACTGAATGCTATTAGGGCAAGCACCATGCAGGCACCCCAGCTGCAGGAATCACACTTAAAGCAGCAAAATCATGAAGGTCGCAAGGACTCTGCGAAGCGGGCTGTTCAAGATGACCTTCTGCTCTCTACAGCAAAGAGGCAAAAGCAGTGCCAGACGACGCCCGTCAGGCTCGAAGGGATGGCGTTGATGAACCGAACACCGGAGAGTATTGCTGATCAAACACAGATGCTAGTCGGTCAGATTCCTCCTAATTCATCCAACTCGGTGGGGTCAGTGAACACTCAGGGGCACGCTGATGGCCTTAACAGGTTATTCCCATCAAACGGCAACTTTGTCACACCAGCTTTGAGACAAACTGAGGTTCAGTGCGGTTCTCAGCCATCAATTTCAGAGCAGCAAGGCCAGGCAGGGCAGCACTTGCAGCCAATTCAACATGTTCCCCCTCAAGGCATATCTCACCTTCACAGTAACCATCCATACTTAAAGCAACAGCAGGCTGGTCAGTTGAGAGAAAGGCACCACTTGTATCAGCTGCAGCACCATGTCACTCACGGGGAAAACTCAGTCCACTCTCAACCCCACAGTGTCCACCAACAGCGAACAATACAGCAGGAGGTGCAGATGCAAAAGAAACGAAATCTCATCCAGGGAACACAAGCCACACAACTTTCTCTACAGCAGAAACACCATGGAAGCGATCAAACACGGCAAAAAGGTGGTCAGCCTCATCCTCACCACCAGCAAATGCAGCAGCAGATGCAGCAGCACTTTGGAGCTTCCCAGCCTGAAAAGAACTGTGAAAATCCTGCAACAAGCAGAAACCATCATAGCCACCCTCAGAGCCATATAAATCAGGATATTATGCATCAACAGCAACAAGATGTTAGCAGCAGACAGCAAGGCTCAGCCTCTGAACATGTGTCAGGGCACAATCAGATGCAGAGACTTCTGACCTCGAGGGGCTTAGAGCAGCAAATGGTGTCCCAGGCAAGTATCGTAACCAGGCCGTCAGATATGACTTGTACCCCTCATAGGCAGGAAAGAAATAGAGTTTCCAGCTACTCTGCCGAGGCGCTCATTGGAAAGACGCCCTCCAATTCAGAACAGAGAATAGGAATATCTCTTCAAGGCCCTAGGGTTTCTGACCAGCTTGAAATGAGAAGCTATCTTGATGTTTCTAGAAATAAAGGGTTGGTCATTCATAACATGCAGGGCCGCTTATCTGTCGACCATACGCTTGGCTCAGATGTGCAGCGGCTTTCTGATTGTCAGACATTTAAGCCAGCTGGACCCAGTCAACAACCAACAGGCAATTTCGATGTACAGGCTTCAAGAAACAGCGAAATTGGTAATTCTGTGTCATCCCTCAGGAGCATGCAGTCGCAAGCTTTTCGAATCGGTCAAAATACTGGGCCGTCCCTAGAAAGACAGAAGAGATTGCCCTACCAGCCAGTACAGGGTATTCCAACAGGAAATACCCTGCCATCAAGGGAAAATGAAAACACGTGCCACCAAAGTTTTATGCAGAGTTTACTTGCCCCTCACCTTGGAGATCAAGTTAGTGGAAGCCAAAGATCAATCCCAGAACATCAAAGGAACACGCAGTGCGGCGCCTCCTCCACAATTGAGTACAACTGTCCCCCGGCACGGGAGAGCGTCCACATCCGAAGAGATGGTGACGGCCAGAGTAGGGAGAGCTGTGACATGTCTATTGGTGCAATTAACACAAGGAACAGTTCTTTGAATATTCCTTTTTCGAGTTCTTCTTCCTCGGGAGATATTCAGGGTCGCAATACAAGCCCAAACATCTCTGTGCAGAAGTCCAATCCCATGAGGATGACAGACAGTCATGGAACCAAGAGCCACATGAATACACCCGTTTCTAGCAACATGCATGGAGTTGTGAGGCCAACTCACCCTCACCCTGCAGTTTCTCACGGAAATGGCGAGCAAGGGCAACCTTCTGTTCGTCAGCCAAATTCTTCAGTTACTCAGCGGTCGAGGCATCCTCTGCAAGATAACGGAGGTTCTAAAATACGTCAGCCCGAAAGGAATCGATCTGGAAACCAAAGGCACGGAAATGTCTTTGACCCTAGTCTTCCCCACCTTCCTCTGTCCACCAGCGGCAGCATGATCCTTGGGCGCCAGCAGTCCGCAATAGAAAAAAGAGGAAGCATTGTCCGATTTATGTCTGATGGCCCCCAGGTGTCTAACGATAACGCGGCCCCTGACCAACATACTCTCTCTCAGAATTTTGGATTCCCTTTCATTGCGGAGGGTGGCATGAATCCACCGATAAATGCCAACACCTCTTTCATCCCACCAGTCACTCAGCCCAGTGCCACTCGAACACCAGCTCTAATCCCGGTCGATCCCCAGAATACCCTGCCATCCTTCTATCCTCCTTACTCTCCTGCCCATCCTACCCTTTCCAATGACATTTCTATCCCTTACTTTCCCAATCAAATGTTCCCTAACCCAAGCACGGAGAAGCCGAGTAGTGGAAGCTTAAACAATCGGTTTGGATCCATTTTGTCTCCTCCCAGGCCCGTTGGTTTTGCTCAGCCAAGTTTTCCTTTGCTTCCGGATATGCCGCCGATGCACATGACCAACACGTCGCACTTATCCAATTTTAACTTGACGTCTTTGTTTCCAGAAATAGCCACAGCTCTTCCTCCAGATGGTTCAGCAATGTCGCCTTTGCTTTCCATTGCAAACACATCTGCTTCAGACTCTTCCAAGCAGTCCTCAAACCGACCTGCCCACAATATAAGCCATATTCTAGGTCACGACTGCAGCTCAGCTGTATGAAAACTGATAGACTGACTTCCAGTCTGATGCGTTGTTTATATATTTAAGAAGAAGAAAGTGGATCTTACTGGCATCCCTGAAGAGACCATTCATAGCATCACTGTTTATTTGCCTAAATGTATGTATATGGGTACTTTTTGTATTTATATACACACTGTATTTCCATCCACCTTACTAACTTTAAAGCACCAGTGCCTATAGCAATGCTTACTTACTAGTAAACAGTAAGGATGCAACATTTAGAGCTGTGCAAATATTGGTTGTTGATTTTCCAACGATCAAGTTTGATGTCCGATTGTTCCAGGGTAAGGGCTGCCCTCAGTAGTGTGTGGATGTAAAGAAAGGAATGAGAGCAGCCGTGTGGGAGGCAGGAAACGAATGCTACAGGTGTCGTTTTGTTTCTGATGCGTTTACCTGAAACTACAGAGGAACTTGAAGTGGCTTGGGTTTCTCTTTTTCTTCTGTAAAATATCTTCAGGAGCCTCAACACAAGTCAAGTCTGTGTTAGCCCAGCGTTAATTGATAAAGACATTTGTTGTGCAGCTTTTGTCCGTTTGAAGCTTGTCACGTGCACTTGACTTAAGGCTGACTTTACCCGGCAAAAATGACTGTGTGATTCCGTGGTCAGCAATTAAAAATACTGGTTTAGAAAATTCAGATTTCTTTAACCCATGACTTTCTGTTTAAGAAGAATTTTGTTTGGATCTGTTTTAAGAATGGCTTTGGTTACTGCTGAACTTGGTCAATGGTTTAATGTAGCTTATGACTCCTTCTGGTGTAGTCAGCGGAGACGGTGGTCGTACTGGTTGCCATTTCATTGTTCCTATGCTGCAAGTTACCTCAGGGTGGGTTTTGTACCTTGGTTAGCACCTTCTTAATGTCTTTGGTTGGTTGGTTGGTTTGGTTCCCCCCCCCCCCCTTCCTTTTCTTTGGCCCATGCTCAAACACCAGCTTTCTGGTTCCTGTGAGTGGCAGCCCTTTGTTGTACCAGGCAGCACATGGGAGGAGGACTGAGCCTGTGGCATCCCGCAAAACCAGCAGGGGATCCCTGTGGGCACGGTTTTTACTTAACGTTGCTGGCAGGATCGGGCCGAGTAAATATCCGTACTTTGCACTTGAATGCACCTTTTGTCTAAACCCCCCTGAGTGCGGCTGAAGGAGGGACATGAACGTGTCCAGACCCAAACGCTGCGTACCGGGAAGAGTTGTGATTTGAGCACCACGAGGGAGGGGGATGCGTTTGTCTGGGCGTGAGAGACGGAGCGAATGTGCGTGCGCTGGCTGAGCCTCCAGTACTTTCACAAATTTCGGTCCCGTTTCTTTTAAAGGGAAGGGAAGAACTAGGTAAGTTTTATTTATTTAATGGCTCTGCAGTGTGATTTTTCTTAAAGTAAGGCAGAAATAGTTGTCTTTTATTTTTATGTACTTGGAAATACCATTCTGGTTTTGATTCTTCAGATAACAGAGTAACTTCAGGTGTCCTTGTATGCAGTCCTCCCCCTACCAGCCGGGGAGTGGCAAAAACTGCTCCGGGGCCTCTTCTCTGGGCAGGGCAAGGTTGAAACACTTGTGTGTTGCTCACCAGTCTTGCTGCTCCTGGGACCCGTCACGGGTTCTTCCCCAATGCCTCTGCTAGTAAGGGGGTGGGGAGGAACAAGGTCCCTGGGATTTTGTTTAGAGGTTTTTTTTTTTCCTTTGGAAGGCAGAAAGGAAGATATTCTTCCATCTCCAAGAATGGGATCCGCAAAGAGGGACCTGGAAGTTTTTTCCATAGCTTGACTGCTCAGGCCACATTTTTGCTAAGGCCTTTTACACCGATCCAGGAAAGTAAAGAGGCTTTAGCATAAAAAAGAATTGGGCTGAGTCTGAAGTCCATCCTGACAATGTCTCCGCTCTTGTAACCTGGGGTCTGATGTTTTCCTGCAAAGCTAAGTGAAATGGTTCTAATTCAAATTGGGAATCGCTTCTTAATTCAGATGGAGCTTATCTTAGGACACTAAATCTAAGTGGTGCATCAGTTCTCTGTGTTTCTTAAAAATGATAGATTGACTATTTATTTCACTTCAAAGCAAGGCAGCTTGTCTGAGTTGGACTGTGAAATGGGCTGCCAAAATGTAGTTACCGACCGAACGGCAGCAACTGGCCTGTGCAGAGCAGGGTCAGGAACGATGGTCGGTCCTTAACTCGGACCACTAAGCGCAGGGCAGGTCTGGGTGTTATCTGATGAGACTCTCTGATCAAATTGATTTCCCTAACATGGTAGATCCCAAAGGGGCTGCCTCAGGTGGTGAAATGAGTTCCATAACAATGAGTGGCTCCATGGGTTGTGGATGACTCAAGACGGGGGTATTGAATCAGCAGCTGCGCTGTGTGTTACATACTCGTCTCGACCTTTAGGAGGGAAGCAGAACAGCCATTCTTGCTCTTCAAATGGCATTGTGTGTGCAACGGTGTATTTGGCTTTCAAGGCGAAGTAGTGAAACACCACCGGTGTTCCTTGGGGCTCAGTTCTAGGGCTGGTTCTGTTCAATATATTTATCACCGATCTGGATGCAGGAGTTGCATGCACCGTTAGCAAGTTTGCCGGTGATACCAAACTGGGAGGTGCTGTTGGCTCTCTTGAGGGACAAGATGCCTTGCAGAATGATCTGGATAGATTGGAGCATTGGGCAGTGGTTAATGGGGTGAAATTTAACAAGTCCAAATGCCAGATTCGGCACCTGGGACGGAGTAACGCCAGGCCCAAGTTTAAACTGGGAGAGGAGGGCTGGAGAGCAGCCCTGCAGAGAGGGACCTGGGGGTGCTGGTCGACAGCAGGCTCAATGTGAGTCAGCGGTGTGCCCTGGCAGCCGAGGGGGCAAACCGCATCCTGGGGTGCAGCAAACACAGCGTGACCAGCCGGTCAAAAGAGGTGGTTTTCCCACCGTATTCAGCATTGGCGCGGCCTCACCTTGAGCGCTGTGTGCCGTTCTGGGCCCCACCACTTAAGAAGGATGTGAAGGTCCTTGAATGCCTGCAGAGGGGGGCAACAAAGCTGGTGACGGGGCTGGAAGGCATGTCCCGTGAGGAGCGGCTGAGGACTTTGGGCTTGTTTAGCGTGGAGAAAAGGAGGCTGAGGGGCGACCTCGTTGCTCTCTACAGCTTTCTGAGGAGGGGAAGTGGAGAGGGAGGTGCTGATCTCTTCTCCCTGGTACCCAGTGATAGGATGCGTGGCAATGGTTCAAAGCTGCGCCAGGGGAGGTTTAGACTGGACATGAGGAAGCATTTCTTTACTGGGAGGGTGGTCAAACACCGGAACAGACTTCCTAGAGAGGTGGTTGATGCCCCAAGCCTGTCAGTGTTTAAGAGGCATTTGAACAATGCCCTTAACAACATGCTTTACCTTTTGGTCAGCCCTGAAGTGGTCAGGCAGTTGGACTAGATGATCTCTGTAGGTCCCTTCCAGCAGAAATTCTATTCTATTCTACTCTGTTCTATCCTGTTCTATTCTATTCTAAATATTTATTCCTTCATATTGATGTCACTATTAATTTCACTGGTGTTATATCGAGGTTAAATGCAGTCCTGAGCATTCACAATACAATATGTCAGCTGTGATGGGTTTGGGTTTTTTTTTAATGTTGGAGGTCAGTTTCTGAAGAGGCAGTAACTGTGTCAGTAACTTTCACGTGCCCCTTTTCTGTTTACAAAGGCGACCAAAACTAGCGACCTTGTTCTCAGGATACCTGTAGTGCAGGCAATCACAACACAGACTATTGCGATTTTGCAGGAACTGCACAGTTCTGGAGCGTGTGGCTCGAAAGTAATTACCATGTGACTGACCCTGAGTCTTCTCTAGAGGACTGTACCCCGCAGCGTTGTGACAGGGCACGGCGATTCCTGCGTAATCACCACGTCGCTTCGTTGCCCTTCTGAGGACTTTTTCTGAAACCTGCCGAGACCGGGATGGAGAAGTATCATTTCATTGCCCTCCTTGAACATGGCAATTTCTGTTGAAGGCGACCACGTACCAGTATGAGCCTTTTTACGTGCCGTAAGTGATGCTCTGTGGTGTTGGCGTGGGATCAGGATGACTGCTGTGAAAAGGAAGTTGGGCAGACCTTTCTGCAAGAGCTTCATATTAACGCATTTGTCCACATTCTGTTATTTACACTGCTGGCTGGCTTTTAGATCGATTTAATTAAAGAAAAATTGGCTCTATTGTGCAGTCTTTTGGTCTAATTGACTGTGCAAGATGGTCTTTGAATGCTGAATCTGGCCAGGTCCCCTTTAAGAGCAATTTGTGGGTTTGCCACAGATTTCAGCTTCTCACATGTTTTTGCTCGTGTGCCATGAGGAAGAACAGTGGCTGGACTGGATATTTCACATCAAAAGAGAGGAAATTAGATACTATGTAGTTTTTGTTAGTTTTTACTTATGAAGCTGGTTTAGCTTTCCTCTTCACCGTACAGTAGCCACCCCTGCCGGTCCGCACGGACCAGGCCACGGCTCAGCGTCTTGCGTTTAGTTTTGTAGGTCAGTTTGTGCCGCTGACAGGTCGGTGCTTCAGCTCTTCCGACTGCTGGCCCTGTCCCAGGGCTTTGGGCTCCGCGCCCAGGAAGAGGAGCAACTGTAACGCCTTTACCATTGAGTGGAAACTATTCTTTCTTTTCTTTCTTTTTTCTTCTACTTTTCCTTCCCTCTACCATTGAAGCTGTTGTGTTCAGGTATCAGGTTGGTAGGACTTGAAGGAAGGCTCCCCTTACCTCGATGTATGCTTTTGAGGGGGGGGAAAGTTTGAAAGAGGAGCATCTGTTAACTTTGCAGATCAAACAATTGTTGTACTTGTTATAATAACAATTTGACAAGCAAATACATTTTCTTCAGCAAACAACTATGCCACCAACAATTTGTTATCTTTTTCTCCTAAGAATTATTACCTGGCAATTAACATTTCCTTTGTTTTTCAAGGTACATTTGGAAAAGATTTTCTGGCTTTAATTGCAATTTGTTAGCTTGAGAATGGCATTTTCTCTTCTGTAAAACCTTTATGAAGGTTGCTTAAACTAAGTGGGGGTTTGTTTTGGTTTTGAAGAAAGGGAAAAAAACCGAGTACTGCCTAATGTAGCAAAATAAGCAGCAGAAGGGAAGGGTTCAGCACTACCTCTAGGGTGGGACTGCCACAGCTGACAAGCGTCCTGTATCTGTGGCTTTCAGCTTGGCCTAAAGGACTTCAACAAACAATAGCAAAGGGTATCGGGCTGGATTGCGTGTGTGCCAGCGTAGTCCTCGATTAATCCCTTAGGCAGCCTAGGAGAATAACAGCCGAGTCGGACTGAGTTGGAAGCAGGCAATAAAACAGTCATGTGGTGACATTAGCTACCTTTTCACTGAGAGGAAGAACCTCATTTAAGAGCCGCTAAGGAAAGTGAGAACTGATTTGAGCTGGTGGCTGAGCCTTACTGGAATGTGTTTTCTAGCTCCCGTCCCCTGCTCCAGTCACTACGCTGCTGCCCAGGTCGAGGAGCACCTCTCTGGAAACAAAAAAATATGCTGTGCTAGTACAGAGCCTCCTGAATTTTGCACAGATTTCCTACTGCACTTTAAAGCTGCGCTGCTGCTGCTGCTGCTGCTGGTGACTGTAGTGCTGTTGCAGGAAACGAATCGTGTGGCAGGGCAACTGCAGAGGGCACTGCTGGAAAAAAAGGGGTCATCTCATTGTTTGTGATCCCCTTGTCTCTTCACCTTATGCAGAGGTACTTGCGCAGGCCTGGCTCAAGGACTTGGTCACAAACTCCCGCTGTAATCTGTTTCTGGATGACTAAGCGTAGTCAGCTGTGCTAAGAGCTGTGATCTTTTGCTGTTCCCCAAATACGTTTCGTACCCATCGTGTTAATAACGATCTCGCTTTGACGGGAAAGGCAGAGCCGCACTGAATCTATTTATACCAAATGGATCGCGTTTGTGTTGTTTTCTGACACAGTGATACAAGGAGCTCCGTTCCTTACCATCGTCACGTGAGCTGCGCTACCTGCTGCTGCTGTCCCCCTGTCCCGCTGCCACTGATCCAGCACGGGCAGCAGCCGCACGGACAGGAGTGCCAGTGCAGGCACAGCTCTGTGCGTGACAGCGGTTTCCAGCTCCTGCTGCCGCTGCCATCCCTAGCGTGACTCTCAAAAATCTCAGAGCACCAACCCTTTATTCCCACTAGTTTTGCTGAGAGCAAGTTGTTCCGTGAACCGGTGAATTATTTAGCAGAGGTTTTTGGTCGTGATGATACAAAACTGTCTCCTCTTTGCGAACAAGCCCTGCTTCGTTACACAGAAGCCATTTATTATTTGCTGAGAGCAGGTTTTGAGCTAAAGTAAAAAAAAAAAAAAGAAAGTATTTTTACAAGTAGGTTCCAAGTTTGCAATACGCTGCTGTTTTGGCAAGCACAGATGTGAAACAACCAAGCTCGCAGTGGGTTGTACCCCTGTTCCTGCCCCCTCGCTGCGAGAAGGGAAGCAAATACGGATTTTGCCACAGGAGATTAATCGAAGATGCTGTTGCCCTCCACAGTGTAAATTATTTATATTCACTCCCAAGTTTTCTGCCGTGCTTCTGTTTTATACAGCTGTAAATTACTTGGATACAGCCCCAGTGGAAAGTCCCTACTATTTTGTAATGGAAAAAAGGAACTCTGCAGTAGAAATCTATAATGAATGAACAGGAACATCATCTTCCACTTGTAAATAAGATCTTGTTCTGTTTATTTTGACATCTTTTTACAAATGTGTTGCATTCAGGTGTAAATATCCCAAACCATGATCTTGTTCAGAGTTCTGAGATTTCTATTGTTAAATGTAATACTTTGTTTAATAGTTGTAATAATTATTTGTATAGATATGAACATGATAGTATTTTATTAAAAAAAAAAAAAAGAAAAGCACTCTTTGAATACTGCGTTCTTTTTGGTACAGCTTCTTTCCCCATGGAAATCCACCCTTCAGGACAGGTGAACATAAAAGCTTTGTTTTGAGGCTGGGAATTTACAGTTACACTTCGCCAGTGATGTATATTCTCTGCGTTTACCAGAGTTCAGCACCACGTTACTGGGATATATAAAACTACATAATCCAAAAGAAACATATACTGATAATGACGTATGTAACTAACGCACGGCAGATGCTGTCCCTGCCCCGACGACAGCCATCACTGTTAAGATACAACTTCAGCCTTATAAAACGCTTCTCGTCACGCACCGCTGTGGTGGTTGTGAAGTACACTAAGAAGGTTCTTTCGTCGCAGTTTGAATCTAAGGGATGTGGTTTGGATGAGACCGGCACAGAGACGCTGCAAGGTAAGGAAGGGCTCTGTGGGAGGCAGCGTACCACAGGAGGAGCTCGCAGAATTGCTGTGAAACAGTGCCTTTTGGGCCTCCAGGATGCCTTGCTTCTAAACCTCAAAATTCGTGTGGACACTGAGGATGCCTTCGTGGAAGTTGTAGTAGTGGCTGCTGGCGCGTCCCCACGGGGCCCAGCAGTGCCGCCGGGGCAGCGAGGTCCCCCTTCTCAGCCCTCCAGGCCCCTTCCCCGGCCAAAAGCCGCTGGGGGCCCCCAGGCCGGCTGGGCTCATTCAGACGCCGTGTACAGCCGCGCACGTGAGGGAAGGCACAAACAAAAGCACAAGTGAAACTGCCTCAAAGCGTGTCTTCCCCCATCTTAAGCTAGAGCTGGAACATACCCACAGACAGCGTACCCCAGTCTCGACTACCCCGTTAGCGTACGGGATAAACCCAGTATCTCCCTGGTGCTGTCATCGCTAACTCCCGCCTCCTCCCCTGCCAAAGACCCTTTTGCTCGGTGTAGGTGCCGCTGTTTACATAGGTACAAAAATCTACATTTAGCTGTGGACAAGTTAACGTTTATCCTAAAGCTGTGCCTTCACATTTCAAAGCGCAGCATGCGCCTCCTGCCTTGGCTGCGCTTCTACCGTCCCAGAGGTTTTGGTGGAAACTCACACGTTCCTAATAGCTTTCCTAAACTGTGAAGGGTTTTGGTGTTTTTTTTTTAATCATCATTATTATTATACAAAAGCTATTTCTGTCTCCCTTTAGTTGTACCGGGCAGAACAACAGCGCTACCTACATTTCCTGAGAAAACAGGGATTATACGGTTGTATCCACCTCGTCTCTCTGGCTTAGGTCAGCACAGCTGTGGGAGAGGGGAGACACCTTCAGGTGACCAGGAGCTATGGAAAGAGAAGAGCACGGTGGAGGGAAGAGGCAGGTCACATCACTGCTACAGGGGAAGGCAGAGCAGGGACTGCGCAGCAGCAGCTCTCTGGCCGTGCGCCACCCAAAATCGCTTGACCCAACCACAGCACTCGCACTGGCTTTTACCTGGGAAAACGTTAGAGGCCTAGGCTGGTGTGGGAATGGGGAAGGCATTGCAGGAGGTCTAACACAAAAATTATACAGAGCTGAGTGTTAGCAGCTCTTTTGCTTTATAAAAACAGCACACGTATCTCATGGCTTGGCAAATAAGCCTGAGTATTTAATGACCAACCGCAGAAAGCTTAGGGCAGGTGTTGCTGGGCAGGTACAGCTTCCACAGCACCCAGCCACTTACTCTGGCAGCTGCCGCCTCCAGCCTGGCCAGCTCCTGCTGCCCTCCAGCCCCTCAGCCCCCGCAGCGAGCCACTTAAACTCACTGAGGAGGGGATTCACCAGAAAAGCGAACTGTTTGCTTCCCTTCCAGGAGTTGTTAAAGCAGCTTGTGCTGAGCATAGGAGGGATGAGCACGTGATGCGGGGAGCAGGGACCCCGCTACCGGCCCCGGGCAGAAGGGCCCCCACCTCCTAACACAATTGACAGCCGCTGCTGTGCTTGTCTCCCTGCACACCTCTGACGAACACTGTTTCCCTCCGTGAACAGAGAAAGCTGAAGCAACAACAACAAAGAGACACCCACAAGTCAGGGAGCGCAGGTCCCCAGGGAGCCCTTCTTCCTTCCCTGAGGGCAGTCACCTGGAGAAGGGCAGCCGGACTAAAGGCACAAGCCGCATTTCAGGTGCGGAGGGCTGCACAGCCGAGCTTCACTAGGACGGCTGGGGGACACGGGGCTGCCCGGGTGCCCAGCCAGAGCCGTCGAGGCACCCCTGCAGCCGCCGGGTCAGGCTGGGCCCTGCAGCCGTTAGGTGGGAGAATTGAAGTACGAACAGAAACCAGCAGGCAAGGCAGAGCTAAGAGGAAATTTTAAAAATTGATGCATCAAGCTGGAGGCACAGGAGCAGCAGGGAGATGATTCCAACCCTTCTTCCCATCTCTTAAGGCTTGGGGTGCCTTTCTTGTATTTAATTCTCTCATGTTTTTCTGCTTCTGTGCTGTTCTCCACCCTCCTCCAACCTCTCTCTCCCTCACTGCTGCCACCACCTTGCCACTCACATACTGCGCTCGTCTCTGCTTAGCTCAGCAAGCCCATATGTTGCTCTTCCACCTCCTACATCAAGCCTTCCACCTGCTGCTCGACATTAGCTTTTTCTCACATTCCCATTTAGAGAAGATAACCGGCTTCCTGGTTAGAAACAAATACAAGCTTGAAACGAAGTCTGAGACTACAGACTGTGGAAGACACAGGGAGAAGGAATATCCTTTGTGAAAAATGTGTCCCCAAAACTGGACAAACTTTGGGGCACACAAGCCCTTCTTTAGTCTGGCACAGAAGTGATATTCCTACTACCCCAACGCCTTGTCCTGCGTCCTCGACTTCCACGCACCGCAAAACACGCTAAGAGCAGAACATCGCTGTACAAGAGGACGTGCTGCTCATCTTTCTCCGTACCTAAACACAGGGTAAGGGCAGGCCTGCAAGGCAGGGGCCTATCCTGCACCTGACTAAGCAGGGGGTGTGAAGGCAGCACAGAGGACTTCAGGTCAGACTCACAAACAGCAGGATCCCATACTGGATCCTCCAAGTCTCACCCTCCCCCCCACTACCTCCTTGTACACCAATTCTGATGGTCTGCCGAGATCAACAGGTTTTTGAACTTGTGTCCCTCTTCTCCCCATCTCCCTGGCTCACGGGGACTGAGGGAGGCAGCATTTGCTAATTCTCCTAAGAAGGTGCACTGGAGTCTCTGGCCAGACTTGCCCACTTCACATAAAAACATTCAGTGGGCTCTGGAGTGCTTTGCATGGTGCAATTGCAGCTGCATGGTGTGACTGCAGCATGGACACCAGAGAAACCAGGCAGTTAAAAGATTAAAGGCCAGTGCAGCTCCTACAGGAGGCAGATGCTCTAACCGTGGAGCCTCAGGCAACAGCAGGGCAGTATCTCCACTTCAAGCACCTTTAATCACCCCAGCACAGCCTCCCACCTTAGAAGAGACCTGTGCCTCTCTCTCCAGCTCCCAGCAGAGCAAGGCAGACCTTGCCTCAAGCAGAGGCTTCTTTTGGTTTAGCACTTCATGGGAGTTGGTGCTCATCCTGCTGGTGCTAGCAGGCCGCGTTCAAACCCCATGTGCCCCCAGCACCCAGGGATTTATCCTGCCCACCGCAGCACTGCTGTCCTGCAAGCACCGCCCCACACAACGCCTTGTAACCCGCCCTGAAGGCGCGCAGGGGGCTCGACCTGGACTTTTCCAGGCACTTACTAGAGCAAGACACCGTGCGGGCAAGGCCCATGGTGAGGACTTGTGCTGGTTTTGACTGGGATAGAGTTAACTTTTTTCTGTAGTAGCTTGTACGGGGCTGTGTTTTGGATTCATGCTGAAAATAGTGTAGATACAGGGGTGTTTTTGTTACTGCTGAGCAGGGCTTACACAGAGTCAAGGCCTTTCCTGCCTCTCACCCCACTCCACCAGTGAGCAGGCTGGGGGTGCACAAGGAGCTGGGAGGGGGCACAGCCGGGACAGCTGACCCCAGCTGACCCAAGGGATATCCCACACCATATGGCATCATGCTCAGCATATAAAGCTGAAGAAGGGGAAGAAGAAGAAGAAGAAGAAGGAAGGGAGGAACGTTCATAGGTATGGCATTTTGTCTTCCCAAGTAACCGTTACACGAGACGGAGCCCTGCTTTCCTGGAGATGGCTGAACACCTGCCTGCCCATGGGAAGCAGGGAATGAATTCCTGGTTTTGCTTTGCTTGCACTTTTGCTTTACCTATTAAACTGCCTTTACCTCAACCCACGAATTTCCTTGCTTTTACCCTTCTGGTTCTCTCCCCCGTCCCACCGCCAGGGCCCTGAGCCAGCAGCAGTGTGGTGCCAAGTTGCCAGCTGGGGTTAAACCACAACAGCAGGCCATCAGAAAGTTTTCTCTCCTCCTTCTCCTGCTACCTCCCCCAGTCGCAGCTCCAAAGCACTGCCCCACCCGCTCCCTAGCTCACCTCAGCAGCAAAGGATGTGACCGTCACGTGAACACGTCACCTCCCAACAGATCTACCGCTGTCCCTGCAGCCATGCCTCAGACCTCTGCTCCTGCTGGGGCCAGAACTAGAGAGGCGGAGAGAAGGGAGGGAACGGATGGCGCTCACAGCAGTGCTATCACTGCGTGTTACCACCTGCCCTCCCAGTAGAGCTGCGGAAAGAGCACATCCTGCACACCCCAGGTATTATCACAACAAATTTTGGTTTCACTGGTCAGAGATCTGGAAGTGCAGCACTTGGGCTCCTACAGCAGCCTTTGCATTTGCGGGGAGGGAGATAAGCCAGCACAGAGCATGTGTTGCAAAAAGGCTGTCTGGTCAAACATTCATACACCTCTGGGTACAGAAACCCAGGTGGCTTCCCCTGCACAGCATGTTTATAACCATGCTGGGCACAACAGAGCACCACAGCCCCACCAGGACTCCCCAATAGGGGTGGCTTAGTCTTGCTGCACTCGGCAGTAAGGATTTGGGGGGGTTTTTTGCACCTCAGACTTCCTGGCAGTCTTTCCTTATGGGAAGAAAAATAAAGCTGCAGGCAAGCCTGTGTAGCTAATATTGGATTCTGCCGTTTTAGACAGACCAAGAACATATGCCGAGTCTGCAGGGTGGCTGAACAGAAAATGTGGAGCATCCTCAGCCTGATACTCCTCTGCTGGTGCTACTCAGACAAATGCAAGTGCTGTCTCCTTCCCTGCCGCCCATACTGACGCTGTTAAGGAAGAGAAGCTCATGTTTCACAACAAACCTGAGAAACCTACCCCTGAACATTCACAACTCCACCTGCACGGCAAACCTGCAAGTCAAGCCCAAAGGACTGTAACAAAATGCAGCACACAGGGACCATCACCACCTTCTGCAGGTTCTGGCACACCCTGCCTGAAACGTGGCTACATCTCCATAGGAGTGCAGCTCTGCTAGGACAGATAGCTGCTGGCAGCCTCTCGTGTCATTCCTCCTCCAGCCCTCTCTTCACTCTGCCGAAGGGGCTACAGCGACAAACAACGTCTGCGATTTGGTTAGGAGAACAAGCAGGTCGTCTGTACCAGGAAACTGTGAGGCTCCTAGGGATGACAGCAGCTGTGTGACACCACTGGGCACCGCTCTGCCCCAAGTCCTCTCTTTGCTGCTGCTGAGAGCTGGAGGAAGAAGAATTCAGATCAACCTGCAGAGCAGGGAGCCAAGAACATTCATTTTATTGACCAACTTGACAAACTCCAGCTTAGAAAAAAATGAAAACCAGCTAGTGCAAAACCTTCCTAGGAGATACAGACTTCTCGGAGTAGAAAATTACCATAGTCTTCTGCTTTGGTAAGCACAAGTGGAGCGGAGCGTTTGCATCGCTGGATACATGCACGTACACCAAAGGAAAAATGCTCAGACAATGACAAGAATAAGGACAGCAGGCCTCAAAGAATACTTTTTAATTCAAAATTAGCAAAACAGGTCACATTTTAGATGCAAGGCCTGAAATAATTCACACCTTATTCTTGTTTTTTAAATAACTGAGACTTGAGGAAGAATGCAGAAGCCATTTAAAAACTTATTTCAGTTGGAGAGGAAAGAAGTTTGGTCCATGTGTTTAGCTAAAGAGCTCAACCCCAAGTGCCCCAAAACCTCCTCCACATTCCCTGCCCATAAGGGAACCTGCTTTGCCAAGTTTGCCCAAAGCAAGCTTGTGGGAGGAGAAAGTCTGAGGCTGCTGTACAGCCTCCTCATTCCACCCTGCCCCTTTAGCAAGGCCGCGCAGGAGTCAAGACACTGCCAAGGAGCTACCCAGCACACAAGGCTGCGGCTTCACCGCACCGTCTCTCTTAGGGTTGCTTGAGGTGCTGTGAAGGAGACCCATCACACTGACAAGCACCTGCGTAGGAGCTGCCAGAGAGAAGTGAGGCTGTTCAATATGCGTAAGTGAGAGAGGCCGCAAGAACAAGGTGGGAGGTTCTGCCTCTGGCAGAGCACTCGTGGAAAGCTCTAGTCCACCATCTCCCTCCAACACTGCAGTCCCTTGGAGTTGTTTCTCTTCTTACCATGGCTCCCCACCAGCTGCAGAAGGAGCCTCTCAAACAAAAAAAGAAACCAGTCCCCCGCTGCCACCTCAGCTTGGAGTCCTTTGCTCACTCGGCGGCTGCAGGTCAGGAACCAAACGCTCTCCCCGTGCTGCCGAAGGGACTCTTCGAGGGCAGCAGCCCGCAGGATACAGGCGCTTGCTGCTGACGCAGGAGGAGCTGCATTGCCCTTCTCAAGCCCCCTCACCAGAGAGGAAGCGGAGCACATCAGCAGGGAGAAAGGGAAGCAAAGCTCTCAAACGTACCTCCTGTTTCCTCCCTCCGCTGGCTCCAGCGCCTGCTGCACCTACAAGCCAGAGGGCTGTGCACTGGCCTCAGCCGCCGGGTCGTGCCTGCCCCAGAGGGTGCAGCAGGCAAGGAGCAAAGGTTGTCTTCCCTCCCGGTCCTGCCTCAGTTACCACAGCACCCCTTCATGCTTACTGTGGGATCTGGCTCCCCTGCTCCGATGGGGTCGTCGGCCTCAGAAGCAGCGCATGCCCCACAGATGCTGGTGGCCCCGTGCCTTTGGCTGAGCGGTTTGGGACGTCCCTGCGCCCCCGTCCCCTGGGGACTCAGAACACTGGGATCTTGTCCCTGCGCACCGCATCCAGGTCATCATCCAGAGTCAGCAGGACCTGAGGAGGACAGAGCGAGGCAGCTTCAGGTAGCCGGCCAGCCCACAGCTGGGGAGAATGACAAGCTCCCGACAGCATCTCATCACAGGGGGGCTCCACCTGGGACACGTCTCCAGCACATACAGGAGTCACAACAGCAACCCCCGTAGATCTGCCACATTACCTTTGTTTGTGCAATGCTCCCAGCGAGTCACTCTGGCAGCACAGCTGACAGGTGGCTCTGCCTACAGCGCTGCAAGGACCTGAGCAGGTAACCCTGCCCCAACCAAGATGGAGACACTGCTTGTAAGCTGGTCCCTCATCACAAGCCTCCAGAGAGCCATCCAGGAGGTAACAGGGTGGGAATTGCTTGACCACAGCTCAGACATTGCACAGGGCCAGGCAGCTCCTTCACAAACAGTTTGGGCCTTACACAGCTAGGGTTAAGGTCTCCCTCTCCACTTCCCCAGAACACTACACTGTGACCCTATCGCAGGGGACGCCTCCATCTTTGCCACCACACAGGCCATCAGGCCTGAAAAAAGGAACCAAGCAGAGGAGCACAGGAGTCAGCTGTGGACGTGAGGGAAAGCCCGGGAGTGAGCTAAGCTCCACACCAGTGACCCTACTGCCTGGGTCAAAAGGAGCAGGGTCTCTTTCTGGGAGGTCCTCACAAACCCATTAGAGGGTGGGTCACACCAGCAGAGCCTCAGCTTCCCCGCAACAGCTGTGTGACCCACAGCCCCAAGGGGAATACTGAGGCCAGGAGGCACAGGGAGCAACAAGCCTAAGGAGGAAGCCTGATCCCACTGACAAGGAGCATCCCACCGTGAAGGATGTCTGGAGGCAGAGCCAAGCAGAGGAGTTGGGGCATTTCTGTGGGGTCCTGGGGCAGGGACAGCTCCATGCATATAGAGAGGGACAAGGAGGAAGAGGAGAGGGTGAGGCCATACATACAGTGGGAGGTTCAGCAGGACTCACCAGAAAGGAGAAGAACAAGGCAGCCGCGGAAAGGAAGTGCCAGACATCATGGTCATCAAAGAAGCCCAGCAGAATGCACGCCCGGTTCTTTTCCCGGGATTCTGCTGGAGTCTCCTAGGGGAGCAGACAGGGTGTCAGGACCTGATATCCACTCACAGAGGGCCCTGGCTGGCCACGTTGGACCCTCTGGAAATCACCCTGTCTTAACTCTCCATGCAGCAGCCAGGAAAAAGGGCTGTGCTGGCTGGACATGTGGTGATAGCAGGGCAGGAAGGCTATGTCATACTTAGACCTGGAGATGGATCTGGGGCCACAACCCATGGCTGGGGGGACCCCTCTGGTTTCCACATCTGAGATCCTGCATAGCACAAGCTGCGCAGCCTCCACCAGACCACCCTGCAGCAAGCCCCTCACTTCCATGGAGGTGGACACAGTATCTTGTTAGAAGGCATCCAGTCAGGATTTAAGAGTCTCCCAGGCCACGGAGAGCCCCCCACAACCCCAGACAGGTTATTCCCCATTGGCCATCTGCTCCAGGGAGAAGCCTTCCATCCAGCACTGGTCAGGATTTGTTCAATTCTGCTTTCAGACCCCCAGCTGCTCCTCTGTCCCCTGGTGAGGACCAGTCACCTCTGGATCACCTGGGTCATAAATAGTCTCTCCACAGCTGCATGCATACAGTCGGTTTTGGCTCAGCACAGCTTCCCATGCTCCCTTCCCAGTCTGCTGAAGGAATTAAACCCTTTCAGCTCTCCGTAAGCAGCCCAAGACTCTTCCCCAGAGTATTTCTTGTGTAACACGAACAACAGGAAGGAGAGATGACAAGAGGTGGAGAGGGACAGATGGACAGTAAAAGGGGAACTTTACCTCCCAGCTGCTGAGGGTCTGGAAGAAGAAGTAGAGGGCAGCCGCCCACACCACTGCCGTGGCCACAATGCAGAACAGGGGGATAGGCAGGAGCTTCTCAGAGCTGCGGAGCTGTGGACAGGATCATAGCCTCACAATATCCCCCAAGTTCTTCCCCAGGGGCCAGAGCCATGCATAGGGCTGACACGCCAGCCTGGACCATCTGCATCCACGAAGGGCTGCCCACCCCAGGGAGACACAGCCCAGCCACGCCCGAGATGGCTACACAGCATCCCTCCCCAACACCAATACCTTGTCCCACCCTGAGCCCCACAATGCCCCACCACATCCCTCTGCAGCACCACAGGAACCCAGACTGCAGTGAAAAGAGAGGCCTGTCCCTTCCCCTTTGGAGACAGACACCCCAGGGACAGCCACAGCTGCCTCCTTTACCTTCATGATGATGTAGAAAGCCAGGTACAGCAACAGGTTACAGATAAAGATCCCCAGCAGGTAGGAGGCGAAGTCTCTGGGCCGATACACCAGCCCAAAGATAGCACTGAGGGAGAGGGAACAAGCCTCTAAGCTTAAAGCTTAGATTAGACAGCCTCTTTCACTGGGGACAGGGTACATCCCCAAACCGACTGCCACCCGCTGCTTGCCCCTGGATCACAGGACACAGTAACACTGCCACAGCCTCCCAGTTCCCTGGAGGAAATGCACTGTTTGCCTCTGCTCCCTGCTGAGAAGCAAAGCAGAGCTAACTCGGCCATGGTCAGCCACCGAGAGCAACTGGAGACCCCAGAGGACAGGCAAGGTCCCTGGGTTGCTTCCAGCGCGTGGCCAAACGCATCTCACTCGGTAGGAGTTGGCCCCAGATCTGTACATTTAGCAGAAGGCATGTCCCTGACAAGCAGCTTTTATGAAAAGCAAGAGCCTGGGGCAATGATTTTAGGTCTTATCCAAGAGCTGATCCTTCCATCCATGCAATTACGGCTGAGCCACGCTCTGTGACTAAGAAGTGTCTGTCACCTGGCTGTCACCTGTCACCTGCACCCTGGCTGTGACAGAGACCCCCCAGCTACGTGGGAAGCACGTGTACAGCACACCGCAATACCAGGCCAGTCCTAGACAAGCTCGCTCAGATGCAAGCCACTAGAGCACCAGCTGAAACACTTACAAGTGCCTCACATAGCTCTGTAGTGCTGCACTGCATCCTATGGATCTGCCTACCATTCAGCGCTCATCGGATCCAGCTCCTTGCCAAAATGTGTCAGAAAGGCCCCAACACAGGACTATCGCACAGACACTGCTGCGTTTCCCCATCACTTCAGACCACCTGCGTGTCAATACTGAATGCTGCTGCCCACGCACACAAGTACACAAGACACCCACGCTCCACTACTTACAAGGACCAGTTGACCAGGTTTCCAACAATGAGCAGCACCATCCTGTCCTGAAGAGAAGACACTGATGATCATACGAAAGCAGAATGAAATGCAAAAAGAAGCCTTTGCCTCAGAAATTCAGGATATCATTATGTGAGGATTTGGAGTCTGGTTCCTGCAAACACACATGCACCTCGCTCTGAAGTTCGCTCTGCGGGAGCTTTTGCCAGATGGGAACTGCTCTAGCCCTCACAAATTTGAAGAAAGTGTAAAAAAAGGACAAGCCCAGCACTTAAGGATTAGCCTCAGGAGGTTCTGCAAATCCTTTGACTGTTTCCACTGTTTTCTAGTTAGATTCCTTCCCTCCCATCATTTTACAGAAACATTATTGCACAGAGAAAGGATGTGCTTGAAAGAGGCAGCAGGGGAAGCTTTGGATAGCATCCCACACATATCCACAAAGCCTTAGCGAGGGAAGCGCTGTAACTACAGCAGGCAGAAGGGTTACATCTGTGGGGCATGTGCATTTATGCTTACAGCTGCTTTCATGATGTAGCTATGTCAGGCTGGCCAGGCTTACTTTATGCCTGAGTGCACAGAGTTTGCTTGCAAAACTCAGTCTGACACTTATTCAGAGATGAGAGAATAAATTAAAAAAAAAGATAATAAAAAGGATGCTCATGGATATAAACTTCATTTGGCTTCAAGATCTAATTAGCACTCTGTGTCAAAAGAAAGTAATCAGTGGGACACACGTAACAGCTACCATTTCTTGCTTTTTTGCTGCCTGCCCTGAGGTGCTGTAGAAATAGCAATAGCTGCTTAAGCCACAGAACCAAAATAGTCACTACCTTCCCTGGAGAGGCTGTGCTGCACAGAGCCTCATACCCATTCCTTTGAACGGATGCCCCCAGAGAGTAAGAACAAAGACAAATCCTCTCATGCTTGTCTCACCTTTGCTCTGATGTTTTATTCACCAAACCTTAGCTCAGGGGAAGCCTGAGAGTAGGAGGTAAACTGCTCCAGCAGAGATCTACACTTACTGGAATATTTGTGGAGAGAGGGAAAAAGGGAAGCAGGGATCATCACTTTTTCAACTAGCCACAACTCCTTCCTCTGCACGTTGCCTAGAGAGTGAGCAATTGCTGAGGGGGGTGCTGAGATAAGAAATCACCTACCATGTACATTGGTCGACTGCACTGCTTGATACAGTCCGTGTACAACACCATCGCTGCCCGTCGAAATATCCCCAAGTCTGCCAAAGAAGAGGATAAAAAGCCAGAACAGCCAGCAGAGTGAGATCCAAAATGCCTACAGGGAAAAGATGCGGACACCCACTGGCTGACAACAGAGCACTCAGCCTGCGGAGGGTCAGGGTGCCCACAGATTCATTTCTTGCCCTTCGAGAATAGTCTGCGCTGAGCAAAAGGGCAGCCACTAAAGGATGTGGATAGCGTTTGGCCAGATTGACAGGTTAAAAAAAACAAACCAAAACCAAACCAAACCCAAAACAAACAAAACAACAAAAACAAAAAAAAGAACCCAAAAAAGCCCGCCCTTGCCACTGGCAATGCCCAGAAGTCAAATAGGCCCTGTCTATACACGTAAACAGGCTGGCTTTGCATCCACATCTCGGGAGGAGAGAGGTGTGTGCAGGAAGGGGGAAAAGCACTTTCCATGGATCAAGCTGCCAGAGCAGGGAAACAGCAGAAACTCATCCCACAGTCCTTAGACGGTCCCAGAGGGGCAGAGCACACTCCAAACACTCCTGCTCTCAAAGTCATTGCAGAAACTTCACTGGAGAGCCATCACTGGTAGTGGGGGTGGCCAAACATGTATGCAGACACATGCCCCTCTTCAGCCACAGATGTAGAACTTGAAAAGGCTCCTGCACCAAGGTCAGAGCTCTCCTGTGCTGTATCACCCCCTTTCTGCCAAGGAACAGGGCTGGCAGCGCTGCTGCCAAACTGACTTCACTTCTCAATAGCCAACCCCAGGTGGCACACGAGCCTGCCTCTCCACACACATCCATGCATCCCCAGCTGCTATGCCGCTGCTCAATCAGTTCAACAGAGAAAAAAAAATGAGAGCTGCTGAGAGTTACCTGAGTCAGGGCCATCTGAGGCAGACAGGAGCAGAAGAGGAAGGAGAAATATGTTTGTAAGCAGAACACAAGAGCCAGGTTCCCCACCAGACCCTCTCCCCCCCTCACCCCATGATGGGGTTTTATGTAGCTCACTGCTCTGAGCACAGCGCTAGGGAGAGCTGAGGCTGAAGGGCAGGCTCCCTCAGAGCTCAGCTCTTCTGCCACCACAGAGCAGACAGGTCATGCTGACTCCCATGGGTCTGGGAAGCAGCAGCACAAGGACTTCAGAGGCCAGGAAGAGCATCAGATGGATGAGAGGACAGGATAACCCAGAACACAAGTGCAGGCCAGAGGACCATGCTCACAGATGTGCTACATAGGCAACTCACACAGGCAAGGACAGGAGGCAGCTGCACACACTAGAGCAAGACAGTTCAGTCATAGCACTTACCAATTTTGAAGCGGCCCACGTAGTAGATCTGGGTGCTGAGAGCCAGCGAGGCCAAAACATGGATCATTGAGAAAACGACCCAAAACCACATGTCATTTTTCCCAAACACCTGGAAGCAGACATATTAAAAGCAAACTGAGCCCTGTTATCAGCAGACTGATCCTTCTCTCTCCTTTGTCACCATGGGACATTAGACAACCTTACTGAATGTGGAACAGAAACCCCCGAATCTTCCAACCCAAAACCAGATCTATAAATCCAAACAAAGTCCAGAGAAGCAAGAGGAGCTCAGCACTTCTGGAGAGGAGACTGTTCTTTCTGAACGCCCGTTCAGACAAGGATGACAGCTTGGAAGGACTGCAGCTGGCCCAGGGAGCAGAAATGCAGGGACTCCCAAGCTAGACAAGCTCTCCCTGCTGAGGTGGGCAGCAGCTCTCCGGCCAGGAGCTGGATTTTTAAAAAGGCAGTCAGGAAACCAACCATTACTTTGACAAGCGCACCATAGTAGACCAAAAAGGACAAAGCTGCTCTGCAGGCAATTGCACCTATTGCATGCTTTCACTTTATTTAATGACTGGAAGTGACCTACAGATGCAGGTTAATGCTATGTTAAAACTTCAATTTTTCAGTTATACATTAAGAAGTCCAGAAACTCTGGTCTGCCATCAGGCTGTGACCATGTGCTCCCTTCCCCTGGGACACAGCACTTACTGAACATTTCCTGTGTGGGGAAACTACAGCTTCAAAGCAACCCACAAGAAAAGGAACAGCATCCCATAATAAAACTCCACTGTTTTGAACCTGGGTGTGCAGAACTACCACAGCTATCAAGAGATTCTTGGAAAGTCCCAGGTTTTCCAGCTGTTCCTGCATGCCTTATCCCACAGATAGTCTCCTACCCAGAGACCTTTGCACAATCAAGTGGTGTTCAGCATTATGTGTGGTAGTGAGGGGCTGACAGCCCACTGGGATCTAGCTGCTAGTTCAGAGCAAGAATTCAATGGACTTTGCCTGGTTACTGCCAAATGAAACAGTCCTCCAAAAAGAAGAGAAGCAGAGACCTCCAAGGTAAAGCACAGGTTGGGGGTTCAGGCAAGCCCAGCTCAATACCTGCAATGCTGTGAGCAAACAGGCAAAGCCCTGTACCAGCCTGACCTGCCAGTGACTACACTGGTGCACAAGGGCAACCCTCTTGTGATCCCTTCTGCTGCAGTGCCCTTCTATAGGCAGGTACTCCAGAAACTTGCCCCAGAGACCCCCAGCCATTATTTTAGCCCTGCACCCCTCCAAAGATAGCCAGACCAACTGCAGGAGCTGTACCCAGCAACACAGAGTTTTCTTAACACACTCTTATCCTACCCTGCTGCTCTCCCCAGTCATTTGCCCATATAAGCTCTGTTCCCAGCCACACCATCTCCTTCCCAGAGAAGCAGGTAGGTAAGAGGGAGCCATACCACTCCAAGGACGGCCAGACTGATGACCACAGCAAACGAGGCGTAGGCAGAGTAGGCGCTGGCATTGATGTCTGGGTGCCGGGTCTGGTAGAGCTTGAGCATGCACAGTCCTGCGATCATGTACATGAAGGAGGTGTCTATCAAGGGAGCACAACAGAAAGAGTGAAAACAGGTACTGCCTGTAGGCTGAGAAAGCTGCTCCAAGTACATATAAAGAAGTGCAGCGGCAGGGCCAAACCCAAGGCTGGCAGGCACAAATCCCTGATGCTGCACTACATTGTGCCGCACTTTGTGTTTGACATCTTGCAGCACATCTACCATGCGCTGGGACAACAAAAACTAAAGGGACTCGGAAAATAAATGCCCACAGTACGGCACAGAAACAGGCAGGGAATCACAGAATGGTTGAGGTTAGAAGGGACCTCTGGAGGTTGTCTGGTCCAACACCCCCTGCTCAAGCAGGGTCAGCTATGAGAGGGTTGTCCAGGACCGCGTCCAGTCAGGCTTTGACTATCTCCAGAGAAGACTTCACAACCTCTCTGGGCAACCAGTTCAGTCTTTGACCATCCTCAAAGGGGTGCGGAGAAGAGGAGGAAAAGAAAAAAAAGAAAAGTGAAAAAAAGAGTATTTTCCTGTGTTCAGATGGCGTTTCCTGTGTTTTAATTTGTGCCCATTGCCTCTTGTTCTGTCACTGGCACCACTGATGAGAGGAGCCTGGCTCACTCATCTTCATTCCCTCTCATTGGGTGTTTATGCACACAGACAAGATCCTGCCTGAGTCTTCTCTTCCCCAGGAAGGCAAAGGAGCCCACAGAGGAAAGTTTTCACTGAGGTGGCATACAGAGGCTTCCTAGGCTTGAGCACTCTGCCAGTCAGGCTGTGTGCTTATTATCTTCAAACACTGAGCTGCAAAAGCAAAGGGAGATCTTGCCAGCAGTGCACTACCAGAGTCCCAAGGTCCGGAGAGGAAGCTAAAACACATTAGTCCCTGGCATCCAAAGCCTCACTGCCTCCTGACTGAGCCCTGGAACAGGCAGACTCCAGGGAGGTTTGCAAGGGTAGAGGGATGGGAAATGACAGCAACTCAGCAGGAGGCAGAGCATGGCAAATCCTACCTCCAGCTCAAAACGAGGAAGGAAACTCAGCTTACCAAACTGGAAATTGGAGTAATTAGGGCAGACGTGATAACAGGCACTGAGCACCCCTTCCATCATCAGAGCGATGCCCATAGCATAAAAGAGACCAAAGTGCTTTGGGATCCCATAGTCCTGGAAGAGAGCAGAGCTGTATAGTAAGTACCCTCACTGTCCTGATGACAAGCGAGCTTCCACTCCCATCACTTCATCTCTCCTAACCCCTACGCATGTCCTTCACTCACCAGCGCAGCACAGAGTGCAACCATAGGCTCTCCATTTAGCCTCACTACATAGCCAGGTGAATCCACAGGCAACAAACCCAAGCTAATCACACAGAAACTTCTGGTCTGAAGACCTCAGTGTCTTGGTACTGACATCTTGAGACTAAAAAAATCTCTGTCCTGTACCTTGTACCATGCTACATCCTACCCAAAACTGGGGGAGCACTGAGAACCCACAATAGCAGCCTTGCTGTTGTGGTCAGTAGGGGGTTAAAAGCACCTGAGGGGCAGAGCCCACCAGCCCAGGTGAGAAGGCATCTCCATCACAATCCGGCTAAGATCTCATCTGAAAACCATAAGCAGCAGACCCTTAAAACTGCTAAGGCCTTTACTTCCTGCATGAAAAGAGAGCTGTGTGTCTCCAGAAACCACCAGCACCACTGCCCACAGGGCTGCAGATTTCTCCATCCTCTCCCAGAAGATACTGAAGAGACTGCTGCAGAATTTCTGGCTACAAGCAGCTCTGCTTCAGAGCTAGAGGCAGCCAAGAGTGCCAAGACAAATCAAACCTCACTATAAAAAAAAAAAAGCATCTCAGGACACTCCACAGTGAGCACTGGAGGAAAAGCCAGAGTCATGGAAGTCGTTCCCCTACTCATCTCCTTGTCTTTGCACATCCAGGCTGGGTCACCACGGGAGTATGGACGTACTGTAAGCAGCAAAGTATTGGGGTGTGCAAGAACATAAGTTTCCCACCTAGACCCTTTTTCAGAGGTGGAAAAAAGAGGAGGATTCAATCCTCCAGCAAGGAAGGCAAATAGAAACCCATTGTGTATCACTGATTTTCAAGTTCTCCCTGTCTTTATTCCCTCCACTCAGCCCCAAGCAACCATGCTTCCTACCAGGGTATAGACATCTTTCATTTCCATGGCCCGACGGTGGAGAATGTCCCTGCGCAACACAATGAGGAGGAAGAGAAAGCCCAGCAGCATGTGGCCCACGTTGCTGAGGATGTTGTTGAAGGCACTGCAGGGAACGAGAAGGTTTAAGACAAAGGCAGCACAGCAGCAGGAAGCTGAACCCTGGGCCATGATAAGCTGAACCCATTTCGCTCCCCCACCACCATCCTCCACCTCAGCAGCTGCCAAATACCTGCCAGTTTTACACCCTGGATGACAATTTTAGGTTGAGTAGTTCACCTGCCTCAGTAGATTTAACACTTCCTCTGTGAGATTCTCAACCCTGGGCTTTTTTTGCACTCCCACATCAGTTCAGAGAAATACTACACTGAAAGGACTGATCTGAACTTCTTTGCAAGAGCTGCTGCTCCTTGGATAAAAGTGGAAGTGTCCAAAAGAGCACGGGAGCACCTCATTGCTGTGCCATAGGTTTGCCAGGGGAACCCATGTGCCATGTGTTCCTGGATGCACATGTCTCGCTGCAACAGAAAGCCACTGCTGAGCAAAACAGAAGGCTCAGAGTCCTAAACTCTCAGTAGTCTTATCAACACAGTTACTGTGAGCCTCTCAAGGATAAAATCCTAACCTGGGCACAGCACAAACACTCAGGAGGCACGAGAAAATGATGCAGTGACCGCAGGGCTCACTCACCTCAGCACCCCAAAGGGATGAGCGCACAGAAAGTTGTAGTAGCAGATGTCCTGATTGCCCGTCACATTCACTACCTGGACAGAGAGGAGGTGGGAGGCCTGATATTAGTAAATCCTCCCTGTTCGGGGGGTTTACTTTGTGTAAAACTGCATCTACACAAGGTGTAGCAGGACACAGGTGTAGAGTGCCTAGCTCTAGCACTGGCACAGGGGAGTACTAACATCCGCAGGTGAAGCCCCTTTGAGGGGGTTTGCGGGACAGGGCAAGATGTCGCCACAGGCTTCAAAGCTGACAACAGTCTTCAGAGGAAACATACTGTGTGCTCTCAACCCCACCACTAATAGATCTGCTTGCAGATATCTGAATAACAGCAGGATAGCAAGGGCAGCGTGGGGAGAAGGGAGGAGAAATCGCTCATATCACAGCAAACCCTACTTGCTTTCAGTTGTCTTTGAGAGATAACAGCAGATTCCTCCTGCCTCTAAAATGAAACAGGCCCCAGATGAGACATCAGATGAGCAGGAAAGCAGCTGCACTCCCGCTTCCCAAGCAAAACCAGCAGAACTGCAAGCTCAGCGAGCCAAGCCAGTAGCAACACTCAACACGTGGTACAGAGGGAGCAGCAGTTTCACTGCAACTATCATCCTTATACCGTACAACCACAGAGCAAGGTTAAAAGCAAGAGTACCCAAGCACAGGGGACAGCCACACAGAGCCCAACGCACCGTCTGGTAAGTGATGACGAGCTGGATGACCGGCAGGGCATAAAACACTGCAATGGTGATGATGTTCCTGCAGAGAGGAGACAGTAGCAGCAGTTACACACACCAGAACAATTTGTGCACACCCAGGACAGAGCCCCACAGTGCTTGTGGACGAACATGTACACCTCGGTGCCTAAGGGCACAGACCCTGCTCCCCCAGCCAGAGCTTTATACCTCTGGTTATGATCTCCTGCAGCAGAAGAGCAAACGTGCTAATGCAAACAGGAGGCAAATGCTAAGGGCACAAGAAAAGCCAGGATGTGGTCCACAAGCTCATGTGTTTGAATGCCAATTTCTCCCCTTCCCCAGTATGTTGTTACCACACTTTAAAGCAATTATACAAACCAGAATCCATTGCCAGGATCATGTGTGCACTGGTCCACAAATATCCTTATTTAAGATATGTGGGATCTGCAGTTGCTGGTTAGAACAGGGTCAGAATGTGTAACAGGATGGCTCAAAGAATATCCTCTGGTCTAAAGTGTGGTTCAGAAGAAGCACATGTGGACAGACTCCACAACCAGAGACTGGGTCCAGAGCTTGGGCCTTACCAGTTTGTCTTCTCCTTACCAGAAATAGATTTTGTATTTTTTGCTGACAATCCTTCGGTCCTTCCTGGACAAGTCTGATAGATAGAGGAACACCTAAAACATTAGCGGGTGGGGTAAGACAGAAGAAAACAGAAAAGAACTAATGAAGACTACAGAAGCCAGCAGATCTTGATGTCTTTGGACAATATGCAGCTTGGTGCTATTTGGACTACCTTTTCACACAGAGAGCTCATTGCGTCCCTTGATTCTGTGGGAAATGAGTTCTGCAAAACCATCTGACCTCCAGGAATGGCTCTGACCACACGAATCAGTGCAGGGTGACAAAAGGAGGCAGTCTGAGAGCTGCTAGCTTAAAGCCCCTCTGTACATCCACTGCAGTCACACTACTTGTACCAGATAACTACGTGCACATTATTTTATCCCTATGCTGTCCCACCTCCTTGGGCTTTCTGGGATGCTCTGGGCTTCTTCATCGTTTCTCAAAAGTCCAATACATTCTGATTTTCCATATTAAATCACTCATTTCAGCAGCACACTTAGCACAGCAGGAAAACTTTCTAAACTCTGAAAAAGCACTAAGAAGCACATTCGGCTTTATTAGATTAAACCCACCTAAAAGGGAAGCTTAAAAACCCTGGCAAGTGACTAGTGCGTGTCCATGGCCCAGCATCACGGCCACAGCTGCAACACCAGCCGTACCTTGGTGCGGATGACATTCTTATCACTTTCAATTTCTGGCATGGTGTCGAAGTCGCTCTCCTCCTCCACAGAGCTGTCTGTGTCAGAACCAGCTGGCAGCCCGTGCTCAGGGGAAGACAACTGACGTCCACCACTGGAGCTTGACTCGTCTGGAGCAGAACAGGGGGAAGGAAACAGGCAGCGTAGAGGCTAAATCCCTCTATGCAGAGCAACAAGAAAGCTGTCCCAGAAAACAGCTGCAATCTGCTGGGACAAGTTGATATGGCCGTTTCAGGGAACAAGTTTTTCTGTGATCACAAACCTTCCTAAAAGTCTCAGGTATCAGCTAAGAGCACTTTCAAGGACCATCTTCCCCACTCTGCAGCATTTTGTTTTTTCCCCTGCTTTTATTCTATTACTTTTCACCTGTAGCATTTTCTACTCTTTACTAGCCTGGGCTCTGAAACCTGCAAGTCTGAGACAAGCTAGAAAGCTCTAGTGAAAGCAGCAGAGCATTCAGGGGTCAAACAGGCTGACCTAGTTAATCTCCAGATTTTATATAAGCTTTATATATATAAGCTTTTCTAAAAGTATTGTGGAACAAAAGACAAAGAGGAAGAAAGTCAATTTTTCAAAGCAGGCAGAGCATCAGCTTTGCTCCCATTGCATGCACAGTATCGGTCACCTGCAGGTCAGCAGGACCTGCCCGCACTTCCCACAGGCTGGCCAAACTCCCAGCCAGCCCACTGCCCATACTGGCATGAGCAGAACACAAGCTTCTTCCTCATTTCCCAAATGCTTTTAAAGCATTTCCTTGGGAATTGGGGAGGGGAGGTAGGGTGATCCTGAAGCCCTCAACTCTATTCCAGGACTTAAATCCGCCTGAATTTTTCCCAAATCTCATGAAATATCGGTTCTGTGTTTCTTTGTCAGGCGTGCAGAGGTATCACACCTTCACAGTCCAACAACTGGGTGACATCTGAGTGTCAGGGCTGTCTTTACACCACAGGGAGCAAATGCATCCTGAGCTGGGACCAAAAATTACACAGAGCTGCTCTCCTCTCTCATTTGAGCAGCTGCCTCATGCCGCCCTGGACCTGTACCACCTCCCCCTGCAACCTGGGTCCCCAAACTGTTAAATTCAAGGATTATGCCCAAAAGTCCACAGCACTGAACTATTCAATACCAATCCCTCTACAGAAGGCAAAACTGTTGTAAGGAGACTAAGAAACACTCTGGCAAAGGCAGGCATTTCCCATCATCTCAGATTAGCAGGACCCTTGGGAGTGTTTTTTTTTCCTCCTCTGCTGCCAGGGCATGGTTCACCTGTTGACAACATGCCATTATTTCTCCCCTAATGAAACCTCTGGACTGCAAAAAGCTCTGATTCTGTCTTGCCTTGTGGCACACAACACTTCAGCCTTCCAGTGAAGGGTGTGCTTTGGTTTAAAGGCAGGCTTGATGAAATAATAAGACTCCTAAAAGCTTATTTGGAAGGGACCTTTTCAGTCCTTAATCAACCTCCTGCCTGAAGCAGCATTGTCACCAACACTTATCAGGTGACTGTGGCTTTGTCTAGCTGAGAGGAACATTTCCAATCACAGAGTCTCTCTAGGCACCTCTTCCAGAGATTTGCCACCTTTTTGATGTAGATGTTTTGCCCTAAAGTGCAACCTGAACCTCCCAAGCTGCAATTTTTTTTTCCAAGTAGTTGCAAGCTACTCCTGAAGCAGCTTGCAGCTTAATTCCCTTCTAGCTTTAAAGCACTTTAAAGTGCCTTCCCCTGCCCCAGGCAGAACCCTCCCCGTGCCCCCAGTTCTGGAAAATACTGTACCAATAGCACCATAGCTGCTTCCCTCAGGGGTGCTGGCTGCGATGGGGTGCGAAGACGTCACAATCCCAGATCCTGTAATGGAAGCAGACCCAAAAGGGACAGTTAGTTTCACGTCAGTGCTTCGAAACACAACTCCAAGGTGAATGCAAACAGCTTGAAGAGCTAGAGGGGGTTGGGGAAAGCAGCATTTCTCCAAACAGATGACAGTCTCCCTCCAGAGCACACTGTGCAAAAGGGAAACCCTTGCTTTGCAACGTGAAGCAAACCCATTCCCTTCAGCCTCCCCACACAGGCTGTCAGTTCAACTCACAAAAGCAGGAGCCTCCCTCCAGCACCCTATAGGGATCACATTACGGGGCTGCAAGACTTGGCAAATTCTAGAGCAAGTCTCACAATATTCAGAGCACCCTTACAAATTTCTAATTCTTCTCCTTCCCCTCCTCACACGTTGATCTATTCAAATATTGCTACCCCCCTGGAAAAGGTCATAGACAGCTGCTACATAGTTTTAACCATGCAAGGAGAAAGCAAAAGTGCTCCGTGCAAAAAAGTGGTCACGACCTTGTGCTGATGACAAGAGGGGCAACCCTTTGAGGGCTGGGACGTCCCTGCCTCCTACCCATACATACATCTGAAGCAAGGAGGGCTGCAACTGCCAGTCAGGTTCCACTGGGACTTTCCCCACCTGACTTCACATTCTCTCTTTTTGCCTGGTACCTGTTTGATCCATCTGTGGTTGGGGTCAGCTGCTGAACTAGCAGCAGACAAACACATCAGGAAACACAGCCAGCTGAACCCCCTCACAGAGGGGTCAAATGTCCATCTCCCCAAAAGGGAGGCAGCAAGAGCAGGAGGAGCAGGACCACATCTTCAGGTGGTGGCAAACAGTGAGACAGGTCCAGCTGCTTGTAAAGCTTCACCCTCATAACAACATTACATGGCCAGTCAGCAGCAAAGGGACACAGGACATGGGACAGTATTTAAAGCCAAGCAACCTTACTGCAGCCTGGCAATGGCCTGGCTTCCCAAGCTGCATCTCCAGCTTTCCAGCACCTGATCTGTCCCAAACTGACAGGCACAGGCAGACTCCTCTTTCCAGCTAGCAATTCTGGGCACTTCTGTAACACCTTGTGTAGGTTTTTATACCATTTCCATTAGCCACATACATATAGAGCCCCAAAACTTTTCCCTGCCTGAGCCCAATTCCTAGGCATGGGAGCACCCATACAGCAATGACATTTGATGTTTCAAGTCCAAATTACAGCTTTCCTTTGACACATTCACTGTGCTTGTTGAGCTGTGGGCTAAGACTTGGTCTCCATTTCAGCTTTTCTACCCTCCTGCCCCATCCCTCTGACAGGACAACGAACAGCTCGGAAGAGCATCTGAAGTGGACAACATGGCATGGACCGAGCACTGGAGGGAAGGCTCTGGCACACTGCAGCCCCCTGCATGACACTCCTTCAGCCCTAAGCTGGGATTCGCAGGATGTTTTTGTAGGTTGCTGCAGGAGCAGGATCTGCCTTCTACTCTTCACCTGCTGTGCAACCCTCCCTCTCGTGGCAGTTTTTCTTGTTGCTTTAAAGTAATTTGGAAATCCAGATCATTGGGGAGAGGGTGAGAGAAGCACATCCCCGTGTTCATGGCACAAAGGCACATGCACACTTCCTTCTCCCATCAGTCCTGTCCCACAGGGGTGCTCCCTCCCTATTTTAGGCCAGGCTTTATGCTCTCAAGTGACTTATCAACCTTCTCTCCCAAGTAACCAAGGGAAGATTTAAATCTGGACCAAGCAGGAAGGCCAAGGAGAAAAGGCACTCTGCCCTAACAGCTGCTTCAGACGCAGCTCACCCACTAATTTCAGTCCCACTTCCCAGTGTGTGAGTGAGTCAGCAAAGTAAATGCACCGCACAAGGTGTGGTTCCTCCAGCTATTGCCTCCACCAGATACTGATGATGTGGAATGGGAGGTGTCCCACAGGATTTAAAAAAAAAGTTAACCACAGAAGCCAGGCATAAGATGGGTGACAGGAACAAAGAGGCACATGGAGTTGCAGCATATTCAAAGACAATGGGCAGAGACAGATTGCTCAGCACCTCCGCCCACACTTTCTTAGTGAGGAAGGGGAAAGGAAAGGCGAGTGATGGAGAAGGCGAGACCCAGGGGTACTTTGGAGGAAGACAAATTCCAGTGGGTGGGAAGAGGAGAAAACAAATTGAGAAAGCTATTGTGCCCTGGGTGATCTGGAGGACAGATGGAACACCTCTCCTATGAAGAAAAGCTGAGAGTTGGGGTTGTTCAGCCTGGGGAAGAGAAGGCTCTGGGGAGACTTTCATGTGGCCTTTCAGTATTTAAAGAGGGACTATAAGAAAGATGGGGACAAACTTTTTAGCAGGGCCTGTTGCGATAGGACAAGGGGTAATGGTTTTAAACTAAAAGAGGGTAGACTCAGACTAGATATAAGGAAGACTTTTTTTTAACAATGAGGGTGGTGAAACACTGAACAGGTTGCCCAGAGAGGCTGTAGATGCCCCATCCCTGGAAACATTCAGGGTCAGGTTGGACGGGGCTCTGAGCAAACCGATCTAGTTGAAGCTGTCCCTGCTCATTGCAGGGGTGTTGCACTAGATGATCTTTGGAGGTCCCTTCCAACCCAAACTATTATATGATTCTATGGCAGGGAAGACGCTAGTTACCATTTTATAGACAGACACACATACACGCTGAAGGGACACAACAGAGAAATAAACAGCACAAGGGTAGGACACGGCTCCTCTCCAGAGGAAAGGACTCTGTGAAGGTGGCATAGAGTACAAGGGAGAGGACAGGTCACAGAAGGAGCAGGTGCCTCTGGGAGGAAACCTGTAAACTCTGAAGGAACTGTGCTCCCCAGTCCTTTCACAGGGGTACTGTTCAACAATCCTCCCTGCCCAGGAACCCGGTTCTCTGCCCTCCAGGTCCATGTTAAGCACAGCATCTGTGCCCTGGAACTTCTTTGTGAACTTCCCAAGCACCAGCATTTAACTTCCACCTCTCACCAGGACAGCCTGGAAAGCAGCTTCTAAGCTGCCTTCAGCACTTGAACCCTCAGCTGCAGCACCAGCAGCACTCTCTGGGGCTTCTGGTCTCCAGACCGAGATTGTGCCTCCTTGCCTTACACAGTGATCCCTTGTCACCACCCTGGAGCTCTTCCAGGGCCTCAGCCAGGTCCCTTCAGCTTCCCCAAACACAGAGGCCCTTCCCATTTCTCCAGTGCTCTAAGTCCTGCTGTTGTCTCACAGCAGGATCCACCCCAAATGACTTTAAATTAGAATATTTTTAAGCACATTTTTACAGTCCCCTGCTCATTTGGTTGTGAAGAAAACCTTTCACACACATTCCACACAGGGATGCCTATGTGGATCTTAGTGGCTGAAGAAGCCACTCCTGCAAAGCCAAATGCCCCCAGGTCCTTGGCAGAAATATTAACCCAAGTAATGCCAGGTCAGAGTGAAGTTCCACTCCTGATCCTTTAAGCACAGCTCAGTTATACTAGTATCTGGTGGTATGTAGCAGACTGGAGAGACTGAAGAAGCTGGGGATTAAAAAAAGGGAATACACCAAGAACTTTTCAATGCTGCCAAAACATAACATCCTCCCTTTCCCCAGGAGAGGGGTACAAATGACGATGCCTTTATCCTCAGACCAATGCTTTGAACTACTTTGCAGGCACTAAATATTTAAACAAAATGGAACAGCCAGCCTCCCACACTTCTCCAGAAAGCAGACACTCCCAGTGCACTCCCCATCCACACGACAAAAATTTCCATCTTTCACTGGTAGCCTCTTAGATGTGCCTACATTTTTATAACACAGAAATCTGCAGTATGTTGAAATGTAGGTGCAGCATAAAGTAAACTGAACCCAATACCAAAGTAAATAACACAAACACCACTACCTAACTGTATTAGTCATTCATTCACTTGCTTGTCTGCAACTCCCAGTTAAAAACAAATTAGAATTTAAATTAAATTAAAAAATTAGAGACCCCATGCTTGAACCAGGCAGAGGAAATCTTAAAGCATAAGAGCTGGCAAACTCAAAGCACCTTGTTTAGAAATAAACAGACCTGACAGCAGTAACATTAGCCTGCAGCCAGGTCTAGCCAAGGCTTGCTCTTCCTCCACCCCTTTAAGAGCCTGTTCCTCAGGGTAGGGGTCAGGACCAGGTTCAGATGAGCCTCCTTCAAACACCCTCTCTTGTGAGGGCAGAGAGAAACTCTAACATCTTTCATCAGCATCAGAGACTACGTGGGAAATGTACAGCAAAGAAGGCTTGAAGGGACAGAAGGTACTTGACTGACAGTCTGTCCCTTGCCTGACATGGGACCTGTGCTCTTCACTTAAAGCTGTCACACAATAGAAGAGAGACCTTACCATCCTCAGGACTCAATCTCCCAGCCAAAGCCTTCCTCCGAACCCTGAAAAAGAATGGGCAGCACTCATGAGATAGCCAACAAACTCCCATCACCTGCCAGCCATGGCAGGATTATCTAGGACACCAACAGGCAAATACGGTGCAAGCTCTAAAAAACAGCAAACAAAAACCCAACAAAAAGAAACAAACAAAGTACTGTTTGGACTAGGCATGGCTCAGCCATGACTACTTGCTGTCCACCTCTCAGATTTCCAAAGCAACAGAGGGGGTTTTTTACCCCCTCAATTATCCACTGGAGGCAGGACAACCAGTTACATAACTGTCCCATCCTCCACTGCATATTGGGAGAGACTCTTAGACCACCTTCCCAAACCAAACTCCCCTGCTCAGGGGACCAAGCACATAGGAATCTACTGAAAGGGCAGCAGGAGCTAGAGGCACACATCAGCACAATGCTTAAGAAGCCAATACCACCTCCTTCAATGCAGGTGCCAAGCTAGGAAGGGTAAGAAAAAAAAAAACATACGCTCACAACAAAGAAAAAATAATAGCAAAAGAGATCGCGTGCACACACACATTTAAGTAATTTCATTGAATTGTTCCAATGAAATGTTTCATTGATGTGTCTTGAAGTTAAGCCATGCTCCCATTTTGAAATTTTTTTGTTTCAGAGCACCAGACTTTTAAAATCCCCTCTTCTGAAGCAGCTGAAAACTCTGCCACGTTCAGTCTGAGGAGCTGGCTGGTAAGTGTGGTTCCCACAAAACCAACCTGCTATTTGCTGAAAAGATTTATATGACTCTCCTCATGCCAACCTTTGCCCAATAGGGCAGAAAGAGTCCCTACACTCAAACCTCCACAGTTTGGACAAAGGATTCGCTTAACTGTTGTCACTGCCTACACAGGCAGCAGTGACATATCCCAACAGACTCCACCATCCCCTGCCTGCTGCCCCACCAAGGCTCTCATCCTGTGCTAGCAATTACCAACCCTACAGGAGCGAATCTTACTTCCATTTTAGGCTGCTGTCCCCTTCCCGCCCCTCCAGTCCTGCTCTCACTTGAGAGGACTTCAAGATCACCTCCAGTGAGCAACAGGGGACCCTGGGGCAACTGGGAAGAGTTTCACTTCGCCCCCGCTCCCAAGAGCAACCTGTCATGGTAGCTGTGCCCAAGTTCATCTCAGATGCAGATATTCCCCTCAACACAAGCCCAGGCATCAAGGTTTGGGGCAGGGGAGGCAGGTCAGGAAGGAAACCAGCACTCCTCGGACTCTAAGGCCCTATTTGGATCACTGCCACTTATTGCAGTACTCGGTCCAGCACTCTGAGAAGTACCTTGGCTCCCCAATGCTCTGGCACCCCATATTCCAGACTGGACCCATCATAATTCCCACCTGCCACCCAGTGTCCTCACATAAGGAAACCCAGTGGTAGGGGTACCACAAGAGCTGGAAGGCAGAGCCTTAGGTTTTCCTCATTGCCATGATCCTCACAGCAGAGGAAGAAAAGTTTTCTGGCTGATGGTCAGTAGTAGCCCACTGACCAGACTGACTAGTCACGGACTTGTTTAGTTGCTCTGTTCAGACAGTTGCCACCCCCACTTGCCCTGAATTCACTGCAGGGTGAGGCATCTCTGAGGACGACGAGAAACAGAAAGACTGTTCTTGTAAAACCCCTTGACTCACCTGATGTAGTGCACAAAAGCAACCACCACTGAGCCCAGGTAAAAGGAGAGGAAACTCAGGAAGCTGAAGAACATGGCCTGGACATAAACAGACTCTGTGGAAAGAGAAGGCATCAGTTAGCTCACAGAGCAGGGACAGCCCCTCTCAGAGCCAGCACTCCTGTCCTGCTCTTCCCAATGCTACCTGGTGACAATGCCCGGCCCCAAACAGACCATCTTTAAGACCCAACTGCTTTCTTCAAGAGGAATTGCCAGAACCTGTTGCAAGGTACTCCGTCTGCTTCTTCAGCCCCAGTCCTAGCTAGTGTGCCCATGAGATCACCCTGTGCCACACAACACCTCCTGGAAGGGACCAGGGTTGCAATGGTTTTGTCTCCTCCGCTGGTGCTTTCTGCACCATCCCATCAGAGGGCTGCTGGCCCAGCCATACCCTCCCACACAGAACTACCAAGTCCCCCCATAAAGCTTCATTGCTCTACACAAAGACACTGACTTTTAATAGAAGGCACAATCGTCACTTGAAGGTTCTTTGTCCGCTGCAGGTTCCAGGTACGGTTGGCATTCCCTGTGAGATGCAAAGTGTACAGCAAATTTAAAAACAACCAAACATTAGTCATCTCTGGCCCTTACCTCCGTCCTCTGCACTTGCGAAAACACCAGAGTCTGGCTTTTCACTAAAATCTGTGTGTGGTTTTGCTCTAAACCTTTCCCAGACTTGCCAATATACAGCCTTTTCCATATGTTTCCCCAACTCCCCTCTATCCACAGCCTGTTTTTCACACTAGAAATCCCTGGTTGAGTCTTCCATACATTGCTCAAGTCTGGATGCCTGAATCCCACAGGCATCTCGTCTCCTATTCATCTAGTCCCCAAAGGGCAGTTTCTGTCACTACAAAACACTGGGACACCATTTTTGCCTTTGGCCTAAACTCTGCTGGCAAAACACTTCTGTGCAGGATGCCATGCTAGAGTCTTGTTATATTTCAGCAGGGCTTAGCACACCCTGCCAGTAGAGCTCTGCTGACAGCTTTAGGATAAGAGAAAGACAGGTGGAAGGTGACAACTCTTTTTTAGGATGGGAATTGGGGGAGCCCAGTATATCTGTTGGTGGCAGTCTTGCTCCTCCTACAGGGAGGAAGCCATCCAGCTTTGAGGATAGGAGTGACCCTGGTCTGAAATGGGCTCAGCTTGTCATGGGGACAGCTGCACCCCCACTCCAGTTTCACCCACCACATGAGTGGTGGAGGCTTTGCTTTTACTACTGCCCAGGAGGCGGACACAGTGTTTTCTGACTGGGAAAAGTACTAGAACAAGTCTCTTGTAAGATTATTCTCAAAAAAATTACTAGCTTTTCCTCCTCCCCCTAAGTTGTGAGGCTGTCATAGATCCCAAGATAACAGTTGGAGAAGGTGCCCTCTGCAGGAACTGCCATCTGGGCCTCCATGCAGGCAGGAGGATGATACAACAGCAGGAAAAAACACCCAAGAAGCTGTAAGCAGCACTGCTTGGATGTCTCCAGTATCTCCCAAGATACCAGTGACTCCTCAGAAGAGCACACAACCCCAGCAAGCCAGGTGCTGTACTAGCCAGCCACTTCCAAATGACAGCGTCACCAAGTCCCTAGTCAACCAAGTTCAGGGTTGATAAAGACTTTTAACCTACTCAACAATATGAAGTTGATACTTCACTCTTCCTCATAGCTACCTGGATAAGATAGAGCTATATGACCATCCTGTGTCATCCCACACGAAGGTCCTCAAGGACTCATGCTGCTCCACCACCTGGATGCAGCAACCAAATCTGCCTCCCAGTGCAACTTACCATGAATGGAAGAAGGCACAGAACCCCCACAGGCGTAATCCTCTGGCTTAATGACAAACACAACGAAGAACTGCTCACCTGGGAAGTCTTTTCTCTGCATGGGACAACAGAAGACGACAGAATCCATGAGAAGTGAAGCAGCCTCTCCCTCCAATGCAAAGCAGAGGTGATGATCGCCACAGGGCCAGAGATCAGGTTTCAGCTGCTACACAGGCACCCAGCCTTACAGAGACCTGCCTGTTCTGGACAGAGCTTGGCTTCTGGGGGTGCTCCCCTCATCATTGCTGACCATAAGCTGACTGAGTTCGTCAGTACGCAGTACAGCAGTGCCCCAGTACAAGCAAGCCAACACTAATGCATTTATTTATTTATTTTAATTAGTGAAAACCATCTACCTAAGCTTTGCTTATTATAAGGCCCTACTACCACTGCTCAGTGGTAGAAGAGCCAAGGTTCAAACAGAAGACACCTGGGCTGCAGCCACTCCGATCTAGAGCCTCAGCACCTAAGACATAAACACACCTACCTAAGAAAATATAAACAAGGTTTTGCAGCAAAAGGTAACATCTCTTCTTCTACTAATATCAGCTGACCTAATAAAAACAAAGGATCACAGCCATACTAGATTTAACAAAATAAAACTAGGGATGCACAGGACAAGCCACTGGAAAAAAAAAAAACAAAAAACAAACAACAACAAAAAAAAACCAGACTGGGACAAAAATCAGCATCTCACCTGCACCGTTATGGCTGCCTGCTTTGTCATAGACTGGTAAACACCGTTGAACTCCACGTTATGGTCCAGGTCATACACTGGGCACTAAAACAGACATAGCTAAGGGTTAAACCAGGGACAAAATCCAAACTAATTTTGCAGGGAGCCAGCAGGAGAAGAGACAGTGCAGAACAGCATGAAAAGGCCCTGCTTGGGGTGACAAAGGGAACAAAACAACCAGGACTCATTCAGAAGTTAGAAAAGCTGCTCTGAAGATACCAGTCGTGGCCTGCACTCACTGGTGTCTGCATTCTCACAAGAGGGCTGCAGTTTAATCCCATAAGAGGATTCAGCCAGACTGATCACTCCACGAATCCCACTGGGCAGTGCATACACTCAGCTGTACACTGGTTGTGTCGCGTGCTTTGCAGTCTGTGTTATATACCAAGCGCTTGCCCTCATTTTACTTTCCCACTCCTCTTAATACCTGATAGGTTGAAAATCACCTGTCACAGACTCCCCTCCTGGCCTTCTACCATTCAAACACAGGGATATGGGCAGGACTTGACGTTACCCATTTCTCTCCTCACCCCAGGTATTAAAGGCGACTGCCAGGACTTCAAAGCCAGTAGCCAAGGCATCTTGCACCTCTGTCACCATCTTGCTCCTCCCACACTGCAGCTCCCTGCATAATTCCAGGAGGTGGGAAAGGAGAAGAAATACGGGGCTATTTCCCAGCTGTGAGCAACAGCCAACCTGCATGGCAGGAAACAGCTGTTCTCCCCTTCCCAGGAAAGGGGACGAGTAATTGTGGAGAGAGGAAATCAAATTGGAAAGGAAGGAGGAGAGATCTCATGTCTGGAAATCAGAAGCTCCCCGTGCTGCCTTGAGCCAGGGGGAGTCAAGGGAACAGCACCATCCCCTCCCTCAGCCACCAGCATCCCAGCCAACACCACTCCACAGAGACAGACCCGTGTCGCAAGGCAGCAGGGTGTTAAACAAATGCGCTCTGGACAGGCTGGAGAGGAACAGCTTGTTCACTTATTTGCAACAAAAATCTCTGTATGAGCTGCTTAAACTCAGCGTGTCTGGTTTTGCCTCTTTCCCACAGGATTTTCACTCCTCTTTCAGGGGCTCCCTTCACCACCACCACACTAGGGTGAAGCCCTTCCTAGGGCTTTTCTCTCTGTTGGGGCACAGACCCCCTCACAGCAGGACACAGAGCTCCAGCAGACAGCTCTTTACCCTTTCTCTGCTCAGACTTACCACAATATCCTGGACAGAGACAACCGAGCATGGGTAGACTGCATCAGACACCACTTTAATGATGACTGAATCAACATCCTGAGGAAACTTGTACAGAAAATACTGAGGAGAAAGCAGATTACTGAGAGTTACAGTCCAGAAATCATCCCTGCCAGTAGCTTCAGAGCTTCCCTAAGGTACCTGCACAGCCCAAGCTGGGCTTTGAGGTTGGATGTGGAGGGCTTTCACAAAAATTCAGATTTCAAAACATTAGGACCTTACACTACAGAAAAGCGGATTTAATATGTACAGACAACTCTCCCCCATACACAGCATGCTGTTAGACACAGACATCTTCAACATGCAAGATACAGCATAGCTTCCGCTCCCCTTAAGCTTTTTGCCACCTGATGAAGCTAAAGTGACTTCATTTTATAGCCTATTCCATTTTATGTTGCTGTGAGCAATTTCCAGATGTTTCCATACTGCTGGCTGTACTTTATAGATAGAACTTATCATGGAGTTTATTTCAGATGGGCTGCCTCAAAGAGAGATTGTGGAAAGTATTAGGTCAAACAGTTGAACTCTGTCAGGAGTTTCATAATTAAATGCCTGATATTAGTTGTAGGATTTAGGTGTTTTGGTTTTGTTTCGTTTTGACAGTGGGGGGTAACAGGGGTTTCTCTTCTCACTTCAGATTTGAAAATAATTCGGCTATAGCTCTGAAAAAATTTGGGAGAGACTAACATCTGCCAATATTCCTACTTTTCCTCTGGGGGCAAGGGATGGTGTTTCTTGTGCCTTCTTGCTTTGAGCAGGCCCACAGGACAGTCTGTGGGGTCAGGAGATGCCCTTCCCTGCCCCAGCAAGGGCCTTTTCAGATTTAGGAAAAAGATGTCCCAGGTAACACCATTATTTGCATATTTTTCCAGTAAAAGTTTGATGTATTACACCAGCCAGCTGCTGAAGAAGTAGGGTTTCTGTGCCCACCCCAGCAGGCAGACTTGCTGCAAGGGCTCCCATAGCCCCACATGGAGCCCAGACCCTGAGAGCTCAGGCTCACAGTCACAGCTACTGCAAGGGGCTGCTGGGCACCTCACCCCACCTCAGAGGGGATGCAAGACTGAGGACTGCCACCAGCCATCTTCCTCCTTTCCTTACCGTCACTTGGCAGCTGCTGCTGCCACGCTGGGGCAGGCATAACCCATGGGGAGGGAAGCTACCAGAGCTCCTGCACCAAAACTGTAACTTGAGACATTCCCAACTGCTGAGCTCCCTCTATGTGACATAAACCTTAGCAAGGGCCAGCCCTTTCTGATTTCCCTTCCCCCATCCCTTTCCCAGGAATTAGGATCCCCAAACTGGAAGGGCAGGGATACAAGAGATATCACCCACGCTTTCTCCAAGTCTACCCATTTCTACTAAAGCATTATTCCCACCCCCAGCCCCACTCCGAGCAGGGTCCCTTCACTGCTGAGGGAGCGCTGGCTCCAACTGCAAGTCCTTACAAACTGACAACTCACCAAGCCGGTTTCTTCAGCAGAGTGCATTTTATTTCCGCCAAGCAAGGACACTGGCGGTCTGAGCTCCTCAGTTTCCCAGGTACACTACCCTTGGAAAGCTTTAGGAAAACTTCCTTCAGAAAGTCACCCATGAGGACCCTTCCATAATTTTCTTTTTAAGCCACACTTATATGAGAGTACAGAATTAAAATAAGGGGCACTGAGACCTACAGTTCTCTCCTGCACAGACTGTGAATGGTATAAACACATCCAGACAACACTCTTGACCTATATGAGCATATCTAAGTTTTTCCTTCTGCCCTCAGGCACGAGCTGGGTTCTGGACAACAACTTGTCCTTCAGTTGTTACGCTTCTCTTTTTCCAGTCTTAGGCTATTCCAACACATCTAGATTTTGAATTGCCTTTTTTTTTTCTTCCCCCTGCAGACTACTTAATACTTTGATTTACAAAAACCTTAGCATTATACCAATCAAGAAGCACTCATCTTCTACTTTCTACATCTAGTCTATAATTAAAAGTCACCAATCTCATATTAATTGTGACAAATAACAGACCAAAGTCACAAAGTTAATTCCAGGCCAAATCCTCTACATTCAAATTACAAGATCCTAAATAATGAGGGTATATAAAGAGCTACCACCATTCCTTATGCTTCTATAGTATAAAATACTGCACGTATCTGCAAACCAGCTTAAGACATTTGACCTCCAAAAAGATTAGCTGGGAAGCCTGGTAATAGGAAATCTAGAATTAAGTGGTGTTACTAATAGCAATAGCAACAACAAAAATGGAGTACCAGACAGCCTGGGTAAATTACATGCTCTCCCAGCAATACGAGCTCCTGTATCACTATAGTTACTGCCAACAGCATTTTCATTCAAGAGAGGACTTGTAGTATCTACTGGGCTCTAAACAAAGCTGCTCAGCTGGATGTGCTGTACGTGTGTGCTCTCTTCTGAACTAATAACCAGACTTATCAGGCATTTCATTTATCACCTCACAACTTGACTTGCTGC
The DNA here is from genome assembly GCA_031468815.1 of Morus bassanus. Taxonomy (NCBI): domain Eukaryota; kingdom Metazoa; phylum Chordata; class Aves; order Suliformes; family Sulidae; genus Morus; species Morus bassanus. The sequence continues at coordinate 132,531,586 of CM062568.1, read as the reverse complement.
TGAGCAAGGAATAGCAGTCAGAGTTCTGTTGTACTTTTACAGCTTACTTATGTATTTATTTTTCTCCAGTAAAGACTGCATCTTGGCTAGTCACGCTAGGGCAATTGAATCAGCGCTGGCTGGAACAAGACACTGGTGCACACCATCCCACTTCCCATGAAGTGTAGCAGTCCAGTGGCCTCTGGACTGCTGTACATTTCTGGAATTTCCTGAACTGCAGATATAATTCCTTTGCTCTGGTCGTGGTTTTTGGTTCACTTAATCACTTTGCAAGAGGATCCAAACGTGCCCCTAGAGGGGCTGAGGCACTGCTACCTCTTCACTATATCCACAGAAAAGTCAACAGTTAGGAAGTGTCCCTGCACCCTAAGAGGGAAACAACCTAGTCACATAAGGCTTTTGCCCTCTCTAACAAAGGATCGCATCAACCATTTGGATGTGGTAAGACATACATGCAATGCCATGCAGGACCCCTCCTTACCTGGGGCTGGGAAGGACTGGCAGTAAAGTTAAAGGCTTTGTTCGTCCTAGAAAAGAAATGCCAGTATGTTGAAGTCTAAAACTTTCAGAGTTGGAATACACACAGAGTACCTTCAGATTAAGCAAAAGAAAAATATCTTTTTTTTTTCTGGGAAGAAAAAGAAGGGAAGAATAGGTAGATGGACCAATTCCCTGTATTACAGATATATGAAGAAATTACTTTTCTATTCTCGAATCCCAGCTTACTCAAGTTGGAAGTTCTCGAGCCTGGTGACTAGCAGCTCATATGCAATATTAAACGGTGCCATGGAAGAGACATCCACAAATATAATCTGGTCAGAGGGTCCCGTCTCAGGTGTTGGTTCAGAGGGACAGAGTGTCCGACTCACTTCTTGGTAATTGTAGGTTCTCTGATAGCTACAACAGCCAGGGGAAGGAGGGAAGGGAAAATTGGATGGGGGGGGGGAGAGAGAGAGAGCAGTTTAAAAGTTGTTCTGCAGTTCTAAGACATTATTTTTTCCCTGCTTGCATAACTGAAATACTAATCTGAAAGGCCAAGACCATTCAGTCTCAGTATTCAGAGCTCAAACTCCACCTCTGTTGCCTCTTGTGGTCTGCACAAGGGACTGGTCATCCCCAGCATTTCACTTCCCTCAAGGCTGCCTGTGCCATCTGCAGATCTAGCACATCTGCCATTTGCTGGAGGCAGAGAGAGCAATGACAGCCCGTAACAGTCACTGCTGTAACCATCCCCTGGATCAGGCTAGGCACTGCAGGATACCTGCTGCCTGGCGCCAGAATTTCAGTCGCAGGACGAAACTTCACATCTGAGATGGTCTAAGGCATCTGCAAAGTCTCAGTACTTGCAGCCTAACTAGCTCTGAGGTTATGAAAGTGATGCTGCTGTGTAGCTTCAGCAAAGAAAACACCCCAAAACAACCACCACCACCCAGAATAGACTCAGTCTCTAGACTAAGCTTTAAGACTTAACAACTCTTACCTGGGGTGAGAAACAGAGGAGAGCCCTTATTCCCCAAATGCATTGTAACCCAGTGGTTATGGTGCTCTTCTGAGAGCTTGTTCAAACCCTGCTCCAAACTAGAGCCCAAGAACTACTTGCACAGACTGCAAGCAACCGTGGAAACGACAACAGTGTCATTTTGTAGATTCACTGTCTGGTGACACAGGCAGATCCCCAGCAGACAAGCCTCCTGGTACTCCGTATCTGTATTTGAGAAACTAAGAGAAAAGGGCAGGCTGCCAAATGAGGTTACCTACCAAATCCTGGTCTTCCTATGTTCACCTGACAGTGAGCAAGCATGCTTTGCAACCAAGTCCTGCAGTCTACACAAGTAGCAAGATCTAGCACCAGAGGAAGGCTGATGCTGAATACAGCTGGCAGACAAGTGCGTTACAAGGAAGAGACTCCAGTACTTACAGGCCTCGAAAAATTAGCGGGACCTGCCATGACAGCACTCCCTTCTGCTGGCGAACTACAAACAGGACAGGATATTGGAGGTTCTCAGAGCTGCTGTTCACGTACACCCGCACTGCATCTACCTGTGGGAAGAGAAAGCAGAGTACAGATAGGTGTTAGCCGATGGCAAAGAACAAGACAGCTCCAAATCTAGGTGGGAGAAGCTTGTCCCCTTCCTCAGTCTGACCTAGATGCTGGCAATATCCACAGGGAGATCAGCAGTGTTTGTCACTGGACTGGTTATTCAGATCCAGAGGTTGTTTACAGCAGTGCCTCCTTGCTGCTGCTCTAATACAGAATCGCAGACCTGTCCCCAGGTCAGAGGTGACTGCCAGATAAGACACAGTGGACAAATGCAGCAGATGTAAGAGGAAGAGAGTTCAGTAGCTTCCACTTATCCAGTTGGGAGCAACCTGAATAAATTCTGTTATAAAACTAAGCAAACACACACAAAACGGGCAGCCCTCAGTTTACTATTTGCTTTGAGAAGCAAGCAAGCAGTTTGTCTGCACCAAATGGAAACAGCACCTTTTCCATTTGAAAAGAATATCTCTTCAGATCCTTCTCCAGAGCTGCATGCATTGCTCAATGAGATTAGCAATAACTCATAATAATAATTAGCATAACTCACACATGAGTTATGTATGAGAATGCATAACTCAGAAGAGACAGTACATCTTGATTAGAGGCCTTTAACTGATGAAAGCATATTAGGTAGATAAGACATACACATTTTAAGCCCACCACATCTTGAAAAATTAGAATGGACTGTCACTACATCAGTGAAAGACTCTTCATAGATATCTCAACTTTATACCCTCCAAGAAGAGTAAACGTAGAAGGGGGTGCCACCTTCTGAAAAAACATACAGACTTAGCAAGGTAGCCAAAGGGCAGCTACCTGAGATGGCAGCTTATGCTTACACAGAGGACACCAGGTTCAGAAAGAGGGCTTGCATCTGCAAAAGAATATTTCCCATTTATTCTTATTTAGTGATTCTAGGCTCACATAGGAGTTTAGTTTATTGGAACAAAACACCTTCTTGAAAGCCATTATCAACTTTCCTGCCATCATCACCATAATACAGGTGCTACAGCCACCAATTCCTAAAAAAATAAAAAGTCTTTAACAAAAACTATCATAAATAATTTAATTAAAACCCCTTTGAGATAGAAGGGCAAACACTAGATTCGTTTTTCCATTGTCTTCTGGTTTCTAAACCTTTGCAATACTCTTTTGGCATGCCTGCCAGCTTTTCCTTCTGACCACAAAAACTACATATGCCATTTTGTTTCCAAGTAAATTTCACAGTAGAGTGCTAACGCCAAGTCAAGAAAAACACCATTACAAAGCAAGACTCACAGGTAACACCTGAAGGGTATCAACACAGTAGGCCACCACCACCAGACAGCACTGGAAGGTTACTCTGCAGCTTCCTCAGTCTCTGTGGCTGCCCAGCTCAGCTGGGGGAGCCGAGCCAGCACATGTTGGTATAACTGGGAAACACAGGGACAGGGCTGAACAAGCTGCTGCTTGTTTGTAGGTGTTTGCTGTTGTTACTGTGACAAGGAATGGGAACCCAAATGAAGCAATGTTGGAACTGAACAAGAAAATAAATCTAAGGAACATGAAGACACGATGGTCAAGCCAGAGTCCCACAACATGTGGAGCCATTCTCCATCCATGGGGAAACCAACTAGCATTGCAGAAAGGACACATTCCAGCTGTCTGTTCAGCAAGTTTTTGCCCATGAAACAATTAAAGCAAGCATACCTACACAGGTGAAGTGATGTACACTGCCTCTGGTTGGACACCAGCCTGTGAACCCTCCAGGGCTGGGTGCATCAGCACAGTGCAATGGGGAGCTCACATCAGACTCACAGCAAATGGTACTGTTGGGTTATGCATCCTCAACTATTCAAATGCAAGCTAGGCAGTAGGAAATTCTCTTCTGCATTGTCTTCACAAATACAGAAACTACATAGGTTATGCCTATGTTGCAGATAGTCAGGTTTACTTTAAATGTACAATTATTTTATATTCATTGGAAGACTTAGAAAGTTGCATCTCTACTTCTTCTAAATTCTCAATTTGAGAAATGTACTGGCTATTTGAAGTATATGCTAATGCTGAATGGTATTAAAAAAAGTACTGCTTTTACAGTTTGCCCAGGCTTTGGACACAGGAAATATAACAGGCCTGTAAAGTGGGGGTGAAGGATTTATTCTCCTCATGGAGATGAATCAATATTTGGCTCTCTGAAGACCTCACTTGCCATCTCTGTCACTTATTGGATTAGTTGGAATAAATGTGGCATGCCAGATGATCGCCAAAACCTTGAGAGCTTATCAAATTGGGTGGGTAGAAATTCAGGCAGTGCTGGAGTTGAAAGTACCATTTGCTGCCTCTCCTCCAGGGTAAGTCCAGTTCCTTACATGAAACCAAGGTGTGTCTTGGTCCTGCTGTAGCTCTGCTCATCCCCATCTCTCTGGGGCTCTCTAGCAAGCCAAGGTAGAACACAGATGCCTGTGTGGTGTAGCTCACTGCTGGATGAGGCAGTCCCTTAAATACAAAGGGGACAGGCAAGTTTTGAAGCCCGTTTCCCTTGGGAACCTCTATAGGGAATAATGTCCACTTGACACATCCTGTTCATTTACTTCTTGGCACCTCTGCTCCTTCCCCACAGATGATGTTTTCTAAGGAGCATATAAAGGCTGAAATCCTTTCAAAACTCTGCTGACAAAGGAATTGGCCAGTAGATAATGGAAGATTCATTTCTGTGTCCTCAGATTTGGCTGCTTCCACCATTGCCATCTTATAATCCCTCCAGGACTCTTTCTGGAGACAGCCTGCTTCATGCTGGTGAAATTTATACCATGTTGAGTCCTATCTTATGCAGCAGTGTGGAAGAACTCAGGTGGGACCAGCAGGATAGAAAAAAAAGGACTTGGGCAGAAAGGAGACAAGCTACAACTAAGTGAGGAGTCACTGCCAAACAGCCTTCTCCTCATGAAGCATCTGAATTTGTCTGACTGTATTTCCTACAGAAAGTAGCTCTTACTTTCATTGTGCTATGTATATCTCTTCATCTCCCATTCTGGAAAGCCCAGAAATAGGTTTGTTTTCAGAGTCAAAAAATTGTTGTGGTTGGAAGCAACTTCTTGAGATCACCTAGTCCAAGCTCCCTGCTCAAGCAGTGTCAGGTGGAGCTGGTTGCTCAGGGCTCTGTCAGGTTCTGGATATCTCCACAGATGGGAGACTCCAGAACCTCTCAGGTAACCTGTTCCAGTCTTTGACTGCCCTCACAGTAAAAAAAATAAATAAATAAAATTTTCTGAGTACAGATGGAATTTCCTGTGTTTCTGTTTGTGCCCATTGCCTCTTGTCCTGCCACTGGTCATCACTGAGGAGGACCTGGCTGCCTCTTGTTCATTCCCTCCCACCAGGTATTTATCCATATTGACGAGATCCCCCTGAGCCTTCTCTGCTCCAGGCTGAACAGTCCCAGCTCTCTCAACCTCTTCCCATATTAAATGTGCTCCAGTCCCTTAATCGTCTCTATGGCCCTTCACTAGATTCACTCCAGTAAGCCCATACATTTCTTGTACTGGGGAGACCAGAACTGGATGCAGTACTCCAGGTGTGAAAGCTTTGCAGGTTTTTAACTGCCCAAAGCAGCTCTGTAGAGCAGAGCTCTCCCTTCTCTTACAAGACAAAGCCACCTATGTAAAAGCTTCCTGGACAAGCCCAACTGTTAAACTTCTCATACAGTGACCCATTAGCGCTCCATTCACACACATTTTTACCCTGACACCCTTCTGCTAACCTTAATGTCCATTGCTGAATCTAGCCAAAAGATCTAGCGTTTTCACCTCTTGTGAAAGGAAAGCTAATTAAGCCCATGGCTGCAGGTGCAATAATGCAGCTGAAAAATTTTGCAAGCTGGACCCAGTCAAGGCCCTACTCAGCACAGGCCTCCTGCTGCTGCTCCACATCCCAGTTTGAGCTCCTGCTGCTCCTCACCCAGGGTGGCTGGAATGTCCCTGAGCAAGAGCTACTGCCCTTATGTGCGCAGGGTTATAAATTGCCTCCTCTCTGCTGTCAACACTGATACTTGCTTCTCTCCCCTTAACCTATAGGTCAAAGCACTGAGCATACCTTTTTTTGAGATCTCAGGGTTCTTTCAGATAAGGTGCTTTACTAGTCTAAGAGCAGTCAAGTTTCTTTTAAGGAAGGAGAGGGAGCAGGGGGGCGGAGGAGGAGTTGGAGGAAGGGGAAGGAGGCAGGAGGGGAAAAGAGAAAAAAAAAACAAGAGACAGACCTGCCTATGAATCCAAGGCTATTAGATGTTTGCTTAACTAACAGTAAGCCATGCCAAGATTAATTCATTCTGTTAGGGACTGATCATCTATTTTCAGGCAGCCCTGCTGTTGTGGCAACCACCACTCCAGATGCCTGCAGGGCCTGCTCAGGTAACCAAGGACTTTTGTGAGTTTTAGCTTCCCCCATATAGTTAATATACAACTACTGAAAGGCCTCTTGATTTTGCAATGACATGCTATATGCCCACAGCAGTAATCATCTCCATTTTACAGATGCTGAGACTCAAGTGTGCAAAGAGGCAGAGGGCTGCAAGCAACGCGTTCAGAGCTTAACTGGGGACAGTGACCGAGACATTCAAAGCCCAAGATCTGCTCTCTGTGCAGTTTCTACCGCATGACCCTCAGAAACATCAGGTTAAGCGGGACGGTGTTATAAAGCCTGCAGCTCACAACACACAGCTCTGTCTCCCTTCTGCTACAATACCGAATGGCCAAGAAGCTGCCTCATTTGCAGTACTTGGGAGGTGCATTTCCCCACCTCCCCCCCCCCCCGCAAGTCCTACATTTGCACATAGGCCAGATCGATCAGGAGCATCGCACCACCTAACCCCATCAAAATCTTTATAATAAAAGCCCAGGAAAAAAAACAGAGCGATTAAGAAGTTGGACAGATGGTGACTGAGGTTCCAGCCCAGCTAGTTATTTACCCTGCTGCCATCACCACAGAAACAAACGGCCTCTTCATGGGCAGATCCTGCACTTTCAGTGGAGGGGCCAGATCCCAGCCCCAGGAAGCAGCTCTGTTCTCCCCGTCGTGAGTCTCAGGGATACAGCAGCAGCTCCCAGCAGCACAAAGCTTTGGTTGATGGGTCTCTGCATGACATAATAGCTATTCTTCCAAAACATGGCAATAAAACAGGTGGGATTTGCCTGTGGGCCAAAACTGCACAAGAAGCTCCCAACTAACAGTCCCTCCAGATCCTCCCCACCACTTGCAAATGAGCTTGGGGATATCAGAGCAATGAAGTCCAGCAGAATCTAGGTGCAATTACAAGGAAGCTTGGGAAAGTGGAGAAAGGATTAACATTTAACTGCAAGCAGGGCTTCTCTCATTTGCTGTCAATCACTCCCTGATTTTGTGCTACAGAGTGGAAGGAACCTTAATTAGCATCTTGGAGAAAGACATTTTGCCTGGCAGGGTGAACTGTCTAGCAGAAGCATCACAAGGGACAGGGATAACAATGTAGCACCTATGAACTGATGTTTGTGCTTTTTCAGGCCTTCTTCCAATTAACCTACCTTAAACTTTTAATCCATGTTTTGCTTCTAGATTCTGTTGTCTTGATATAGACAACGTACACATTTCATGCAACAGATTTAGTAAATTCACCACTGAGCCAGTGCTACTAGTCCCATCTTTCCCTTTGAAAGTCAGCATTTGGCGTTTGCCTCAAGGGCATTATCTCCAGCAAAATATTTTTAGAAGAGTGGAAAAAAGCAGGAGGTGAAGGAAAAAAAAAAAGGTGATTTATTTCATTCAAACACCATTTTCCCTGCATACCATTCCAAAGATTATTTCATTTTGAGAACAAACAGTTCTGACACAAGAACCCCTCTCCGCTACAGAACCACTGCTCCCATCACATACAGTCCTCCCTCCAACACAGAAATAAGATCCTACCTATGTTGTACATAGAGACAAGAGGAACTCCAGCTAAAAAGTGCAGTTTTAAATTAAAATAATAATAAACCCCCACACTAGAACAAAAGACTATGAGCCTCCTCTGCATCCACTCCCACTCACTTAGCGTTGGTGAGAAGAGGAGGAGGTTTTGCCTGGGCAGTAAGAGGGTCAGCCAGGCTGCCGCCACTCCTGCAACACCACCACTGCTGCTGAGGGACTTCACTTCGGAGCAGACCGTTTCCAGCGCCGCAGAAAACTAGTTGCACCTCTCCCTTTTGCCTCCTTGCACACACACAGATGGAGGCTGTCTATATTGGTACTATAATACAGTGCTAGATTTCATCTCTACCTTCCAAGCTGAAATCCTCGCTTCCTGAGGATACCTGCAGTTCGGTTTGAGGTGGGACAGCCTGGGCTGGATCTTGGGAAGCAACCTCGTGTACCAAATACTCCCTTTGAAAGGCAGGCCTTGCACTAATGTTTGTCAGCAAGGACCATACTGCTGCCTTTTGCGCTCTGGGGCTAAGGCAGGGTCAGGACTGCTTTAGAGAGACTTCTGCTCCTCACGTTCCTTCCCATTGCCAAGCCTCTGCCATGTGTATCTCTATTCACCAGCCAAGCTCATGAGAGTTTTGTTTCTCAGAAGACTGACCTTGAGCTTTTTTTCTGTATTTCAAGGTGGGAAGAGCAGTTGGACAGCTGAATAAAGGGAGCTCTCAGCACTATATAAAAACGTGTTAGACCAGGAAGGACAAATATTTGTACTTCAGTTCTATCACCTCCCTGGAGATGGGGGGCGGGGGGGGAGGGAGAAGAAATTTAAGAAAAGGCGCATCTGAATTCCATTCTCTAGATGGGAAACAGGCAGGAGGAAACAGTCTCAAATTCACCCAGCTGAACAGGACCAACATGGCTGCAAACATTGAGCAAAATAAACCAGGATCTTGTTGACACAAAAGAGTCCTTGGACTGATTATTAAGTCTGCATTTCCCACATAGATTACACATCAGCTGCAGGGATGTCAATTTAAGGACAGGCAGGACGTTGCAACAACAGTTTCTGCTGCAAGCAAAGGTTTTCAAGAGCATTACTGTGGATTCCTTTCCACAATCGCACGCTAAGCGAAACCTTCGAATCACAGCAGGGCTTCGCCATGTTCTCCGACACACCCACACGTAAGCTGCTCCTTGTGAGACCGCTGGGAATTATCAGTCCACGTTGCGACAGCACTTGGTCGTGGGCCTGACAAGGCACCAAGCCAAGCCAGTGGGCAGGGAACACATCCAACAAGCAAACACACGGGCTGCTAGTTACAATGGAAGGTCTCAGCACAGGATACGTCTACAAAAGCCACTGAATCGCTGCTGCCTGCTGTTGCACAAGAAAGAGGTGCTTCACTTTTATATAAAACCCTGAAATTAAGCGAAACGGGATTCAGCCGAATGGGCTAGAGCAACTGAGGCAGTGAATGAAGCACATACCTGTCAGTGCCAAACTTCCCACTGCCAGCACAACAGGGGGAAGCTGAGACCCTGAAGGAAAATAGCTATGAGACAGTGACAGGCGTTACAGAACCTCTTTCCTGCCCTCTTACGAGATATGAGCACCACTTCTGTCTGACAACAAAACAAGTGGAGCTCAGAAGAGCATTCCCTTTCAGCCTTTCTCTGTCTGACTTAGTGCCTTAATGTCAATAAGTCTTAATTGCCAAAAGCAATCTGTCAAATAACCTCGACCCACAGTTTTCTTCCCAGCATTTCTGCCAGGAGTATTAAATGTACAAAGCGGCATAAACTAAGTGACAGACTCTGGGTATGTCAAGCACAGCCTCAGTCACATTAACGTAATTGTTCCAGGATTAATATTTTTCATTTAAAAGTTCCACTTTGTGCAAATATGCTGTGTGAATTTACGGTCTGCTGTGGACATTCCCATGAGTTCACTTGTTTGCAACAGTATCTATGCAGCATAAATGGAAGTAAGACAAATACGAAGCATGTTAATATTTATCTTTTCCCTTTTTTGAAATTTTGTCCTCTAACCAATGTCACTAGGCAGTCTCCAGGACAGCCAGAAAGAAAAACTAGGAATTGCTATGCTGGATGAAGTAGCTACCTGTTTCTGACCACCCTCAGACTTCATGAAGATGTTAAAAACAAACAACTAAATCCTTTTTTGAACAGCCAGTTAAGGAAAAAACTCCTCTCTAACAAACAGCATCTTCCTAACCCACAGCAGCTGGAACTCTGGGCTAGGACAACCCTTGAAACAAAAGGGTTTATAACCTTTCCAAATTTGCCCCAACCCCAAGCTCACAGCAATAACTACAGGGATTACGGTCACAACACAAATATCTGGTTCTTTCTTGGCTCCCAGGTTGTTCACCTCAGTGACACCTCAGATGTGGATTGAATTACATATCCTACAAGTTGTCTTTTTTTAAAAACATCATTCATTTGTTTTAAACCACACCAAAGTGGCTATTTCTATGCCCAAAGAAAAACATCAGCATAAAGAAAGTAAGGAAGGCGGTTTCTAAAATCCTGTGTTTCTCTAAGTACACACAGCAGGAAATAACGTTTGTTTATGCAAACGCACTAAACTATATTCTCAAACGGAGCAGATGGCACACCCTTGCAACACAGCTTTTACAGACTGCACTTTCATTCCCTAAATATCCCCTGAAACAGCAGATGAAGTCTGTATCGGAAAAGCATACCTTCCTACCCAACAACTTCTGCACAAGTTATTTAAGGACATTTCAGCCTCCACTTACAATGCAAATGTTTGTATTATAAATTGCTGCACTGTTCTTGGAAAGAGTTCAAACTGAGGAGAGACATTTTGATGAAGTTACTTTTATTCAGAAAATTTTTTCTTTTTTAATCTAAGCATCTTGGGGGGGGGGAGGAGGCGGCAGGGGGAACAACAAAATCTGATCAGCTTTGATTTTAAACAACAGGACAGCCCAACAAGAAAAGAGTGATTTTAAGATTTAGAATTACATCCAAATTCAAAAGAGATGTTTTAGTTCAATGACAAGTTATCAGGCTTGACAGCATTAGCTTACACATCAGAAATAAAAATAAAATTCTTGCCAGCACCGAAGTCACCATCTCAAGGTCTGCAGGCCACCCTGCAAGAAACCACAGCAGACCTCTCAGGCTTTTTTCCTAAAGCCTGTAAACTGATAGCCTCCTTCAAGATGTACTCTCTTTTGCCCCTCTAGGTAGGGAAACCCACAAAGAACAAAATGCTAGAAAGCCAAAGAATAATTTAAGTTTAAAGGGATCTCAGGTGGACACATCATCCCATCCCCAGATCAAAGCAAAGCCACCTCCCACACAATTCCTTCATTTAGGATATCCCATTTTTGCCAGAGCCAAAGTTTTCAAGAGTATATTTTCTGCTGCAGAAAACAATGGTCAAGCTCACGTTTCCAGCAGATCCCCACATCATTTCTCTCATAGTTTACTTTTGCTTTCTCCTGTAAGCAAGAGCTTCTTGCGTAACTCTGGACAGGGTGAGGAGCAACCAAGAGACCCCACTGAGAAGCAGCAGGAGCATTCCAAGTGCTGTGTGCTCTACACTGCCTACGCTGTCACCTCCTAGCGTTGGTTGTTTTCTTTAAAAATATAAATTATATATACAAAAGTAATTCCAAAGGGATTCTGTTGAGCCTTGCCTGGCTTTAGGCATCATATACTATAACTTGCTTTGATTTTTCTAAATTTGACGTTGTGCCTACATTTCTGCCTCATAAGGAATTTAATATTAGGCTCCAGCAATGGTGTGCTGAGGCCCTTCCAGTGTCCTGTGGTGAACAGACTAGAGCCAGCAACCAAAAAGCAACAGTGCTCAGGCCCTGGAGATCCTGCAATAACAGGAACTCTACTGACCTTAGGAGATCTTCTCGTTCAAACATTTGTAGTCTTCCCAATTTATTCGTCTTTTACCTGCATCTTTGTGGCTTCCACTCAGCATTAAGGAAAGACAGAACCTAACCAGTTTCCCCATTATAGCTCAGGTTCACCCATCTCTAAACAGAAGACTAAAGTTTTATTGCATGCATGGTGTAGCTGTGGGCTGAAACTTGGGCTGGAGCCAAGACTAACATTATGGAGAAGACATGTAGAAGAGCAAGGGAATACTCTGAGGAAGTTAAGTTCCAGCCTGAAGAGTCCTACGCATGAAGGCCAAAATCAGCTCAGAAGGAAGAGGTGAAAAAATTGCTCCTAGAGTTGTTATAACAGACATGGGTACGACCGGAGTGGGACCTACATTCGCGTGTGAAACAGCAGAGAACGGTAAACAGATTTGATCACTGTCACTTATTAAACCAGGTTGCCCTGTGTAGCAGATCAAGGAGTTTCCCTGCAGCTACAACAGATGGCTTTGGTCTGAGCAAGTGACTCACCACACAGTCCCAGAGGAACATATGGGTGAATTCCAGTTCCAGCTCCTTGCCTAGAGGAAAGCAAGTGCAACTGCCATCCAAACCTAGGATATAAGGGACCCGTTCACTAGGGCACAGAGGAACCCAAATGCATCACACTCTTTGGCCTTGAAAAGGTGCTTGGTCTCTACTAGAGGGTCACAGAGTTTAAGGCATCTAATTGAAAGACTTCTGTTCTTCTTGCTAGTGTTGATTCCCCTCTTCCCATAGGTTAGTCAACTCTTCCCCATCTGCAATCATGAAAGAAGGAAGGGTAATGATGTTAGCAACCCCCCATGGTGGCACACAACCTTTCTCACTCATTCACCAAGGGTAATTTTTTACTCTCCTCCCCTCAGATAGACTCCACATAGGAAACAGTCACTCCAGAGCTACACATCCTGACATGGTGCAACTGCTCAGCAGAGAAGCCGCAGCTTAATCTACTGCCAATCACAGCTTACAGTAAAGCTGGGCCATATGGGAACTGAGACTGGGGCTCTCTTCCTAGTCCTGGCAAGGGAGGAGGAAGAGGAAAATATCACCCACTCTTTCTCCTAAAATAGGTGCAGCCCACTGCTCAGCTTTTGGGCTCATCGCAACCAAGATGCACTGCATGAATGTACAAGTGCTGTGTCTGGATTGCACCAGCTTTACCTACAAATGACAAGTTGGAAACTTGTTCTCCCGAGAGATACTTGGTTTCCTAAATATAGTCCAGGTATCTTCCAAATCATGCATTCAGCTGACCTGAGCTCTGATTAGGAAGAACTTTTGTTGTCTCCAACAGTCTTCTTCCTCATGATACTCTCCTGCACCACTTAGGACCTGGTACATGAAATACCCACATGCACAATATTAGTGGCATTTGTGTTTTCAGCAAATTAACCATTAGCAACTGCCAGAGCTTACAGTGGTGGAAAGAGCCATTCACTTTGAATTGCCTCAGTACTCCCACACACACCTTTTTTCTTTTTGGAAGCCCTTGTATTATTGCAATCATGGAACTAAGCGGATCCTCTCACTTGTCACATAAATCCTTCTCTAGTCAATGGTAAATCCAGGAGAAACATATCACAACTCCTGTTCAGTCTTCTGGGCTGGAACACACTGCACAGGCAGCTCCAGCAAATCAGTTCTCCTTCTTTCCTCCCTCCCAAGTAGGGACATGTTGAATATGTAGAACTGGAGATGCTCATGAGTGTGCTCATTTTTCCCCCCCCCCATCCTGGATGTCTCCAGTTTAAACAATCCTAAAATAAGATAATCCTGCTTGCAAAGCAGCTCTGCTCCAGAGCCCCGAGTTGTGCTTTCTTCACCTTGAATACATCTGCTCGTGACCAATCTCATAGGACTTGCTTTTCCCCTTCCCTTATGCATGCATACCTGTATCCCAAGGAGCAAGGAAGACTATGCGGATGAAGAACATCTTCTGAGATCAGGCAAGCACAATACTTTTCAGAAAGTGATAAGTCTCTAAAGCACCAGGCAGGAGTGTCAATGGTCTTGTTGCCTCCTTTCTCTCATCCATCATACAAGCACTTCTCTATTCAGCTCCATTTTCAGATGTGCCCTGGCAGCCATAGCACATGAGCAACCAGAACATCTACAGAGGACTGATGGGTCACAAGCCAGCCCTCACACCTTGTCCTTGGTTCCAAGTTGTCCCTCGCTTTGTAAGCCTGCCCTCATGAGAGAGAGCAGCTGAGAGGGGAAAACAGCAGAACCCACAGCATCAGGAAAACAAATCCCTGTTTCAGAGCCAGACCACTCCAGACCTGGCTTTGCTTCAGAAGGAAAGCAATTAAATTCACCCACTGCAGCCCCTCCACATGGAAAATGCTCTTTTTATTCAATTAAATTTCCTGTAACTAAGGTTAATGGCCCATGTGGTACCTGCCTCAAGGTATCAGAGGCTTCTGGCTGACCTGCCATCAGCACAGAGACAGGACGAGACTGAAAAGACCAGGAAGAGCAGAGAGCTCACAAGAGGCAGGCAACTGACAAACAGTGGCTGATGCCCCACTCACTAAGAGGTTGAGGCTAAAGAGAGTAGTGAAGGGCCAGCACTAGCACATTGAGTTTTTGCAGGACTTGCGTTCCTTCAGAAGGTCCAACAACTATGCAGAGAACAGCATGCCCCTCAATATCTTCAACTTTTGCACATGAAAAACCTGCCCACAAGAGCATGGACCCAGATCGAAGTCAAGAATTCCACCACCAAGCTTCTAAACTTTCAGCAGTCCTCATCATCAGGGAGATGCAGGACCACCAGGACAAATCGACCTCTAGCTCTAACCAGGCTGGCAAGAGGAGACCTAGTCATGTTTGTCTCTCATCAGTTCAGAGCCACAGCTGGGGAGGGGGCTGCACACACCTGCAGCCAGTTGTCTTGATTAGACCAGGCAGCTTCTTGAAGGCTTCTACTGTTTCAGCTCAGGAATAGCATCTGTAGGGCTTCTCAGTAAGTAATCATAGAATGGTTTGGATTGGAAAGAATCTCCAAAGATCATCTAGTCCAAACCCCCTACCATGGGCAGGGGAACATCTTCACTAGGTCAGGTTGCTCAAAGCCCTGTCCAACCTGACTTTGAATGCTTCCAGTGATGGGGCATTCACAACTTCTCTGGGCAACCTGTTCCAGTGTTTCACAACCCTCATCATAAAAAAATTTCTCCCTTATGTCCAACCCAAATCTACCCTCTTTCAGTTTAAAAACGTTGCCCCTTGTCCTGGCACTACAGGCCTTGGGAAAAAGCCTCTCCATCTTTCTTACAAGCCCCCTTTAAATAGTGAAAAGCCACAATAAGGTCTCCCTGGAGCCTTCTCTTCTCTAGGACCTTCTCTATCCTTAGGACCCCTTCTGGGCCCCCCTCATCAGAAAGCCTCCAAGCACAGTCCATCTTTATTTAAGTGGTTTTTCTCTTCCAAATTAGTTTTCATAGCAGGGGCTGGTTGCATGGCCCTCTTTAAGCACATTCATGGCAGTGCTTGGAGAGCTCTGCATCAAAAAAAATATTAAGCCTCAAACCTGAAGTTTCCCTTCTTAGATATGCTCTTGACCAGCTCAGTACCTCTGCGGAGGTTTCATGTTCCAGCATACAGAAACATAGATATTAGTCCATTAAAGTTTCCACTTAAATGCGGTGGTAGTCTGGACTGGGTGGCTCTTCACAGCCATGGGAATGGCCTAGTGTCTGAAAGTGGCCATCAAGCAGAAGATGCATTTAGATACCTGCAAACCCCACAGAGCAGCTATGTACTCCCTCCCTGCCTCCTCCCACTCCACTACCACCCTAGTTGTTCTCCTGGAGAGAAAACTTTTCCCTGGAAGGTGTCCGGCAAAACACACAGCTTCAAAGAGCACATTCAATAGAAGGAAGTGGATTCATTTTAACTGAAGTCAGTCCACATGCTGTCAGCCACAGACAACATTTGATCTGCAAACAGGCCCTCATCACAATAGCCAATACCTGTAACTCCTAAAGAAGTCTAACTCGCATCACCACCAGCTTCTTCAAGGAGGCTCATGCCCAGAGCATGCTTTTGGCCTCCTGGGGTTCAGTGGTGACACTCAACAGTTAAGTAAAGCTGGGCTCAGTTGCATCATCAGCCTGACACACAACTCCTGCCCCATAAATACCAGGTGCACTTTATTACACAGTAACACGCATAACAGAAGAAAGGCAAGTCTTTAAAGATCTGGATCTTTTGGAATTTCAGAGTAAAGCAAAGCAAGGGATGATTAACACCACTGCCTCCTGCTTCCCCCCCCCCCCCCCCAATCATGCTCTCTACCAACTCCCTTCATACTGAAGCATTAGAAATATAGTGTAGGAAAAAAGGATGTTTTCTCTTTTCTCTTGTCCTGGGCAGCTGAGGACAGGAGGGAAGATTCATTTGCCCCATTCACCATCTTCTGGTACGCGAGAACATCTTACCAGCAATCAACATGCAATCCAAACAACGGGGGCAGAGTTTCCAAGGTACCACTTAGCTACTTGAGATAAACACATTAAAAAGAGGGGGAGGGGGGAAACCCGCAATAGCTAGGCATACATAAATGACAGGCTTCCTTCCCCATCACGAACAGCCATGGCTTTAGCAGCGCTGCCCTGCAGCCTCCTCACATCACACCTCATCTGTCTCTCCTCCCGGGGGGAGCATGCTGATCCTACTGAAGCACTCAAGTGTGAAAAATGGTATTTAAAAAGGCTCATTGAGTGCACCTCCCCCCCCCCCCCCTTTTTTTTTTAAGGTAGTCCTATTATCCTCATAATTCCTTTCTAGAGTTTAAACCCATTTTGCTGCCAGAAGCGCCGGATACCAAACCGCCGCCCCCTCTCCCCGCAGCCCCGGCGGCGTGCCCTGGCCGTGCCGGGGAAGCCCTCGGGAGGGCGAGGGGGAGCCCGCAGGTGCCCCGCGGCTCCCGGAGAGATGCGGGCAGGACGGCGGGCGCGGAGGGAGAGCCCGGCCCGCTCCCGCAGAGCGGCGGAGCCGCAGCGGCGCCCCGGCCGCACCGGCGGCGGCAGGGAGGGAGGGGGACACGGTGCGTGTCCCCGCCGCGGGGAAACCGGCGCTCCGCGGCGGGGGGACGCTCCTACCTGCCCGGGCTCGGTGCTGTAGGCGAAGGCGTAAACCCGCTCCGCGCTGATGTTCACGGCGCCCCGGTAGACGCGGCCGAAGGCGCCGGGTGCGGGGCTGCCCCCGGGGCCGCCCCCCGCCGCCGCCGCCGCCCAGAGCAGGGCGCAGAGCAGAGCCCCGGGGGCCGGGGCCGCCCCCCCGGCCATGGGCTCGGTCCCTGCCGCTGCCGGCCCGCCGGGCAGCCTCACGCCCGCTCGGTGCGGCACCCGGTCTGGCTCTCCCCGGCAGGGCGGGCGTCGAGGCGCTTTATTTGCAATTTAAATAAATAGCTCGGCGACAAGGACGGGAGGCGGGGAGGTAGCCCCGGACACCCCCGCCCCTCGACCGGGGGGCGCCGAGCAACTTTCCCCGGGGAAGGACCCGCCGGCGGGGAGGGAAGGGGAAGGGGAAGGCAAGGCAAGGCAAGGGAGGCCGGCGGGCTGGCCGGCCCCGGGGAGGAGGGTCTCCTCCTTGTGCCCGGCCCCAAATTCTGAGCCGGCCTTGGCAGATGGTTGTCAGGGAGCTTTTCCCCTTGGGGAGCTGTGCTGTGAGCTCGGGGACACGCCGGCATCGTCAGGCACATGGGGACGGGGCCACGGCACCGGCATCCGCAGGGCTTCAGCACCGCCGGCCCTCCTCGCCCCGCCGGCTTGCTGGAGCGGCGGCTTGCACCGCACCTGCAGCGCATCTCACGGAGGGCCATCCCCGACCTTTGTCTGTGGCCGCTCGTAACTTTGGGATAAACGCCCTCGTCCTTTAGTTCAGCCCAAGGGTGTGAAAGGCCGCAGCAAAAATGTCATCTCGTTAATTCAGGCGTGGCTTGGTGCGTCTTACGTTCTTTGAGTCGTTCGTGAAACTGCTGCAAACAATACTGTGAGACTCAACCTTTTCAGCAAGATGAGAGCGATGCTGTTGGGCTGTGAAAGGGCCAGGGGTCTCTCTCTCATGGCTTACCCCTCCCATGTTCTTCTGTTGAAAGCACGTCTGGGAAATATGTCAGATCCCATGGTGGAGGGAGGCACTTCTAAGTCAGAGAAGAGACTATTACTAGAAAGCAACCTGAGAGGTTTTTCAGACTGAGGATGAACTTGTAGGAGCCGCAGTTTTATAAAGCCAGCCTGCAGCCTCCAACTGTGGTGACTCTGGCCGCAGAAGCTTTCCAAATTGTGGGTTTTGTTTTCAAGCCTGAGAGATTTCCTGGGGGTCACTCATCATCTTTGGAGGGAAAGTTGCAAAGCTCAGCAAAAGGAGTCAGCATGCGTTATGCCGTCATTTTGATCTTCAGGCCTTCGTGTGATCTCTGCCAAGAGAAAAAAACAAAACAATTGTCAGTGATTTCTGTGTTCGTCTTGAAGCAGGCTGCCGTTCAAGTCACCCTGCCTTTTCTCAGAGCCCCAAGAAGTCGCATTAAGGGCGAAAGGCCCCGTTTGAGATGTGCTGGGAGATGGACACTCCAACACGCAATGTTTGCCTTTCAGCCTGAAGCATCATGCTGTGCAGACCAGGAGACCTGTGCAATGTCACCTCTGAGGTCTTGTGACTCTGTCTTGCCTCTTAGTGGGACACAGTGTGACCTGTCCCGGGGGACTTCAAGTAGTGGTAGCACTGGGAGACGCATGGCTTCCCTTCCCCTCCCCACCCTACAGAGCCCAGGGCTCCCCAACCCTCCAGCTCCCTTCTCACCCACTGCCCTCTGCAGAGCCACAGGTCCCGCTGGCAGCCCTCTAGCACATGCTGGGGGGAGGAGACTGGGGAGCGCATCTTCTCCCGGAGAGGAGAGGCTTCAGGGACCAGGAGGAGGTACAGCAAAGCAAAAGCATGTCAAGGCCACACCAGGTTGCTCAGAGCAATGTGACAGATGGCACAAGGCTGGTATTCTTCAAACCAAGGTAGCCCTGGCAGCTGCAAATAATTTTGAGGTCATTTGGTGCCGTGCGTGTTTCAAATCGGGAGATCGGTGCGGTGTCCCTCCCTAGTCGTGTTGTCTTCATGACAAAGAAGTGGCTCTTCATATAGCCCACACTTTCCAATGCAGAATTAGGGATTTCTTAAAGTACTTGCCCTGAGTGGATGTACGTTTTGGTATCTTACCAAAGACCACACATTTTTTCCTCACCTTGAATTTGAGAATTTGAGTTTTCTTTTCAAAGTATAATACTTTGTGCTTGTCTCTATTGAACTTCACCTCATTGTTTCGAGGTTCTTTCTGCGATTTAGCAATGTTAAACCTTTGTTCAAATCCTTGCCTCCGAAGCACAGTAACTGCCCAACTCGGTGTTACTTGCAGAAGTTTGAAGTCAAAGATCAATTCCACCATTCAAGTCACTAATTAAAGTAATCAATCCTAGCAGACAGATCATATCTCTTAATTTGATATACTTTCCTATTGGCAGGAAAATATCCACTGCTACAGTTTGGGAATTGCTTTTCAATCACACACCCCTCTCGTTAATTCCACCTGAGCCTTATTTGCCTTTATGAGAGTGGTGTTCAAGGCAATGTCAAAAGCCCTACTGAAGTCAAAATATGTTTCACGTATTCCTTTCAGCACCTACCAAGTCAATTATCTCAGCAAAGAAATAAATGAAGTTACTTTGACATTATTTGTTCTGGACAAATGCACGCTGTTTCTCATCACTTTATTGTTACTCAGTTGCTTGCGCACTGATTGCCGAAAGCTTGTTTCATTATCTTTCCAGATAACAAATGGAGGTTGGCTGATTTATAACTCTTCACTCAGCCCCTTTGATAAAGATGGGTAGCCCGTTTCCCCTTTTCACTTCCACCTGGATCTTGTTCTTGAATGGCAGTGTGTATTTTGGAAGAAAGAGCTAGTCCCTGTAAGAGACAAGATGCTGATGCAGACAGACCATGGATGAGTGGAAGTGGTCTGGTATTCTTGTATGTGCCACAGTACTCTGGTGTCAGGGGACAGCGAGGGCTGTGCTGCTCCCTGAGGGACAGGGAGCTGAGTGCCGTAACACGGCCAGCAGAGCAGGGACCTCACTGGCCAGGGCCCCATCCCACAGGACCTGAGCAAGGCAAGCGGGGCAGGCCCGGAGATGGCAGCTGGGGTCAATAGGGACAAGTCCATGGCGATGGGATAGGTCTGAGGTCAAGCTGGGAACATAAGTTAGCGAGTCAGGTCCGGTGATGGCAATTGAGGTGGGACACAGCCCCGTGATCAGGAGGCAAGTCCGTAGCAATGAGGCAAGCCTGAGGTCTGGCCAGCAAGTTGGTTGACAGGTCTGGGTTGATGGCATACAGGCATGGCTGTCACGCAGCTGTAGCTGTGGCTCAGGCAGGGCCAAGCACGGGAGGCCCAGCTGAAATGCAGCTCCCATGGGAAGGGGGAAGTCAGCCCCTGCTGAGGTCTCACCGCAGCCCTGCCTCCGCGGTCACTAAGGGGGAGGAGGGCAGCCCTCAGCTGCGCTATCTCTAGGTCGGCAGCAAGCCCGGGGTGCCGGACCTCCAGGAAGGCAGGTGATGCTCTCAGGGCCCTTTCCTCTGGCTGTGTGGGGGGCACATGTTTCCTAACATGGCCCATTTTTCCAGTATAAGCAAAGCCTAGGGCTGTGAGTGTCTCAGGGGAAGGAGGAACTGTGCCTAACCAGAGGCTCACAAGACTGTGGTTTTGGGATTTTTTTTTTTTTTGCTATAGCACAAGAGTAGAAAATCTCACTGCTGTTGGAAAAAAAAAAACACAGTAAGGAAATTACATTTCTCCTGGTAACCAGTGCTGCAAAAATATCCAGGACAGAGGAAAGATCTTAATTACAAAGGAATTCCCCAAATCACACTAGCTTGAAAAGGGAAAGAAAAAGAGTATAAACATATGACAAACCAAATTTGTTGGAAATCTGATGGTTTTAAACCACTGCCATTTGAATATGTAGTCTCCATCTTATGTAAGCTCCACTGCAAGTAAATAGGTGCTGTAGATGCTCAGCTGGCTTCTGCAGAGATAACGCAACATTTTCAGACTCTGCTGTAAATGCAGTGTGAAGAACGACAAGAACTGAAAGGTAAACAGGCTTTTAAGATATCTGACAGAACCTGCTCCCCATTTTCTTATAGGTAGCTGAGGTGTTTGAGAATAGGCTGGTCGAATGAGAAGTGTCTCTGGCTTGTATTATATTTGCTTGTATTAGGTATTTAACATTTCTATTCGACTGTAATTAATAATAGCAGAGAGGTTTAAGAGGTTTCAAAGTGGATGATGTATTGATCTAATTGTGCCTTTATCGCTTTCTTCTCTTTTCAGTAGACCTTGTTCTTCAAGACAATTCAAAGCCGTGCTAGGAGAGAATTCCAGATGCACCCTCAATTTATGCTTTTGGCTTCCAAATTTTCAAATAAACGAAGAGTAATGAAGCCGGTGCATTGCCTTGCATGTGTGCCTAGGATCAAGAATTTGTTTTACCACAGGCTGAACTCTGATGTTCAGTTTCAGGTTGCATGTGGTATCTACGTTGAGTGCCTAGATGGAAACTGAAGTTCAGGTGCAACCACCAGTATAAAAAAAGACTCGGCCACGTTTGCAGCACTTCAGCAGAGGCAATTGCTGATAGTATTTCTCTGTCACTTTTTTTCTCCCCTCATGATTTCAATCTTTTTTCTTTTCTTTTTGTATCACATGCAACGCAATTCCTTCCCTCAGCACATTAACCATTACCATCTGCGCCTTCCGTGAATCTTTTTACAGTGATGTTGGTAAAGCCGGAATTAGATGGATGAGGACCTTAAGCACCAGGAAATCTTGGTGAAAGGGAATTTTTCTCTTCAAGCAAGGAAGGAGTTTTGAATGAAAGGCTGATGAACCCTACGTCTTCACTTTCCACCTCCAACAGAAAAAATATTAAGCTCACACTGTAATACAAAATGTTAACTCTAACCCTTCAGAGTAATTTACATCTTGTCTCCACATATGTGACAGGGAAGTGGCAGATCATTGGCATATTCATGGGGCAAGTCTATAGGAAATACACTGCGCTCGTGCATAAGCTAAACGACTTGTGTGACAACAGCCGGTTGCTTTGTGGAAGCTGGAAATTCCTCGTGGGTAGGGACGTACACCCTTCCTCAGTGGCACAGCTGATGAGATCTGTTTGTTAAAACACAGTCAAGGGGCACTCTTTAATTTGATGTCACCTTAATTTAATAGTTTGTGTGATACTTTGCTCTTAATCACCCATAATAGGATCTGAAATACATTATCGCATGGGGAAATTTCCAAGGCTTCCTCAGAGGGGCATTGAGAGATGGCTTGGGAGGGTATCTGCAGTGAGAAGGGATATTAATGAGTGAGTGGAAAAACTAAGGTGAGAGGTGGAAGACACGGAAGAGTGACATGGCTAGGAGCAGCTCGTGGATTCTTCCCCGTGGAGCATAGAGAGCCCCCTTCGCACAAAGCCGGAGCTGCCAAGGCACTGCCCTAATTCGGGGGGGGGGGGGGGGGTCGGTCCTCTGCACCCCTGAGGCGTCGCCCGGGGGCGGGCAGGGGCAGAGGCTGCTTCCTCACAGAAAACACGAGAGGAGAGGGAGCCGCAGGCACCGGCGGCGGGAACGCGGCGTGAGGGGCGGCTGACCGAGGACGAGGGGCGGAGGGAACCGGGATCCGCCTTCACAGCCACGGCGGGCGGCGGCGGCGGCGGCGACGCCCCGAGGGGGGCCGGCGGGGGCGCGCGGGAGGGGCGGGAACGGCCGTTCCCACCTCCCTCCTCCTTCCCCATGGCAACGGCGGGCGGGGGCGCGCGCGCGGCCCGCCCGAGCCGCCGCCGCTCCCGCCCCTTCCCGCGGCGGGGCCGGGGATGTCGCTGCTGCGCGGGCCGCGGCCCCGCGGCGCCGGCAGGAAGGGCCCCAGGAGGCCGCCGGTGGTTAAGCGGGACTGGGACGTAAGTGCTTCCCCGTCCCGGGTGCCGAGCCGGGCCCCGGGCCCGCTCCGGCCTCGGCGGCTCCCCCCGCTCCTCTTCCTCCGGCTTGCGGCAAAGGGCCGGGGAGCCCCCGCGCCCACGGACGCGCCGGCTGGCGGGGGGGGGGCGCCTCTAGAGCTGCGCCGTCCTCCGCGGGGGCTGGCGTTTGGAGATACCGGCTTCGCGCGTGGCTGTGGGCGGGCAGGGGGTACCGTGACGGGGAGCTGCGTGGGCGTGGCGCGGGCACGACCCCCCCCCCCCCCCCCCCCCGCCGCCGCCGCCGCTCGCCCCCGTGGGCCCGCTTAACCCTCGCGGCGGGCAGCCCGCCCTGGAGGCTGAGCGGCGCCCCCGGTCGCGGCGGCGGTGGTTCTGCTGGTGGCCCACCTCGCCGAGGGGGGAGCGCTTCACAGTGCCGTGGGAACGCACCGCCGTGTAGCTTTACGCTAATTGTGTTGTAATGTTTTAAAATGAAGCTTGAAAAAAAAAAAAAAAAAAAAACCAAAACCCACGCCAGTTCGGGCTTTTGACGCGTTCTCTGGTTCCTGTTTGCAGAGCACCGTCCACGATTTGACAGTCCACCGAGCAACTCCTGAGGACATAGTAAGTGTGATATCCATCCCCGTTTCTTCTCTGTAGCAAGGAGATTTAGCTGGCTATCTCGCATCGGTGTTTACCGTACTTACGGGGATTTTTTTCTGCCAGTGTTTAATCTCCCTTATTAAGCTTCTGAAAATACTGGCTCTTTAGCGTTAGTTTTTTGTTTACGATGTCAAGCGTCCCCAGCTCTGGCAGTTGGTGTTTTTTGGTTTCCTGTTTCCACTAGGAAGCAGTAGCCGTAGTTTTTATTTCAATGAACCGTATACCATCGTAAAAGCATAAAAATCTAAATACCTAAAAACTCAGTGGAGCAGCTGAAGTGTCACCTCTGCCAGAAGGACCGAAATACATGCTTCATTTTAGGAATCTCTCTAATTCTGAGGATACTCGTTTTTCATTCAAACAATTTAACGTCTTTTCTTTATACTGAACAACCTGTTCAGCACAAAATATGTGAATTCCACTTCATTTTCCTTGATAGCACTGATTACTAGGATGGAATAGGCAGTATGAGCTATTGTTGCTAATAAATTTTGACAGGTTAGTCAGGACAAATGGGCACAACAGCAGAGAGAGACTTGATTCTGTAAGTGATTGGCTTGATAGCTTCCAGACACTTTAGCTCACACGTTTGGTTTGTACTTAAACTGCACATATATGTATGTATATATGTGTATATATATATAAAATTTTTAGAAGAGAGGGAATATCTCTGGTGACTGACAATGTTAAATCGGGAAAATGCATTATGTCTTTTTATGCATATTATAGGTGGTAGTGTTTGGTTTTTTCCTCCCTTTACAGCTGAGAAAACTCTTACTGAGTCAGTGGCGTAGGGCAGATGGAAACTGTGAGACCTTCCCCATTCACCTTTGGAGCCCCTTTAAATTTGGCTGGTCTTGATGGCATTTTACACTTCTGGACATTGTGAGGTTGTCGTTGGTACTACTGTGAAGTTGACATAAATAGTATTCAATGCATGAATGATAAAATCAAGAAGAGCTTGTTAGCACTACCCTGCAAATTTGCTTTAGATTGTCCCCTGATTTTGAAATGGTTTCCTTCATGTTTATGTAGCTGCGTCGCCATGAAATACACAAATCAAAAAACAAAGCGCTGGCGCATCTGGAACTGCAAGATAAAGCACTGAAAAGAAAATGGAAGAAGCAAAAACAACTGGCTGCTGATTCCTTGGAGAAAAGGAAATTGGCTCTGATGCGTGAGGTGAGAGCTAAATCTGCACTTTCAGCCTGCTGCAGATAATTTGCAGCAGTAGTGGAAAACTGCTCTTGCACGTAGTTCAACATTTGCTCCTCTTGTTGGATAATTTGACTTCGTATATGCGTACACTCTCCTCCTCTGTGTGCTGCATGCGTGCAATGAATGGAATAGGCCGTGTAACATGTTAACTGATCCATACAGTTGCGCATTTGATCCTCGTTGCCTGGCTGTGCCCTCTGTGATTCTGCAGGCCTCTTTGCGTCTGAGCCAGAGCCATTTGCCAAGTTAAACTGTGTGTTGTGAAAAGAATGTGTGTTCTTATTGCTAGCTTGCCTTCTCCTCTTCCTGTCTAGCATTTTTCTTTGATGGAAACGTGAGCATTTCTCTTTCTGGGAGGGACATCCTTATCTGCCATTGCTTATTTAAACAGAGAAACTGCAGAGTCATAGGGGCAGAAAGGGAGAGGCAAGAAGTTGGTAAGGAAGAGCTTGTCTGGAAGGAAAGTTGACACAACAAAAGTTGAGGAGCTATGGCTGCTGGCAGACAAGCTTGTCATCTGGGAATCAGAATGCTTGTTCTCTAGGCATTCTGAAGCGCTCTGACTGAAAATATTAATATTGTTTAATTTGCTTCTGAATTTTCTACTGTAGCAGCAAACCTAAGCTTAGCTAACAGGCTGTAGCTTTTACTGTCTGAAAAGGGATTTCAGTGATAGGCATTATCCTTTTGTTTCACGTGGCAGGCGACTCCTTGCTATATGTTACGAAAACTAATCTCAAAACATGCTCGTTAGCTTTCAGACTTCATCATCACCTGGGCAAACTGAGAATTGTTCTTGTTGGTGAAGAATGATGATGAACAACGTTCACCTCTCGGTTAATGTAAATGTAATTTAGTCGTCCTGTAAATGTGCGGTGGGTTAATCACCACAGACCTCTTCTCTCTTTCATGGTCTGTAAATTTTCGTGAAGTCTTTCTGTGAACTCTGAGATCATTCAAGCATAGATAGAAACAAATGAAAGGACATAGAATTAAAGGTCATCTTCTAGTTTCCTATTTGACACCTGTTTCTCTGCAATCACAGCAGAATTTTTGTTAAGGGTATTGTGCTAATCGAGCCTCAAACTTTAATTTTGACCTTTGTTATTTTCACACTTTTCTGCCAAGTGCATTTTAGTGACATATTTAAAAAAGCTGTGGACTTCTATACATATTTCCCTAATGTAATAGCAGGCTAGTTTCAATAAGACTTCTACCCAGAAGTAAAGTATGTATCACAAAGGTAGATTAGACCACCCGCTCTAAGGTTTGGCCGGGCTACCTATTATGTGACTTCGTTATTTTGCAGATGTGAAACTTGCAGTTAGGAAATAATCTTCTGTAGTTGTTGCCATTTCTAATGGCAATGCACAAATTTCAAATTTCTCCTCAATGGCTTTCTCTATTCAACATACCCTGTGTTGTCTTCTGAATCTGAGAAAAGATGCTTCCAGATAGGAAGACAAAAGGAGATGATGCCAGGCAAGATAAAACCCATCTGGCTGTTGCTGTTTGAAACACTGGCATCTTGTGTGTAGAGAAAAAAATAGGTGGGGGAGAGTCCCCATTTTCGCCTAACCCTAGCTTAAATCTTGTCAATGGCTGGGTCCTGTTGTTCAGAGTAGGAGGAAGAATCTTCATTCTGTGTCTCCCAGTAGAGTGTGACCAATGTGGATTGTCTCCTTGTCTCTGTTATCTCGGTGATCTTTTTTCCTTATTTACTACTGTGAGTGTAGCTTCTGAAGCCCCTTGAATCCTACTCAACTGCAAAAGACTCAGAGACAAAATCTAGGAAGATGGTGCTACTAGTGTGTTTTTGCTTGACAAGAAAGAGTAAAAATTATGAAATGGATGAGTGAAATTTTAATCTTTTGGGATTTGTCTGCCTAAAAATCTGAATGAAAAAATAATATGAGTTTGTCTCTATACTGTGGATTGTGAATGTGTTGGCACTGCACCGATTGATCCTATAACAACTTATTTTTAAAATAACGTTAGTGTATTGCACTGAAGGGTAGGTGTTGAGTGGGTTATAGTGGGAAGGTTTTTAGGATTAGTCCCATTTAATTATCTGTGGTAACAATCTGAAACAGGAGGGAAGATGAATTTTAATGAAATTCATCATTTAGTATCATTTAGTGATACTAAACTGGGACAAGGTACAGCACTCGGTGAATTTGTCGAGGGCATGTAAATGGGCCTAGAAGGGTTAGAAGCTGATATCACTTTGTTTTCTGCTGATCGCAAGCAAACGTGAGCTAATCTACCTTGGGAGCAATGCTCTAAAAATGTTCATAACATGTTCAGCAGGAGGGTAAAGCTTAGGAACCTGCTGATGCAGAAAGAGGTCTAGTAGGGAGGATGAAAACAAATTAATCAGGATAATTTTTGTCTGATTAAACACGTCACCTTAGTTTTAATTGCCTTAGGCAAAGCAATCATGTTTTGGAACGGCTGAATATTTTTTTTTCCTTCTTCTGCAGATTTGGCATGACTTCATCTAAAGACCTGCATTGTTTTGATATCAGATTGCTAAAATGGAAAGACTAGATTTAGTTAGTATCAAGTGTAAAAACTGAATAGTGATTTGGAAAAGTGGATACGTGAGATGATTGAAAGATGAATATTCACCGGTTTGCTGAATTGGTTATGAGGAGATATATTGCAGTGTAATTCAAGCTCAAAAGACTAGACAGACATGGAAGCTAGGTATATGGGGAAGCTTCTTGACATAACAAAGCATAGCACAATGAGAGGAAAAAAACAGGTGAAATGCTACTGCCTAGAACTTTTTGAATGAGGCTGAATATAAAACAGCAAACTTATCAATGGGCACTGAAAGAAAGTCTGTGGAGGTAACAGCATATAGAGCTTTGAAACTGCTGCAAACCAGTCCTTCTTATGGTTCATGGGAGAGCAGAAATTGTCCCCCAGTTCTCAAATTTTGTGTAAGAGGGCATACATGAGCCTGTCTTTTTTGTGGGATCTTCTAAAGTACTTGCAGTCTCTCTGGCTAAATCTGATTAACCACGATGAAGTGGAAGTCACTTACATATCTGGTCTCCTCTCAGATGTTTAACTACCTCCTTCCGAGATCATGGGATGTAATTTTACTAGTTTGCCATTTCTAGCTTTGTAAATGAAACCACAAGTCAGTGAGGAGTTTTGAACTGTATTCTGCCCATGAAGCCGTGTCCCCAGTCAGCTCCATTCAGCTCACAGTAGCTGAATGCCTCTTGCTTTGCACTCAAAAACCTCCCTCCTTAGGAGGCAGCTGTTGTGGTGCCAGTGATGGACTTCAAATACTGGGGCAGAGAGACCTTAAATACAGAAGCTGTGCCTTGTGAGAAATGTGTGGAGACTCCCAAAATGTCTTCTGATGCCAGGTGTGGTCAGCTGTGTTTACGTCTGTTGAAACTTTTATGGCGGTAGGTGGCTTAATTTTTAGGCAGGATTTTCAATAGTCAAGGCTGAATGAAACAAGTCTGCCTGAATGGGTTTGGATTTCATCAGATAGTGCAGTTTTTGGGTGTCTGTCAGATATAGGTAAGTGTTCTTTGACTCGACAACATTGAGATCAAATGATTTGAGGATGCATACTGATTTTTTTTCTTTTTAAATTGCCAGATATAAGTCTTTGTTTTGATAAGCGTGTCATGAACACTCAGCTGCTTGTCCGTGTGAGGCTGGGAGCAGAAGGGAGTGAGAGGATTTGCTCTAATAAGAAAAAAACAGTGCTGATGGGGGCCCCAGAAGTAATAACTGTTTAGTTTTTCAGAAAAATGAGGTGAATTCTAGTCATTCAGAATGAAGTATGTTTTTCTCATCTATCTTAATTAGGATCTAATTGCACCGTAACAACTTGGCAAGCATTGTCTTGTTGGCTGTTCTTTTGCTAACTGTTCAGAAGAACAATACGAAAAAACAAAGGAAAAATTGGTCTGCTCAGTATGAAGTATTTCCTTACACGCTATACTTTCAGATTCTGTCTGATCAATACCATTTGCAAGATGTGTTGGAACAATCTGATCAGGTTATGGCTGTGGCAAAAGACTTGCTTCGGGATGCTCCTCGCACGCGAACAGGTAGAACATCTCATTTATATGTGGTCGTACATTTAAGATTATCTCCTTGCTTTTCAGAAATAACCTTGCTTTGCAAAGTATTCTTTTTAACTGTTGTCATCTCATCATCTAACATAGTATGATTGATCCTGTTCCTGTTGGTTGAAACACAGATGAGGATAACGCTGCCCATGGCAGGGGAGAGTGAGCCATGGCCAGTTATTCTACGGTATCGGCCCATTGTGGAATTTTGGATCACTTACTGTGAAACGCCTGACCCTCACCGTTTCCACAGCCAAGCTACTGGCCTATACAGAGAACCAGTCTGAGCCAGTGTAGTAGTCCTGGTTCGCATTGCTACACAGGTTGACTGCTTGCTCTTGGATATTGTTGAAGATTTATCATCAATTCTTGAACAAGGCTTTTCCTTTTCTTATCCTGGTTTGTGGATCCTTATGCAGCTGAAAGGCAGGATTGGCTCTTTGCATGTGAAACGTTAAGCTTAGATTCTTCTCTCTGTAGGCTGCTTTTCTCTTTTGCTTATAATGACTGTTTCATCCTACGTGCTGCTTCTGCACAAGTGTATTTACACAGGTGAGAAGGACAAAAGCCTGGTACATGGCCGAATGTATTAAGATAACTCTATGGTTGGCCTTTGGCAGTTGTTTAAAGCGACATACATCCCTGTGACCCTTTTTGTGCAAAGTATGGGAGCTTGCTTTTTGCTACAAAGTCCTGCGATATTTTACAGACCGAGTCCTCTGTGTTCTTCCCTATTTTGTCTGATTCCTCTAGGTTTCCCTAATGTAACAATGGCTCCTAACTGTGACCTAGAATCATCTCAAGGACCCATTGTACAAAAATGTGATCCTCCCACTCAGCTTTCCATCCTTAGTGAATCTGTCATGGATTCCCAGGTAATGTATATTCAGTTCCATGCATGTCCTGTAGCTTTTTTGTTTGCACAAAATAAGAATATTCAAAGGTAAAGTTTCCAAGCAGACCTAAACCTTTCTTCTATGTATTGATAACATGTTGATAACATACATAGAAAATGGTGTTAAACGGAGGTGAGTTTGCTTTGTGAGACTCTGGGGAATCACGATTTTTTTGATTTCTTAACCTTTGAATATGAGAGACACCAAGCTCTTATGTCTCAGAGAAGCTCTCTCATATTAGCATGCTCTCCCTTTTAAATTCTGGAATTATCAGCAAGAGAACAAAGTAATTAGAGACTAAGAAAACAACTCTTGCATCACTTAACTAATTGCTACGTATTGAAATATGCTTCTCATTTTCTAATTGTGTCTGCATATGTGGGGGCATAGCCAGTTGGGCTCCAATTTATTTCTGATAGCACACACAAATGGGCTGCGGGAGTGAAAGTGATAGTGGTATATTCTGATGGTTCTCTAATCCTGTTTCCTGCTATCTTGGACAAGTATCTGCAATCTGAGTTGCAGTACTGCTATGTCATGTGTTTCGATGTGTTATTTGTTTTCTGGATTTTTTTTAATATGAAGAGTTAACTGTAGCGTCTTTATAAGCTGTATCGCTGGATGCAGCCTGCAGGATAGGCTTAAATTTTTAAGACATGTGTGCTGATAGTTGTCTGCTGAGCTTCTGTGAGATTTTCTTTTCCGTATGTGCCTATGAAAATCATAGTTAAAGGCTATCTGGTGAAGCCTACCCAGAAGCGCAGAAACCTGGTAGTTTGAGGAACCCTAAGTCAAGATTTGATTGCTTAAGTTTTGCTATGAATGTGGTCCATAGGATTGTATTTTGTTCTGGTTGCATTTTACACATAGAATATAAATGTAATTTTGCAGATCACATTACAAGGTTGTTTAGCTTGTAATGTCAAATGGCTGAAATTTTAGAAATGCTACAGTTATGTGGCTTTCTCCATATTCTGCCTGATATATCTCTGTATTTGTTTTGGTACAGTCTTTAAAGCTTTTTTTTATCCTACAGTGTGTGTGGTCTTTCTTATTTAAAAAGTAATCCAAATAAAGTATTGGATGTTGAATTAATCTCTTGCTGTGTTATTTTCAGAGACAATTGTCAGTATTAGTATTTCTTAGGTACTGAAGTTCCCCCAAAACTCTTCCGACAGGGCGTTGTGTTTTTCTTTCTTTCTTCCTTTCTTTCTTTCTTTCTTTCTTTTTTTTAAATTTTGTTTTGGAGGTAGAGACAGAAACAAATGTTTTTGTTTTGTTTTTTTTTTCTTGAAACAATTTCAGAAAACTGATCTCTAACTTCTTAAAGACAAGCTGAAATTGCGCTGAAAGTCCCTTTTGTTTTCTTTGTTGTCTCCTAAAAAGGCTCTTAATGAAGTGGAAGATGAAGTATTATCAATCTATCAATCAGAAGATGGACACCATGACTCTCCGAATTTCAAATCCAGCATCAATTCTGACAGGTCAGTACAAATATATCCATTCAGGTTTCCACCTTCTTAACACTGGAAAGAGATGGAGTTAAAAGTGTGTTGCATGGGTATAGTTAAGTTACTTTTTCTGTTTCCCCCCTGCTGCCTCCTTTCCTGACCTCGGAATTCTAGGGAAACCCCTTGTTGTAAAATTCAGACTGGGAATGAATGTGAGCAGGGAACTTGCCTGTATTTTAAAAAGATCTTTCTGGACTGTACAGAAAATCTAGAATCATGCTGTTATCCTATTACAATTCACTGTTATGCTTGTTTTGAATGTAGGCTGCTTCGGTTATTGAAAGAAGAAAATTCCTTGGTGAATTCTCAGTTGTGGGCTGAAAAGGAAATGAGAAAAACTACCTTATCACAGGAATCAAATGTGCCTTTGACTCCAACAACTGTTTCTCCATCATTGGATCAGTCAGGTTGGATTTGCCAAATCACAGCCTCTCAAGGGCTGTTCACAGGATCCTGTCTGAAATTCCTTTTCTGGGTGGGGGTGAGACAGAGATGTATTAATTTGGCTCAGATGAATTTCCAGACTACAAAGCCAGCTCTTCTAATAAAATTACTTTGTAACATATTGCTCTTAAGAACATACCCAAAATACTTCATGTGTGTATTTTTTGTTTTGTTTTGTGTTTAAATCAGCCCTCAATGCTACCAGTGTAGTCAAGAGAATCTATTCAAGACTTCAGAATGAAGACGAAGAGGAGACTGTAGACTCCACTTACACTGTGAGACAAGTGCTGAATCCGAACTCAAGGAAACAAAAGCAAATTGCAGCAAAAAGTTGAGTACTTTGAAAAATAGCATATCTCCCTTTGACCAAGGTCCTTAATATCATAAGAAAATACAGGTTGAAAGGGAGCTTTGGAAGTCATTGCAGGGCTAACTCCAAAGTTTGAGTGGGGGGAGCCTTGTCCAGCCGAGTCTTGAGCATCTCTAAGGATGGACATTCTACAGCCCCTTGCGTAGTGTATTCCCCTGTATTCTGCATGTTCGTTGGTGAAGCAAAGTCCACAGGAATCTGGGAACCATAAATATGGCCCTTTGATGCTACCCGTTACCTTGCTAGCCATGGAGTTCTCTCCTGTGCAGGGCTTTTCTATTTCTGGTACAATTTTCTATTCTATGCATAAGGACTTATGATTCATTTCACTCGTATTCTACACACATTTTTATGTGGGGACTGACATCAGATACAAACTGTAACATGAAAGGATTGTTGTAAAACAGTTGCTCACTAAATACAAGACCTGAAAGCAGCTGATATTTTTCACTGGCTGTTCACTTGCAAACTGTGTCCATGCTTTTAACTGAGAAGGAGGAAAGTATAAACGGGTATCTAAGATAAAAGCACCCTACAGTCATACTTGAGAGGTACTAACGTGGTGGCAGAAAATGTGCTTTTTGATGATCTGAAAATAACTGGAATGACTGGGGACATTCTTTGATGGTCTGTTTTAGCTCAGGGCAAGAGAGGGCCTCTCCTTTGATTTACTTCAATAAACAAGGTAATTTCATTGATATTGCAAAGCTTTCTATACAAGTTGAAATTCCAATGATGCTTTCCCCGCCCCCAGTGAAAAGAAAACAAACTGCACAGAACTCTGCAAGACAGAGGAGAGATGATTCTCCAGCTGATTCAATCCCCATTGACCTTCAGAGGGACAACAAACCTAGCCTAGATGTTCTCAACCGCATGATACTTGAAGTGGAGCATGAATTGGAGGAATATGAGCGATGTACAGGTCGTGAGGTTCAAAAAACTGAGAGAAGTGAAGGCCTCACCGGGTTTACCTTGTCGCTGGTGAACACACTCTGCCGTTTGATGCGCTACCTCAAAGAGGTGAGAAGACTTTGAATTGCTTCTGTAGAGTGAACTTTACAGATGCAAACTTTGGTCTTTCCTGGCTCCCAATCAGTCTACTTTGAAGTCTGATTATCACTGGTTATTATTTGGATTGCATGCAATTAGGATTTAAAACTTTTAGTTTGCTAGAAACAGGTATCCCTAACGAAAAGGGAGGAGCTGACTGCAGTGAAAGTCTCTCAATGACTATTAGCGGCAAATACCAATTTGAAATAGTTTTAAATTTGTTATTTAAATATATTCAGAGTTGTAGCAGGGTATTAACTACAGCGTTGTGTACAAATTAATTTTCTTCCTTTGCCTCCCAAAGGCGATGCTATTGTCACTAGAGCAGTGGACCCAAATCCCCAATTTCCTTTGAGGGATTCCTTAGCTTTCTTTTTCTATCCATAGTAGCAACTTCACCTTAAGCAAGAGTGACCTGAAGTGCTCACTATAGCAGTGCGCAGCTGAGGATCAATGGAATTCCATGAAGAAGACTACCTGTAAGCCATGTAGAACTCCTTTTTAAAAAAGAAGAGAGAAAGAGAGTGGGGTTTATTTCACCTCTAACTGAGAGCTGCTCAAGATGCAGAAGCTCACAGATTCATTGGACCTATGTGAAATTTTGAACCAGATTATGGCAGTTCCTGCACTTGTAATAGATGCAGCAGAATATGTTATCTAAATCCCAGTGCTCCATTTCATAGCAAAGGCATTAGATTCCTAATGAATGTGGAACTGGCCTGTTTTGGTTCCTTTTCAGAGTCTATAATAATTGGGGAAAAAACAAACAAAAAAAAAAACCACCGTATTTTAAGGTGGTTTTTGGGGGTTTGTTGTTGTGGGGTTTGGTTTTTTTTTTTTTTCTGGATGTATAACAACTTATTCCTTGTATTACCCTGTATTTAATCTGTATGGAAGAATTTACTTTAAGACCTGTCTTGGAAGCAAACCATAAATAATCAATTGAAGAGTGAAAAGCCACTACCATCAGAAGATGGAGTTTGGCTGGGGAGATCCTATGTTTTAAAAGGTTTTGAAGCTTCTAGAAAGATTTCCTCCTCTTCTGGGGAGAAAAAAATATTTTCCATCTTTGCAGAAAAGCGAAATGCAGAAGAATTACGATCAAGGATGTTGTTTAAATCGGTTTCAAAATTATGTATAAAAAGTAGGAAGAGACACTTGAATTACTGAGTCTTTCATGAAAGCAGTATTAATAAAAGTGATTAAAAAAGCAACTCCTACAAGAAGCAGCTAGTGAATACAGAAGAGGCTAGAGAGAAGGGGAAAAAGAAACTTCTGAAAGGTTTGCCAAGCCGTACAAAATTCTTAAAGGGAAGTGGATAAAACTGACTTGGTTCCTAAATGAATTTCAGTGTCATCTGCCAAATGTTAGAATTGATTTTTTTTCCCCCATTTTACTAAGAGTGCTATTTCTTTGCCAAACTCACAGGGCAAAATGTTAGAATATACACATACTACATTAATCTGTGTCGCTATGTTCTCTATCTCTGCTTCTGCATATTTTGATGCAGCGTTAAAGCAGAGGCAATAGGTTGGGATGAAGGTACTTCTTTCAGGGTATACCAGGCCCTACCTGCTGGTAGGAATGGATGTATACAGCTGTTAATCCTGACGCTCTCCCCATGCATAAATGTAAAACACATAGCTGCTTGGAACCTTTTCCTCCAAGACGAGGTTAACACTATGTAGGATGAGTAGATACAATAGCTCATCCAGATGATCTAAGGCATCAGTAGGCTTCATCACTGCTACCAGGGTTAAAGTTCTTACTCTGTGCTGTCTTTGGTTTCTAAAAAGATAGGACAGTCTGTGTTTTTTCCATTTTCTGTGCCAGCCTGGTTCAGTTGGATCAATACAGGAAAGCTGTTCTCTCTCAGTGGAAGAGAACCAGAAAATGGATGGCTTGTCTCTGATATGCTTAAAGGAGGTATATCTGCCTGTCTTTGTGTCTAGTTGACAGTATTTGTGGTTTATTCTCAAAATTACTTATTTATTCATTCACTTTATGTGGCTGCAGAGCTGTTGTGTCTTAATACTTCTTCCTTGGTGGTTTTTCACTTCTGGTCCCAATGCCGGCAGAAAATAATCTACGGTATGTTACAGGCAGCTTATGCTCTAATTTTGTCTGTGCAGCAGGAAAGAGTACCCCAGTTGCTTTTCAGGGTTTCTTGTGTTTTGGAGATAGGATGTATTTCTCTTATTCAGGGATTCCTTTGAATAAATGCAGGCAACCGTCTGGGGAAGGGCTCCATCTGCTAATTCTGATGTGTTTATGTGACTTCGTAGCCTCTGCTCTTTCAGCTATGATGGTCCAAAAAATGGCAGTTGTGCATTCCATTTACCCATTAGATGTGGAAGGGACTCTTCTTTTGTGTCTTATACAGGAAGCCTGGCTACTGCAGTGGTGTGTCTTAAAATAAGATTGATAACATCTTTTGAAGGCAAGAGGTTCTACAGTAAGGTTTTTTGCCTCATGCTTAAGTAGATTGCTTAACAAGTAAACCTTTTTGTCTTCTTTAAAAAAATATAAAATAAATTAAATCCTCTAGAACTCCTTTTCTCTCTGAGGGAAAACATTGAAAAGCAACTGCTTTCTCCTTTATTTAGTCAAATTTGTCCTCGTTAATGAATTAAGGAAACTAAAGAATAGGCACAAGTAGCACAGGATACTAACAAGCTTCAGCACACACGGAGTTATTTGATTACTGCATGAAGAGTCAGTGACTTACAAAATGGTACCCGTGTGGAGAGACAATGCTTGTAGCTACAGCCTGTAAAAGTTGTAAAGGCAGAAGAACAAGGATGTGTAGGATTTTGTACAGTGTTCTGGAGTAAGAAAGAAGGAACAGTAAGCTCTCCGTCAGTTCTCAAGCCCTGAAAATTGGATTTTGTCATGAAAGTAATGAAGTCAATTTAGCAAAAGGGGAAAGAGCTGTTACAGTATGATGTGATATGGACCCGTTCCTGTTTCCAAATAGGAATTTGTATTGGTTATGGTAGGTTTTTTAACTTTTTTTCCCCTTTTTAGAGTGAAATGCAGCTGCGTGAGAAAGAGGTGATGAGACAGCAGCATGAGGAGATGTTGAATGAACACAGAGAACTGATTGATGCTCTGACTGCAGAAATACTTCTAGTGAGGGAAGAAAACACTACTATACAGGTACTGAGCTGCCATCCCCCTCAGAATGACTTGTTAGAATACTGAGTTGTGTTGCAAATGTGTTCAGGAGATTTTAACAATAAACAGGAAGAGAATCAGAAAATTGAATGAGGACTCTGAGAACTATAATAGCGGGCATGGTGGTGGACGAATGTTTGGGAAGTCAATGTTTTATCTTCCTGTATGATATTTAACTTTAAAGCTTGAGAAAATGCTAGTTCTGTTAAACTGAGCTTTACTTCATCAATCTAAAGGTTTAAGCATCTGCCTCTATGCTTCTATACTGTTAACATTACTGGAGCAACAGAGTAGACTAGATGTAATACTACATTTTCTTGTTTTTTCAGTTTGCAGTGGAGGTAGATTTGTTTAATGGTTACGTTTGGGAATGAAGCAATAAAGCAACCTTGGAGCGGCAGCGGGGTCATGAGTTAGGAAAAGGAAAAACAAATAAATTATATTTGAGTCAGGAGATAAAATAAATGAGAAACATGGAGACACTAATATTAAATACCTCACTGGATTCTTACAGATTCATGCAGTGGTATTAAGAGGCCAAATTTCTTCTCGGGGCTGCTTGTGGTATATAATTTTCTAATTCATGTTGCTAGACTACAAATTTCTGTATCTCTCTTTTTTTCCTTCCTCCTTTAGAAGAAGCTTCAGCAATACATGACTGTAACAGATGAACAGCTGATCTCTCTCACAGAAGCATTTAAAGGCCTCCCTTTTGTAGAACCTAGAAGAGAACAAAGTCTAAACCATTTCGGAACTGCAAGCAAAGGTCCAGCGAACAGCCAAGGTGTGTGTTTGCACGTGTGAAGGATGAAACAGGAGTTGTGGTTAGTTTATTCCTGTAGCAGAAAATCTTGTATTTAATTGATGTCCACTTGAATAAATACCTCTTGTGTGAGCGTGAATCTCACCTCTGGAAATTCATATGCCATAGGTTCTGCTGTGAGCACAAGTGCTTTGCTACAGATTATTTTTTAACAATATTATAGGTTGTATTCCATCCCTGTCGGCATTCTTCTGTCTGGATCAGGACTTCAGGATTAACCTTTTAGCCAAGTCCTGGGTTTGAGCTTTAAATGATACATAATATATTATTTAAAAAAAAAAAGGAGGGGAGTAGCCATCCCCCATTAAGATGGCTTAGGAAGTCAGGTTTATTCTGACAGTACTAAACAAACCCACAAACGCAACTGAATCAGGATCTCGCCTTTCTGTTGCTGAGGCAGCCTGACAGTATGAGATTCGTTCTTCCGTACGACACTGGAGGTCGCTGCTAACCAGAAACAGCAGCTGCTGAGGCCTGGTAACTAATCGGGCAGAGGTCTGTTACTTGATGTTTGTGACTTTGTGTCAGAGGTGAGCGACCCTTTGAGTGGTATATAACATAGACACAGGCGAAGTTAAGCCAGTAGCATTGATGGCCAAACTAACCAAACATGATTCACCTTGTACTTTTAATGTTCTTTCACCACGGAGTTTTCTCCCAGCTGCCTTTCCCGGTCGGTTGTTTAAATGCATCGGTTTTGCTCTCAAGGTCAGTAACTCCTTGTGAATCCCAAGATTCCTTAGAGTTATTTGTATTCCTTAGTTAAATGTTGTTTTTGTGGGCATTTTTTGTGGTCAAAAACATTTCTTCCTGACTGTTTCTGTGGGGTTCTCAGGAAGAAGCCATGTACCGGATCCCATTTTTGTGATTTCCCCAGGCTTTGTAAAAGCAAACAAAACCCGACCCCAAAACATAAAACCCAAACAATCAAAAAAGTACGCCTCAGCATCCCCCCCAAAAACCCCAAATCCCAAACCTTCCTATTCAACAGTTCTGCAGGACTAGAATTTCCAAATCTTCTTTACTTATTGGGTTCCCTTCTCAGGAAAAGGCATCTTCCTGAGAGGAAAGCTTCCTAAAGTTACAAAAATATTTCTTCCTCTTCCTTCTTCAGAAGATCTCTTGTATCCTTAAGGCATCTGACTGGATGTGAAACATTTGTGATAGCTAGTTTTAGCACAGAAGCCATGTGTAAGTTAATATAGGACTTTTCTGAAGAGAGGAAGAGTGGCTGGGGGGCGGGGGGAGATATAGTGACAAAGAGCATGTGAGGAGGATACTTTGGAAATGCAGTTCTGTACAGTGAAGCAGAGCATGAAGATCGTTCTCATTTCTTGCCAAGGTCATTGAATAATGGGTGGGAGGTTTTAGATTCAGTCTTAGAATCTCAGTACCGTGAACTACAAGCAATATTTTATGCAAACAGCCTCTTCTGGCTTTTTGCCTTTGAAGGGTGCTTTTGCTCTCTTGCATTTTGGGATCAGATATATTCTGCTTAATTTTCCACTAACATCTCTTTTGGGAACAAATGTCCTGAACAAAATCGTGAAGGGAGAATTCAAAGATAGCACTGATGAGCGTTGGATATAAGCATATTAAAATTACTGTGGTCTCACAGCTAGCTGCAGCTTTGATTTCATGCTTTTCATTTTGTGCCTCCCTGGTATGTTCAAAGTAGATGGCAACATAGACACAAAGTAGTTGTAGTTAAATACAGAAAAATAACTTCTTTTTTTTACTGAAGAAATGTCTGATTTGAATTAAGTCATGAAAAGATCATCAGAGAGCTTGAAAAAGCTTCAAATTGTTTTCTACTCCACCATTGTTGCTATCAAATTAAAAATATAGGGGCATTAGGACAAGTGCGTAGCTCTGCTTTTCTCAAGAGAACATTAGCAAATACAGCTCACTTAAATACCTGTTCCTCACAAGTCACGTGTCTGTAAGTCTTGTGCATGGGCTACAAACAGATCTCTTACTAGCATCCTGAAATTGTGAGGCTACATGTAAGAGCTCTTCTTGCTCTTAAGGCCAGTAAAGATCTGTATTATGCTGGAGTGAGAGTTCTATACCTGCAGATCAGCAGGAAGTTAGAGAGTGTGGGGAGCATACTCTAGTCTGTGTTTTCAGATACCTGAACACAAGAGTTATTGAGATTTTTCCCTACATTGCTATTGCACTAAAACTAATTTCTGCCCCCCCACCCCCCCCTTTTTAACTTTTATCTCTGCTTTGTCTTTCTCCTTTAGAAAAGCCTCATTTGAGCTATTCTGAGCCCAGGACTGATGCAGGAAGCAGGGAAAATATGCTGAAATTCCCACAGGAAGAACTTCCTTTCAAGTTTCCCCTGAGGCCAGGTACCTCAGGGGGTGTGGGATCTGGAGGAAGCTTGCCAGCTCACATCTTCCAGCCAGCTGTGCTGTTGTCGCCACCTCGCCAGAAGAGCAGTCGGGAATTGTCTCCCCTCCAGAACGGTGAGATCTCTCTGGCTGCAGTAGATTTGGGAGT
The DNA here is from genome assembly GCA_031468815.1 of Morus bassanus. NCBI lineage: Eukaryota > Metazoa > Chordata > Aves > Suliformes > Sulidae > Morus > Morus bassanus. Next base: position 132,491,909 of record CM062568.1, on the reverse strand, counting down.
CTGTGTAGTGTGTTACTGTTTTCAGTCTCGCACTACCTTTGGAGATGTTATTTCTATGGAAAAGTTTTAATCTGTATGCTTAGACACATTGGCCCTAGAGCTGGAATATTCTACTTGTGCATCCAGTTACGCATTTCTTTCCTTTCTGTGCCTGTTGCTAGATTTCCATTAGACTTTCTGTCCCCTGCAGTTCTCCATCTACTGTCTGCAGTACTGTCAGTGGCAATCCAGACTGGTATTTTTATTTTGTACTGGTTTTGATTGTCACTTCCGTATGATTTGCTGTAGCTCTTTGTCTATGACGTGCAGCACGTCATCTTGGATTTCCGTCTGCTGGTGGTGTAATCCAGCCTCCGTCACCATTAATGGGTGGACTGCTGAAGACTAGAAATTCAGTGTCTCTGCAGCCCGTGCTGCAGGCAAACCAGGATGTCTGTAGGCTGCGAACTCTTGCTTTGAGCCAATCTTCCTAGCAGAGCTTTTTCTAAAAGCTTTGGGAGCAGGTTTCCACTGGGTTCATTTAATACACAGGTGATAACCGGATACCAGCTTCAAAAGAACATATGGCCTCCTTTAATTGGAGCGACATAGCTAAGTTTTGAAATACTTGGAATACTTTACGAATAAGATTCTCTTAGAACCTGCTATATGTGATTAGATAGAAGGGAGTTTGGAGACACTGTATCCTTGACTAGAATAAATAAGGGAAATGTACTAGAATAAGCTAGTTTAGTATCAATAAGAATTGTGTAACCAAGCCAAAAATGAATTGAGCATGCCCAGGGACCGAGTTCAACCAGCGGACACGGTGAGGAAGACTATTGACGACCACCAGAGGACCCTGGAAGACCACCAGTGAGCATGATTGCGCATGTGTTAAGGGCATTTGCATATATTAATGAGTTCCAAGAATAATATGAATATGGTAATGATTTCCTAGAAATCTAATGAATATGTATTTTTTTGATTGCATATAGCCCCGGTAGTGGAGCAACTCTGCGCGCGCACTAAGTGGAGTGATCCCCTGTGTGCCCGGCACCGCAATAAAGAATGCCTGCTTTCTAAAACTACAAACTGAGTTTTAGAGGGTTGTTATTTTTGTCGACTTACGGTATCACAGGAGGAGGCTGAAGTAGTTTTGGGTGAAATTACGTGGTGCCAGGTCACCAGATTAATGCAGTCTTGTGTCAGAATCCATAGGCTTTGAGAGTTTTATAGGTCGGTAGCTCAATTCTGGTTGTTGGGATGAAAAAGTTCATCGAGGTGATTAGGGGAGGTATTTCTCATTGAAACTTAATGAAGTGAGCAGAAGGGAGGACCCTTTGTGACTCTCAAAATTAGCTGTTTCCTCCTGCAACTGTCATTGTAACCACATGAGTCTTACCGAATGTGCTAGGCCCCTGTAACCCTCTGTTGCTGAGAGGCGGGTGATTGCATCTATGGCTAGCCTGATGGTTGCTGACAGGAAGTACAGCACAGTAGTGGGGTGTTGTGCCTTCCCTCCTCCTTTTTTTCCCCCCACTTTCAGCTGTGTTGCTTTGTAAGTCTTTTCCAAGTCAGAAGATTAACCCAAAAGTCCTTTTGATTTAAGGCAGGACAGTTGAAAGCTTATATCTAGTTCAAGCTTTTGGTGGTCACCTATGCTGCAAGAAGGCACATAATGAATCGGAGGAAGTGAACTAAAGGTAGCTTTCTGCAAAAAACATCTGGCTTCAGTCCCATTGGGAAATGTCAGATGTTGTCTGTCACTTGAAACAAGAATATAAAACTGTATTCCTAGACTTCACTATAGTTTAGCTGTGTGAGAAATGTATTGTTACTTTTTTAAGACCGTTCAGGATGCTGAATGGCTCTAGAAATGTTAAACTCCTTGAACGTTTCTTTATGAGAAAATATTAATAAAACAGATTTATGTGTAAATTTTTAAATGTCACGCTCTGCTCAAGAGGCAGAACCTAAAGCTTGGGAAGGAATGGGCTATTTGGTATATAAAGCATGGAAAATCTGGTTTTGATCACAAAATCCAACTTGGAATTAACATGTTGCAGCTGACAGTGCTGTAACATAGTTGTCACGTGTGTGCGGTGTGTTATCGGTTTGCTAATGATGACCGCAAAAAATACCTAAGTACTTTTGTTGGCTAGAGTGCTTCCCCTTTCTTAGGGGCTGAGTAAATAGCTAGTGTATTATTATGCCAAAAGTCTTGTATTATTTTGTTTTATTATTCTAAAAGTTTTGTTAGCAACCCAGTATAAATACCGGAACTAAAATAAGAACTTGGAGCTTCTGAGGTAAGGCAACAGGATATTGGAAAATGGAGGACTAACTAAGAAGTAGTGTTTGATCTATCAGCTAAGAAATTAAAAACTATTTACCTTCTTGTCTCTGACTTCTCTCTCAATCTCTAATTAAATCATGTAAATGAAGACTGTTTGCAATAGGAATTATTAAACCTGGTGAGTTCTTGCAGCAGGATCTTGCACAGAGTGATTTTTGATCAGTAACATAACACCATTCAGGCTAGATGTTACAATTCAAGTTCCTGCTTAATTATTACTAGCCTGATGCAATAAAGTCACTGTTCATTTCCTTGACGAGGATCCCATGTCTCTTTCCTTACTGTTTCTTTATTTCTTGTTTGTAGTGTTTACAGCCATTTCTCAGTCTCCTGAAAACACCGAAAGAGAACCATGCAAGGAAAGGAGCTCACCTTCCTCCCTGAGAACACAGAGCACAACTGAGGAAAACTGTCTCATCTCTCAAAGGCAACCAATTCCTCCTGCAGACAAAGACTTGGGGAGTTCCCACGGGAGAATCAGTCTGTCCTGCCCGGGTGACACTAGAAAAAACAGCACAGCTGAAGAATTATTTCAAAATGGTGATCTGCTGGGACAGATAGCTGAGCTCACACGGCAGAACTCTCTTATTAAAGCTCAGCTGAGCAAATTCAGAGGCTTCTCTGAAGACACAAGTGACTGCTTACATCAGCCGGACCCAAGACAAAATGCAAATTCTAGTCCAGAGTCTTCACAAGGACAGGTGAGAATTTAACAGAAAAGGAAGGCTGCATTCCCCTTTCTGCTCATCTGCTTTCCCATAGCTTACTGATGCTTTAAGACTGTTTCTTTCCTGTTGTCAGTTGTTTCAAGGAAAAGAGTAGCAAAACAAATATTCTTTTCATTCATTTGCTTGGAGACTTGTAATTTTTATCATTCCCTAAGGAGCTCAACAGTAGTTTCTCATATTTGGCCTATGTTGTACGTGAGTGCTGAAAAGTGTGTGGCACATTTATAAGTTTAGGATAAGGTTATGCTGCAAAAAGAGGTGTGATTGCAACATGGTCAGGTATACCTCTTTAGCTTGGATAATATTAACAGTGAAAGCACTTTACCAACCCACAAGCTCTTGTCAAGCTTGTAAAATCCATATTTAAATCCATGTCATGCATCTTTTCTGCTACTGTGACCCAAAAGCCCATGAGATTAAAGTTGGTGCAAGCACGTCTCTTGCAAATCCCTAATTACAGTGTATGTACTAGTTGGATCTGTCTTGTCTGTCCTGCTGTGTGGTGAAAATCCCAGAATCTTTGGGAAAGAGGGAACTTTAATGCTTCAGTTCACATAGAAAACCTTTAATCTGCAACTAAGCAGCTATTCAGCGGCACCCCAGTGAGTGGAGTTAACATCACAGAAATGCTTAATCCCTGCCCTTGCTACTGTCTTTACTTTTGTTCCATCACAGTGGCGGAATTGCTGTTCAATTAAGAATCCTAAAGATTTTAAATTTCCTCATGTAAATGTAGGCTGAGAGTGTTGACGCTTTCCATATTGTATTACGTTGTGTAATGTTTAGTCATTTGGTTCTATAAGGTGATGCAAACTTTTTTAAGTGTTCTTTTTGTGGAAGCAGTTACCGGAGAGGGAAGGGAAGGTGTCAAAGTGGATGAAAACCTGGTTTAAAGATGAGTTCCAGGATACTTCTGCTAGAAATCTGCTTGCTTCCCCACACCATCCTGAATATGTGTCTCTCTGATTAAATATTTTCTTAATTATGGCTAATTGCTGGATGGTTGGGGAGGTCCTTTTTTCTTTTTTTTTTTTTTTAATGATACAGACAATAGGTCTGTTTTCATATTTGTAGGAAGACCAATTTAAAATATTTTTGTGTTTAATCAATTAAGGACCTAGACCCAGGACAGTGAAAGGGACAAAATCAGATTTTTCACAGGAGTTGCTATATAATTATGTTTACTTTCAGTTTAAAAATTAAATTCATAGAAGTACTTGAAATATATTGCATGCTCTCCCTGAAGGTGCAAATTGTAAGTTTTTAATTGGAAGTAATTATCCAATTACCCAAGTAGACTCATCTCATGGTATCGAAGAGCTTGGAGGAAAGAATAGCAGAGCTGAATCGTCAGAGTACAGAAGCACGTGATAAACTGTTGCAGCTAATAGACCAGCAGAAATTAGCTGCTGCCGATACGGTCCCTCCAATGGTATCGCCTATTCTGCCCCCATCCCTAAATTCTACTGGTAAGTACCCAGCTTCAGGAGAAACAAAACTCAGTAAGTCACTGTTGTTCCCCTTTTGGGAGTTCTCTGTCCTCATCTGATTGGATCAGCGGTTGTGGTCAGCAGTACACTTGCTGTGAATGACTGTGGGGTACAAACACTCCGTACTTTAAAGAGTTAAAAATACATCAGCTAGAAAAACTTCTCCTAAAGTTAGTTTCTTAGTAATTAGTCTGCTGCAAATATCATGTTTGATGCTAAATCTGTTCTTTGTTATGTCCTTGTCTGCAGAACAGTTCTGCTGCAGTCACTGATGGGCAAAACTAGGCTTTTTCATCAGTCCTCTCTGCTGGAGAATCTCTTATAAAAAGACTAAGTATTTACCTCAGGCTTCTAGAAATCGCAGCAGAGCGGTTATCCAGTTCTCAACCACAGTTTAGTTTTTGGTCTTTTGGGTGCTCTTTCCATCAGACTACCTTGCTGAGTTACTGCCAATGCTAACAGAAAGAAATAACTGAAGCTTCCCATTATCTAAAGAGATAAATTAGGGAAGGGATCCATGGATTAGCTGCCATGTATAACTATGAACAAAAATACTCTCCAGCAGGCGAGGGCTGCTTTATCTTTTCGTGGAGTTACTGCAATTCCAGGCAGAACTGCGCGTGACCACGTGCACATGCTCTGTCAAGGACACCCGCCCTTTCCCCCTTCCTAAACCACAGAGGATGTATAAAGGGAAGGACTTGAGGGGGAGGAGAGACCACATGTGCCTGCATATGCATGCAGGTGCATATGCAATGACTCATGAGGTGTGTTCATACCACTTTTAACACTTCTATGGCTGTTGTAACATAAATTCAGCAGGATAAGTAAAATCTTAAAGCAACAGAGTAGAGAAACTAGAAGTCTTTAAGCCTCTGATTGCCAAAACCCAGAAGGTTTATCCATGGAAGTATCATTCTAGATCTGTGCACATTGTCCACAGTTGCTCTGAGTATCAGCTTTCAGTATCTGTCACTTTCAGAGAGTGGGTATGGGGTTGATGTCTACCCTGACGTTTTACAGCTGCTCTGTATATTCTGTGCAATTGTGAAGAGTTATGGGATGCCCCTCAAAAAAATGGGAAAATGAAATGAATGTTGTGAAATGTTGCTGCCTTCTCATCAGAATCAAGCTGTTACTTATTTCCTAGAAAATGCAAGGAGGACAATTGAAGTGTCTATTCCCATGGCAGTTGCTGTGGACAGCTCCAAAGAAGAGAGTGTTTCCCCTGCCAGTATGACCAGTATAAGAAGGTAAAAGTTAACCCTTCACTATTTCATTTTTGTAGCGTTTTGATTGCCCATGCAGCAGAACTTGAACACAATAGAAAAACTGCCATGTTTTTCTTTTGGCTTCATGGACTTTCCCTGACTTCATTCCACTCAACTCTGTGGAGATGGGACAAAGGTCCGATAGCTTTTTCACAGCTTCCATTGTTTGTATTTAAAATACCTGCAGTATGACGTAAGACAGATGACAGGGGTTGTTGACGACTGTTGATGAGGGGTCCTAACTCAGGATCTGAGACATGATTCTGGCAGTCATTTCCATTTTTCACGTTCTCAATCTCATCTTGAATATCCGCAGGTCTGTAGGAGACTCTAGCAAACCTTGTTCACCCCTAAATGCCACGTCAGAAAGTGTGAAATTAACTCCTGTCAGCCAAAGGCCAAAGGTAAGACTGAAAAATCTTCAGCCAGAAAGTTTGAGTACGGTGTCATAGACGGAAAAAGCAAGGCAGATAAAGAAGGGGAGAAAGCTCTGTCCTACCTTAAATCTACCAAGGCTAATAGTAATCGATTGGTGGCAGTTTGGATTCTGGACAATTGGTGAGAGGAGACCTGAGTGCTGGTGATATTAGTTGTTTGCTGCCACAGAGCTGTTATTTACCAGTGAATAATCTTGTAACTACGTTTTCCACTGTGGCATCCTCCTGCGTGAGGACGTGTGAACCTCTGGCAGTCTTTCACTGGTGGTTCCAGAGAATTTCAGGTAATCATTATGATGTACTGGTAGAGCCGGATATAAGAGGCAAGCGAGCTCTTACCTAAGCATTGCACAAGTCAGTTGGTGAAGGAAAAATAAATCCAAATGCAAATTAAAATCACTGATCTGGATTTCTGATTCCTGATGTGCAAAGAGAAGAATAGACTACAGCGAGGTGCTTTCATGGGGAGCTCCAGGCAGTAGTACAGCCCGGTAAACGAGTCATAGGTCTGTTTGTGTGCTTGAAAGCAACCATGAGGAGATATTAATACTGGCTTTCCTGATGTCCCAAATAACCTGAATTAATGAAGAGAAGCAAGGTTAGGGTCCAAGGCTTCTTATCCTGACAGTGAAGTATACATTCCCAGAGGGGAAATTTTGGAATACTTAAGGTAGACGTGGCTTAAACTGGGTGTCTGAGGTAAGTGGTGTGACTACCTCCGTGGTGCCTATGGCAGACAATCCTACACAAGCCAGCACTAACTAGCAAGTCTGTGGGAAGTTTATGATGTGTGAATTCCAACTGGTTTCTTCTTTTGCAGGTGGAAAAGCCAAAAGAAGAAGGCTGGTTTGCATTGTCAACGCACATTACGTAAACGAAGCTGCACTCAAGTCCTGTATTTTTTAAATTTTTTTTTATGCACCTCAATTAGATCACAGTAGTCCCCCTCTCCAGATGTACAGTTTAACTCTGAAGCGCTTTCACGTCAGTGCCATTAGTATAAAAAGGTCCATATGCTTATTGTGTTTGTGCCATACAGAGCACTGTAGGAATTGCCAGGGATGAGTTTCGGAACTGGACGTGCTGCTGTGACATCACCCCGTTTCACTGAATAAATCTCTCACAAGATCGTGAACTGAGGCTGTTGTCGCAATACAAACGAGCATCTGATGTCTGTGTTAGAGGAGGTTTTAGAAAGCGCATGTGAAACTTTCTGGAGCATGTATTCGCACAAGACATGGGAATGAAAAAAATCAAGAAAAACTGAGATGAGGGAGTGGACCTATGTTGGAAAGCAGCCTGGAGACTGGGAAGGCAGTCTGTGCCTGCTGGATAAGAATTTGCATCAGAAATAATTTGTTCCTTCTGTGGTTTTACAGTTGCTCCCAAAAGTTGTGTTTTCTGTGCAGTTAACTTATCAGGGATTACATCTGGACTTGAGGGTTGCTTTTTAAAAAACTCATTTAATATTTTTATAGTAAATATAAACTGACTATTTGAAGGTGAAATCAGAATATCTATTTGCTATGTACTGAAGTATGCTCTCTTTGATACAATAGAAAACTGATACGAGTACACTGTGTTAAGCTGTTTTGTTATGTCTGTATATCATACTCGAATGACCGTGTTTTTATATTGTTTTTATTTGACTTTTTAAAGTAGCCATCACTTTATTATTAACGATTAACAATAAAATCCAGGACTGTGAGGAAATGCTTATATATCTGATCCTTACCTTGTAGTAAACCTGGGCAAAAACCTTTATAATGGAGGTAAAAAATGAAAAAAAATCTGCAAGTCTGGGGAAGAAAATATCTGCAAGTCTCAAAACTGGATGTTGAGTAAAGTTGTTTTAATATTTTTCCTTTTTCAACTGTTGAATTTGCTCCTAAGGATACTGATGGGGTGGGGCATTAGCAGGGGCCAGCCCATATCCTTTCTATCAGTTCAGTTTTAGGAGAATGAAGAAAAGATACTTCTCTTTTTTTTCTTTTCTTGTTTTTCCTTTTGGTTTTGTCTTTAAAGGGGGGTTATCTTTTAAACAGATTTAGAAAATCTAAAAAATGTGGGAGTCAAAAGAGGACCTGTTCAAATATTCATTGATATTTCTGCGATTTATTTTTCTAGTGTTAACTTTGAGGAATGAAGAAGGCCCACAGTCCTGTGTTTTGCGAAGTAACGGTTAAAATTGCTTGGAAGAAGCCTCCCGATTCATGCAGAGGCAGGAATGCTGGGGTTGGGGTGGACTAGGTAACCATAGTGCCCGCACTAATTAGTACTGTTGCTTCTGACTTCTCCGAGCTAATGGTTGCTACAAATGCTCCGTAACCATTTAGTCTGAGACTTCCTTTTGGAATACAGGATTGGAATTAATCTTTTGAGTCGTCGTCATCGTCTGGTTTCCTTAACGGGGAAGCTGCTCTGTCAAATAACTGCTTGTTTGCAAGTTGAGTCCTCTAGCTGTATTCCCGTCTAAAAACACTCTGTGAGGTGAGAAATACTGCTGGGTTTCCTTCACACTGTTAGTGGAATCTGAGTCTCCTGGAGATCAGCAGCACTCAGGTTCAGGAGGACTGTGGGTCCTGCTTCAGAGTCAGGACTAGCGAGGGACCCGCTGCCCCATAAAACAGCGTCTGTGATGCAGAGCACCCAGCTTGTGGCCATCTGAAGCAGTTAGGACTGTGCAGAGCTCCAGCCGGGCTCCTAAAAGCCACGTAGCCACCTTAGCAGAGCAGCGCATTCAAACTGATAACTCTTTTCTCTCAGGAGAGCAAACTAGCTCAGGCGCCACCTTGCACCGATGTGGCTAGTCTGGTGCCAGAGCTCGCTTTCAACACGGGCTGAGCGCTCTGTGCTTCTCTCGGAAGGCAGGAACGTGTTGCCGGGTGTCTGCAGTCACCCACCAGTTCCTCCACAGCCTGTGACTGGCGGCAGGCAGCCTTCTACAGCTCAGGCGGGGGTCACGCGGGTTTCCTGGCTGAAAACGAGCTGCAGCTGAGATGTAGTGGAAGCGCGTTTGCCGGAACTCTGTAGGCTAGTATAAAGCTGAAGGCAGTTGCTGAGAAACTGTGTTACTGCTTGGGGGTTTTTTTTGCCTCTTCTAGACCAAGCAAGAAACTGCAGCTGTCGCCAGCAGTAACGCATCTGATTTTTCATAGCAGATGAAGGAGAAAGTTTTAAGGCTTCATTTGACCTTTATTTTTCAGTTGTGTTCAATCACAGAAAGGCTGGTATCGTCTAGTCCCAGTGTTCCATCAGTGCAGCGTGTTTTATTGCCAATGACTTTCTGATTTTGCGTGATAAACATTTTACTGCCTTGCTTCCTTTTTTTTTTTCAGGCCTTTCGTGTTCTTCCTTTTTGTCTTAAATGTCAGCAGAAGGACATTTGGTAAGCACAACAGTAAAGAGCAGGTACAGAGAAGAGCTGCAGCCTTTGTTTTCTCTTGTCCTCCTCTTTTATCAGGTGTATCACACAGGAATTGGTTTCCCTTTGAAAATGTTTCCTTTGGATAGCGTGGGAAAGTTTGCTAGACATATTTTGATTACAAACTTCTAAACTAAAAACTTCATTGCAGATAGCAGTTTACTTTTATTTTTAGAAATGGGAAAACTCGGGGTTTTTCTTGGGTTTTTGTTTCTTAGGTTTTTGATTGCTTCCTCTTTCATAGTCATTAATTCTTCCGCAGTTACATGAAAGAAGGCACTGTGCAATGTGTTGCCTTGTTTGGGTTTTATTTTGGTTTTGAAATATTAAATGGTTGATAAATAGCTGAGAGACGAAGCCTAGAAACAGATCTTACTTTCTGTTTTTAAGCTTATACGCCCTTGCTCCAGTTTCTAGAGGGAAACTGAAACTTCGATAGGTCTGACATTTTAAATTCTGTTTTACATTAGGGTTTGTTTAGGAGGACATACAAAGTCCGCGAGCACTTTTTAAACGGCAGAGTCTAAATGAGAGTGTTTCCCTCTGAAGCCTTTAGCTACTCGGAATCGCCAACTCCATTAAGGCGGCAATCTGGCACTGTTGATTCATGTTGTCTGGGTGGGTGTTGAGATGACCACCCCTAATGATGATGATGCAGCCCCACAGGTCTGAGGTGACAGGGACTGTTGTGCTGACATGGAAAGGAGGAGGTCTCTCTTACAGCCTGCAGAACCTCTGTGGTTACTACACAGAGAGGGGAAGGCTGCTACGACAAAACAAGGTCTAATTTAAGGATGCTTTTAGAGCCGCACTTAGACCAAAAGGCAGAGGAAGGCGCAGAGCTCTATAGGTCCAGAATATTTAAATGTTTTACTACTGTGAGATGCTTAATCAGCTTAATGCATTAATAAAAATTTGCTTTATCTTAGCTTTTTTCAATACGTTTTCTAAGGCTGAAATTTCTGTGTAGTGCAATAAATGTAAATGCCTGAGGCTAATTAAACCTGGTGGTATCCGAGTGCCTTGCTTTTGCCGAAGTTTGGGATATTTTCATCTGCGACTTGTTTCTCTAAGAACACAAGGCATAAGGAGTTTTACTTAATAAGGGAAACTTCAGGCACGCGGTTTTAGAGATGCTCCTCTTGGGAGCTGAAACACAGCGTCTGGATATTCAGATCACCTGCAACATACGTATGTTGCTTTGCAGTGTCTGGAGTGTGAGATACAACTATTCCATTGTAATACCTGCATGTGATCGTACAGAGGAGCTTCTTTTTCAGAGGTTTATCCGCACGTTTTGGCAGGCACAATGCATTTGGTGCCTCTGAATGGAAATACTGTGAACTGTCAAGGCTAGATGTGGAACTCCATGCAGCGGCACAACTCCTGTGTCTCTCTAAACCCGGTCCCTGCACAAGCCTTATTGAACCCAATGTTCTACAAACAAGACTTTCTGGCTTGCGCTTTTAGCCTGCCACAGAGATAAATCTATGCCTCTAGGGACACAGGCAGAGGGATAGATGGAGTTTAAAAAACGGATCTACTGGATGGAAAAATCTTTGTCATAATGTGGCCGTGTAACGGTTAACCCGGGTAGGGGGAAGCCTCGTGCTGTGCGGCACTGCACGTGCAGCGTGCCCATCGGGCTGTGCTGTGCTGCACATACCCCTTGGCTGCAGGATACACTCTGCCAGATCGTTGTAACAGAGGAGCCTGCAGGCAGCTCCCACTTGGCGACTGCACCATCTGCATGGCCCTGTCTTTATCTAACACTGTAGCAGGAAGTTCCTACACGAACGTCTCTTAAGTAGAAATGATTAATTGATTTTTTTTTGTAAGAAAACCGTATAATAGCTTCAGTGACCAAGAAGGAGCTTCTCTTCGTGGATGGGACCTGTGCAGCATGCGGTGGGAGAAATCCATCCAGGGTCCATCTGATGATGCATGAATGTGGGGCTCCCGGCATCTGGAGGGATGCAAGATTATTCTGTGGTATTAAAACAGCTATTTTATTAAGCCATTTGTTGTCAGGCCTTTCTTGCTGAGATCCAGAAGCAACCCTGCACCATCTCTTTCGCCACACACGCTCACTTCCTACCTCTTTGATTTGCTGTGTGCCACTTCCACCGCAACCAGCAGCATTGCTTCAGGCAAGTGCCTCCTCGAACCCGAAAAATCTCCGCTCTTCTGTGCACGGCACCTCGCTTGCTCCCCCTCAGACCTTGTATTGCATAGCATGTTGCTGTGATACTTTACTAGTCTAATTCTTAGGGTAGACCAAGGGGTGTCTGTCCGGGGCAGCATGTATAGCTCTATGAATGCCTGTTCTCTTTACGCAAGAAGAAAGTGCAGGCACAAGTGTGGCTGCCTATTCCGCGGGGCCTTTCGGGGTCTGCGAAACCCTACGTGCCGAATGAGATAAACAGAACAAATCTGGATGCAGAGAGGGGAAAAAAAACCAAACCAAAACCAGCACCTTATAGGAAACGGGGACGCACAAATTGGCTGGGGGCATGCAGCTGCCGCAGTCCCAGCTTTGCTGTTTTGGGATTGCAGTCGTGTACCAGAATAGTCTCCCCGGGAAGAGACATGGGGCTAATTTTTCACGTATTAAAGGTGTCCCTTTGCGTGATGCATGTTTAGCTTTTTACATAGTGTTTGCTATCTAAAGAACCTGAGACCTTCACAAAAGCATTCTTATCTGATTTTCTTAGCTGGGGAAACTGAGGCACAGAGCAAGCTGTGGAAAATTCCACGTTTCCTAGTCCCAGCACAACACTGCCTCCCTCGCCTGTGGGCTGGTCTCAGAGATATGGTGCCCCAGGACAGGGAAAGACGTGCTCCTGAGTGGATGAAAGACTGAGGAGTCCCGGGTCACCTTTGTGCTTTAGAAGCACAAGTTTTGATCAAGGAAGTCCTCACGATATTTACGTTTCTGCTCTTTAGGTGAGCACACCCCATCCTGACAGCTGCCTTGTACGTGGTCCTGTGCCATGGCAGGATTCACAAGCCTGCTCTTGTCTTCCCTTCTGTGGCCCTTGATTGCAGGGGTACTAACGGGAACAGGGGCTTTGCATGATGTGGAAGAGGAACCCAGAAGTCTCTGAAGTGAATCTCTTTTCCCGTGCTAATAATGGACAGGTAGAAGTATTAATATATATATTCCTTGTATTTCAGTTCTTAGACATCTAAGTAAGTGCGTTGCCTTGGGAGCGTTTCTTCTGAGCACAGAAAACACAAGCGATTCTCACCCTTCGCTTCAAACCCACCAGTTCTCCGAGCGAGGAGTGAGAAGGCATGGGGCAGGCAGGAAAAGGCAGCGCACAGAACGAGTGCCTGGCTCCACATTACAGCCAAGACGCTTCTAACTCTCCATAGACTCCATTTGCTGCGGAGAAGGAACGGACCTCCCGCTCTGGGTGGGGTGGAGCTGAACTAAAGAGCTGCCAGAGCCAGGGCGTGCGTCTGCTCCCCTGCCCCAGGCTGCAGAGTACAGTTACTTCACCATTAATAACAACTAGTCATGAGCTCCTGCCTAGCGCCGTCTTCTTCAGAACTGCTGGGTGCAACTGAGACAGCACTGAAGAGGAAAAGGGTGCGTGCCTCTTTTCAGCCCAGTGAGCTTGCCAGGTGTAGTTTCAGTAGAAGGTTAACAAAAGGCAAAAAGACTCTTGTTTCTGCAAGTGCCCGTCTGTGCCTCTTCTGTACTCCCTTGCACATCCCCTGGGTGAGCTTCTGAGGTAGGAATAGGGAGTGAGGTGCTTAGGAAGAGCCATCTTGGAGTAGAGAGGTGATCCAAAGCAGCTGAAATTCTCGCTGGGACACCTGAGTAAAAACCTTAATACTCACCTTTCTTCCTCTGTTGCCCCCCCACACACCCCCAGCAGAAGGCCCCAACAGCAACAGAGCGAGGAAGATAAGAGTTTGGGTTGCCCCTGCCCTATGCAGTTCTGCTTTCTGGCCAACAAACTAAACAGGATCGGGTGGAGTGCGTTGGGCACACGAGAGCAGCGGGGTGAATGAGGGAAGAGGAGCCTGGGGCAAGTCAAGCAAATAAGGAAGCAGGAGAGCTATGCTGAAAGCAGACGCATGCTCGCCAGCTCAAGCTTTCCTGCCTGGGAACAAAAGCGAGAAGCAGGCTGGCCTGCGATGCACAACTGCGGCCGGCCTGTACCTGACTGAAACAAAATGCTGACTCTCATTAGATTGACATCTGCTCCTGCAGGGAGCTTGTTCCCCTGCAAACCTGTTGCAGTTTCCTTCAGGCAGTCAGATTTTATATTCACACACACACACATATAAATATATACATGTATGCATAAAAATATTGCTTTGTCAGGTCTCATACTGACCACAAACCCCATCTAAGCCAGTTCCCTGCTCTCGCTGCCCTGTGGCGAGGCCAGGTTTTTGTTTCTAGGGCTGCAGGGAAAGTCCTGTTCTGTCACCCTCCCCCCTGAGCACACACGGAGGCTGTGCTCAGCCTGTGGGGCCACGGGGCAGGCGAAAGGGTGCTGCAGGTGGGGACGCCATACTGGTTCTGGGACGCTGTCTCAGTGACCCCACCAGAAGGCACATTCTGATATTACGTGCTTGCCTGACAGACACCCTCTGCTGCAGGATCTCTTCTCCCCCCACACATATGCCTCAATCATACAATTTGTAGCCGCTCTGTTAGCAGCAGAACTAATTCAACCTGTTTTTCTCTGGAGTGCTGCCCCATTTTTCTAGTTGCCCCCCCGCCACCACCATAATAGCTGCATCCCCATGTAATATCCTACTGTAATATCCTCCTGCATGGTCCTGGCAGCGAAGGGAAAGAATGGCTCCGTTGTCTTCTCTGTGTGAGTATTAAGTGTCTTATTTATCAATCTTCTTTTGCGTGTAGAAACTTACAGTGTTTCCTATCACTTCCCCTGTCTCAAATACAGCTGAAGGGGAGGTAAAAAAGGTTACTGTCCTGACAGATCACATAAAACTTGCTTCCTTAGAAAATCTGGCTTGAAAAAAAAAAAAATCTAGTTTCATCTTCCCTTCAAAAAATGTAAGCAGGATTCAGGAGAGATTAAAAAGAATATATATAGCAGCAGAAAGCTGAAAGTGGCAGCAGGTGGCTGGAAAGCTGCAGGGAGGAGGGAAAAGCAAGAATGCCTGGTCAGAAGCCACAGCAAGGGGAAGTCTGCACAAAGCCAGCGTTGCTGGGTGTTTTAGCTGCAGCTGCTTTCGTCTTCAGAGAGCCGCTGCCAGCTGAAAGGGATATTGCTTGACCACCTCCAGCTCTATGTTTCCTGCTGCAAATCTGGAGGACAAGAGAGATCCACCCATCTCTTTTGCTGCTTGCTTTCTGTGTTTCATGTGTTACCAGATCTCTCTACCCTATCCGCTTCCAGTTTGCTATTTCAGGGTCAAGGCAAGCACCTGCGCGTGGTGTTTGCGCCTCTTCCATTAGTTGGTGAGCGACACAGGTTTAGTCTGCCAGGTGTGCTGTTTTGCTGCCTTCTTGCTTCACCTCTCCTTCTGCTGGAGCGTGGGTCTGATGTGTGACGGCAGCTCACAGAAATGTACTTCAGAGGCCGGCGTGAAAACGAAGAGACTTGGGCTTACATTAAATGAGGTCTCTTGAGTTTCAGTTTAGTTTAGTCCCTTAAGCTCAACACCAGCCTGAAGAGAAAAAGCTACTAGCAAATTTAAAAGGGAGAGAGAGTGTATGAGTATATGCATGAAGGGAGATGTTTGGTAGTGAAGGTGTTTCTCCGAAGAGTGAGTGCCCCCAGAAATGCCTTTTAGAAAGTCTGTGAGAGATCCCGGGGCAGAAGTCCTCCCTCTCCATCCCAAGTGGTGTCCCCAAGCAGGGGATCGGTGACATCTTTCTGCAGCAGCTGTCACATTCCCCTGTGCCGTCAGCTTGCAGAAATTGTGTCCTGTGAGCCTTGGCCTGCGGCAATGTGCTCATGTGCCCTCCAGGCCCAGCACAGGCAAAGGTCAGCTGGCGCCTCCTTTTCCCAAGGCAGACTTGCTCATGGTTTCGCCACCTTGGAGGGCAGTCCTACACCTTCATCTCTGACGGGAGTGACCTGATAGAGGAGAAAGAAAAAAACGCCAGTTGTGTGGCCCCACAAGTTATACGGCACTGTCCAGTAGTTAGACTGCTGCAGGAGTCAATGGAGGTACAAACTCAACCCAGAAGTTTGGGCTGATATAGGGACACATGAACCCAACCGAAGGCATTTTCTTTATAACTGGGCACACACAAATACTGCGTCTGAGACATTATAGATACAAAACCTGGAGGCAGGGGAGGATCTCATTCACAGAGAGCACATTAATGACATCTACATTATACTTTATACCCAACCGTGAGCCTGTTACCGGATCTAAACTTGCTTCACACCTCGTGCTGAGGGCAGGCTCAGATGAGCACCGGCGTCAGGAGGGAGAGGCGGCTTCACCCATAGGCATGACTGTGCCTGTTCCGTCTGAGCCTGCCACCCTCCTGTCCCACGTATCCTCACAGCCGCACCACACAGCCGGTGAAGGCAGCAGGCCTGGGCACGGCATCCTTCTGGGATGCACCCTAGCACTGTGGGCAGCCCAGGCTCCCGGCATGTGGGAAATGCCCAAGGCTGGCCTCAAGCGGGGTAAGTGTAGGTGCTCACGCTCTGAGAGCTCTTGGGCATCAGGCTGGATGCAGAAAGTGAGGGCTGGGGAAGACACCAGCCTCTGTGCCTCGCTAGCAGATGGATAATAATAGACTTTTGGACCAGAAACTGAAAGAACAGTACGGAAATGCTCCTCCCACCAGTCAAATGCCACGTAATTTTAAATGAGTGTTTAGCTGAATGAGGAAGAGATTCTGCCTAGGTTGGGAGATGGTTTGTAAATCCTTTGTTGGATTTTCCAGCTGAGGTTGATATGGGGAAATGGGAAGAGCTGTTAGGTGGGTGGCTGGGGAATAGACAACACAAAACAGTCTGAGGGAAACAAGTAGTGATGCGTCAAGTACTCCCAGAAGACCAGCCTGGCGGCTCTGCCATGTTCAGAGAAGTCTCTGAAACACAGCAGCTCCCAGGGCTGACAAATCCAGGCTAAAACCGGACTTGCTGGTCAACTAGAAAGCAGCCAACTGTCTATTTCACTTTTCTTTTTAAACTCCCCGAATAAGCCATTTTCCACCTTCCTCTGGCTGCTGTTAACCTAGGCTGTGGCACTTTGACAGGTTCTCTGTTTTCTGTCAACAAGATCTCTAATAATTTCTTCCTGAATAACTTTCAGAGCTTCTTTTTTATCATCAGTCAACTTGGACTTCTCTGCAAGCCCAGGGATTGCAGGTCTGCACCTCCCTGTCCTGTTCACTAATGACTTTGGCTTCACCACACTTCAGTTCTTTTCTTATGGCACCATATCCACACACAGCTCCCTAAAATTAACAGGAAGGGACAGGAAACGTGAGGCATCCCATTCCAAATGTAATGAAAGGTTTATAGCCACACTACTCACAAGAATCCAGGAAGGAAATTATGCTGTAAAGATTTTTTGGTACGTGATATAAGAAGTTTTAACAATGTTTCTTCAGAAAAATATAAACAGGAAAGTCGCATAGAACTCTCTCCAGAATAGCCAAATATAATAGAAATATTAGTCAAGACTCCTTGAAGGGAAGGGGGAAGGAAACCATCAAATCTTCCATGTCTCTGAGTTATGATCCAGTGCTTAATGGTAGGAAACGAGAAGCAAATAAACAGGAAAAAGAGGAAGGAGCTGGCAGGGAAAGTGCCCTCGAGAAAGAACAGATTACCCAGAGCAAGTACTCTGAGAGGCTCTGATAGACATCCTTCACAATAGGAGCAGGAAAACGAGTTTGAAGAGGTCTCTTCAAGTAAATCTTGGGTCAAATGAGGGTAATTAGCCATCCATCAACTCTGGTGAAATGTGGCAAAAGGAAAACATTATTGCTTAGTGTAAGTTTGATGACACATTTTCATTGTTTTATTTTTGTAACTGTGCTCCTTTATTGACCATCAGTGTTTATACCTTAACACGTTCTTTTTTCGTCCTTACGTTTTGTCCAGTTACAAAGCAAACCCTGAGTAATCCGAGACGGGAGGGGGCCTCCCAATCCAATTCTTGCTGTGCTTTGCAGCCCAATATGTTTCTTGAAGATATTGACAGGGCGCCAGCATGCACGTCCTTTGACGTGTATGCCTTCCACAGTTTAGGGCTTGGTGGCATAGGGGCTTCCTCCACTGACTGGCAATTGCCAAGAAAGCAATATTATGGGGAAAGTAATCAAAACCAAAGCACGAGTTTGTACTAATGCAGATCTCGTTTCGCAGGCCACTGGGTTAGCTTTTTTTTTTTTTTTTTTTTGCCTATTCTGCTTCTCTTTTCTTTCTCTGAGTCTCACAGGGCTCTCGTGACCATTCTCTCCAGCCCATTTCACTGCAACTTCCTCTAGTCATCCGGAGGTTGCTACTGCTGCCTGCGGATGGATCGTGGATACATTACGCAGCAGTGATCTGTCCTGCGCTCCAACCTCATCAGCCTCAGGGCAGATGATCAGATCAGATCAGATCAGCTGGGGTGGAACCTCAGATTTCCTCTGCCATTGCCAGCCACGGCTTATTTCACCCTCCCTCTGCAGCAATGGAAGACGCTGCCGTTCTCTAGGTGGCTCACCTTTTCTGTGCAAGGGCGTCGTTATGATTCTTCTCCCGTTTTCTTCCCACGCCCACGCTTACAGTGTCATACGCTATTCCTTCCACCAGTGTGATTGAAAGAACCGGTCTTTCCTCTCTGCCACAATGTCTAATATCGTTATCAAGTCATCTTGTCTCACAATTACTGCAACTTCTACCCTCTCTAACCTCTGCAGCAACCACTTCACTCGCTAATAGTTAATCCGAAGGAGGCTGCTAGAACATCGTCCTTTTTTGATCAGCTCCAAGGTTGTAAACGCTTGATCGTGATCTAAAACCTTGACCTCATATTACAACATAAAAGGCACAGAAATGTTTGAGTGCATCGCACAAAGGAGGCGATGTCTTTGTCAAGCCATTATGCATCAGAGGGACGTTAACATCCGTTAGAGGTTATAAGTATTTACAGATCAGTATGTTTAGATAACTCGCAGCCAACAGTCCTGAAAAAACCTGACTGGAGGTCTCCCTTGCTTGTTGATTTTTAATACAACTTAGAGAACTTAAAATCCACACGTCTCAAACGGTGTTCATGTTGCGTTGGTATTCAAATGGCCAGCAGCATAGGACAGATAAGGTAGCCGCAGTCCTAGGCAAACTAATGGAGAAGCTGGTACCGAGTTCAGCCGTTGAGGGCTAAGTGCAGCACACTATGAGTATCATTAGTGCTAGTCAACATGGTTTTATAGTAAAGAGCTTTCTTAAAAAAAATCAATCTGATTTCCATCTTTGAGGAGCTTACAAATCAGACTGATAAAAGCAATCGTGTAGACACCATCAAAGCCCAAGGAGCTTCACGTAGGACTTCAGTGACATTCTGATTTCAAAGCCTGCCTTCTACAATATTCATAATTCCCAGGCGAAGTGAATCAATACAGCCACCAGCCAATCTCCGTGGGCTGTCACGGCGAGGCCTGGCTGTGTTGCGCTATTTCTGTTCAAGCGTTGCTGGTGTCGCTCCTCGGCTCTTCAGCCAGTCCACCGGCGATCGGAAGGAAACCACGGACGGACGCCTGAAGGCAACCGGCAGACCAGCAAGGGGTCTGCGAAGGCCACCCGCAAAGGCCCGTCAGAGGCCGCCTGCAGAGCGGGCTCCGTCAGGCGGGGAAGTTTTGAGCTGGAAGAACTGGAAACACAAAATCTACCCCACGGCAGGGCGGGGAAGGGGGCCGTTTCCCAGATGACCGGCTCGGAAAAGACGGGAGCGGAGAAGAGAGGCGGCAAGCAGCCGGAGAGGCTCCTCAGGGCCTCGGCGAGGAGGACGGCGACGAAGCGGGCCGTCGGCTCCCCTCGGCCCGCCGTCGCCCGCCCGGTCCCGCCGGGGGAGCCGCGGGGGAGGCGGCGGGGGGCTCCGCCGGCCGCCCCGGCCCCCGCCGCCCCTCACACCGTAGCCCCGGCCCCCCCGCCCGGGGCCGGCGGCGCCGCTTGCTCTGAGGCGCCCGACGGCCGCAACCGCCGTCGCCCGTAGCAACGGGGCAGCCCGCGCCCGGCGGCCGGGGGCGGCGCGAGCGGGCGGCGCGGCGGGATGCTCGGCCCTCCCGAGCGGGCGGGCGGGCCGGCGGCATGTCGGGCGGGCCGCGCTGCCCGGTGTGCGCCGAGCCCTGGCTCTCGCCGCGGCTGTTGCCCTGCCTGCACTCGCTGTGCGCGCCCTGCCTGCGGCGCCTGGGCCCGCTGGGGGAGGCGGGCGGGGCCGCCGCCCGCAGCGTCCTCTGCCCGGTGTGCGACGCCGAGGTGGCGCTGCCGCCCGGCGGCGTCGGCCAGCTCACCCCCGACTACCTGGCACCGAGCGGCGGCGGGGCGGCGGCGGGCTGCGACCTCTGCCCCGACGGGGCGGCCGCGGGGCGCTGCCTGACCTGCGGGGCCCGCCTCTGCCTCTTCTGCTGCCAGGCCCACAGGTGAGGCGGCGGCGAGGCCCTCGGGCTGCTGGAGGGGCAGCGGCGGGGGGTGTGTGGGGGTGTGTGGGTGTGTGGGTGGGTGCAGCCGTCCTCCGGTTTCTTCAGTCCCTATCAGGTTTTTATCCTCCCCGGATGATGCTCTCTACCCAGGTGGGGACCGGCAAGCTGGTAGCGGCGTGTCGGTCGGCCCTGTTCGGGTGAGGTCATTAAGTCCCAAATCAGACCACCCGTTGCCCCTGGCAGTGGTGTCCGCTTGCTGGCTGGCGTCGGGGTTTAGCGTCGCCGGGCGGGGAGGCTGGCGGCCCTCCGACGGGCATTGGGTGCAGGCAGAGTACTAGCAGGACAAGAGCCTCCCGTGTCACGCTGTCCCGCTTTGGAGAAGGCGCGTCTCCCAAGGGAAGATGGGGCAGTTAAGCTGCTGGTCTGTCTCTCTCCACCGCCGCCACCTTTTTTCTGTGTGTATGCGCAAAGGCGCCCTTAGGTGAAGCGAAACAAGGTAAGTGGAAGTCCTGACACCAGCCTGCCTACTGTGGTTGCTACCTCCTGATGATGGACCCGTGTGCTTGCCTTTCAACTGTTGTGTCCATGTATCTTGTGTGCGTTTTCAGCGTTTCTGTGAGGCCGGGAGCCTACAGCAGTGACACTGTTGCTCTGCAGTGTGCCTGATGTTGCGGGGTTTAGTTCTGTTGGAATACGGGAAAAGTGAAGATGTGACAGCAGAAGAGAGCTGTGTGCCTCAGAGAGGGTCACGTCAGTAAGGCAGGAGGAAGAGGTGACTGCAACAGGGGTAGGAGCTGAAGAGGAGGCAGCCGCAGTGGCCTGTCAGCAGGGCAGAGGACAGGCAGCACTGGAAGAAAAGTGATAGGAAGTCTGAATGGCCTTCTGCAGCAAGGAGGTGACAGGCAGGGTCAGAAAAACACCCAGTGATGTTGTCCCAAGAATCGGTGTTCTTTCACATGGTGTGCAAAAGCCAATCAACACACAGAGCCGAGAAGTTTATTTCCTGTTTGCACAAAGATGGGTGCTAGGTGGTAACTGCACAAAGCTAGCACAGCCGGTCAAAACCGCAGTAGGTATTTGTACAGTTAAATGTGTTAGTAACTCCTAATATCTACGCCCCCCAGCCAGTCATTGGTTGGTTTCTTTCCTACTTCAACTTCAAGGCACAGCTCCTTCTAAATTCATTACGCATGCTGGGAGATTAAGGGGTTTATTTGAGTAGGGGGCTTTCTCTAGTTAGGAGGTGTGGTTTTCATGTTATAATGAGATAGTTCGACCTCAGGGCACCAGTTTTGGAAATTTTTCTGGTTCTGCTGAGCCGGTATGTAAACAATACTGATCTTCAAGGATGTATGTCAGTTATTTTTAAAAACTTTCATCCTTCCTTCCTGAGGTCTCTGGAGAGTTAATTATCTCAGTACACTTTATCTTAAAGTAAACAATGTCAACATCACCTTAAACAATCAGTCGTCAATTCCCCCTTTGAGACTTTGATAGAAAAGACTTTCCAGTCTTTTTTCTATCAGTCTCGTATGATTTTCTCATACACTGCTTTTCCCGCTACTGAGCAACACTTCCAAATATATTGAATCATTACATAAATGCACACAAAAATCAACAATACTGTAACTATTACCGCAATTGGTTTCTTAATCCACAAATTTAGATCTGGGAACCAGGAAGTTAACCATTTCCAAGTTTCTTCAAATCCAAGAGAAGTGTCATCCTTTTGGATTCCATGTAGCATTCTTGTTTGTTTCCAAATTTCTTCTAGGTCTCTCGTAAATCTTCTGTTCTGATCCACATAAACACAGCAGCTAGTACTTAAGACCGTGCACACTCCTCCTTTGGAGGTTAATAGCATATCTAATGCCATCCTATTCTGCAAAGTCATCTCTGCTAGTTGATTAATTTCTTCTTGCAAGGCAGATAGTCTCACTTCCTATCTTTTCAACAGCTGCAGAAATGTTTATTATGGCTTTCTCTATTACAGTAACTCCTAACCAGGGTAGGAACCACCTTGCGAGTGAATGAAATGCTGTTGGTCTGTCTGTTAAGGGGTTATGGCCCCGCTTGTGTCTCCGTAAATAGGTTCGTACCCATCCTGAATTGATTTGATTCACCACTGTTATATTTGGGACTGTTGCTCCTAGGGTACAAGTTCCTGACCACCTTTTGGGAAGAACTTTCCTGGCCCTTTTCCCACAAATCCAGTACCATCCCTGACCTTCGGGAACTGGCCAAGAGGAAACTTTCCCACTTACAACAGGAGCCAGCACATTAATGGTGTGGTTACACCATGTATGATTTCCTACAAAGGTACTTCCTAACTCACAGTCCAACTTATCAGTACCCTTGGGTGGATTGCTCCTTTGTATACATGTACAATATTTCTCCTGTATATCTGTTTCTCATTCTTGTTCTTCTAATTCTTTACTATCATCAAAGGTAGTGTTCCTCCACAAATTGGTCTGGCTTATATCAGCAGGTATAGGAATTCCAATTAATGGTATCCCTTTTCTTGAATGCTCCAGGAAATGCATGCAGACCCAGCAATTTGATTTATTTGCAATTTGAACAGTTTTTTGTAGTAGTTCAAAATGCACATTCCTTTCCCACGGATTTCCTGCTTCCTAGAATTGCCTGGTATCCTAGAATTGCCAAATCTTATGCATAAGCAACAGAGGAGTAACACCCCCCACTTAGATCCTTCATTTCTTATTTTCAAGAAACCAACATACTTACAAAGGTAAACAAAGAGAAGCATGCCTATTACCAAGATAAAGCAACACAAAAGTATAAATCCTTGAACACAGTCTAATTCAATGTATGACTCTCTGGAATTCCAGGTGCAATTCATCGAGATTTAGAAGTTTTTCATTTTAGAGGTCCTGTTTCCTCAGAAGTCCATTTCTCTTCTTTCTCAGGTGCTTTCTTCACCCATGTATAATGAATCCACGAGTCTATGCCTTTCCCTTTTATGGCGGTATTAGTAGTGAGTAGGACCAAATAAGGTTCTTTCCACTTTTCTTTCAGTGGTTTGTCTTTCCATGTGCAAATATATACGTCGTCGCCAAGGCTGAATTCATGCACAGGTGAATCCAGGGCAAAGGGGTTCATAGATTGATACCTATGTAGGGATGATAAAGTTTGTGATAATGACAACAAATAATCAACTAATATTCATTCTCCCTTCATGTGCATTTGATCCTCTTTCTCCGTTATCAGATTTGCTGGATATGGTTTTCCGTATAAAATTTTAAGAGGGCTTACTCCCTCCCTTACTCTGGGGGTAATTCTAATTCTCATTAAAGCTATTGGTAGGACATCAGTCCACTTCATGTGAGTTTCCTGACAAAGTTTCGCCAATTGTCCTTTTAAAGTTTGATTCATCCTTTCTATTTTCCCACTTGACTGAGGGTCTCCAGGGAGTACGTAAGTTCCATTGTATCTGTAGGAATTTAGATATCCTCTGGACTATCTCAGTGATGAAGTGAGGCCCATTATCTGATTATATTCATTCTGGGACCCCAAATCTTTAAGTAGAATCTTAACTACTTCCTTAGACGTATCGGTGCGACACGGGAACGCTTCAGGCCACCTGAAGAATGTATCCACTAAAAATGTGTCCGCTAAAACCAGGAGGTACTTAAACTGGTTACTCTTTGGTAATTCAGTAAAATCCATTTGCTATTTTTCTTCCGGAGTTTGACCTTGCTTTACTTTCCCTAGTGGAGGCTTTCTTTTGATTTTAGGATTATTCTGACAACAGTACTGACATCGTCGTACAGTTATATCAGCTTGCTTCTGCGTTTCTGGTCCTATTGCATATCTTTTAACACTAGCAACCAAGGTGTCTGCTCCCATACGAGACTCATTGTGTGTTTTCTTTAATGTTTCTCTTACCATTGGTGTAGTGATCAATGCCTGACTGTCTTTCGTTACCCACCAGCCTTCTGACGATTTAATACGTTGTAATTGGTTGGCTAAATGATTGTCCTTTTCAGAGTATCTTGGAGGTTGCCATTGAAAGTCTTTCACTGGTATCAATGATCCAACCGCCAGTTTTTCCTTTGCAACTCTCTTTGCTGCTTCATCTGCTTTTTGATTGCCCTTAATTATTTTGGTCTGTCCCTTTTGATGAGCTTTGCAATGTATAACAGCAACTTCCCTTGGCTTTAGCACGGCCTGTAATAATTTCAAAATCTCTGCTCCATACTTATAGGGGTTCCTTGGGAGGATAATAGTCTGTGTTCCTTCCAAATTGCTCCATGTGCGTGTAACAGCCCAAAGGCATATTTAGAGTCTGTGTATATATTTACTCTTTTCCCTTCAGATAATTGTAAGGCACGGGTTAACGCTATAATTTCAGCCTTTTGGGCGGAGGTATTAGACATTAGTGCCTGAGTTTCGATTTCCTCCTGTAAAGTGACCACTGCATATCCAGCTCTCCGTTCTCTGTCTACCATAAAACTGCTTCCATCTGTATATAATTCAAGCTGAGGGTCAGTCAAGGGCTCATCTTTTAGGTCAGGTCATCTGGCATATACTTGTTCCATTACATGTAGGCAATCGTGTTACGATGTTTTCTCATCATTTACTGGTAGCAAGGTGGCTGGATTCAAGGTTGTAGTTACCTTGAGAACAACATAATCTTGTTTGATTGGCACGGCCTGATATTGGGCCAATCTACTTGGGGAAATCCAATGGTGCCCTTTCTCTTCGAGCACGGTGGTTACTGCATGTGGTACAAATATGGTAATAGGTTGTCCTAAAGTTAATTTCCAAGCTTCTTTTACCAATAGTACCGCTGTGGCTACTGCCCTTAGACATGCAGGCCATCCTCTGCTCACTTCATCTAACTGTTTGGAGAAATACGCCACTGGACTTTTCCAGTCTCCTAAGGTCTGGGTCAACACTCCCACTGCCACTTGCTTTCTTTCATGCACATACAGAGCCAAAGGCTTATTCAGGTTGGGTAGGCCTAAGGCTGGGGCTTTCATCTATTCTCTTTCTATAGTGTCGAATCCCACGTGACACGCTGGAGTCCATTCTAAAATTTCTTCAGGTCCCTTGATTGCCTCATAGAATGGTTTGACAATCAAGCTGAAATTGAGCATCCAGAGTCTACACCATCCAGCCATTCCTCAAAATCCTCACAGCTTCTTTTTAGTTTTAGGTGGGGCTGTCTAACAGATCGCTTCTTTCCTTTCCAGTCCCAATTTTCTTGTCCCTTGCAATATTTTGAACCCAAATATGTTACAGTAGCCTGCACTAGTTATGCTTTCTTCTGAGACACTTGATATCCCAGTAATCCCAAGAAATTTAATACGTCTATAGTTGAAGCCTTACATTCTTTCTTAGTTTCTGCCCCAAGCAAAGTATCACCTACATACTGAAGTAGAGTAATGGAAGGGTTCTTACCTTGCCATTTTTCCAACTCTTTAGCCAGTGCATTACCAAATAATGTTGGACTGTTCTTAAACCCTCGTGGCAACACTGTCCAGCAAAGTTGTGTTCTTCTTCTGGTAGTTGGGTCTTCCCATTCAAAAGTGAATATCTTCTGACTTTATTCTTCCACTGGAATACAGAAAAAGGCATCTTTGAGATCCGATACTGTAAAATACACACAAGTCTTAGGTATCGTAGGCAGTAGACCAGATCCAGTACAGGTCTGGTACTACCGGGTGTACATCAGTTGTGATTTTATTAACCTCTCTCAAATCCTGTGCCAATCAGTGCTCTTGAGTTTGAGGTTTCTTAATGGGCAAAATCAGAGTATTATATTCAGATTGACATTCCCGTAACAACCCGTACTGCAAGAAAGTGTTAATTAGTGGTTCTAGACCCATTTTAGCCTCCATCTTCAGGGGATGTTGTTTCTTTCTTACCAGTTGGACCCCTGGTTTTAACTCAACTTTTACTGGGATTACATTTCTTGCTTTTCCAGGCTTGTCAGAGGCCCATACTGTCAGTATTACTGCATCTAGGATTTCTTCGGGGATGGTCGCTCCATTTCCAACTTGTTCATCTGTTTTAATTAACACGTATTGGTGCCTTTTATTTCTCTTGTTTTCCTTGCATTCTTGTAGTCAAACTGATTCACTGGAAAACAGACATAACTGGGCCTTCCACACCGTTTCTTCCGGTACATGTAACTGAATAGCCTTGTCAGAGAAAGTCAGTTGAGCTCTAAGTTTACATAATAGGTCTTGTCCCAGTAGCGGGAGGGGGCATTCTGGCATATATAGAAATTCAAGAGTCAGTTGAGTATTCCCAATTGTGCATTCCATGGGTTTCATAAATGGCCTTAAGGTCTGCTTTCCCATGACCCCAATAACCGATGCCTGTATTTTACTTAATTGTCCCTTACAGTTAGTAACTACTGAGTGGGTTACCCCACTGTCTACTGAAAAATCTGTAACTTCTTTCCCCAGCTTTACTGGAACCAGGGGGTAATCTGGTGAGATTCTTATACTCTCCCCTGGTCCTCTTCATTCTGTATCAGAAGTTTCTAACATGATCAAATTGGGGTTTGTGTCCAGTTCTGGCCCCCCTTTCCTACGGTTACCTCTGCCGGTTCGTTCTCCCTTGCAGTAAGCACACTGATTAGGGCCTAATGGAGTCCGATTTAAGGGGCTGATCCCTAGTCCTCATCCCTTTCCGGTCCATCTACCTCTTTCCCTGTCTCTGTTTTGTCCTCTTCCCTCCTTCTATTTGAACCTTCAGTAACTGCAGCAGCCAAAAGTGAGGCCTGCAGTTTCAGTCCCTTCGGTTTTTCTTTAAGCCTCTCTCTTTTCTCCTTTTCTTCTCTATTGTTATAAACCTTATATGCTATTTCTATTAGTTGAGATATGGACATTCGCCTGCATCATCCACCCGGTGTAACTTTTTTCCTTATATCCGAGGCTGAATGTCCTGTAAACAACATATTATAAATTTTCCTGTTGGCCTCATCGCCTGGGTCTGGGTCAGTCCATCTATGGGTGGCTTCACATAAAAGGCTCATAAAAGGCTGACGGATTTTCTTTGGGTTCCTGCCTAACTTCGTATAACTTAGATACATTTTTCGGTTTGTAGGGGCCCATGTTGGACCCCATATAGAATCAACTGTTGGTATTGTTTTAAGATTGTTGTCTCAGCTCCTCTGTTAGGGTCCCAATCCAGATCTGGTTTTGGCATACAATCATCTACATTCCCATCTGGATTCCTTCTTTCCCTTTCCTCCTTGGGCCTTTTCAATACCATTCGTCTTTCTTCTGTTGTAAAGAAAGTGTTCAGCATAGCCTGTACCTCTCCCCAGTTGGGATTATGAGTTAGCATTATAGTTTCCAACAGTTGATACATTCCTTCTACATTATCTTGATATGATCCCACTGACTGTTTCCAATTGAGTAAGTCTGACATTGTGAATGGGACGTGGACAAATACGGTTTGTCCCTCTATTCCTACAGCCTGTCTCAGAGGAGTTTGTTGTTGGCCCCTCATCCTTCCTGAGATCGGGCTAAAACTTTCACTACCTCCTCTGTGATTTACAGGTTCATCAGAATTACTATTCTCATTTCTTCTCTGGAGTCTCCCCCTACCTCTCACTAATTCATTTGATACCTGCTTTGGAAGTAATAGCTGTACGTCCTCAGCTTCTTCACCCTCCTTGACACATCTTTTCCCTTTTACGTGCTCTGTGCAACAACCTTCTTTCTTTCCCTTTTTACTATTACTTTCAGCAAGTTCAAACATTCCATCCGTATCATGTTCAACAATTTACACTTTTTACGAGTATCAAGATCACGCCTCAAAATTAAAAACAGATCGACATACATAACTTCATCCCATTTATCTCTTCTTCTACAAAACAACATTAACTGTAAAATAGTGTCATAATTCCATGATCCATTCTCTGGCCATTTTTCTCCATCATCCAATTCATACATTGGCCACCATTGAGCACAATAAGCTTTTAATTTATCGTTTTTCAGGGGACCCCCTGCAAACTTTTTCCAATTTTTCAGGATGCATCCTAAGGGAGTACACAGGGGTACTTGGTTGAGGTAGCTGTTCCCATATTATTTCCTAGGAAAAACCTTTTAATCCACTTAAGGCTTCATATATCCCTGATTCACTCAGCTCTGACCCCCTTGTCAGTAAAGATAAAGGACCTTTTCCTTTATCATGCGTCTACGTGAATTTCATTCCAACCCCTCATGTCCAAGAAGCCTGCTGAGCTCCTGCTTGCAGGCCTCCTCCGGTGTGTCTTATGCAGAGCAATTTCCCAAAACGGCTACTCACCTCAGTAAACCCTGTCTCCCCCTGAGAATATCTCACATGGGTGTTGCTTGGCGTCCGTCAGTAGAGAAGAACCAGTGGATTCCCTGAGCAAATGGTCGGGTATGTGCTGGAGTCCCTCCCGGTCCCATCTCCCATCTGGAACAGCAGGACAATCCAGGCAAGGCTTGTACTAGCAGTCCCATCTGGGTCGCCAGAAACTGTTGTCCCAAAAATCAGGGTTCTTTCACCCGGCGTGAAAAGATCACATCTGATTAAATCAGCTCAGCCTGTTCCCTCCACGTTTGCTCCTCCTTTCCACCTGATTAGCAAGTTCTTTCCCCAGAAAGAACTGAGGCATATTCCTTGCTGCCCTGCCCCCCTGCAGATACTGGTGCCTGTGGTAAAATGGCTTAGACTCTCAGTTACCTTTCCAGTCGGGGCTGTAATTTTGAGCATACCATTCTGATTAGCTAATGCCTCATACCCCATGCAAGCTGCTGAAGAGTGATAAACTGAGATCTTGAATAGCAGCCTGCCGCACTGACAGAAATAACTGCAGAAGGTGTAAAGCAGTAGAAAATTTGTCCCGATGGCCTGCTTCCTACCTAATTTACTGATATAATTTTTGCACCCCACTAGCATCTGCAGGCTTGCACCTGGTTTAGTTGATGGCAGAGCAGAACAAGGGCCAAGGAAAACCATTTTGAAATGATTTCCTGGTACGTAGGGAAGATTTCTAAGGATCTGAGAGCCACTGTTGTGTTCCTTGCAATAAGTGAGAGAGGTCTTAGATTGAAGTCAGGGAAGTGTGAAGTTGAAGGGTGTTATGCAAGTGATGCTAGAAGGCTTTGAAAATGTGCTGGACCCAAGGGAGATTAGTGGGAAGCGAAAGGAGTAGTGTAAGGGCCATGTCCTGCCCTGTGATGACATTGCTTTGTGTTGTCAGAACAACTCTACAGAGCTTGGTCCTTGGACTATTTCTTTGCTTATGGCTTGGAGCTCCCATCGCAGCCACCAAAAGTCATTAGTGCAGGAGACAAGGAAGGAGAGAAGGCTTTTACATCCAGCTCAATAACTAGCTCCCAGTGTCCAAAATAGCATAAAATGGAAATATTCTAGTGCTGCCCTGTGACGTGGTGGATGGCTGGGTCCTAACAGGTTCTTTGTGTGCCATTCTTGGTCTCATCTGAGCAGGACTTAACCTGGTGGCCAGAAGGAAATGGAGTTTGACTTCTGGAATATTAAATGTTTTACCATAGACTGTCTTCTGGCAGCGGCCTGAACTAGATTTTCCCCTAAGGGATATTAGAGCTCATTTGCCTCAGCGAATTTAAAGCTGGTGAAAATCATTGAGCCTGGCACCTCCTGTTCCTCTCCAGAGGTGACTGTTGGTGAGCAGTACTGTTTTGAGACACCTCCTGCCAGCTCTCGCTTTGCAAGGCTCACCACCCTTCTGCTGCCTTTGTCGCAGCGGGCTCTGGGGGTAATTGCAACTATCCCACTTCTGTCAGGCCCCATGAAGGGGCTGCTGGTAGTAGCAGCCTGGCAGCCCATTCCCCAGTCTGTGTGGCCATGATGGGGCACACGATTCTTGTGTCTGAAAATAGCGTTCACAGCATGCGGGGAGCCTGAGAGCAGCCTCTAATGAGCTGCTTGCAGATGCTGTCCTCTTTTGTGTGGAGCCTTGTCCTCAGGAGACTGCAAGTCCCGTTGTGCAGAGTGAATTTCAGTGGAGACAGGAGGGAGCGGCGTGCACTGTGACTTGCAGTCTGCACAGACTGGCCTTCACAAAGGGTCTCGGATGTTTACATTTCATATCCAACATGCACGAAGTGACGCGTGGTTGCTCCCTTCTAGGAGACAGAAGAAGACGGCCTCTCATGCCGTGACAGAACTGGAGAACACCAAGGACTGCAGCCAGGCCGGGAAGCCTCTCTTCTGCCCTTCCCATCCCACAGAAGAGCTAAGGCTGTTCTGCGAGCAGTGTGACCAGCCTGTGTGCCGGGATTGCGTTGTAGACAGGCACCGGCAGCACCCCTATGACTTCACTGGCAATGTCATCCACAGGCATGGGGACATCCTGCGGGAGCTGCTGAAAAGCACCCAACAACACATGGGTACCCTAGAGGATGTGCTGGGTCAGATTGATGTCATGGACAGCGCCGTCTGCAGCCGTGCAGACGCCGTGGCCACAGACATACGTCTGTTTGCCAGTGGGTATGTGAAGGCAATTGAAGAGCACCGGGACCGGCTGCTGAAGCAGCTGGAGGACCTGAAGGTGCAGAAGGAAAACCTGCTGCACTTGCAGAAGGCCCAGCTGCAGCAGCTGCTGCTGGACATGAGGACAGGCGTGGAGTTCACGGAGCGCTTGCTGACGAGCGGCTCAGACCTCGAGATCCTCATCACCAAAGGGGTGGTGGCGAGCCGGCTGGCAAAGCTGAACAGCACTGCTTACAACACTCACCCCAGCGTGGATGACGGGATCCACTTCTCTCCCCAGGAGAGAGCAGGGCAGTGTTGTGGATATGAAGTTTTTGGGGCCATTCTCAACAAAGTGGTTGATCCAGCCAGATGCACCCTGCACGGGGAAGGTAATGGGGTGCTGTACAACAGCTGAATGGGAACGCGCTGCTTCCTGAAGTCACCTCTCCCGTTCTCTGTACCCACATGGTGTGCGGCTTAGGGCGCTGTTGGCTCTCTGCTCTCCGGGCACTGACTAGGGGCGGAGGGGTATGGCAGGGTAGAGCCCTGCCAGAGGTTGAATTACTTGCTGAGGGCCTATGGGAGCTGTGCTGGGCAGGGAGACAGAGAGGTATCCCCAGCCAAATGTGACAGGGTGCTGGAGCTGCCCTCCGCAACATCACTGACCTCAGCATGGGGTGAAGTGTGAGGAGAGCAACCCATAGGCCAAAGACCACAGCTTACTCAGGGGATGGCGCCTGCAGTGGCAGGATGTGATGCTCGCCCGGTGGCCCCATCTCCTCTGTGGCTGAGCAAGTTTCCCTTGCAGCTTCTGCTGAGACTGCCATGGGAATAACTGGCATAGATGGTTTCATGGACGTTTGCTTATTGACGACTTGGAATAGGGCCAGCAAACAGATAACATTCAGCCCAGCCCACAGAGTGCAGCCACCTCTGGACAGTAACGGCCTGTGCAGGGCAGATGAGACAGACCCAGGGTTCATTCGATCCTTTCCATGCCAAACTGTAAGTGCTGAAGTCTCTGGGGCTCCGCACTGCACAGTGTGCTGTTCCTTCTCCCTCCTGGTTGCATGGTGCACCTTGAGGCCTTCTGGGAGGATGCCAGCTGGGCTCAGAGGGGCAGGCAGGAAGACCACCCTGGTCCATGCAGACCTCCGGGCTAAGCCTGCCCAACATCTCCCAGCGCCTATGGCTGTCCACTCTGTCTTGGTCCTCAGTGATATCTTTACTTTTCCCTGTGGGTGGAAGGAGCTGTACACCCACCCCAGCAGCAGAGCCCTGGCTGTGCCTGATGGGACTGCAACGCTGCAAAATAGGTGGGAGGCAGCAGTCATGGCTGGTGTGAGTCCTTTCTGCTCCTGTTTCTCTGCCTTACAGATCTCCACAGGGCCCAACAGAACCAGCTGACTGGCTTTACCCTGCTCTGCAATGACACCACAGGGGAGCGGATGGGGCGAGGAGGAGAGGCCGTGCGGGTCACCATCACCCACAAGGACAAGAAGGACTGGTGGGTATTTCACGCTGGGTTTGCCTTTCTGCCTCACTTACCCTGGCTCCCTCCTTGTTTGGGCAGGTGGGAGGACATGCTTCAGCATGTGGCTCAGAATCTGTACGGGAAAAGGCACTACTGTTCTTCCCACCAGTATAGCAGTGCTTCCTACTGGTTGTATTTGGCTGTGTGGAGCTTGACAGTGTCGTATTGTCAGATTTGTATTGACTCCTTGAGTGATTTGGGACTTCTTAAAGGATTCAGCTCTCAGTGGGTGTTACACATCGTCAGTGAGCTGTTGCTCCTTCCCACCCCTACCAGTAGACACCCAGGGCTCCTGCTTTTGTTAACACCTAACGAGCATCAAACTGAGCAACCCCAGAATGACCGTCCCAAGTCAGACAGACAGTCCACCAAGCCCAGGAGCCTCTGACAGTGCCTAGTTCATGTTCCGGAGAAAGAATCTGTCGGGACTTCATCAGGCTTTCTCACGTAGTCGCAATGTTGAGCACTTTAACACCTTTGGAGGTTTTCTGGCATAAGCGGGGAAGACCACACTTAAGCTCCTAAGTGTTTCCACAATGAAAATTACCCGCCAGAAAAAATTATTTTGTAACTGTTTCCTGGGCATGCTTGTTACTAAAAGGCAGCCAGGCACAAATGCAGAACTAACTCCGGGGTCGGTTCTTAAGAAAAACATCTATTCTGTTTGATAGTACATACAGTGTAGCTGGAGCAAGATGCCGGTGTAACCAGGATGTTGGTGGGATGATGACCTGATTAAGACAGGGACAGGATGCTAAAACTCCTTGCTATGGGGAAGTGTTGACATGGCATACAGAAACAGTGCTGGCTGCACAGATGCTTATCAGTAGAGCATCATTGCTGAAGAATATCGTTCCAAGGTACCTTCCTTCCTTAGGTGCACATCCGACGTGAGGATTATGTGGATTTTGCTTGGTGGGGTAGAGGTCGCTGTGGCCACATTAACTCAGTTTCTTGTTGTTGTGCGTATGCAGTTGCTACATCCGTTGCTGGAAGCTGTCTGGCTTTGGGTTGAGGCACAGCAGCTACAGAAGAGCATGAAGTCCATGACAGGAAATTATGTAGGCAGCCGTACTGATGTGAAGTGGGGGGTGGGGGCCTGCAAATCTGGAAGATTATAAACTTTCATGTTGTGGGGCACAAAAGACTAATTAGTGGGGATTAGGAAGAACACCTTCCTCTTTGCAGAGCTGCCTGATAATTGTCTGTGGAAAGCTCTTTCCATCTTTCTGTGAGGCAGGCAGTCAGTCCCTCAGTAACTAGCTGATGCTTTCTCCCTGGCACTCTGTCCACCTTGTGAAACCCAATGAGCTTCACTTTGGAAAGGGAGAGTTTACCAGCTGGGACCTAGAACACTGAAGAGAAGAGTTGGGGTCAATGCATTTGGGACAGCAACTGAAGTGATTCAAACCTGCCCTGTTTATGTCCTGTCTTATTCATGGGCTCTTCTGGAGGTAACTGCTCTCTGAAGCTGTGAATTTACCCCATTTCTGAGGGCTCTTATCTGACGGGATAATCTGACCTGCAAGTGTGCTGTCTGCCATCTTCTGCTCTTTCAGCACTCAGGGTTGCTACAAATCCTTGCAGTGCAGCTAGTTTTGTGTGACTTCCTTTGTATGGCTATTGCAGCTCCCGGCAGCAGGTGTGTGTGAAAGCTACTCAGTGCTTGAGCATTGCTCATGCATCCTGTTAAGCTCGCTTGAGACCCACAGCTGCTGAACAAGCTTGAGGATAAGGAACCAACTGCAAATCTAGGCCAAACAGTCGTTCATGTGTAGAGCAACTTTCTGCCAGTCACTGACCTCTTGGACTTCTTTCTGTTCGTAGTGCAGTCAAGCCAACAGTGTGTGATAACGGTGATGGGACCTACCACATTTCCTACAGCCCTGAGGAGCCAGGCTTGTATGCTGTCTGCGTCTGTGTGAAAGGGCAGCATGTACAGGTAGCATTTCTCGTTTCTCTTGCGCTGTTGCTTCTTTACATGCTTTTCTTTCCTAAGTATTTGCTTTAAATCTTTCTAAGGATTACCTCTACCACTTAGTGGTTTCAGACTGGGTTTAGTGGACTGTGACTGACAGAACCACCCAGTTGGTTTTTGAAAATGCAGACACAACATCTGATAGCATCCACTGCAGCAATCTCTCTGCTTGCTTGTCTTCTGCAGGGCTCTCCATTCACTCTGATGGTGAAAAACAAGTTCCGTGAGCACCAAGGTGTGTTTCACTGCTGCACGTTCTGCTCAAGTGGAGGGCAGAAAGCTGCTCGCTGTGCCTGTGGGGGGACTATGCCAGGTGAGTGCTTAGCTTTCCCCATGCTGCTGGCATCAGGAAGGTTTGTTGCATTTGCTCCTCCCTGGTGTAGATAGCTGTGAGTAGATACTCCAGCGCAACTCCTGCCTTGCACATGCACCAAGCCTGTGACAACCTGTGTGTACGTATCTTCTGGTAGGATGGGACTGTAGCAGTGAGAAATGCAGCAGGACATGCTAAGGGTCTTTGCAGCACACCCCATAGACAGAGACCTGAGCCAACTCTGCAGGAGGTGGGGCAGGCCAGCTCTGTCTTTCAGCCCTTCTCAGTGAGCTGCATCTATGCTGTTCCTGTTCCGGTGCTGACAGATTGGGAGCTTCTGGGCTGTGTCACACAGGGCCCAATCCTGTCCTATAGAGAAGCCTCACTCCTCATTTAGGATGAGAGTTCAACTCCTTTATTTGTCTAATCCCAACCAGCCCAGCTTTCCTGTCCTTGACCTGCATGCATCACTGTGTTTTGCATGTTTTAGTATAGAACCAGCATCTTCCTTTTTCTGTGCTTGATCTGTATCTAGCTCTGGCCATATCCACAGTGGCTGGCACGGGGTTCTGCAGGCCTGTGTCTTGCATTACTCAATGGGCAAGGGGGCGGAAATCTTCAGCTTCCCTCAGCGACTGGAATGGGGAGGTCCCCTTCGGTTGTTCTCCTTTCTTTATGGAGCCCTGGCAATTTTGGCCTTGAATAAGCTGTGTTCTCATCAGCACGTGCTTCCCTGTCTCAGACAAGTCCTGGGGCTGAAGCACTTTCTGAAAGCCTCTGACACACTGGGATTTTCTGGCCCGCTTTTGGTTCAGCTGATGGTGCCTCTTCTCTTGCAGGTGGGTACCAAGGCTGTGGCCATGGACACAAAGGTCACCCTGGCTGCCCCCACTGGTCGTGCTGTGGACAAGTGAAGGAGAGCTCAGAGTGTTTGGGTGGGCCACCCAGCGACGCCTCGCAGAGGAGTTTGCTCAGGACAGTGGTGCTCTGAGCAGCCAGGTGAGCCCCTGCAAGCCCAGGGCACTGCTGCTGGCTGCTGCATGGGCACAAACCACAAGGATCTCTGCGATCACTGCACAGCCTCGCTGCCAGAAAACAACGTGATGGGTGTGAACTGAGAAAGAGGAATGAGGGAAAATAAAATTGTGCCTTATATTCCACCCGGGGCTGTGTATGCAAAGTTGTTTTGTGCCTGAACAGGAGCAAACACTGGGCATTGTACTGGTGCCTACAGTTTCAAGGACTCGAGGCCTGTGGGGTCAGGCTCTAAGGGGAAACTCAGTCTGAGCAGGTACCTCACAGGAGGGTCAAGATGTGTCTCATTCTGCAGGATCGACAATCTCTGCTGTCCTTGAAGAGGCCAAAGCTGCTTGTTGGGGCACATTCCAAAAGGTTTGTGTTCATGCCTTGGAAAGGCTTGGCAGCCTAAATATGGCTTCTGCCTCTGCATCAGATATGCAGCTGGATTCTGGCCTTGGCTGTGCGCATACAGCACAGTCACACTCCTGGGAGCTGCTGTTGTATTTGCAACTCTTATATTTTCTCCAAGTGAGCTGTAGTCTCATTACACCCTCCCTGCAAAGTAAGAGCAAGATGAGTTAATAATATATCTGAAGGAAATCCAAGGAAAACCCATGGCACTGACAGGAACAGGAATTAGAATGTCATTCACCCAGTCTGTATGTTCTCCATGGAGATGGTGTGGGACATAGCGCTGCTGGGGGTGATATGGGAGCCAGGAGAGCACCCAGCTCACCAAGGGAAGATTTGGGGACAGTCTGAGCATCAGTAGGAGCCATAGGAGCAGGTTTGCAGGTGTCCTGAACTGGGGCAACTAGGGAAGAGCAGCAGAAGGAGGCAGAATACAGCAAAACTCCTGGATTTGGCTTGTGTAGTCTTGGCAAGGCTCTGTTTTTAGAAGGAGGGCTTGTCTCATTTTCCACAGGGGAGCGGGGGTTGTATCTTCTGGGCTTGTATGCACACTGCCAACCCATAGCTGGGCTAATGGCATCTATGAGGAGGAGGAAGAAGCGCTTTCCTGGAAGGGCAACTGCTAACCTGCCGATTGCTGCCTGCCGCTTGCCTGGGTGAAGCAGGCACCCTGGATACCTTCTTGAACAAGACACACTTGTGTCATTGAGACTGGGAACGCTACTGCCCTGGGGGTAACCTTGCTAGGAGGTGTGTGTTGCCAGGGGCTTGTAATACTGCCTGGGGAGCTGGGGTGGGAACAAAGGTCTGGCTGTTGGTCATTTGGGGAGAGGAATGCTGCTCCAGTGTCAACAGTAAGGACTGGTTCTTGCTTCCTGGCTGACGATAGCTGGCTTGTAAATAGTAGAAACCCATGCTGTCTGTTTGCTTGCTCAGACCTAGAAGACTCTCATTTGCTGTTCATGCCTCTTACAAAGCCAGTTCTGGAACCTCTTATTCCCAGCAAAGGAGATAGATATCCTTATGCAAATGCTGTTTATAGCTTTCCATTAATCATCCAGAAAGGGCTGTCAAACAAATGGGAGAAGGCAGTTTAAATCTCCAAGTTAGGCAATTTAAATCTCCAAGTTGCTGACTCTGAAATTTCAAAGTGAAAGTTTAATTTGAGTTAACCTTAGTGGAACAAACAGTAACTCATTCTTGTCCTTGCTATGTGCAGAGTCAGTGCTCAGTACAGAATGTGATGTAAAACAAAATGCCTCATTTTCTGTGTCTTTCTATTTCTTGCTCCCCAGCCCCTACTTGCGCGCTGTTTCTTCTCGGAGCTTCCATGCTGTGTTGCAGAGGGAACACGTAAGGACAGCACTACCTGCCAGGCACATAATTTCTGTCTAAAAACATCTTAGTCCTCTCAGACAGAGGAATGTGTTTTCTCTTTGTGTTAGGCATCCCTTACACACCCTGTCGCTGATTTGCCAAGAAGCTGTTCGTGAGAATTACACCAGCAAACATAGAAACCTTCAGGGAACTGCAATCAGCTTGGGCTGAGCTCTATGTTTGACATGGGAAGAGCAGTTTTCAGACAGCATGGGGTACTAATCCTGCCAGGGTCAGGCCCTTGTATTGATTTTTTTTTTTCTCTAGTAGACTTGAAGGCTCAGTTAGTCCCAGGGATTATAAAGTATTGACCGGCTACCACTCTGTGTTTGGGCAAAGCAGGCTGTGCGTGAGGATAGCTTGAAGAATCATGTGCAGAAAAGACATTTAACGACCTTAGTCACTTTGTGGGGGTTAGGTGCGAGTATCCTCCGATTATTTGCAAGCAGGCTTTGCCCTCAGTGTTCATTACTCGGAAGGCTTTGCCAAATGAATATATCCTACTGATCTGCTGGAGTCTCACACTGGTCCCAAACAGCCATTCCCAGGAATGGCTTCCAGTGCTCTGTTGGTGGTCACCCTTGGGCAGGTGGTGGGTTAGGAGGTGTAGTCTGTCTGCTGGGCTACATGATGTTATTTCTGACCAGCTGGTCCTTGAGATAACAAAGGTATTTTCAAGACAGACATACACACAGTGCTGACAGAACGGCACTGGTAAATATGCATGCTTTTCCCAGGACAAAAGCCCTTGCTGATAATATTGCCTGTCTCCAAAGTTTGGGGGGGGGGGGGGGGGGGGGGGGGGGGGAAGAAACTAAATGGTGATAAACATGAGTAGGGGTTTTGGGAGGCCAGAAAAGGAGGATTTGCTCCCTGGATAGGGAAAACAGAGTGTAGCTGGAAGGAGAAACACAGCAAGAACAAGAGACTGTGGAAGACCTGGAAGAGGCCCTGCAGCCTGTAGGACTCCATGTAGGATGCCTGTAGGGTCAGATATCATGCTAGGATAGCTCCCCCTTCTCAGAAGAGGCAAACCACACTGGCAACACGTGCTTGTAGCTCTGTGCATGAGTGTCTAGTTTGTCCTCAGAAGATGGCAGGAGCAGTGCAGAAGCTGGCTCAGCAGGTCTTCTTGGCCCTCCCACAGCAGGAGGTGAATCACAAGGGTGCACTGACCATCAGGGGAGCCATGTCAACACAGACCCTGGCAGTGGCCCGCAGGCAGCATAGAGGGATTTGCCTATTTCGAGCCAAGGGTGGCTCACCACCTCCCTGTTTTAAAAGATGAGGGCTTGTTCTGAGTGCTGCTGCTTCCAGCTTCCCTTCAAGGGCAGGCGAGGCTGAAGACAGGTAGAGCTGAAAAGGCAGTGCCAGGCTCTCCTCCTTCCAACCTTCAGGGTGGGACCACTAGTGTTCCCATCTCCGGTGCTTCTCAAACACCTCTTGACACTGTTGTTACAGATGTGGGAGCACAAGGCTGGAAAGGCGTCCAATATTTTTGGCCAAATCCCAAGGATAGCTTTCAACTCTTTCAGCCTACTGGCTGCCTTCACCTCTCTTAAGCACTGCATCTCACTTGGCTGCTTGCCACAACTCCATCTTCTCTTGGTTCTCCTCCTTTGCTGGTAGCTCCTTCAGCTTTCTAGTGACACTGAAATACGGTATGAACTTGCCATAAGTACGGGAACTCTTCTGACAGAATTATTATTTGTGAAAAAAGAAACAAGTTTTGTTATGAGGGGCAGAGCGACCAGTCTGGTTCTTGTGCCCATGCCTCTCCCAGACCACTGAACATCTTCGTGGGCCCTGACCCACCTTCAGTCCTTCCTGCCCTCCCTGTTCCCTCATGCAGGCAAGAGGCAGCACGTGCTGTGGCCAGCTGTAGGGCACCGGCTGGTGGGTCCAGCAAAACTGGTAACATTTGTGCCTGCTGTTGCCTTCCCCTCAGTGAAGACAGCTGACATCTCTCTTGCCCAGGTGCTCACCAGTTTTCATGGACCATGTGGGACCAGATCCTGCTGTCACATTTGGTTGGATTTTGCTAATAGATTAAAAAGTGTTAAGAACTGGGCAGACGGTGTTACCACAGATCCTTGATTTGGATAAGAAATTGATTGGATGGTCACATCCAGAGGGTAGTGGTCAATGGCTCGATGTCCAGATGGAGACTGGTGATGAGTGGTGTCTCACGGGGGTCCGTACTGGGACCAGTACTGTTTAATATCTTCATCAATGACATAGACAGTGGGATCGTGCCCACCCTCAGCAAGTGTGCAGAGGACACCAAGCTGAGCGGTGCAGCTGACATGCCAGAAGGACAGGATGCCATCCAGAGGGACCTAGACAAGCGGGAGAGGTGGGCCTGTGACAACCTCATGAGGTTCAACAAGGCCAAGTGCAGGGTCCTGCACCTGGGTTGGGGCAACCCCCGGTATCAATACAGGCTGGGGGACGAAGGGGTTGAGAGCAGCCCCACAGAGAAGGACTTGGGGGTACTGGTGGATGAAAGGCCGGACATGAGCCAGCAATGTGCGCTTGCAGCCCAGAAAGCCAACCGTATCCTGGGCTGCATCAAAAGCAGCGCGGCCAGCAGGGCGAGGGGGGCAATTCTGCCCCTCTGCTCCGTTCTGGTGAGACCCCACCTGGAGTCCTGCGTCCAGGTCTGGAGCCCCCACACAGTAAGGACATGGACCTGTTGGAGCAGGTCCAGAGGAGGGCCACAAAGATGATCCGAGGGCTGGAGCACCTCTCCTACGAGGACAGACTGAGAGAGTTGGGGTTGTTCAGCCTGGAGAAGAGAAGGCTGCAGGGAGACCTTATTGTGGCCTTTCAGTACTTAAAGGGGGATTATAGGAAAGATGGGGGCAGTCTCTTTAGCAAGGCCTGTTGTGACAGGACAAGGGGTAAATGGTCTTAAACTAAAGGAGGGTAGATTTAGACTGGATATAAGGAAAAAATTTTTTACAGTGAGGGTGGTGAAGCACTGGCACAGGTTGCCCAGAGAGGCTGTGGAGGCCCCATCCCCAACAACATCCAAGGTCAGGTTGGACGGGCTCTGAGCAACCTGATCTAGTTGGGGATGTCCCTGCTCACTGCAGGGGGGTTGGACTAGATGACCTCTAAAGGTCCCTTCCAACGCAAACCATTCTATGATTCTATGATTTCTTTGGGAAATACCCTGAATACCTCTTAGTTTTTTGCAGTATAAACATAGGGAGAAGAGTAGGCTCCAGCGTGAAAGCTGCTCAGAAATTAATGTGGTGTTGCCCTGGTGAATGGGTCTTGCCCTGGTCCTATTGGGGCTGCCTGAGAAACAAGACCTGTTTTTCCAACATGGGAGTAACCTGATTGTTGTCTGTATGGTGAGGTGTACTGCGGCTACGACCCAGAGTTAACGGGTGCACTGCACCAAAGGCAGCTCTAAATCAGGTGTCACTGAGGACAACAGGGTATTTCTTAATGTGCATTTCCCACCGGGCCACTATGGCCTAGAGCTGTTCTTAGCTTCTGGTAACGCTCTGCTAAATTACGACAAGTTTAGTAATCAGTAGAATACTACAAATAAATCAGAGTTCTTTTTTTCATATTAAAAATGGCTATTCCATGCTAAACAGAAGGCAAGTAAAAACCATGTAAAGTCTGCTTTATAAGTTTAAACTATTGCAACAACCAAAGACCAACAGTGATTCTCAGGTGAAAGATTTCCACTCCTCGGTTTCATGCAGAGACCTTAGGATGAAGGATGCACTTTCGGTAACTGCTCAGATTGGAGTGTTAGAAGTAGGTCCTGTTCATACCTCTGCCACAGACCTTGCACAGGGAGTTCAGGCAGTTCCTCTGCCTGGAGAGAGATTAGCTTCGCAGCCAAGCACTCACACTGAAGTAGCACACGAATGGCTGAGTAAACCCAATGGCTAAGGCACTCTTGAAAGGAGAAGGTCCCACCCTGGCTCCTCTGTCCTTGCTGCAGGCCATGCGGTCCTGCCACGCCAGCAGTGTCACTAGGTGTGACTCTCCTCTGACCACAAGGGGAGGTGATTTAACACCCTAAGCCAGCAGGAAACCATTTGGTTTCTAATTTTACTTTGTTTCCTGACAGGTGACTAGGTTTAGTGAAGGTTCAGGTCTGTGCTCTCATCAGTGCAAGGTGGTGGGACGTGGGAGGAGGTTCAACACAAGATGTGACATGTAACTACATCCTGCCATGAGGAGTCTGGAAGTATTTGGTCCTGGGTGGGTGCTAAATGCCTTGGAATAGAGTTTGCTGACTTGGATGCCTGTACCAGAGCCACAGCCCCTTCCAGCCCCCTCTCTGCTGTCTAGAAAAGTGTGATGTGCACCACATCTGGCTCTGTTCATCCCTTGTAGAGGTGAACAAGCTCTTTTGGAGTCAAACTGTGGCCCAAAAGGCAAAGCGCACATTTCTGAAATCTGACACACGCACAGATGGAAGGCTACTGTGCCCCTCAAGGCATCATAAGCCCTCTGGAACCCTACTCAGCCTTTGCAGCTGGCTTGGTCGTCACTGACCAATATTAATTGGTCTTGATTTCAACCTCTGGTTGTTGCAGAGAAAGTAATCTGGTTTTTGTTAGGTGCTGGACTGTTCCCAGTTCCTCTGGGCATCCTCAGCTCTGCGTGGGAAAGCTGTTCACTCCCACTAACCATCCAAACTTGCTGGAGATGGCTATGGACTGTCAAAAATTCCCCTTTCCTCGTCCTCCCTGGAACGCAGTCCAGATGCAGATGACAGGAATCACAGGTTTCCCTTCAGGAAACTGAAGACGGTGGTGCAAGCTGCCTTCACTTTTCTGTTCTTCTGCAATCTCTTTGCCCTTCTCAACCTCTTATACCCAAAAGCTACTCATCCTGCCCCCAGCCTCGAGTGAGACCAAGCACAGAGGGAAAGGGTTGCAGGGTCTGTGCCAGTTTCTTTCCTTTACATGCTCTGATATCTACCATAATGGCAAATCTGAGAGCAGCAGGAGCTGGCCTTGGGGAGAAGTAGTTTGGTCTGGAGGAGTTCAGCAGAAGAAAATAGCAGTCAGAAAAGAGACCTCTGCGGAACCTGCGTGGCTCTGATGGCACTGCTGAGTGTGGAGGAGCACAGCACAGAGAGGCAGGGGAAGATGCATACTGTGAATGGGGCCAGGAGGGGGACCCGCAGGTGGGACCTCTCTGCCCAGTGCCAACAGCATGATTGGAGATCTTGGCAAGGAGACCTGAGCTAGTCCTGGATATAACACAACCCACCAGTGATGAGTGAGCTGTGGATCTACATGGGAGGCTGCTGCACGCTGACCCCAAGATTAGATGGCTACCAGACCATGAGCTGTGTTATTTTTTGTTTTAAATCAGACATGTTTCTTTAATGGATGGTGTAGGAGATCTCTCCTGTTGCTCCAGTGACTAACCAGGCCTCCCTGCTTTTGACTGGCCTGGTGGGGGGAGCTGAGATGTTCTCTCCTTCCTCATTCCTCAGAGTTCACTGCTTGGGCTCACCACTCCTTAGCTGAGTTCAGTTATTTAAGCAGGACAGCCCGGGACAATATATCATGCGAAGGACAGGGGCTGTGTTGAACAGCGTGGGACCTTTAGGCACCTGGTGTTTGGCTTGTCTTCGTAGGTGCCGTGACCATGGCATCCCAAGGCCAGGTCATTTTCTGGAGGTATGGTATTATCTGCATCTGCTTTGGGAGAGAGGAGGGAGGGAATTGCATTTTCCAAAGGCCTCGGCTGTATCACCCTGCGGCC
Source organism: Morus bassanus (assembly GCA_031468815.1). Lineage (NCBI taxonomy): Eukaryota > Metazoa > Chordata > Aves > Suliformes > Sulidae > Morus > Morus bassanus. The sequence continues at coordinate 132,448,773 of CM062568.1, read as the reverse complement.
AGGAGCTTTCAAGACAGCAGTTCTTTGCAGCTCGACTCTATACTGCACTCATCCAGGCTACTTAAATACTGGTACAGCTTCTTTTATACAATCCATAAAGACACGTAGCTGTCAGACAGCCATGTGCAGGTCATCAACTGTAGCCAGGATGGAGATGTGTGTCCTAGAAACTGTGCGTGGCTGGAATATGCTACCTCAGGTTTGAACGCTGGGTCGGGGTATCAATGGCTCGAGGAAGGCTCCACGTTCCTTCTGCTGGCTCTGTGACAGTCACTTATGTCTCCATCACATTGGCGTGCTGTGGGCAGAAAGGCAAAAGCTGTCCTACAGCAAGTTTCCTTGCTGAGTGGGTCAGGAATAAGAGCTGGGAAGATGTGCAAACTGGTTTGTGCCTCCTGTTTCAATGAGGCTGTTTCCTTTGGAGCTATTGACCGAGTCCTGGTGTACTATAGTCAGAAAGAGAAGTATTGTGGGGAAGACCATAAAAATATCTACCTCGTATCCTTGTCTCCTGATTAGTTGAAAATAACCCGACCAGATGGCTAAATTAGTTAGCAAACGTGCTTCAGCTTTCGATGAACATGGACTGGGCTTGCATCTAAACCTGACTGCTTGAACAGACCCACCAACAAGCCATGACTCTTCATCCCAGGTGTGGGCTCTTCCAGGCTGGATAGAGGCAAAGGCTCCAGCGAGATGTGTGAGACATCCTTGCTTCCATTTATTCTGTCAAAAAGGTTTCAGCTGTTATGAGTATCCGTCCCACCTAAGCTGAACAGCAGCAGGGAGAAGGACAGTCCACATGTGAACAGAAAAGACCTCTCGTGCATGGGCCGTGCTCCAGCTTTCTCACATGGAGCTTGAAGGGAGAATTAAATATATATATAAATATATAAATATAATATTATCCTCACCTTTTCACTGATGAAAGTGAGATCACTAGTAGACATTATATAACATGGTGTAAATATCCACTGAGCATCGTATTCTTCATGCATCTGGAATGCAAGTAATAACCAGCTCTGTTATTCTCAAGAGGCAGCCCAGCTGGCTTTTGTCAGGGAAATGCAATAACTGATGGGTGTGAAAAAACAAATGCCTACCCCTTGCTGCTCTGAGAACCGTCCTCTGGCTCTGACAGTGCCTCTGCCCGCCCTGGGCAGCTGTGCACAGCCCAATGGCAGCAGGCTACTGGAAGCAGCAGGCTTCTTCAAGGCCGTCGGCCTCTTCAGGCTAATCTTGAAATGCAGAAATAGCCCAGAGAGAGGAGTGAATTTTCCAGGAAGCTTCACAGGAGCAGCGGGAGGTTTCTACTGATTGCAGGAAAAAAGAAATCAAAACAAAACAACTCAAAAAATAAAACTGAAGAGCTGAGTAAAGTTAAGCTCTGCGATCATTAACTGGTTATTGGAAAAGAAAACCCTTCCTTTTGGGTTACCCCTGCCATGCTATTCTTTTCCACGGTAAGCTTTGATATAAGGAGGAAGGCAGGGGACCTTCAATATCTTAATCTTCCAGGTTTTTTGATCCTCACACCTCTAAGCCCATTCCCAAGGGAAAGCTTATTCTGCACAGAGCTAGAGATCAGGAGGATTAAGCCTCTACTTCCTGTCACAGCAGGGCTGCGAGCCTCTCTCTGTTCCCTGTGCTAAGCAGCACTCAGGCTGTCCAGACCTGCAGGCAAAATCCCATTTGGCTGATCAGGAATGGGACCAGGGAAAAGAGGGTGGGATGTGTGGAGTGGCATCCTGCAGGCTGCCGAAGTGCCACCGGGAACCGAGGGCGGCATCAGGGCTCCAACTTGGGCAGCCCCAGTCATCTGCATCAGCCAGTTTCCATGCCCCTGAAATGCTGGAAGTATGAGGGGTGCTGATGCACAGAGAATTGCTTTTCACTTGAACTGCTGGACTGGACTGTTGCGAAACACAGCTCCCGTCAGCATGTGGCTGGGTCACCAGCTTCCTCTTGTTTGTTCACCCTGTGCTCCAGATTGACTCAATATGCAGTGGGGGCTCTCAGGCAAATGTTTTTAAGGCCCTTGTGGTTCTTGGAACTTACAGTGTCTATGGAGGAAACTCCAAAGGGCCTGATTTCCCTTTGGCAAAGGGGTGTTGGAGTGGGCAGTGGCATCCATGTACCCAAAATTGCCATCCCCCCCTTTAACAAACAAGCAGCTTTTTCTGTCAGCCCTGCTGCTGCCTTGGACCAGGAGTGGGAAGCACCTCTCTGGATGCAAAGGTAGCAAGGCTTTGCAGCCTCGGGGGCAGGTGGTGCCAGCGAGGGACAAACGCGTTGGTGCTGGCCTGTTAGTGCTCATTTGTGTTTGTCTGTGAGGGAGCTGAGGACGGTTTTGCCTGGCACAGTGCTAGGGCAGAGGTGGTGTTCAGGCCAGGGGATCCTTTCGAGGACTGGGGACAAGTGTGGTGGCACCTGAATCATTGAGAGACTGCACAGGAGGCTGTCCTGGCTGCTTGTCCCCTGCCATACCCCCTCCAGGATTTATCGATGAAATCCTCTGTAATCTGCAGGCAGCATCACTTGGCTCCCAGCAATTTCTCCCCTGCCCACTCTCAGGAAGGAGGATTTTAATCTAGAGGCGTGAGGGTGAGTCACAGCTGCTGTGAGACGGCATGGCTGCCACTTGCTCCAGGCATATGTGCTGCGGGTCTAAGCCCATGCTTCCCCGGTGTGAGAGCTGAGGCTGATCATGGCAACCTTGGCTGAGTTTATAGCAACTATCTCGCTCTGGGATCAGCTCTGTAGAAATCGGTGGAGCTTCTCAAGGAGGTAGATATTATTGAGCATATGCAAGAGGCTCGGTATCTGCCCTGGAATAGGAAAGCGCAGGGTTGTCCCTGAGTGACTTGGGGTTGAGCCCCGTGGGACGTGACAAGTCTCTGCTGGGAGCTGTCACACTGCAGGATCTGCATGAGCCAACAAATGAAGTCCCCATCTCACAGGCCCCCGGGGGGGGCAGTGGCTGGTGATGGGTCCCCGGCCGCCTGATGCCCACGTCTGGAGGATATATGCTGCTTTCCTCCCCAGTGGGGTCAGCTGTGACCGCAGTTGTGGGGTACCAGGAGAGGGCAGGCGGAGAACTGCTGCCCACCCTGGTCATGAGTGAAAGCTGGTGAGAATGGGGAGGAAGACAAATGCGTGACGCCTCCCAAGACAAATGCGTGACGCCTCCCAGCTCTGAGGACGTTAAGGCAAGGAGGGCTTGGTACGGATGTGAGTGTATATATGGACTTATATGAACCTTTATATGGACTTATGGCACACTCATGATGAAATACACAGTTCTGATCCCTTCTCCTGAGCATGCTGGCATGTGCAGGCAGGGCTCCCTCGGACAACTTCCTGCTGGCTTTGGGGATGAGGATGGAAGGGAGACAGTGGGATGACGAGCAAGCCTTCTGCAACCTCCTCTCTATCCCCTCTTTCTACCCATCTTCCCTTTCTCCCATCCCTGCTGCTCCCTGCAGCAGGGGCTTGTTCACATGGTGCAGCTCCCTAGAGCTCTGTATCAGCCCCGTAATCCTGGCACCTGTGGTGACTGAGGTGCGATTGTGCAAGTAGCTGATACAGGCACACATTAACAGCAGGAGGAGTGGTGTGGTTGTACAGACGCTGACAGGCTTTTGTGCGGGAGGCTGCCTGATGTGTTGGGAAAGAGCATGCCGCAAGCCAGTGACCACAGCTGAAGCAGAGCGACTATTTTTGTGTGGGCAGGAGGGCTGTGACATCTTGCAGCCTGGTGCTGCCTGGGGATGAGATGGGAAGAGGCAGCTCGGAAGTTTCTGCTACAACGGGGCAAAACAGGCCCTGGGCTGGCAGCCCTGGATGCTGGTGTGGTGGCCGCGGCTGGTGCCTGTGCCTGTGACTCCTGCAGCACAGCTCCCTCCAGCACCCTGCCGGGCTTGGGGAAGGGGGAAAGACCCCTGTGAAGATGTCCTGTGGCTCTCTGGTCTTCTCCGGCAGTCTTGAGCAGGGCTGAGCCCAGCAAGCCTGTGAGACCATTGGGCACAAGCACATGAGCTGCTTACCCCGGGACGTACCTGTGGGTTTTTGTGGGGAGCTGCTTCAGGGCTTGCTCCAGTGGGGAGCTGAGGTTGCTGCCACAACCCCCCGCCCATGTGACAATGCACCCAGGACCGTGGGTGACAGCTCTACCGGCTGTGGTGGGAACCTGCATCAGGTTGCACTCAGCAAGGCTCAAGATGTGCTGCTCCATGCCGTGCTGCCTGCCACCTCCTCTGCTGGGGCTGCTCTGCCTGTATGGCTTGGCAGGTGGTCTTCTCCTCCTCAGCTTCTCATTCAACAGCCACTTATCCATCTGCGCATGGGGCATCCCCAAACCATCCAGCTCACAGACCTGGCCGTGTTTCCAGCCCCCTCCCGCCCACTGCCTGGCTCGTACCAGCTGTCTCCTGGGGTCAAGGGCCTGTCTCAGTGCTGTGCTCACCTCCCTAGGCAACTGGTCCCTCACAAGCGCCAGCGGGGACTGCCTGGCACGGTTATCCATCAGGGGATGCAGAGAGGAGCATCCTCCACTGGGACCCACTGCCTCCTTCCAAAGGCAAAACCTGGGTCTCTTCTCCTCTTGCCACATGGTCCCCCACCTTTGATAACGAGCCCTCGCCCTGATGTTCATCACTACAGTGGTCATATGCTTCACTGGTCCACCTTGCTCTAGGTCTGCATCTTATCCACCTCAACCTCCTTCCTGCCAGCAGCTCTGCAGATGTGCATCATAGGCGTAGGGCGTGAAAGGAGGTGGGCTGCGTGGTAATGTTGTCCTTCCTTTTCTCCACAAATAGCATGACTACAGTCATTATCATCCTGGCTGCGGTGATTGCCCTGATCATCGGGTTTGGTGTCTCAGGTATGTGACTACTCAGATTTCTTGCTGTTAGTAGTGGGACAATGAACTTTTGCCCTGCCACTACCTCTGTGTCTCTGTCCTGTGTGTGGGCTGAGGCGTGAATTTGTGTGGAAGTGCCACCTATGACCCTTTAACGAAGGCTTGCTTTATAAAGCTTATGTACCAGGCAGCTGAATTAAGACTGCATAGGTGACTTCAGTTCTGGCCTTTCTCAACAAGTTATCGCTCTATGGCATTAAACCACAAGGAGCTGTGCTCTTCTTGGAGACTGTGAGCTCTTGTACATTTTAAATAATGCAGAGATTTACATACACACGCAGAGACACGTGCTCAGGGTGGGTTAGAAGACACCAACGCTTGGCACTCAGAACTGAGTGAAGAAATCTGTGTCTGCTCTTAATTTCTGCAAAAACTTGTCAGCAAGCTGGCCCCAGGCTGCAACAGCGGCTGTGCACATGTGAGCCCCGGCGCTGCGGGGCAGCTCTGTTTTGCCCCGGGAAATGAATGCCTGACCTGTGCTTTCACAGCAGAAATGAAGGCTTTTTTCTGTTTGGTTTTTTTTTTTTTTTTTTTTTTAGCTATCTGGTGTGTAGCAACTGTAACATTCAGCTCCATGTGTTGCTCCATGGGAAGCCAGTTGAGGCAAGGAGTCAATAAGTGTAGCACAACTTGTGCTGCTGGAGGTGTTAGCTGAAATTTCCTTGGGCTTGAAGCCCTTAACCTACAAATACAGAAAGTCCTGCATGTACTGTGCTCCTTCTCCCAGATAGAGGGAGATGATGGTATTAATTGCGAAGTCGGGCAGCACCTGCCAGGATGGGGCACATTCCCCTGCTCCCTCAGAGAGGACAAAAATGTGTTGCTTTGCTGTTGGCCAAAATGCAGCCTCCTTGGGGCACTTAGGGAAGGGCCGCATGGGAAAGAAGACCCAGCTCCGGGAATAAGCTAATTCTCAAGCTTGGTGGTTAGGATTTTACTTTAGAAGCAATCTGTGTCCCCAGGGAAGGGAAATGCTGATTTTTTTTTTTAAACAAAGAAAACAGTTTGGATTCCAGTAAGGGTGAAAGAGCAGTCTCTTATTTCTCTGCCAGCATTACTCTTTGCAATCACATTTATATTGCATAAAGGGAGGTCCCAACCAAGAAAAGATACAAAAATCACATTCTTCTGGCAGCTGCAAAGAGAAAAATCCCTGATACATATAAGCAAGAAAACGCCATGTGAATTCTTCTCAAACAAATAAGAAGAGCTACTTTTTAAAGCAGACTGCCTGCTAAAGAAATGCTCCTGAGCTTTATCTTGGTATGTAAGCCATGGGAGCTGACCTCTGCTAGCAGCACTGGTGGCTGCTACTGGTGTCCTTGCGATGTGCCAGTGCCTGTTCAGCCTCAGGGTTGGTGCATGACAGCCGCAGGGTGGTCCGGCCTTTCTCCGCGCTCACCACCTTGCGTTTCTTATGCTGCCTTGCTTTCTCCTTGCAGGAAAACGCTCCATCAGCGTGACAGCACTGTCATCTCCGGGGAACATTGGCCAGCGAGGCGTCCTGGGCTGCACTTTCGAGCCCGACATCCGGATGGGCAGCATAGTGATCCAGTGGACCAAGGCAGGAGTAGCCGGGCTGGTTCATGAGTTTAAAGGTGGGAAGGACCACCTGCAAGAGCAAGATGCGTCATTTCAGGGCCGCACGGCCGTGTTCACAGACCAGGTGATCGGCGGCAACGCTTCTCTGGAGCTGAGGGATGTGCAGCTCTCCGATGCCGGCACCTACCGGTGCTCCGTCACCACGGCCAGAGGGAGCGGAGCGGCAGTGCTGCAGTACAGGACAGGAGGTGAGGGGTATAAGAAAGAAAATCCTGCTGCAAAACGCAGGCTAATGGGGCTCGGTCCAACCTACCTGCAGTTATGCCGATGCTAGAGGCTGCGCGAGCGGCGCCTGCTCCTCCAGCAGCCACTGTCGAGCCCTGCACCCCTGAGTAGGACTGGGGTATTTTTGGCTTTTCCAGAGGTGTTTATGGCCTTACCCACTCTTTCCACATCCTCATTCCAGGAAAGATTATTATTTTAATGCACTCAGTTGTCTTTTTTCTTCTCTTTACCACATGTAGTCTACCAGATACTTAACTGACTACAAAGAGCCCCTAGGAATGGGAGTAGCTAATCAATCTTATAAAGATTCAGATTTTATACCCGTTAAAGATAAAATGATAGCTTTTTCCCTCTAGATTAAGGTATTCCTCCGGGCAGGAGAAGTGTTGCATAATAAAAATTATTTTTCTGTTTTTCTAAGGTATTCATTTTTTAATAATGGCTGTCAAAGCAACAAACCGCCTATATCACAGTTATTTTAAGTATTACATATTTGCTAAATTGTTTACCTTGTTATGAGCCAACCTTAAAACATGCAAATTTTCACTTGTGGGTGCTTAATTCTTCTCAACCGTTTGGGCTTGGCCATCATGTTTGCTGCTGGCGCTGGCACAAAGCAATATGCTCCTACTGAACTCAGTAGCGTTTCACCCATTTCTGTCACCTCTGGGTCTTTCTAATGAACTCGTGGTGAGTTATACTGACGGTACAATGGGGATAACGTGAGCCTGCACAGGTAGGTGGTCTTAGTGTTTCTCTGGCTGGCTTTTGCTGGCACCTCTGACGTCCCAGCATGTCCCTTGAATGCGGGGATTGGCACAGTAGAGTGGGTCCATGACCTTCCAGGGAAAGTTTCTAAGGTAGCCAAGAGAATTGTTAGAAAGGAGGAAAAAAACCCTAAACCCAAACCTTCATGGCTCTCCAAACATTGGAGAGTCAGTCCTCCAGGAGAGATCTGGAAACCACTAGGTCTTCACACTTTTCCAGTGAGATGACTTTGGCTGCAGTAACAAGTCACCTCCCAAAGGGTCACCTCGTGCTGGAGACCGATGGATGAACCACTTCAGGGTCTCCTGCAGACTGCAGTCTTTGCACACTCTCCCTCACCACTGCGACAGGCATTGCTGCCCAACAGTTCAGATTGGAAGAGGAAAAACTGTCAGACGTCTCCAAGCCAAGCAAATGCAGTTTTAGGATGGGTGACTGCTTATGTGGTGAGGCCAGATGTACCGGCAGCACGGGGGGCTCCTCTGTGCTTAGGCCAGTCATGGCAGGACAGCAGCAACCAGCAGATATCTTGAATGAGACAGGCTGCTTTTCTGCAGGTTCGGTCTCATCCTTTGGCCCAGCAGAGCTAAAGCACCAGGATGTGGGCACCAGCTTCTGTGCAGAAGCTTGTGACAGATGTCTCGGAGATGCAGACGCTTGCCCACGTCACTCACGGGGAGTCTGTCTTGGGACAGAACGGCAATATGCCACTTGGTGTCACAGGACCATCTGGCCAGTGTCGTTACACACAGTCTCCCATTTCTTACTGAAAGCATGTTTTCTACCCTGTCGCTATGTGAAGCACTTCCCCAGGCAGTGAGAAAAAAAAAGGCTGCCGGGCTCACAGGCCCCTTATCTTGCAGTGGCAAGGAAGGAAGAACTGCTTGGGAGTACAGTAGGTAACAGCAAGGCCAGAGGGCTTTGGCTCACGTCTGAGGCATGCTTAAGTCTCATGGGGACTTGGTCTCCTATCCCTCCTTGAAACCTTGTGAATCTGCCTGCTTTTGTGTGGCTTGATTTGATGTTTAAGGTACACCACACAGAAAAGGCATTAGAAAGAACACGTGAAATGCTGTATTAGGTTTTATTTCCATTGAAATTAGTGAACTCTGCTGTCCTAAAAAGCTGCTGTTTCTCTTCACCTATGTGCATGTGGAAAACACAGTGAATATACAGAGGTATGTTTTTCTAGGAGAGTGAGACTAATAAAGTTTTATTTGAGATGGCCTTGACTTTAAAACACAGCTGATTTGCGATGGGCTTTAAATGTTTTGTTTAATCCAAGGATGTTGGTATAAATCCTGCAGCTCAGGCCATACCTTAGTCTGCCCTCAGCCTCAGCCGGTGCAGACGGAGCTTCCCTTGGCTGCAGCCCCATTTAGCATCAGAGTCACGTCACGAAGCCGTAGGTGTTGGTCAGGCTCCCTTGTCAGTCAGCGGAGAGGGTGAGTCATCTTCCCCTTCCCCCGACCTCTGATAACAGCAATCATTTTTGGCATACTTCTCCCTGCTGAGAACAGCAGGTGCCTCCTTTCAGCCAACCACCTTCAGCAGAGGTGAGCAGAGCTGTGCCGGCTGCAGTTCCTGCCCAGGGAAGCCAGGCATTCGGCAGGCATGGGCAGTCTCAGGCCAGCCAGGTCCTGAGCCCAGTCTCCTCTGGGAGCTTGGATGTCCAGGAGCTCTTGGGAAATGCTTAGTTTATGAGCTGGGATCCAGCTCGTAACTGTTAAGCAGAAGTACTTAAAAGACACTAAAGCTGTGCCATGACCTCAGCAGACCTTGTCAAACTGGACTGCCTTGTCCTAGGAGTCTTTAGATCTCCTGTAGTCATCCCCCTGTAGCCCAACCTATACCGACCTCTGTCTGAGCCTCTGCGTTTGGTTTGGCTACATGCAATGCTGAGCAGCAAGCACTCTAGAAATACTTGGGACCGACTGGCAGATGCAGTTGGGTGTTTCACGCCCAGTTCCTAGACGTTTGCTGTTCTCTGACTCGCTCCCTGTTTTCCCTCCCAAAGCCTTCAGCATCCCCAGGGTCCACGTGGAGAACAGCAGCAGTGGGGACACATTGCAGTGCAAAGCACCACGCTGGTTCCCCCGACCTGCCGTGCGCTGGACAGCCTACAGCGACGCTGGGGAGTACCTACCCCTCGTTGCCAACACCAGCTATGAGCTGAACGCTGAAAACATCACTCTCAAAGTGGTTTCCTTTCTGCACAACATTACTGCTAACGTCACCTACACCTGCGTGATTGAAAACAACATTGCCAAGGCTACAGGCAACATCAAAGTGACAGGTAGAGTTTGACACCACCCAGAGACCACAGGTGCGGGGGAGAAGAGAGTTTAAATAGTGCGCCTGTGTGTGTCGGGGGGGGCTCCTGCAGCACCTGTGTCAGTCAAGGAAGGTACTGAAATCCATGGCTAATCCAAGCACCTCTTTCTCTGTCCCTGGGATGAAGGAAAGGGTCTGTGTTTCGTCCTGCTGTTTCCCATGTTTTTCATGGTAACAATTGCTCCCTTGGCACGGGGACAGAACTGCCAGGGAGTGAAAGAAGGAAGGACACACTTCAAAAGAATGTATTCCTTTGAATGTTAACCACAACCAAACCAACCAACCAAACCCCCCAACTTTTGTCACTTTCTTTAGCCAGTGCAGCTTAGATCCCTTTTCTGTACCAAACTAGCAGGCCCCTTTAGCTGTTACTAATGACAATCTCTCTGACTCCAGCCCACCCCCTTTATTGAAAAGGCCACCTTATTCACAGGAAAGCAAACTTTCCAAAAAGCCTGGATATCTTTTCCTGTTCTACATGATAGGTCATAGCTAGGTCATAGCTCTTCTACAGTGAGGGCTTCATAGCAGTGGGTGTCCAGCAGAAAAGGCAGGGTCTACCTCTATTAATATTCAGAAAAATAGGGAGGAATAAATATACACATTTGTTTTGCCTTCCCTGCTGCTCTCCCCGTTCTGGTAGCCTCTCACTATTCTTCTGCTACAGATTTCAGCATTACAAGGGGGGCCAACTTGCAGCTGGTGAACCTGAATGCAGAGTCAGTGTCCTCCCTGCTTCCAGCCTCTCACTGGATGCTTCTGCTTCCCCTGTATCTGCTGTCGATATAAAGCCTCTACAAAACAATCAGAAACACTGCTGGACCTGGAGGTAAGCTTGGAAAGGGAAACTCATAAGCATATATGCTCAGTATATGTAGACCCTCTTTCTGAGTTCTGTTACAGCAGCAGACCTATCTCAAGCTGGCCGCAATGGGAGGACATGTCTTTGCCCTGTGCCCATCCTTTCCCCATCCCCAGCTTTAGGTGGGATGCATGGCTTGTCCCTCCCACAGGCTCCCTGCTGGCTTCTCCCATCACTTTCTGCAACTTCAGAGATTCTTCTTGTACACCGTTGACCGTCATCTCTTACTCGTCCCCTCATTGTCTTTTCCTTCCCTCCTCAAACGTCTCTCTGACCCGAAAGATAGACATCTTGCTTGCTGCTCTGCACACTTGCTGAACCTTGGCTACAGTTCATGGCTGCAAGGCAGGGTGGACTTTTTCCTCCCCCTCCCCATGAGGCCTGCTGCAGTAGAAGCCTTGCTTGCACCCGCTTTATTCAGACAACTCCACTGCACAGTGCAGCACCTTCAGTAAATGGTACCTGGTAGGGACACCTTGAGGAGGGCAAGAGGGAGCTGCCAGCCTGAGCAGTCCCACCTAGACCTGGAATAAGGAGGGGGCTGTAGACAGTCAAAGCACAGGACAACTGCCTTTAGTATTCATCAGCTTTGGCTTTGGGTGGTAGGCTCCGGAGGTAAACTGGTCATGAAGTGGAGAGCTACAGAAAATCAGCTAAAAGGAACATCTCTGTCTTCCCATGCAGAACAGTTACACAGCTACCCTGATGGCAGAACACGCTTCATGCTTTCCTCCCTCTTGGGCTGAGAGCTTTAAGAGCTCCTCCCAGTTTCAGAGCACATAGTAGCACGGACATGAAATCAGCTGATTTCACTTTTGTGCTATTATTTCTTACCCATGCCAACAACAGGATACTTTGTTTGGGTTCAGAAAGAGAACTAGGAAGGTGATAAGGAGAGTTGCATAAATAAAGGAAAAACTCTGATCACAGGAACGAGATGTGTTCTCTTGTCTGAAGTAACCCATTGACCAGAACTCTGATCATGGGCAGAAGCTGAGAGACAAACAGGAAAAGGGTTTCCCGCAATACATCTGAGAACTGGTCCTTCAAACTCACAGTACTAAAAGCAAGCAAATCTTAATTCCCCCCAAACAGATTTGATTCGTCTGTCTCATGTCTTGTGATTCTCTGAATGTACTAATAAAACTGTAAATAAGAGAGGCAGTTAATCTACTCAAGTCTTCTCAGAAGACTATAATCAAACTCCCCTTCTGAAAAAGATGTTGTGAATGGCAAAACACTGATGGATTAGAAAGTAGCCAACAGGCTTGGAATAAGTGTTAGGTCTTCCACCTGGTAAAGGCAAACAGCCTATATGAGGATTGATGATTGCATTTGTAATGGAAAATAAAAAGAGGAACAGGCAAGTAGTAAGCGTGGCAGCAGACAGAAAAATAATGTACATAATGAGGAGGAAAAGAGGGAGACTAGTAAGATACTACTGGAAAGTTCAAATTCAGAAGTAAAACCAGTTATCAAACATAGTTTCAGCTATAGAGACAAATCTACCTTTTTTGTTTTTAAATACGTCTCTGTTATCTGGCACTTCCTATCTCTCTCTGTAGCACTGTCTGTTCCTAAGTTATTCATATTACAGGACTACTTTCAGTTGCACTTTTAAATCAGATTTTGATCTCTTCATTTACATCACTTACAGTCAACATTTTCCCCAGGGTGAGAGGTTTTTTTGTTTTGTTTTGTTTTCTTTGGGGAAGCTTCAGCAAAATCGTTACCATTTCACAGAAAGCACCTACAGAAAAAGGGACCGTCGCAGCAAAACTTGTGTAGGCCTTTGCTTTAAGCTGTTTTGGCAACCTTCTTAAGGACGGAGTCTCAGAACTTTGTTGAATGGTGGCATCTGTCAGGTCTTGTGCCACTCATGCTTCAGTCTTAGAAGCGGCCAGCAGGCCTTAAGAGGGAAGATACTTTACACGTGCTCAATAAACCCATCACCTGAAGTTTAATATAAGGCTCAAACTAAGAGTGAAAGGGGAAAGGCAGGGGGAAACACTGAACAAACAAAACCCAAAAGAGAGTAGCTGTTTAAATACACTGTCTGCAGATAGAATAAGGTGGGGAAGTAATTGTGTGTGGAATTTACTAACCTACAGCACAAGACGAAGGATCTGGATGTTATTTTGCCAAAAGCAAGTGCAGAACACTTGGTCACCACTAAGTAGACAGGAGAGGAATCTCTTCAAACAGTGATTTCCTGTATCCCTGCATGTTGTATTGGTTAGTCTGCCGTGCCACCATGGATACTGGCACGTGCCATTGCAGTCATCCCCTTCCTACTCCAGAAGAGATGGGTGAGCCTGTAGCACGTTGTGAATTTGTATCCCAGCTCACTGCCTTCCCCTTGTTACCAGCCCCATGTAACGTTCAGGCCACTGTTTAAGCTGCAAAACAATGCCTGTGTAGTCCCGTGATTTAGTTTCCAAACAGTAACTTATTCACTTCCCTTCTCTTCTTGGAGGAAGGAAATACTTTAGAAATATCATTTTAATAATTTCAATTGGGTTAAGATGACTATCCCTTGCGGCAACGGTGCAGTTTTACATGAAGACAGTGAATGATCTGCAAAATGCCTGGCTCTGGCTCATAAACCAAGGGTCTACATTCTGCCTCATTCCCCATATAGCAAGTAAATCCCAATACTAAAATAGATACGGTGTTATTTAAAATGTATTTTAATAGCTTTATTTAGTAGATACTACCACATAAAACACACACATTGTGTGCCCTAGGCCCAAAGCAACTGCTGTCATGTAGGAAGTATTGAACATCTCTCTTCCAAAACGTAGCCCAGTATCACGGTGGCAATGGTCCAGAACGACCATTCAGGAATTCCACAAGTCACAGCAGCTTCTTGACTGCACCCTTTGCCCTGTGCTCGCAGGCCTGGGCTCCCACTGGAAAGGAGATTAAAAAAAGCTCCCAGTCGCAGTAGGTAACTCCATAATTCCTCTCCCAGTGGGGGGCATGTTAAGCAGCGGCTCTGACTCAGCAGTGACTAGATGTCCTCCTAATCCTCTGGCTGTTCAGATAGCTTAAGGCTTCTTGTTCCACTTCCTCCACGTTCAGGCACAGCAGGCTTGGCCAGGGTTCCACTTGCGACACAAACTCCACTTCACCGCACTGAAAATTTCTCAGCTGCAGTGGAGCTGAAGGGAAAAGATACAACCTGTAACAACTCGGTACAGGGCTCCTGCTCTGCTGTAGCACACAGTTGTAGAAGTTGCTGGGGGAGGGAAGGCCTCGCAGCAGCTGCTTGGCATCTGCTAAACCTCAAAGGACAGCATGATTAATGAAACCAGGACGGAAGCAGATGATTGCATTTGGCCAGCATCCCTCTGACTTGGAAGAAACAGACATTTACACTGTGAAGCACTGTGAACTATGTGCTACTCACATAGCTGATGCACTGGACTTTGTATCTTTTCTCCCTATCAGCAACCAGGCCTTAGAGATAGTGTTACGTGATAGCCAAAAGATAACATCTCCACAGCAGAGCATCCTCTGGGGAGCTTAGCAAATCAACCTCTGCAGCACCTGGACTCATACTCAAGCGCTAGCATTAGCAGAAGCAGCTAAGAAGAATGTCCCCTAAGAACACAGCAATTGCACAGTTGTGGCAGCATGAGCTCAGACATCAGCACCCATGAGTTCACCACTCTTCAGTGCTTTAAATTCTGTGGCCACGGTGAGGACTTCTAGACCTAATCTTGACTCTACCTGCTGTCCTGTCTAAAGTCAAAACCCACTTGATTTGAGAGGTCTGCATGGTAACTCTGGCTGGCCAGAACCCATCCCGTCCAACGACTGGGAACCTTGCTCTAAAACAGAGAAAGCTTTGTGTGTAAGAGGCACCCTACAGAACTAAACTTGTACTGTAATATCAGGGGATGGAAGGGCAAAAGGAGGATGCTAATAAAACTTATTCTCTCCTGCCACCACTACCACACACACACACAACCCCACCCCCCCTTACTGACACCTGAGAACAATCCCTATCCCAGTTGCTTAGCTGATATATTTTCCCTGAACCATATATAAAATTTGAACGGAGAAACTCCAAGTTGTTCACCGCAACTACAAGGACAATTCAATACTATTTTTATGCTTCTGTGTAAAGTAGAAAAAGTCAGATATAATATTGTTGTATATAGTGACTTTTATAATATCATTTCTGTATTTTTGTAACCATGGCTCTGCTAAGACACATCTTAGCTCTACACTACAGAATTCACAATTCCATGGAGATCCTCCAAAGATCTTGCTTTGTGGGCAGTGAAAGCAGCTCTCCTTCCCCTGTGGGTGAGAGGGCTCCTCCCTTCCTTCCCACGCTAAATATTACAAAAACCAACAGTGCTTGCTCACCAGGCTTCAGGATCTTGGAGGGCTTCCTGTCTAGGGTGAAATCCAGCAGAATAGGGCGACAGATAAGAGGACTCCTGCACAGGCTCCTTAGGTAGCAAGCAATGAGATCCTCAGGTTCCTCGACACACTGAGGAAGGAAAGGGTATGTTGCCAGCAAATGTGCAGAAGGAGGCAGGGAGCCACTGAACACCCACAGCAAAGGGAAATCCAGTCCAGCTGAGGCTTGAGCCCAGCACGCTGCAATCGCTACTGGAATAACCCACTCACCCCCGTGCCAGTAGCTTCCCCATGCTGAATGGACACTCTGCCCCTTCTCTGCACAGAGTTCTGCAGAGCATCCCACTCGAGAAGGCTCAGGCCCAGCACTGCTGCCACGTGCTGGTTCCTGCACAGCACCAAAGCTTCACCCGTTCCGTCCTCCACGAGCACCCTGTGGAGAGAGCAGGCAGATGCAGAGGGAGGTCAGGACAATGCCTGGCTCCCTCACAAGGGTCACGCCCCAGACAATGGATCTCAGTAAAGAGAGAGGGTGGTTTGCTCACATCTGGGAAAACATGACAACTCTAACTTCTGTCTTTGCTATTCTGCCCACAGCCCATCCTTGAGCTGATTTTCCCTTCCCCTCTACGGTGTAATTTGTTCCCTCCTACCCGCCTCTTTCCATACCCAATCTCTACAGCACTTACCATGCACTGGCTTGCCTCACTCCTGTGCGTGACGGACATGGTGGACTGTGTCGGGTGCACCTCCCCTGAAGGAAGAGTAAAGCTACAGCTATGTATGGGTGGGTATAAGAGAGAGAAGGGGAAGGGCCACTGCTTCTTTTAACCCTCCCCTAATTAAGTATGCAAACGATTAAAGAACCTCACTGCATTTCCAATGAGTGTATTGGGAAAAGTTTGTATGGGGAGAAAAATCATAGGCTGCAAGGTGCTGAACCCCAACAGCAGTGAACACGGCAAAAGCAGAGCATTAGCAGAGTAAGATTCTCCCCCTGAATGTCCTCGCTTCATCCCCAGTCCTAGCTGCCAGCCTGCCTGATATAAGACGTGCACTTCTAACCAGTTGTCATTTTGGTCCCTTTCTAATAAGCAAGTCCCTTTCAGGCACTGGCAAAAGAGGTTTTGGAATTGTGATGGGAACTCTTATGTTCTCTACATGGTAGCAGAGGATGTGTCAGAGAGCAAATCTGCAAGGCTCCTCACAAATTATCTCTGTGGAAGCTTGAATACCTCTTTGAAGATGCTGCTGCAAAGCGAGCAAACCCATTGCAGGGACAGAGTCAGTACACAGGACAAGTGGCACAAAATCCGTGCCTGGGGCAGGTGTTGCAGGTGACGTTGCAAGTTGGATAGAAACACTAGTGAGGGGGATGAGGCTTCTCCTGCAGGACTAGAATAGATAGGAGTGTGAGAAGCTTGGAACGTAGAAACCTTTCTTGGGACATTGTAGAGTGGGCAGAGACCCTGGACTCACCTTGAAGGAAAAGGTAGGTGAGAAGCTGGCAGAGATACGATGGTTACACAGCTAGAGGCAATGTAGGTGCAATAAACGTTATGGAATCTGCAATATGAAAGACTAGATGTCAGAAAGTGCTCATAGAAACCAAACCGCTCGGTTTTCTTGGCACAGCTAGTCTGGTCTTCATCTGTAACATGGTAGGAAAATCATTTGTAGCAAGGGATTGGGAGACACGAAGGCATGGGCAAGGGATGAGGAAAGTCCATAAGAGGAAAGGTTTAGAGACAGTTTCAAAGACAGTATGACAGTTCAGAGCTGGGGCCCAGATCAGGGCTCTAAAGACAGGGGTACCTGGAGATTTTCCGTTCCAAGTTCTGGAAGAGGATCTTGGCTCCAGGTAGCAAACCCCAGAGGTGCTGCAGATAGGTGGCAGCAATGTAAACGTCCACCACAACAGGGGAGCCAGAAGCAACTGAGATGCTGAGCTTCACGGTGTGATCACGGGCTAGCAGACTCCCTGAGGAGACACCGAACCACACACACCGTGAGCTCACACGCAGACTAGCATAGTCTGAGCCAGACCTGCTAGAGGTGTTTTCCCTCCCATCACAATAAGGCTATCGCTGTTCCACCTCACAGATGTTCCAGGTACAGTATTCCCATTCCCATCCCCAACACACATGCAGTGTACAGTTTCCCAGCCCTCTGACATGCAATGGGATGCAACATCTTGGCATACTTCCACCGTTTGCAGATACAGGAGCACAGTTAGCCAAGTGCACTGTCTCTTTGAAACAGAAAAAAGCAAGAATCAATCTGTTGTTACCTGACAGGCTGTCACAATCTTACCTTTCTGCATTTGAAGGTCAAGAGTCACAGATGGCTTCTCATTCTTGGGAGAGGCACACAAGCTCCTCTCCACTATCTCACCAGAGAAGGAAACAAGGGAACCTGTGAAACTGAGAGCAGACCAGGATTTCTGTCCTGCCTGAAGACAAAGGGAGTGGAAGAAGGCCTGTCTCCAAGATTGCCCCGAAGTACAGGGTGAAATGGAGTGCTGTTGCTTGAGCCTGGTTTCAGGGGAACCTGCCCTTGAGCACCTGAGCTACTGGACTGAGGGCAGCTTACTGCAGGGTACCCCACCCAGGGACAAGGGGCCCCTTTAACTCGCTTCCTGCTTCTTCAGGCTCAGCAGTGAAGAAGAAAAAGAGAGAGGCATTACAGCCTTCCTAGCTGCTTAACTCCTAATTGTTTTTCTTGATTAGAGGAAGACGCCAACCAAAGAAAAACTCAGTTTACCATAAGGCACTGGTGAAGATTTCAGTGTGCGTGCATATCACCCCAGATTAAACACATTTTGAACAGAAAAGCTTCTAACCCCAGTATTTGTTTGAGCAAGTTACGCTAAAACAATCAAAAAACAACAAAAAACCTCACACATTCAGCCTCATTTTCCCTGCTCCGCCTGTTTCCACTTCTGACAGGAATTTAGCAGAGATCTTTGGAACCTAGTCCACACCAGTAGTAGCTCAAACTTTTTCTGGTCACCATTTTGCAGCTTCGTCACCCGCAATCCCTTTAACTTTGATAAACAGGGTGGGGGCAGTCTGGAGTACTTGCACATAGGAAGATTTCCAAACCATATTCCTAGGGCAGATAATTCATTGCTGTTTAATGTAGTACTGTCTCCAATAAAGATGAATGCAGACCTACTCCCTGAGGCACGGTCACATCTAATCTGGGGCAGACCAACATACCTGCTGCTAAGTACTTCTGGAATGGAGGATATTCTCTGGTCCATGCCTCTCAGCACCGACCTGGCTGCCAGCTAGAAGTGGAGGAGACATGGACTCAGATGGATTGTAGTTTATGGCTATCCCCAGACAGAGCAGTAGAGACAAGCTCTGCATGCTTAGAGCTATGTCAAGCAATGGATGTTTCCTCCCCAGATTAATTCCAACGCAGGAAAATGTGAAGCCTGGCAGCAGCCTCTGACAGAGCTTAGAGCAGAACGGTCTCATCAACAAGACATTCTGTTTTGGTAATTTTTCTGAGCTAGTTCTAGGGAGATCTACAAGTTGCCTGTGAAAGCCCAGAGCAATAAGGCGCTGCATACCTGGTGCTCAGTCAGACAGGAGATCCATGTCTCATGCTGTAAGTGCCAGGTATCTTGGACAGGCAGGCACAGGGGGCAGGATGACCTGCTCAGGAACTTTGCTGGCACAGGTGAAAAACAGAGCTTGTCAAACACTTCCAAGTCCTGAGAGAAGAGTGATAAGGCAAGAAAGAGGACTATTAAAGGGAGGAGATGAAAGCTGTACAGGAAAAAAGGGCCACTGAAGAATGATGGTTTAAAGAAAAAAAAAAAAATCCACTGAACTCAGAGCTCTGAGAATTTTAACCAAACACAGAACTGAAGCAGTTCCTTGGCAAGACAGACAGGAATTCTAAGCCTTGAAAAGAGCTTAGTCACCCTGACTCCTTGACTCCCACAGGCAGTTCAGTAAAAAGTCTCCAACAGGAAACAGCAAGACAACCTCTCCCTTACCGAGCAGTGGGGCACAATGAAGCGATACAGCCCATCCAGGTGCAGAAATGGAAACCATCGTAGAGACTTCCCCATGAAGAGCAGTAGTGCCTGGGAGGGGAGGGGAGGAAAGAGAGAGAGAGAGAAGGTGAGGGAAATGTTAGGAAAAAGGTAGAAAATGAAAAATACAGCAAGAAGAGAGCAAGCCCAGCAGAGGATGTCTTACTTGAGAAGGTTAGCCCCATCGAGAATAACCAAGACAAAAATCACTCTCCCATTGATTAGGAATCTAGATACTTAATTATCATACAGGCTCCCTGGGGAGCCAGCTCCCAGCCTTATAGAACCACCCCCCTAAAGCTGCCTCCTGCCTCACTTCTTGCTGTGTCATGCCCTCTTCTCCATCACAGCTGGTCTCTTCTAGCTCCGGTAGATTCCCACTCTCTCCAGAGTGGCTCCAGAGCCGAGGTCTGCCCAGCCACAGCACTGTGGCTTGGAAACTGCGCTGCAGCTCCCGTCCTTCTCCATCTGCTCTGGGTAGTTGGTAATTGCGTAACATAAGACCCTCTTTCTGGGTAACCAAGAATAGGTGAGATACACAGCTGGTTCTAGTGCTACTCTGGCCCTTCTGACAGTTCTCATCTCTGTGAGTATCTGGCTTGGGATCCTCCAATTTCGGCATTTTTGCCTCTGGGGTTTCCAGCTCAGATGTTAAGCTGCCACCATCCTTCTTCCTCAAAGAGGAGCTGTTTCCACTCCTAAGGCCTTTCTGGATTTGTCCTTCAGCAGCATGGAGAACCTGAACATCCTCAAAGTAGAACTGCACATAGACACTGAAACGACAAATAGTAGCAGTGAAACTCCCTGTTCCTGTCAGGGGGCTGTCTGAAACAAGCGGTTATCTGCCAAAAGCACTTCTGGTGAATGCCCCACAGGTATTCAGCAGGAGCAGCAGGAAAGGGTGAAGTAGGGGGCAGCTACCAGGTTGGGTGTATTCTGAACAAAATGGAGATGGTGGGTTTGTCGCTGATAAAGACCTTCTTTCCTGCAAATAGCAAAGGACAGTTGCTTTGGCACTGAAATACTATGCTGATAAGCAGCTTTATCATAGTCCAAGATAGCTGTGGAACTGCAGAGTGATGATTTTAATTGGGCACTGAATAAAGGGACTTGCCTGGTTTTTTTCTCCCTCACATGCTCCAGATTTGTCAGCTGCTCCCAGGAGGGAAAATCAGTCTGAAGGAATCTCTCCACCACAAGCTGGTAGTTTTCCACCTGCAAGAGTGATCCTGCAAACACATCAGAGAAAGGAGCTGAGCTAATAAAAAGAGAATACAAAACCAGCAAGGTCAATTTCCTCATTTTAAAGTCATGAGGCCAGGCAGTGACAGTTCAGCATCTCCATACCAAGCCTCCTCTTCCTTGTTTTGGAGCTGGATGACAGAACAGCAAAAGCCCAGCACTCTCAAATTTAGCTTAGTGGGACATACCTAGGAGAGCAGTATGGGCAAAGGGGCTACCATCCTTATGGGATATCACACAGGGAAGTGTTCTGCTCTTGTCCTGCAGCTGGAGGGAACTGCTCCTGGAAGAGACTCTCAGCACACCCAGTAGTATCTGTAACAGAAAGGATGCTGCAAGGAGCATCAAACACTTCCCATCTTTGACGGCCATAAATCAAAGTGCGCATAGCAGCAGCCTGAATTCAGCCTGTGTTCAACGCACCACAGGTGAGAAAAGCAGTTTCATTCCATAACAGGAGGAACAGGCATGCATCAGACAGGGTGCTGGAAGCCATGGAGAGAACTGGAAACTCTCAGGGCATGGACAGTAAAGGGAACAAGGCACTCACCAGTCGGGGCTGGAAACTTCTTGCTGAGAGTGTGCAGTAGGACCAGGTCAGTCTGCGATTCAGGTCCTGGGAGACCATGTGCTGTGCCTCCAAGGGGGAAAGCAGCTGTGATGGACTGAAGCCTTCCCAGCTCTTCTGTTCTGCCACACGGCAAACTGCAGACAGTGATGGGGCCTGGCATGGGGGGTTCAGGGTCAAATACTAAGAAAAAAGAAAGAAAGAATGAACCAGCTGAATTTTTTCCCATCAGACAAACAAGAAACAGCTCACAGAGTATTTACCCACCTTGTGCAAGGGACACTGGTGTATTTTTGCGAGGATTTCATTATAAATATCTCTTGTTTCCTCTCTACCTGGCCTCACAGCTTGCAGAAGGGGGACAATGAACTTCTCAGCAGCTCCAGGGTTTCGGTGCGTAGAGCTAAGCAACAGTTGACGGCGCCCAAAGAAACAAGAAAACCTGACAAAAATTAAGACAGTTAGAAACATTAGCAGTCCTCACTTCTCAGTGAGTTTTGTATGTAAGACAGGGATTCTTTCTGCTTGTTATGAGTGAATGTGTTGTGTAGGAGAAGAGGTATGGGGAGCGCAAAAAGAACATGAAGTGATTAAAAAAAGGAACATTTAAGGCCGATGCAGATTTATGTCAGGCAAGCAGACAAGGAACAGGAAAATATACAGAAATGGACAGACTGGCAAAATCTTGAAAATAAAGTGGGGAAAAAACAACAAACAAAACAAAACTCCAACCCAAAACCAACCACCTGATAATAACCTCCCTCTAAATCACACAAAGGGACCTCCACGCATTTTGGCTAAGCTTGACATGATTACTCATGTTAGGTATACTTTCATTTACAAGATGCAAAGAAAATCACAACACAGAAACAACTACAGACTGCTCTTGTTCCAATATTTTCCTTGCATTGCATTGCTTTCAGAAGTTTAGCTCACTGCTTTTGAATGCCTGAAAGTGATCACACTGCCAGTCAAAATGCAACTTAATAACAGAAAGTGAACTCAAATAAAAAGAGATAGCAACTAACTCACTGGAACAATTTTCAAGCAGTAGCAGGACTTAGCAATCACAATTAAAAAAAGAAGTGAAAAAGCTAATAAAAACTGAAACTTATAGCTAGCATCATTCCTGGGGCAAAACTGAAGCTGTTGTACTGGAAAGCATAGTAAAAATTCCCCAGTGCCACTGAAGCACAGGAAGACCGAGCATTCTATAAACTGCTGCCTGACTCCCTGGGATTAAAGATATACATTTTAGTTTTTAAAGTCCAAGGCAGCAGTTACAGTGTTCAACCATAACTATTCCAGAACGAACACAAACGTTTTCATTACAGAACCCAGAAGTAAACCCAGAAACTGGCCCACAGCTGTCAGGCAAACCGAGTGCAGCAATCAGGGAGAGCAGGAAGCCATCTGGAAGACCCAGAGAGAAGCATGTGTGGGAAAATCTGTACCTTTATATTGGTTGTGGTCTGGTTGTAGCAGTAGTTTCCAGCTCCAGCCTCAGTGCCCACCTTGATTTGTCAAGCAAACCACACTGGCAGACACACATCCCTACAGTGCTTCCATATTTCAGGACAAAGCTTCCTAGGCAGGAGTACACGAGCACGTGCTCTGGAGTGCTGCAGCTTCCCGACAGCAGTGGGCTTACTGCATGTGCACTTGAAAAATGTACAGGATTTTCTCACAAGAGCAACTGCAAGGTACAAGCAACTGGACATGATGTGAAATCTAGATGAATGGCTCACTTAGGCCAGTAAACCAGAAGTAATTGCTACTGCTAGTAGTATCCAAGCACAGTAATTTTGTGAACCCTTGGCCTAGAAAACACCCAGGTAGCCTACAAAGCACATTTATGCATAGCCTGACTTCAGAACTGTCCTCACCTCTCCTCAAATGTCTCCAGGAGGCTCACCAGCCAGAGGTAGAACGGTATACCAAGATTGTAGCGGAAAAGCAGCTGTAAGTAGAGATTTCCTGAAGAGGCCGGTGGCTGGTAGGGGGTGCCGAGCCTTGAAAAACTCTTCAGCACAACAGTGCTGCTCAGGCAAGCACCAAGTACAACGAAAGGGAAGGATACCAGAGGCTTCTGCAGGAGGTGGACATCGATGAGCTGAGACATACAGACATACAACTTAGGAGACGGCTAGTCTGCCACCACTCCCCAAAACCATAACCCCACCCTAAATCCTTTGTCACTCTACTGGATTGTCTATAAATCCAATGGGCCTGAGGGACCCGACACTGCTTAGGGAGGAATTGGATAACAATCCTTTCGACTCTCATGACCAAGCCTAGACAGTAAGATCCCCAATTTTGTTCCACATACTTGCTGAAATAATTCCAATGTTCACATAGTCTTCTGTTGACCCACACACTCACAAGCCATCCCCAGGGCCTGAGTCTTTTCCACTGAATGCTTTATGCCTCGTAAGTTCCAACTTACTTCCACAAATGCTCCTGGTCGGAGTCCACGTGCAGAGTTCAACAACTGCTGGTAAGCAAGGCACAAGCAGACTTTGTTATCCAGTAAAAAGAGACCAGCTTGGACATTGAGTATTTTGGTGACAGTTCCCTAAATAGAAAGCAAACAGGAAGTTACAGGAGTGTAGAGAGTCCCAGAACATGAGACCCATAGGCCTGAGCAATAGGGAAGTAAATTAATGATGAAAATAAGACCGTGCAGGCCAGGAGCTGAAATCCTAGAGCACAAGTGGGTGAAGGCTAACCCTACGAATCCTTACCACATATGAGATGATCTTGGACTCTTTGGTTAATCCTGGTCTCTCCTCTTCAACTCCCAAGGAATCACTGAGCTGCTCCGCAGCCTCAAGGGGAGAAGATTGAGTGGATTCTCCTTGCCAAGCATTGTCCAGTGGCTGCTCTGCACAGTAGGGCAGAAGGCAGGAAGAAACACTGGTGACAAACATCCTTTGTCCAGATTTCTTCAGGCTGGACATACTCAGGCCTGTTATTGTGTATCTGTGACCCAACTGGAGGATATGATGCCATGCCAGCTGGTTGGGCTTCTAGAGCAGAGAAACCAAAAGCGACATCAGCATCTCCTGCACTGGAAAAAGTTCTTCCCAATCCTGATAACCCCACCCTAAAAAACCTTTTCCTTCAAGAGGACTGCGATACGCTCTTAGCAAAAGGGTAATATCTACAAGATGTTCAGGGACACTGCAGCTGTATGAGGGAGGAGGCCTATATTTCTGCAGGGCATAGAACTAGACTTCTTACATACAAGGACTATTGGAGGCTGCATGGGAGGGATGGGAAGAGAATCATGAACGAAAAGAAGAATAAATCAAACTGGGAAGTCAAAGGCAAGCTTCCAAGAATTAATCAACTAGCACTTACACAGACACTGATGGTGAATTTGTGAGCAGAATTCCAAGGACTTACCTGCACCAGCACAGGGACCCAAACAGCTGAGGTGAAGCACTTCAGAAAGAGAAAGAAGAATGTCTTGTAGCGAATGCAAAGGAGAGGCCCGAGTCTGGCCAATTCACCTGCCACAGTGAGCTTTGATCTTTTCTTACATGGAATCCTAGAGGGCAATTGAGGAGGCAAAGGAAATCAGAGATGAAAGAAGAACTCAGAAGTGTCTCAAAAGCAAAATAAACAAATACGCAGCATGCACCTTCTGGAAATAAAGGATCCGACAAGGTAATATGGACCATCTTTCAGAGAGGTTTTCAAAACAATATTTGGCTACAGAATTCTTCCTTTAACTTTCATATACTAAATCCCTTTGACATTTTAAAAAACCTTAATATTTGAAGACAGCAGGGTTGTGTTAAACAAATTCACACATTCCATGACAACAGCCAGATTATAAAAATCTTTGCCACAAACAAGATGCTAATTATAGGTCAAAAAGGGGGAAAAAAAAAAAGCCCCCAAAAATGGTCATAGGCAATTCTTCAGTAGAAAACAGAATTTGGCTTTGTAGATCCATGGAATGTGACACTGTGGAAGCCCTACGCCTATAAACAAAAGAGGTCTGAAAGCAGCAATGGAGTCTTCCTAACAAACTTAGCACAGGGTGAAAGAGCAGCAAAACTGAAAGCAGATGAGAGGAGAGAGGTGACATTTCTTTAGTAATTTCAAACTTTCATTTCAAAAAAAAGGCAAAAAAAATTCATTTCAAACTAACAATTGTAATTTCATTTGTCATTTTCATTTCAGCTCCTACAGGACTTGAATATAACCATCCCACTTAGTCTAAACAAATACATTCTTGATTCTAAAACATATAAACAATTATGTAACTTTATGACTTTTTTAAAAACAAATACCAGGATGTCCACACACACAAGTACCAGGAACAACATTTAATGACTTTATTGGCAACATTTTTAAAGAAGGACAATGGAAAATCGGTCAGATATCAGGGAACAGCAGAGGATCTTCACATTAAAAGGCTAAGAGTGTACGCTGAAATATGGAAATAGTTTTCTTGTTTAAAACAAAAGAAAACTAAAAAAAAACTAAAGCAGCCTGGCTAGTGATGTCTTATTGTTATTAATTTACAACAATAATTTTCTACTCAAGAAGACAAAACATGATCTTGCACAACCTGAAATTATCAACTTGAGTAAGATTTGTAATTCCATTGGCTACATTTTCACATACAGCAAGTATTATTTCCACTAAAGACAACAGTTACTGTTATCAGCTGACATTTAACTGGCACCTTTTTCTCAGCAATCTGATAAGAATTTGACTGGTGGTGTATATTAATTTCATATTAGAATCTAGAATTCTAATCTAATAGCATGCTAGGTGTTTACCTGGAGGTAAGCAGTGGCTCGGCTGATTCTGGGTAGATGACTGGAATGCTGTCAGGTACTTCTTTTGGGAGATTTACTGGCAATGGATCCACCAAGATTTCCACGTACCCTGCTGCGCTTCGGTTGGTCTGCGGTATATATGACCAGCTTGGGAAGAGAAACAGTGACTCCAGCCACTCAAGTTCAAAATGCAGGAGCTAAGACAAAAGATGAAGAGATAACAGCTTGAGATGAGTTACAGTATGTTTTCTCAGCATTACTTACAGTGTTCCTTACTAATTTGCCCCTCCACGCACATCACAAACTCTTGTTCTACTGCTGGGCTTCATTTCTAAATGAAAGCAGTGTTTTCTGCCCACTCTCCTATCTCGGATGGAGAAGTTCTGTCCTTCCAGATGCAAGTCTGGAACAGATTTGCTGAGCTCTACAGCTAACATTTCCTGAGTTATAGTCACACCCTCCCAGCAGGTGATAATTAATTCACTGCAAGGTTTAGTTATTTTCAGACTATTTTTCTAAAATTCTCACCTGCTTTCTTTTCCCCTGTGCTTTTTCATGTAACTTTTTCCTAGTCTTCACCTCCTTGGAAAGCACAGTCTTAGCGCTCTTTCATCACCGCTCTAGGGGTTACGTCTTACCTAGACTCCCCTTGCCCTCTAAGACCTTCAGAAGGCTTTTAATTCAATACCACTGGCATGCAAGCTATTTTTCCCTGAAAGTATGTCATCAGTGCATCACTGAACATCTAGTACAACTCTCTGGTGAGTTATTTCTTCTCCACTAGTTGGAATTCACCAAATAGGGGGTAGTGTTATGACCTCCAGATCTCCCAGACCACCTCGTGCTGTTGAGAATTTAACAGAACTCTACATTAGGCTGTCTCTTTTTTTCCAAGCCAGTGTGTTCAATATTTGTTCTCCTAGCAATGAGAAATTTGTCATGTTCTAGCCTCTCCCCAGGATCTGAACTTGCTTTTTCCTGCCTGTTACACAGATGTGTTACTTCCCTCACCACAGACTTCGGCAGACCATCTGAAGCCCCCGGTGGCCTGCAACACTGCCCCAGAAATGGGAATAAACACAGAATCCCTCAGACTGAGGACATACCTCACACGGAATTATCCCAGTATTGTCTTTCACGTATAGGCAACCGTCTACCACCTTCTCTTTGTCCTCTTGCCTTCCATCTGTTAAATAGCCAACCAAGATCAGGTAAGTCCTTGGCAAAGCACTGTGCATGGGTAAAGCAGCTTGTCCTTGATGAGCCCATTCTTTAAATTCATTAGTGCTCCAGGTCAGGTGGCTGCAGCATGGTATGCGCTGCTGACGCCGTAGGTCAGAAATGGAGATGAAACTGAAAAGAAAAGAAAAGCAAGCCTATAGAAAAAAAAACCTCAGTCTGCAAAGTTTGGGAATTACAATGATCACTGTAGTGGACAAAGCTTGGCTAAGTCAGAGGAGCCTTAGCTCTTGGCATGGTCTGATGATACGACATGGCAAGAATCAACCCATTCACTGGCATTTATCAAGGATCTCTCGCAGCTCAGTCAGTATGTTCTGCTCGAGCATCTTCTCTCGAGAGATGAAAAACAGAGAGCCTTTGCTACTGTGGTCACCTGAGCAGGCAAGCAGAAGACTTGGAAAAAAAAAATAATTGAGAGTTGATAAAATGGAACATGTTTTCAAGTACACGTGGGGGAAGGTGAGAGGGAGAACAGTTACTAGTTCAGACAGTTTTTTGCTTGAATGGGAGACTCCGTGAGAAAACTCTGACAACTGCTCAACACAGTTTACATATCAGTAACGAACACAGGTAAATACAGACTAATTCCATCATCCGGTGCTAAAAAGTGCTAAACTGTAACAAAAGCAAGGATGAACAACTTCTAGATGAAGACTGCGACAGTTTTGGAACAAATTCTCTCCTCTGGATAGCTTACACAATACAAAGCTGAGAGACAGCAAGCCAGTAATCTTAGACTGGGCCTTCACTTATACGAACAGAGCCAAGCTAGCCCTGAATCTTTCCACCTACCCTCCTTGCTTTGGGGAGAAGAGGGAGGAGATGCAACATCAAATCAGCCACTTGTGAAGCCGCCTGCATTTTAGCATCTATCTTGCTTAGACCGACCACAGTACTGAATATGGGAGAACAAGGCAGCATCCTCGCCAGATTCTAAGCCTTTTCAGTGTTTATACGATCACGGCAGCATTCATCACCGTTGTTTACATCCAGGATCTCTATGCTAGAGAATTAACGAAAGCCCTCTGTCCGTGCTAACATCAACACTGAAAGAGCAAATACAGACTGGACTCCAGCTAGTGATTTTGCTACTTGTTTCCAGTGAGGTTAGCTGACAATTTTAGGTTGTGAAACTGGAGCTCTATTCACAACACCCACTTCCTCAGTAGCAGGACATAATCAAACTGAGAGAGTATGAATTTGAAGAGTTTCGCTTGATTAGTCAGGTATCAAAGGTGCAAAGCCAGAAACCGGTCTAGAGGAGTGACGGTTCTGAATCAGCTATAAATAGTATTCATATAAAAAAACTAATCGGAAGAGATAAACTTATGCAGGTACTTATGTTGTGTATTTGGCAGGAATCTGAACAGGCCAAAGGTTAGCTGTAAAGGACATAAGCAAACTGCTACACCCTCAGAGACAGAGCAGCATCGGGAATAACACCAATATCTATGATCTACAAGGAGAACACAGCGCCGCTCATGTTTTCATCACGTGTGCTGACTGCTCTTTGGGAAAAACCAAAACTACAGCAGTATACTGCATCCTGGTTATCACGTACAGAGAACTAACTGGACCCTCTTCTGGTGCTCCAGAGCTTGATGGCTAGCTGTGGATGTAGTACGCTGCTCACAAACAGAACATTGGCCTCATACAAGGCAAATTACCAGCTACCTTCAACTCTTCGCTATGAATTCCCCTGAATATAAACCAAACTCTGGTTTAAACATTTAAATATATAGTCTACAGAAAAAAATATGGCTTAGATGAGATCAGCTTGGCTGGTGTGAAAGACCTACCTCTATAAACTGTTAGTATAAAATTAAAGGCCACAAGTCCCTCATCAATTGCAGTTGACCTTTGCCCCAAAATCAGCTGTACGAGGGGTTTTTGTAGACATTCTCCCACCCTAAGTTGGAGCAAGAGAGAAATAGATCCAGATGAGCCAAACCTTCCAATCGGGATCTCTCTCAGCAAGTTGCGTGTTTTTCATGATGGTAAGCACCCAAAAGCCTTTTACCAACTAAAATATGGACCACGCTATCCTAGATTCCTCCTCTGTGAGAATGCACACTCGAAGGCAGACCTCAGCTGGCCAACAGACAGAGTGACAGAGCAGTGGAACAGGCTGCCCAGAGAGGTTGTGGAGTCTCCTTCCCTGGAGACATTTAAACCCCGCCTGGACGCGGTGCTGTGCCCCCTGCTCTGGGTGTGCCTGCTCAAGCGGTTGGATGAGATGATCTCCAGAGGTCCCTTCCAACCCCAGCCATTCTGTGATTCTGTGAACAGCCTCGCAGACCATTGCCCAGGAACAGCCTCCTGAGCAGAGCAGCGTGATCCAGCCGGGAAGCCGCCGGGCAAACGCCGTGCAGTCGAGCAGCTCGCTTTCACAGCGAGATGCCCTACTTTGGTTACACACTCTACCTACCGCAGACTAGCGGATACGGTGCTTAATCATACCGCAAGAGCGATCGGGGGCGCATCGAAGCCAAGAAAACGCATGCGGTTACCCGTCTTCGAGAACATCCCTCCCACACCCAGCATCCGGGGCAGGCGTCGCACATGAACGAGCGCGATCTCCCGGCGGCGGCTGCTCCTCCTCCTCCTGCTGCTGCTGCTGCTGCTGGTACAACCGCCGTGCCGAGGTCCCGGGAGGACCCCGCCAGCCCCGCTCCCCCGGCCCGTCGGTGCAGCCGGGCCCGGCGCGGTGGAACGGGGCGGGGGGGGGGGGGGAGGGTGTCCCCGCCGGAACGTGCCGCGCGTGCGCGAGGGATGAACGGAGGCACCGGGCCCAAAGGGACCCCCCTCCCCATCCCCTCATCCCCCCGCTCCTCCCCTCCCCTCCCCGCCCCGCGGTTACCTGTAGCCGAGCGGCAGGTCCCCGCCACCCGCGCTCCGCAGGCGCCGCAGCACCGCGTCCAGCGGCGGCGGCTCCGGCCCGCCAGGCCCCTCACGGGCAGGGAGAGCTCGGCGGGCGAAGTCCCGAGCCGCCTGCAGCCAGCTTTGCTCCTGAGGAGAAGCAGAGAAACGGGGCTTCAGCGCCGTGTGGCGCGGAGGGCGCGAGGAGGGCCCGGGGCCGCCCACCCCCCCGTAGGTCACTCACCGCCGCGCTGGGCTCCGCCATGACGGCGCCGGGCCGGGGCGGGCCGGGCCGCACGGCTCGCGGCGTTGCCATGGCGACGCCGCAGCGGGAAGCGCGCAAGGCCCGCCGGGAGCACCGCCCCCTCCCTCCCCTCCGGCCAATCACCGCCCCCGCTCAGCACCTCCGCCCCCCCCCCCCCCGCCTTGGCGGCGGGCGGCGCGCGGGGGCGGTCGCAGCTGCTCGGTCCCGGGGCGAGTGAGCGGGCGAGTGGGCGACCCGCAGCCGCCCGTGAGGTAAAAAATATCACAACGGCGCCCAGAGATCGTTTCGCTCACCGGGGCCGTCCCTCATCCAGAGGGCTGGCGAGTAAAGGGGAACCCGGGAGGGTTCCGCAGGCCGGGAGTCAAGCGGCCGCGCTGACAGACAATCCAGCGGCTGTGAGGGGAGGGTGGCGAGCGGGGCTCGGTGGCAGGTAGCCACGGAGCCTCGGGAAACACTGAAGGTCTGGCAGGCCACAGGAGGACGGCGGGGAGGGAAGGTGGCGTGGGCTTGCGGTTCTGGCGAAAGCTGGGAAGTGGATGCGCGCTGGTGGGTTTGACATTCATGTAAATGTCAAACGTGTGGCGGGGCTGTGAGATCGCTCCCCCCGCCCCGAGCGGTGGCAAGAGTCAAACGTGAAGGTTTGTGGGGATTTCTCTGACACTTGTGTGGTTCTAGAGAAATGCTGCTTCTGGTTTTGGAAGGCTGAAACTCCATGAAGACTGAAGGGCGTGCCTCATCCACTCATTTGACAGTATGTGGTAAATCTGAAACAATCCATTAAAAACGTGATTTCCTCCTCCACGGAACGTATTCATCGGTGCGTGATAATTTTTCCTTTAGGGGCTAATTTTGTATTGTCCTTGTTCAAGGCGAGGAAATGAACTAGACGAAAGTTGGCAAATCTTCCATCTGTATCCTTGGAGATGGCCGCAGCCTGATAACAGGTTATTCTGCCATTTCCTTCCCTCCTGGAACCTGCTGCTGGAAAGTCAGAGCCGTTCCAAGCCTGAAGCGTGGAAGAGAGCGATGTAGCTGTGTGGCCCGTGGTATTTTGTCCTGTGCACATGCCGTTGCTGGCCTCTGTACAGCAGCTATGCGGCTCTGGAGCGGACACAGTCCATGGAGATGTTCAGCTTTGTCCATGTTCAGGCAATGCATGGAGTGAATTGTACGTGTGTTTTGGGCCTACATGGATGAAATGGGCGTATTCTCCCAAAACAATGCTTAGTAGCTCGATTTCATGCCATTGACTGGTACAGAGATAATTGCAGAAAGTGGCGGGGAGCGTTCACTGTCACAAAGCGATTGCTGGAAAATAAGGTGCTGCCGCTGTTCCCGTTCCCAGTCCCTCCTGTTCGCGACACCTGTCTCTTGCGGTAACAAACGGCCGATTCCTGTCACCCTTAGCAGGTGAGGAGTCCAGGCCAGGTAACGAACACACGCAGCTCATTATCTCAAGCATGGAAATAGTTTTGAAACAGCATGAAGGCAAGGAGTTACCGGGCAACAAATAAAGGGGAGTTCTTGGTCATTTAGCCTGTTACATTTGCACTGTTGATGCAGCCGGTTCCTCGGAGCGGACGAGGAAATGCGGATTTTAAATGTACTTTTTAAAATGCCTTTTAAAAAGTCCAGGATGGGCGTATGTTCTGCCTGACAAATACCTTTCTTTAGAATTATTTAGGCGCTGACAGGGCAGTCAGAGATGCAAAGAGCTATTTTCTTACAACTACGCGGTTAAGTTTCACATGAACTTAACAGTACGAGTACGGCTTGAAAGGTGAAACACTCGCGTGTCGGGACGTTTTAAGGTTACAGCGAGCCTCCTTTGACGCCCTCTCCGTGTGTTTTCTAGCAGTTTTCAGCCCGGCGAGGCACCGCGGCTCGTTTTCCTCCGCCTCGGCCGTGTCGGTTCTGCAGGAGCCGAGCGGGTGCGGGCCGGCGGGCGCGGAGGTCGGGCGGGGCGAGGCGGGGCGCGGCGCCGGTCCGCCTCCCCCTCCCCCTCGCCGCCCTCTTTCCTGCCGCCGCTGGCAGGAAGTTGGAGACGGAGCGGTTCGGCTCCGGGGCTGCTCCGGCCGGTGCCGGGGCCGGTGCCGGTGCCGGGGCCGGGGGGTGGCTTCCTCTGGGCGCGGGGGACCCTGCCATGGGGACGTAGCGGGCCGCGGAGCCATGCGCGGCCCGGCGCTGCCCTGCAGCTCGCTGGGGACGGTAAGTCACGGCGGGGGGCATCGGCCGCTCTCCGCGGGACGAGACCGTGCCCCGGCGCGGCACCGCCTCGACCGGCGGCGGCCGCGGTCCCGCAGCGGGCGGTTTGTGGGCTCGTCTTTCCCCGGTTGCGGGGCTGCAGCGCGGTGCCCGCTGCCCTCTCCTGCTTTGCGGCTTTCGGGCCCGGGCTCCTCCGCCCCCTTCTCGCTCCGCCGGACAGCCCGCCTTCGGCTCCTGCTCTCCGGGGCTTCTGGCTTCCCCCTCACGGCCGCCGCGGGCAGCTCCCGGGGGCGGGGGGCTCTTTCCTCGGGCGGAGCGGGAGGCTGGTGCCGCAGCGAGAGGAGCGGCGACGGGCGGTCGGGCCGCCGAGCCGCGCCTGGCCCCGCCGTCGCCTGGCCGCCTCCGGTGTAACCGAGCAGCGGCGCTGCGGCGCCGCCGGGGTGAGGCGAGGTGAGGCGGGCGAGGCCGGTGGTGCTCCCTCCCTCCCTCCCTCCCCCTCCCGCCCGCCGCTGGGCCCCGGGTTCGCCGCCACCGTTTCCGGGATTTTATCCCTGAGTCAGTGAAAAGGGCGTCTGGATTTACGGGAATGGCGGAGGATTTCCTGGAGCTCGCGGGGCGGCCGTTAACTCGCCGGGCACGGGGGCTTATGCCGGCGCCGGCGGCACGGAGCCGCCCGGGACGGGCTCGGCTCCCGCCGGCGGTGTGCGGGGGCGGGCCGGGGCCGCTTCGCCCTGCGGCCGGCCGGCGGGACGGGCCCGCTGCCGTTACTCAAACAAGGAAAGCTTTATCGTGACTCTGCGGGCACTTAAACGAAGATTAGTGGGTTGTACCCACGCCCCAGACCGTGGGATTTATTTTTGGCAAGTTTACCTTTGCTGGTAAATCATCTTTAGCCTTCTTGGGTGTCTCGGGTCGAGGTTTTTAAGCTGTTTGTCGTAATTTTGCGGGGGAGAAAGTTGCTTGTGAAAGAAATTTGAGAGTGGTATGAATAACCTGACTGCTACAGGTGAATGACCATCCAGGATCGGTAGATGTGTGATGAAGCTGTGACAGTAGGGGTGATGTCACTTAGCATCGTGACTTGACTATCAATTCTGGTATAGAATTTACAAGGTCAAACTGTTTATCCCCTAAATACCTGAGCATCCTAGTAACAAGCACTTGCACTTGACCACACTGGACTTCTAACGTTCAGTTAGTTGTTACTTTGCTGTCAGAAAGTTGTGACTGCCCTACTCAAAGTTGCCGTCTGCCAGAATTTTTATTTTTTGTGCTTGGAAGCTTTTGGAAACCAGGTAATAAGAGTTACAGCTAGCAGTGGCAAGGCCGTACAGCTAAAACTGTGGGGTAGGAGCGCTCTACACCGTGGCTAACTGCGGATCGCTTGCCATCTGAGGGCCTACGTAGGATACATCAACTCTTGGGGTGACTTGCATGTAGATTTCAAAGGAGTTGGCAAACCTGGAAAAGCATATTTCTGACTTAAGTATAGTGGTGCACATATTTTGCTGTAGTTCAGATACTTCATGTGACATTATTCATATTATTGGAAATAAAATGCCCAAAAAAAAAATCTTTGGATTCCCCAAATTCATTATATTGTTGTCAGTTAAATAAGATGCTGGAGGGAGAGTGTCCTTTAGTGGGATTTCTTTTTCTTTTTGAGGACATTTTTCCCCTCCTATTCACACGTCATTTCAAGTTCTCGGTAACACTGTGCTCGCTCATTACAGATAATGTTTATCTTTTCCATAAAATCATATTACTTTTTCCAGTGTTACAATTCTCACTCACTCTGTGGCATGCCCTGCCATCTTCCATTTACTTTTCATATCATCCTGTGTTTGCCCTCATGGCCTTTCTTACTCCCTTGATGCCCCCTTCTAGATTTCTAGATTTCTGATTCTTTTATGTTTCCTCTGATTCTTCAAAATTTCCTGTAGCTTGTTTCCATGTGTTTTCTCTTTTTGGTTGTCCTTAACCTCATTTCCAGGTCTTCTGTGTTTTCCCCGTGCGCTCCTAACTTTCTCAGTGGAAAAAAAATGGCAGCTATCTTCGTTGAGGTTGGTGTGTTTTCTGCCTCATTTAAGAAAAAAAAAAATTATAATGGCAGTTTCCTTTACTAAAGGCAGTTCAGATTTATGAGGGGAAGAAGACAAAATAGCCATGAGGGTGCTTCTGGCATTAGTGCCTTTTAAAGGTAAAGAGAGGCACTGCAGTTTTGAAGTCAGAAGCTACATTATATAAAAATTGAAAACCAAGCCACCAAGTGCATTGTGCAAAAGAACTGTTGGGCCTACTGTCCTGTTTCCAGTAGTGGCCAACAGTCTACCATGGGTTTCAGAGAAGGGCAAGCGTACAGCAATGAAAAATAAAAAATACTTTCCTGGCTCCCAGTGATCTCTGACTGTAGGAATCCCCAAGCTGAAATGGTGTCTTTGTATTTCGGACCACTGAATGTGTTTTTTCTTCTGCTGATGGGTATGATGATCGCTTTTGGAACCCAGGCACGTTTCTGGCACTCCCAGCACTCTGGCAGGGCGTCCCACACCTCAGCTATGTGTTGGCTAAAAAAGTACCTCCCTGTATTTGTTTTGAACCTATCTCCTGCTTGTTTTATGTGATGCCTCTTAGGTCTTGCTTTGGAAGAGATGGAGAACAGCCATCCCAGTTTACCTTCTCCATGGCATTCATGACTTTAGAGCCTGCTACAGTATCCTCTGCTCAGCTGCCTCTTTCACAGATCAGTTTTTTAATCTTTCCCCTTATGGCAACCATTCTGTACCACTGATCATCCTTGTAACCATTCTCTGTGTCATATCTGGGTTAATTTATGTTCTCAGCATTGGGGACCAGAACTACAGTCTGGATTCAAACCGTATGGATTTATACATAAATAATTTTGGCATAACAACGCTTGCTGTTTTGTCCTCAAATCTTTTCCTAATAATTCATAGCATTTGATTGCATTTCTGATTGCTTTGTCCAACCAGGTTCATTCCACTTTTTATCTTCTTATTAATCTAATTTTAGTTTCCATTTTTGATCACTGTCCGCTTCTACCCAAATGGAACTTGCCGATATCTGGATCTGTGCCAATTTCAATTATGTGGTAATTTTAAGTTCTCACAAGTAATCAGTATCATCAGTTTGGATGCCTTTCCCTTTTTATTAAGTAATCCATTTTCTGCATTAGCAGTATTATTTGGGGTAAAACTAATTTTGTGATTTAGCTCCTTCCATTTTCTTTAGCCATCACGGCCTTGTTTTTATTTGGGGCAGATGTCTTGTGTTCTCTTCCATAATCTTGTCCTTATCCCTGGATAACCGAGTGCTTCCTTTGAACCCTTGGTAACACAGATCTTTCTATTTCCGTCTTGGGAACCTGACAGTAGAAAGCACATCTCGGAGAATGTCGCTACATTTCCCTATTAAAACAAACAGGAGTATATCAGCTCCAAGGAATAGGACTCAGCATGCGACAATTACCCAACTCTTAAAAAATTCACCTCGTGAGTCACTGACCAGGGGCGTGAAGACAGCGGCGGCACAGCGTGGGCAGGGGCCAAGGTCTTGGGCTCGTGCCCAGCTGAAAATCGGCTCGGGATTGAAGGGGGAGGCCCCTTGCTGAGCCTTCCCACAGATCTTGCTCTGACAGCACTCTGCTGCGAGGCTGTACAGCTGTGCTGTCGAAGTCATCCCTGAACTACGGGGGTGTTGCGTGTCTGTGACTTGGGACTCTGACATAGCGTTCACCGCTGTGGCTTCTAAGGAAAAATTTAAACAGTTATTTTCTTATGGTGGTGATCACCTACTGACTTCTTCACTCTTTTCTTTCTCTCTGCTAATATGAAATAAAAACTTCTAACTTTACATACTATATGTATATTTACTATATGTACACACATTTTATGATGTGAAGTTCATGATCTTTATAGATAAATCAGTTTTTGTTTTGGCTTGTTTTTTTTTTTTTTTTCCATAGTAAGATTTCTAAGACCTTTCTTCATTGCGTGAAAGCTATTACCAGTCTCCTGGTTTTATCAAGGCCTAAAATACAGCATTTCCTCCATCTTATCTTCATAAAATGGAGGATTATTTATAATAATAGCTCTTGTATCCTTCTTTTGATCTTTCCAGGTTTTAGTGAGCAATGAGAAAAGCTTCCTGTAAATGTTGCTTTAATATGCATTTCTCAATGCATAAAGCAGAAGTTCTAGTTTCCCGTGCATGTTTGTGTAGCAATCTAAAAAAGCCCTGCAAACCCCGAAGAGCTCTTGGTAAATGGCAGAAGCAGTCGAAGAATATAAGGGTAATCTTGCACCTTAATTTCTTTGGTGGCTCATTACTCTGAGCAGGATCTCTGTTTTCTTCCAAACTTCCAAGCTGGCTGGTTTTTTTATGACTCATCAAAAAGGCTTACAGATGACTGATAAGGAGATTACTTGTGCGTTGGTGTGTGTCACATTGAACTCTTAAGCAAAAGGAAGTTTCTGTTAAGAAATATTTGAGAAATTCTAATGACTTGTGGTGCCTTTTATTTGCAGGTAGTTCTTTGGTTTGAAAATGGAATTTGCAAAATGGAAGTATTTTCTGAGAGAAGCAGCTGAATAGGTGGTTGGTGGGGAAATGCTTAATTACATGATGAATATGCTAGGTGTGTATAAAAAAAAAGAGTAAGCCTCCTAATCTCTGGATTTTAACAGCATATCTGGATTTATAAAATGGTTTTATTCTGAAATTTTCAGCTTTATGCTCTTGTGTTAAAGGGATTTAAACTCTGGAAATTATTAATCTGGAGCTATTTTAAACATTAGTCTAGTGATGAGCAATACTATTTGAATTGTTTGGAATGCTAATACCCGAGTGTTTGCTCCAGCAAGTATTGCATTCCTGTTAATTCGCGTGAACAGGCGTGGGGTCTCGAGGCGCTGCGTGTTGGGGCAGGAGTCACTTCCCACCTGTCTAATCCCCCACTTCCCACTCAGTTTGCTTTCTGTGACATGCCTTGGTCCACTCTGGACACCTCTAGGCACCCACTGGCTTTCTACGAGAGGGGATTCTTGCTCCCAGCACAACCCTCTCCATCCTCTCTCTCCCATCGTACTGTCCTACCTGTGTGTCGCTGTACCTGCTTCCTCCGCCCTTCTCCCTGAGGGCTAGGAGCCTTGCAGGTAGCAGCAGGGCCACTGCTCTGCACAGGGAGGGCAGGGCTCATGATATAGGGCTGTGGCATCTGTGCTGAGTAATTTGGTATTTCCTAACCTTGTGGATGTTGGCAGGTGATAATACAGTAGCCCTGATACGCTGCACTTCCCTGCATTGTCCCTCTGTTTCAGATACTGTGCCTTCTTTCTCCTTGGCCTGAGAACAGTGCTCTCAAATGCCCTTTCCTGTTTGCCCCCCCCCCCCCCCCCCCATCTTTCTTGCATCTTGCTGTGTTCCTCACTTTTATCTTTGCTGTTCCTTTCTTTCTTTGCCTTACTCTGCACAGATGTCGCCTCACTTGCATGGTCTGGTGAGGCAGGAGGAGCAGCAAGGGTGTGAATTGTCTTGGTAGCAATAATTCAAGAATATTTGAGGTTGAAGATGGTGCAGGGGCTCCTAACTTCTGTCACAGCTGCCAGGACTTTGCATAGAAGAGCCTTTGGGCTTGTGCAGCTTTTTTTTTTTCCACTGTAGCTGTCAGGCAGTACATGTTGCCTGGCTTGAGACGTGAGAAGGAACTAGGGTTGCCTCACATGTGAGGAGAATGTGCGGGGCACATAGCTGTCACCTAGAGGGGTGGAATGATTTAAGGAAGCAGCATTCTGGTTTTCACCTGCTATATTTTGTTTATTTCTGCAGCAGTTTCAGAAGCAAAACCTAGAGTTTCTGCTGACTCCTCTTTTTTTTCTTTTTTCCTGGGCAGTCCCCGCTCACTAAAAATGTGAATCACCGGTGTGCATGATGTGGTTTGGTGGTTTGAATTTTCATTTGGCTTAAGTAGCACATGCTGTCCACTTTTCTATGCAGCATTGGTTTGCGGGTACTCGTTCTTTCTCCTGGCAAGTGGAATCAGAACGTGTTGTAAATCTAACGATGGAGAATCACCTTATTTCAGTTGTAGAAGACCTCCTAACTTTGCCTCGGTGAGCTGTTAAAATGACTTGAGGCTTCAGTGCTTGGTAAATGGAGCTACATCTGGCTGGTGACCGGTCACCAGTGGTGTTCCTTGGAGCTCAGTTCTAGGGCTGGTTCTGTTCAATATATTTATCACCGATCTGGATGCAGGAGTTGCATGCACCGTTAGCAAGTTTGCTGGTGATACCAAACTGGGAGGTGCTGTTGGCTCTCTTGAAGGACAAGATGCCTTGCAGAATGATCTGGATAGATTGGAGCATTGGGCAGTGGTTAATGGGGTGAAATTTAACAAGTCCAAATGCCAGATTCGGCACCTGGGACGGAGTAACGCCAGGCCCAAGTTTAAACTGGGAGAGGAGGGCTGGAGAGCAGCCCTGCAGAGAGGGACCTGGGGGTGCTGGTCGACAGCAGGCTCAATGTGAGTCAGCGGTGTGCCCTGGCAGCCGAGGGGGCAAACCGCATCCTGGGGTGCAGCAAACACAGCGTGACCAGCCGGTCAAAAGAGGTGGTTTTCCCACCGTATTCAGCATTGGCGCGGCCTCACCTTGAGCGCTGTGTGCAGTTCTGGGCCCCACCACTTAAGAAGGATGTGAAGGTCCTTGAACGCCTGCAGAGGGGGGCAACAAAGCTGGTGACGGGGCTGGAAGGCATGTCCCGTGAGGAGCGGCTGAGGACTTTGGGCTTGTTTAGCGTGGAGAAAAGGAGGCTGAGGGGTGACCTCGTTGCTCTCTACAGCTTTCTGAGGAGGGGAAGTGGAGAGGGAGGTGCTGATCTCTTCTCCCTGGTACCCAGTGATAGGATGCGTGGCAATGGTTCAAAGCTGCGCCAGGGAAGGTTTAGACTGGACATGAGGAAGCATTTCTTTACTGGGAGGGTGGTCAAACACTGGAACAGACTTCCTAGAGAGGTGGTTGATGCCCCAAGCCTGTCAGTGTTTAAGAGGCATTTGAACAATGCCCTTAACAACATGCTTTACCTTTTGGTCAGCCCTGAAGTGGTCAGGCAGTTGGACTAGATGATCGTTGTAGGTCCCTTCCAGCTGAAATAGTCTATTAGATTCTAATTTCATCTACTTCCTGAATTTTATGAAGCCTGTCATTGGTATAAATCAGTATACTGCTGAATGGCTTCGGGAGCTGCCTAAGATGGTGGTGTGGTGTGTTTCCGCCCCCCCGCCTCCATGTGAATGATTTTTTTCTGGAAGGCCGAGTCATTGGTTTGTGAGTCACTTGTGGTCTATGACTTTGTTCCTCAGATTTTCATCAGTAATAATGTGTTAACTCTGGTTTGATTATACTTATAGACACACTTTCACTTAATCTGAAAAACTGAAAACACCTTTCCTGTTTTCTTTTGTTTTTGAAGGTGTATCTAACCAATCTTGTATGTGTTTTTGGCTTGATCTTTGATACCTTCCTCTGTTTCTATTGCTGACTTGTCTGACTTATCGGTTGGCTGTATATATTCCCATGTCAGGGGATTAATTATTGGCTAGGGAATCAGGATTTTTTTAGTTGTTGCTGTCGGACCATCTGTGTGAATGATCTCTTACCCGTTTTCCTGCAAGCAGTCAACCTTGTAAGACTTATCAGCTGCTGAAACAAGTTTTATTTCTTACTGAGTTGTTGGAGTGCTCACATTTATTCTGTGGTCAGCTAATTAAGTCTGAAACGATAGCTATTTAAATATGTGGTTCTTTTTTTTCCTGTTCACCATTTTAGCATCTGGTCTATTGAATATGTCTTTGTATGACAGAGCTCGCTGAAAAATGGGGTTTTTGCTTTGTTGGAGTTGCAAAGTCCTATCCTTCCTGAGGTTTTAAGTTGCTTTCATGTATGTAGCTTTCTCCCCCAAGGCTTTAAATTTGAGAGAGAAATTGGACAACATGGGACTGTCATAGCCATCTCATTTTGTGTATCTTTTTCTTTAGCTTGCAACCACAAAATTGGTATCAGCATTGTGGTTTACCCTTTTTGGTTTACTTTGCTTTTGCCATAACTCTACTAGCTGAAAAAGCAAAAAGAAACAGAACTCTGAAGCCGTGCCTGTACAGCTTGGCATCTTACCACTTCTAAAAAAGCAAGCTGGGAAAACATTACAACATAGGGAAGTTAGTGTAGTAAAACTTGGTGTGAGATTGGATGGATGGGGTGGGGTGGTATTTATTTGCAAAAAACCGAGTTGATTTTCGTGCATTCACACGATCTGATGCATAGACTACATTGGCACAAGCACCAACACGTGTGTGGCCAGGATCCCTTGTGTGCAATGCAGAAAACAAAGGACACTGGCTGTCAAGTCTTCGTGGCGCCAGTGGGGTCCTGCATAGCACTACAAACTAGTTTTTGGACATCATACCCTTCAGGAGTCATCAGCTGGTATGGGATGGGCCTTTGCCGTAGAAACTTGCTGACTTCAGGCTTTCTGAATCTTGGGGCAAGTTGTTTCCTGGTTTTGTTCTTTATTTTTTCTTTTTTAACCTTTTCGTTATTGTGGTGTTTTTTTCTTGTCTGAATGCATGTTTGAAATGCATGCCTAGGGTCTGTTTTTCCTTTGGGCCAACAGGCAAAGGAATCGGGTCTGTGTTATGCCGCAACTTTGTCACCATCCTCTTGGTGCAGGGTCTTTTTCTGATGAGTCATCTGCGCTGTGGTCTTACCAGAGTGTAGACCTTTTGGCCATGACATAAACAGCACATTTCTCAACTTCGCTGCTGGGAATAGTGTCCTGAAAACAATGTGCAGGGAATGGTGTCCTTCATTATGGTACGGGCTGTTCTTTTAACCCTTTGTCCTGCTGTTCCTTTGTGCGCGCACATGTGTGCATGTGTACACACACTCACACTCTCTTACAATCAAAGTGCAGCCATGTCCATCTTAATATTTCTGTTTAAATTCTTGACAACAGTCATATTCAAAATGAAAAATAGCAAGTAAATCTTGAAGGAATTAAAGAAAAGAAAAAAGTGCGCATTTTTGTGGCAGACTGTTCAGACTGAATGTTAACAGCTGCAGTTTAAAAGGAAGAATGCACATTTGACAGGGAGGAGTTGAAAACCTAACTTTCCCACGTTTCTAGGGCTGGCTTGCTCAGGAGGAGTTCTGGAAGCTTTTCTGTGCTTTGCATGCAGTGAGATACTCCTCTGCCTTCTTATTCCAAACTTCCCATCTGGTTTATTTATTCAGTAGAACTGCAAGTACTGGATGCATTCTTCTCTCTGAAATTGTTTCTAGATGGGCAGCCTTACTGCCTGCCTTAATAAAAACATTCCTTTGCTCTTGAGTAACTTTCTTGCAAGCTGCAGCATTTTCAAGGCATTCCATCTATAAATTGCACATCACAAAAAGTACTTGCTTTATATACAACCAGTTTGTCGTAGAGACTGTTGTATGGCATATTAATAACAGAGATGACAGGCATGGGTTTGTTGGGAGCGTTTTTGGTAAAGAATCTGCTCACACACTTTTGTCAGCGGAGGGTCCTGATATCAGAATTGGTCAAATCAATTGAATTCACTGTTATAAAAAGATCTAATGGTAAGTGCTGAAGTCAGCTGTGCAGGCTTGCCAGGGGATATGATGTTTCCTTACCTTGTTGCTCTCCCTCTTTCTTTCCCTCTCTCTCCCTCTCCCACTGTTTTTACAGGTTATCCTAACATTTGTCTGTGTGTTGACGAAGGAATCTGTAGAAATTGCTCCAGTGCCATACACACTGCAAGTCCATCGGCTAGCTCTGGATGGAAGACATCCCTCTAACCCCTTGAGGAGAGAAAAGAGGCAGGTGCAGTGTCAACTAGGACAATACCTACATCCCAGAGAGACCCACTGCTGCATGAGGTGTCATGCAGGTACGTAAAATAAGTACAGTAATAGTGACCTTCACCTTAGAGGCATTTCCCTGTCCTGTACTCTCAAACTGTCTCTGTCCTACAGCTACAACAGTGCTCCCTTTCCATGGTGCTATCCCTACCCAGATAAACTCTTATTCTGCGTCTCTTCTTCTGGGCTGTCAGTGTCCCTCACACTGGTGGGAGGAAGCGTACTCAATCCTTATGCCATCAACTCCAGGGTTTCTCTGAGGAATCAATGACTCCCATCCTCTCTAAGACAATGCGTTTGTCTTCCTGTCAGAGCTCTCTTAAGTAATTTTCTTGCAGGTACCTACAAGGCCAAAGACTGTGATCGGTCTGACCAGGCACCTCTCTGTCTTCCGTGTGCTAATGGCACATTCACAGCTGTTGATAACACCATGTCTAAATGCTTCCAGTGTACACGTTGCCGTACAGGTGAGTTATCTACATGACCTGAGGAATAATGGGTGGTAGTGGCAGGTGGGGGGCTGGAGGGGGTGGCAAGGTGAGTGAGGAAGCTTGGAAAAGTAAGCAGTTGAATGGGCAGAAGGACAGTGTACGGGAAGGGATTGGGGATGGCAGGAATAAGGGTTACCAAATTAATACAGTCTGAGACACAGTTTGCAGGCCTTTTGGGCCTTTCTCTGGGAAGATTAGGGGTTAACAATACCTGTTATCATAACGGTGCTCTCAGCTGAAGGTGAGGGAAGAGGTTGGAATAATCGCTTTTCCTGTCCTCAGAATTCCAGCAGATAGTAGAGACCCCCTGCACCCCGAAGCAAGATACTGTATGCGGCTGTCGGAAGAATCAATATCAGATTGGCCTGCCCGATCTCTTCCAGTGTAGGAACTGCAGCTCGTGTGTCAATGGGATTATTGCCAACTGTGAGTATGGCACAGATGTGGCTCCAGTACGGATATACTGTACTAGGGTAGACATTAGCAGCCCTCTGTTCACTTTCTGACACGCTGCAGTGCCTTGCCCTGAAGTGACTGTAGTTTTGGAACAACTTTTGGTTTTGCCTGCCCCGTTTCCCCAGAAAGACTGTTATTTTTTTTGCCTGCCTTGGCATCAATCCCTGTTTCCTATCACAGTTTCTACCTTCCTTTTGTCCTTGAATGGTTTCTCGGTTTTGGCTGTTGTGAGGAGATATTTTCTACTTAATTTTGGTACCTCTGCCTTGCATGTACTGTAGCAAGGTCTTCAGGCTCTACAGCAGGCTTCCTCCTCACCTTCCTTTTTTTGTCTTTGTGCAGATGTTTCTCCTGATGCTCATTTCATTTCCCTCACCAATTGCTGGAAGCACTTGGAGTACAATGGCTGAAAATACTGCTGGTCCCAGTGCTCAGCTGAAGTGCTTCAACTTGAACTGTCAGTTGGTTGCTGAACCACCGCAGTGTAGCGTGCAGGGTTTTAAATTAAAGAGCTGCTCGGGTAATGCCGAACTGTACCCAGTGGCATTGGTTGTGACCTGGGGATGGTGCAGGTGTCTGGGAGAAGTACCCATGTTAGCTGTCCCAGGCTGCCTCATCTCCAACCAGGAATCAGAGATCTTAACCAAATACTACTTGCCACCCTCCACTTTGTGCTGTTGTCTAATTCTGTTCATGTCCCTTAAATGTTTCTTACCTTGTTGCCCTAAAGCTATCCCCTCTTCTATGTGAATTCTGCTTCTCCTGATACCTTTCCCATCTCTTACCCTGCCTAGCGTGAGGTTTGTTGTCTCACTGGTGAAAGCGTTTCCTCTGGTGCTCGGTAATCTTTCTCTGCCACCGTTTCCATTGCTTATGCCTATCCTCAAGAGTCATCGTTGTACCCTGCCCTTGAGCAATTTCCTTCTTTCTTGGCTGATGTTTTAGTCCTGTCCCTCACTTGCCACAGAATGCACGCTGCTCATTCTAGTACCTTTTTCTCTCCCTCATGTAACTTTATCTCCTTCAATCACTGTTCTTGCCTGCTCCTCTCCACGTGTTTTACTCTCCCATACTGTGACTTGCTTAGAAGCAATAGCTCTTTCATTTCATACCCCTTCCACTCACAGCATAGCAGATCACAAGAATGGATATGTGTCCCATGGCTTGAAGTGATTTCTCCCTGCCCCGAACTGACTTCCTCACCAGTCCCAGCTGCTCAGGGACCACTTCTCCCTCATCTTTGCCCGACTAATGTGATTTCCCGTTCCTGTCGCACT
Organism: Morus bassanus; assembly: GCA_031468815.1. Classification (NCBI taxonomy): domain Eukaryota; kingdom Metazoa; phylum Chordata; class Aves; order Suliformes; family Sulidae; genus Morus; species Morus bassanus. The sequence continues at coordinate 132,404,285 of CM062568.1, read as the reverse complement.
TGAACTTGAGTGACTTTCCCCGCTTTTGCACTGGAGCTGTCATTATCCATTAGGTCAACTTCAGCTGCACTGTAATTTTAGTCCCTTTCCAAGACTCTACAGAGGTCTCTGATCTGCTGGGACAGTGGTACCCTTATTTTTTATTTTTTTTATCCTCCTCCAACTCTGTCCTCAGGCATAGACTGAATCCTCTGTCTTTTCTTCAGTAGCAGTTCTCCAGGCTCAAAGAGGGATAATCTCCCATCCATCTTGGAGTAGATTTTTCTCCTTTTGTTTTCTTCACTGTCCAGATTATGGCAATGATTTCTTTTTCTCTACAGGTTCAAAGAATAGAGACACAATCTGCAGGTGTAAGCCTCGATTCTTCCTGACGCTTAGTAATGTTTGCAAGCCTTGCAACAGGTGAGCTTTTTTTCCTCTCTGTGCCCCTCCACTGAGTAGGAGAGACAGCAGACACAAGCCCCACAGAAGGAGGATATTTTTCTCAAAGCTCTGTCCATCTTGACATAACTTTACAACATTCTGCCTTTCTGGGGCAATTGGGTCTTCCCCTCTGCCACCTCCGGTCTTCTCCGTGTAGGCATCAGCCCACTAAGAACCCAAAGTCACTAGCCACACGGCATTGCTCTGCTTTGCAGGCTCATCTTGACTTGTCTGTTACTTAGGATTGTCGGAAATGGCTGGTGTTTCATTTTGTGCATGCTCACCTCTCTGATTTGTTCTTTCAGCTGCATTGGAGAAGAATGCTTGCAGTGTCATAGCCCAGTGACTACCTCACCAACTTCAAGTGGGCTGAGTGAGTACTGGGAGAACTGGAGGACAGTGGCATCTTTTCACTGCGGGCTTTTGTTCTGTTAACACCTTTTGTAAAGTGTTATTTTCTCCACTCTCTCAAACTGTTATTCTTTTTCTCTCTACCATTTGCATGTCTTCACTTGATGTTCTTCCTCTAGCACTTACCTGTTTCTTTCTCAGTTATCTGCCCTCTCCCTTTTGTCCAGATGAGAACCTTGTCCTTGGCATCATCGTTGCAATATTTGGAGTTATCTCTGTTCTCTACATTGTAAATAAAGTAGTGAAGCTGATCCAGGAAAATGGGATAGCATCGTCGTTCTACTCCTGTGGTGAGTACAGCAGCGTATGTGGTGATATTAGTTGGGATAGACCTCATACTCTCTGTGTTTGTGCATGCGCACATGTGTGAGGAAAAAAGTGGGATCCCATTGCTCTGCTTTGCTGCAAGGCCAGAGGAACACAAGAACTCAACAGCTAAGCTTATTGGTGCAATTCTTACAAGTCTGCATCCATACCCATAGCTGTGACTGGAAGTGCATGTGAGCTCACTGCTGGATCATATGCATTTTGCTATAAAACCTTTTTCGGGGCAGGACTGTGAATAGCTGCTTTCCTGTTTTCTCTGGGATGAGAGGAAATGAAATTAATTTCTGTTTTCTTTGTTTTTTTTTTCTTTAAAGTTTCTTTGCCACAGGTAACGAAGGAGCCAGTATCTGAGGTGAGCAAGATGATGGGTATAAGAGCTTTCCTTCTGCTTGCAACTCTGTTAGCCTTGGATTCAGAGTAATGTTTTTCCCTGTGGGCTCTTTTTAGGCCTTGTATTTTCAAATGCGCTGAGTAATAGGGCTGTTTAATTTGAAAGTCTTTTCCTGTAGAGGGTGGAGCCATTAACACTTTACTTCCCCTCTTCTAGAGGATGCTTTTCAAACTCCTGGCTTTTTGCTCTTTTCTGCCTGGATGCATTTTTTTTTTTCAGATAGCTGGTCCTTAATCCCTTTTTCTCCCTATATACCCCAAGCTTGGAGGATTTAACTAATTCTACTTCACTTCGGATCTTGACCCCACAAGCCTCTTGGTGCTGCTTCACAGTGTTCTCTCAGGCCCAATGTTGTTCTGCAATTAAGAGGGCCTGACAATAGTTGAGGTGAGATTTTCACAGCCTTATAGAGAAGGCTGATGGGAAAGGTGGCATGTGGAGCTTCCAGAATGGTGGTGATTTTGGGTCCCAGCCTTACTTGATTTTGTAAAGAAATATTTTTTCCATTTTTTTGATGCCAAAAGAGAGTTAAACTCCTTGGGTTCTGCTGGAAAGTAACATTTGGTGCCTTCTGCTCAAACAAGGCAAATAGGAAGAATTAAAACCTCAGCAGCTGCTCCCCACCTATCTTGGATAAATTTTAGTATATAAGGCTAGTGTCTCCTTGCAGGAGACAGGTGTATTGTGCTGCTGCGGGTGATTCTGGACTAAGAAAGTGTTTCTTTCAGGTTGAGGTAAAGAGAAGTGAAGTTTGCACCCTTGTGCCTGAGTCTCAGAAGGAAACAGAATTGGCGGTGAATGCAGCACCACCACCTGTACCTCTGCCGCAAAGTTCACAGGAGCTACCGGACTGTGTCAGACCGGCCAGAAGGACACAGCTTCCAGACAGTAAGCGAAACTGCCCCATCCTTCCCTCCTTCCCCAGGCAAATGAGAACCTGATTATGCAGATGTGGCTAGGAGGGTGTTGGACAGACCCTACCTGGCGTGCATGACCTGTGCGTGTACTTCATGCATGGCACAGTACAATGCCCAGAGCCTGTGAGCCCGTATATGCTAAGCATTTACACGAGGGCTTTCTGTTGTCCCTTTTTCCTACCGGCAAAATGGATTGTCGTATGTGGTGACCCAGAGCATTCCTTTGGGAGGAATGTGTGGCAGCAAAGCCCTAAGCATGTGCGCTCAGCTCCGCTCATAACCTTATACAACAGCGTATGGAAGCATTCCCATTGCTTTTTGAGGGATAAGAGCATGTCTGGACATCACACGAGTCTGTGTGACTATTCTGTATGAGGCCTGAACAGGAGGGGGCAATGCACAATCCCAAGGCACCATCCAGCGCTGGATTATTCACATTCTCACTGAGGCTGCAGAATCCTGGTTCTCACACTTTATTTCTTCTCTTTTCACAGACCCTGCTATTCTCTACACTGTGGTGGATCACGTACCGCCTTCTCGGTGGAAAGAGTTTGTGAGGCGTCTGGGTTTGAGTGACTATGATCTAGAGCGAATTGAGATGGAGCATCGGCGTTTACGAGATGCCCAGTATGAAATGCTTAGACTGTGGAAACTGCAGATGGGCCGTGCCGCAACTGTGGAGCACATCAGCTGTGTTCTCAACCAGATGGAGCTGAGTGGCTGCAGCGAAGCTGTTCAAGAGGCTTTGCTAAACCAGAACTCTGCGCAACCTTGCAGCCTCCACAGCCATCTTTAATCTGTTTCTGCTTTAGTTGACCTCGCTATCGCTGTTAAGAGAGGATCGTAACTCCCTTCCTTTCCTGTCTTCCTTTTCCCGTACCTCCTTATCTTTCTAACGCTGCTTAACTGGGTTTGTTGGAGACAGCAGCAGATGATCCTGGAGGAAGGCTGAGGTTTGCTTCTCAACCACTGTGTAGTTCAGCATCTCTAAACCAAGACAGGCCTCTGCAACAACTCCTTTCCCCAGGAGGGAAAGCGCCTCATAAAGGAAGTGGTGTGTGGACTCTGACCAAGATGAAAACAGGAGCTCAGAGTGACTCGGTAGATCATCTCTACTCTATGGACAAGTTGTTGCTGAAGCAGGTGCTCCACCCACCGTGCAGTGGGTAAAATTGTAGGGTGACTTGGTTAAGCTGGCTGTTCAGATGGTAAAGTCCTCACTCACTTTTTGCAGATCTACTTTTCTGCAAGGTCAGACAGCTGAACTGGCTCACATTGCAGCCCTTTGATAGCTGTATCTGACTCAAGGGAAGTGGTGGGAGGGCGTGCCTGTTTCTGGGAGCAGGAGAGGATTGCCCCCTTTCGGTATCAGCTAGTTACTGCTGTGGCAAAAGAGTCACGGAGATACAGAAGCGGTGGCTCAGTGAGAAACGGGAGGACATCATCCTTTACACCCCCCCATTTCCCTCAGGTTCAAGAGGAATAAGGTTTCCAAGCCAGTGAGTCAGATGAGAGGGTTGGTGTTAAGTTTTTTTTCTGTATGTAGGAACCATGTAAGTAGCATTAACAAAACACCTGCCTGTGTGTTTGTCCAAGTGCAGAGGGGGAAGGAATGCATGTGGCTGGGTGAGAAGGTACCCGTGTACCCGGTAGTGCGAGTGCTTCTGCAAATCTGTGCTTGCACACAGGTTGGTGGGCTTGTGTCTACCTGCTTACATATCTATCCATGAACGATTTGGTGAATCCGATTTAACTGCAGATGGGACTGTGTATGTGTGTATATATATACATATATATATTTTAGCAACTGTTGAATAACTTCACACTACTTCCTGGATTCTGTGATTGCTGCTTGGGTGTGAGAGCCATTCGGTACCATCTCGAGGCTCTCACCATTGCTTTCTCATGGGTATGACCATGGGTGAAGAAGAAGTAGCAAAAATCAATTAGCCTGCATCAGGTGCAGGTTGTCCACACATTTGTAACGTGGATTTTTTTTTTTAGTCTCTCATCCCTTGACCAGAAAGAGAAACTTTCTATTGTAAATACACTAATGTTCTGAATTAAAATTCATATTTTTACCTCTGCTTCCGTTCTGGTTTTGTCCATATGAACTTCTTTTCTGTGGGTGGGGCAGAGAAAGGGGAATAACTTCCAAAAGTGGCAAGAGTGGGTGGGTTGATGGTCTGATGAAATTTTTTTTTTTTTTAAACAAACCCAAGTTTGATGAGCTTTTGTATGTAAAGCTTAGGTGCCCTCAAGTCACAGGAAGCTGGCTGAGGGCAGGAAGTAGGACCAAAATTAAATTCAGTTGCGGGTCTTCTCCGATATTCAAGAGTCAAAGGTGACGCTAGCGTATTTAAAGTGAATTTTTAAACAACATACAATGAATCATTTTGATTTGTATTGGGCTTTCTAAAGAGGCAAGTATCTTTAATACTAATCTATAATTATTCTTTTATTTAAAGTATAATCTTACAGAGGCATGTTTTTGTCTGAGGAACCAAAGTACCGTGTTAAAGCAGTGAGGACCATTCCTACTCTAGAGCAAGCTTGAAACTTGGAAGTGAAAAGAGTACGAGTTCACACCAGTCGGTGGCAAAGCCAGGAGCTGGAGTCAGTTCTAATTCCCAGTTTGAGGCTTCGTTTCGCTACGCCTACATACTGTTTTAATTGAGGCTGATTTTTTTTTTTCTTTTTAACGCCAAAGGAGATAGTAGAAAGCTCATTGTAATACACTTTGTGTTTATTTTGTAATTTATGTTCAACAAGCGCAGCAGTACGGTAACTGCTAGAGGTACGTGCTCTAGATGTGACACTGTGCTTAAAGTGGGGAGGATCTCAGAAATTTTCTCCAGGTATGACGCCTAAGACTCCCACATCAAACAGCGTCACCCATCATTTAAAATCCAGGTATTTCGAAGTTTGCCGTGCAAGGTAAGCCACAAGCGGCGGGCCCCAGGCTGCTGCTGGGTCGTCAGTGACATCGTGCACCGCTTATACAGAAATCCATGACTACGAGGCGTTTCAGAGAACGCTAAAGACCTCCTTGAGGTAACGGAGGTGACTTGGGCGGGTAATAACGTGTGGACAGGGAAGCAGGGCCTCCTCACGCTGCCGAGTCCGAGCCTGGCGAGAGCGGCCGGCGGCAAAATGGAACTTTGCGCTGGTGACGTAGTTTTATTTTTAGTTTGCCTTTATCACTCGTTGACGATCTACCTTTGAAGCGATGGCGCCCGTATATAAAACGCGTAGGCTCCGCAATACGCTGGCCGCCCCCCCCCCCCCCCCCCCCCCCGGTACGCGGCCGGTTCCCCCCCTCAGCGGCGGTGGGCGATGGTCTGAGCGGGGCGGCGCCAGCCCCCCCCCCCCCGCCTGCCGCGCCTTGGTACGCCCCGACGGGGCCGCGGTGCGCGCCGGGAGCGGGAACCGGCGCCGGGGCGGCGGCGGCGGCGGCGGAATAGGCCCGTTGACCCGCGCTGCCGGCGGCTCCTCCCTCACCGCCCGCCATGGCCCTCAACAAGTCGATGCACGCGCGCAACCGCTACAAGGACAAGCCGCCCGACTTCGCCTACCTGGCCGCCAAGTACCCCGCCTTCCAGCAGCACGTGCACACCACCCTCGCCGGCAGGGTGAGGTACGGCCCGCGCGGCGGCCCTTGGCGGGGGGGAAGCGGACGGACGGACGGACGGACGGACGCGTGGTGAGGGGAGGCGGGGTAGGCCAGGCCAGGCCAGGCCAGGCCGCGCCGCCTCCGGGTGCTGTGCGGCGGTTCCCGCCGCCTCCCGAGCGGGGTCCGCGTCCGCGTGTCTGTCCGCGTCCGCGTGTCTGTCTGTCCGCGTCCGCCCCCGCGGGGTGGTGGGCGAGGGGGCGCTGGCACCCATAACTCCCCCTTGTACCTTCCAGCCTGAATTTCAAGGACCCTGAGGCGGTGAGAGCTCTGACGTGTACCCTCCTGAAGGAGGATTTCGGGCTTACGATTGACATCCCCGTGGAAAGGCTTATTCCCACCGTTCCCTTGAGGCTGAACTACATCCACTGGGTGGAGGATCTCATTGGTCACCAGGATGCTGAGAAGCAGGTCCTCAGGCGAGGCATCGACATAGGTACTTGGAAAGGCACAACGTTCAATTCCGCGTTCGCCGTCAGTGAAACTAGCCGATAAGATTTGTCACGCGTCCACAGAGAAACCTGAAGGTTGAGAAACGTGAAGGTTGAGAAACAAAAAAATCTGAAACGTGCTCGCCATGCTCAAACGGGCGATGCGACTCCACCGGTATTTCATTTGGCTTCTTGGTGGGTAGGGTTTCTCTGCGCAAATGCAAGGATGACTGTAGCAGGCAATAATTTGGCTTTTCATGGCCTTGAACTCAAGTCTTGAGCGTAGCTTTGTGTGGTGTGCAAAAATGATGCTGCTAGTAACGCAGGCAAAAATGTCATTCTAAAGGAATGAAAAAAAAAAAAAAGGCATTATTTCCCAATCTTCTAACTAGCGAACAATGTTATATTAACAGTCGATTAATTTTGCTTTTGGATGTGTGCACAAGAGAGTTCGTGGCTTGGATAGCAATATTTTCTAGCTTTCCTTTTAATAAAGTTTTTTCTGTGGTGTCAGGTGTGTTTGACGGATGGATCATCTGTCTTTTTTAAACTTTGATTTACTTAAATGCAGATATCTTCACAAGCTAGATTTTACAAGAGGCTTAATTAGAAACCAAGGCAAATACTAGCAAAGCTGCCTTTTGGTTGTAGATGGTCAAAAATTTCCTGTATGGTGTCGAAAACAAAATATTTTTTAAACTAGGCTAAGCATCCAGAGATGGATGATATCGTCCAGTGCATGTGCCTAGGAGCTTGTTCAGTTTCAATATCTGGATTATTGGACAATATCTGGATAATATCTTGGTTAAGCAGTAGATTAAAGTAAACAGTTACTCAGTAGAGATGTGAATTTATAAGAGGTACACCGATGCACATGATTTGGTTTCATTAGAAATAAAAAAGGCAATCTCTGTAGGAGAAGGAACTATATTCACATACAGATAATAAAATCGGCATTTAGATTCCAAAGTTTTGGTGATTCTATATGGTGAGCTTTGAAAAGTACCTGCGATGGTACATTTGAATTTAGTTCACCTCTTTTATTTTTATCAATAGAATCTTCCTGTACGATTTCAAAGGCTTGCTTTTGAAGATTGTTTTGTGCTGAAGTAAACTCATAATGAAATTGAGAGAAGCTGGAATTTCCTAACTTATGTTTTAATGCTTGACATTGAAATTTTAAAGTTACTGACTTCAAAGCTTGGGTTCAGTAGTCTCAGTTACCATGCCGGTTTTTTCATTACTGTTTTCTTGGTGTTTGCGAGCATGATGGTTTGTTTTTTTTTAATGGAATTTTGGTCTGAAATTTACTGACTTGCATTTTTAGCTGGATTTGTGATGGATACAAGGTTTATATCGTCACAAGGTGCGTGCACAGCTGCTTTCCTTTCATAACTTCTAAACTTGTTAGCCAGCTTCTACGCGTTTGATATTAGATTGCATTTTCAAAAACAATTTCTAGGCGCTTCGTCATGGTAGGTGTCTAGGTAGAAGAGACATCCTTTAAGTCCTCCAAATATTGCAAAATCTTCAGTTTGAGTTTGCAGCGAGCATTGATGTTCCAACTGCAGAAGCAGTAAGTCATCCAAGAGGAACATTACAGGAGTGCTGGAAATAACTGCATGCTTTTGTGTACTGACAGACATTATTATTTATGTTTCAATATGTCAGTATAACAGTAGACTCGCGATATATCTCTGAACTCAAGTTTTGTGGTGGTGAGATATCTTTCCTGTTTCTTGTGTCCATTCCCTTTAATCCTAAGTTTGACTGTCACTGGTAGTTTGATCGCCTAGATATGCCATAATTATGAGAAGGAATTATATTGTGCTAGCATATATTTCTCTTTGCTACCAAGTTTTTATCCGTCTGGCTATCTTTTTAGATATATTAATTGACACCTCTGTTTCTTTGATCGTTTTAGGCATTAGGGAAAGAGTCTGATGGAACAGAATTTTTTTTTTTTTTTGTGGTTGCTGTATGCATCAAAGTAAATTATTTGTGGTAGATAATAGAAAGATGCAGGAGAAAAATATATTTGTGATAGGGTTGTTTTTTTTTTTTTTTAATAAAACCAGAATATATTTGACTTCCACTCTATAAATTAGTCACTGTCATATAGAGAAAAAAAAAGCTTAAAAAGAAGTTGGTAATTTACCAGAAAATTTATTCCAGATTATTGAATTATTTTATTAAAAGTGCACGTTTGACAATGCTGTATTTCAAATTAAGAAAATAAAGTTCACTCGAGAACTGAGTAGTAGATGATAGTAATCAGCGTTTTCTTGAAATTAGTTCTTTGTCTTGTAAAAAGTACAGAGTTGACAGCCACACTGCTTATAACACCAGAGACTTGTTTTGCCTTTCTCATGGCTTTCCACTTCTGCAGGGACAGGGGCATCATGCATATACCCATTACTTGGAGCAACGTTGAATGGCTGGTACTTTCTTGCAACGGAAGTGGATGATATGTGCTTCAATTATGCCAAGAAGAATGTGGAACAGAATAACTTGTCTGATCTTATAAAAGGTATAATGTAATAAGGTATTTAGTAGCATACAGACGTTGTGACATATTTTTTCCATGTTCAGTGGCATATCAGAATCCGTATACCTGCCGAATACATGCTCAGTTGTTTTTACTGAAGCAGAATGTTCGCTAAGGTCTGCGTATGCTTAAGCCAGGAAGTCACAGCTTGTCTAGAATGGGATGTGTGGATAGAGGACTACTCATCCTTACAAAAATCTGAAATTTAAACTTCCCCCTGAGGTGTTTTCCTCCCTCCATATTTTTTTTGTCTGAAGTTCTTTCTTAGAGTTTGTGCTGTTTCTGCTGATAGCAGACCTGGAGTGCTCCCCTCAGATAATTTGCATGACGCTGCCACAAAAGCATGTCTTGTACAGAGTCCTTCGTCCTCATTTCTGAATTAGGTCCTAACAGTGCCTGTGGTAGTAGCGGTGTGCCAGACTTGGTCTGTGGATGACCTTGGAAAATTTTCTGTGGGAACTCAGTACACTAAAAAGCAGGTCCATTTCTCAGCTCTGAAATAAAAACTTAACTTCTGCTGGATTTTGGAAGTATTCTTTTTACCAGAATTTGTTATCTTGGTCTGTCCTCCGTGTCAGCCTTGAAGATCCCGAACTTGATGCAGAGAACAATGACAGTTTTCTGTTACTCCTGCCATCGTGGGATTTTTAGTGGTGTGGTGGTGATTCACCATACTGGAAAAACCTCTGGCAAAGGAAAGTGCCTCGTGTGAAGCTGTGGTGCCAAAGGTGATAAGCTGGAGTGAATGACTGACTGCTGGTGGGCAGAGCCGCGCAGGCAAGGGTGTACCACTGGTGGTACCTGTAACCTGACGCTGCCTGGGAATGATCCACCCTGCCACTTTTTAACTCCAGGGACTGGGTAGTTTAGCTAGAGCTGAGTCTACTACTGTAGCTAGTAACTTGTTTAGCAAGACATTTTGGAGTCAGATTACAAATCCTTCTGTACCTCTGTTTGGCTTTTTTTTTAAAAATCACAATTTTTGTTGTGGTCAAAGAGTCTGTCTTGAAATCTTTGCAAAATAGCTTTGCTTGGAGATCATATTGGAATACGGCCTTTGTTCTTCTAACTTCAATGGAAAAAAAATTCAGTGATAGTAAAAACAGCAATAATACGGTGATGATTTACTAATTGCATCATAGCTTCTTTCTTCCCAGAGGAAAAAGAAGTAATGTTTTTTGGCTGAAAGTGAAATACTGTTTGCAGTAACTTTCTTCCAAAGGGAGTCTCTTCTGTATGTGCAAAACAGAAACTGATAAACCTGGAGATTGACTGTAAATGCTAAAAAAAAATTACATGGTGTTCTGAGTTGTGCATCTATTTTACTGGAATGGGATGATGGCCAGAATTTGTCTGCTGGCATTTAAAAAAAAAAAAAAAAAAAATCAGCACCCTGTATGTAATGGTAGGTTAAGAGATTTTCAACAACTTGGGCTCTGGAAGTTTTCAAACTACTTGCAAGGTAATTTAGGATTGCTCTGCGACATGAGTATTACATTGTTTGCTTCCTGTTTGTTTTAGTTGCTTACCTCCAAATAAAATCACATACTGTCAATTCAACAGCTTGCTATGTAGGTGGAATGCGGTTTAACAGTGCTATGTCATTTAACAAGTTCTTTGATGTCATCTTCTAAGTAACTTTACAGTAATTTTAGAAAGTATGTACAATAGACCATGTGTTACTGCTCAGATTAATATAACCTTTTTGCAGAGTTCTGCTCATCTTAGCCCTGTTATCTGCTTTCTCTACAGTAAAAACTAAATCTGTGTTTTTTCTTCTTTTTTTCTTTTTTTTTTTTTTTCCTCCTCCTCCATAAAAATTGAAAAGGGTATTGCTAACAAGAAAGGCAGTGAGATACTCTGATAACTGTGGGCTGGATATTTCAAAGCATTTATATAAGTAAATGTCTCCTCTGCATGCAACAGCAGCTGCTATGTTACACCTCAGTGCCAGAAATATGCACCGTGCAGCTTCTGGAGACATTAAGTGATTTCTTGGAAGACCGTAACCTGAAAACCATCAGTCCAACTGATGTAATGCCTGTCTGAAGAACTTTTGGCTTTGACTGTGATGTGTAATTGTAATTAGTAATTTGTAGTTAGTAATCTGTAATTAGTAATTACTAATTTTATTAGTTTACAGTTTTTAATGTTACAAGGGGAGCAGGGGAACAGACATCTACAGGGATAAGAAAGTGTCACGCTTCAATGTCAACAATTTTAAATGTGAACAACTTAATATAAGGAGAAATGCTAAGTGTTTAATTTAGAAATTTAAGATTATAAAACAGGGAACAATGTGTTAATGTATTTTTAAAATGAACTATCCTTCTGTTCTCATAACATTTAAAATATATTTCTCTCTTGTCCATAAATTTCTGTACTGTGAAATGCTTGTGACTTACAGGACTGCAGCTTTAAAGTTAGTGGGTGTTCTAGGTATTATTCTTGCGATATATAACCTGAACTTTGGTAATTGCCTGCTACCCTAACAATTTTTTATTCTTGGGATGATAATAAACTGTAGTAGTAAATGTTAGGAGGAGAGGCATGCCTTCTGCCTCTATCCTAAATGTCTTCGTTCTATGTGCGTTATCCGTGAATTGAAGGACTGGTCTGCAAGAAGTCCTGCTTGTAATAAGCTTTACACATGCTTTAACTGGACTTCACCTGTATTTAAATTCCTGCTCCTTGGGCTGGAGTTCCTACGGTCTTCAGAAGACATGTGACAGGACTTGACCACAATTTCCAAGGAAATTATATAGTCTTTGGGGAAAGACAGTGGAGATCTACGTCAGATGTTTGCCTTCATCCTTGTGATGGGTAACAATAAGTTAGTGGACCCTAGTAAGTGGAAGGTTTGTCCAGAAAGGAATTCTAATCTTTTTCTTCTGTTGTGATTCTTCTAAATTGTATAAGGCTACAGTTCCTGTGCAGGATGCACAGTACTGCTAACACACAAATTCTGTTTTATTATAAGATTAGATTTAAAGCTAATCTTGGGGTGGTGTAATTTCAGTGAAGATAGCTTTATCACAGTCTCTCTTTCTTAGCTTTACACTCTAAAAAGACCAAACGGTACATTTTCTTGAGTACAGTTCTAGAATTCCCTATCAAAAAATTGTTTAGACTGGGATTTCTTCTATCTCTGAGGAGCCTGTGGGGTGATTAACTGACAGTTTTGTTAAGTTTTGGAAGGGCTTAAAGTGAATTTGTAGTTGCATCAGGGAACTCAATATAACTCAAGCAGTTCCTGTTTTAAACAGACTCATGTAATTAAACTACTGTGTATAAACATACAAGCTGCTTGTATGCTAATCCTTAACCTGAAGTCTTTATGTGCATGCTGATGTTTGTGACTTTTTTTTTGTAGAAGATAGTGTTTAGAAAGTACAGTTTTTATACAATATATTGTTTCAAGAAAAACCGAAACGTAAATGGCATGCTAGATAAAATATGAAATTTCTTACTGACCAAATTCCTGTTTTCTCTTAGTGGTTAAGGTACCACAGAAGACTCTGCTAATGGATGCACTGAAAGAAGAATCTGAGATCGTTTATGATTTCTGCATGTGCAACCCCCCCTTTTTTGCCAACCAATTGGAAGCGAAGGTAAGCTAACAAAGAATGTTGCATGTACTTCAGTGTTCTGTGAGTGGGAGGAGAGCAACAATTTAACCTCTTCCCTTGGGGAAGGTTGAGTGGAAAATCCCAAATCGTTATGCAATAGCATTTAAGTCTTCTCCCTCCCGACCCCTGGCCTGAAAGGAGTTTTGAAAAACTTAACTGTTGCCCTTCCTGAAGAGGAGGATGACCTGCAGAATTTTTTCACAAGTTCTTACTGTCTTAGGGAATTAGTTTGGAAAGTAGACAGCGAGTAAATCTGAAATCAAGTGCCCGTTGCATAACAGTGGTGCAGAGGAATTAGTTTCTGGCATTGTGCCTGTCTGTATTTTTCGTTTCCTTAGTGATTTAGGCAATATCATACAGCTCAGAACAGTTCTTGCAGTGCCCACTGAATATAGTCAGAAACTTGACTCTATAATATAGGGCAGTAGAAAAGTGTTGAAATTAAACACTATAGATTGTAATTGTGTAGGTGCATGTAAACAGCATGTCTTACCACATATTTCATATTAGCAGGATACTGATGTGTGACAAATAACTAGGTTTGAGATTGTAGGGAATTCACTCAGTTGCGCTTATTTTGAACGTATCTTTGTTTATTGTCCACGGTTCTGATGAGGGGAGAATAACTAGAGGTGGTGACACTTGCTACCCACTAAAGATTGAGGCAGAAAGCGGTGTACAATATATATGTACAATAGAAGCAGCCTAAGATTTCATTAAAAGTTCATCTCAAATGTTCTTTTTTTATCCAGGGAGTAAATTCTCGAAATCCACGGCGTCCTCCTCCCAGTTCTGTAAATACAGGAGGGATCACAGAAATCATGGCTGAGGGGGGAGAACTAGAATTTGTCAAAAGAATTATTCATGATAGTCTACAACTTAAAAAGAGGTTACGGTAAGTGACTTGTTCCAGTTAAAAAAAACCCCACCTTTTATCTGCTTCTTTGGCAGAAATCACGTGAAAATGATATTTTAAGTAAGGAATGTAGCTGTGGTCCAGTGGTATCTGTTTGATTTGTTTAATGATGCATACAGGTCAGTAATTAGTCTCAGTTTATGTAAATTTAGTTGTTCCTGAGCATCAAACAATTACAACTCATCATTGGAGGTATTTAAAAGCAGAAGGCAAAAAAAGCCCGTACCAGTGACACTTGTAGCTTGCAGCTAAATTAGCACACATACTGGCTAAATACAGTCAGTGTTGATTCTTAAGGGCATCTCAGATGGGAGGATTTATGACATTGACTAGTTATCTGTTCATTACTTAAGTTTCTCTCTTTTCCTGGCTGAATTTTGGTAACTTGCAGCTTTGCCTACTAAAGGGCGCTGTTGTACTGAATGCTGTCTTGGGTGAATATAAGCTACAGCAAAAACCGTAGTGAGACCTTCTTTTGAAGAAGATAAACAGATGGCACATCTTCAGTTTTTTGTCCATCAGACTTACCCTCCCCCAGTGCTGTACGTTATTCCTCTAGCTCTTCTGGAAGATTCCTTCAGGTTTTTTTTAATATCCTTCTAAAATACAGCTGCCAAAATTTTGTGTGTGTTACTGCAGCTTCATCAGTGCCCTAAGCAAAGGAAATACAGCCTGCCTTTTATACATTCAAGAATTGTTTTGTTTTTGTTTTGTTTAGACCCTTCTAGGCACAGCATTGCATTGGAATCCCATCTTCATCTATCTAATACCAAATTTTTTCTTTAAAATGTGTTCTAGTAATGGGCCTGAAAGACATGAAGAATATATTCAGTTTTTGGGAAAAACAAGACAAAGCAAAACTGCATTTGGCTCTATTAGAAGTGCTTCTGTCTTGTAGTGCTTTAAAGAAAAAAGGTTGAGAAGGTTAGCAGAGGTGGCAATTCTGCAAACCTTGAAATGTGGCAGGTTTTGTTGTTGTGTGTGTTTTTTTTTTTAATGTCCTTCCTTTCTCTGTCACCCCCCAAATCTTATAAAATATAAAAAGGGGATAGACAGTATGGCAGTGATAAAATAGAGGTTTTGATGTTCAGAAGTGGTTACAAGCCAGAAAAATTAAAGTTCTGAGACTTTTTAGCAATCCTGTTTGTGCAAGCAAATCACTGGAAAATGACCGGTGTTCCTGTCAGAGTTTGTAGGTAGAATGTTATTTTAGGCTACGTGATGTAGACAAGCTTTTAGGTGCTTGTATTCGTCTCTAAAATGTAGTGAAATAAAATAATAAATATTATTATAAATAATATTATAACAATAATATATAATATATAATATTATATTATAATATTATAAATAAATAAATAAATAAAATACTAAATAATAATAAATATAAGCTGAAACAGTTGTCCTGAGTTTAGTCAGTGATACAATGGGTGAGGGGAGGCAAAAAAAAAGAAAAAATTCTAAGCATATGTCCTTCTTCCCCTTCCGTGTGACCCTAATAAACTCATCACTAACACAGAATGTAAGGAGATGACTTACGTGAGGGATGCAGGTAAGGAAGTAACTGAGCTGTTTTGAAGCTTTCTTTTGAGCATCATGGCTGGCAGGTTGGAGGGGAAGTGATGGGGTGTATGTTTATATGTTAAACGTTCTTCCACTTGCAGCTGGATGTCTTTCTCCTTTGTACATACTCCTTCTGATACGTAGTGGTTTTACTCCCCCAGTGTAGTTTCCGCAGGAGCATGTGGTGTATTCTGTAAAATACTGTGATCTGGAAAGCACATGTATACAGTTGAGCACTTAATTGGTTCTGTAAGGTGGGGGCGGGGGATGCAGCTGTCATGACTTCTGGAAACGCAACAGCAGTGTTGGTTGTGGTTTCACCTGGTGTGTGTGGATCCAGGGGAAGCTTGCTTTTGGTAAGTTGCTATTTGAGGACCTTGAAAGGAGTGGCAAATGTAGTAGGGGACTGACTGATGTTACTCTTGAAGCAAGAAGTCTTTGCCTTGAAAAAGGTGGTGTGGAATTATGAGGAATGCATCATTCCTGTATTGCTCCTCTTGGCAACACCACTCCTCTAGGAAAGAGAGGCGTATCTCTTCATCTGATAAATTGATAGCGTAAGGCATAGAACGTACCCACGTGCTAACTGTGTGTCGTATTTAGGAAAAATCAGCTCTGTGTGTTTGGGGGGTAGGAATGGTTCAGTTCATGCGTTTGAATAAACTACCATGGAGAGTCTGTTACAGAAAGAACAGTTTACTTAAAACACTGTTGCCAAACCTTATCTCTAACAAAATAGGAAACTCTGCCAAAGGGCGTGAGTAATGAACCGTTAGTAGATGGAGACTCCCTTGGGCCAGGAGATGGTCTCGACTTATTTACCCCTATCCCTACTTCAGTTAGGAGCCGCAGGTTCGGTATTTTATAATTTTGGGAAGGATGTGTGGTTTAGTTGTGCTAGAAATTTTGGGGTTTAATTTAAGTATTGCTACATTAAATTCTGTATATTGCATTATGCAAGAAGTCAATTTAAATAATTGTCCCTTAATACCACTGATTTTTTTTTTACTCTTTTTTTTTTTTTTTTTTTTTAGTTTACAGTGTATTTAATTTGTATATGTGAGCAATTTAAAGTGCTTGCCTTCAATTTAGATGCATAGTCTTGAGGAAACTGTCCCTTGATAACTGGGAACTCCAATTTTCATGCTTCAATAAGTTATATTTACGAATAACCTTTTTGGATCCAGTCATCAAAAACGTATGGAAGAGGGAGTTGTAGAGCTTGATTAGTAATTTAGATGAAGAACAGAGGTGTAATGGAGATAGTGAAGATGTGGAGCTGGGTGGAAGGATAAACTCCACCAGAAGTGGGAAAATAAATTTCTTTCCTTCTTTGACCCTGTTGGTTTTCTCATGAAATCTGGGTTAGGTGATGGAAACCTGGATCACGAGTTCCGAATGAGCAGAAGTGGTAGTCAGCAGGTCTGCTTCTGAGGCACAAATCCGTGTTAATAGTTGAATATTCCTTTTTATTCTGGTTCGTTCTCGAAAGAAAGTGGAGAAATTGAAGAAAATTATTGTAAGGGGTAACATCTTCCACATAACTGAAGTCACTCTTTGAAATGGGATTCAAGTTGTTTAGGCACTGTTTCAATAACAGACTTAATGTATGTCCTAAAAAGTCGAAAAAGTTCCCCTGTCCAGTCTGTCTTTGGGCCTTCTGTTCCAATAATGTTGTACTATGTCCTAGTGTCTGTTTAAGAGTGTGATTATTTTGTTGTTTTGTTTTTAAATCTCCTGTTGTTCTTGCAGGTTTCTGATCCAAGTAGTTCTTTCTGGTAGTTGCCATTTCCAATTGATCTGCATTTGTAAAACACTTTGTTAATGTGTTGTTTGCAGGTGGTACAGTTGCATGTTGGGGAAGAAATGCAGTTTAGCACCATTGAAAGAGGAACTTCGAATCCAGGGGGTGAGTTTGTATATAGTCCATGTATATCCTGTATATGTTCTATGTAATATGTACTATGTTCTGATGCATGTGGGTAATTATTATTGAATTATTTTACTGAGTTTTTCTTTACAAGAAGAAACTGCAATTCCTTATTAGGGAAGCACTCAAAGCAGTTGAGATTTAATTATTGCAGATTCAAAGCTGATAGGTAAGTAGCGCATATCATCTCCAGATATTTGTCTGTATCCTGTGTAGAAGCATGTCTTCATGTCCATTCTAGAACATACAGGGTTTCTGCTTTAAAATAGCCTTAACAGGGCGCTTGTAAAAAAAAAAAAAAAAAAAATTTTAGCCCTCTTTCCTCTTAGCTAACATGCAATCCAGCAATTTGATTGATAAAAGAAGTTGTAACATGATTTAAATGACAGCATTTTTTTTTTTTTTTGTTCAATTCTGGCACCAAGTAAAATGGAACCTTGTGCTACTATTCTCATGCAAGAAAGCTGTGCGAAGGACTTTTTCATGGCTTTCTGGAGGAAGCGTAGTCTTCTCTCATTTCCATACAAAGAAAGTGATTTTGAGATCTGTCCTTGTATATAGTGGAGAGGTGAAGGAAGGAGAATGCATGGTGAAATCAATTCCGAGAAAGATGAACTACAGACCATAGGGAATCCTTAAACTCAATGCCAAAAGCAGATGCTGAGCTAGGCACCAAATTTCAAGTTTCTGACTTTATTCCCTGTCCTTGAACTGTTGCACCTCAGCTGTAGTAAAGTGAGAGAAATCCTTGTGAACCTTGCATAGAAAAGCTGAGTTTTCCTTTTGTGTTTTTCTTGGGAGTTACAAACCTAAACAAAATGGAATTGGTAATCTTTGTTGTAAATAGCTGGGAAGATGTTCTTTGTAACCAAGTGCTGGCTGTGTTGTGGTTCAGGTTAGGATTCAGCATAAATGTTCTAAAAAGTCCACTCGTTGTTCAAACTGTCTTGCTGTATTTATTGGAAATTTTGATACAATTAGGAGTCCAAAGGCAGGAAAAATTCTAGGACAGAGACACCTTTTCCTCTCTCTTCTTGAAGGCATTTCTCAAAAGTAAGAATTTTTTTTTATCTTCTGTGCAGACCTGGGGCTTATGCTCTGGAGCTGATAATTCAGAGTGAGGTGGGATGGTCGATATTTATCCTTGCTAGTATTTAGCACATTCTTCATACCATACATAAATGCCTTACAGCATCCGTGTGTGGAAAGACTAGTTAACACTAGCGCTGGATCTGAGTTTTATATTTAAAGGCACTGTAAGTTCAGACTTGATTTTTTGGGGCAAAGATAGAGAAGCGTTTCTGGGCATGTTTCTGCCATCTGCAGACAGGTGAGTCGCTTGGCTTCCCAGCCCTTTGTTGCCTTTGTTCTATGTTCCTTTGCTGCGGCAATGGGTTCAGTATTCAAACGTGGAACAGGAGCAGGTGCGTTTTGCAGAATCGGAATGCAGCTGTGTGCTGTAGGTGTGCTGGATCACTGCACAGAAAGGGTCACTTTTTGCATTGCTGAACTTGAAGCTCTGAAAGGGCGTGGACGTGGCAGGGCAGAGATGGGAAATCCTGGGTATGGGGACCAAGCTTGGCACTGACCAGCTTCAAGTGGCCCTGACATCCATGAGCCATGTCAGAAAATCTCCATTTCTGTCACGAGAAAATAACTCTATGCTAACTTTGTAATTTTTTTTAAATTTGAAAACACGTGCAGTAAACTAATGTTGTTTATTAATATGAAATGCAGTTTTGTATTGCTTCTTTGCGTAGGTTCCTAAAGTTACTCATACTGAATTCTGTCAAGGACGCACCATGAGATGGGCACTCGCATGGAGTTTTTATGATGATGTACAAGTACCTGTAAGTAGCTTAATTTTGGTTTGCTTGTGATTGTCTGTGCCTCTTGTTTGAGGAAGGGCCTAATGAGCTATAACTGCTGTGAAACAAACTGTTCTCCTTCAGACTGGAACATTCGGTGTGCTGGGCTGTAGGGACAGTGGGATTTCCTGACTGGCTGCCAGTCTGCTAGCAGTTGTTGCAAGTGATTCAGAAATGACCTATGCTCAGGGAGGAAAAAAGAAGCCCGCGCAGGAACTTCCTGTGGGTTTCAGTGAAAGTAAGGGTTGCTTGTACCATACTTCAAATGGCAATTTAGTAGTATTAAAAATATACTAAGTTTGGGGCTAGATTTGAACTTTAAGCTTCCCTCTGAGAACTTGGTTTTAATTTACTGTGTAGATTCTGTTACCAAATAGATATGAACATGTTTAGCTCAGACTTGCCTACATGAATGTAAGTGGAGCTCACATTAACCAGTTGCTTTTTTGGATCCAGATGTTCATATACTGTAAGATAGGTGTAGATAATAACCAACCTTACAGAAGATGCAAGGAAACCTTCAGTGAACTTGGATCACAATGTGGGTATTAGCACTTGATCTCTCTTCCTAAGAGCAGCCACGGTTTCTCAGCTCACAGAGAAATAGTAGTTTGAAGCAACCAGTGAAG
Organism: Morus bassanus; assembly: GCA_031468815.1. NCBI lineage: Eukaryota > Metazoa > Chordata > Aves > Suliformes > Sulidae > Morus > Morus bassanus. The sequence continues at coordinate 132,384,635 of CM062568.1, read as the reverse complement.
CTTTTTGCCTAACGTCTGAAGATAAACTCCCTCTGTCCATCAGTCCGGCACGAAGTGCACGATCCTCTTAGCTGTTTTTAATCTAAAACTCTTTGGAGTGAAGTGAAACTCAGGCCATGTCAATGACTGTTTAGTGGCTTACATTATACTCTTAACCCCCATGTCCTCTGAGTACAAAAGTCATCCCACTAATACTGCATAGCTTTGTAATTTTTTTTTTCTTTCTTGTTCTAGTCACCTCCGTCTAAAAGAAGAAAATTAGAAAAACCCCGAAAACCAATTACATTTATGGTCTTGGCTTCTACAGTCAAAGAGTTATCCACCAAAGCTACAGCTATGGGCTGGGATGCTGTAGAAGCTATTGCTGTGGTTAGAGCCTGGGTAGAGAAGATTCTCACTGATCTGAAGGTACAGTAGCAAGTATTATACGTTAAAACAGCATCCTACTTGAAAACATAACTGTGAGAGGATAGTATGAAGTTCTGCTGTTTTCTGCAATAGGTTCAGCATAAGCGTGTTCCCTGCGGAAAGGATGAAGTTAGCCTGTTCGTGACTGCCATTGAAAACTCCTGGATTCATCTGAGGAGAAAGAAAAGAGAGAGAATAAGGCAATTACGAGAACTTCCTCGAGCTTCTGAAGATACTCTGCAAGCGATGGAAGAGGAAAAAAACAGCCAGAAGAGTGTGAGCAACAATTCGGACTGTGAAAACCCCAAAACTGAAGACTCCGAAACGGGGTTTATGGCACCTGATGAGGATGTTCACTTGACCACAGGTGACGAGCTAACAGAAGAATCTGCTGCCAAAGAAGAACCCAGTGAGCATGTGAAGGAGGAGGAGACAGAAGCAAAGCAGGCAGAAACGTCACTTGGCAAAGGTTCCAGTAATGCAAAGGAGGAACCTTGCCCTTCAGAGGAAGCTAGCAATCTGACAGTTGAAAAAGAACAAAGTCCCAAAGAAACTAGTAGATGTTTTCTCTTCAAGTGTTTAATGAATGTGAAGAAAGAAGGAAATGATGTATTAGTAGAAATGCACTGGGTTGAAGGGCAGAACAGAGACTTGATGAACCAGCTGTGCACGTACTTACGGAACCAAATTCTTCGACTAGTTGCTAGTTAGCCCTTTTTCCTACTTTTGGTAAAGTCAGTCCTCAAATTTTGTAAGCTATTTTTAATGGATTACAATTTTCAGTTAGCAAAACCTGTTTTATTCCCCTTGAAAAAAATGAGTAAAATGGAGATTAAAGTCCCCTTTAATATTTTAAATAGCTTCTTCAAAGCTGCAGGGAGTACATGAAGTGTACTTCGTTGGACGTGAAGTGATGGAGAAGTAATAGATTTCGTGCTGCAGTTGTAAAACTACATGTTGAAGTGAAACATGTCTATGCTGTGAGCGTTTCAAATATCAACAGTGCTTATTCTGCTCTTTTTTCTGGTGCAATAGAATTATATATTGTTACTAAGTAGAAATCTTTACTGAAATATTTTCCTCAATATTTTTTCAGTACTAATGCAGGAAATGGTTAGTCTGCTGTGGGAATCGTTTTTTGCAGCGAGGAGTCTTCAACTAAAGATTTAAGTATGCCTCTCTTCCCTTTAATGCATTTAACCTTTGGTCTAGAGAGTGGCAAGATGGATACGTCCTCTAAGTGTCAATTCATTAAAATAATGGCTTTAGAAAACCTGCGTGTTGTACTTTTCTGGTGCTTGGGCTTTGAAACACAGAAGAGCCTCCTGTTAGCATCTGGTTTTGTAAACTTTGTTTTAACAACAAAATAAGCTTTTTGAGCTGCTTGGTTTAAAGAGGATTTAACTGTGTTGACTGTTCCATTAGTCCGTTCGTTACTCTGATGCAAATATAATTGTCTGAAACGACAGCAGTATTCTTAAAGGATTTTTCTTCCATTTAATCTCAAGAGATCGCTTTAATGACAGGAATGAGAGCACGTGCTCATCTTCGTGGGCCAGAAGTTCCTTATGCAGATCAAAGACGGGTAAAGAAGCTGTAGGCTGTTGCGAAGGAAGACAAGTGGACACACCTGATCCCTAGTCCTTTTTACCACCAGCTGTTTCCCCAGTGTTTCTGGGCCAACGACCTGTCCCTGTGAGAAGAGGGGCTGAGGGCCGCGGGCCTTGGGTGCCTCAGAGAGGAGGGTGCGTGTACGTGTTTGAGGTTATGAGCACGGGTAGTGTTTCACGGGAAGTTGGCCTCCCGAGCGGTGGTCCGTTTCTCCATAGAGATCTACAGAACATGGAGGGAAAGTTTTTCTGAGTGGAGTGTGTGTGCGTGTGTATCCCAAAATAACAGATGCACTCCTGATGGACAGAAGAAAATACTGTTTATGTCCGTGCTGCTGGGACCACTTTGAACGTTCAGCCTTAGTGGTCAAGATTTCTAGAAAGATTAGTGTGTTTTCTTACGTTGAAATTAAAAGGAACTGAGAAAAGCCTTGATTTCCCCCCTTTCTTGTTCACCGTTGCGTATCATGCTTCTGAGCGCTTCTGGGGTGATGGACAAAGACTTGCATTTTTTGGGCATTGCAGAACTATTTGCACAGAACGGCTTCTGGTATTCATGCCACTGGGGAGAGGTGAGACGGGCCCTGCTCTAATATTAGAGTCTGAAGAGGTTATTTTGGCTAGCTGAGCCCTGAAAAAACCAGAAAGCAAGGCTGTTTGTCCTCCGTGCTGTTCCCTGATTATCATTTCAGTCCGTGTCTCTGCAAGGACAAGGCAGCTCTGCGAGGTGAGCCTGTGTGCTTGTGGCGTGCTTGTTTTGCGAAGCGGGCTGCGTTACGTGGCTTCATTAGTTACCCGTGTTGTACAGGTGGCAGACGGGTAACGGACGCTCCTGCCGGAGTGTTCCTTAAAGGCAAGCCAGATGTTTTTACAGAGAAAACCGGTATCCTGTGATTTGGGTGACTTCTGGAAGTTCAAATGCGGTCTGTGGCGTTTTTATTTAAAACAATCGCTTTGGCAGGGGTGAGCGCGGCGCTTGGGAAGCTAACCCTGTGCTGGGAGAGAACGGCAACGGAAAGTTGCCGTCGGTAATCGCAGAAGCAGCGGTTCCCGAAGAGCCTTCGGCCGGGCGGTGCCGGGCCGCGGCGGGTACCCGCGCTGCAGCGGGAGCGCGCTCCCGCCCTCTCCCCGGTAGCGCGGGAGCCGTTGTGGGGCGGGGAGGCGCCGGCCTTCGAATGTCGCGGCGGGAAGAAGGCGGCGCCGCCGCAGCCTGGGCGGCGGGGCTCCGCAGCGGCGGCTTCCCCGCCGGGCCGCGATGAGCCCCGCGCCCGGCCCCGGCCTCGGCCTCCCCCTGCGCGGCAGCGGGGGCCCCGCCACCGGCTCGGCAGGTACCGGCGCAGGAGAGCGCGGCCCTTCCTCCCCTCCCCTCCTCCTCCTCCTCGGTCCCGCAACGCGGCGGGGGGACGCGCTGGGGCTGCCGCCGCGGCCCCTGCCTGCCCCCGCCTCGGGAGGCACCACGGCGCTGAGGCGCCTCCCGCCGCCGGCGGCGGGCCCGGGACCCCCCGAGCCTCGCCCGGCCTTTGCCCCGGGGACACCGGCTGCCCCCGGGGGGAGGCACCGGCGCTCGGCCCGTTCCCGCGGCTGAGGGAGGCGTTTACGTTCGGGAGGGTGGTGGCGTGCGAGGAGGGATCGAAGGGCCCTCCGGCCCTAGTCCCTGCTTAGCCGGGGAAGGTAAGAAAGCTTTGTTCTAGGCGCGCTTCTGAAGTTGGGCTCGTTTCCCCGTACGCCGTTGACCGGTGGGCCTTATTCTTGACTTGGCCTCTAGGTGATAGCGTGGTACAACAGTCGGTATAGTCTGTGCTTGGAACACGAGGCGAGGTTTGCCTGCGTTATTGAATTGATTCAAGAACCTGAGGTGGTAAAATGTGTTGCGCCTAGAGGCATCGCTTTAAGTGGTCCTGGCTGGTGCCCTGCTACCTGCAGGTGCAGAGGAGCGTAGTACGTTTTCTTACTACGACATCTTGCCTATATATACGAGATGTTATACAAACACAGGATTGTGACAAGATGTCATAAAAAGTGGTGCTGCCGCCAGCCAGGACCACCTGAAGTGACGCTTCTGGATGCGATACATTTTACCAGCTTATTGTGCTCTCAACTCAAGAGAGAAATCAAGATGTATACGTCATCGAGATGTATATAACATCAAAAATCGAGATGTTTACATAACATCTTGTAACTTAATCTCTTTTGCAGTCTTTCTGTAACTCTTTAAAACATCTGCATCTCTCAGCCTCTTCTTTAGTCATGTTGCATCTTCTCCCTGATGTGATTGTGTTCTGCAAGATACAATTTTGTCAGCTTCTGCAAATGGAGCGGAGCGGGGCAATGTACGTGTTTCCCCAGGACAACTCCTCAGCGACGATTCAGTAAGTGGCACTCCCGTGTCCAGCTGGCTCCGCATTCTGGAAGTGTTTCCTTTCAGAGAAATCTAATGCCCGATGCTTTTAACCAACAATGTGTATCTTCCTCATTTTTACTACTTCTTAACATTTTTCTAGTAGGTACAAAAGAGGTTAGCGGTATATTTCTGTACATAGATCTTTACGAAACTCTAAGGCACAAGTTTTCAAACTTGTGTTCAGTGCTATTCTACAGATATTGTTCAAACAGCAGAATCATGTAATCCTTTATTCATTCCATCTTTTACATGTAGTTCATTGGTTTTAACATTAGGAAAGAAGCTTGAGATTCCATCATGTAGGCTTTTGTTTGGTTTTTTTTTTTCTTTTTATGTTTCTAGATCCTAATTCTGCTGTATGAGTCATGTTTTAGGATTGACAAATCTGGTCTCCTCTAAATTCCCCTTGGGAAGCCTCTTCTGCTTCGTGGCATACTGCTGTTCTCTCCTGATGGTGCTCAACTTCTTGTTTAGTTATTTGTATGGTACTTTGATTATACAAAGTGAAACAAAGCTTCCAGAGCTAAGCTATATCACCTTTTTTAAATATTTGCGCGGGGGAGAATGATCATGCACCACTGACAAGGAGGTTGGGGTTAAGCTCAAGAAAGCAGTTGAAATTTTTAGTGTATTGAGAGTAAAATACTGGCTGCTTATGCATGCTAGTATTTGTGATCTAGCCTGCCCTTGTGCTGTCAACAATGGTGGGAAATTTCTTTTAGAATTTTTTGTATGTGCCAGTAGACGATTGGGTACAGTAGAGCCAGTACACACAATTTCTTGGTTTTCATCTTGATTTGACAAGATCTTTCACAAAATGCTGTTATGGGAACTATATAGTCATGGGTGATAGGGGAGGCGTTACTGTGGATCAGAAACCTGTTTTCTGTCCAGATGAGGAAAGGGACAAAAAGTTTGAGTTTTCTTAATGATTTGGAAAAAGGGAGGAGGAGGGGAGGGAGGAGGCAATATCTGTAGCCAGCACAAAATTGTTTAGGGTTATAAAGACAAGAAATAAGCAGCAAGGAACTTCAGATAGAGGAACTGGCAATGTGGTGAAGATATTAATCGGTGTTGATAAGCTGAAGTGACGTGTTGTGCAGAGTAGCTTGAGCTGCTTGTTTGGTTTAGGTTGTTTTTTTAATTCATCCATAAAGCAAGAAAAAGGACTAGGCAGCTCTGTAATCTGTAAGGATTACTGAAGTCTCTGTAGCAATAATTTAAAAAGGAAACAGTCTAGGTAAGGATGAGATGGCAAATACGTTGTAATGCTCTTGTATTAATCAGTGCTGAAACTCTCTGTTTGAGTATGTATTTGGTAATGGCTGCTGTGTCTCAAAAGCAAATATCAGAGCGAGAGTTTGGTGAAGAAATTATTTGAATGTGGAAAACCTTATAGGAGGAAAAATTTGAAAAAATGTCAGGAGATAAGAAGAATGGTGCAACATCCATAGGAGACAGTGAAAAATATAGGGAAGATAGTTTCTTGTTACCTTTTCTCATAGTACAGGAGCTTGTAGAGAATTTTGACCTTTAGGTATATAACCTAAGTGACCTCAGATTCAAGGATGATACTTGACCTTGTTTTAATTTTCTCCTCCCAAAGGGCGGTACCAGCAGGTAAATGTTCCTGAAGACGAAGCAGACAAGTTGCTCCTTGCAAGCTGGGGTCTTCCCAAGGCAGTTCTGGAGAAATACCACAGTCTGGGAGTAGTACGGATGTTTGAATGGCAAGCGGAATGCCTAATGCTTGGACAAGTTCTGGAAGGGAAGAACCTAGTTTACTCAGGTATGCAAGCATCTGACAAAACCAGCCTTCCCTAACTTTCCCAGTGGCATCTACAAGAACATGTTGGTGCTGAAGGGTGCTGATCTGGCAGATAAAAAGGTCAAGATTCTCTGTGCTCTGGAAAGACCCCATTAAGATCTGTCCCATTGCTGTACCTCAGTCCTGGCTTGATTGACTCCTTTCCAGATGTGAAAAGAGACTTTTTTCCCCCTCATTTTCTCTCTTAATGTTGTTTAGAAACTGATAATTAGGAGTCAGTTAATGATGATTCTTTTTTTTTTTTTTTTTTTTTTTTTTTTTTTATTACAGACTACGTCAGTCAGGAAATGAATGATAACAGCGATGTTAGATGTAAATACTTTTGAAAATTTTATTTACTATCTAATTTTTTCAACCCCTTTATTGTTTCTCTTCACCTAGTATATGGGGGTGTGTGTGCAGAAGGAGAAGTAGGACTGGTGGACTAGAAATCTGTGGGAAATGACAACTTGAGTGTCTGCTCTCCATGGGAAGAAGGTCCCAGAGCAGCACTGGGAGGATGAAGAACTTAGAAGAGGGGTGGGTGATTCTCTTTGGCTTGGATTTGAGTTTTATTTACTTGGTTCTAGAAGACTTTGGGCCTGATTACTGGGTGGTCGCTGTCCCCCGGTATGTGGCATCTCCTCCACAGTTTTCTGTGGTTGATAGATGGCAAACAGCAATGCTTGCCAATGAGGAGGGGTTAATATAGTTACGGGGTAAGTCAGGAAGGTGGTGGCTGAGGTCTCCAACCAAGAGACTGTATGGGTTTATTTTTTTGTTTGGTTGGGTTTTTTTCCCCTTGCCTTATCTCTGAGCTGCTGTTGCTTCTGGAGCAGAGATGAGAAACAAGCCTTGGTAGCATGATGGAAGAGGCTAGAAGAGAAATACTTTGCAGTCTTCTTGACCCTTTATGGGGTTAACTGCAAATGTGGTTGTGGCTGTTGCAGAGGGGCATCAGTCGAAGAGTCCTGCCCCAAGTTCTCCAGTAACTCTTTCCTGTGGTAGCTTTATGATATTTGTTCCTTGGATTTTTTTTTTTTTAAACTTTAAAAGTAATTAGACAACCCCAACCTTTTTTTTTTCTCCCCAGCTCCTACCAGTGCTGGAAAGACTCTTGTTGCAGAATTGCTTATTTTGAAGCGAGTCCTGGAGACTCGTAAGAAAGCTCTTCTCATTCTTCCCTTTGTCTCTGTGGCCAAGGAGAAAAAATGTTATCTGCAGGTAAGTAGCATTCAAGGAGGGTAAATTTATGGGTTGTAGTTGTTGGGTCGTACTTTTTAAACTGAAGTTTTTGCATGGATTTGAGGAAAAAAAATTTGTAGAGTTGTTTCAGAAAGGATTTGTAGATAATTTAAATTTTGCTCTTGTTCTAAGTTAGAGATAAAAAAATGAACGCTTTAGCCAAAAAGGGAAACTTGGAAAAATGTAAGGAGTTGATTAAAATATTTTATTTCAGCTTTGACTTTTAAAGCATTTTTACTTGCATTTATTCACAGATTTTATAATATACAAACTTTAAAGGAATTTTCTAATTAGTGATCGTGTCTGAAAAACTACAAAGGGAAGGCATCGACGTTATCTGAAAGGAACTTTTTATTTTAGCTTTCCTTGGGGTGTCCCACCAGAATTTTGTGCCTTTGATTTCACTTTGACTTTGCTAAAAATATGTTCTGGCAGAACGTGGTTACGTCTTGGCTTCCTCACCCTAGCTATTTAAAAACAAAATTACAGTGGGAACAGTCTTTTTAGAACAAACCCATTTTTTTTTCTTGAAAGACTTTCATATAAAATATTGTTTCTATTAACTAATATGTCAAAGTAACAACAATTACTAAAACCAAATACAAAACCAGCAGGCACTTCTGTTAGTTTCTGATGTTTAAGGCATTTTGGGTGTTAGTAAACTGAGATGGTATCTTAACCTTGCAAATTGCTAGGAAATGTTACGAACTGAGTTCAAAAGCTACTTTGTAGTGATTGATAATGGAGATACGCTTTTGCTTTAATCTTGTAAAGCTGGTGGATTATTGATGCTGTGTTCTACTACTCCTGGCCTAAGGTTTGGCCGTAGCTGCACGCACTTGAAATCATACCTAATCATCCTACCTATCTGGTTAAAACATTTGTACCTTTTGTGAATGCAGTGTGTAATGTGCCAAAGCTTTGGCACTGCAGTAATAAGCCGTGGAAGAAAAGAAGTTGTTGCTTCTTGACTTTCACCTGGGAGGTGTGACATCGTTGTGTTTGGGGTCCCATATTTGGCTTTTGTCCCTGATTTCTCAGGAGCAAGGCTTCTTTGTACATAACCCACTGGTATTATAAACTGTTGCGCTGTGTGTTCTCTAACCTTCTTAATAGTAAATGTTTTCGTACAAAACAGTGGTCCCCATCTCTTACTCGGTTATATACACTTTATCCTGCAACGTGTGCTGTGTGGCTTCTGTGGAAATAAAAAATGACAGTGGAAAAAAAAAAGTAGCATAACTGGCTGAGCTATGGCTTTAATCTGATTAGTTGGCATTATAAGCATTAGAAGTCGTGGTTGTAGGATGCAGGCTTTTATGTGATTCCAGCAGGCATTGGTCAGGATTCAGATTTGTAACCTTGGCCTGACATTCTGTATCCTTGAAAAACAGGCCCTGTTTCAGGAGGTGGATGTGAGAGTCGAAGGCTACATGGGAAGCATGTCTCCTGCTGGATGTTTCTCTGCCGTGGATGTTGCTGTCTGCACCATTGAGAAAGCCAACAGTCTAATCAATAGACTAATAGAAGAAAACAAAATGGACTCACTGGGTAAAATACTAAGGCTTGACCTTATCCCCAGTTGGGGGGATAAGGTTTATTACATACTCCGAGTACATACGACATCATGGGATACTTTGTGTTTGCTCAGTTCTGTATGTGACAGACATGCCATATAGAAAAACCGAGTAATTTTTCCTCTTTCGGAGCACCTCTGATTTGGATTTAGGCACGTAGTCAGGTCTGTTCTACATAGCTCAGCGGCTGGGGAGTGAGTAGGTAGAAGCTGCAGGTTTAGTTTGTCTGACGTGGATGACAATCCATGGACAGTGATTAGCTGCAATAAGCAGTGATTCCCATTGGTAGAAAATGTTTTCCAATTAATGAAATTGAATTAAAGGTCTGGGATATATTTGAGTTCAAGAATGAATGTGTGTGTGTATGTATGTTTGTTTGGGACAGAGACTGTGGCATCCATGGTTTATCTTCACTTAGCTCAAGGAAGAGGAGGAATTGTGTTTGGTGGTCTTCTGGGTCCAGATAAGTGGAATGAATACATAGAGCTCCTCTGGGTAGGCATGGTGACTAGTAGGCATAGTGACTAGGAGGGCTGTGATATTAATTTGTATCTTGTAGTTTGCTCAAAAGCCCTCTGTCTTTGTAATGTAGACTTCTGGGTCACCGTGGCTCTGATGGCCACTAGATAATGGTGGTATTCATTTAGTGCCCAGGAGGAGATATAAAACCTGAAGAAGCCCTATGTTTCTAGTGTGCACTGGGAGAGAGCAGTGTTTTCCTAGTCCAGTCAGAAGTTTGTTCTTCTCTTTGTTTCCCTGCTCAGTATTTTTATTTTATTTTTTATCAGTTGTATTTTGTGCAGTAATCCCATCTTCACTCTGGCCTGTAACATAGCTGGTTGCTATTTTAAGAATACAAAAATTGGAAAACTAGATGAGTATCAAACTGCTCTGAGACCTCCACCTATAAAACTGCTGTTCCATCTGTGTCTGGTGTCCTAATATTCTGCAGCATTGTATACCAGGAGAGTTTTTTAAACAAAAGAGAGAATAAGGGAAATAAAGCCTTGCGGGTTTTGTCAGTGTGAGATCGAGGATAACACATTCGCTCCTAGATCTATAGGGGCTGGATCACCACGACCACAAATGCTTTGGGCTGCCAGTGGGCTGGAAGATGAGTGGATGACTGTGGTTGTGCAGCATTTTAAGCTTATTCAAATTGAGGCTCCTGCCGTCCAGCCTGATGCATGAATGTATATCCTCATCCCTTCCCTTGCAAGAGAACTGGTGATTATGCAGTTAGTTATTTCAATATATGGCTACTTAGTTTAGGGTGTTTTTGTTTGTTTTAAATAGGGTTAGTTTGATCCTAGGTCACCACACCTACCAGTATAAGGCTGTACTGGCACTGTACTGCCAGTATAAGGCAGTGAGTGGGGTCATGGTGTCCATATTTACGTTGGCTTGGGTGCCTGGGAAGCATACGCTGTGTAATAAAATGTATTGTTTAATGATAAGGTCTTTCAGAAGCTAGAGATGTGCCAAATCCCTTTGGCTGGTACCTCCATTCCATCCCGACATTTTGTTGTGCTCTCCAAGGTGAATGTACCTGAGAAGAGTCATATAAGTATAACCAGCCAAGTGGTTATAGGATTTGAGTTTGAGTATGTGTCCTCAACATCGATACCTCCTTAAAGCACGATGTTTTTCTTTAACTATTTGAAAACGCCTGTGCTGCAACCCTCCATTTCCCTTGTTCCCCAGTACGACTGTATAACTGAAATAAGGGTAAAAATGTTTTTTTTTTTTCTTTATATGCTTATTTGAAATTAATTCTTAAATGACACTGGACTTTAAAAATCATCTTTAAAGTTATAAATTGACAAATTTTCTATTTGGAGATAAATTTTCATAAAAGCTGCAAAATACGGGCATGAGCTGAAAATGCCAGTTTAACTGTCACCTAAAGCAATCTTGTCTGAAACTGTAAGACTGTACCTCGTCTTCTAATTAATTCTAAATTTAGACCAGTTTGTAACGAGGGTGTTTTATCTTTTGAGATGAGTTACTGGGAGATGACTGCAATTCTGGCTGGATTCTGTCTCAAGCTTGAGCTGTTCCTTTTGTTGTGTCAACCGCCTGCTGATAGCTCACGTTGCCTTTGGAAATTGTTGAGAGAAGCTCAAATCCTCTGCCTGGCAGAGCTCCCTTTGCTGTATGAAGCAGTTAATTAGCAACACAAAATTGCTTTTATTATATAACATATGTCAGTTTTGAACATCCAGGTAGACAGGAGATGATATTCTTGTTGTTCAGCCTCTTGACGCTGATGCCAGAGAAATTTTTAGGAAAGCGGATTAGAGAAGAATCTGCTGCATTCTCAAAGTGTCAGCAGGGAATGGATTTGTAATGTGCTGTTGTGATACTTAACTTGTTTCTTTTCTTAATTTAAACTTGAAATTAAAAATTACTAGTTTAATTGTGTTTTAAAAAAAATAATAAAATCCTCCCTGCCTGTCATTCAGAACTTTTTAGTTTTAAACAGGATGTGGACTTAAAGCAGTCTAGTTATTCTACAATAAACATGTATGATAGCTCTCAGGTACTTTTTAGTAGTTTTTTTTCAGCAGTCTTCTAGGGACACACCTAATTTGCAGAGAAAAAGAGGAGACCGAGGCTAGCCTCATTTTCAGTAGCAATGCAGTATGATGAAATTCTGGCTGCACTTGTGCTCCTGAGCTTGTTGTTGAGTAGAAAATACCATTGCATGCTGGTACCTGTAGTCCTCCTTGGCTGCGATTCCATTTTAAGATGAGAATCGCTTTGTGAAAAATACTGGTTGCCTGATTGCTCCTGCTGTGTTATCCCAGTGAGTGTGTTCTGAGTACTGCCTGAATAGACGAGACAGCGCTGTGCGTGTGTGACAGTCAGGTCTCACCAGCTTGCAGACTACCAGGGTACTACAGTACACAGGTTTAGCGTGGGTTTGAATATTTGTTATAGCCGAGTAGCAGTAGGAGGCATAGGACAAGTGGCCCGTACAACAAATAGTGCCATTTCCTGTGCTTTGGCCTGTAGGTACCACTGGTGTTCTGTGCTTCACTTCAGGAAGCAAAATGTGCTGCTGCTTGGCGCAAAGACTGGAAAGGTATGCCTTTTAGTTTGGTAGATACCTGCTTACACTGTCCTGTCTCAGCTGCTGGAAGAATTCAGGCAGTCTCTGGTATGGGGAAGCAGGAAGAAGCTTTTTCTGGTAGCTGAATAAATATCTATTTGGTGACCAGCAAATTACCATTTTTTACAAGCGAGCACAGAATAGAGGAAGTACAGGAAGACAGAGGAGCTGGATGGGTGGGAGTTTGTGAAAGAGGCTGGTGAAGCAGTGCAGCAGTCTCTTCTAACTTAAACGGCTTGAAAGAGAAGGAGGGAGAAAACAGACGGAGAGAGAAGGAACATACGTAGGAAGGAGAGAAAAACTGAGAAGGAAAAATAGCATTGAAACAGATAATATAAGGTCACATTTGCCCTTAAGCTCCCGCTATTTTAGCTGCACCAGGAAGATATTACATAGCTGCACCAAAGATGAAAAGAAAGTTCCGCAGCAGCAGAACTAATGAAGCTTGGTGACCTCCAAGCCCTGTTTTTTGTTTTTTTTTTTTCTTTTAAAACCTTCCTTCAGCCTCTTCCATGTCCCTGTGACCCTGTCAGCTGGCCAGAATGGGTACATACTGCTGCTAGTTGGGATGTGTGCAGGAGGTGTGCTTGGTGGCTGAGCTGTAGTAGCTCTATGTTTCCTCCTCAGGGGAGACCCTAATCTGGTCTGTTGCCTCCAGCTGCTGATATTTGGAAAGCTTTTTAGACATTAGACATTTTTTTTAGACATGTTGCAGTAAACCGTTAAAAGGCTGTGCAGTATTAGTGGGGCTGAGGCAGAGATAGATAAGCGGTTTCAGAACTACGTTTCTTTAGTGGACACCACTGAGAACGAGGCACCTTGGACCCTGGTGACCCACAAAAGCAGGGCTCTGCTTCAGTCTCCGCACTCCAGCTTCACTACCTACAACAGATATGAAGCTTTAACAGCTGTAGGCACACACGAGCAAGGTCTGCAAGGTGCAACTGTACCAGCAGCAGAGTGGATATCGTAAAAAGAAGAGTGCTCGTAGTGGGTGACTCTGTTAAAAGGCACTGAGGTGCCCATCTACTGACCTGACAGGGAGTCATGAGAGGTTTGCTCCCTTCCTGGAGCTAAGATCCGAGACATCGCTGAGAGGGTGCCACAACTTGTCAAGAGCACAGGTTACTATCTGCTGTTACTCTTCCATGTGGGCACAAACGATGCTATAAGCCAGAGCATGGGCAGAACCAAGGACGACTGTAAAGCCCTGGGGGAGCAAGTGAAAAATATTGGTGCTCAAGTCATCTTCTCCTCTATTTTACAGTTGGAGAAAAATGGGCAGCCAGTAATAGATGAATAATGGACATCAACTCTTGGTTACGTGGCTGGTGCTGTCGTGAGGGTTTTGGCTTTTATGACAATGGGACTCTCCCCAGGAACCATAGCTTGCTAGGGAGAGATGGAATCCAGCTGTCTAGAAGGGGCAAGGGAATCTTTGGCAGCAGGCTGGCCAACGTGGTGAGGCGGGCTTTAAACTGAAGGACTGGTGGGGTCTTTTGGGGGATGCTAATGCCGTCACATCCAACAGAGGAATAAGCCAGGCCAACCCGAGCTGTGACAAAGGTGCCTTAACTGCCTCAGGAGTTGACGATCAGAAGACCAGCCACCTCAAGGGTGTGCATGGCTATAGCGGGTCCTCGTGCACCCCTCCAGGGAAACCGGAGTGCTCAGTTACCTCTCTGAAATGCCTGTACACCAACGCACGCAGCATGGGGAATAAACAGGAGGAACTAGAGATCTGTGCGTGGTTGAAGGGCCACAATCTCATTGCAGTTACAGAGACATGGTGGGATAGCTCGCATGACTGGAATGCTGTCACGGGTGGCTACATACTTTTTAGGAAAGACAGCCCAGCAAGGCGAGGTGGGGGAGTTGCTCTTTATCTGAGGGAGCAACTGGAATGTATTGAGCTCTGCCTAGGGGTGGAGGAAGAATGAGTCGAGAGCTTATGGGTAGTAATGAAGGGGCAGGCAAATATGGGTGTCACTGTTGTGGGTGATTGCTACAGGCCACCTGATGAGGAAGAGGAAGTGGACGAGGCCTTCTACAGACAGCTGGAAGTAGCCTCACAATCGCAGGCCCTGGTCCTCATGGGGGACTTCAACCACCCTGATATATGCTGGAAAAGCAATGTGGTGAGGCGTGCACAATCCAGGAGGTTCCTGCAGAGCACTGAGGATAACTGTTTGACACAGGTGGTGAAGTAGCCAGTGAGGCAAGATGTGCTGCTGGACCTTATACTAACAACCAAAGAAGGTCTGGTTGAGGACGTGAGGGTTGGGGGTAGCCTTGGCTGCAGTGACCATGAGATGTGGAGTTCAGGATCCTGCGTGGTAGAAGCAGGGCAACAAGTAGGACTACAGCCCTGGACTTCAGGAGAGCCAACTTTGGCCTCTTCAAAGACCTGCTTGGAGGAATCCCATGGGTTACGGCTCTAGAAGGTAGCGGGTGTCCAGGAGAGCTGGTCAATATTCAAGTACCACTTCCTCCAAGCTCAAGATCCCTGTGAGGAAGAAGTCAAGCAAAGGAGCCAGGAGACCCGCATGGATGAACAAAGAGCTTCTAGAAAAACGCAAATGGAAGGAGGAGGTTTACAGTATGTGGAAAAAGGGACTGGCCACTCAGGAGGAATATAGGAATGTTGTCAGCGTATGCAGAGACGTAACGAGGAAGGTCAAGGTCCACTTGGAACTAAATCTGGCAAAGGCTGTCAAGAATAACAAGAAGGGCTTCCTGAAATGCATCAGCAGTAAAAGAAAGACTGGGGATACAGTGGGCCCGCTGCTGAACGAGGTGGGTGCCCTGGTGACGCAGGATGTAGAGGAGGCAGAGTTTCTGAATGCCGTCTTTGCTTCAGTTTTGCTGCTAAGGCTGGTCCTCAGGCATCCCAGCCCCCAGAGGTGAGAGACAAAATCTGGAGAAAGGAAGACTTCCCCTTGGTTGAGGAGGATTGGGTTAGAGATCATTCAGGCAAACTGGATCCTCACAAACCCATGGGCTCCGATGGGATGCACCCACGAGTGCTGAGGGAGCTGGCGGATGCTGTCACTAAGCCACTCTCCATCATCTTGGAAAGGTCATGGTGGAGGGCAGGAGAGGTGCCTGAGGACTGGAGGGTAGCCAACATCATTCCAGTCTTCAGAAAGAGCAAGAAGGAGGACCTGGGAAACTATAGGCCAGTCAGCCTCACCTCCATCCCCAGGAAGGTGATGGAACAGTTCATTCTGGAGATCATCTCCAGGCATGTAGGGGAAAAGAAGGTTATCAGAAGTAGTCAACATGGATTCACCAAGGGGAGATCATGTTTGACCATCCTGATGGCCTTCTATGATGGCATGACTGGCTGGGTGGATGAAGGGAGAGCAGTGGGTGTTGTTTACCTCAACTTCAGCAAGGCTTTTGACCCTGTCTCCCATAACATCCTCACAGGTAAGCTTTGGAAGTGTGGGTTAGATGAGTGGTCAGTGAGGTGCATAGAGAACTGGCTGAACGGCAGAGCTCAGAGGGTTGTGATCAACAGTGCAGAGTCTGGTTGGAGGCCTGTAACTAGCGGTGTTCCCTAGGGGTCTGTGCTGGCTCCAGTCCTGTTCTACATATTCATCAATGACCTGGACGAAGGGACAGAGAGTACCTTCAGCAAGTTTGCTGATGATACCAAAGTGGGAGGAGTGGCTGATACCCCAGAAGGCTGTGCTGCCATTCAGCGAGACCTGGGCAGGCTGGAGAGCTGGGCCGAGGGGAACCTCATGAAATTCAACAACAGCAAGTGTAGGGTCCTGCACCAGTACAGGTTGGGGGCTGACCTGCTGGACAGCAGCTCTGCTGAGCAGGACCTGGGAGTGCTGGTGGACAGCAAGTTGACCATGAGCCAGCACTGTGCCCTTGTGGCCAAGAAGTCCAACAGTGTCCTGGGGTGCATCCAAAGGAGCGTGTCCAGCAGGTCGAGGGAGGTTATCCTCCCCCTCTACTCTGCCCTAGTGAGGCCACATCTGGAGTACTGCGTCCAGTTCTGGGCTCCCCCGTTCAAGAAAGACAGGGAACTGCTGGAGAGAGTCCAGCGGAGAGCTACCCAGATGATCAGGGGACTGGAACATCTGTCTTATGAGGAAAGGCTGAGAGACCTGGGTTTGTTCAGCCTGGAGGAGAGAAGTCTGAGGGGGGATCTTATCAATGCTTATAAATATCTGAAGGGCGGGTGTCAAGAGGATGGGGCCGGACTCTTTTCAGTGGTGTCCAACGAGAGGACAAGGGGCAATGGGCACAAGTTGGAACACAGGAAGTTCCACCTGAATATGAGGAAAAGCTTCTTTACTGTGAGGGTGCCAGAGCAGTGGAACAGGCTGCCCAGAGAGGTTGTGGAGTCTCCTTCCCTGGAGACATTCAAACCCCACCTGGACGCGGTGCTGTGCCCCCTGCTCTGGGTGTACCTGCTCAAGCAGGGGGGTTGGACGAGATGATCTCCAGAGGTCCCTTCCAACCCCAGCCATTCTGTGATTCTGTGATTATTCTTTTCAGTATTTCTACAGATCTTACAAATTTGATGGAGGTGGCTAATAAATAGAGTAGGAAGTCATTTGCAGGAGGTAGGATGACAAGAGAGCAGTCATGTAAGGATTTTTTCATTAGAAAGCCAAAGCTCAATAGCAAAGCCCATTCAGGTTTGGTGAGTGAGAAAAGATATAATAGGAAGCAGGCTATGCCAGTGTAATTACATCTGCTCTAGGGTTTTTTTCTGACGCTTCTGTATTATTAAGGAGTAATGTTTTTAACTAAGACAGTGATATCAACAAAACTTTTGACTAGCTCATTTGGGTGCTGGATGTTCTTTTCCAGATATTCTGAAGCCTATTTATGCAGTATAGATGCTGCAATACTGTTTTGTGTAGTGGCCAAACTAACACCTCAACCTATTTATTTTTATTTATTTTTATTTTTTTAAAAGCTGATTGTATGTGTGTGAGGTTGTGTCGGTGCGAAATGTTATGACATTGGTCATGATTTGTCTCTCTTAGAAGAATCAGTGAGAGAAGGAAGCCATAGCGGTGTTGGTAAGGACAGCTGGATTTGTGAATATAAATTTCAGTTCATCGTGGAATATGAAAGGATCAAGGCTATATGTCTTTAGTTTGGAGTTTTGTCAGATGTAACCTGATTGCTTCTCTTTCTCAGGAGTGGTGGTTGTGGATGAGTTGCACATGCTGGGAGACTCTCATCGAGGATATCTGCTAGAACTCCTTCTGACCAAAGTTAGATACATTACAGAGAAGGTTGCAAAACGGTGGGTAGACCAGGATGTCTGTCTTTTAATGCTAAATTATGGATGGATCTAAATATTTTGTTCTCTGGGTAATTGGAAATTTGGGTTAGCTCCAGGGTTTTTATAAGAGTGATGACCTAGACTATTTTGGTTATTAAGGTCTCATCAGACCACTCTCAGGGGCCCGCCATTGTAGTCAGAACCTCTTTTCCTCATCGTTTTCAGTTTTGTGCTACCATGGGATTCATTGTCTCAGGAAAAGAAATAAGGCTGAAGCTTTCATTTACTTTTTTAGCCTATTTAAATTTTTTAAAAAACTTTGGATTTCTTTTAATGTTTTTGCTAGTGGACTCGCCCTGCTTAATTTTTCAGTGTTTCGTGGAATGGGGTATTTATCCTACTGAAACGTTCAGGTATTGTGGAAGAGTGGGCATGCTGTTAACTTGTCAATGGTGAATTGATTAGAAGATTTAAGAGAATGTGCCAGTGTCCTGCTTAGTTAGCATTGCTCAGGGTGATCTGTGGTTTTGCTTGTAACATGTGATAACCTAGTGGTTGCATGGTTTCTTGCCTTTAGCACAACTGATTGAACACTGGGGAACAGATTAAATGTTTCAGAACAGCTTTAGAGGCTTTTAAGAATTCAGTGTCTAGAACCTCAGCACCAAACTGTCCAGCTGCTCCATAGTGCACGGACACAGACAAAGGCAAATGGAGGAGATGGTGTATTAGTGGTCTTAATCTTCACTGGTGGTGCTGAGAAGAGAGTCAGAATCAACTGTTCCCGTAGCAGCAAAAGCCAGATTTTGCCAGTTTTCTCTGCTGCTTCCTGTCTCATGAGTCGTACCAGTGCTGGGCTAAGCACAGACTACCTATTTAGTTCTGGGGGATCTGCCATTTCTACATTGGCACTCCACCAGACATTTTAGCCAGTATTTCCCATCTTCGTTTCCAGGATCCAGCAATGCTCTGGGTCTAATCACCTCTGACTTTTTCTCTTATTCTCCCCATAAGTCCTGGAAGCCAGGACACTTCAGAGCAGTGTGAGTAGCTTTGCCACTCCTTTTACCTTGGCTTATCATGTAGCTGCAGCACAGACACAGGACCGCTCTCTTGCTTTCCTCCCTTGCATTGAAGAAGCAGGAAGGAGAAAACATTTGTTAGGATAAAAGGGACAGACGCATCAAGGAATGTTCCTGGGAAGAAACAGTACTTCAGCCTTCACCATACTAGCTCTGGGGCCCAGACCCTTCATCTCTCCATTATGGTCAAGTTGACAGGGGTCCCCCATACCACTCATTGACATGAAGGAGGTGGCCATTGTTTTTGTTGTGGAATCCACTTGCGATTCCTGGAGTTGAAGACCACTTTCTCTCTCAAACATCCTCCCAAGTCAGTGGTGCTTAATCTGAATTCTTTAAACACTATCCAGCCTGACCTATTATCAGAATGAGCAGTGCTTTTAAGAGCTTTTTAAGTGGATAGGGGGGTGTTCCACTGAAGTATAAGGCTGTGTCTTTGCATCGAGAGAATGTTCTGTGATGGCTGTTGCCAACGTGGATGCCCTTGCTTCTCCATGAGGCTTTTGCAGACCCATCCAAAATTCTGCAGCAGATTTTTCTCCTCCCCAGTCAGAGTGTTGTGTAACTGGTATTTTTTTAATCTTTGAAGGTCAAAAGTTGCTTCGGGGGGAAAATCTGCAACCTAGATGGGGAAGCTGTACTAGCAAATGCTTGAAGAGCTTGGATAAGAAGAGTCTGCCTCTCCGCATCTTCCTTATTTCTGTCTTGTCAGTGACTACCCTTTTTTACTCTAGGTTCTGGGTAGTCTTGTTTCCTCTGTGTAGTCTTTGCCAGGATTACCAGGATCTTCCAAGAAGATTCAGGCTCTTTCTGAGCTCACATTGATTCGTCAGACCTTTTTCTTTTTTGAAGTCTCAATTTATGGCTTAGTGCAATGCAAATGAGTAGTTTTTAAACATAGGCTTAGGAGCATAAAAAAAACCCTACTGTGTGGATGTAAAAGCTTGAATTAAAATATACATTTGGGTATCTAAATTAATGGTTTGTGTTTTCAAGTCTGTTGAGAGTCCATTACATCTCGCTACCTTTAGTGGAAGCTGCTGTTCAGCACTTTGAGAACTGAAACTGCTTTTTTCTTTGCTGAACTAAGGGCTTTGGTTCCCAACTCTACAAAGACCTTAGTCTAGTATTATTTGTCCTGAAATTGAAACAAATGGAAGTGTTTTAATTAAGGCATTTAAACTTAGAAAGACTGCAGTGGAGACTGAACAATTCCTTTATTTCCATGTTTTTGTTAATGGCAAGGGAGTAGTTGATTTATTTATTTGTTTTCAGTTTCTCCAAATATGTAATCAGGTTATGGCTGTTGTTACCTGAAGAAGCTTAAAGTTTAGGTTCAAAATGGTTAAAAAGTTGAATTATCTTGTTATCGATGCATGACCTGACATTGTGTTTGCTAAAAGTAGATTATGGCTTGTTTCTTTTTCAAGAAGTTGAAAAAAATAGCTTTGCACTTCAGACCTGGAAGGAAGTGGATTGAGTTAGTTTTTCTGAATGTTGTTTTCCAGAACAGTAGCCTGTGTTGTCACTAACTTTCATTTTCTGTTAACCACTTCCAGACGAGCGAAGATGACTGGTCCCGGTTTTGGTGGAATACAGATAGTAGGCATGAGTGCTACCCTCCCTAACCTGGGACTCCTAGCCTCGTGGTTAGATGCAGATCTATACCGTACGGATTTTCGCCCTGTGCCCCTCAAGGAGTGGGTGAAAATTGGCAGCAACGTTTATGACTCCTCCATGAATTTAGTGCGAGAATTCCAGCCCAAGCTTCAACTGAAGGTAACAAAACTCTGAGCAGTGGCTTTGGGATAACACCTTTTGTACAGCTAAAGTTAAAAAGCCAGCTACTGGTATGTTTCTGGTTTTGTTTTGTTTTGTTTTGTTTTTTAATACATGACATTCCTGACTTCATTGTTTACTTTGTAGGTTGTACGCTCAAGCTAAGAACAAAATTTTTTTTTGTCTTCTACTGATTTAAACAAAACCCAAAACACTCACACTCATGAAGTTCTTTAAGACAAAGTTGACTTTGCAGCTATCTTGTTTCTGAGCACTTGACAGGTGTAAAGAGTTCGATTCTCCCCTTACCCACCACCCTATCTTGTGTTCTGGAATCTGCTTCACTTTCATAAATGAAAGTAAATATTTCCTGGTTAGGCCAAGGAATTTGTATTAATCATTGGGATAATATATTTGTATTAAAATCTGGTATTGAACCTGCTTATGTTAAACTGCTAAATGATTTAATTTTGTCAGTGATTAGAAGGCAGATGTCCATCCTGATTCTTCTGAATCTTTTTGCAGCATTTAGTCCTTTTGCACACTTGAAAAGGATATGAAAAGTTGAGAGTAACACACTCTAATTATTTGGAAGAACCAAATGGGTAGAAATGGGAATTTTGTGCTTCCTACTTGTAGGTTCCTTTTCTGTGAAGTCTTTGAAAGTTGAATTCTCTCCCCAGTCCTTTCAACTGCTTTGCATAATACTAGTGTAGTAATTGGACAGTATGGGTTGAATGCCAGCAATATTTTGGAATGTTTTGCACCCAGTTCTCATTGTGCGCAAATATTCTGTTGTCAGTAGCATGGTGGCATGGCAAAGTAAAAGGATCCTAGAAACAATAGGAAATGTTTGTGACAAGAATATCTGGAAGCTTGCTTTTATGTCCTTATATTGAGAAAGTGACATTGCATCCCCTTTTCTGGATATTTTTTTGAAGTAGGTGCTTTGAATAGGTACTAAAGTAAGTGAGAGAAAGAGCTAAACTAGGCTTATGGCTCAACAGTTTAAGGGAGTTGGCTTATTTTATAAGACCAAGTGATTCTATTGGGCTTGAAACCTATCACTGTATCTTCAGACTTCTCTTTTGGGCCTCAAACTGGACCAGAAAAGGGAACTTCATGACCTCACCACGTCTGCTGAATTTGGCTGAATCATTACCAAGCTTTTGACATGTATATGCCGTTCCTGCCATTGCTCCCCTGTTTTCGTTTGCATTTCAGTGCTTTTTATTTCTCACCTTACACCTACCTTTTTTCTCTTTCTCCTTTGGCCTGCTTGCTGGAAGAGAATCTGGCTTAGCCAAGCAAAACAGATCAGTTGCAGGAACTCTCTTAGGATCTTAAAACCAAAAAGGCAAGCTGTAAACAGTAGGGTTTTGCATGCACATCCATATAAGTATCCATAAAAGCCTTCTACTGTGCTCCCAACGCTTGCAGTCTTTAGTCAGCAGTGCTTGCTGGGTGCATATTATTGGGGCTGCTCAGACTACTACATCTCATGCTTTTAGTTCAGACGTCCTAGTTGATAAGTCTTCCTTAGTTGCTGTAGAGGGATGTTTTCCCTTGGGGCTCTTCCTAGTTCTTCCCCACTGCAGTTAGCCATGACGTGGAGGTTGTGGTGATTTTTTTGTGCACTGTGTGACCTTCATTCAGAAACAGATTTATGTAAAACTTCAGATTTATTCATAGGGAGGTCTAGGGCTGTCCTCAGCCATGCAGTCATACTAGTGCTTGGACTTCCTAAACCAAGACAGAAACTAAGATAACAGTTCTTCATCTTCTTTGTTTGCTCCTCTTTCTGACTTGAAGTAGAAGATTCCTGCTGTGACACAGAAGGATGACAGCATTTACAAATTTTGTCTCAATTCAGGGAGATGAAGACCATGTTGTGAGCCTGTGTTATGAGACTGTTTGTGACGGCCATTCAGTCCTGATTTTCTGTCCATCCAAGAACTGGTGTGAGAAGCTGGCAGACATCATTGCCAGGGAATTCTACAGTTTGCAACAGGCTAAGAGTAAGAGAAAAGTAGTTAATTGAAGACTGTAGTATGCACAGTGCCTTTAATGAAAATTAATTTTAGTAGAAACTATAAAAATATTTTCTCTCTCAAGGTTCTGCAAAAAACTCAGCCCTTTCCCCAGTTGTTGTGGACAGAGAAGAGATTGATGAGGTTCTGGTTCAGCTAAAGCGTTCTATCTCAGGCCTGGACTCTGTGCTCCAACGTACTTTGCCATGGGGAGTGGCATTTCATCATGCAGGTATTCCTGAATATCTTGGTCTTGAATTCTGTAATGGGCAAGTCATATGGGTTCTTTTTGCTGTAGTTACCAGCAATTTACCAGTTGCTTTTTGAAGCCTTCTGTAGTTTATGACTGAATTAAAATGCTTTGAGAATTTCACAGTTAGAGTTAAACTTGAAATTCTTTTATTGTGGCCGAAGACTTTAATTCACTAACTGTTATGATAAATCTTCTCTCTGTTGTGTTGGATAACAGCAACTTCTTAAATACAACTTAATTTTTTTCTTTGGTGAAATGCCTGAAAAATTAGCTGATTTGCAGCCCAGGCATTTTCAAGTTGTCCCTAAAGCTGTCAGAGTATTTCAGAGCAATTTTCCTCAACTTAATACTGAAATAGATGAGTAAATAGCAGAAGTATAATGATGAAAATAAAAATAAAAGGAGCATGTGCTGCAAACACTTCTGGCTAGATCTTTTATTTTTTTCTTAAGTAGGTAATAATGTATATCATCTGTTGATCCACTGAGGGAAAGGACTGACTCTGGAAGAGAGAACAGTAGCTATCGCATTGTATATGTAGGGCAAATAATTCCAAATGCTTATAGAGTGTGGATTTCCTTCTGAAGAATAAAATTGGCCTGAAGCCCTCAAGGAAATGTAGAAAGATGCATATTAGACTTTTAACCTAGAATGGAAATAATGAAGAAAGGTTCCAGGGTCAGGATGGCAAGTGACTAAATCCTAGTTCCCTACTGTGTTTGTTACATCCAGTTTTCTTCTTTTTATTTTATTTATTCTTTACTTATTTACTTGCAGTGCATGTAGATCTGTAGTAAATAGCTGTTCATCTTGCCGCAATGCATACAAGCGCCTTAGAAAAACTAGTTTATTATTACTGTCAACTGAATAATGAAAACTTAATGGTGAAATTTTGCTTCACTTATGGTTCGAAAAAAGTTAACCAAGGTAGTGTTGCGACTCTAGTTCCTAACACTGAATGGCAAATGTTCATTAAGTTTGTTTGTTCTTCCCCTTGCTAGACAGTAATATTATTGGCTCTTAAATGCAGTCTCACCACTACTGGGTTTGCTAAAAGTCATCTCTCCTCAGGTCTTACGTTTGATGAACGGGACATCATTGAAGGAGCCTTTCGCCAGGGCTTGATTAGAGTCCTAGCAGCAACCTCCACGCTCTCATCTGGAGTGAATTTGCCTGCACGCCGAGTAATTATACGAACTCCCATGTTTGGTGGCAAACCGCTGGACATTCTCACTTACAAGCAGATGGCTGGAAGGGCTGGCAGGAAAGGAGTAGACACAGAGGGTAAGCAGAGGCTTTATTAACGTTCTCTAAGAATGGTGTTAACCTGATTAAATCCAGGGCAGTGCTTTGCAATTAGTGACTAATCATGATGAATT
Source organism: Morus bassanus (assembly GCA_031468815.1). Lineage (NCBI taxonomy): Eukaryota > Metazoa > Chordata > Aves > Suliformes > Sulidae > Morus > Morus bassanus. The sequence goes on along the minus strand of CM062568.1, from coordinate 132,360,689 downwards.
CCTTTGGTATTCAGTATGATTAAGTTAATCAAGATGAATTTGTTTGGTATTAATGGAGTAAAAATTGTCATTCCCAGGGGATTCTTTTCACTGCATGGGACTTACTTTGGTATTTACATGTCAGTTACTTTAGGAATGGGCTGTTTTCTCCTTTGAATTCTTGTTAGCTTCTAAGGCTCTGCTTGTTTGCCTTAATTCTGTAACCCATGGTCGGTTTTCTAAAGTGTTTACAGTTTCAGTGAGAAAATTTACAGTAAACTCTCATTGGACAGGCCTAAAGTGTAAGAAATACATTTGAAGTCTACAACTATAATCTGACAAACTAATTCTGTTGAAGAAGTTTCTGAAGTTCTGATTTGGATTTATTAAACTTCCACTAAACTTAACCATAACTTTTGTGGATCTTGAAGGTAGTAACGCGGCAGAGAGACAGGGAAATGTGAACAATAGTTCATAGGTAATATGGTGTCTTCATACATACCGTGGCACTGATTGATGTTCAACAAAATAATCCTGCCTGTTATTTTAATTTGCAATGAAAATTTATCTTCATTGATATTTGGAAAAATTGTATTATACAAGTATAAACACAACAGAAAATAAGAAGTTCAACAGGAGCGGGAAGTAGGATTTGCCCTTCTGATGGTTTGATTGGTGCTTGCTGGAACCCTATGTAAGCAGACTGTTCTTACATTTAACTTTCTATTTTTGTCAGAGTAGCATAGCAACAGAGCATTTTACGACCTACATCTCTGTGAGCTATCCCTATGTGTTAAAGAAAAGGGCAGCTGCATGCCGTATTTTGAAATTTTCCAGACTTTGTCACTTTAAGTGTAGCTGGCAGGTATAAAATTACATTATTCCTTGAAGTTTCTCCCCCCGCCCCAAGTTACAATAATTAGTACCCTTTTTGACAGTTCTGATGTGACTGTGGTTTTTGCACAGTAAGCAGTTGATTTTATGCTGATGAGCTTCATGAATGTACCGTTTTTTTCCACTCCACAAAGTCTTTTGGATGAGAACATAAAGCTACATTACCAGCTGCTACTCTTTCACAGAGTAGGGAGACTGGAGGACAGCAACTTCAGCTGAAAAAAAAGCCTTATTGGATAGGAAATTCAGCTGACAGAAGATAAATGCTGTTGGGTTGATTTCCTTCCCTTCCCCCCCCTCCCCCAACATTGTAGTGTTGGATTGTCTCAGGTTTTGATTTTTTAAATTTTTTTTCTGATTTGATGGAGATTTCAAAGCATCATTTTAGAAAATGGAATTGGATAATTTTTGCATTCATCAAAACTGTCATGTTCCCAAGGTGAAATAGGTAGAGCTGTTCAATATCGCTGAACAAACCTAGAAACATAATAGGGCCTTTTTTGCTTTTCATGGTTTTATGCCTAGATAGCTAGAGTCTTCTGGTGTTTTTCTAGTCTGATGCTAACCTAAACTTCGCCTCTCATCTGAAATGTTCAATACAGGATCCTAGAACAGGTTCGTTCCTTTTTTTTGTTTTGTTTTGTTTTTTTTTCCCTTGCTTGCTAGGTTGCAGTTCTTGGCTTTAAGTTCTCAGTGACATCTTGGGAAAAGGTTTCCCCCAAGTCTTGAATGACTGTCAGATAATGTAGAGCCAAGTGGATACCCATCTTCTGTTAGATTTATCACACTGAAGAGTCAAAGTCTTCAGAGGGAATTGTAGGTTACGTCAGAACCCAAATACAAAATGAGTGAACGTTCTTTTTTGCTAAAATCAAAATAAAGCTTTGCTTTCACAAAACAGTGCTTACAGGCAGTTTATGTTCTGTACTCTCTGCTCTGGCAAAAGTACATGGTCAACAGATGTCAAAAGTTTCACACATCCTCTAAGCATGTCTTTCATCCTGTAATTCATTTATGTAATCATGTTTAAGCTGTATTCGGTTACTCACCTACACCGCATTTGTGGTATTTATTCTGTTCATTAAATTTAAGTGCAGTTGGGTTTTCATTATGTCTGAATTTGCTAGTTACTGTAGCATTACCACAGCTACAGTTTTATCATAACATTTCTAGGATCTTACTAAGACACCCACTACCAAAATTACCTAGGTGTCCAGACTATGTGCACTTAAATCTTAACTAGTTATCATAAACCTATCATGATATTTGCTGTCCAGTTAATCCAAATCTAATGTTCTCTTCTTAGTCAAAGGCAAACTTATCCTACCCAAAATTCATTTATCCTGTGCCAACTGGCAAAGCTTCTAACTAGCTAGGTCTCCCAGGGATGTAGTTTCTCTGTAATGGCTTTGTTGAAAAAATCTCCTTTATGTGACCACTGCATTTTCCCTGAGTAGTTTGTACTATTATCTCATTAAAGGAATTGGCCCATTATTTTTATTTTGTTTCATGGCTCTGGGACCTTTTTTGTCTCCCACAGAATTTCAGTAATTAGGGATTAACTTAACAATGTCTGATAGAGAATTTTAAGTTAAGGTATATTTAGATGTACTTTCAGTGGAGACCATTCAGGATACTTAAGATTTTGTGTGTGCGTGTGTATATATGCATATATGACAGTTCAGAGAATGCATAGTTACTTAGATTAACAATTTTCGATTTCTGAATTACTTTGGTATCTGTGTTATTTCATTTCGGGACTGGAAGCTGGTTGACTTAAACTGTCAAAGTGCTGTGCATATTTTATGTTTTCTTCTTGCTTTTGAGAATCTTTTCAGCAGAAGAAAAATTGATGCCACTGTATACGATAGTTCCAGTCAATTCCAGAACAGAAAGCAAGAGTGGTTCAGCAGCAAAGCAGGTGCACGGAGGCTATGGAAGCTCCTTAGCTGATTTGGCAAGACCCTGACCTGCCTAATGTAACTTTGAAGTTTGTCCTCCTCCCAGCTTTTGGTTCTTAAGTATTATGCATCTGTGGAGTTCTTACATTAGCAATAGATAAACACTGTTCAAGGTTGCAAAGGTTTTTCTCTTTTTTTATTCAGCTTTTTCAAAACTACCTATGGTTTTCCATTCCAACAGTATGTCCTTGATGAACTGTATGTAGCTATGACAGTGCTAAGATGCAATACTAAGGTCATTAATGGTTTTTCTGTTTGTTTGGGTTTATTTTTTTTCCTTTTCCTATAGGTGAGAGCATTTTAGTTTGCAAGCCCTCAGAAAGATCACAAGGAACTGCTCTACTTCAAGGATCTCTCAAGCCTGTTTGCAGTTGTCTGCTTAGAAGAGAAGGGGAAGGTGTTGCTTCTAGCATGAAAAGAGCAATACTTGAGGTACAGGACACGTGGAGAGGAATTAGAACTGTGCTTGCACTCTTGTAATTGTAGGATTGTTTCTTTTGTGACACCATCAAATGTTTTTTTGTGCACTTTCTTTTTCTTCTGTTTCTTCCCTTGTCAACCCAAGCAGCTTCAGAAGAAAATTACTGGGGTCTGCCAGCTTGCTTCAGTATTTAGCATTGTTTGGTATGTTTCGGTCTCTGCTTGCTGCAGATCAGGATGTGAGCACAGTCAAACAAGTGTTACAAAGCTTTGCTTTTGCATTTAGATATACTCAAACTGCAGGCATAACCAAGTGTAATTCTTAAATTTCATGTGTGATGTGACAGTCTTGACTGGTAGATGCTTGTACATTACTGATCCCAGAGGCTCTGTAGACTGAATTAGGCCATAATGACATCTGTAGAACCTTGTAGAGTCCCTTATTTTCCCCCCCTCAACTTGCCTACCTCTTTTGCACAGAAATGATCAAAATTTTTTAAATTCATTTTTGGTGAACAAACAGGTGTGGTACCCCATTCGCTCCCTCTAGCCTGCCCTCCTCTGTAGGGCTCCTACAGGAGTAAGAAGGACCAGAAGGGTGTTATTTGACATAGGCGAGCTTATCTCCTTTTCCAAAGTTGCTTTTGGGCTTGAACTGAGCTTAGACTTTTTAAATACAGTTCGTTTGCTGTACTACTCCTTGTGTCTTTTGTGAAAGCTGCTGTGATACTTAGCACTTGGTTGTGGTTCCACAGGTTTTGAATTTTTAGCGGATCAATGGAATTTCTAAATGCATTTTTCTACATAAGAGCTATCTAAAAGATGGGGGTTCCTTTCCGGTGGTGTTGCTTTAGTAAATGAAAAAAATCCATTGAAACCACAAAAGAAAGTTTTTAGTTAAACACCTTGCTATATCAAGGAAGACACACGCATGGAAATGACTCACAAGGAAAAAGCAGTTAAGTGAAAAACAAAACTAAAACAAAATCCAAGGGGAAAAAAGCACAGACAATGCAGAAAACAATGATGAGGTAGAGCATTCACATTTATTAAGAGAAAAATTGAGTATGCTGAAGAACCTTAGGAGAACTCCTCCTTCCTTGTCTGTTTTTTGTCTTCAGAAAATTGCAGTTTGTGTTCTAACTTTTTAAAAGTGTTTCATGATGTTGACTAAGCAAAATGCCTAGGGCTAGTCTCAAATCTAAATTGCTACTACGCGTATGTCCGCTATCAGAATAAAATTTTAAAATTCATTCTTTCCTGTAGCTTAGTCCTCTTACTTCTACGTAAAGTCTCTGTCGTCTTGCCAAGAAAAGGCCTTAAATGTTGGCAGTTGCTTTGCCTCATGTTCCACTCTCGTACTGGTTCTTTAAAACTTAGATATATGGTGAATGAGTCTCTTTGATTCTCTGATGTGATGTTCCATCCTGCTGCTTCTCCGGCAACACGAACAAATAGTTTTCTTCAACAGATCGTAGTGGGGGGAGTGGCCAATACACCGGATGATGTGCATACCTACGCTTCTTGCACTCTTCTTGCATCCAGCTTGAAAGAAAGCAAGCGGGGAAATGAGAAAGCACAAGACAAAGTGCAGATTGGACCTATCGAGGCTTGTGTGGCATGGCTGCTGGAAAATGAATTCATTCAGGTTCTGGACTCCAGCAATGACGCGAAAGGTAACATTGGTGTTCTTTCCAGTGATTGCAGTTAGCAGTTTTAAATCAGTAAATCTTCTGCAGCTGGGTAGATGTTCAGTGTACCTTTATAATGAGGACTTCTGTGCATTTTGGGTTTTATTTTAAAGAATCCTGTGTATCAACAATTTTTTTAGCTCCCTGGAGGGTGTCTTTATACCTGCTTTAACATCTTTTGCATGCATGTGTTCTTCTTGGAAGGCCTCTCCCTGGACATCTCCTCTAGGACTGATGCATGCTAGTCTACAAATTCCCAAAATACCTTTAAACAAGGTGTACTTTGACTACAGGATTTGTCCACATTAACTGTAGACTATGATTTTTGTCTTTCTGGAGAAGAACCAGTACATTCTAAGAGAGTGCAAGTCTCTCCTAGAACTGCTTGGTGTACATGGTTGCACTTTTTCCTGATTTTGGCTATTTTCTTAAAATGGCTAAGGATTGAGACTTCTACAGTAACAGTAAGAATCGCCATTAAGGGTTAATTTACATCTCTTTTTAAGAAAAGATGATAGGAGATATTTGGTGTTCCTAAGAAAGTAGTACAGAAAATGATAACTCCTAGGCAGGATGGCAGATGGGATTCCAGTGTTTTTTGTTCAAATAGCTATCACAACTGTTAGTCCAAGTAGTTAGAGAGATCCAAGCTTGTGATCTGACCTCTGAAAAAGGCTAGTTTAGACTTAGGCAAGTCTAAACCTTTTATTGTTTCCCTTTGCCTGTCTTCAGAATGGAGAAATATGCTATTTCTTCTTGAAAAAGCAGTTGGGAAAAGTTAATAGAATTGATATCTATAAAATGCATTGCAACTTGCAAATGAAATATAAATTTGCACTTAAATGTTTCTCTATGTGCATGTGTTTGATTTTTTTTTTTTAAATTTATTTTTTTTTAAACAGCAAAGGTTTATCATCCAACACATCTTGGCTCAGCTACCCTTTCCTCTTCTCTTTCACCAACTGAAGCCATGGAAATCTTTGCTGACTTGCAGCGAGCTATGAAAAGCTTTGTTCTGGAGAATGATCTGCATATTGTCTATTTGGTAGGTTCCTCATTCTGTGTTTTCTGTTTTGTACTGCCAAAACTAAGGAAAGGAGAGAAAGCACAGTGCAGAGTTCTTGAGGGCTTCATGAACATAGGGGGTTTTTTTGTGCTTTGCTTAGCTCATCCTTCACGAAGAAAAGTTTCTAAACCAAATGTTCCTCAGAACTAGTCTGTTCCCATAGTGTCTGTTCTGTAGGCAGGTGCTGTATGTCCACCTAAGCCCATTTTTTATCACTCCTGACTTTGAAAGATTTCAGAACTTAATAAAGTTTTGGGTGTAGGATAATGGTAATTTTTCTGAGACACTTGGAGTTGATGAAACAAATTGGTTTTGTTGTGTGTTTGGGATCAGCAGGCTGCATCTCAAATTATTTTTGGAGCCTCAGAAAACTTTTGGGTTTTTAGCATCTATTTTGCCTACAAAAAGCCTCAGAGAACTACACTGCTTTCTTCCTATGGGTGGGACTTTGTTTGGTCCAGTAACAGTGAAATTTATCTCTGATTTAGTTTACTTGCCTGGTGCTGCTGCCAGAACTAAAGGAAGGAGCATGATAAATCTTTTGAGGGGAAAGTGTCCCAAAGTTTGTCAAGATTTATGTGCATGTACACTTAAAAAGCTAAGCAATGCTATTTAAGACCTTTGGAGAATAAGCATTGAACCTGTGAAGGTTAGTGAGGAAACAAGATGGAGTTGCAGTGAACATCTTAGGATTGATGGCTGCCAGAGGCCCATCGTGCAATCATCATATGAAATTTGACAGTCAGCCTTAGCCTCCTTAAATATAAAGTGTATTCTTTTTACTAGGCTGATAAATCAAAGGCAAAATTTGGGCATCATGCCTGAAAAAAAAGTTCACTCCAAGGAGAATATGCTTGCGGTTACAGGAGTTGTTGAGCTAGGGGACAGGGGGCGGCAAGAAATTGAGGGTGCCTGTCTCTGCTTGCTGCTGTGTTCATTAACCTAGTTATTGGCTGATACTGATAGATTTTTTTGGTTTTTTTTTTTTTTTTTGTTGTTTTGTTTGGATCTACTACTGTCTCATATGTACCCATAGCTCTGTTTTAGAGAACCACATTATATTTTGTTCTATTTCTACTAGGCAAAGTGGACTGCAGATGACACCAAATTGGGCGGGAGTGTCGATCTGCTCGAGGGTAGGAAGGCTCTGCAGAGGGATCTGGACAGGCTGGATCGATGGGCTGAGGTCAATTGTATGAGGTTTAGTGAGGCCAAGTGCCGGATCCTGCACTTGGGTCACAACAACCCCATGCAACACTACAAGCTTGGGGAAGAGTGGCTGGAAAGCTGCCCGGCGGAGAAGGCCCTGGGGGTGCTGGCTGACAGCTGGCTGAACATGAGCCAGCAGTGTGCCCAGGTGGCCAAGGTGGCCAACAGCATCCTGGCTTGTATCAGGAGTAGTGTGGCCAGCAGGAGCAGGGCAGGGATGGTGCCCCTGTGCTCGGTGCTGGTGAGGCCACGCCTCGGATACTGTGTTCAGTTTTGGGCCCCTCGGGACAAGAAAGACATTGAGGTGCTGGAGCGTGTCCAGAGAAGGGCAACAAAGCTGGGGAGGGGTCTGGAGCACAAGTCTTATGAGGAGCGGCTGAGGGAGCTGGCGTTTTTTAGCCTGGAGAAGAGGAGGCTGAGGAGAGACCTTACCGCTCTCTACAACAACCTGAAAGGAGGTTGTAGTGAGGTGGGGGTTGGTCTCTTCTCCTAATTAACAAGGGATAGGACGAGAGGAAATGGCCTTAAGCTGCATCAGGGGAGGTTTAGATTGGATACTAGGAAAAATTTCTTTACTGAAAGAGTGGTCAAGCATTGGAACAGGCTGCCCAGGGAAGTGGTGGAGTCACCATCCCTGGAGGTATTTAAAAAACGTGTAGACGTGGCACTTCGGGACATGGTTTAGGAGGCATGGTGGTGTTGGGTTGATGGTTGGACTTGATGATCTTAGAGGTCTTTTCCAACCTTAGTGATTCTATGATTCTATGATTTTGTTTTGTGTCATGCACTAGTAAATTTTTTTCCCTGTTTGAATCTCCAAAATAGAAAAAAAAAAAAAAAAAAAAGAAAAAAAGGATGAATTTTGTTCATGTTCTGGGGTAGAGACAGTGCTGGCAATATATTTTTTTTACCCTGTACTTTTTAATTGCAGCAGCTTGTCTAACGTTATTTTAAATCAAATACACTGTTGAACAAAATGTTCTTGAGATTCTCTTCCATTAAGGTAGCCTAGAACACTTTCTTGCAAGTTTGTTCATTTTCAAGGCCGAAGGTTTGTTTAGTTTTGGTGGCTTCTTTTTTTTTTTTTTTTTTTTTTTGTGTGTGTGTATAAAAAATTGTTCTCCATGTCTTCCTTATGGGCTACAGGGAAATTACCTGCTTAATGCTTTTTAATTCTCTTAGGCTTGAATCTTTTACTTGTACAAATATGAGACTGAATTCCAAGGCCTTGTATTTTAGGAAAGTTGATTAAAATAAATAAGTATTTGCTAGGCTAGGAAAAGAGTTTTCTTTAAAGAAAAAAAAAACCACAACAAAAAAACAACAAACAACAGAAGACAATCCCCCACCTTAATAACTCTTGTTTTTCTCAGCAGATGAAGGGGGTGTGGATGGTTTGCAACTATGTAGGCATCTGGTATTCTGTGTTATGTTAAATGCTCCCCAACAACTGTTAGTTATTTCAAATTAATTAATCTTGCAGTATATGGATACAGATGTGAAGACATTTTGTCTCGCCCTACTGAAACTGACTCTGTGCTGACTGAATGGTAACAGAATTGGTTTTCTGTCTAAAAGTGTGTGAATGCTCTGGATGGCTTTTTTGTTAGTGTTAATAAAAGCTGAGACTTGTTGTACTCCAGGTAAATGAAAGCTTCAGCGAGTTCTGGCATAATCTATGTTCCGTCCTGCTTTATCAGCTGCCATGGCAGTGGTTGGTGTGGTTGCTAGTGGTTTTAAGAGGCTGGTAGATATCTGTCAGTTTTGTTAAAAACAGAATAAAGTTTTGTTCTGTTAAAGGAGAATAAAGTATGCAGCTTAAAAATCTTCTAGTGGCTTGGATTTAGGGAGCAATCTGACAAAGATTCCAAACTGTTTAATCATTAGAGTACCTGTATGAGTCAGATCTCATCAGTACAAATATTAAAAAAACTAGGGTAGAAGAGCTTTTACTTTCTTCAGGGTACATGGTTATGACTCAGTGCCTCAGAGTAGTGCGTAGGATGCTCTAACCACATTCCCTAGGCTGTATTTTTGTTTACCCAGAGCTCTGTTCTATTTGTTTCTCTGAAATAGTTTTTTGCATTCTCTTATTTTCTTTAGATCACCCCAGTGTATGAGGAGTGGACCACAATTGATTGGTACCAGTTTTTCTGCTTATGGGAGAAGCTGCCAGCCTCAATGAAACGTGTGGCTGAGCTGGTGGGGATTGAAGAAGGCTTTCTGGCTCGCTCTGTAAAGGGCAAAATCATAGCTAAAACAGAGAAACAGCACAGACAAATGGCCATCCACAAAAGGTAGCCACAAATGGGTGTGAATGTGCAAAGACTAGAGGCTATAACATGTGGAGGGGACGGGCTCTGTGTCTGTTTTCAGGAACTGGCTCTCTTGCTGAGTGAGCTGATAGCTCAAAGAACCTGGACCTGGCCTGCTCTGGACTGAGAACACTGCTGGCACAAAATGTTTGTGCTGATGTTTTTGGAAGCCATCTTCCCTGTTTCTTTAGTGTTCTATGCTATAGTACCATTCTGTCCTATGCTACCACAGTGCTTTTTGCCATGTACACTAACATGCCCTGGATGATGATTTTATTCCCATGTGTACTTTTTCTACAGGTTTTTCACCAGTCTTGCCCTTTCTGATTTAATCAGTGAGGTTCCCTTAAAGGATATGACCAAGAAATATGGCTGTAGTCGTGGCCAGCTTCAATCCTTGCAGCAGGCTGCTGCCACCTATGCAGGTGAGTTATCTGGGCAAAAAAACCCCAGGAATCTTAGTCTAGTCTGTTTTCTTTCCTTCCAGATATGGGGATGAGATAGCCACAGTGTGGTACTAACAATCAGTCTTGTAAAACCACTTCCAGCTTTATAGCTTAATCTGTGGTTGCCCTTGCTTTGAGATGGAACCACATCAAGCAGTGCTGTAGCATGCTGAGGTCTGTGGAAATCATCTGTGTACTGTGCAGGAATATAGTTTGTTCAATACTAAGTATGGAAATTAAGTACAAGTCCGTTCTGAAGCTTTGCTCTATCAGGAAAGAGTACCTTTCAGCATGGGTAAAGTTTGGGGTCTCTAAGACTTAGAATGGCTTTCTCCTGGTTGCAGAGTTAATTGGCCAGAAAGTGTAACTTTATAGTTTTCAAAACAGTGAGTAGTTTCTGGGTCATTTATACCAGATAACAGGAGGTCAGATAGCTGTCACCTTTAACTTCCTTAAGAGGGCTGTGTAGGAGTAGAAGTAACAGCCCACTGTGTGACTGAGATATTTTTTTTTTCTATTGCCCGAGTCCTCCATTACTGTATAAGTGGGTCTTCAATTTTTAAGACAGTTTTAGCTCAACTTGCGAAACCCTATGTGTGGGTTGCAGCATGAGTCAAAGCCCCAAAATGAAAAGGTCACGCCAACCAATGCAGAGTAGTTTAAATTAATTCTGGTAGTATAAATAACTTTTTGTTGTAGCAGTTTCATAATTCTCTATTCCCAGTGTTAATAATTTTCAGCAATCAGGTACATTAGTGCAGGAACAAAAGTAATTTGGGAAGTAAAATGAACTGTTGACATGACATATAGTTAAGAGAGATGATAAAAGTTATATTCTGTAATCACTATAAGAATAGTGAGGGATGCCATGTCTTTCAGCTATTTTCATATTCTGTAGATGCAATGTGTGAGTAATAAACTGTCTTTTCCCTGCTCTTTCCCTCCTCCCATGTGCTGGGGACTGCAGTTGTAACCTTTATCACAGGCTTTGCTACCTCCTATGGTACTCTTAGTAACTGAAGTTCTGCAGGCCAAGTTCTGACCTTATGGACATCAGTGCCGGCTTTCCTCAAAGACCTGTGGCTTCTCTTAGTGCCTCTCATCACTATTTTTTCAGTCTTCTTTTCTTCAGTGTGTTTGGTTCATAGGAATCCTGTTAGAGGATATGCATGTGCTTCACACTTTCAGAATTAGCATCTTCGGAAAAGTAGTTGTCATTCAGAATTTCAACCTCACTGATAAAACTAATTAATTCTAGATGAAGTTGAGTTCTGTGAGACCAGCTCCTAATCATAATAACCATGAATTAGTTTCTGTAAGTAATGGGAAGGTGAGAAACGTAAAGTGAATGCCTCTTCAGGTGAGGGGGGAAAAATGGATCCAGCTTAGTAGAACTGGAGCTGTAGCTGAGACATTGATGTGACTTCTGTGTTACAGGAATGGTGACGGTTTTCTGTAATCGACTGGGCTGGCACAACATGGAGCTGTTGCTCTCTCAGTTCCAGAGCCGCCTCACTTTTGGGGTTCATAGGGAGCTTTGTGACCTGGTACGAGTGTCTCTGCTAAACGCACAGCGTGCTAGGATGCTTTACAATGCTGGCTTTGTCACAGTGGCTGATCTTGCTAAAGCCAGTCCTGACGATGTGGCAACTGCTCTGAAGAATTCAGTACCATTCAAAAGGTGAGAAATCAGTAAGTCCAGAAGTCAAGAAAAGGAGTTTGTTTGTAAGGTGAAGGATTACAGTACAAAACCTGTAATTAAATGTGGCAGCCTTTTGGGACTTGGTGCCAAACGTTAGTTAGAAATAACTTGTAGGTCTCTCTGACTGATCACAGTCATTCAATGATTATTTTGAAATCAATAGAAGTATCTTTTATTTGCAGCATAAGTTTGTGAGACCTGAATTTTCTTCTTGTTCCTCTTTTCAATGCACTGTTTAGTCCTGAGTGAATTGTTAATGCTTTGTGGAGACCTTTTGCTGCCTCTAAAAGGCAGCTGCACCACATGATCAAATGAGTTGATGATTTATTACTGTATATCATTTGAGATTCTCTTGTGATTTTTCACGTTAGTGAAGTGACAAACTTCTTTGATGAAGTACTTATTGGACTGTGCCATGACACCTGTCTGGTTCATGCTCCTGAAGTTTCCTTTCTTTGGAAAACAGTGCATGGAGGAGGATTGATTCAGACGTGAATCTTGCCCTAGTGGGAAATTGGGACTCATCTGGGGTACATGTTTGGACACAGAAACCTGGGAGTGCTTCTGGGGTATGCAGCCAGTACATTTTTATCGATGTCAATTCACATATAGAAAACTGAAATAGTTATTTCCTATTAAGTGCATTGTATTTTGGATATAGTGCTTCTGTGAAGCTAGGAAGCTGTGAAGCTAACTGAAACAGGAGCGGAGCAGAATAGTGCCAGCTCCTTGTGTCATTTATTATTTTCTGCATGAATGTTTACATCTGTCCGTTACCTTTCCCGTAGCGTTCGTAGGGCTGTGGATGAAGATGAAGAGTCAGCAGAGGAGCGTCGGACTGTGCGCAGCATCTGGATGGCTGGAATGAAAGGCTTAACTGAAAGAGAAGCAGCTTCCCTCATTGTGGAGGAAGCCAGGGGACTTCTCCAGCAGGATTTGGCACTGATGGGAGTGCAGTGGAACCCAGGGTCTTTTCTTGAGTCTGATACATCCTCTATGATCAGCAGTGAGTCAGAACTGGAGGACAGACTACATACATCAAATGGAGAGCAGTCTTCTGAGTCTTCTAGGGTGTTAAACAAAAAAGATTGCAGAGTTCAACACCATAATGGCTTTGGTTCTCAGACTGGAAACTTACCAAATATTAAAAATGGATATAAAAGGTGGCTAAGTGGTAGTACGGAAAACTCCACATTTGAGTGTGAAGTCTCGTGCAGGAGACAGGCTCAAGCAGAGGAAGGCAATGATGGTATTGGGTACAGTGCTAGAAAACAGCCAAATATGTGCAGAGATAATGAAAATGTAGAAGGAGTTTCTCTGGTCAGAACCAAGATGGATTCCAGGAAAGCAGTTCCAGAGCTTCTTACTAAACAAGGAAAACCACCAACACAGAGAACAAAGTCTTCAGCCTCTAGATTGATAAAAAGTACGGACACGCATTTAAACCAGACTAGGAACAAATATACTCCTTCAAAACTGCAGAGGTCACTTCTTGAAGATTCAAATACGCTTAGCATAGACATACAAAAGCCACCTGCTTTCCACCCCGCCGTCTCTAAAGATATTTTTTTTTTAGACCAAAGTAATAAGGAATTTATGGAAACAGGGCCTGTAACTCATAAAGTCTCAAATTCTGTACAGACGGGGGAAATTAATCTTGGGAAGACAGATAAAGTGGAAGGGTTATTTACAGAGCCTACCACCACTAATGAAGGCATGCCTAAGGGGAGAGCATGTTTTCAGGCACCCGTTACATTGCAGGGCGCTCCACGCATCAGTGTGGAGACACATAATTTTGTAGAAAGTCTAGTAAGACCCACTAGTGCTAGGACACAGGGAAATGAAAATGCTGATGATAAGCAGATTAAAATTAATAAAATGCAAACAGATGCTAGCTGTGCCAAGGTGATGATTGATAAGAAGATGGCTTTAGACACAGATCACTGTAATGTATCTGCTAGCTGCTCTGGAAGTGGACATGTCCATAGTGTCCATAGTGGCAGGAGGATGCAGAAGCCTGTGCATTTTTGTCCTGGTGAGGATAAATCCTGCTGTATTCAGATTCAGAATGGTGGCAAAAATGGGAGCGAAAAGCCCAATGGAACATTGTTACAAGCTGGAGCGCTGCAGAAAAAAGCCAACAGTCATCCTAAGGATTTTCTGCAAGACTCTCTAGTAAAATCTAGAGGCGTTTGCAGTGCAGATGGTGTTCAGAATGGTCCATCCTCTGATCTGTTTTCTGACTCTAGAGACTTTCAGGACAGTTTCCAGTTGGATACTCAAACTGAGATGATAATAAAACAGGAGGGAGCAGCTGGAATCACAGGACAGCAGGGAATACAAGGTTCAGAGCTGGCAGCAATACCACCGCAGGAAATCTGCAAGAAACTAAGCACTTCACAGACTGAGAATGCTACTGATGAAAGGCTGGCTGCAACAGTTAGGAAACTGGGCTTAGCGAGTCTTATCACAACAAATAACATTACAGAAAACACAGCTCAGCACTGCAGTAATAAAGTTTTGGAGTCTGGAGGCCTTAATTTACAGCCCGTAGTGAAGGAAATAGAATCTGCACCTTGCCTTAAAGAAAGCGATTTTTCAGTGACCGACTCCCAGCTACACAGTTTTCTACAAGATTACCAGACCCAAAATTCAGTGAAAGGGAAGAGTGTGTCTAAAGATCTTAATAAAGCAACCTCCCCTTTTGGCAGGGAGCACGTTGTACAAGTAGAATGCCACCCTGTCCCTGAAACAAGCCTGAATATGAGTGATAGCTTGCTGTTTGATGATAGCTTCAGTAATGTCAGCGACCTTTCAGCTGTTCTCATCACAGACGCTGACAGAAAGGACCCTGTAGAGAAGCAAGAGGCTTTCCTTCCTCCAGATGGTCTTTTGCATAACCTAAGACCTGTTCAGAATAAATTTGTCAGTGGCAACCAGAAAGAGTGTGAGGATCCTGCACAGCCTAATGATGTGTCTCTAGCATGCTCTAATCTAATAGCTGAAGTTTTAGATCATGCAAATTCCCCATCTTTTCTGGAAGATCTTCCTTCCCCATTTCCTGGTCAGCCAGGATTAAGAAACCCAGTGATTTCTAACAATGACTCCAGACCAAAGGAATTAGTAGGAGATCAAGGTGAAAAACTCCAGAGAAGCCAGCAAGCTTTAGTCAAGAAAACCCATCCAGTGGTGTGGACTGAATGCTCGTTTGAACTAAGCCCAGGATTGCAGGATGTATTAGACAAATGGCCTTGTCCCTCAGGCATTGAACCAGTTTCAGTAAGTTCCTGTTTGAAAGGAAACTTAGTTGCTCCTATTGTTAATCAAGAGCCAGATCCAGTTTTTGAATCTGCCTGTTGTCAGTCAGAGCCTTTGCCCACTTGCCAGGATTTAAAAAGCTCTTTCAAGGTTAAAAAAAACAAAATGGAAAACTTGGGTCTTCAGAAAACAGACTGCATAACACTTCCATTCAAGGGAAGCAACAGAACATCCTCTCCTCCCCCAGATAGTAATAACGAATTTATTCCTCCAACACCCCCCAAAGAGCTTTTTCCAGAGAGTTCTGTTTCTCTCTCTGTGAAATCTGCAAGGAAGACACGAGTCTCCTGCATGAATGATAGGCAGCTGATTCAGCCACAGCAAAATAGTGAGGGCAATGCAGAGCCGCAGGTAGAAACACTCCAGGTCAATCTTGGGAGCATAGACCCAATTGAGGTTGATAAGATAAAAGATGATTCCACTATAGACCAAGGCTTTTCACTGCAGCTGTCTCAGGATGTTCCCTTAAGTGCTGAAAGTTTCACTATTATTGATGTAGCAAGCGACAAAGCACTTTTCCAGACTTTTGTTGCAGAATGGAATGAGAAAAGCAGATTCTCCATCTCAGTGGCATGCGAAAGAACAAAATGTCTTTTGTCTCCCAAATCAACGATTGGTGGCAAATTCAAAAAAGGTCAGTTCCTTGTTCCAGCGCATTATTTTGTGAACAGCAGGATGGCATCTTCAGCTTAAAGCAGGAGTGGGGAAGGAAAGGGTTTGCAAAAAAGGAGGAAAATTACTGATACTAATTGAATATTGTCAGTCTCAGTAAAGCAAAAGAGCTGAGTGGTAGTAGAAGATGGAGAATTGGTGTCAAGCATTTCACTGGTAGGTCTTGGTGATGATAATGAAGTGTTAGCAGCTTGTTCGTATGTGAGAGCATCTAAATATTCGTAATGTTTCATTGTGTATCTAATTTTGAAATGGATCTGTGTTGTGCAGTCCCTTTATCATGTGTATGTTTCCATGTCATAAACAAGTTTTAGTTTATTTTAAAATGAATAATATATTTAACAGTAAACTGTACAGATTGTTCAGGGTCACCACTGAGCAGTGTTTGCAGGATTGCCTCTGAACCAAGGTTAAGTATTTGTGAGTTTGCAAAAAGTAAACTTGGTTCAATATACGCATGTGTGACGGTCAGATCGGTCTCTGGCTTGTTGCAATATTGCTTCATTTTTTTTCCACAGAAATGTTCATATGCTGCAGTTTGCTGCTGCTGTATAAACATACTTTTCCTTTAAAATAACAAGATTAAGCAGAGTTAGATTCTTTGCTGTCATACTGCCATTACAACAACAACAACAAAATTTCTTAACTACCAAAATGTTTTTTTGACAGACAAATGTGCAATGTTTTTCAGAGGGAAAGGAGGGAGTACGTTTCTGTCTCAACTCCTGAAGTGATTGCTAGGAAAGGCCAGTGTTTTGCAGGGGTGCTATATGGGTGGTTTTTTCTGTTAAGAGAAAATTTTGCTATTCTAAACATGTTGTGGTTTTTCTTTTTTTCCAGAAGAAACACAGATTTTTCTCCCTATAGGTAGATTTAGGCTCAACTGTATGTATTTATGTTTTCAGGATCCAAACTCTTCTGTATTTATGGATGCCATTTTATAATTGTAACTTAAAAATTATTCCTTTAGTAAGTTCTCCTCAGTGGATGCAAGTTAAAGATGATGGATTTCCTGTCCAAGGCTCCGAAGACATCTTGGTAGTTGGACTGGCAGTATGTTGGGGTGGAAAAGATGCCTACTATGTCTCTTTGCAGCAGATACAAGACCAGACTGGTAAGTGAGCAGACAGGCTGTGTTGTGTAACATGACACTGCATTTCAAGAAAGTACATTCAGCAGATAGGTTCTTGGGAGTGTTTTGAGTGTCCCAAACCCAGCTCAGTTGTGTGATGGAGTGATTTAGCCATATTATTCAGCAGTCTTAAGCGTTGAACACCCTTGAACTTGTTGCTGTGGATACATCTATGCTGCTATATAATAAGGCCAGGTAGTTGGCTCAAGCACTGGACTGCTGAGCATGCATATTGCTAAAATGTTAGCTTACTCCCATGTTCTCTTTAGCTTACTTGCTTTTCTCTTTCAACCTCTTTCAATTGTTGCTCTCCAGAACAAATGTGACACTTGAATGCTCAACATAACCCAGTCTGTGCTACATGGACTCGTGGCTAGGGTTTGCTTCCTGGCTCTCCTTTGTTTAGTAGTACAGACACAGCATATTGCTTTTGGGATCCTTGTCTGGTTTGACAAAATATTATATATTTGTATAGATTTATTGTTATTTGTTCACAGAGATCTATTGTTATTTGTTCACAGTCCAACTGTAGTTTTTGTGCTTTAGGTGATTGCGTGCAAGACTTTTCTCTTGCCTTTCTTATCACACAGTGGGTAAAAATATGACTTTTGCTTGTATTTCCTGCCTTAGAAATCAATACGAGTTTGGCACCGCCACCTTTGGACAAAAACCTATCTGTAACAGACAGACTTTATCATCTGCAGCTGTGCCTGGAGGAGAAGCCCAAGCAGGAGCGCTCACTTGTCATGTATAACTTCATTCAGCACTACAAGACTCTGGTGATGGCTTGTGGCATCTCCTTGGAAGGAAGTTTTGAGGACCCAAAGGTTTGCAGGATTAAGAAATTTAGCTTGGGTAAAACTACTAGTTTAAACACACCAGTGGAAAGACAGGAGTACCTTCTGGTGCTTTCTTTGTGTTATTAAGATTTGAATACACACACCTATCAGGGGGATTAGTGAAACTTTCTTTCAGTGGGAAATCTGGAACAGTATTTAGAGGAGGCTTCTTTTGCTATGTGCATTCATGGTGCCTGCAAGAGAAACAGAGCAGGTTGAGTGGTAGGTTAACAAGTTAATCTTTCATGCCTGACTGCTTAGGTGGGGAGGATGAGTTTAGATCTCTCCCCTGTCCCAGTGGTCAGGGCTGAACTCTTGTTGCTATGAGAAGCCTGGGACTAAAATATCAGAAGTGCTTCTGGTCAGATTATTGATTCTGAGAGAAGGTGGCTTTGTAAGCAAAAGATTTACCCACTATGTGTATGGACCACCTTGCTACTGCTATTTTGTCAAAATAAAACAAAGTTTACATGTAATTTCAAAAGGTTCAGGTACCATTTGTAACTCAAATGAAACACTAGAAGGAGGTGAAAGCACCGTCTTGTCCTTGTTAGGAAAAGCTCTAGATGCATAGAAATTTCTGGTGTTGATTTTTAAAGCTTGCATCACACCTGGGCTGAATAGCATCATGGCAATATTAAACTTTGCAGGTAAGCAGCTAAGCTGTTCAACACAAGGACAAACTTAGCTTTTCATACCGATAACATAGTTTTAGGATAAAATTAAAGAGCAGTGAAAGTAGACCCTTTCCCTGCACTGTTCCGTGTATTACATGGAGTCATGCTCGTATTTGTTCATTTTAGTGATGCAATAAATACATACATGCACACACACACATTCTCACACACCTGCACCCCCACACACCTGTACACATACATGTAGTTTTTACCTTCTGCTTGCATGGCAGGAACAATGCAGAAACCTGTGTTTCATCCTATTTTGACACAAGAAATTGCAATATATCTATAAGCAAAACTGCTTTGAAGACCGTGGGAGGTATGGTGCTTACCAAGAACAAAGTTTGCCTTGCAGAATTCTTGGTACTAGTGCTGATGTGCAGAAAACAGGAGAGCTCAGCTTGACTAATATTCTAGATCAATAGCAAGTTCTGATTTTTACAAAGTCAGTTTTCAGATTGAACATGTTTTGAATCCTGATTTTAAAGTTTCATCCCCTTTGTGCTAGGTTTTAATAAATGAAAGAACCTGAGGGCCACACTTTGAGATGTGTTTAGTTGACAGAGGGTACGGTTTTCAAATGTGTTAACTTTTAGTGAGAATGAAGCTTTTCAGTGACTTATGCCCTCTTGAAGGTTTAATCTGAAATCATGTATTTTTTCCACAAATTATTCCAGTCTGCCTGCCAAATCAAGAAAAATAATCTGCATTATAACCTTGCGTTAACTCCAGTTAAATAATTGCATTGTATTATGACTAAAACGGAAAAAAGGTCTCATGGAGGTCTCCCTTTTTTAAGGTTGCATGTTGGCTGCTTGATTCTGGCTCTAAGGAACGTACACTTCACAACATGGTGACTAACTTTCTCCCCAGTGAGCTGCCTCTACTGGAAGGGGTAGGCACTGGTCAAGGGGTGCAGAGCCTGGGGCTTAGCGCCAGTGGAGATCATTCTGGGCGGTACAGAGCAGCAATAGAGTCTGTGCTTATCTTCAATGTCATGAACCAACTCCGTAACGAATTACAGAAGGAGAATCTGACAGGTAAGGAGAGCTCCTCCACTTGGGGGCAAAGATGGTGAGTAAAGGTAGCTGTGTTACCACAGGCTGAACGATCAGTGGAGAAGAGAGGAGATTTGGAAGTTCTTATCTAAGTGTATTCTGTGGCAAAATGCTGATTTCTTAAAAGAAAAGAGGGAACTTCCCTTGGAAGTACCTCTGTTTTGTCAAAAAATTAAATTACATCTTAAACTAAAATATAATTTTTATATCCCAAGTATCCACCAGTTCCATTGGTTAAGGCAATAGCAGAGTCTGTTTTAAGTCTCTGAATCAAGCAGATCTTTAGCTCCCAGGTGAGTACCCTGGCCATTCTGAGGGGGCTTGTGGGTCTTGGGTTTCTCACTTTCAGACAGGTTCTCATTTTCAAAAGCTTTTGCATTTCCTTGTCAGAAGCAATCCTCAAATGTTTTCTGAAGGAGCTTTCTTGCTCTTTGGCCCGCCCATGTAGCATTGTTTGCCATGTACGTGTTGGGTCCATGAAACTTTTGTGATCCCATAGTGGATGATTTGCACAAATATTTGCTGAGTGCTTGTGTCTTTTTAAAAACAAGCAAACAAAAAACCCCCCAAAAGCATATGCCTGTCGGTGAGCTTTATGATTGTTTCCCCTAAATTTTATCCAAAGCCTAAGATTAAGGTCCAGCCTGACTGAAGTCTATCATTGCAAGTTTGTTTATGATTGTGACAACTAAACCTTAGAACACTTTTAAAATATGTGAGTCATGGAATGAAGGTGTATCAGGTTAGAAAGCTTTACGTTAAGCATCTCTGTGGTTTATAAAATGTTCATGTACAAAGAGATGTGTCTTTCTTAGGAAGAAAATTTGACAGAAGTTGTTATTCTCTTAAATACTTTTGTGATAAAAAGTTCAGGAATACTTCTTACTATGAAATATTTCTTACTATGAAATATTCCAGAAACAGAAGTATTTAAACTATATCTATATTAAAAGATTTCAGTGTGTCAGGACATTCTAGATTTTAAAAACTGATGATTCCCCAGTTGTTTTTTTATGAATCTGTTGATCTGCACTTGATCTGTTTTTGATGTTATCAAATATTTTCTTGGGGTTTACTTACTACAGAAGTATTTTCTAAAGTGGAGATGCCCACCCATTATTGCTTGGCTCTGCTGGAGCTGAATGGCATTGGTTTTAGCACAGCAGCATATGAAACCCAGAAACAGGTCATGCAAGCTAAACTGAGTGACATTGAGACCAAGGCGTATCAGCTGGCAGGCCACAGCTTCTCCTTGACCAGCCCTGATGACATTGCAGAGGTATGTGAGGGCTAGGGTGGGAGTGGGAGAACTTTCTCAGAAGTTAGCCTCAAGAGGCTTTTGCCTAGACTTAAGAAAAAACCTTCTTGGGCAGGCTGCATATGAAGAAAACACAAAACGCAAATTGAACTCTGCTCAGAGTTGATTTGTCTTTACGCTCATTATGAGCTTGCTGCCCACAAGGTGCTGTGCATCTCATGCTTGTTACTGATCATTCTGATTTCTGCTAACTTCAGCAGAAATAAAGAAGGTCGAAGTGGAAATAACCATGTTGGAAATAAAAACCGAGTGGAAATAAGCATGTTGCTTGTATAGGACCTTGACTTCTCATTGTGCATGAGATGGTCTGCCAATTAAATGCCTTTTGATATATTTAGGATGAACAGTGTGGGACTACAGGATGTTTTTGTAATACGTGCAATATTCTGCACACGAGACGTGATGCGGTATCATGGAGACTGAGTCTAAAAAATAGTTGTACTGAAGAAGTTGCATTGTTGCCCTTGTCTCTATACAGGCATGAAAGAGGAGGAAAGACTGCTTTAGAACTTTTGAATCAGCTACTGTCTGTTTTTAAGAACCTGTATAGAACTGATTTTAAAGCCTAAGAGATGTCTATGTAAATTAGCAATACGTAAATTATGTAAATTAGCAATACTTCTATTCCTGAAGAACTTCATTATATATTTTTTAATGTATGTTACGTGGAATCATAGGAATAGATTATAATTGCTGTGCATACATTTTTCCCCCTTTTGTTTCTTCTCTCTATACTAGTTTCTTGCTGAGGGACTATATTTTATATGGAAGTAGTCAAAATTTGCAAGCTATTTGCAGCCGTCACTAGAAGTTCCACAGAAATATTCCTCCTCTTTTGCAAATGCAGAAGTTTTGCTCGGTAACAGCAGTCTCAGTTAGAACTCCTGAAACAATACTCTGCTTCGTGGAAAAGGGGAAGAAAAGTTTTTTTTCTGAAATGCTGTTCACTGAACTACAGAAGCTTGTTTCTCATGTGGAAATTTTGTTAGGAATCATGTAAAGTATCTTGTATGGGTTAGTAGAGCTTTACCCTTCTAATTTTCTGTCAGTAAAACTTTTGTGCTACATAAATGTGTGAGAGAAAAGATTCTGTTCCTTTTTGCCAACTTTGAAATGAAACAGAAGAGCTGTTCGATAGTGTGTAATGCTACATAGAAACACAGAATGAAAATGAAGAGCCGTGTTGTATCTGTCAACAAGTAAGCATACACGTAATTTTCCAGTTCTTGGCAATTCTTTCAAAAAACCAATATTCTGGCTCTTCTGTAAGAGGTATTTGTGACCACCTCCTTCTATGTCATTCATGTTTCTCTGAAGTCTGCTCCCTGCTAACATTTCTTTTTTTCACCAATGTTCTTCTCATTTTTAGTCATTTTAACGTCACGTTTTGTTACAGTTGACTGTCAGCAGTAACCTCACTTATTGGATGGAGTTAATTACCTTTTCTAAAAACACACCTCTGAACTCAAACTTATAGTGTTTAGAAAATGAGATTTTTAGATTGCATTTTGTAGTTAATTAAAATGAGGAGGGATGACTTTGATAGCAGAGATCTTTAATCAGCTTTTTAATTACCTGAAGCATTTGTACTATCCTTTAGTTGGAACAAGCTGTTTAAGTGCTCAGTTGCTTTTTGTTTTCTCCTGGGAGTAGCATGCAGAAACTCATTTGAAATGCTGGCCTTTTTCAGGTTTTGTTCCTGGAGCTGAAGTTGCCACAAAATGGAGATGTGAAAGTTCAAGGGAACAAGAAAACTCTGGGTTACACCAGAAGATCAACTGCTAAAGGAAACAGGGTTAGGTTGAGCAAGACATTCAGTACGACCAAGGTACAGTAAAGTCTGGTTCTAGTCTGAAAGCAACTGTAAAAATATCTCTCTCTTGCTTCACACATCTACTGCTTGGATACATTGGAGTTAAGTGTGCTGATTTAAACGAAAGTAAATTTTCACTGCCTTTTGCTCCTCCAGTTACCACTGGAAATTCATACAGGATACTGTCTTCTCTGTTAGCAGAGTTATTAACTCCTCCCACTCTCATAAAGCCTGAGTGTAGTGAAGACATGACCATGAATAGCAGGCTTCAATAAGAATAAATTGGGCAGATTTTGATTTCCCAAACCACATATAAGACCAAAATAGCACAGTAATTTAGTAAAGCCAATAGTGGAATAATTTTTCAACATCAGCTTGAAAGATGCTTAAATACCATGGTGATTAAATACAGTATTTTCTCTGTCTGGTACTACCATATCTGTATTTTGTGCTTCAGAGAATTTGTCTTCAGAATGGCTGATATATCAAAAGCTTGTATATATGTGAAGGCTATTGACATGCTTGCCAGTTGATAAATGTTGTGGAGCTGCATTAATACCAACTGCTGCAGGCTAATGGGTGCTCTTGCCAGACAAGTGGTATTAGCAGATATATGTGTTCCCTGTTTTCAGGACTCATTAATCTGTGTTGTTTTATTACTTTCCCCTTGTTCAGTGTAGTCAGTGCTTGGAAGACAAGTATTGATTTCTGAAACTCAAGTGGCAGTGAAGGAGTGCGGTGGTGGTGGCAGAACAGGGAGCAAGAAGCAAAGTGAGGATTTCCTCCTTTTGTAATGTGGAGGGATGAGGCTGCAGCTGCCTGCTGCATACAAAAAAATGTTATTTTGAGAAATGTTTGCATGCCACTGTCTTTTGAAATTCTTGTTAGTCCCTTCATATTTCTGATTTAACTGAAAGAATTTGGTTGCTAGTGATCAGCTTTGTCTTTCAAGGAGCATGGTCAAGGGCTTCATTTTATGTGTTCCTAGTGTACGGATAGGAGAGAGCAGGGAGAAAAATACACACGAAGATGGAGGAGGAGCATTCATGCTGGGCAAGAGGAGGCAACGTAGGTGACCTATGGCAAGTGATGCTTTATTTGATCATTTCAGGTGATTTATTGGTTGGTGCAGACAAAGAGTGGTGATGAGGATGCAAAAGTCCAAAGAGAAGTGATTGCCTTCTTGTGTGTAATAAAACTGCAGCTTTGTCTCATGGTGCTTTGATTGCCCAGGTGTAGGTGGTATAAGTGGAGGGGTATCTGTTTAATTTTAAGGCAGTGGCACTGGAAGCTCACTGTGGGTGAAGGAGTCACTTTTTCATGCAGAACCGCAAAAACTTTATTTATAAAGCTTTTAAGGCAGTTAATTACAGTTGTGCCCCTTTCTCCCCACAAGGATGTTTTGGAGAAATTAAAGACACTTCACCCACTGCCAGGGCTGATACTGGAATGGAGGAGGATCAACAACGCCATTACTAAAGTGGTGTTTCCACTACAGAGGGAAAAGCGATTGAATTCTGCACTGGGAATGGAAAGGATATATCCAGTGTCACAGACTCACACAGCTACAGGTAAAGAAATGTGTGCAAAATCATCACTTCTTACTGTTTTTTGTTTGTTTGTTTTTTTGGTTTTTTGTTTTTTTGTGTGTGTGTGAGTGTGTGCAGCTTTTCTATGGGGAAAAGATAGGAAATCAAGCCCGTGCTCTACTTCAACCAAATGAAAGTACTGCAATACCTATTTCATGTGAATCTGCCCTAAAAGTTTAGATGTATTAAAATAGCTTTTGTGTTCACAGAGCAGTATTATTAATTTCTTGCACATATTAGCATGTAAATCTCTGACCCCAAAACAGGCTCTGGATTTGGGAGTTTCTTATTAGTGATGCAGAAATGCTACAGGGGAACCATCTCAAGCCCATTCATCCCAAATTATTTTTTCCTTTTCTTCAATTTTCTCAGTGGTCATGCCCTGTCTTGCCCTCCTGCCCCTTGTTTTTTGGAGATGCAAATGTGGATTCAGCTGTTAGAGAGGCTCCTTTTGGACCCTTACTTAGTTCTGCCTTGTCTTCCTTCTCAGGTCGAATAACCTTCACAGACCCAAATATCCAGAACGTGCCAAGAGATTTTGAGATTGAAATGCCAACTGTGGTTGAAGAAAGCCCACCCTCCCGAGCCCATGGAAATGTTAATTCTCATGCTGTTTCTGGGGGCAGGTAGGAGGATCTTGGCAAAGCTTCTGCCTACTCTTCTGCTCTTAATGTGGTCGAGTTGTCAAATGTCTCTTTTCTGACTTCACCTGTGGCTGCTGTCATGTCAGTGTGACTTATTACTCAGTGTTTCTCTTACAGTTTCAGGGGAATAAATACCTCAAAATCAGTGACACGTGAAAGACCTGATAATACTAACAGTAGGTGGCTCCATGTAGCTTTTTGAAATTCTTTATGAAACCCTACAGTGAGATTAGCATTGTGCTTCCAACTGTTGGGTGAAAAGCCTGAGTGTGAAAAGTAGCTAAACTGAAGTTAGGATCTGGTTTGACTTTCTGAGAGCTGCTCTGAAAGAGGATAGGATATTGTGGAAGAAGTAGAAGAAAGTTCATCTGTTTTATGCTGTGCAGCTCCCTGTGTAAGGGAACATCAGTGAATACATTTTTCATTTTTTGTTAATAATTTAATTTGTGATAATGATCCTGCAAAAGCTACCAGGTACCAGAAAAAGATTTCTAAATCTGGCTTCTGTTAACCAAACGCCCTATTTTGACAGCATTAGATGCCAATGTCTAAACAGTTGCGTGGAAGTCTAGTGAAATATCGAGGCGGCTCTTTTAACAGCTAGCTTGTGAGCTTTGGGGCTTCGTACTTGGTGGTGGTTTTCTGTCCTTTCAGTTTCTCTTTCCTTTCAGGTTCTTGTCCCACATGTGTCACCTGAGTGACTTTTATCAACTTTTTTCCCATAGCAAGACATGAGAACTTTCAGAAGTTTTTTGGCCCTTCTATCTGTCTTTTCCTACCACCATGTGTCTAACATACTTGCACCTTGAGAAGGTCGTGGGAAGAGAGCCCAGGAGTAGCAGGGTCTTGTCCATCTCTCTTCCAGAGAAGAACCAGGCCTAGGCATGGAGGCAGAAATGTCATTCTGAGAAATAGCTGTGGCAGTGCTCAGGCTCGCAGCAGCTTTGCAAGGACAGTTGGAGAGCAGGCTGGGTTCTTAAGAGTCTTCCCTGTAGAGAAGCAGCCCATCAAAGGAATGGAGTGTGTGCTGATCTTTGAGAGAGATCAGGTTCTCAGACTGACTTTTGAGACTGCATTTCTTAGTTAAGTAGCCACTGTATTTGGAAGATGGGCAATTCTAAAGGCACAGAAATGACTGCTGGCACAAAAGCAGCTGTTGTGCATTCTAAGTCTGATAGACGTTCCAAACTTTGGTCCAAACCGTCTTCTGTCTTAGTAATTACTGTTACTACTCCTTCCGCTTGTTGTAAGAAGCTTCTGGCCAAAGGATTATAACTACATTAGATCATGGTATAAAGCCCTTAGTCATTCAACTAAATTGGGAACTTCTGCTGGGCAGTGTGATTCTCTTCAGTACCCATATGTTGTCCCTCACCTTTACGTCTTTTGAAAATTTACTGCTGTCATTTTTGTGTTGTCTTTCATCTCCTTGATCCCTACCATCCCTGAAATTACAAGGTATAAGAAGAAAAGGGAGTGCATAAGGGAAGAGAGCACGATGTCTTTTCCGTGCTTTGCTTTGCTGAAACTAACCTTGATCTCAGAGATACCTTTTTATTCTGATAAAGAAATTGCTCAGATCCCTGACCCAGACATCGAGGGCTTGTAAAGGCCTTCGACTGCACTTCCAGTGAAGAATCCAACGGGCTGGGTGGTAGACTGGTGCTGGTGGGTGTAGGAGGTGCGAAGGGTGTCACAGCTGTGCACTGTTCGGTGGGTGCACTGATGGATACAAATCCATCTGCAGCTACAAGTGACTTGGTGCAACAGGAGAGCTAAGCAAGCCCTGAGAGGTTGCAGAGCACCTGGTGCCACTGTAAACTTCTGGCCTTCTGGAAAATCTGGTTGCTTTGAGGCAATTTTTTGCTCAGTCTATGGAGAGGAAATCTGCAGTGTTTTATGAGGATGTCTTCTGCAACTTCTGCTCAGCTTTTACAGGCTTACTTGTGTGCGCGCACACAGTCACGAGGCTGATGTTGTGGGGGAAATCTTTTTAGTCTCTACTAGGTATGGGGTGGTGTAGGCATTCTGCGCATATGAGAATGATATTGAGAGAAGACTTGGCATTCAGGGTGGGATGTTGATTGAATTTTTAGGATTCCTGTAGGACTCCTTTGCTATCTTTCTGGAAGGCACCCATCACAGATCTGGGGCCTTTCATCTTACCTGTTTTGGAGCGGATTTATCCAATTTCTGGACCAAACCCTGAATTTACTAGGAAGATTTATCCCTAAATCTGTTCGGAGTCAGTAAATCCCTTCAGGTGTACATATGGCCTCTGCCCAGTTCCCCCGTGGTCAAATTTAGGTATGGATTGTCCAGAAGAGTGGAAGAGAGGCTACTGTTTCACTTGTTTTCACTGATTCTTTGTGGCAAAAATGATTATGCATCTTTAAGTGTTTTAGAAATTAGTGAAGAACAGTCATTCTTTGTCTCCACAGATGTAGAAAGCGTTCCAGTATTTTGCCTAATGACCTAAAGGTTCAGGCTGGAGACAGATTCGAAGAAAGAGGAATACCGTTTTCTGTTAGCATGAGGCATGCCTTTGTTCCTTTCTCAGGTAATGCCCAGATCCTGCTCTATGCCAAGTAATTGTTAAGAATATGGTTAACAAAAAATCCTAGATCTAATGAAGAATTAAGAATTGATTACAGTATATATCTGACTGAGCAGCCTACTTGGAGAACTAATGCAGGAGTTAACATGTCCTCAAAATTATTCAGAACGCTGTAAAGGAGAGCGTTTCAACTGGGGGAAGGTATTCAAATTCAAGTGTTCACACCTTCATTTCCTCTTTAAGAATACATATTTTTTTTAAAGAGCTATACTTAGGCAGCTCTTCATACACAAATTGCACTCTTACCTAGTGTTATTTCTATCCAAATGTCAGTTCTCATGCTGCCTGCCCCGGCTCAATACAAGTCCGCTGGTCTGATTTCTGTGCTGATCATTCCTATCAGGTGCTAGACTTTTACACAGACAGCTGGACAGATACTTGTCTGTGTGTTTTCAATGGATTCTAGATGTAGGGGCTGGATGGAAAGCAAGCAGGCCTGGGCATTGGGGAAACAGGCAAGAATTTGTCTGATTTAAATTCCACTGTTTATTGGCATAACCTTTGGCAGTGGCAGAACCAACCCCTGAAGGTATTTGCAAGAAAATGGAGACTGAGGTTGCATAGAAATGTTGTGGAAAGCTTTCAGAGCAGAAGGTGCAAGGACAGCTTCGGTCCTTCTTGCTGAAATGTTGGTTGGAATGTTGTTGGAGTAATTTATGAAATAATGATTTCTGCTATCTTGTTGACTTCAGGTGGCTTAATCTTGGCTGCTGATTACTCTCAGCTTGAACTGAGGGTCCTTGCTCATTTGTCTTGTGACCGTCGACTCATTCAAGCCTTGAACATGGGTACTGATGTCTTTAAGAACATTGCAGCAGAATGGAAAATGATTGATCCTGAAGCTGTTGGAGATAAGACCAGGCAACAAGCTAAACAGGTAATTTTTAGGAAAAAAAAAATCAGCAGCAGCTTTCTGTGCAGGAAGGTTCAGTGTTCAAAACATCAGGGAGTCACAATAGTGTAGTTTTCTGTTCGGGTTCAGCCATGATTGTTCAGTAGTTGCTTTGTATGTCTTCCCACTCTCAATACATTTCCACTGGAGCGGTCTGGGTTTGGGGGGGATGAGGGTGGAGAAAAGCGGCACGAATGGCTCGGACTCAGAGGTAGTCTTTCTTCTTGAATGCTCGCCCTTGTTCCCATACACTTGTCTTCCAGTGAATCACATTTTGTTCTGGCTCTGCTTTCTCTGCATGGCTTACCATATGGCTGCGGTTCTTCACGTTGTCCTCTGGCAGATTTGCTATGGAATCATCTATGGAATAGGAGCAAAATCTTTAGGCGAGCAGATGGGGATTGAAGAAAATGAAGCTGCCAATTACATTGAATCCTTCACATCAAGATACACAGGTTTGGATATGGCTGTTTGGGAGCTGTGTGGTGGTGGTAGTTGTTGTTTTTAATCTGTTCTCTCCGTGTCTTTTCAAATCCTAAATTTGCCTCAGCGCTCTACTACTCCTATCTCTTTTGAAAAAACTTTTCATTTTGAAAAGTCCAGTGCATGAACACAGCAGTTTGATACTCCATAACGTTTTACTCTACACTGTAGTTTTATTCAGCTTTAGGACCTTGTTGTTTGCTTATTACATTAATTATTTTGTTGGTTTTTTAATGAATCAATAAGCCCTGGGGATTCATTTTAAAGCTCTTAACTTTCTGAATAACAAAACACTCTTTTCCTTATTAAACACATGGCTTTAAAGGATATGCAATACAACTTTAGACCACACTTCGTACAATTTTTAAACATAACCATTTCTCTCTTCTGTTCTTGTCTTCTGCTTTCATTGTGTTTTAAAGTGTTTTGCGTATAACCCTTATATTTTTACCCAGCTGCTCAGAGCAGCTCTCCCATATTTTGTAAAAAGACATTGTTGCATTTCTAAGAAGCACATTAATTTTTAGGAAAGCTGTAGAAAGAGTAGAGCTGCAGTCAGAAAATGAATGGAGGGCATATGGGGTGAGAGAGAGCTAGCTCTAATCGTAAAACTTTGAAATGAGCTGGAAAGTTTTGTTCTGAAGATTCAGGGTTTGTTTCTTTAGGAGGCAGATGATGAGAAATGGTGTCCCAGTAAGAGTCTGTTTAGTCTCCAGAAATTTCTGGATAGTGTCTCCTTCATGACCATTAGAAATGACTTCTTGCTTCCTCCTTCTTGGTACACGTGCATACATACAAACTCCTCAATGTACCTTATACTGTAACTTCACTTCTTATGAATTTTCACTTACAGGTATTGCCAGGCTGACATGCTAAATTGCATACCTAATGAATTGACTAATGCTGTCAGTCTTGATCCTGAATAGCTCCTTTTATGTTTTACCTTTTGTAAACCTTGGAAAGACACTCTGAAGTTAACTTTTTCCACTTTACTGCAGTTGTTACCTAACTTGTAGCAAAGGGGACTCCTCCCTGTCTCACCTTTCTTTTACCTAGGTTTCTTTTTCACACCTTTGGCGGATTCACTTCTTCCCCTACAAAGTGCAGGTGGGTGAGTTTCTTTCATCCTAGAATCTGAAGTGACACAGCCTGAAGTCAGGCAGCCTTGAGGCATCAAGGGCTCTGACTTCTGCTTTCAACTTACTCCCTTCCTACTACTTGTCTTTCCAGTGTTGGTCCAGGTCCTGACCTCTCATTTATCAATAATACACGTATGATCCTCTGTGCCTGGGCGCTGTGCAGAATGGACTTCCTACCTCCATGTGCACAGCCAGATACCCTGACACTATGTGCTCTCTTGCACTTCAAAAGTCTTAATAGGTTTCCCAGCAGAGCTGCGAATAGGCTGAATGAGTGATCGTGTGCCCTTGTACACTGACAGGGTCTAGGAAATTTAAAGAGTTACCTTTGTGCTCCTTGGGTGTTCCAGACCGCTTTCAGTGACCCCAGTGAGAAGTCAACATGGACCATCAGCTGTATTAGGGAAAACTTTCTCTTTCCTTTCACAGGGGTTCGGAAATTCTGGAGGGAGACAGTGAGGAACTGCAGGAGAGATGGGTTTGTGCAGACCATCCTGGGAAGACGGAGATACCTGCCAGCAATCAAAGATCCAAACCCCTACAGTAAAGCTCAGGTATGTTAATTGCAGTTTCTTTTTTTTCTTTTTCTCTTCTTTGCGTATCCATATCTATGGTTTTACGGAGTCTGTGAGCCATCTTGGTCATGACCTTCCACTTCTCACTTAGTTCATTGTTCCCTCAGTTGTTCTCTGAATAACAGAGCTTTTGTCATGGTCAGCTTGATGCAAGTCTTTTGTGACTGGGTGTACAGCTGTCATCACTGTGCTGACGTCACTTCAGAACTCCCACATTGGAACTGGAGTGAGTAATTTATTGAAATAAGCGGACATGATTTTAAAAAGCCTCCACACAGTGATGTGCTTTAACTCTTCAGACCGAGTTGCTCACACTCAGCGGTCTTTGTCTACTATACGCTGTCAGCACTTGAACAAGAAAGGGCATTTAAGTCCTGTGTTTTTGGGTATTTGCTCTTTTTCTTATTTCCCCTCAAAGGAAAATTGCTCAAACTTGTTAAATAAATATTTACTTGATATATGCCTTTGCACTGGCATTATTTTTTTTTCAAGGTCACTTCTGACACATCTGTCATAGACTCTACTTCAGTAAGAATGAATTGACTCCCTGGGAAGATGTTAGCGCATTTCTGTGGGGAGGAAGCATTATGCTTCTCAGTAGGAAGCTGGATTGGGTCACGTGGAATTAAAGACTAGAGTGGAAGAGGGAGGAGGTGGGGGAGCTTGCACTCCAAGCAGCTGAAAGGGAAACAAGGAGACTTTCAAAAAACTTTTTTTTGGGATGATTTGACTCTTTAATCTGAAGGATACTTAAGCATGAAGCTTTGTAGGTGCACCTTCTGTTCAACTTTAAAACCATATTAAAGATCAGTTAATGAATTATCTTCACTTTCATTTCAGCTTCCTCATAACCTTTAGCACACATTTTAGCTCTAATCAAAGAGAGAAGAACCTTTGAATATAGTTTTTTCGTCTGAGGAGGGGATTAGTAGAGAGGTTGCTTGTGTGGGGGAAAAAAAATGTCATTGTGTCATAGTGTGGTCTGGTGTGGTTTTGCACAGCTGTAATGCTGTGGCAGCAGACCAGGTTATTAGTCCATGAAGTCCAGCCTCTTGCCTTTGGTTATCCGTTCCTGACGGTTTTGAAGATAGGCAGAAGTGTCTCGTGACACTTGGATTAACTGTGAGATTCTTCTGCTCTTCATGAAACTGATAACCATGTGTATATGCTTTTCCCTCTTGTGGCTTGTGACTCTTGCAGGTTATTACCCTTGATATTAATTTTAAATTTGTGGAAATCCTGCTCTTCCCAGTCAACTGGAGAAATTTCGTGTCTGAAGCTGGTCTACAATGTCTCCTTTTTTCAGGCATTTAAACAAACTCTTTATCTGGAGGTTTTACTATGCCATTTTTTATTTATTTTTTTTTTTAAATTATTTGTATGAAGCTTATTATTTTTAATGAAGTACATGTGGCATGCTGGATTTCATTTATTTTTTGGGTGGGTTTTGAGAACAGCTATCTCTCTTTAGGCAGAGCGACAGGCTGTGAATACAACTGTTCAGGGATCTGCTGCAGACATTGTCAAAACAGCCACAGTGAACATTCAGAGATGCCTGGAAGCGCTTCCCTCTGTGATCAAGTCCCACGGTCATCTGGAGAGCTCATTCCAGAGAGTTAAGACTGGTATGCTCACCTCTTCCTTACACACTAGAGCAAAACTTTCAGTGTTACTAATTTAAAAAAAAAAAAATTGCCTGTAGAAGAAAAAAAGTTAGGGCCTTTGTGCTATGGATGGGAGACATTTTGTTTCCTGACAGCGGTTCAGTCTGTGGTTAATGGGCAAAAATAGTCAAAAGGAAGGAGGGAGAATGTCTGCTCAATGCACAAACTAAAGCACATGCTGCGATCAGATCAGAAACCCCAATTGCCTCAAAGCAGATCTTGCAAGGGTCGGCAGTGGGAGTTCATGTGGTATGGTCTATGATGCCACCACAGAATTGTTCAACAATAGGAAGGGGAAACTGAGCAGATACTCCGGCTTCGAAGGCAGTGAAAAGATAGAATGGAACAACTTCTAGTTCTAAAAATACATTTTTTGGTTAGAATTAAGTCTGGAATTTGTTGACTGGAATTTGATGTACAGAGGCTCCACAAGAGTATTATATGAAGCACTTAGCAGCATAAATTTCTTCTGGCTGCAGATAGCAAGGCTGTGCTGGGCTATTCATTCCCAGAGGAGTGCTATTTTTTAGCATTGTGTAGACAGTGTTTTGTTCATCAGTCATATATTTTTAGAAAGACAACTGAAGTGATGGAGTGCTGTATTTCTTTGATAGTTCTTATGCTTCAACCTGAAACTTGAAGCTGTCTTAATATGAAGAGTCTGATTTGTAGGACTGAGAAGGAAAACTAAATAATTAATTGCCCAACCTCTAAAAATATGTCAGGGAGTCTTATTTTAGAGAGGCGAGGTTCAGAAGTCTGCTGTGAGTAGAAGGCATGTGCTTGGCAGAACTTCCCACCCCCTTCCAGGAGCAGCAGCTACTGACCTTTGGCCAGTGTAATTGTAGGAAGGCGAGTAGGTGCATTTGTGACAATTTTTCCTCTTCTGATACTAGCTGTTTCAGGAACTGGAAGAATTTCTCTTCCAGCAAGTTATAAATGCCTATGCCATCAGAGAAGCATCCCACATCATGTGGCTTCTTCAGCGTTGCTGCTTCAGTGTGAGGCTTGTGTGAGGGACTCGTGATGCTGTGAAACCCTTCCTGTAGTTGTGAACTGGAGTCCTCTGTTAGCTAACCTGGGAAATAAATAACTTTTAGGTCTGTGTGTGTGAGGTTGCGTTTGTT
Source organism: Morus bassanus (assembly GCA_031468815.1). Classification (NCBI taxonomy): domain Eukaryota; kingdom Metazoa; phylum Chordata; class Aves; order Suliformes; family Sulidae; genus Morus; species Morus bassanus. Next base: position 132,327,449 of record CM062568.1, on the reverse strand, counting down.
GTGTGTGTGTTTTTTTTTTTGTTGTGTGTTTTTTTTTGTTTGTTTTTTAAAAAAAAAAAAGCTTTTACCATGGAACTGTTTGTTCTGTTTTATTGTTGTCAGGCAAGGCCTACCAGGATTCTTTTTTTGTCAGCCGCTTACTTGTGTATTTGGAAACTGCTCTTTTTTTCTTTCCTTTTTTTTAATCAGGGCTAGTAGCTACAGTTTCAGAAAACTGCATTTGGGAGGAGGCTTGCTGCCTTTTTAGACTAGCTATTAAAATGATTTTGGAAGAAAAGCAGAATCCTAATTCATTGCCAGAGAGAACGTTGTAAACCAACTTCTGATTAAACTTGACATGATTTTATTTAAAATTTACTGTTAAAACAGATGGTTCAGGAGATGCAACTGTCTCTTGTTTCTGTTCTGATTCATATCTTTATAATGTAAGGCTGAAATGTTTATATCCAAAATGCTTTTCATTAACATTTTTCCCTCAGTAGCTGTACAAATATTGGTAGAATAGTAAAGTTTTGTGTTTTTTTTCTGTAGGCATGGGCTTTGTCATTTTAACGTTCCTCATATTCTTTCCCTCAGCATTAGGAATGTGTGAGGGTTTTTTTAATTACAGGAAACGTGCCTTTGTGTAATGGTATCTGATGAACTGTGCTCTTCGCCTGTGCAGGAAGGCTAGCGAGGAAGAGAAGCAGAGGGATGTTACATCCCGTCAGCGGAGGTTTCTTTATCCTCCAACTCCATGATGAGCTCCTCTATGAAGTTGCGGAGAAAGATGTCATCCAGGTACAGCTGTGCAGTTGCTTTTTCAGCTGTCTACTGCATTACGATGTTTCAAACAAGCCTTCCTTCTAGGGGCTCAGCTTTTCTTCCCTGGATCCATTCTCGCTGTGTGCTAAAAGGTCTGTGAAAGCAATGTTAAATAGGATGAAAAATGATGTTCGTATTCTTGATCCCTTTATTTTCAGACTCAAGCCATCCCCGTGGCTGAAGCACTTTGCTGTTTATAATAGCAGTTTGTACAAATTCTCTGCAAGACTTGATGAGTGAAGTAGCTTAATGTTGTTGACAGGTGTAGGGGGGAGTTTTTCCTCATTTGAGGGTGGTTTTGCCTCCTTGTTACACTCGTGTCTTCTGGTGTTACAGCTGTGGTATGTACTCTGTGTAGGGAAAGGAGGATTCTGTGCTCTGGTACTCATTTCCTCGTTCCCTACCTACCTGTCTTTCTGGTAGGGGTGTTGTGGTGCTGTTCAGCAGCATGGTAGATAGAACAAATGTGCTGTGTGGATTTAAGGTACCTGTCGTGTGTGCTTTTCCACTGCATAGGTGCTCCTGTGCCGGGGCATAGTGGTGTCTGTGTGACAGCTTTCAGCAGCAAGCGTTTTAGCCGTATGCCGGCAGCGCGGTGTTTTCCCAAGTCCTGAGCACAAATGCAGGAAGGCTCCCAGGGCGCGCGCTTCCATAGCTTGGGGCTGTCTTTCTCCCGCTTCTGTTCTGCGCATACACATCTCAATGACAAAAGGCCATTTCCTCATGGCAAGCAGTAACTCCTAGTCTGAGAGAGCTTTCACCAGTACTGACTGCCCTGAGCTTTTTTTTTTTTAATTTCATTAAGAATAAAAGGTTAAATATTTTCCTCTTGAATCTCAGCTTAAGCTTCTATTCGTTTTGCCAGCTCTGTTGAGACATCTACTGCTTCAGTCCAGGCAGGCTGTTTTGGGGATGAAAAGGCTCCTATTTTTCTTTCTGTAGAAAACTGAAATCCCCTGAGTATAGGCTTTTACGTCCTTAGGTACTGACTCCAAGGTATCACGGTGTCCCCAGAAGAACTGTGGCCAAGTGAGTGGATTTGCTTATTATTTATTGTATTATATTTTTTCATTAACAACCTCAACTTCAAGGGCAATTTTTACCAGCTTTTCTAACTTCCTTCAGATATATTTCTGTCCATAGATTTTCTGGGCAGTCACTTAAAACAGCATATGGACACAAGACATGTTTCCTAGACTCAGGCTTCCCTTGTATGTGCCAGATATGCTTGTTTTTCAAGGATTTCTGCCTAGCTGAGGTGATAGGGTACTTCTTAACCCTTTGATTAATTGTTTTTGGGGCCAGAAAGGATCTTTTTTTGGTGATAATATTGCCTCCTGTCCTTTCAGATGCACCATTAGAGTTATCCTATAGCGGAAAGATCTAGGTTGGAAAGGATCTCTTGAGGTCCCTCCCTCTTAAGCCCCGACTCAAAGCAGGGCCTGAATGAATTAGTCCTTTTTAACTGCAATATACCTTTTTTGTAAAAAAAGAAGTGAGCATTTCTTGGTTTCTGTATTGGGGAGGGTTTTTTTTTTTTTTCATCTTGCTGGCACTAAAGCTTTATTATACTGTAAATCATGTATTTCTTGGCTGCAACAGCAGTTTTTATTCAGACGAGTTAGTTTGGTCACATGCTTGATGCTGGCTTTAGCTTATTTTCAGCTGCTGAAGTGCAGAAAAGAAAACTAAAAATATCTTTCCATATATCGAGGAATTTGTGTTCCAGTCAGAGTATCCTTACAAATGATTTGTAAGAGCAACAAGGCTAGTGATCATCCTGTTCTCATTCGCAGTCTATCAGTGAGCTAGCTTGCCTCTTTTAAAAGACCACTTTGGGGTAATACCTGTTTTTTCTTGTGCTAAAGGTGTGAAATGCCTGGGGCATTAGGGCTTTCCTCCTCTGTGCAGAATGTGGAAGTGAAGGTAGGGAGCTTTCAGAGCTTATCACAATAGCAAGACTGTGATAATATTGCCAAAGATGGTAGAAACAGGCTTGACCTTTTCTCTGTTGAGCTGAACCTGGCAACGAGGAGTGGGGTAGGAACATAAAGGTATGGACTAGATTAGGAATCAAAGGCTAGATGCTTTTAAACTGCTTGCTTGTTCCCAGCATCATTGCATTTATGTTTTTAAGATGACCGGTATGCCTCTGAGCGAGTTTTAGCTGACCATTGAGAACCCTGGAAACGGTACTGTTTGCTTAACCTACAGGAAATTCAGAGCCCAAAGCCCCCAGGTCAGGGCGTTGGCGCCTGTCCCGTCTCATCCCATCGGCTTCCCCAGGAACCTCACGCAGGTTTTCCTGTCTCCCCTGCAGCTGCTGTCCCTTGTCCTAGGTGCAGCAGCCCTAATCTGATGTTCCTCCCTGGTGGTGTGTGCTGGACCTGTGAGCGTTCTCGGGGAATCTGCCTCCGTATGGTTCATGTTTCTTCTGAAATACTGGGCCCCAACCTTGATCAGGCTGTAGTGGTTTGAATAGAGTGGAAAATTGATGTGTGCCACACAAGCAACGTTTTCCATGTTCCAGAATTGCGTTTGCTTCCTTTCTCACAGTGGTGTGCCTTGCTCAAGCCCTGTTCAGTTTTTAATCTCTTATAACCCCTTTTTTTTTTCCTGCCCAGGCAGTTATTTTTCATCCTATTTTTGAACAGTAGATTATTTCTATCCTAGTTCCCTATCCTGCTTCTTTCTACTCTGTACTTGTCTGTGCTGAATTACATCCTATTTCAAAGCATTTTTCTAGGTTATCAAGATCATTTTGAAATGTGGTATGTGAGGGCGTAGGGTTTTGGAAGGCAAATCTCCCCCTAGTTCTTGGTGCTGTTGTAAACTCTTGGGCTCTGATCTCCTCAAATCCCCTCCTCCATTCCCCAGTGAAAACCGTGGAGGAATTTCCACTGCGGGTACCTGTGAGGGAATTACGAAAACGCATGGAAGGGTCAGAAAGCTTGAATAGTTCCTGTGCTTGATATACTATGTCAGGCCTCTCGCCGAGACGGGGGATCGCAATAATCTCAAAACCTCTTTTCGTTCTGCTGTGGAAAGGTTCGTGGGATGGGTGTGGATTGAAAGATTCCTTCAAATAAGCAATCAGGACAGGCTGGACTCCGTGTGGGTCTTGGGGTAGGAAGTAGGAAAGAGAGTCCTTTTATCCAGGGCAAGTATTTACTGTCAGGAAAAAAAATCCAGTCTCTTACAATCCAAAAAGTCACAGGCAAAAATATCTTCTGGTCCCCTAACTGTGTACTTCGATGAGTGTTTTCTTAGAAATACCTTTGGAGGGCAGCAGATGTTGGAGTTGCCTCAACAAAATAGCAAGGGGGGAACCTGGGCGGTATTTCTAGCACCTGCATTGAACGCAATCTGCTTTCCCAGAGGTCTGTAGACTGTGTTTCACAGAGTGCCTCTCACGCCGACACGACGAGGGAGAACACGGTTCTTTGCCTCTGGTGTATTTGGTTCGTGTCTTGCTTTCAGTACATGCAAGTTTTCAGAACAGACTCCACAAAACACTTAGAATTACGCAGCTGGGTGAAAGAGGAAACTCTGCAGGTCTCCCAAGCGTTTAATGGAAACTTAAACTTGCCTCTTTTCTAAGTAGTCTTAAACGGTGCGGAACCACTCACAGCTCTGTGCTGCATAAAATATTACTGGCTTTATACAGTTTCTCCATTCATAAACCCTGATCAGGATTAAAATGTTTGGTTGCATTCCCATCAGCGGTAAGTCAGTGCAAATAAACGCAGGGGGAGGACTCCAGGTATCCGGCCAGCCCGGCTGTTGACCGAAAAGCGGAGCACTGAAGTTATGTGTACATCTGGTGTTCTGCGTTTTCTTGTAGGTCGCTCAGATTGTCAAGCATGAGATGGAGAACGCCGTCAAACTCTTGGTAAAACTGAATGTTAAAGTGAAAATCGGACCTAGCTGGGGAGACCTGTGGGACCTGGAGCTCTGACGTGAAATGCGGCTTTCTCGCCGGGTGGTGAGGTGGAAGGCACCGTGGACGGGGCAGGGCGAGGGCCAGCGTACCCGTGGGCGGCGACAGGCCTGCGTGCGGTGCGGTCCTCCCGTACTGGGTTTTTACGGATGTCGTTGCAAACTGCCTTCTGAAATGTGCGGTGGAAGCTGGTACGAATTCACCAAGCCAAACCCTTCAGGGGTCAGACAGCGCAGTGAAGCATGTTTCCAGAACTGTGAAGTTATTAATTGCTAAAAGCACAGTATTTAAATGAATTCTGTTAAAATATGCTTGATCTTGTAATTTAAAGCAAAACCCTGAAGCCTAATGAATTTATTACATATGAAATAAGCTGGATTATTATTAAAACAAGGCACAAAAAAAGATAATTTGGCAGTTCTTGTGTATAATTGTGTATAGGACAAAAAAAAAAGTCGCTGTGTTTGCACTTAATGTTGAATTTTACAGTCCTCTGCTAGGATCGTTTAGTACTGAATTCTGTTGGTGATATTCAGGTGCCGAAATGGCTTTACAGCTGGCTGGATTTCTCACTGCGCAGCTGTGCAGCGTTCACAGTGAGTGGAACCGGTGCTTGGTTGGCCTCCGACTTTCAGGAAAGCATTTTGGTGACTGACTGTCATAATTCATCCTACTGCTACCTTGCAAACTGGCCTTGAGAGGGACAGTGTTTGGACTGTCTTATAGTTAACACAAAATCACCAGCAAAAACATTCCTTTTTAAAGAAAATTCAAAGAAATAAAGAAATTCAATTTATTGGCTAGAAACTTAATGGCAATTCATATTTTTGTGATGAAAAAAATCTCAGTCTGGCTAGCTGAAGCGACAGCCTTGCTGGGGTTTGAGGTCTGGTGCGTTAGAGAGGTGTCGCTGAATGGTGGGGGGTGACCTGCGGCTCTTCATTCAGAGGCCCGTCTCCTAGGAAAGCCTCACACCCCGCCCGTTGGTAGCCTCGCTAAAAACTCCTCGGATTTCCCCCGTGCTTTGACTCCACCCCTGTGATCAGGCAGAAAGTTTTTCTGGGAGTTTGGGCTTGTCAGGCTGAGCTGGTGCTGCGACTGACTCAGGTCAGCTGCCGGGATCAGATGCTTCAAAAGAGGGGGCAAGGAAGGAGCTTGCAGGGAATTAATCTGCCACTGTTCGGCGGTACTCTCCTTGCTAATACCTTCTGGTCTGGCTAAACCTCACGTCACGTGGCTTTGTTTCCCTTCCAGATGGTTGCAGTGGTTATACAGGTTCAGCTGTTTTTTGTTAACTTCGTACAATGCCTGACCTTGAATTCTGTTATTTACATCATGTGGCCCTTGCGTGTTACAAGAGAGGGAGGACAGGTGCCTCCCGTCGTCTTTGTTATGCCCCTAATTATTTTATCATGTCTTTTCTTCTGCAGTTCCTCCCTAATGTAAACATCTCCATCTTTCCATTCTTGCCTCCTGTGAGAAATTTTCGAGCCCCTAATTATTCTTTCATTTCTGAACTTCTGCCGGATCCTTTTTAAGAAGTGCTTTTTTGAAGTTGCCTTTCTAGCCTGACCTGAGAGGATGCATACTCGGCTTTCAGCAGCCTGGTAGCGTGCTTGAGCTTGTTAACATCAAACGCGGCGCTCTTGGCGTGGCTGTTACCCTGACATCAGGAGTACCCGGCACGGAGCTTTCAAGAACGTGGTGAGTTTCAGATGACGGTAATGGGGCCTGCGCACAAAAGGCCGCGTCCTGGACTCTGATCCTTTGTGCGGCAAAATGGGCACGTGGTATCGAGGCAAAGCGCCAGGCGATGGTGCCTTGACCGCCCGCCCTCCTCAGCACCGACTTGGCCTTCTTTCCTGTTTCGGATTTCACTTGACGGTGAGACTTTTAGTTTCCTTCCTGTCCGCTCTGCGCTGCGGTTTTCTACCACATCTGTCACCTGATGGCTGAGCTCTTTATCCACAGCATTCAGCCGATAGACAAGTTGTTACTTTTCTTAGCTTATTAAAGCTTTTGATATTAACAGATCCGAGCCTCGGCACCCTGGTGTCCGACCATTTGTGTGCTCTGCCTGTGAAGACGCTGGGTTGGACTCATTATCAATTCCCAGGGCCTAATGATTTCCTGTCCCTGGGTGTCATGCGGTGACACACCTGTGCGGTATTTCAGGCCTCACCGGAGCTGCTGTAATTTGAGTTGCTTGTTCTTTGGCACATTACAATACTTTCCTCCCGCGTACCACCTTTAGAATTTCAGAAGGATGGATCTCGCACGTACTTCCCAGCAAGCTCTCGAGACAGGGGTGATGCTAGTCAATAATGTGATTGACACAGAACTAAACTTATTTTGCTAAACAAACTCAATGAGTTAATTTCAATTAAGCAGTAATTTGGAGCAAATGAGAAGATAAAATGTGGCCACTGCTCTGTGACCGAGGCAGCCGTGGCGTTTGAGTCACGATATTAGAACTGGCTCTGAGCTCTTGCCTGCTGCTGCTATTTACATGCCTTAATTCTGATTAGGCTTTAACTATTGGTGAGACTCAGCAGGGGAAGCAGAAGAGGACGTGGGTCAGGGGAGCAGAGGCACTGCTTAGAACTGCGCAGAAGAGGGTACCTGCTATTTTCCAAAGGTGGTAGAAGGAGGTTGGCTGCTTGCATTACTTACGTATTTTTGCCCGCGGGCCCCTCTCCCCGCCCCCCATCTCTGATGGGCTGAGGCCTGTGTTTAGCTGGAAACTGGGCTTTTTTTCTAGTTCAGGACCCAATAACCAGGGTGCGGGTTACTCTCTGTCTTCTTGTAGACAGGATGGGATGCATCTGATTGTGTTTGCTCCCTCCTCCTCAGCTTGTTTGTGCGTGTCTCCCTCTCTTTCCAGTCCCCTCCTGCTTTCCGTTGGCGCTGCACAGCACGTGCGGTAACACGCGGTACAGCAGCCCGAGAGATGACGGGTGACCATTATGGAAGGGGCAGGCGTTATGTTTGTTACAGCAGCCTCAAATTTCCATTCTGCCTACTACTGGTACGGGGTAGAACTTCCCCGGCCTCGGTAGCAGGAAGTCCTGCCCTTGATGTTTGGTACAGCTACTCGGTCCTTTTCCTCACGTGGAGGCCACAAGCTTGTTCTGCCTCCGTCTTTCTGCTGCAGCTTTCCTTCTCTCCCTGCCTACTGAAAGTGCTCTCTGCGCTTTCTTGTAGCTGGGCAGTGGTGGGAGGGACGCAGGTGACAAACAACGACACATGCCTAATCTGATCTGGCTTGAGCCTTTTGCCTTCCTCCCATGCCGTTTGCATTTCTTCAAGGAGAGAGTTGTGCGTTTCCTGCTATTTTTTTCCTATAAACCCGTAGCCGAAAAGAGGGAGCTGGAAGCTCAGTAGCGTTGGCTGACATTTTTGAGCCTCTCCTGGCCGAGCAACTCAATCATGTTGTTAATAAGTGCCCTTAAACGAGCTCGCTTCTGCCCTCCTGAGATTTCAGCCTGTAGGTGACTGCTTTTACCCTGAAGTGGACGCGACGTGAAGGATGCTCTCAGCTGAACGAGAAGTCCAGGTAACGAGGCCACTGTTCCGGGGACCGGCGTTACGATTACGAGCGCCGCGCGAGCTCCCTGCAGTAAAGCCGAGCAACGTTAGCCGGGGTCCAGGTTCTGTCCCTGCGCGAGCTGCTGGAGGAAGGGCGGTGGCCACCCCCACCCCGGCAACAGCCGTGGCTGCGTCTTCTGTATTCCTGAGGGAGCGAGCAGTGTAAACTCCATCCAAGGGCTTTATATAAAACACGCGCCTTTGAAATACCATAATGAATCTAGGAGCGGAGGCTGAAAAAAAACCAGATCTACACCAACTAATATCAATTCTTTCCTTTATTTTCTTTCCCTTTTTCTTTTTTTTTTTTTTTGGTTGTTACTGGGGGCTCGAAACAGCCTCAGTTAACGATGCCTTAGTTTTCCTTTTGTGACGCTGATTTAGGATACCTGTGGAAACAGGCCACGGTTAGTGCAGGAGTGTGTGGTTCGCCCCCAGATTAGCCTTCGTTCTGAGACACAGGTAATGACTCATTAACAAACCCCACACATATTCTGTCCACATTTCTGAATATTGGTTGCTATTTAAAAAAGTACAATGTTTGATTTTGTTGATTTAATCACAAAACGAAACACAGGAATGGAAACACTCATTTACGTGACTATTGCTTATACACCTAAGATGACGAGTTGACTACAAATGGCCACACGTAGTTCCTTAATGAGAGAGAGTGTGTTCTTACTAAGACCATACCAAGGCAAAAAACCATTCAAGACTGAAATATGCTGTGCTTGAGTTCACCTTTAGGTCACTGAAAACAAGGGGGGGGGGGGGGTATTTAAGGGGTGTGATTAAATGAAATCTGGCTTTTTGCCTCTGTTACAATACACGGTTTATAAATGGGGGGGGCCTGAGGCTGAACACAGCTCTTCCGTAAGCAGCAATGTTTCCTTCTCTTCTTAAATCGTACACTGAAAAAGCCATTTTGGCACGCGCGGCTTCATTACAATGCACACATTACGGGTGTGCAAGGGCTTCTGTAAAAGGATACGTAAACTCGTAGAGAATTTCTAGAGGCGATGATTTTATACATGTGTGGTAAATAGAGACTTTCTGTTAAGTATTTGTATAAGACGCTCTATTCTGGTAACATAGGGAATGTCTAATTAATGTAAATAGCTGAACTGTAAAAAAAAAATTTAGAAAACAGGTAACTATACAAAACAAAACCTGATTCTCATTTTCCTTTATCTTGTCTTTTAATTCAAGATTTGAAGCTTAAGTTCAGACTCTAGAATGGGGTTTACTTTTTTTTTTTTTAATAAAATAGCTTGTACTTCATTGAAGACTTGCCAACTCTGAAAACATATAAATAATGTAATTTCATGTGTTTTCTCCGCATACTCTGTCTATCTACAGCTCTAGGCATAAGCTCAAACACACCTGGTCGAGCCCAGAGCGGGGTGTGTTGCTGTTGGAAGTTCTGTGTGTCTGGTTTTGGATGTGTTGTGAGAGTTCTTTTCTCTCTCTCTCTCTCGAGTTCTTCTGTAAAGAGGAACGTGAGGGAACGGGGCAGCCAAACAAACAAAAAGCATTTTGAATTGAACAACTACTTCCAGCCAATCTGGTCTATTGTAACTGAGGCCTGCGATGGTGACGATGCCTCTAAGTTCAGGCTTTTGGTTGAGGTGGTGCTGTCTTAGTGGGAAAGGTGAAAGCACATGCCTTCAGCAGCCAGCGCCAGCTCGTGTCCTCCGGTCTCTTACAGCAAGCCAGGTCAGGTGCTGTGCTCCTTGCTCGGAATGTGGCATCTTTATTCCTTTCACTAACAACCTTTAGCGGCGTTCGGGTCGGGCCTTTCAGAAATCCCACACTCCCCCTCATTTCACAATAAATCCACCAGGCACGAGTTCTTCCTCCCTCATTGAAGTTTTTAAGTGAAGGGGTTTTTTTCCACATACATGGTAAATCTCGATAGAAAGCATGTAACAGTGTGCACTAACAAACTTGTACAACATATACATTACATATATATATTTATATATATAGAATGTTCTATATACAAACATATACAACTTTTTAGATCTCTACAGACTACAAGAAAATTGATAATTATAGTCACAAGTGGTGAACTTAACAGAAATAGTAATTTGTAACTGTCTGGAAATAGGTAAAATATGTAAGTAAGTGTGGAAAGCAAGATACAGCTGTGACCTGCTGGGGAGTACTACAGAAAAGTTGCTTAGAAGTATTAAAAACTGTAAGTTTGAGGGATGCTAGATTCTCATTTCGCTCTTGCATAAAAATGCAAATGGAAATCTACTGGCAGGTTTGGTTGGTGTGGCCCTTCCCCCCCCCCCCCCCCCCCAGTGTTTAGCTAGAGACTGTTGGCAGCCGAAGTCAGCCAGGCGTTGTGTAAAAGACTCGTTGAAGACACTTTTCTCTCTGGGCGTGCTAGCGTGATTCGCAATTAAAAGTTGCTCTTAGATGTTTACATATGATCCTCAAACGAGCGAGTGGGCCGCTCCAGCTCCAGCCTGAGGACGCTTCCATGAGCTCAAGGTAATGAGGATCTTTGCGCTGTTAGCCGCCTGCGGGCGGTACGGCAGAAAACTCACACGGCCCTGGGTAGCTTCCTTGTCATCAAAGTGAACCAACTGCAGCCTGAGCACCGCGTGCTACCGCTCACCCGGGCTGCGGTCGTAAAGGCCGACTGCGTTACACCAGTTTGTAGTGGAAACTGGCCCCGTGGGCATACCAACGCCACACGGGGACGGGCGATGGCCTTGCCATCTGCGCCGGCTCGGTGCTGAGGCAAGCGTAGAGCTGGGTACAGAACACATGCTGGTGGGGCGGCCCTGGCTTGGTAGTAACGAAGACTGCTTAGCTTCGCTGTAAAAACAGAGAAGGCAGGAAGAGTAAGGGCTAGAACGTTGGTTGGAGAGTTTGACTGATCTGCTGCCCCGCAGGATTTTGTTGCCCAGAGGCTAGTGGTTTTGGACTGGAGGCCAGCGCACCGGCAGAGCGACTATACATTTAAACAGAACTGCTGTAATGTTGTCCTCAGGTATTTCTCGTTCTAGATGCCTGGTTACGGTGACGCTTCCCCACACACACACGTGGCCAGTTCTGTGACCTGGCTGCTGGGAGGAATTCCCCAACCCAGTTCCTACTGGCATCAGAGTGGTAAGTTTGCTGTTTCCTCAAAGGCACACAGGCAGACATCCACTCCGGTCACAGACACCTCCAGTTCCTTAACGCTCAGCAGAAAACTAGGCCTTGCTTGGGCTTTGACCTTTTTCCCAGTAACTTTCTACAGTTCTCACAATTACAGTGCAGCGTCTCCTGCGACAGAGAGGAACTTGTGTCTCATTCTCAAGTTGAGCGAGACCTGTCAGGGCATCATTTTGATTTTGCCCACAGAGAAGAGTAAAAAGCCTGTAAAGCACAAAACTCCTGTTGTGCCACAATGCTAATTTAAAACCAAACACCTTGGATCTGTTCCAACCCTTCAACTTGTGCAGCTGGGATGACAGCGAAGCCAGACTTCTGGACTGTACAATTTCCTGGACTCCATTTTATTGTAAGAAAACGAAGGATACGGGAAAGGCGTCTCTGGGAGAGCTCCTCGGAACACTGGGGTGAGCTAAACGCCAGTGCAGTTAAGAGCGAGTCAGGAGGGGGACGCTGCCTGTCTGCATCAGTGTCTGACAGGACTCCTCGAGGGGACGGAGGATGTCACGCTTCTCGTATAGACAATTTTTAAATGCTGCTTCTCCTCGCTTTTTTAATCTGAAATTAGGTCCAGGCACATGAAAACAAGCCTTCAGTGCCTTGTTTCCAAGCCAATCTTGGAAAAATTTCTGACTTAACAGTTGACCTGTGTGGCAGGGAGGCTCTTGCCGGCTACCGTGACTGCAGCACACTCGTGGACTAGGACTCTTTGCCTAGACAGGTAATAGGTTCTACTTACTGCTCTCTTCTGTAGCTGCAGGTTGGAGAGTTTTCTGCAGAGTTCACTGTAGGAACTAAACAAGCCGCTTGGAAGCAAAAGCAAATTACTTTTAGCAGTGTGAGAGCCAAAAAAAAAAAATCAACTGCCACGCACCCGGGGTGCCATTTTATCTAAGTGCCAGTTCAGCACTGTACGTTGACACTTGTTTTTCGTGCTCCTCTCCTGGCCCATCGTTTAGTTTTGCTGCTGTGATCTCCCCCCCGCCCCAGCTTTAGGGGAGCTACCGTGCAGATTCCTTAGCATAATTTCAACCGACCACGTAAGAAGAATCGTGGCTCTGCAAGCTGCTAAGCAGCTTCTCTGAGCAGAACTTGACAGGACTCTCCAACTCGTAGCCCTGCGGTTTCCCATCTTGCCTTTCCTAACTTGAAGAAGCGATTTCCTAAGCTGGTTTTCTATTCCTGCTACGGAGAAATAAGGCAACTGAGTGATAGAGACACCACAGGGATGAAAAATGCCACAGCCCCCTGCAAGGACAACTGAGACGAACCTAGAGCACGCTTTTAAAAGTACAGATAAGGATGATGTGTCATGTGCTCTGAATTGGAAATAAACCATCTACGCTCATGTTTTAATGACATTTCGGATAGGGCCTGTCTAGCTACTTGAAAATCTGTAAGTTTTGGGCATAGGATTTTGAAGTTAGTTATTCTTCTGGTAGGAGTTTAACAGCACTGATTTCAAGCAAGGTTTTTCAAGGGAAATAAATGGCGGATAAGAAAATGCAGCTCAACTCATTTTTATGTTGAGAACAGTAGCAAACATGCTTGAAATGTACTGGCTTTTTGTAATGTCACTTTTAAAAAATAAAGATTTTTTTACCATTTAAGTATTTTTTTTCTTTTTGCTCAGAATAGAAATAAATCCCATTTTTCTTCGGTCACAACATGCTTTCTCTCTCTCTCTTTTTTTTTTTTTTTTTTTTTAAGATGTCAATTCATCATGCAAAGTAAGTTTTATAAGTGCATTAACATTCGAGTTTGTACAGAATATTTTTAACCAGATGCACTCCCCACAGTTCATACCTACAGCTTCTGAAAAACTACATGCCACAGTGATGGTTGAGTTCCTTTTGGAAAAACATTGGCTACCGCGTGAGCCAGCTGTTGGAGTAAGACCCACGTGACTCTAGCTTCCGTCTCACGGTCTGTAAAATTTCTCCTTGACTCCCACTGCAATGACTCCAATAATAGTAACAGGAAAACATCTTCTAGGAGAAAAAAGTGTCTCTGGCCAGTGGCGGGTGGATTGGGGAATGAATGTTGCTTCCCTGAACCGTGTTCTTAACAAAGCCACAAGCAGCTGCTTTGAAAGTCTAAAACTGGTACCACTTCTTGTCCTTGTATTTCAGCATCACCTACAGAAATGGGAAACAAACAAACGGATATAAAACACAGCTCTGCATGTGAGGTATCACACATGACCCAGGCCCGTTAACTGTCACAAACTTCATAAGTAAAGAAAAGAGCAATGCGGTACTTCACTAACAGTGTCATCAGGTCTTGAGCCCACAGAGACCTTATGTTTAATTTCATAATTGTTACATTTAAAAAAAAAGTTACCTGCTATTGCTGTTCATGAAAAGATTTTTCCTGAGGAGCTTTAACTACTTTTCTTCTGCAAAAAGTACAGAGGTATGGGAATAACCAGGAACTTGCTTTTTACTCCTACAGAAAGAAGCTTATCTACGGAGCAGAGTGCCCTGAGTATATAAACTTTTTGCATTTCAGGGCACGTTCTTTCTGCATATTTTTGCCTCACACTTACTTACTTACAAAAACCAATAAAAATGTAACGTTCTTGTCCAGAGATGTGGTGCATGTTAAATGAAAACCATGCATTGGGAAGCATTCTTTAATGTTGTTTTATCTCCAAGGAAAATCACTTTAGTTGATTCCCAGCTTTAACAGCGTGGGATGGAAGAGCTCTAAGCACCGAAGCCATCTATTCCAGGCAAGCCCTGTTCTATTTAACTGTACCACAGTGTTGTACTAGAAATGTTCTCCTTCCCAATAAGATCTGTAAAGCTTCCTATATACACATCCACCTACCTGTTTCCTGCCCTACTGCATAGTAAAGCACATCTAAGTGGCTTAAAAAAAAAAATCATAATAAATTAGCGAGAAAGGCGAGAGATGAGAAGCGCCGTGTCCTAAATTCAGAGGCTAACAATGGATGCTCATTTACGAAAGCACAAAAGGAAGGGGTGTGCAACACAAGTTTATTTTCGGCATTCTCCTTGTTTGGGGGCAGGAAAAAATGGCGGGTCAGTTATCATGAGAACACCTAAAACAACGTGACCAGGTGAATGGGGAGAACCGTACTTGACTTGACTTTCCCAAAGGGAAGCAAGGGCGCGGCTGCAGGGTTGGCGGGTCCTAGTTGTGGGTGTGTGGTGCCAGGGCCCCTACCTCGTGTGCATGTTTGGAAAACGCCTCTGCGCTGGCCATCATGCTCGCGGTCTTCTCATCCAGCTCTCCCAGTTTCTGTCCTCTCTCATCAAGGGCAATGCGTGCACGAGTCAAGTCCCCAATGACTCCTCCTGCGGCTCCTCTCACCCCTTCGATTCCGCCTGAGCCAGGGATGTGCTGGGCAAGGCTGCGAGAGGCTTTTCCTGCTGTGGCCTCGCCAACTGCAAAGGAGAAATGGACAAACGGACAGGAATGAGGTCTTGGCTGTGGCTCTGTCAGTGCTTCTCATCCTCGGGCTACAGCCTCGCCGCAGTGATGCCGTTTGATGTGCAGACGGCACTTGTGGAAGACTTTGCTCCGTGCACCGGCACGGCGACAGGGCAGTCATGGGCCCCACCACTCAACTGCTCAAAAGAAGCTGCCAAGGTGAAGGAACCATGGGAAGGCAACTGAGGACCCTCCCCTTTCATGAGGAGATGGCATCTCTATTTTTTTCATCAATGATCTAAATCTTGTGTACCACTCCGTTCCTAGATGACAAGGGCAGGGGATCCCTATGAATTAATTTCTGCAAAATAACCCCACCCAATAAATTACTTACAAAGCTCCTCTCTGTCAAAGGCTTGCCCGCTTCCTCCAAAAAGTCCTTTGAGAAAGCCTCTGTTTTGGGCTTCCGGTGTTTCCACAGGAGTAAACAAATCCCCAAGCATGTCCTAGCAAAGTCAGACAAAGTCCATGTGAAAAATTAGTGAGGTGAAAGCAGTTCTGTGTGTTCTCTTTATTTGCATTAACAAGCCACATGCATTGGATCTAATCAACTAGTCTTAAAAGAGGCTGTTGTGTGAACAGTATCCAGTACTTAACATTTGTGTTTCATGCCAAGCAAATACTTGGGCTAACTAGATTCACTCAGGCTTTCAAAGGGACTTGGTTTGTCACTGCCCAGTCCTATGTTCATTACCACAGAGAAAAAAAATAAGTACAGAGTGAAAACACCAGTGATAAGATCACATTTTGCTTAGAAACAGCAGAGGCGATACTGTAATTGAATAAAGAATTTGTTGCGAATTACGTGTTGTGCTTTAGAGATTATCCAGGCAAGCAGGGCAGTCACTCTCTGTTTTCTCTTTATAGCATACCTGAGTTCAGTGCTTGCTAGCAGTTCAGAGAGTTTGGTTGGTTGTTGTTTTGGTTTTGTGGATTTTTTTTTAACAGAATCCCTTCACCTTCCATACAACCTCCCCCTGGCCCCATTACCATGCACAGTGGCAGTGCCATTGGTAGCGCTAAATAAGCACGGCTGCTGAAGGCACTGTCACGGTGCCGGATCTTGGAGCAGTCGACCCAAACAGATGTCAGGCTCAGATTTATTTGCAGCAGTACTAGGGAAAGTGGGCTCTCCAGAATAAAACCGATAGAAAGCGTGCAGGCCCGTTAGTGTTTGAAACCAGTGAGGCTGTGGGCACCGAGAACAGCTGCTGCCCTGTTGCTCAGCTCTGTGTTTGCTCCTCCAAGCCTCAACAGGCAGATACAGCTGTTGTGCTGCACAACGCACTTGGCTCCTGGGAGGCTGAGTGCTAGGACAGCGCTGTGACTCACACCTCCTGCTCCTCTGCACAGTCACCTGCTCTGGGGAGAAAAATTACTGCAGCCCTTCGAGCCTAAGTGGAGGCTCTGGTGCAGCCTGGCTTTGTTTTCCTAGGTAGCAGGTGGTACCGGGTCATCTGCTTTTTGTACCCATATAGTGACTGTGCGAGCCTTTTACTGTCCTCTTTGCATAAAAGCCAAGATATAAGCAGCCGCAGTCCGGCAGTACAGAGAAGCAAGGGCTGCGTTTCCCTTTGGTTGGTTGTCATATGATGCCATTAAGGTTAATAATAATAAAAAAAGTCTAGCTTGTAACAGCCTCTCACTATAGGTCTGTATTCTAAAGTACATTGATCAAACCTTTTGATCATTTTCAAATTAGTTCCCTGCAAAATAATCTCTTCTCTGATGAGCAAAAGCTTGTGTGCACTCCTCACAGTGCTTTTTCAGACTTGAGACAGACAGTGCTGTGATGTGAGTTGAGCAGCTCAGCACAGGTTATTCCCTGGGGCATAATGAGTGCTGGCAGGACCATTTCTTTCATATTTCTATCCTAGCTCACTGCTAATTATATAATCTAGAACTTATCCCTCCTCTTTTTTTCCCTTTTATTACTCATGTTTCTCCCTCTAACCTCTCACAATTCGTCCTCTTCAGTAAATGACATTTTAATTTGCATTTTCATTGTAAAAAAAAAACCAAACCAACCCAAATCTCACCTTGTAAAGAGCTTCTGCTCAAAAGAAATTATTTTAATTAAACTATTTCTATGCAGCTACTGTATTTTAATGTACAATGGGAGATGCTTTTCTCATGTGGAAGAAGGGGAGTACCAATTATTGGAGCAAACCAGTGGTAAATAATTAAAAAATATATTAAAACAGAGTGTATTTTTTGATACTAACCACACTGTTTTGTCTCATGCTCCCACCTGTCTACTGAAAGCTGCAGGTATTAAGATATTTTTAGAGATAAAATAAAAAATGATAAAAATATGGGAAGGAATTAATATTTTCACTGAGGCAGTTGCTGTGTGGTCGGACACATGCTGGCACCAACTGCTGTAGTGGCTATCCATTTGGAGCTTCCCCTTCTTTCCCTTCAGTCATTTTTAACAGTTGGTCTTTCCTACAGTAGGACTTTGAGAGAAGCAGGCTGTGCGGGGTCCTGTTTGGGCACAAACCTGCCTCTGTAGGGAGCCAGCAGAGATGGCAGTTACGTGCGGGCAGGCTGTAGGCTCGGGCCAGCCGTTAGGGCACAGGAGCAAGGTGACAGCGTCATGAAAAAGTCCAACCAGCGACAGAGCTGCTGATCCCTCTCTGCTACTTCGGCATCATTCAGCCAGGGCAAGTGGAAAGGAACACATCTGTCCCACTCCTGCAGCACAGCCTTCACTTCAGATACTAAAATCTAGCGGTAAACACGTGGCAAATTACATCTGGCGAGTCAGGCCACCGGCCCTCCCGCGCAAGCACAAGGGCACCGGAGTAAGGGTTTGAACCCTACCTGCAGATTGTCACACATCTCCTGGCTGTACGTTAGGCGCTGGATCTCCGTGGGAGAGCTGAGATACAAAGCTTGTCCTTCATTAGTGAAACAAAAGGTCCGCGCTATCCTCATGTCTGTGACAGGCAAGTAGTTGATGTCGAGCAGCGGGCGAAGGCTGGGCAAGCTGAAGAGAAGCAGACACCTAGGTTAGTCACCAGTTGCCACACATGGTACACCTGCTCTGTGGCTGCATTTTAAACCAACGCTTAATTTTATGCTTTTCATAACCGGAATAGTTAAAGTGCAGCTCTAAGCTGAAAAATCCTGCCACAAACACGCTGCCTTCCCCTCATACTTTGTTTCTCTGCATGGAGACGTTCCGGCTGCCTTGCCACACTGACCCTTAGGCTTCTGCTATGTCTGGATTTGGGACGTGCACGTGACATGGTGCGGCTTGTGCCACGTGGCTGGGCAGTTTGCAGGGTAAGGCCTGACCCAGTTATCGCATGGGCAGCTGCGGGAAATGGCACGGCAGGGCCCTGCTCGCACCCTACAGACAAAGGCTCCAGCATCGCCTTTGCTGTCCTCCAGCTTCTCCCAGTTCACTGGGACAAGGAGGACAGCACTTGCCAAAATTTAAATGGCCTGGCTGGGGAAAGGGGGTGCGGCAAGGCGAGGGCACGACTACAGGGCTGCTGCGCAGTCAGCTCAGTGGTGGAGGTGACAAGGAAGGGGAAACCAGGTGCTCTGAGTGGAAAATCTTCCGAGACAGCAAAAGTGGGACTTTCTGCTTCACACTGGATAAACAGTACCCTTTCTATGCCTGACTTCTTCTATACTCCTCTATACCTGACTTACCATAACCCAGCAATATTAGCAGGCTTCTCTTTTATGATCGTTAAAAATCAAGAGCCACCAGTTGTCATGGGTGGGGGATTACTATGAAATAAAGGGGTTTGTTTTGCTGTGCGGCTGCCTTAACTCCCCATGTGGAGACAGGCCAAGGAACAGGTATGGCAGCGGGCAAGGCAGCGCATTAAATGCACCCACCAGGGAGTTAATGCAGAGCATCAGATGCTCTGGAGCAAACACAAGCGGAACGTGGTGGCACTGTGCCACCTCTTTGCTTAGTTTTGCCACAAGATTAGTTAGATAAGTACCTCAGTGTCATGATGTGCCCATTGGCACAAAAGCACGCCAGACAGACGCTGTTACAGAGGGCGACCACATCTGCTCGCAATAAAAAGGACGTTTCGGTGATATTGTGGACATAAAGACATGTTTGGGAAGGCAACGAGAAGACTTTGGCTTGTTTTTCTGAACAAACGACTGCAAATTGATGATCACCCATATCCTGGGAGGAAGAGGGAGAATGCATGACGAGCTTCCTTTTTCTTGTTTTTTCACCGTCATCAGCACTGTGTGGGTCCCTCCATACTTCATACGGTGGGTGTGTCAACGTCCCCACGCAGTCCAAGCACGCGAAGGTCAGCACGGCTCCTTTCAGTGTCAGAACTGTGCCTGCAAAATGTAATTTCCTCTCACTGGCACTGGCACCACAATGAAACGGGTTGTCAGTACTGTGAATGCGTGCAGCAGAGCTGACATGCAGCTTTTGTAAACAGAGCAAACAGGTTAATCTAGCTAAGGTGACAAGTCTTCCTCACTCAGTTCTTCCTGATCACATAAGAAAGTGAACAAACAGGCTGCCAGTACTGAAAAGGTCTCAGGCAGCCTAAATCAAGTAATCTATACAATACATGCTATTGAATTCCATAAAGACAGGCTGCTGTTTATCTCTACATTATACTAGTAGGGTATTTACTCCCCAGCAGTAAATTGCTCTCCTTAGTCTGGTGACCTTCCAGCATTGTTTTTCTAAACAAACTGGGGTTGGGAAACCTCTACTCCTGTGCATCTTCTGACTTTTGTCATTATTTGACTTTAAACATACTAAGTGCCTACTGCCTCTCCTCAGACCTGACCTCTCTCAGCCCTCTGTTCTCTCTGCTACACCATCTGTCACTCAGTCGGCCAAGGATCTCTCCTAGTACATCAACCTGCCAGCATTTTTGGTTCCTTTCCTGAACTCCCTTCTGCTTCTCTGCAGCTTTCTGATAGTAAGACAGCCAAACCGTTCACAGCATCCCAGACAGGACTGCATCGGAGTAATTTCACAATATGAAGGAACTCTGCTAATTTCCCTTTCCTCACGGGAAACGTAACTTTGCCCACGACACAAGGTAATCTTCAGAAATAACACAACCAAAGTGACTTAGTTCATGAAGCTGCAGGTCTCTCAGGAGCATCTTCATTTACCTGTGTGCCCTCTATGTAGTGAGTGACCATTGCTTGATACATGTATTGAGAAATTTCTGCCCCAAAGGCCATATAAAATCATGCAGTTATTCCCCGTGATGTACCGAGACAAATCATAAACAGGAAAAGAGGTGCACTCTTACCACTTGGCGACACCATGACCGGCTCTGACTGCCGTAAATCGTCACTAGCAGGCAGATTAAGGGAGAGGATTAAGACCATACCGAGGCCCGTTCCAACCCAGAGACAGGGAGAGACAGTGGAGTCATTCTTTCGGGCAAAGGACTCCATGAAGTACAAAGCCGTAATTGCCTCTTTTGAGTCCCTGTCGATACTGGACACACTGGAGCTTCGGGAACGGCTGAAGGAGTTTTCCCTATTTTCTGCATAAATAAATACAAGCAAACAAGCATCAGCTGGCAATCCTAGAACAGGCACAAGCCTGCAGCAAATACAAACTCCCTGTAGAGTACAGAAAATACAGAGTTTTCTTAACCTGAGCAAACATTCTGATACCAGCATGATACCAGCTTGCTGTCAGTGTATAAATAAGTGTGGAAAATGCTGTCAGACCTCATCAGTTAGATCTGCATTAGAAATAGCTGCTTATTATGGAGATTAGCATAGACTAATTAGAATTTACAACAGTCTTAGCTCAAAGGACTTGTTCTAAATAGCACAAAATAATTTTAGACCCATATGTTACCAATGTATTTAAAACTAACCCATGTATCTCATTGCTGCAGGACACAAAGGGAGACGCCATTACCAACTTCAGAGCACGTGTCCTTCGCTCTGCTCATTTCCCTCGCTAGGACATTCTAGCACTGTGTTCACAGCCATCGTTTATTGTCAAGCTATTAATAACTGACCTCTAGGGAGAAGACACCCATTGCTAAACTGATCCCAGCATCCAAAATGTCTCAGGGTACAAATCAACTCTGGCTTCCCAGGGAGCGAAGTGAGAAACCTGCTCTGTGCCCTTGGCAACAACTGCATAGTGAGCCGCCACTGTTCATCTTTCCACCTAAACTCTAGCAGGCAACAGCGAGAGCCACCTGGAGACCGAGCTGTATTGTCCTCACTGCAAATACACAGGTATGGAGACACCCTCTGAGCTTTTCAGAGAGAAGTAACAACAAACAGGGTCTGACTGCCAGAGGGCTAAGGGTCTCTTGCTTTGCTTTGCCTGGTGCCAGGCAGGAAGCACAAAGCTGTGCAAGGGAGCTCCTGGCATTAGCAGGAACTGTCGGTGGCAACACGCTGGAGGCTACAAAGCACACTGAGGCTAAAAAGTTACTGAGAAGTAAAGGAGTCGGAGGGAAGAAGAGAGTAGGACTGGCTGCTAGCACAGTCTTTGCAAAACAGTTTGTGCCAGTGCTGCCGTCTACCAACCTGGAGTCAAAAGATAGGGCTACATCATTGGAAACCTCCCATGCCCTTCTGCAACAGTAACAACTAGAAGACCAGGACATTCTGGAGATGGAGAAATAGTTGAAGCCATTGGACCTGAGATAAAAGGCTCACTTCTGAACCCATCATTATGAAGTAGGTCTGTAGGTAGGTCTGTAGGTCTGTAGTAGGCAAGAAATTTTTCTTCTTATAGCTCAGAAGAAAGAGCTGTCTCTTCAGAGCCAGTAGAGATGTCGAAAAAGAGGTTGAAGAATAAAATTAGGAAAAGACTTTCTCATGTACTCCAGCTTAAAACTGGGCGAAGCCCCATAGTGTATATATGGTTCCTGCTCTCCACCAGAAGCAGCAGTTTTGCTGGTGAATCTCTTCTTCAGACAACCTTTTGCAGCATTGTATTCCCCTACCCAGATGACTCAGTGCAAACTGCTGAAATTGTCCTCTTGACAGCAACTGCCTGGGAAAGACTGGAGAGAACCACGGCAAAGTGCTACTGGAACCACAGCAAGCATTACTACATATGCTACCTTAAAAGTTGGCACACAGAGATGGGGGCGGATTCTCCTGCTGCTCTTTCACGCTTGGCCCAGCTTCTGTCCTTTGAGGGCACCCGTAAGTTGTCCGACGGGAGCGTCACGGGATAGCCGTCCCTGGCACTTCAGTCCCACTCTCATGGCAGAGAAACTTACGTCTACTTGACTTCCAGGCACTGCCTTTTCCTCACCCCGTTTCACCTTCTTTGTGTAGGCACTGTCGTAGCTGTCTAGTTCTGGCTCAGTACTGCTAAATGTATCTGCATAAAACTGGGATTGTTTATTCATGTGCGAGCACAGCTTCTAATACCTTGAGAATTAGTGCCTCCCATAACCCCAAGCACTTTGTATGTTTGCGGTGGACTGGTTGCCCCAGCTCCTTCCTAAGCACAGTGACAGCTGCTGGGTAAAGACGGGGAAGACAGCAATTTCAAGGCAGAGATCATCAGGGCTCCAAGTATGTATATATAATCCCCTCCCCCCTCCAAGGGTACCTAATATTTAAAAAATATTAAAAAATGTTATTGTGTAATTAATTTTCTCTTTAACAGGTGTATTAATATCACAGTCACATAAAATTCAAATATGGTGGTGCTCAAATTGAGAAAGATGTTGAAAGGACAAATGCAGTTAGTGTAGGCGACATACACAGAACTTAAAATACATGATGTGCCATTTGCATGTGTCATCAAGCTTTCTCCCTCCCTAAATTAACAAGAAATGTTCCTCACTCCTGTGCAGTACAGTTAACTAATACATCTTCGCAGAACTGACACTAACAGATATAATCTTAGGGACACTTTTGGGAACATACTGTGCCATTTTCTATTAAATACACTGCTCACACTGAAATTCTAAAGACCAGCATGACACATGTCAAAATTTGATGTCATTAACCAGACCTGAACAGCAAACCAAAACCTATGAAAGGCTGCAATCACCGCGTGACTTTATTGGCTAGCTCTAAAGCAAGGTAGAAATCTCTCCTCTTCCTAGATTTTGGGATAAAATTTAGTTTAGACCCATTCCCTGGGACTCCTTTCTCAAAGAGATTATACCCCAGATTCTCTATTTAGAAACCATTCCATTGTATCCTAGAGAAACATAAAAGCACTTTCTCTGGGAAATTTTAAAAACTTGCCATATCCTTTCCTAGCATGATTGCTGTTTTAAAACGAGGTACCACCTTCTAAAAGTTGTCCTGTATGAATGCTGCCAACCTGTAGTAATCCTTAACCCAGCTGCCATATTCTGGGTCTTCTCTTGTATTTTCCTTTCCTCCCACTGCATGGTGGATGTAGCAAGAATGGCAGCTACCACATCTTTCTGCATGAGTCTGAACCGGGACCACTTCCAGGTACTCCCTGTAACCTAGGTCAAAGTTTATTTGGACTCGCTGCTTCAGTAAGGGGACAGGACATTCATACGTGAAAGGCAGATACTTTTCTGCTCCTCAGTTCTCTTTCCCTCTTCTCCTCCACTGCAGAACATCCTGCTAGATGACACTTTCTCATAAATGCGCTCCTGCCTCTAAATTGCCTCCTGCTTTGAGGGAGTCCAGTATTCCCTTTTCCCTGAGAGGCACATATCCAACCCCCAGGATCCCTCTGCTCCCACCCCCCCCATCTCTCTGAGGCAACCATGTCCTTTTTCCTCCTCTTCCTCTTGCAGATGTGAATTTCTTGGCTTTCCTTTCTTTCCAAATAGGTCTCCAGGCTGTTCCTGCAGCTAGTAGCAGAGGAGCTGAGAGCACCATCAGAGGGGTCCAGTGTCCCCTGAGAGCTAACGAGTGGCTCTCATTTGGGAGATGCTGCTATTACTCTGTTAAGACTATGAGCAGCTCTGAGCAAAAGTATTATTATCTGCAGTCAGTGTATTTCAAAAAGCTGCGTTCAATGGGTTAAGGCCACACAATATAAATACCACTACTCTCCTAAAAGTAGTCCTGCTTTCTTCAAAATGATTTCATTTAGCCCTGTCCTATGCATGGTTTGGGTTAGTGAGATGCAGATGGACACTCAGGAACCAACTTCCTCCACAACGCTGGACTGATTGTTAAATTCCAGCTATGAGCAGCAACATACAAATAGAAGGCTTCTGATTTAAAAGCAACTGCAAAACCTCTGACTTGCTACCCACCTCACCAACAGAAACACACAGGACACTTCAACTCACATGCTAGGATAAAAACGAAGCCAGTGTTTTCGAGTCTTACCTTTGTTCATCCATGTGTGAGCAGTATAGTGACGCTCGTCGTGTGAGAATGTACTGATTCCATGTAATTGCTGAAGCATTGCCCGTCTGGAAATGTAACCTACTGCCACAAAATCGCATGCATTGCAAAAGGACAAGAACAATTGAGCCAACTGTCATCATGACATTTATACGAAAGCAGCCCTGAGCACTTACTGTCCTAGCTCTTTTCCTGCATGACAAAGCTGTCCCACTGCAGGGCACTGGTGTCTAGGAGAAGATTTAATTTAGAGTTTGGGGGTTTTCTGGGAATTAAAAAAAGATAATTTGAGTAAATGGTTCCGTGTACTTCAACTGTCACCTTTACAGAGCACTTGCAGAGTTTTTTTTTTTTAAACTTCCTTTTGTTCAGTGAAAATAAAACTGGAGTTTTCTTACTCTCCCATGGAATTAAAAAAAAAAAAGGAGGGAGGATACTAATGAAAATATTTACGCCACTGACTTGTGCATCTTTGGGGGAATGTTCTGCCTTCTCTGTTCTCAGCTGCAGCAAAGGCTTCATAAGGGGAACACATCCTCTCATCTCTTCCAAGAAACTGCCATTGTGATTATTCTAAATAATGGATTTAGCACTACTACAGAAGCATAAAGTAATTTTCTTCTTGAAGTTAGGAATCATTAAAGTAAAAGTATCACTTGTTATGAGGAATGAAAGAAAACTTGATCTTGACAAAGATCAACATTTTCACTGCAAATGTGTACATTCATTACGGGAGATTTTTGCAACTGACTGTCAGAGTCTTGGATGCTATTTAGAGGTCCTTTCCTGGCTTTAACATCCCGAGCAATTGATCTGCTTATAAAACATATACAAAAATCAACCTTTTTTGATATGGAAATTGCTATATCCTGGAAACAAAGTTAAATAGTTTATATTCTCCTCACTTGGGAGATTTCTGAAAGTTTTAATCCCAGATAATCAGACCTAACAGAAGCTAATGAAACTATTAAAACATTTGCCAGTTTAAGGATCATCAACTTAAAATTTTAAGAGAAATCTGTCACTTTTAAAATTATATAGTCAGGAAAGCATGCAAAGCTTGAACGCCAGTGTAAACATACAGTAAAGGAATTAAACTTCAGACATGAATTTGCACACAATAACATTGTAGAGACACAGAGACCGAACCATATTACTGACGGCAATGCTTCAGCAACACAGAGGAGAAAGGGGCAGGAAGTAACGCTGCAGGGTTTTCACACATTTAAGAACACTGCACGTTTACTTGGCTAAAAACACCTTCAAACACGTTTTAATAGCACCACTCTAAAGCTGCATTCCACATAAAGCAATTCACTAGAAAGCAGCAGAAGTTCTCTTAAGCACAAACAATGCAATAATAATCTGGAATTTTACTGTGAATGATTTCCTATCGGATCAGCTCAAACACGTTTCCCTAAAACTATGTTGAAAAGCCTGTGAATAAACTGCTTGCAGAGCGCTCAAACCAGGGTGGCTACGTCTGCGCTTACACACAGCTCACCCCTGTGGGATGGCTGACCTCCCCTGGAAAAAGTTCTGAACTGTTGCTGTCCTGAAGTTGCTACAGTTATAGCAGTGTAGCCTGAATGGCTTCACAGACTTACACTGATACAAGACTGATGTAAATGATGGCAAATAAAGGCCTGAAAGAGAAAACAGATTCAAGTCACCAGACCTGGATCTTTTTGATATTTCCAGAACATGGAAAAGTTCAGGCTTAGGTTTTAGTTCAGCATGTTTTAAAAACAGAGGGGAACTGTTAGGGCAGAACTATTCTTCATATTGAACATGAAGTAGAAATAAGCACTTTTATGGAAAGATAAAAAATGCACGAGATCTTTACAGTAAGTAAGCTATCAAACTTCCATATTCAGTTGTATGAATCACTTCCCTTTACTTACACAAGTAAACTGTCTTCACATTCAGATCGCTAAGAGCTCAATTTGGATATAGGTTATAAGTTTGGACATATGTTTTTGAATCAAAGACATCACAATTCTCTAAATCCCAACCTAAAATAGCCATTCTGCTGAAGCATCTTTCATAACATTGATGGTTTGGGAAAGAATGGTATGTTGTATAACTTTCATAAGTGAAAGCACCCAAGAATAAGGAGAAGACAAAAGGCATTACAGAAGAAAAACCTTGGGTTCATTCAATGACAAAGTCAAAATAGTTAATGTTATAATGAAGCAAGTGAAAGCATTTTAAAGAACACTTTTTTTCTCCTCTGACAGATCCTCTGCTTGTGTAACTGAAGTGCAGTTAGAAAAGCTTTGCTTCAAAAAACCCCTTTGGAACAGCTATTATCACATAACTTGAACAATCTCAGAACATTCCTACCTTTTCCCTAGTTCTCTATACACAACAGCCCACCACCTGATTCCATTCTGCCACAGAAGTACCAGGAACCACCCAATGGTGTGTTCCACTTCCAAAAATGTTTCAAAATTATTTCAGATGTAGAAAAATAGTTTACACTGATCTGAAGCGATTGTTAGTGAGCAGAAAAATGCTAAAGTTGAGCATGCAGTGCAAAACACACCCTCCAAATTCGACATGCCTAGAGTACAGTGTGAAATTAGCTTAACTTGGAATCAAATAATCATTTAAATTAGAGCTGACTAGACATTCAGTGAATGTAAGAAGAGCAAAATTTTAATTTAGTTGGTTGTTTTTAAAAACAAGGAAAATTTCCAACTTCCTGTAAGAAAACAAGTGGATCCTAACATCCTACTAGAACCTGACAGAAAATGTACTCCAAGGAAGAACTGAACGTGAACTCTATCTAGTGCAACAGAGTTGGAATTTAGGCGCCAGCAGCTCACACGCATCCATGCAAGACTCTTCTCCACTTATTCCCATGCCCTTCCTGGTCATTAGACATGCTCTTTCACAAGGCACCTCAGTTTTTAGACAACCTCCCCTCACTGCTTTTTCCAGGGACATAGGGCATTGCAAGCTCTGTTGTGACCAGATTTAGGCAGACACACACTTTAACTCCACTTAAGCCTCTGAGGGAAACCAGTGGTTAGATCCAATTAAAGATTATGATTCAGTCTAAATGATGACAGCTCCACTGGCTTTTTCCAGTCTGGTGACTGTAGCACTCAGCAGAAAGCTGGAGCCTGTAAGCTGTAGACACAAATCAGTCTAAGAGGACCGACTCCATCCATCCATGCCTTCTGCATCTGTGGCCACAAGGTACAATGAGGAACATGTCTCCCCTGGAAGCTGGGCCCCTGATGGCTATGATGCTCAGCTGAGGCTGACCTAAGGTTTCTGGCCATTCTGGTCCTGTTTTTTATTCACTGTGGACCTAATATAAAGCATGAACGTGTTCTGGGGAACTTGAACACCATTGCTATGGTCTAGAAACTCCCTCTTGCCATAACAACCTACTTTTTATGCATGTCCTCTACCAGACTTCCTGGGCAAGTGGCATGCCCCATCTATTTGGTTAGGACATCCACTCTCAGAAACACTCTCTCTCAGACTGCATCCTAAAGGGATGGACTGAGGTAGGTGGGCTGGATTGTCTCCTTTACTCTCAGGACCAGCTGCCATTATTTTTGATGTGTCTTTATCACAGGCAGACTGCGCTTTGCCCCTTGCTTACCTTTAAAACCTCTCTACATCTCTTTTCTAAGAGGAAGCAGGAAAAGAGAAATTTTCTCGTTTTATTTTACCTACAGTAGAAAACAAGCACACACACTCTCATCTCCACCATAACTGAAAAAGAACTTAGCACTATGGACAAGTCACTTCTGGAAACAATTATATTCCCCCATGAATAATCTATGGATCTTATAGTTCAGTGTTCAGACTGAATACTTTGTAACAGATATGAAAACCTTACAGAAGATGCTGGCATATCCTTCCTTGGAACACCTGCTTTTTTGGTGCCAAATGATTTATTCCAGCCATTCAAAATTTGCTGTTCAGAAATCTTTGAGTTTGCAGTGCCCATTAGACCAGAAGTGCTGTGATTTTGCTCAACACTGGAAAAAATAATTCCAACTTCCTAATAACTTTTTTTTTTATTTGAATAAAGCTTTCTGCAGTACGGAACAGACTTTCTAGATATAGAACAGAACCTCTGTGCCACGTTCTTATCTGCTTCTCTGCACAGACAAGAAATGTGGTGACAAACTGAGCAGTTAGTGGAGACTGTAGCTTACCATAGTAAGTTATTTCCTATTATACTATTCTTACTGTTACAACGATGTGAAGTAACTTAAAATGCCAACAAAACTGAAATGATTTACAAGCAGAACCCACACCATAATCCCCTCACTGAGAAATAAAAAAAAATTCCAAGCCAAGTGCTTTTCCATCTGCTATGAAAACCTAGATGTGAAAAGCCATGGCACTTAGGGGCCTCGTGAAGTGTGGTCCCATGACTGCTGTAACAGGTCCAGTGGATCAGGTAAGTGTCAGTTGGGCTGGCTGCTTGGGCAAGGAAGTTTACCAGAAATCATCCACTCTGCAATATGGAGAGGCATGGCAAAGGGAATGCGTTGGAGAGCATAAGCTGTTCTGAAAACCTGCCAGAGATGCAATAACCTCCGCAGAGAATCCATTTCTGTGGTTAACTATCCTTGTGATCAAAATGAATCCCCTACTGTCTCCCCGAAGTCATGCCTCGGCCTTAGTAATTTATGTCCATTACATCCTGTCCTTTTCTCAGCAGACATGGACAGCGGATTATTCCCTTCCTGTCTGCAGTACCCTGCCATGCATTTGAATAATTTGTGCTTTTTCTTCAGTATTTTTCTAGATCAAGCAACCAGATTGTTTCTCTCTTTCCTTGGAGGAACTTGGAGAAACCTTTGAAAACTGCCGTGATCATCTTCTAGGCCATCATCACTTAGTTTGCATGCACATGTGGGCTTCAGAACCAAGAAAAAAGGAGCCAATGATAAAAACAGAAATCTCCCTCTTCTCCCCCCACCTCACCACATGGGGAGGAAACCTAATGGTCACATTCACTCATCCAGTCCAAAAAAATCCAGTGTGCTATGCCTACAGCACTGCTGCAGACAGCGTAACAGTATAGCCATAACTGACAAGGGAAAAACTGATATAAATTGTATAGAAGTTACATAGGAAATACCACGATACACGGCACGACATCAGCTGAGCGTGGTTCCTCAGGCTGTGGACTTTTTATAAGATAATCACTCCATATCCTATTGCCAAGACCCTGACTACAGCATACTGGACTTAGGAGAGCAAATGCCAGCCCTTTTCCATAGATTTACACACATATTTAAAGGCTAATACTGATTAAGGTACAGATTGATCCCAAGGCTTTGGAAACCTTGTTACAGAAACAACAGACTGAAGTAACAGGCTGACGTACATACACAGACAATTATTGTAAAGTTTGCTGAGTCTAAACACCAAACCAAAAGCCTCAAAAAACCTCAACACCCCAGAACTCCAAAACCTAAACCAAAATCCAGCAGGAAAAAAATCGAGAAGCCTCTGCCAGGCTGTCAGCAAAGCTTCATATGGTGATCCTCACAAATACTTTTGAATGATAAAAGAAGTTTAAAGTATATAGTATATACCAAATACTACCCATTTCCAAAACAAATTGGACATAATCACTCAAGAGACAAAGCAACTTATCCCCCAAATAGTTTTAGTCTTTCTATAGACAGATGCAAATGAGGAAACTTCAAGTATAAAAGTATACTGGATCTATTAAAATGGAAATTGTATTGTACCTGCCATAGAATTTGTGATAAGGTTATTAAAGATAATGACTAAGTATTCTTAGAGTGGTTCGTTTTGCCAGCTCACAGTGACATTTCAATTCAAATGCTCTATATCAAATTTTAACTATGTATAATCAAAAGAGTTAATCCAAAAGCTCAGGTAAATGCTGAAACTGAATTATTTTAAAGAAAAGCTAAAGCAAATGCAAAGACTCTGCTCTTAGCATTCTTAGAAAATGATAATGCACAGCAAATCCTTGTTAGGATTCCTTGTTCAGAGGCAAGTTTGTAGCACTAAGATCTAACAGGCCTTTCTAGTCAAGACTGATTAAGCTGGATTAGTTAAAAACTACATAATGGGGAAAAAAATACAAAAAAGAAAGACAGTTTTCTATCACAAATGGTGGGAGAAAATAGATTTCCAAACACAGCATTTCGAAGGAAAAACTCCACTCTGGCTTTACTTTCTTCCTAAGACATATGATATAACCACATATGGACATACATATACAGAGTGCTCCAATTTCTGTGTGAATGCAGGCAAGGAGGAAAAAACTGGCAGTGTCTGCCAGCACAAGCTCTTGATGGCAACTAGCAAGTCACAGCAGAAAGAACCTTTTGGAGAATGCAAAGTGGCTTTGAAGAAGCAGAATGCTTGAAAAAAAGCAATAACCAAGAAGTATCAAATCTGAAAAACTTCTTAGTCATAATTTATTAAAGCAGAGAGGACTGCGTGCCAGCAGATGTATGTATGCACACATCCATATACCCACCAGCTATACAAGTATAACCACACTGAGTTCCCTCCCACAACAATTTTATTTTTATTCTTTAACGACACTGTTTTCTTTAATTCAGTGTTTTCTTTAACCTAAAATTACAATTAAAAATTCAATTGAAATACAGATTTTGGCTTCCGATGCAGAAAAAGAGCAGATGTCCAGGGCCTATTCATCTACACTGAAATTCTTGAGCAGGCTGGGATCTCTGCTGTTCTAGATGGAAAGGGGGCTTTAATGGGTTTAACAACTATGGAGTATTAGCTCTTAATCTGAGATGGACTGTTTTGGATCTGTGTAAGGGTTTTCTTGAGTAAGAATAATTTGCATTCATGTATATTTTTTCTTGCTGTTGATATTTAAAAGCACAATGTTAATTTGATAATAAATAAAAATGTAGTTTATACCCTGTGAAAGAAAGCCTTATCAAATAAATGTAATCACTGACTCCTAAAATCTCAGAAACTTCTGGTCAAAAAGGACTAGAAGAAGTTTAGAATTTAGAAGTTCAACAATGGAATTTCCTGTATTTGTAGGTTTGTTTATAGTGCAAATAAATTCTTATATTATTGCAAAGAAGAAACAGCTTACTCAAAAGCATGTGAAAACAAGATTGTTTAGAATCAATAATATGCTATTAAGAACTTGTAAAATGCTAATTTCTTGCTAAAATTAGATATAGAATATTGAACAACTACAGAATTTATTAGTAGAGCTGTGAGAATACCACATTTATGAAATATTGAATACTACAGGACAATATATAACATTGTAAATAGCATAAATGGTATTTGAGAAGTGTTGTATTAAATGTCTGGGTTAATTATTGACAAAAATATAACCATAACAAGCTATTTGATCTAGATACTAGTGGTTTTGGGGGAAAAATAATACCAGGCTTTGAAACTGAAATAGCAGTAATCTTTAGCTTGGAATAAAATCTACCTGAGTTTAAAAAGATTTAAAGCTTTTCAAGTTTTTCCGTGTTAGATGAGGATACTGCGAAAGACATGTTTAAGCAGTAACAGTACCAATGCAAGCATAGAGACCACTCTTCTGCTAGTTACTTGGCTTTTCAATTATTCTTCTATGAGTGTGAAAGAAATATCAGCACTTCATGAAACCGAACAGTTTGCAATATTTTGACCAACACCCCTCCTCCCTCCATTTTCTTCCTATGATTCATCATTGCAAAGACATTCTTCAAAAATGCTTTTCTATATCAGAAATCCTTCTGCACATATAAAGAAGTAAGAGTCAGCAAAATCTTGACAATCAGCTAACAGGAATGAAGTCAGAAGAATTTATTGTGTGAAAGTTGCTTGAAAATGCACTTGATGAAAATGCTGGAAACACAGTTCCTATTGTACCAAAAGATCAGGTTTAAATAAGTAGATTTTGAAAGTCAATGTGAGAGGGGAAGACCAATTTATTATTCTAATAGATATCTTATGATGAGTCACCAAAATGTACTATCTTTTTAATCAAATCAATTAGAAGAGGTTGTAAAGAGCAGGAACTAGAAGCATTATTAAAAAACCTCCAAGTGTTATCAGTGCCTCAAAGACAGGCTTAAGAAAAGGTAAGAACCATCTACCCACACACAAAGGTTTGGGTTTTGTGTTTTTTTTTTTTTTAAATGTATAAAAAGTGCTTAACACTACTGAGATAGCATCTCTAATCAAAATTCTACTCAGGTAGAATAATAAAATCCTACCAAATACTAACCTGAAATACTACCTCTCTAGCGAGGACATAAAATGTGTCTCTTGATCCACCACAGGAGAATATATAAAAAAAAATTGTTTCTTGTGAATACATCTATTATTTATTGCAGGATATACTCCTAAGTAGCCAATAAATTCTTAGCACAGAGAGGATTTTTTCATTTTGTTTTGGAACAGCCTAACCAGAAGGTTTTGATCAAAGCCAGTTCCACATTTTGGAGAGAATGCTTATTCTCAGTATACTCTTTCTCAAACCTTTTAACTTCTCATCTTCCTTCTCCCTCACCCACCTCCTTACCCCCAGCCTAAGAATCTTTCAAGGATCATACCACTTTCCACCATATTATTTAGTATAAAACCTTCAGAAATAAATCAAACCTCTTGCCAAAACAGTATGTCTAGAAATTCAATATGCATGCAGAATGGCGGAATATCAGTCATTCCAGACAGATCAGTTAGTAGAGCTAGAAGTCAAAAGACTAACACCACAGGCATCTAAAAAAGAGTTTAGACAAGTTGGGCAGATGGCTTTGTTTTAATGAGATAATATAAATAATCAGAAAATTATTTTAATCTATAGACCTGCTGAAAGGTGAGTTGTACACAAACGCACACATTCAAGGACAAACCCAAACCGCGCTCCCTCATATTACATGTTAACATAAATTACTCTAAAGACTGTCTGGCTCTTTCTTGCAGCAGTCATTTCACTGACCTTACTGACAGTTGTAATACCATATAATACCACCGATACTTTTAAATAGGGATTTTTTTATTTCACTTCAATTTACTCCACGTCCCTGAAAGGAAGTTAGATTACTATCTCTAGAAAGAGATACACTTTAATATTAAACTTGATGGGTATTATAATCAGTTATGAACAACAGAAACCGAATCTTTCATGATAAGGATATGCAGAAAGCATCATCATGCCATCAAAAGTATCACTGTATTGCTAAATGTTTTGTACACAATGGCCAGTGGGACCTTAGGGGGTTGTAGGTTCTGCCTGCCAGTGATCCTACTTACTCTGGGAGCATGGGAGGGAAAAAGAAAACAAGAAGCATAAAAGAATTAGGTAGTACCGTGGCCTGGTTACATACATGTAGTGCTAATATTGCAGTGGTATCTGCATACAAGAATTCCAAGAGAGTTAGGTACTACACAGGATGAAGAAAACCACACAGCAATAGAAACTACTGTGGCAGTGATATATTTTCTGCCACGAGCTATTATATGACAAGGGTACTTACCATATTGGTGTGGCACATAGAAGTAGATGAAAGGGTTATGTTATGATCATCATCAATAACTAATGTGGAGGAAAAAATGGTGATTATGCAAATGAAAACTGCCCTTCTGTGCAGGAATTTATAAACACCTTGGAGCTCTGTAAATCTGCTTTAGTACAATGTTCACAAAGGAGCCATCAATTAATGCAAGTTAAAACTAAAATTTATAGTAGGTTTGTTATTTAAACAGGATTACTTCTTATAACTGATTGCTGAAGATTACACTTTGTTGTACGTTACAGGAAGCCTACAATGTGATTTAACATTTTTGCTGTTCAGCCTATGACTTAACCTTTGAAGAGTCCACGATACTGTAACATTCTCCTAAAGGAGACATGGTTGGATGGTCACTGAAGAAACAGCAGTGTCAGTTGAAATGTCACTACTCCCAAGTTTTTGACCCTTTTCCTCTGCAGAAGGTTAATACTTCTCTAGTAAAGTCAGAAAAATAGATCATGTGGGCACTTCTCATTTGCTTTAGTGCAAAGGGAGTTGGATAATGTAACCCAGTATAGAAAACTGTTTAAGCTAAATGTTTCTGTACTTAAGCAGAAAGGGACAACTTAGAGGATCCCTCTTCCAGCAGTTCTGGTGTGATAGCCTCTGGCAATGGGAGGTGACTTCTGCCAGAGACCTAATAGCACAGCTGGAAGATGGTAACACCCTCAGTGAGCGCAGCCATTTTGCAGAGAGCCTCTGACCATGCTTTGCTCTGTGTCGCATGGATGAATGTGAGTAAATGCTGTTCTTAAATCAAATGGAAGGAGCTGCTAGAGGACACTGCAACAGACTTCAGGATATCAGCTCCATTCCAGTTGAGAACATAATCTTGGAACCCTCTGTGCCAAATTAGGATGTTTTCTTATAGGGCCTCACACATGTAGACACTATTTTTCTGTTGTATGATCCCCACAGTAGTCAGAAGAAAGGCCGAAAAAGAAGTCATTATTTTATGTTACCATAAAGAAAAAAAAAAAAATCAAAGATTCCAGCAATTTGCCACTAGTAGCAAAGGCATTTGCATGAATTTGCATTTAAAAATACAAAATTAGACACTCTTGAGTGATATAATTCCCCTTGCTCTGTCTCCATTAACGATCAGCAAAATTAGGGAGTACTGGTTCCAGCTGTAAAGAACTTCTGTGGTGCAGACATCTTTCTAGGTGGGCAGGTTAGGATACAAATGCTTCTTGCAAGACAGAGGACTAGGATCATGGTATTGTTGATCGCCTATCACTTATAGCATCATGGGGGGTCCAGGCCATGCTACAGCCCAGACAATAGCCATGGGAGATTATTATCTCTTAGACACTTATGAAATTATTCTGCAACTTGATTAAAATCAAAACCTGGATTTTTAAAAGAGTTAATTGTTAAAATTAATTATTTTATTATTAAAATATTAAATCCTGTAATTTCTGCTGTTTTTACCTATTACTAAAATTGAATACAACCTACACTACAGTCCTACACCATTTATTTTATTCCTATGCTTTTTCTGAAGCTTTTCTGCACAAACAATGCATTGTTCTATTGCAGGGATGCGGGGGAGCTGGAAGCCTGGGCGGCAAGGGTCAAGGACACCAACAGCAGAGTGGGAACACTGTCAAGATTGAAGAAAAAACATGTCATCTGAATGCGTCTGCTTAAAGGATCTGCAGTGAAATAGCTGGCACTCCTGAAATTAAAATGGGCTTATTCTAAGTTTTAAGCCATGAGTGGTCCACTTCATTCTCTCAGTTTCATTGAGACTCTGCACTCAGGTAGTTCAAGATTTGAAGACTTTTTTCAAGCATTAAAGCAAGAAACTTATTATAAATACAAAAAAATTGATTAGATTATGGGCTGTAATTTTACTGTAAATGGTAGCCAGCGATTGTGGAATTTTACAAAGTCTTCAGTACCAATAAATAAATAAATATATATGCACAAAGCCTGAACTCACATTCTAAAAATATCTTACTCGTTTTCAGACTTGATAAGGAGAGACAATGAGAGTTTAAAATGTTAGCTGTCACAATAACTGTACATAAGCTGCTATGAACAATTGCTTTTCTGGAACAAAGCACCCGGTCCATACAGGCGAGGGGATGGCTGTAAGAGTTTGGCGAGGTTCAGCGTACCGCATCCCTAGGCAGCACAGAGCTCAGGAGCAGGCTTGTTAGTAACAACACTAACACACAGGGGTTGTTCTAATTCTAAACAGTCAGATGAAGACGGCAGTTCAGGGCAATGACTAGGACAAGGATCATGCTAAACTTATTTGTTTTCACACCCGGTGAGAGATTCATGAATACCTAGCAAAATATTAGTTGCCACCCACCTTCTGTGGTGACTGGGAGAGAAATCTCCATGCAGGCTGCAGACTGCGCTTTTCTGAAGGGGGGCCTCCCAGGCCCTCGGCGGTTTGCTTTTGAGACGTCTGCGCTGGAAAGTCGTTTTCCTGAACTGCAGCTCTGGGATGTTGGACTTGTACAGTGACCATTCACATGATCTGGAAATTGAACGCAAAAAGTTCTAGGTAAAGTGCCAGCTCCTGAAATGCAGAATGGAGGGGAGATGTACTTTCTGATATTTAAGAATGGGTTAAATAAAATATTCTGAGAATAACTACTTATTTGTTTTATCAACCCAGCATGTATGTAAGATTACCTCAACCATATCTTTAAGGCATACTTTGATAAATAACAAGGACCATAGAACTGGTACATGTTCTTACAGCTGCAGATCTCACAGCATTTTGTTGACCTATGTGAACAGGCAATTTATCAAGATACTGCTGGGAACACTGTCATCCCTGATGTTGTGTCTCCTAACAGATACCAAATTAGAAAGAAAATTATCCTTCCTTTTTGCTGTCATAAAGAACTGCAAGTGTAATTTACTACAGGATGGAATTTAGAGCTAGACATCCTCCCTGCCTGACTTGAAGCTGCATGGAACAGGCATCTAACTGCTACTATTTGGGATAATTACAAAACTAGCCATAATATTGCTAAGTATTTTATTCTTTATATACCACATAGATTTATTTTACAGCTAAGGAAACTGACGGCTGAACAATTGATTTGTCTGCTACAGATCTAAAGATATGAGGCCAAGTCCTTGGACCCCTGCTAGAGGCCACGGTCAATCAGCACAGCACATGCTGCTGTCTGATGGGGTGAGAAACAAAACATGGCTGCTCTGTACACATTCATCTGTTCTTTGTTACTGGCAACAGGTCTTTAAACCACAACAATCTACCAATCAAGGCTTAGATCAGAGTTCAGAGTGGGTTGGACTGGACTATAAAACGTTCATGCGACATTTTTCCTCCTCTCACGTTGGGTAAGGCAATGTGAGAAGAATTACTGAACACAATTTTCCCCTCAACATATGAGAGGATACATACCCAGGTATAACTGAATTATTTTTGGTCAGCAGGTAATTCATACTTACTAATTTAAGTAAACAGCAGGTAATAAGCCTAAGAAAAATTTAGACTTATGCAAGCACACCGAATATTTCTGTTCAAAACTATGGAAGCTCAATATTATAGGTAAGGACAAGCTTGGAGTTTCTGCCTTCATTTTAAATGTCAGGTTATTTATATCTGAGAATTAGATTAGTCTTTAAGATTCTGTATCATATTCAGATATAGCAAGAGAAATTTATTTCTTGGTTACTATGCCATGATAGCTCCACTGTACATGATGAAAAGCTATTTCTATATTCAGATGATAAAACAGGTTCTATACTGAATACAGCATATAGTGTGCTATTATATGTAGTCTTCCAATGCGTAAGTCATGTCCTTTCCACGTGAAAGCAGTTCAGTCTTAATGAATAAAATTGGAAATAATTGTTCAGAATTACAGTTTAGAAAGCAATTTAGTATCTGCACTGCATAATGAGATAGCTCTGTAGGAGACACAACTTTCATGATTCTTACCATGTTTCTTAATACATGGCTATTAACTGAGCTAACAGCAGATATAAAACTGATGTGGATGATTCATTCAACTTATAGTTAGGGAATTTTCAAAAATATGCTGGAAATATTAATATATTTCAGTAGAAAGTCCTTTGAGATTGGGGGCTTTGTTCAAGGGCACAGGCTGACTGTTCAACCTCAGCAAGAGACACATCCCCATCCAGCTGCTTCCTTTCTTCAAAATTCAGTTTGTGTGGAGGAGTTTCAGCATGATATCATATAATTATCTCCAGGGGGATCCTAGGAAGTGGTGAGGAACATAACAGAGTAAAAAAGAATCATATTCTATAGAAACATCAATAACACTTGAGAGTCCCATTCCCTGATCATTGTACAGAATGGGCACAATTCATCTAAACCCCCATTCACTATGCCAAATTTTAAGAGAAATGCTGCTATGTTTCTCTTAGTATGCTTGCTTGTCTCAGTTACCTTCAAAGGCCCAAATTAAACAAAAACAATCAGTAGGGTCTGGGCATCCAAATCCCTTCAGTTGTTTTGACAATGCCTTTCCGAATAAGCAAAGCCAGTTCCTGTGCAGAAAAAAAATCAGGCCCCATCCCAGAAGCTGCAGGGATATCCCTTCAAGTACTGAAGTTGGTGAAACGTTAGTGAGTGCTACAGCAATGACCAGAAGAGGGATTTTAGTGATCAGCTACACACTCTTCTATATTTTAACACTGTTCTGTTCTTCTGATTACATATGATTGTTCTTTTAAATGTATGCAACAAGGAGCAATGCAGCTCTTCAAACCTTAGTAAAAACAAAAAGACATTGTACAAAGAGTAATATAATGATGGGAAGTATGACTGCAACATTTTTGCTGAGAAGCTGATAAGAATCAAGCAGATAAAGACCACCCAAATCTACAAGAAAATCCTATGTGTGTATTAAAAAATCAATTTCTCATGTTTTTATGGTATAAGCTCAGTGATACAAAGCGTTTCTGAAAAAAGGTTACGTACTAAGAAAGGGTTCCTTACCGCGTTGTCTGAAAAAACCAAAGTGTGCAAGAAAAGTGATAAGAAAAAAACAATACTGGTTTCCTACAATGTACTTTCTAAGGGAAACTGTGAGAATGCTCATGCTATCACCCTTTGCCAAAATGAGTGCAATGATTTCCCAGCCCTCTGAGACCCGAGTCACCTGATCCTCCTTTGCCATGACAGATACCTTCCAATCATCCCAAAGAACAGACAGAGGCACAGCTTGTAAAAACCCCGCTTTTTTCCAGCGTTTTTCAATTTGTAAGGAAGAACAACATTTTAACTTTTTTCCTTGCTGGATTACTGCTTTTGTCATGTGGTCACTGGGGATTTTCTCATATCAGAAATATTAGCTGATACTGAGCACCAGTGGATACCGGAGACATTAACATCGGTACTGAAGAAGCAGTGCATTGATTGCTTTGGGCTGTTGATGCAATAGTGCAACAGCTCCTAACACTCTCTTCTTCTGGAGAAGGCAGAGAATAGTTGCTTAGGGAGAAAGCACTGCACAAAAAGCCCCCTTTCTCTTTTCTACCCTTTTCCACCACTGCATTTGCCATTGCCTCCCATCCCTTCCCATGGGTGCTGCTGCCCATGAGGTCAAGGGAATTTGCATTATACTCTGTAGTACTCCTAGATTCCAGCAGCAAGTACCAGAGTTACTAATGCACTAATGTTGGGCATCCTGGTTCAGCGGAGCTTATCCTTGAAGCAGTCTCCAGACTCTGCAACAGCCATCCCACTCTGCCAGGGCATCAGCCTTTTCTCCTGTTTGCGGATAGTGAACTAAATAGCCAGGGCTCAATTTGTAGCTATTCTGTTTATTAATT
The DNA here is from genome assembly GCA_031468815.1 of Morus bassanus. NCBI lineage: Eukaryota > Metazoa > Chordata > Aves > Suliformes > Sulidae > Morus > Morus bassanus. The sequence continues at coordinate 132,287,858 of CM062568.1, read as the reverse complement.
TAAAAATGTAAGGCTCATCCAAGCCACTGGAAGTAATCATAGCAGATTACTCCATGCTACAATACGTTGGTCCATTTTATACTGATTTAACTCCACAATTTAATAAAACAGACAGTAACAAATTGTATCCGAGATGTATTAAAATATATAAAAGAGAAGTTCATGACATAAAATTCTCTAACGTTCTCCATGTGCTGCTCCTATAGTGCAGGTCCTGGTTGTTTGCCTTTGTCTGGGCTCATGGTGTTAACCGTATGAATTAAAAATGCTTTAGCTATCCCTGTTACCAAACAATAGCACCATCCAGTGCATTGTGCACCCCAAACACTGCTTAAAAAAAGAAACAGAACTGTGCTGCATGGCAGGCCAGCATGTCAAAAAATACCAGTGAGATGATGAGATTAAGAAGAACTGAAGAAGTAACATTAGTTACTGTGAACTTGTTGAAACTACTGAGATGCCTTCTGAGAGATGCAGTGGGCAACATGACAGCAGCAAGCCTGCTGGATAGCCTCAAATGTAATCTGATTTTTTCGATGAGAGTTACACAGACAGGAAGTGTATTATATATACACGGGCTGATTTTAGTTTACACACAGTAACGTGCATGTTACACAACCTGCCTTGTCATACAACTGTTTTAAGCTACTTAGTGACCTCTACAAAAAGCAAAAGGAACCAACGATTTACCAGTGAAAAGCTGAATCCTTGTTAAAATGTATTAAAAATGTCAGTAAGAAAGGAGAAACATGCATTTGCAGTTGCTGCCTTGAAAGTTGTGTTACGCTAGACATAACAATTAAAAAAAAAAAAAGACCAACCATTTTTTTCAGTTCTAACAAAGGGATAAATTCACACAGAAAAACTAGCTAAAACCCAGTTCTTACTAAAGAACAAAGGACTTTAGATATGACATTAGAAGCATTATATCATTCTAAGTTGTAAGGAAGTAATCAATAAAAGAGCAGGCAAGAGGACCAGAGAGAGATGCTTAATATGGAGCAGAAAGAACCTGAAAAACGAATCCCAGACTGAATGCAATCTCTGCTGTTAAAAGGAGGAAAAGCCCATCTGTTTCCACTGGGGGCTTTTTTTGGTAATAATTATTAGTGTGACTAACCTCTTTTCTTTACACAGCAAAAAGATACACATTTAAATAAAGAAAAAAGACATCTCTCAACTGTACAACTGGCCTGAGGAACAGCCTCAGGTTTGCATGTAAACAGAACCAAAATTTCTGTAAAAGTAGTATGATCATTCGTTAGAGAATAGACTGACACCTTAAACTTTTAACTACTTATTCGTAAAAGAAAATCCCTTACAGAGTCAAGATCACCATTTTCTCTCAGTGCAGTTCTGTCAGCCAGGCAGGAGATGAAGTGTGAGCCCTAGCAGAAGAGGTTAGTACAGGTGTACTGCCAGCAAAATTGTATATTTGCCATCATGTCTTCATCAGTTTGAAAAGGAAGGATGAATTGCCCTATTGACACACTGCTAGTACATTTAGGTCCATGCTAAGAGTCTAATGTGCTATCATTTTCATATACTGCCTGTGTAATATAATGGTATTCTTATTATGGTAAGGAACTTCTATCATGTACTTGATCCTAGATAAGATTTTTTTGAAAGCAGGGCGAAGAGATTTATTTTTCAGAGAAATAAAATACTGTGAAGTGGTTGAAAACATTGTGTTGTCACTGACAGAGCCCCTTTTAAAACTAGTACTTTTGCTTTTGCAATTATTAACAATGAAATCAAAATAATAAAAAAAAAACATTATCCAAATGAAGAACACTTAGAGTATATTACCGTATGTCATAACATCACCTCTGCATTATCATATCTGGAAAACCAAACGTGGCAGTGCAAATCTAAACATAAATCTAGCTTCATCCCTGAGAACAGTGGGACAATTTTGGACTACTTGGATCTAACTCTGCTCCTCAGATTCCCCTGCTGAATTTCTAGTGATCATATAACACCACACCACTGGACTGACTGTCTCAAAAAGTACACTGCACTCAGTGTGCCTCAACAGAATAACGTAACATAAATTGTTCCTATGCTTTGTGCAATAAATAGTAAAAGATAGACAGAAAACTTGATTTAATTCTGAAAGACAGGCATGAAACGTGATACATCCTGAGCTGCTCAGAGGACTACGCTGGAACATGCAAGTAGAGTGGATGAACCACAAGACCACCTAGGATACCAACAACTAGTCCTGAGCACCCCTTATTAGTAGCATTGCACCTGCATTTTCAAGATGGAATAATCTAGGTTTAATTCTCTGTTTTTGAAAATGAAAACTTCAAAGAGGTTGGACTGGAAACATTTTTTCAACCCAAACATGACAAAAATAAAGCATGACACACATGAGCTGGGGACTTTCTAAACAAAACACCTTTCCATCTGAAATGAATGAACAAAATGTAAGATAATTACAACAAAAGTGTTTTTAGTTGATTCTAACCAGATTCTTCAGAGATTCATCCCCTGATTTTTCCAAAAATCATTGTTTTTAACTAGAGGTAAGAATGCCTGAAATAACTGAGCTACTACCACTTCATAGATGCTAACATATAAATAATTTGCTTGCAAATACTTAACAGAAAAAGGCACAAACATGGCCAAATAAGGCATTCCAAACATAATTAAAATTAGACACAATTTTTATGCAGCAATCAATTCTAAAAAAATCTAAGTTTTTCCAAACTTGTTAGCATTATGTCTTGTAGATTTTTGACAGATTTCATACCAGGTTATTATAATAAATAAACTAGTAACAACAGATCATTCCTATTTTAATGTTGCAAACCCAGATTTTTTAGTTGATAACTTCTGATTTAGAGTTCTTATTTATCTTTTTGTTAACAATTCATTGTCAAAATAATTATACATAGAAGTATACATGGAGTCATGAGAGAGGCCTGCTCCCTTCCTGGAGCTAAGATCCGAGACATCGCTGAGAGGGTGCCACAACTTGTCAAGAGCACAGGTTACTATCTGCTGTTGCTCCTCCATGTGGGCACAAACGATGCTGTAAGCCAGAGCATGGGCAGAACCAAGGACGACTGTAAAGCCCTGAGGGAGCAAGTGAAAAATATTGGTGCTCAAGTCATCTTCTCCTCTATTTTACAGTTGGAGAAAAATGGGCAGCCAGTAATAGATGAATAATGGACATCAACTCTTGGTTACGTGGCTGGTGCTGTCGTGAGGGTTTTGGCTTTTATGACAATGGGACTCTCCCCAGGAACCATAGCTTGCTAGGGAGAGATGGAATCCAGCTGTCTAGAAGGGGCAAGGGAATCTTTGGCAGCAGGCTGGCCAACGTGGTGAGGCGGGCTTTAAACTGAAGGACTGGTGGGGTCTTTTGGGGGATGCTAATGCCGTCACATCCAACAGAGGAATAAGCCAGGCCAACCCGAGCTGTGACAAAGGTGCCTTAACTGCCTCAGGAGTTGACAATCAGAAGACCAGCCACCTCAAGGGTGTGCATGGCTCTAGCGGGTCCTCGTGCACCCCTCCAGGGAAACCGGAGTGCTCAGTTACCTCTCTGAAATGCCTGTACACCAACGCACGCAGCATGGGGAATAAACAGGAGGAACTAGAGATCTGTGCGTGGTTGAAGGGCCACAATCTCATTGCAGTTACAGAGACATGGTGGGATAGCTCGCATGACTGGAATGCTGTCATGGGTGGCTACGTACTTTTTAGGAAAGACAGCCCAGCAAGGCGAGGTGGGGGAGTTGCTCTTTATCTGAGGGAGCAACTGGAATATATTGAGCTCTGCCTAGGGGTGGAGGAAGAATGAGTCGAGAGCTTATGGGTAAAAATGAAGGGGCAGGCAAATATGGGTGTCACTGTTGTGGGTGATTGCTACAGGCCACCTGATGAGGAAGAGGAAGTGGACGAGGTCTTCTACAGACAGCTGGAAGTAGCCTCACAATCGCAGGCCCTGGTTCTCATGGGGGACTTCAACCACCCTGATATATGCTGGAGAAGCAACGTGGCGAGGCGTGCACAATCCAGGAGGTTCCTGCAGAGCATCAAGGATAACTGTTTGACACAGGTGGTGAAGTAGCCAGTGAGGCAAGATGTGCTGCTGGACCTTATACTAACAACCAAAGAAGGTCTGGTTGAGGACGTGAGGGTTGGGGGTAGCCTTGGCTGCAGTGACCATGAGATGTGGAGTTCAGGATCCTGCGTGGTAGAAGCAGGGCAACAAGTAGGACTACAGCCCTGGACTTCAGGAGAGCCAACTTTGGCCTCTTCAAAGACCTGCTTGGAGGAATCCCATGGGTTACGGCTCTAGAAGGTAGCGGGTGTCCAGGAGAGCTGGTCAATATTCAAGTACCACTTCCTCCAAGCTCAAGATCCCTGTGAGGAAGAAGTCAAGCAAAGGAGCCAGGAGACCCGCATGGATGAGCAAAGAGCTTCTAGAAAAACGCAAATGGAAGGAGGAGGTTTACAGTATGTGGAAAAAGGGACTGGCCACTCAGGAGGAATATAGGAATGTTGTCAGCGTATGCAGAGACGTAACGAGGAAGGTCAAGGTCCACTTGGAACTAAATCTGGCAAAGGATGTCAAGAATAACAAGAAGGGCTTCCTGAAATACATCAGCAGTAAAAAAGACTGGGGAAACTGTGAGCCCGCTGCTGAACGAGGTGGGTGCCCTGGTGATGCAGGATGTAGAGGAGGCAGAGTTTCTGAATGCCGTCTTTGCTTCAGTTTTGCTGCTAAGGCTGGTCCTCAGGCATCCCAGCCCCCAGAGGTGAGAGAGAAAATCTGGAGAAAGGAAGACTTCCCCTTGGTTGAGGAGGATTGGGTTAGAGATCATTCAGGCAAACTGGATCCTCACAAACCCATTGGCTCCGATGGGATGCACCCACGAGTGCTGAGGGAGCTGGTGGATGCTGTCACTAAGCCACTCTCCATCATCTTGGAAAGGTCATGGTGAAGGACAGGAGAGGTGCCTGAGGACTGGAGGGTAGCCAACGTCATTCCAGTCTTCAAAAAGAGCAAGAAGGAGGACCTGGGAAACTATAGGCCAGTCAGCCTCACCTCCATCCCCATGAAGGTGATGGAACAGTTCATTCTGGAGATCATCTCCAGGCATGTAGGGGAAAAGAAGGTTATCAGAAGTAGTCAACATGGATTCACCAAGGGGAGATCATGTTTGACCATCCTGATGGCCTTCTATGATGGCATGACTGGCTGGGTGGATGAAGGGAGAGCAGTGGGTGTTGTTTACCTCAACTTCAGCAAGGCTTTTGACCCTGTCTCCCATAACATCCTCACAGGTAAGCTTTGGAAGTGTGGGTTAGATGAGTGGTCAGTGAGGTGCATAGAGAACTGGCTGAATGGCAGAGCTCAGAGGGTTGTGATCAACAGTGCAGAGTCTGGTTGGAGGCCTGTAACTAGCGGTGTTCCCCAGGGGTCTGTGCTGGCTCCAGTCCTGTTCTACATATTCATCAATGACCTGGACGAAGGGACAGAGAGTACCTTCAGCAAGTTTGCTGATGATACCAAAGTGGGAGGAGTGGCTGATACCCCAGAAGGCTGTGCTGCCATTCAGCGAGACCTGGGCAGGCTGGCGAGCTGGGCCGAGGGGAACCTCATGAAATTCAACAACAGCAAGTGTAAGGTCCTGCACCTGGGGAGGAACAACCCCCTGCACCAGTACAGGTTGGGGGCTGACCTGCTGGACAGCAGCTCTGCTGAGCAGGACCTGGGAGTGCTGGTGGACAGCAAGTTGACCATAAGCCAGCAATGTGCCCTTGTGGCCAAGAAGTCCAACAGTGTCCTGGGGTGCATCCAAAGGAGCGTGTCCAGCAGGTCGAGGGAGGTTATCCTCCCCCTCTACTCTGCCCTAGTGAGGCCACATCTGGAGTACTGCGTCCAGTTCTGGGCTCCCCCGTTCAAGAAAGACAGGGAACTACTGGAGAGAGTCCGGTGGAGAGCTACCCAGATGATCAGGGGACTGGAACATCTCTCATGAGGAAAGGCTGAGGCCTGGGTTTGTTCAGCCTGGAGGAGAGAAGTCTGAGGGGGGATCTTATCAATGCTTATAAATATCTGAAGGGTGGGTGTCAAGAGGATAGGGCTGGACTCTTTTCAGTGGTGTCCAACGAGAGGTCAAAGGGGCAATGGGCACAAGTTGGAACACCGGAAGTTCCACCTGAATATGAGGAAAAGCTTCTTTACTGTGAGGGTGACAGAGCAGTGGAACAGGCTGCCCAGAGAGGCTGTGGAGTCTCCTTCCCTGGGAACATTCAAAACCTGCCTGGATGCGGTGCTGTGCCCCCTGCTCTGGGTGTACCTGTTCAAGCAGGGGCGGTGGACGAGATGATCTCCAGAGGTCCCTTCCAACCCCAGCCATTCTGTGATTCTGTGGTTATTACTTTCTATATATTCTTCTGCTTGTACACACAGGTCAGTTACTAAGACTGGATGTTGCTTTAAGTCCAAACAAGGTGAGAGAACCATCTGTCTCAAGCCCTGGTCTCTGCCTACAGATGACAGTCTGTGTGAGAGCGTAATCCCAACCCAAGTTACTTACTGTGGAGGACCTCTGGGTCCAGGCAGGTCTGATAAATCTATGTGTAGCCTGAGATTTTGACTGCTGGAGAGTATTACAAGTGATGAGTGTACAGAGACCACAGAATGGAATAATACTACATATGTGTTTGCATTGCTTGAAAGGAGTGGAAAAAGACTTACCTTTGAGAGTCCTCAGTAAGGAACTCTTAAGTAAAAATAGAGAACTTAAGAACAGTGAATATCTATTACATTGTGAGCCTAACAGTTGCAAATCGTTTTGTTATTATCAACTCTTAAATGAATGATGATCTTTACTGCTTGTTTTGTTTTTTCAGCTAACAAATTTTACTGCCTTTCCTCCATGACTGCATTTAACTCTATCAGTTATAAACTTCTTATTTATGGTATCATTTTGACAATTTTAAGCACTTACCTTTCCTTTGAACTACTTGCTTGTTAAATCTCCCATATAGATCAGGTTTTTTTGTTGTTGTTGGGGGGGGTGTTGGTTTTTTTTTATTCTTAATCTGGAAGCATTAGAAGTCAGAACACAGCCCCTTTCTGCATTTGAACTATAACCACACAGCACATGCCCTATTATGCTGTAATAGTTCACAGTTAACCTGCTTATCAGCTCTTGCTGCCTTTTTTTAATTTTGGTTATTTGGACTGACAGAGTGCTAATACATCCATTAACATAGGTTCTCCTTTTAAAATGTTTGACCCTAAACCTTCTCTTATTTAATTAAGGAAGAAACTGGTGCTGTCATGCACCTGACCTTCAGCAGATGAAAGAGACTTTTGTCTAGTAGGGTCCTAGCTACAGAATATCAATATGCAAACCTGAAAATGTGAAATTGCAGAGAGACAAAATGTTTAAAACCATTTCTGTAAAAGTGAAAGCCTTTAGTCCAACCAACATTCTTCATCTTAATAGTGGTCAAACTTGCAGCAAAAAAGGCAAACCACAGCCTCCACTGAGTCAGCGAGAGCACAGCCAGCAGCTTCAGGGGTGTAATCCTTCCCCTCTATTTGGTGCTTGTCAGACTGCATGTCAAGTCCTGTGCTCAGTTTTTGGCTCTCCCTTACAAGTAAGATATTGACACACAGGTATGAGTTCAGCAGGGGTCCACCAAGCTGGTAAGGGAGTTTGCACACATGATATAAGAGAAGAGGCTACGAACTGGTTTTTTTTTTCAGCCTTAAAAAGAGAAGACTCGGGGGAGACGTCATCGCTGTCTGCAGCTACCTGATCTGAGTATACAGAGAAGGTAGAGCCAGACACTTCTCAGAGGTGCACAGCGATTGGCTGAGAGGCAAAGGACAACTTGGAACATGAGAAATTCTGGTTAGATATTAGGAAAAACTTTTTTTCCTGTGTGGATGATCAAATACTGGCAGAAGTCGTCCAGAGAGGTTATGGACCCCCTGTCCTTAGAGGCATTCAAGACTCAGCTGGACACTGCCCTGACCTACCTGGTCTAACTAGACCTGCTTTGAGCAGGGTGATGGCCTAGACAACCTCTAAAGATCCCTTCCAACCTTAATTATACTATGATTCTAGCTCCAAGCAGAGTTCAGATGATTCCTCAATTCAGATGGTATTTTCAGAATGAAAAGTGAACAGAAATTACCCTTCTGGAAGGAGACACACAGTGGACAATCCATAAAGTCCTTTGCATGTAAAAATACATACGATTTTCAATGTGCATTGCCAAGTAATTCAAGAAAAGCATTGTTAAAGTTGGATGTCTGAATCGTCTTTTCTAAAAACGTCAGACCAAGGAGGAAAGAAACTTATAGTTTCAAATTTTCTGAAATGTTCTTTGGCATTGTAAACAGAATTACAGATCCAGAGCCAGAAAAACTAGCACAGAACACTCCGCTTAAAATCTGTTTGTCCAATGCAGCAACAAACAAAAATAGATTAAAAACTTCAAAATTTTGCCAGTACCTAGTATCTGCTGTAAACTACTTTGAAAGGGTAAAGCAAGAATTGCTGTAACCCCACTGCTCATCCTTAAAATAAAAATGAGGTCTTCTTTACAATATCTGGGTACTGTTTCATAGGCTTGGGAGCATCCAGGAAGTGACACTTCCCTTGCAATGAACTACAAAGGCATCGAATGGTGGATGTTTTCATATTATAATATGCATAAATCTTTAAGGAAGGAAAAAATCAAACAGATTCCACAAACCTCTTACAAAATGGAATACAGAATTATAACCAAAGCTCCTTTGGACCCCTACAATCGTGTTTTATGAAGCCAACTTTCAGGATTAAAGTTTTTGGGCCTCTGCATCAGAAGACATTTCTCAAATCCTTGAAAAAATGGAGCTTATTTGGTACTTTGTCTAGTTTTTCACGGCTGTATAAAATGGGAGGTGTTAACTCTGACCTGGTAAAGAATTCATTCACTGCTTATATCATCTCCAGAAAGCACAGAAAATTATATTAAACTTTTGAAGATCACATCTTAGCAAGAGGAAACAAAAGATGTCTGTGTCTATTTGCATTTTCTTCTGTTCTTTGACTAATAAAGTCTAGGTGATAGCATAAATTCGTACAGTGAATTTATGAATTCATATTATGAATTTATGAATGAAACCATTTGTTCATAGGAATTAAATAAAAATTAGCAGTTACCGAGTATCTCCATCTTTAGTTAGGACTTCTGTCTAGCTCCCTGTGATCACCTGGAAACTTTGAAAGCTTTTAATGAAATGAGCAGAAATACTTCCTAAAAGAAAAATACAAACTGATGTTTAAAGTGGCTGGTGAAGCAAAGTTAGAAAACTCTCATATAAAAGTAGTTGCATATGTCTGGATATATCCCAGATTCTCCACTGGATTAAATTGGATTAGAATTACCCCCATAATTCATTTCACTGCAACAGTGCATGAAAATGTAGATGATCTTTTCAGAAAACTTTGGGAAACAGTATTAGGTTAAAAAAATAAAGATACTATCATTCAGAGCTGCCTCCAAAGGGCGATAGGGAAACTGTACAGTATATGCAGTGTTACATCTTCCTTCTGGCCAACTCAAACATTGGGTTATATGATCTGCATTAGCTAAAACTATCAAAAAGTTTCAATGTATCCCCACTATGGCATATTCTCACATTTCTGTGTGGAGATATAGCATCTGCAGATGACAAGTTCTTCAGGAAGGATAGATAATAATCACTACATTATAATAAAAAGATGCTGAGGTCAACTAAATTAAGTCATACAAGGATCAAAATGGAGTCCCAAAGTACCTTTAAGTCATGAAAATCCTGAGAAAGTTTAACTAGAACACCCTCAGTCATCAGATCACACATTATTCCCTTAAATGCTAGTAAACTACTCCCCAAGCAATTCTCAGTACTGGCAGCACCTCCACCTGGAATAGATTTAACTTCTATATAACCTCTACTATTACAATTCAAAGCAAAGTGAAAGCAAGGACCTTACACGAGCCAGATCCTAAGAAGGGAGCAGAACTGTGAGTTGCCAAATGCTAATGTATTTCCCAATTAGCTGCAGTTGGTGCCGAGAGTAGGCGATGTATCAGCACTCTGAAAATCTACGAGCCAGAGCCAATGGGATGGATGTACAGTATCTTATCATTTGAAAGCAGTGACCTGAATATCTTCAAAAGTACCGTTATCCCATGAATATTCAGACTACAGGTACAATCTCAGGCAACAGCCAAACAGTGGATAAATAATCTCTAAGAGCTCTGCCAGGGTGTCCAGGACATTTTGGAGCAGAAGTAAATGAAATGCAGACATTATTCTTCACCTTTCCCAAGGACTCTCATTTAAATTTAGCTCCTTACATTGAAAAAGAAAGGCTCTTTCCAGCCCATTGTAAACTAAGCCATCTATAATTCAGCACAGTTTTAATGGCTAGAATAATTAACAGGAATCTTCTGCCCTTCTAAGACAGTTATGAAGGAGAACTGAAACAAGTTTTTTTGTTTTGTTTCAGGTTTGGTTTTTTTTTAAACCTTCCTCTGCAGTTGATGAGCCACGAGTATCTGCCAGCTTATACATTGAATGCTGCTTCCACATGCTTTATGCTTAGCAATCCACCAGGCTTCTTGGTAATATGAGCACAGGGTACCCAACAGCTGTGGCAGTAACAACAAAATGCTTAAGTGACAATTTGATAATATCTTTTGGTGTGTTTGAAGCTTTTGAAATTATTGGAGTTCCACTAGTTTCTGCAAGATGCTGAAACAGACCTTCTTAGACTTATTTTTAGTTTATACTTAACTTGTTCTACATTATTAAAAAACAATGAGTACAGGTAAATAGAGGGATGGTAGAAACATAACTGTTCTGAAATCAAAGTCACAGACAGGATTATGTATTCCATTAATCTTCAAACTTCCCTACATATCATACATTTAAGATGGATCATCATGCCTCCTATGCTCTTAGGTTGAATTTGTTCAACTTCCACAGCTTTCCTTCTCTACATAGTTGTCCTGCTCCACAGTCCTTGGGGCTTTGTGGGCTTTTTTTTTGGGGGGGGTGTGTGTGGGGGTGTGTGTGGGGTGTGTGTGGTGGTGTTTTTTTGTTCGTTTTTAATCATAAATCTGCCTTCAATTTGTCAATATATTCTAGGCAATGCTTACAATGTTGTCCAGCTCCCAGCATGATTACTGGAAAGCTGACAGTAAAGCAGTTTTTTTTCTCTGATATGCAACTTTTTTATATTATACAGTAAAGCCCTCACCACTTCCAGTTACATTGATTTGGTTCTTTCTTTTCTAAAAACCTATAAATCTAGTCTTTTACACATCAAGTTTATCTTTTTTCTTGTGTTATGATTCAGGATCTAAACCTATTCCATGCTATGTGTCCTTCAAGATTACACATTTTTAATAATGATAATAAAAAGTCTGATCTGTAGAATATGGTTTAGCCTTAAGTCCTATCCTATGGCTATTTTGATACTCTAAGTATTCACCTTCCCTCTTGATAGCTGCCCATTTATTTAGTGATAACTATTAATTTTACAGGTCTATAGCTGCCTACATCACTCCTTTTACCTTTATGGGTATTTTTTATTAGCATTTATGAGTATTTTGAGTATTACAATTTTCCACTCCAAATTATTTTTTTGGTGTATTCCTACATTCCTAGTTTCTCAAACATCACTGGTAATGATGGAATAAGTTATTTCAACTAAATCACTCTGTACACTGAAATCTGCACAGTCTGGATTGAATTTCCAAACGGTTTTTCAACATTTATTTACTTACTCTTTATGAGGAGCTATTAGCAGCTTTCCAAGTTCCTCAGTAATTTTTAATGTGGAGGATATATTTATTCCCCTGACTTTTGCCTTGGGGAGCAGTGCTACATTGGTTAATACATGCACATGATTCCTAGTGACAGAAATTAAGTTCAGCTGCATTATGCAAGGTTGTGATCCAACTTTAATTTCTATCTCTAAAAAGACACTCAAAGTAATGAGGCATGACTACACAGCTTTTTCAGTCATCTTACATGAGAAGCTTCCCATGATAGCAAAACTAGAAAGAACTCCTTGAGACTGAGAATATTTAAAGGCAATTATAAAAATCTTTGTGTGAACCACACATTCCAACCCAAATGCCAGGAGCATAAATACCCTTTACGTGGGTATTTAAGAGGGCACGATCTGCCCCAAACATTTTTAGGTTCTGCAAGATGTTGAATTTCATTTTAAGTTTTTTGAGGTGAAATTTCTGCTCTCACTATGCATTTCCACTGAAATATTAAAGAAGAATTGAGAAAAAGGTTACAGCAAACTGTGCACTTAACAGTTGGCTGAGGTAAGTCTCAAGGAGAGGTCTGAGGCACAAATGACTGATTTCTGATCTGACTTCTCAGAATTTCAAAGACACCATAAAATATAGATGTTCAGCTGTCTTATCACTGTTGTGGCACGGAATTTGTACATCAAATGAAGAAAATATACCAGCGCATGCATTGGGTGTTATAGGCAGAGATAAACATCACTGGTAACCAGTTATAATGGCTTAAGTGTGTAAAAAGTTCTGGAGCCTTTCCATGATAAAATATTACACACACAGTGTGTAATGACTGGCAAAATATGTGTACATGAAATAAATGAATATTAAACAAGCAAAATGCTGAGAGCTGCCAACAGAACTGTATGGGTTAATAGGTGGTTTTTAGAAAGCCTTTTCAGACAAAGCCTCCAAGGTTATTGTGTTATCTCATGAATCAGTTGGTAAAATGTTTTGCCAATGAATGTAAGGAAGTTTAAAGCTGTTGGCTTTCGCCTACCGTACCAAGATCAGTCTTAAGATCTGTTGGCAGACTTAACTTTCTTGATCCTTTAACTGAAACAACAGAAAAAGGAGAAAGGCAGTTGTTAATAAGTAAGAAAGAAAAAGGAGCGAGGGAAAACAACATGCCATCTTCTGGTTAATACCATGTTGCAAATCTGTAGCACTTTTAAAAATCAGCATATAAAGGCAGAATTATGGTTTAAATATTTTCATGTACACCATTCAGCAAAATAAATGTTACAACAAAGCAGCACTGGAAAAAACGTTACTCCAGCTCAAGACGTGAATGGTGCTTTACACAGCTTTGGCTGTGTGCTGCAATATCTTACCTTGTGATGACAGGAATGATAAAAAAACCAAATGAGATTAAGGCAAATATTGTAAATGCTGGTTATGCAGCATATCACAAATATTTAAACACCTGGAAACCAATTTAATAAGAGGGTGCAATGAAATTATGAGTTCTGATGACATCATACCTCAAGATACCATTTGAAACAGAGAGGGCATATTGTACAGGTAATGGAGGCAGAACACACTATTGTAGTATTACGGAAAGGAAGACAGATTGCACAGAAACGAAATACAGCAGCTTCAGGATATAACGTGGTGTTATCTAGACATCAAAATATTACACTCAATTTACCAAAGATTAATTATTTTTTGTGTTGCAATTATGCAACAAAACTATGATTTTGCTTCTGTTCAAATATATTTTCATTTCCTTACATGAGCACATTTTTAAACAATGAACACCAGACGACTGAAATGAAGCATGTCTTGTAGCAGTCAAAACGGCATTAAATTTATTAAAAGAATGCCTTAAGAAATCTTTTATTAATTACTCAAAAGACTTAATTTCCAATATGGTTCTTTCATTTTGCATTCATTCATTATTTTTTTACATTGTTTCCTGGCTTTTACCCCTTACCCATACTGTCTGTTGCTAGAAGTGAACAATGAAGTATTTGTCAACTAAAATCCCACATGTTAAGTATCACACTGACAGGAACACTGGGACATATGAACATAAGGAACAAGTCCTTTGTAATTTCTATTTAATAAGCTTTTAGGTCAGAAGGATGCCCAGAACAGCCACTTACCATTGCAAGTCACAGAACCCCTAAAAAATTGTCACATTCTTTTGCAGTGTCATAAACTACAAAGCCTGGAATGTGGCAGAATAAAATATCAACTGGCACCTATGTTAGATGTTTTTCTTTCTTCAGGGAAGAGTAGGGGAGCCCTTCAGGCTCCTGAGCAACATTTTGGTATCAGCAGAACCAGCATAGCCCTCCCAGTAACCCATTTCTAGCTGTCACTTTAACTGAATACTTTGCGACAAGGCAAAGAGATCTCTTGAGCTCAACCCAACACCAAAATATATATCACTAACAGTACTACATGAAAATTCTCTAATTTGGATACTAAGCATTACGCTCCTATGTCCATTTTAGGCACCCACACAAAGGGCAGCTTGATTTTCAGAACAGCCTTTTAAAAACATTCCATTTATCTGAGCAGCTGTCAGACACTCTTTCAGACTGTGAATGGAGGATACTGCTCCAGAAAATCAGTGTTCTGCTATAGAGAAAGAGAAAGAAGCATCACTTGTGATATAATCTCCTTTAAAGGAAAGGACAACATCTGGCCCAACCAGCCCTCTGAAAAAGGCTTACCAATTCCTAAGGAAGACTGTAGGACACTTTACTAACAGACTAGGATCTAGACTAGGATATTTCAGAGCTATAAAACCTAGCTGCATTTAACACCAAGGAGCTTCTTTAGTTCCATCATCATGAAGGCTTTCAGCTTTGCAAATTGGTGGTTTAACCTCTTCTATTTCTATGTTACAGGTGTTTCTGTATAACAGGAATTACATGCCTTGTGTTATATGCCACAGCTGTTCCCAATTTGCGGTATATATGTCTGAACTGCAAGACTGCAGAAATAGCTCCCAACTATTTGCGTGCAGGCTCATACAGCACATGCAAAGTATGCACTTTCCGATTCCTCTGAAGGACTCTAAACAGGCTTGATTTGGGAGCTGCCACAGCTGTGCACAGACAAACTAGACATACCATACTGAAGGCTGCAATCTAACGTGGTTTCAGGATGTTGAAGGGACTGAGGATCAGAAAGAAGAGGAGTACACAGTTGACTAGTTGATTTATGGGTACAGGGATAGAGTAGAGGACATGGTGAGTAGGGGGCTAAAGGACAAAGGAGACACACAGCATGAGGAAGTGCAGTTGAGGAAGCCAGGAATTACTCCCTACCACCATCTCCACCACCAAATTTGGAAAATTTCAGTGTAGGACATTGTGCTAGGACACAGCGTGGACAACTGTCAATAGACCACATCTCTGATGGGAAAAACAAAAGGAGGAGCTGGTTGCTTTCATGCTTTACTGTGATTAAAGCTGTCCACATTACTTTTGGGGTAAAACTAACTTTTTACTATTAAACTGATCAGAATATGGATATTATTGTGTAACCTATTTTTAGTACCTAAATCATGTATATTTTACTATATCTACATTTATTATAAAGGAGGATCATGCATGTAAACCTATCTTGCTGAGAAAGAGCTTCGCAAAACCAGTTTAATCTAAGAATTAAGTAGAGTATAAAGGTTCAAGAGGCTAGCAGTTTGTTACCATTATTTGTTTGCACTCACGCTGGAGGCAGCCAGCAGAAATTGTGATGCCACAGTGTAAGGCAAGACAGCCCCTACCCAAAAAAGCTTAATGTGCAAACAGTCAAGTTATCCAACTGTGGGATGAGAAAGACACACAGAGTTAATAGGTATGGTCTGGCAGCTGGCTAAGCTGAGCACGCAGGTCTCCTGACCTGACACTGTCCTATCTTGTAGCCATGTGGTTCCTATCAGTCTTTCAATGAAAACACCAAGGCACAACCAACAAACAAATGTGCGCTTGGAGCTACGACATTCGGTGGTGTGTTTCCCTCAGCTATTACGTTATTCCAGCACTGTAGTCAGAGAATCTAATATTATTCAAAATGAAGGTGACTTCTTACAGCCCTTTTTCTATTAGAGAGCTTCTGCCTGCATAACACTTTGGAATATCGGTCCCTGTTCCCCACTGCTAAAACATGGATTAAAGAGCCTAATATTTAGCCACCCAATTGGACAAGGTACACAATAAGGTCCTGGAGGTTTGGCTACTGGGGCTCAGAGCCAATGTAGACACCGCCCTCTTCCTTTGGCGGCCTTGGGCAGAGCACCCCAGGCAGCACTTTCCCATGGGAGCTATTTTCAAGCTGAACCTAACTCTCACTCTGCCCTGAGCTACAGCTCCTGCCCTATTGCTACCACTCCTGTGCCTGGCCATGACCCTGCTGATCCGGACCTGACTCACGGACTGACATCCTCCCCTGTTCCTGGACCTGCCTGGCTATCACCAGGCTGTGCTTTGTCCTGTCTCCCCAGTCCATAGGAGCTGCTGGCCCCTGTTGGTGAGCTCAGGCCCCCTTGAACCCTGAGCCATGCACCATGAGCTGCATGGGGGCTACCCCTACTACTCCCGCTGAGCCAAACACCACAGCCCAAAGCCAGGTCCCCATTTCCTCCCCATCACCAGCTCATACCACTCCCCATTCCTTGCTAATCCCTACATACGCACCCCTTCTCAAGATCTTAAGCAAGCATGAATTCACCTGATCAGAAACCCCCTCACATATTGGAAAAAGTGATAAAATGCATGTTGTATTCACAGTGCAGTAGCTATGATAAAATGCATGCTGTATTCACAGTGCAGTAGCTAACCTCTCTTTAATCATTAATTTCTCTTCTGACTAGTAAACATTCTTTTTAATTTAAGTAGAAATGGTTATGCTGGCAGTGTTGTCAATAATCAAGTTTCAAAATAAATTACATTCTATGTTTTCCACACACACAAAATGTTTTCAAGCATTCACTTACTTGCTTGTTTTCCATGAAAATATAATTTTCAAACTGAGCCAAATATCTTCAGCTACTCTGCAGTTACCCACGAGTTGAAAAAAGAGTGACTGTTAGAAATTTAATATTCTTCTTGAAACAAAGCTATTTAAAAACATTTCATGTAGGGAAGTGGGAGCTTTGCATGGCATGGGCCTAATCCCAGCAGATTTAACCAGTGGAATGAATCAGGATAGCAGCATTTGGAAATCATGGTATGTATAAAAACTTGTAATCTTGCCATTAGAGACCTGTTCCAAAGCTCATGGGAATCAGTTTTGGAAATCTTTACATAGCCTTCTCTAAGCTCTATAGTCTTAAAAGCATTTTGGATGCAAGCCTCCAATATGAAGGTGATTTCTTAAAAACAAACAAACAAACAAAAACACCCCCCCACACAAATGCACTTTCATTTTAGAACACACATTTGAGAAATCACTCTCCCATACACGGGCCGACGAAATTTTTTCCTTCTGGTCTTTGAAAGAAGTCTAAACTGTCCATTGCACCTTACACAACAAAGTTAAATGACCTCTCAAAGATGCATTTTCTTGTGCTCACAGTGTATTATCAACTACATGCTTCAATGTGAAGCTGCCTATAAATGGCTAAAGCAGTAAGGGATGTATCTATTATATAATTATGTATATTATATTCCTAGGAGCCCCTGAATAAATTTCCTTAATGAGATAAAAATAAAGGTAAACTTTACTGGAATGGGTACTGTTCTGTAATATTTTATATAGTAATTAACTCCAGCATTGGCTGTAGCACCATTTACATTATGAGTGCTTACAAGGCCTCAGAGTTTTTAATTTTGTTTTAGAGCTACAGAGTTCTCACATGCTATTGTAGAGTGAATGCAGTACAAAGCCCTAACTTTTGACCTCCAAATCACAAACAACAATCAAAATGCAGTTTGACTTTCTCCATTGAAAGACCATTGCATGCATGAGTAAGAATAAGATATTCTGATGGTACTGAAAAACCCTGATCTCCACTGTTCTTCATATGATCTGAGGGTTTTTTAAGCCAATCAAATACCATTATATGGCAAGCCATGCTGCATCACTGTTCTCATGAAACACGCTTTATATAAGTGTTTTGTTTTTTTATTTTTAAAGTTTTTTGTTCCAAAATTTTTACCAATGTTATTCCATATATATTGCTATATCTGGAATACATTTTATTTGCAGTGGAAACTACCACCACTCAGATATTCACAAATAAACAGAATCTTTAAAATGGCTTTAACAACTTTGTCTTCCTGTACAGCACTGGAAATGCATCACTATAGTATTTAAATACTAATTAAATTAAAATAAGTTACGAGTGGTCGAGGAAGATTATTCCTCTCCTCTGCAAGCCTGGTATTTCTTGACTTGGTGCTACTCGCTCTGTGGCACTGTGAATTTCAGAAAAATTTTAATCAAATGGTTTAATTTCATGTTCTAGTCTGAAAGGTGTCCAAAACAGGAATCTGATTTTTCAATTACATTCTCTGCAAAGCCATGCTGTAGTAAATAGTACAGGAGGAACACCTGAAAAGACAGTCTTGTGAAACAAGTTTAAAGTATTGCTTAATGGAAGAAGTTGGATTTGTACTAAATTAGAAACCAGCCCTGCATGTAAAACAAGGAGTATTCTTCAGCACTGACTCTCTTGCTCAGTGCCCCAACACTCATACCAGTGATAGAACAAAAATGGCTAATTCTGATTTGGGGCAGGGGTGACGAGAAACAACAAAGCTGAATTACCAAGTGCACCTAGGCTGGCTCCGCAGAAGCTCAGTCAGAGGTTAAAACATTGACAAGCAGTAGGATGTTACAGGCAAAATATATTTTTCAGGGAAACTGAAATGGTTCAGGCAGGCTAAGCAATGTTCAGGATTAGACCAAGAGATGAGGAAGCAGGAGATTTTTCAAGTTCTCCAAGAATCCTTTATCAACACTGTTCTTATGGGCCTGGCTGGAACTGAAATCTAAGTTACTAATGGCTCTCAGAAGTAAAACTGTTTGTGTCTACTTTGGCAATTAGTGTGCTGGAGGGATTCTTCCTAGGCACTGTCCTGGAGTCTCAAGGTATGCACATGAACACATCAGTGTTGTTCCTCAAATCATTCCCCTTCTGATGGAACTGAGGATGAAGTTGCTCACCAGCATGCCATCACGTGTGTAGTGTTCATCATATAGACTAGTGTCCTCCAGCAGTTTACACTTTGTGTATGCATTGTGCATACTCAGGACCAGTAACTGGCACGAACCTCACTGCCAGGTGAAGAACTGATGTTGATGTGGTCTGGCAACCATAATGAAATGCAACAAATCAAACTCCATTCGTTCTGTCTTTGCAACCTCATCAGCTGATGATGCAGTCATACCCAGTAGGACCTTTCTTGGGGAGCAACTTGAATCCCTTGACTCAGCAACCGAGTGTTCTTTCTGTTTCTGCTAAATTTCTGAAGGATAAAGTCTTGGCCTATCTTCAGCAGAGGAATGTGGTTACTGGTTTTACAGACACAGATTATCATGGGACTCTACAGAGCACAGCACACTTCCATTACAGAGCTTGTGTGCCATGAACTTTAAAGAGATCAAAGGCAAGACTGGAAGTAGAAGGATCCTGCCTGATGAGTCTGTAACTATGCACATCAATCAGTTGTGTTCTACGAGAAAAATGTTAGCCAGCGCAAAGGCTGATGTAGCTATGAGGCTGTGCTGATAAGCACATGGTAGTTCCACTCCCAAGTTCTTGGACATTGCAATTTTGAGGTCAGTTACTCCAGATGATTAGACTGGATTTTGCCCAGTCTTAGAGCAGGTATGCCAAAGCAAAATTTTTTTAATTTTGCATTAAAAAAATTAGTATCAGTTACAGTAAAAGTAACTTCTATTTTAAAAAGCAGTTAATTCTCATAATAGTTACTGCCTACAAAATTGCACCCGGTTTCACATTTTAGAGATTCAAATATAGCTTGGAAAACAACATGGAAGGGCTAAAATAGGAAACATTCATAAATATGCCATGTTTTCCCTGCTGAATGATTTCCAAAACAGAAAAGGAGAATAAATTTTGGAGCAAATTATCTGAAATTTAAAATAGATATTTTTGATCAATAGCAGAATGAAAAATTGAAGTTAACTGCAGAAAAAGTGAGGTGCTATAGGAGTCACTCTGTTATAAAACTAAGCATAGGCATATATGTTTACTAAGTCAGTGATCTCTTAGTTTTCAGTAAAAAGAGAGAGTTTGTAGCTTGTTTCTGGAGACAAGATTGAAAAGATGAATCCCAGTGAGCTACACAATAAATAGTCTAATTATACTGAATTATAAAATGTTATATTTTAAAGCCCATATCATGTTTCTGAGGCCGAGCTCAAGAGTTTGAGCTCCTAGTGTTATAGCAATAAAATTATAGCCTATTTCACTTTGACATTGCCATGTCTATAGAATTTGGGTTGCAAATAGTACGAGGAAATACATATTTCAAAACAGCTGTTTTATTTTAGTTCTTGATGTGCCAGGGAAACTCTTCTATTAGTTTCAGCTTTTTGTAAACTACTACTTAGTGGCCTCCATTCAAAATTAATGTGTCCTGTTATACTAAAGTAAAATACATGAAATAACAGAGGATTTGAATAGCATATTTGTGGGAATTTGTTACTAAGGAAAAAAGTATCTATCAATACTTACCAAACTACACGGAAAAGTAGTGCGATATGCATACCACAAGCAAAATGAATGTATTACAGCTACACCTCCTTATTTTGTCACATTTAAAAGTCAGCTACTAGAAAACAGCTCTAAGCAACAATCTTTAAGACAGTGAACTCACATTAAAAGAGATCAATGCAGACTAGGCACTTGCAGAAAAAGTCTCTAGGAATGAGATGAACTCCACCTTCTGAAGGACTATGGGTAAAATGGGAAACATTTATAAATTTTTAAATGGCCAAGATTTCACTGCTGGGTCAAAGTGGTGGATAAGCAAGTATTTTTACTTGAGGTTATGCTTCCATTGTAAATTACATAACTTAGGCACTGGTGGTTTCTAATGGTTAAAATTTACCATCTCCATATTGCTGTTTTTCAATTAATTTCACTATGTGCACATATGCATATGCAGAATATATATATAAAATTATAAGGACTCCCTACTGAAAAAAAAAAAGCCAGAAAGCCTTTTAAGAAAACAGAGAAACAAGCCTCTGCTAGGAGGATATAGGAATATACCTGCATGATATTGTTAATTCAAATGTTTTCATACTCTTCACCTCAAGATGCACCACGTACACTTAATTTTTCTTTAAGTAAACAGACTTAGGATTTTATTGTGCTATATAATAAGCACTTCTCCAGTAATTTCTTCTCTTTGGAACTGTAACTATGCACTTCACTTCTTAGGGATTAATGAAACACAGTGATGCACGACATGAATGGCTTATACAGACTGCAGGAAGAGAAGCCAATCACCTTTACCTGAAGTGGGAGACTTGCAACGCTCTAGCTCCAGGGAAACTGGACTGTCACTGAGTTCAGTCAGGCCTGAAAAAACGGAGTTGAAAAGTTAAGTTACAATCTAACAGGGCATGTTTCAACTTTCTTGGTTGATGATATTCTGCACTTCAAAGTCAATTTGGAGAAAGGAATGGTGTGAAATGCAAGGGAAGTATCTACTTCAGATAACTGCAGTTATCAGGCTGTCACTGCAGAAATTTAGGTCTGGTTTAAAAATCACACCTCTTGTTAACTCAGATTTGTTTTCTGAGTGCCTCAAGGTGCACAAGAGTGACTGTACCTAATAAGAGAAAACAAGTAAGTATAGTTCAAAATTTAAATGTCTGTAACATGAATCAAACTCATTCATCCCTGTCAAACTGATGTGGAAACAACTTTATGCTTTCAACTGCTGCAGAATGCAGGGAGGAAACCTTAAAACAGGGGGAGAGGAGGAAAAAAAACCCAACAAAATAAGACAGCACTGGTAAAAGAAGAAAGTGAATACAAAAATATCACCACTACTATGCAATATTAGGAACTTTTATATGAATTCACAGAAGATAGCTCATTTTAAAGGACACAGAGGCAATGATAATGCTGTCTGAATGTAACACAGAATATTTGGACAAGATGCAAATATTTGTAAACAACAGATAAACTAAGGAACTCATTTGTAGCAGTCTACCATGGAAGACAGCAACAAGTAAAGTAATTTAGTTTATACCGCTTAACCTTGGGCTTGTTTCTGTGATCAAACTAAGATCCATCTTTGGCACAGGTTGCATGTACAGGTTTAAACGTGCCTTTTGGCATGCTAGGGAGAGAAAGTCTGAGCTCATGCTATCCTTTACCATGGGCTAATTGTTGAGTAGGTGAACTGGGCATGGCCATACCTATTCAAATGTACCCTTTGTCAGTATTCCATGGTGCCCTATGGCCTATATCAAGTGGTTCACACTGGTTACAAGAGCTCTTGGCACTCCATGCCATAGGCTACTTGGGGCTGGCAGGCAGCCCAGCACCAGACATCCATCTGCTAGTAATGTGGACTCACAGCACTCTGGTCATAAAGCCTACCGAACATTACCCCACATTCAGATGTACATTACTGTTGTACCAATACTGTGTTTACACAGCCTCTGCATATGTTGGATCCTGAAAGTTAAACATCCTATCATGGCCTTTCAATATACTTTAATCTGGCACCATGCCTCCTGCAACATGACGTGTCTTAATTTTTATGGCTTCTGGGCCCTCAGGCTCAGAGACCTCATCTCTAGAATTCAAATAGTCTTGTTTTAGAAAAATTCTGCTACCACTTGGTCACCAGTGCTGTTCTCTTCATATTAAAAACAGTGGGATCTTAATGTAGGTACTGATATCTTTATTACAATGTAATTTTGAACTGCTCTGAGAAATGGGGAGAAACAAGCAGAATAAAAAGCTCCTACCACTAACAAAGCTGCATGAGTGCTAGAACAATTTTGAGAGTGCTTTGGAAAAACAGCAGTATTGATTTGGCCTGTCAGTAGACACGACATATTTGCTCCTGACTTTTAAACAACAAAAGATCACAATCCAGATACTAATGTTGAAAACCAAAGGGTTTTTATTTTGAAAAACGTACTTGAATCTTTCTTTGATTCAACTTAGAATCTGTGAGAGAATTTTGTATTCCAATCAATTGCGAGTCCAGCCACTTCTGACATTACAATAGAATTCAGGAACTGCAACCATTTAGGGAGCCTCTCTATGTATAGCTTTGTTACAGCAAATCTTACTTCTACCTGACTCTGGGGTTTCTGTATGTACCTAGAGATTTGGGACATATCGCTGTAGAACTCTCTGCAAGGTACAGTGGGAGTAAGTTTGGCACATTTGCATAGCATCAGAGGCCTTGGATAAATAAAATGAAATATTAAACTGTTTCTTTTGCAAATGCAGTATTGGAGATATTAGAATTTTAACACTATGGTTATGATGATGTGATTAATGAAATTCTTCTAAATGTTGTATGGTTACTGTTGGTGATAGTTACAATGTCAAATGCCAGGTCAGATTTTGCTTCTAAATAGAGTTTGGGGTTGTTTTTTTTTTTTTTTTTTTGTGTGTTCACAGAAACAGTATTACAGCTCAATACAAATTATGGTGCCATTGACTTAAGTAGGAAATGCACCAAATCACACCACTGTTCTAAAAACCCAAGAGCAACCACCCTGAGAATACCACAAGCTCTGTGTTTGGCAACAGTTTTCCAACTTAGAAGAGTAAAGATACATGTCATGTTATGGTATTTAAAAATGGTGAACATGTGAACTTCTCTAGAAATCTAGACTTCTTGTCAAGCCACTATCACCTCTAACAATAACCATCAACAGATGCTTTTTTAAAAAAAAGAAATGCAATAAGTCCTGATGTTAAGCAAAAATGGTACTACGTGCCCTGCACAAGGGCATGGTCTTAATCTCGGACACTTAGATTTGCTTATGCACTGCCCCTTGCAGGTTCTCTCCTGCCATAAGTCTTTCTTCCTGAGAAATATTATAATGAGTTCTTCTCATTATCCATCCAGGTATCCAAAGTCTCTTTTAATCTTACTAAATTCTAAATCCCAAAGATGTTATATGGTAATGAATTGCACCATCATAATTCACTGAAAGGAATAAATATACATTTGTCAATTTTTATGTGTTACCTTTGATTCCATTAAATGCTGACTTTTGTTTCCCTTTGAGATAAGAAAGGGAGCTCTCAAGCTTTTCTTTGTACTACTGCTTAATGTCTACTGTCATTTCCTTTTTAAGGAAAGTAAGCTAAATCTTTTCAATAACTTATCGTGTATAAGTATTTCCATGCAACTCAGCTTTCCTTGAACGTTTGAGAGACTACAACAGCTACTGAAGTCAGATTACAAAAATACTTTCCACTTTGAAGTTCTGTAGGCCCAATCTGTGCCCCGAGATATTTTAGCTCTCTTTAGCCAAAAAACCCCACACCACCAAATTTTGAGTCCAGGTAGAGCAAGAAGAACATAGCAGCAAAACTAAAGGGAAATAACCGAGATTGCCCATGTAAACAACCGCCTGTGAGAAGATGTACCCATTGACATTAAAGAAATTGGCTTTGATCTGAACAAATCATAAACATGTGAAAATAGTACAAGATGTAAATATATCACATAGGCATTAAAGCACTCTTAAAGACATGTCCCACAGACACTTTTCAAAATTTTACTGAGATTCCCATTTCCTCTTTATTAAAGGATCAAAAAAATGTACTGTCTAGTATGCCGTAACAACTTTTATGAACTCATGATTTAGTTTAAAATTATTTTTGAAATTTTAATTTTATATCTCTATGATTAAATGATTCAGACTGATCATTTACTTAAAAGCACCCAAATCCATCACATCTTTGCTTATAAATAAATTAATTATAAAAAATTTTTGTAAATATTCACAAGCCAATAAGTAAACCCAGTGTTATCTCAATCCATCATCTTCACACTGAATTACCATACTATGTTTTCTTTACATTTAAATATGATGCATTCTTTGGAAATGACAGTTCAGAGTATAGCTGTCAACTTAAAGCTCAACCTATATTAGCTTCTACTGTGTTGTCAGGTGTGATTTAAAGCATCAATTACTGATGTGTAATGACTCATAACACAGTTTTGTGTGTCCTCGTGTCAGACCAAGGTTACTTTTGCTCACACCCTCTCCAGGGACTGGTCTGAAGGAGGAACAAGGAGTTCTCACTGAAAAGTCTTCGTTCCGAAAATTATTTTCCAATGGATCAACATCCTTTGAACTTGCTGACTTTCTGGATGCTTCACAAAGACTATTTATTTTCTTGTTTTACCAACAGATGGTATGAATTTCTAGTAGAGATGCAAATTGCTTTTGCAGGTTGGGATTTTTGTATTCTGCTGCAAACACTATCTCTCTAGATGCAGTAAACGTACTTGTTTTAATATTTGAATATATGTTAGCTACCACTAGGTAATAACATACACAACTTGATTTCAACTGAAGGAAAAAAAAAAAGAAAACCAAACAAACAACAACACAGTTCTGCACTACTGCAGAGAGAGTTTATTTTATTTGGCTTGGCACATATCCTTGCTACAAAGGAAGGTGGCTGCCAGCAGACGTTATAGCAAATGGAACAGGTCATCAACACCAGAAAGCTACTCACCCTCATCTGAGCCTCTTATTTTCCTCAAATTACTTCCCCTGATATGACAATTATGTTTCAGCCTCTCCCATTACACATACCTAGAAGTGATTACATTTCTCCTTCTAAGTTCTTCCCTTCTTGCTTCTCCCTTCCCACTTTCACCTCCCAAACCAGAGAATGTGCTGTCTTAATGCTCTAAGTCCATTCTAGATGCTTTTGAGTCTAGCTTATACATCAATACATTGCTCTTATCAAGCTCTCTATAGATTTATTGGCTAAAATTCAAAACAATTATTCCATCACTGTGCTTTGCATACTGGATGCCCTTGACATTGTTGATTATGTCTTTCCTTTGGAAAAACTCTCTTATCCAAAAAATATCCATTCCAAAAAATGCTGCTTTTTGCCGTTTGATATTTTTTTTCCTTTCCCTCTTCAGTTGCAAGGCATCCCAGACTAAAACATCAACATTTCCTTTATCTCTCTGTCCCAGTATTTGAGGAGATTCTCTCCTATAAACAGGGCAATAAATACCTTTTTTTACCCTAATGATTCATAAATACACATCTCTAACTTTTATTCCTTCCATTCAAGTTAGATTAGTAGTTCTGCCTTTCTAAAATTTACTCACAAGTGTCCAGACATGAACTTAACATTGCCAAAATGAAGTCTATTTTTTTTGTGATGAAGGCTTCTCTTTGCTACTTCATCACAGCTAACAGTGTCACTGTCTTCTCTGATACTCTAATCCATAATATTGGTTTCATCCTTGGAACATCACACTTTAAATCTCAGATTCAGCCTGGATACTAGACTAGACTGTTTCTTCCTGCAAATCACCTCCAAAAAGACTGACAAAAGTATAAGTATCTTGCTCATTGATCATCTCTTATTTGGCTTCAATGCCTGCAAGTTTTATTCTCTCAGACTGATCCTTACGAAATTATCTTCCTTGTTCATTACTTAATTGAATCACCTCCTGATACATCTTCCCATTAACTTCCATTTTCATTTGTATAACCCTCAAAACTTTAGAGCTAATGCTTATGTTATCACATGACTGCTCCTGCTTTTGCCTTAATAATACCAGCTTCAACTGCACATTTTTCAAAAATAAATTATTTTTCTTTTCCCATCATCATCCCTTACGAGAAGAGATAAACTTGTAAGCAAAATCCTAAATCCATTCTCAATACCCCTCTTAAAACTCATATCTCAGATAAGACATATAACAAAGTGTAACTTGAGAATAACTTAGCAAAATATTTTAGTGTCTATGACACATTCTTGCCCTGTTCTTTATCTTATTGCCTGGCGCATCTTTCAGATCATACAGTACATACTCCTGCATAAGTATCAAATGGCAAAGCAACAGCCAAAAAATTTTTGAGGGAAGAAATGAAGCTGTTAATGATCTTGCACAAAAGTCATACTCATACTCTTCAGTTACGATGTATACAGAAAGATTTTGTGGACTTTTTTGATTTTAGGGTTGAAGATGGAAACAAGATAATCCTTTCAGTATATTATATATTATACTACTATATACTATATAAATAATAATAATTTCATCTATGAAAAATTCTGTGGTCTGGGTTTGTCATTTTGAATTAAAGTGTTGGCCATTTTTGGTCTTAGAATTTATTAATTTTTAGCAGGGGAAAACCCCCAAACCTTCGACTGCTGTCTATCCCTCGGGTTCTCTGTTACAGACTTGAAATAAGCAAGACCAGACTAATAAACTTTAAGACATTTTAGACCAAACCTGTTTATGGACTGCTGGATTTGTAAATGGACTAGTCTTTTAACTCAACAGGCCACCTTTTATGAATTGTTATGAAATAAAATCATAGAAATCAGTTGTTGAGTAATCAGTCTAGAGAGATGGAATAGAATTTCTTGTGCGAGTCTACAAATGTATTTCAATAGCTATACAACTCTGTATTTATGTGAGATGATAAAACAACTACCACCCCTTTATCTTGCCGATACTGAGTATTTAATGTAAAATTGCCTATCCAGTTGTTCTGTGAAGACTACTTTAAAAAGATGAATAGGAGGCATCCTGGAGACCTAATTACATATAAGCACTGCAGTTAATTACGATACATACAGCTCATCTGTTGAACAGTCATTTTTGCAAAATTAATTATAGCTTTGTTCATCAGATTCTGCAGTGGTGAATACTAATATTTAAATTGCATATCACTATAATTCAAAATTTTAAGATATTAAAAACATTAATTTTCATAGCTGTCTTTGATGCATGTATTTTTATACCCACTTTACATTCCCCATTAAAGATCAGAGGCATGGGATGGTTCCCTAAAGCCAAATATTTAAGTACCAAACCAAGATTAAAATTTTAAATTTCACAGCACCCCATCCAACTGGTACTCTTTTAAGCCACATTTCTGAAAATGGTGAAGAATTAATTAATAACTACAACCAGGCAGTGCCATTGCAAAACAAGAAATGCTTCATATAAGTAGATGTACACTGAAATGAATATAAAAACTGAAGAAAGACACTATCATCAAGAATGTAACATTGTTGGAAAATCATTTCTAAGGCCAAATCTGCCCCGTATGGAGTCACTGAGGTTTTCTCATTGACTCTTTTGGAAAAGAAAAACAGATCTGAAACATCTGTGTAATAAAGGTAATTATCAAAATTAAGCATGGTTGACATCACAAAATGTAATAAGTTTGCATGCATGCTGAATGTGTTTAAAAAAACACATTACAAAGCACAAACATATAGGTTTAAGTCAGGCATAGTCCAGTCACGATCAAGCTATTTGCCTAACCTTTATAAAACTTACTCTGATAAGAAGTACGGATCCGTTTCGTTAAATCTGGATAAAAGTTAGACAGGCCACGCATGCAAAAGTTGTCTTTGGAACATGCCAGTACACCAGCATCAGCAGCAGGCAGAGGAAAAAGAGAAAAAACAGTCTAAAGTGAAAGGAAGTGATATCACAACCAGCATCTAGAACAGCCAAGGTGAAGAAATTTCTGCAGATACTTACCTTCCAATTGGGAGATATATCAAGAAAAATAATCAAAAAAGTAACGGATGTGGGATGGATGGTGAGAAAGCAGCTGAGGCTTTTTTTAGATGCATAGTTTCTATGAGCAATCTAGAAGCGTATATTCCTTCTTAGCAGTCACTTATCCCCAGCAGGCTCCGTGCTAGCTATGCTGCATATCTAGAACATTGCCTTAAAGTACTGGTGAACACTATCACTGACAAAGAAATCCTACGTGGTACAGTGCTGAAAATAGCTATTTCTACATCAGCTACCCTCCACCTTTTGTACAGGGCTCTGCAGCATGTTGCTTGTAGCTAGCTACTCAAATTACTTTGGGAGCTGCTGTGAGGCTGGCTGAACCAGATAGAGAAGCTAGAGGTAGCTTAAAGCTGCTTCTCTCTTCTCTCCTCAGCTGTGCCAAATTTACATCTTTAACACTTGGCACAGATGAGAACTAAGCTTGCCATGATTAAATGCCTAGAAAGTGAGATAAATGGTCTTTCAGGAACAGCAGTAGGCCTGAAGACTTACACTTTATTCTCTAAATTTTACTTTCTGTTTGGAGTACAAACATATTCCCAATTTAAAAAAGTTCCCATTTACTCTATGGAGAAATAGGATTTGATGATTTAGTGCAGGGTCT
Source organism: Morus bassanus (assembly GCA_031468815.1). Lineage (NCBI taxonomy): Eukaryota > Metazoa > Chordata > Aves > Suliformes > Sulidae > Morus > Morus bassanus. The sequence continues at coordinate 132,258,692 of CM062568.1, read as the reverse complement.
GCTGATGAAAATGCTAGCATCATAAACCCACTATAATCTGCTGCTTTTATAATTTTATGGTTAGATTTAAAACTCAACATTTTCAAACAGATTTTTAAATCTAATTCTAAAACTTCACAGCTATGTAAAACACATTTCATAATTGTGTCTGACTTTAGTATGTTACTATGGAATATGTAGAGCAATAAAACTTGAAACATAGAATATTGTCTGACTTTTCTTCTCATACAAGTAAATTTTTTAGATAACCAAAAATGTATGGTAAAATTTAGCTGCATTGATAGACTAATATTTCTAACACACAATGCATAATAATAGCTATAACTTAAAAATGTGATCCTCTTGGCATCAAATTTTAAAATGGGCTACAGGTGGATTTAGTAAGTTTATGTCAAGAGCTTCAATTCACTACCAAAGTGGCTAATTTGAACTAGTTATGCTACCTACATAACATGTCTCTCAGGTGTTATATTTCTCCAAACACAACTATTGAAAGCCCAATGAATAGCACCTGGCAGAAGATACAATTAAGTTTAAATCGAAGTCTTACCTACTGGTATGAACTTATTGAAAGCAGAAAGAAAATTGCATACAGACTACACTTCAAGTGATAGCCAGAGAAACAATTTATTGCTCTGATCATTACAACTTTTTTAGAGACTCAGCTCAGGGAATCACTTGCTGACCTCCATCCCAAAAGAATAAACTTTGTAAAACATTTTGTTTTTGAGAAAGTGTCAGTACCTAAAACATGTCAGGTTTCTTTTATTAAGTTATAGAAACTCCATTGGCCAGCAAATAGTCATGCATTTCAAAAGCACTATAAAAAGCCACAGGCAAAAAAACCAAAAAACATGTCAGGCTCATAACCACAATAATTTATTTCCTACCTGCAGCAAACTGCTTGCTTTTGCGAGGTGAACGGGGTTGACGCTGGTATGGATCACTTGAACCATATAGGTCAAGGGTTCCCATGCTCAGCAGTACTGTCTTCTGCATAAAGTCCACAACAGCCAAACCATTGCAGTTTCCAAATGCCACTCTGAGAAAAGAAATATTCCTCAAAGGTATTGGTAATGTGTAATCAAGTGGTGCAAAAAATAATTATTATTTATTATGAACTCTGCAGGAACATTTTCTTCAGAAACTACCCAAAGCTTACCTTTTATAATTCTTTTGGATTTGTAATCCTGAATCTAAAAAATTGTGTCCTGAAACACAGTAATTGGCATTCCAGAAAGCAGACTGCCCACTTTAATTAACTTCCTATGCCAAACGCATTGCAACAATATCTAAATATAATTCTAGTAATACTGATGCAAATTAAGACTACAAATCTGGACATAGATCTTAAAAAGTGGTTATACATATATATAAGATACAAATATAAATTAAAATATAAATACAAAATAAATTTACAAATTTTTAAAAATCTAAATATAAATGATAAATGAAATATGTTAATCTGTATTGTGGAGATTCCAAAATCTGAAAGATATTTATAAAATTTCTTTCCAAGTCTGTCAGCTTGGCTACGTTATAGATTCCTGCTAAATCAGTTTCTACCCCTCTGAAATACTTCCATAACTGACATTTTGATGGTGCTTTGAAAAATGGGCAAGATCTTCCAACTGGTGTGAGATTGGCTAAGATCTGGACTGCAGTCTTGTTATAAGGAAAAAGAGATGGAACAATTTATTTCTTTTGTTCCTAGAAAGTCCCTTTAGAAGCATTCTGCCCCGATTCTGCTCTGTTACTACTACAGATTCCCTTCTGACATCAGTTTCGGAAAGAGGGAAGAAGTTGTATTGGACAGCAGCACTTGCTCTTCTCCCATAAAAACGCTTTCTGTTCATGCTTCTTCCCCAACTCAGAAGGGGTGGAGGTTGAGGTGGGCAATTAGAAAATACATCTATCTAAGAAGAAGGAAGAAAACAAAAAGACACTAAACATCTATATGTAAAACCTGGGAGAAAGTCTGAAGTTAACCATAGCATGTGGAAACCCATAGATCTCAGCAGATAAAATCTCACTAAAGCATTAAACATATTTGAGATTTAATAGCAAAATAAATTCACGGAACATATGACTATCCACAGGATCCATATGCCAAACTCTTGCACTGCATTGTTGGAGACTTCATTTAAGCAGGAATATTATATACTGAAGATTATTCTACTGGCGTCTCTCCTTTTCTATCACACTGCAACTTTAACTTCCAGACTGAAAGGATTACAGGTACAGCCACAAAAGAATTCAAAATCCCATACCATGCTCAATCAGATTACGAATCATTTGTGATCAAGTTCTGTCATTTTATGTAAAAAGTGACTAAGGTGGTCAGTTCAAAGCCCTGCAAGATATTTAAGTGCCCATTTCACAATAAAAGTGAGCTGTGCACTCACCTCCACCCGACTCTTCTTAATATAGCTCCAAAATATCTTAAAGGAGATATATGAATTTGTGTGTGGAAAAACAACAGGGAAAGAGAGAATTAATGAGATGGCGGAAGGGGAAGCAGGGTAGATAGAACACTTTCCTCCGTTATACCTTTTCTTCTGCTTCCATTATAAAAAAGAGGGTTCCATACAGCAAATAGAAAAGGTAAAGGGTAAAAATGAGGTGAGATTTTCTTATTTGTCAAACTGGCAAATTAAGGCACCATCTACAACAGTGGCTAAAATTCTACCGGTTGTTACTACACCATGTTTTCTACCCTTGACTTAACACTGAATTTAGTACAGCGTCTATAGAAATACTATGAACATAGTCTTTCTCCCCCATTGAGTCTTCACTGATCATTAACCATTTAAGCAGCTACTAATATACGCCAGCTTAAAGTGTTTACAAATACACTTTTACTTAGCAATATATTGTGCTTATGTGGAAAGATCATAAGGTGCACTGATGAATAAACTCATTGTTTTATGAATGTAGAGAAATATCTGTTTCAGAAATTACTATAGCCTGTTTTGCTTAATAGAAGATCAAAATAATTTTTAGAGAGTTTCCCTGGGACAAAAAGGAACTCGATCTGCCACATTTGCCAGAAGACCATTCTGTGCAAAGTTTTATATGTCTTCATGCTTCTTGATACAAATTGACGGATAAAGAATAGTAAAAAATTATTTTGTTATTTGGTTTTTTCTTTCTTGTATTTTGCTTTAAAGCATATGTTAATAGGCATTGTGAGAGAAAGGATATTAAAGTAAAAAAGATTACTAGTGTGAAGTGTGACAGCAATTCCTGTGTTCTTAAGTCCCTGTGTTCTAGGTGGAGAAGAAAAATAAAGGAATTAAAATGACGAGTGTCAATCTCATCTGTTAATACTTTAGGCAACAAAAATTACAGCCATCTGCATTTTGAAAATGATTAACCTGAGTTTTATTAATTTTGGGAAATATGAGTCACAAGAAGAGCTAGTGATCATTCACTCTGCAGTCAGCAAATCCACAAAACGGATCATCGCTTCCTGGTCTGCATCTTTCTAAACTTCTCTAAGTTCACACATGAGCATGGATATAATATTTCTTATACCTAAAAAAATTACTTTACCAAGAAAAATCAGAAATTGCTCATTAATATTATAACACTTCTGAGTAACGATAAGAGAATCTAGACAGACATTACTATAAACAAGGCTTAAGATAAATTGCTAACATCCAAGTCTTTATAAAATCAAATACAAAATAAGCACAATTAATTTCTCAGTTTTGATTGATGAATAGAATTAGTTGCTAGGAGATGTTCTATTCTGTATGTATCTTTCATAGAAATGTCATAAAATCCTCATCAGACATTTCTTGACAATTAATATGTAGATTGGCTGAAAATTCTTATCACATGAGCCAGTAATACATTTTCAGAGACTGCTTTCAGTCCAACAGAACATACTTCAAAACAAATCTATTATTTGTATTTAACCTTGTAAATCTTCAGTTGTAATGGAAGCATTTTGTAAATTTTTCTTTTCTACTTTCATAACCTAAAGAAGTTTTTTGATGATTCATTTCAACAGAAATGAACCAGGTGTTAATACTTCTGATTTGTAGCTCGGTACTGTTAAAAGTAAACAAAACACATTAAATAAAATTTCACAATGTCTGAAGTCTTATACTTGCTGGGGATAAAGTTTTTTTATATCTTGCTTTAGTCGTGTTTCATGGCTGCAGTAACATCAGGGACACTAAGTTCCTATTATTTGTAATATGTAGTTACAGAAATCAAAGTAATTAAAAGAATACTGGAAGTAGACACTCCAGAACACACTTACTAACCTATGCCTTCCTCTTCATTAAACTGATTATTATAGGGAAAAAATTTAGATAAAAGATGGCCCAAATAACTCTACAACTATCATGGCAAAAATGACATATCCTCAAGCTTTAAGCTGAAATGGCACAGTTTTTCCACATTTTGAGGCTAGATAACAGGAGAAAACTAAAGTATTAAAGAAAAATTCTGATGAAAGATAGGATTGTACCTTGTCATGTCCAAGGAAAAAGTTGAGAGAGACAGAGAGGGCGAGAGAAGAGACTCTGCAGAAGAAATTTAAAGAAATAGGCCTTTCTTGGGTAGCTTTTGTAGGAAAGTTAAATTTAGGTTATTGGGCTATTTTATTGACACATGCATTTTTTTCTGAAACACTCATGTACTTAGTATATGGTGTTTTAAAGGAGGCTGTCCTGTAAACTATCACTTCAGCTAGCAAAGAAAACAATTTAAAGCATTTGATTGAATCAGGTATGTTTAGGAAACCACGGTGAGTACTAGGAGAACTGCAGCCTGTCCGAGTAGTTTACAAGTGAGGGAATTCCTGAAGTTATTCCTGAAGTCTGATGCTGCCTTGAGGCCTGAGACCTGCAAGGGAGCAAATCAGGCAAAACCCAAAAATTTGCACAAGTGACAAATGCATCTAGGTATGGTAAAACAAAAGAAACTTTTAGAGTTCATGAATAGGGAACTGTCTGGAAATTCAGGCCAAAGACTTGACAAAACAGGCCCCAAATAACAATATTTTTGCACAAATGTAAAGGCTCTGCAAAAAATTTCCAAAGTCTCTGAAGAGAGTCAAGTGACTTACTGAAAATCAGTAGGAGTCAGACACCTAACACCAATTACAGCCTATAGTTTTTATTGGAGTAACACCTTCTACAGGGAAAACCATTTTAATGTATCTGGCCGACTCTCAGTGAGAGAAAACCTTAAAAATTGGCAAATAAATTGAACCTAAGGAAAAAAATACACACAGATGCGCTCACTTGCATTTCCATACAGACTTTAGCATCTAGCATTAGCCTTAGTCAATTTTCAATTTCAGGTCACTGGTTCTCTTGCAAACGGAGATTAGCACAGAAATAAAAATGCTGTTCTGAGAAGACAATTTCCAGCTAAGATATGTCACGATATTTAACATTTAACACTTAATCACATCACCATTTTCTATGAAATGTGTTTCACCTTGGTGATCCTTTCAAAATAACTTTAAAAACTACAGATTTGAAAGGTAATTAAATTTTATTTGAAAGGATGAACAGAATAATGGGAAAAGACTCAGTCTTTTAAATACGAATGGTAAAAATATGGGCAAGAATGGCAGTTTAACATCTCATATTACAACCTTTATGTGAGTTCAAATAATTTTTCCCCAAGAATCTGGGTTATAGCACCTCTTGATTATTTTTACTCTGACTTTAACTGTCTGCAGGGAACTTCAAAGTATAATTGGAAAATACATGATTTAATGCAATAAACAAGAAATCAATGCGACCTTAATCTTGAGTTACTTACAGTCCATAAGCAGAGTTTACGGCAAGACTGGTAATCTGTTGTGGAGGCTCACCGTCCACCCACACCAACTGAATAACAAGATCTGCTTGGTATCCAGGAGGCATCCGCACAGGTCGAGTCTTAACGCTAAGAAGAGGAGGTACAAAATAAGAACAAACAAACAAACAGACTGGGCCATGAATAACAACTGCTGCTCTTGAGAAAATACTAGTGAAGCACAATCCCTTAATAAGTCCAGAGCAGCACCAGCACTTGCAGCATGCTGTGCATAAAGCCATACATTGAGACTAGGCATTCCAATTAGAACAGGGATATTTTGGAGGAATTCCAGGTTTTGACTTTCATTTCTATTGTAGAAACAAATCTGAAAACTTCAACATTCCCTACAAGACAAACTCTGGAGAAGGTGTAGGTGGGTGTCAATAAAAATAATTTTTGCTTAATCATTTTGCTTTGATTTTCTTTTTTCAGAATATTTTCTTATGCTATATAATGCATACTTAAAAAATCATAATGAATAATTAACTTGAATGGAAAACCTAAAATATTTTCTTCTGAAACTTTGAAGCAGGACATTTCTGTATTTCTGGAACCTTTTTTCTCTGAAGTAAAGCATGACAGAAAAAAATGCAAAAAGGCAAAAGAAGAAGAGAAGATGTACCTTTCTGTAGCGGTCCTCACCATTGCATTTTCAAAACTTATGGACTTGACAATTTTATTTGTCCATCTAGTGCAAACAAGTCCTGTTTTCTTCTTAGGAGTATAATCACCTACTGAATGCTTCCTACATAAAATCTGATATCATTATTAACACCTCTTCATATTCTATTATGGCAAATTCAGTGACTTGTGAAGCAGGTAGTGAAGGCGTACATATTAAGGGGGAGTGTAAGAACTGAACACTTCCGTATGACTGCTTTATATGTGTTCTTGACTGGTAGAACTTAACTTGAAACACTGAAAGAAGATATTATGCAATAATAGCAATACTTTGAGGTATTCATGTTATTCATTAGCACACTCACACTCCAGGTGGTAATTTATACTTAAAGCCCACTAGCCGGGCATTTTTACTGTAGCTGTTAAATGGTGAGACTGCTTATATTGCACCCCTCTGCACACAGTCATAATAGGGCAGTCTATCACACATAATCCTCTATCCATGTGAAAAATAGTACCCAAAGACACACTAAGAATCAGGAGAGGAAGGAGAGCAGCTAGTTAACATAGACATAGACAATACATTCTGAAGAACTGCAATTTTTGGCACATAATATTTCTTCCTGCTTTAAGCGCTTCTCCATACATATATCTCTCCCACAAATAACTTAAGCAGTATTATCCTATGTACTGGATCTTAGAGAAGAGATCTTTGATGATTCCAATGATGCAGACTATCTCCTGAACGTGACTATGATGTAAGTCAGCAAGCTTTCCAAGCATCCCTGGCCCATATACCTGAAAAGATGATGGATCAGATTGGGAAAAAATCCAACTAATCTCTATTCAGAAGCTAGTAAATAAGCACTTCTCTAAGAGAGGATATTCAAACTTATCATTCAATAACTACAGCTATCAGGTTTTTTGTAGCTATGCTGACTGCATCTGTTGGGATGAAGGCCTTGGTGGCAAATAGAGCTACCGGCAATCTTGGAAAATTGAAGATAGATGCAGAAAACTGAAGTAAAATGAAGTAAAACATAACCATAGAATGACAACAGGGCAAAAGTTCTGAATGAGATAACTCCAGTAGCGCAACTGACAATATACAAAGCAAATAGTGCTCTAATTCTGACAGAAGTTATGAAGAATGGAGGACTGCATGATACGTCTCAAGTTTTTATGGTCTGATATAGAGCATGAGAAAAGACTGGACATGGATGTAGTTTGTTGACCCAAACTGGAAGGGAATCCCCTTATGACAATATGTAAATAGTGGAGATGACAGCACAACATATAAATAGTGCAGATGAACAGCACTTTATCTGCCTGGTAAGAGACAAGAAAGTAACCACCTTCATTTTCTTGCATAAAGAACCTTGTTATCCATAGTTGGTGACAGACAGAAGCAGATACAGCAACATACTACAACTCTAGCATGCCAAAAAATGATGGGAGCCAAAAAGTGGTGCTGGCAGCAGTGAGATAAGACTTTCTGAAGTGTGGCTTGACCAAGCGTGGCTTGACCAAGCCACAGTAAGCACATGGTGCAGCAGAGTTGCACAAGACACCTTGCTGGATCTAATACACCATTGTATCAAGCCTGAAGAGAGGAAGCAGCAGAAACAGGAGCTGGTGCAAGTGAAGCACCAGCTGGTGCAGCCGGTGAAAGAGCTGAACGGTTCATTGTTAGACATGTGATGCCTTTCACAATCATCTGCAACTTTCTCAGGTCATGCAGCCTCCTCAAACTCCATAGCCCTATCAGAGTATACCTATTATACCTGAGGATACGGGGTCACATATCTGGATATCACATATCTGGATATCAGAGCAGAATATACGCAGCATTTCAGGATGAGGAACGAGATCTTTACTTGGATCTTCAAGACATAACCACCTCCTCTCCCCTTCATGACCCTGACCAGCTCCTACCTTTTTCTTTTGTCTGCCTGCAGAAGTACATAAGTTGTGTGGCAAGATTTTGGTAGTGGGGGCGGGGGGCTGCAGGGGTGGCCTCTGTGAGGAGAGGCCAGGGGCTTCCCTGTGCCGGACACAGCCCCATTCTAGCTGGTTCTGGCTGGCTCTGCACAGACCCACAGCAGGGCACAACTGCGTCCCTCAGCCAAGCTGGTGGCACCTCTGGGAAAACATATTTAATAAAGGGCAGAAAATGCTGCCTGGGAGTAAGGAGTGAGAAAAAAAAAATGTGAGAAACAGCCTTGCAAGCACCACGGTGAGAGAAGAAGGAGGAGAGGAGGCGCTTCAGGTGTGGGAGCAGAGATTTCCCTGCAGCCTGTGGAGGGGACCACGGTGGAGCAGATATCCACACTGCAGCCCATGGAGGACCCTATAGTGGAGCAGATGGATATTTCCTGAAGGAACTGCAGCTTGTAGAGAGCCCACACTGAAGGAGGTTTATCCTGAAGGACTGTGCCTCATGGGAGGGACCCCACACCAGAGCAGGGAAAAGTGTGAGCAGGAAGGAACAGCAGAGAGGAGCTGTTATGGACTGACCACAGCCACCATTCCCCATCTCCCCTGCGCTGCTCGGGGTGGAGGAGGTGGAGGAGTTGGGAATGAAGGAGAGAAGGTGGGAAGGGGGGGAGGGGAGAGAGGGATACACAGGTGTTTTAATATTTGTTTTTGTTTCTCACCATCCAACTCTATTTTAATGGGCAATAAATTAAATTACTTTTCTGAAGTTGAGTCTGTTTTGCCTGTGACAGTAACTGGCAAGTGATCTCCCTGTCTTTATCTCAATCCACAAACTTTTCCACTTTATTTTCTTCCCCTTGTCCTGTTGAGGAGAGGGAGTGACAGAGTGGCTGGGTGGGCACCTGGCAGCTGGCCAAGATTCAGTTCCTGCCCTTAAAAATATTATAAAAATATAAAACAGGTAAATGAGATCCAAGAAGCAAGACTTAAGTCTAATGCCCTTTCAGCTGGGCAGACACACTTTCCATCCATATTTTCTAATGGAAAACTGATGATGTGGGAGAACACAAGAGTCAAGCACACTGCTATGGTAAGTTCCAATAAGTATCTCTCAAGGCAATGTGTTTATCCTTTTCTTCTAAACAAACTACCATGAGATTGACAATGGCTGCAGAATTAATTCTGATCTTCTAAAACATGTTTTTATTTTGATATTACTTTTCCAATGTATATTTAACAACATGCCGAAAAAATTAGAAAACTTGAAGTGCCTTCTAAATTATCTTTCAGATCGTTGTTACCTGAGCAAAAAAAGCAAACACCTTTCTCTCTCTATTTTTCACTGCAAATTGGAGGATCTTCTTTGGTAAGGTGGATGTTATTTCACAGGGATTTTCTCTAAGCAGAGAATAAGTTGTAGTTGGTAAAAGACCATAAGACTGGAGTAAAATTGTTTCAGATTTCACAATTCAGTTTGTCTTTCCCATGTTTCAGTGACACCTTCCTCTTTAAGGATGTTTGAGCCATATCTCCGGTCTCACTAACCATCTTGCTTGAACAGTAATGTTGATATTTAGTTCTTCACCTTGTTTTGAATTGCCTTTTTTGAAGTGTTTATACTATAAGCCTAAACAGATCGCAGGAGTATGCACAGAAGGAATGTAGATATTTCAGAGATTTTCTTGACATGCTCTTGTTATGCTACACTAAATTTGGTTGTTGCAAAGTTTTGGTTTTTAGTTTTCTTCATGAGATAATCACAGACAGTTCTTTATCATTTTGGAGCTACTTGGAGCTACTGCTTGACTGACCTAATTTTGGGATGATACTAAAGGTCTGGGAATAAAGACTTATATTCTGGGTACAGCTTTTTGATGACAGTACTTACATAAAAAATATTTATCTGGATAATGACAAATATATCAGTTTCTTATCTTTTTATAGCTGCATATTTGATTATAAAATCTTCTGAAATAAGCAAGAACAATATTTATTCCACACTGCTGCTTGCCTCTCTTGGTAACATTTACTTTTGATTTCAGAAAAATGCCAAGTTTTCATAACTTCAGCCCCTTTAATCACTTGCTTCTAGTACCTATTCGCAGACACAAACATGTTCAGTCATTCTGACTTTTGACTAGCAAAGATTATGTAGTGTCAAGTGCCACCCATTTGCTGTAACAAGGTTGAGAAGCAGATATGAAAGTAAATGGAGCCAAGATTAAAAGCTCGTCTGTACATAAAATTTTATGTGGATTATCAATATAGATCAAGTTGTGCACTCACCCTCCATGTGTAGGTGGCTGCAGCTTTACATTATCACTGTATCTTAGACTCTGTACCACTGCCTACCTGAATGACTTGCATATAAAATCAACAGCATCATCCAGGTCTCTACTGGGTTTTCTGCATTTCCAGCACTACTTTCCTCTTATCATCATAATTCTGCTTAGAACAGAAGTTTTTTGAAAGAAAAGGAATGTGGACCCAGTTAGGGTTCGGGGGAAAAGTGTGGATATTTATATGCCTTTCCCTGTTGTAAAGGATGAGTGTACACAGTATACTTTTATATAAATGTAAGAAGGAGTATGCCAGCAGTTCTTGTGGTATAATTACTTTGACTTCGAAAAATCACTTTTCTGTCAAAAGAAGTTTACGTTTACTTTGTTTAAAATGGGACAAAACCTAGTTGGCCAGCTTAATGTGGGATTATATGGAGTTAAGCAAACTCCAAAAACTAACCAGCAGAACCTCTATTAGTTCATTACAGCTTTTCTGCCTCCAAGATCAACAATTCCTCTCCTCCCCAGACCAAATCAAATAAGAATCCCTTAAGGGAAAATCTTAGCCACTGAAATAATCAATTGCATTCTTGCTGATTTTAATGGCATAAATAGATTTCACATTGGGATTTTTTTAATAACTTCTCTCTGCCTCTGCTATTGATTTTCATGGTTTATGTTAATGACTAACTGAGGTCTGAGGTTCAGCTGCCTGACTGAATGAGTTGGACAAATGAACAGGATGCCAAAAAATACTCTTAATTTTGCAAGAACAATGTAATGATAGTGCTTTTAAATGCTAATGCTATTTTCAGGAGCTCAACAGCCCAAAGTATCTGCAAAGTCAGGCAAAGTTCATTTAAACTGCTTTTGAAATAATTGAGACATTTAAAATATTTAATAATAATTAGACTGAAATAATAATGAATTCACTAAAATGAGAGCAATTGTTATCAGCAATGCACTACCGTTGCTGGGAAATTACAGTTTATGGAGTTTTGTATGGAATTCTGTTTTGAAAATATTCAAACCCATAATTTATCTGCCTGATTAGTAAGAACATATCAATCTACTCCAAACAGTGGCAATGTGTACTCTAGCAGACAATTTGCTTCTTTCTAAAGATTAAACATATATACACTTCCACACAGTGAAACTGATTCATAATTGTATATTTTAAAGATTGTTTCATGAGTATGAACACAGTTTCTATACCTTACACACCATAAAATGCATATACTTCTTTCACAAACAAAGATTTTAGTGTTATACTAATTAATCAAGGAGGGAAAGCTTGGCACGTGTCTGCTTTATGGAAGTCTCTTTCTAAACTAAAAAAAAAAAAAAAAAGTTCCTCCAAAATTCTTTAATTTATTCTGTGGTGCTTGTATTGCACTCAGAACTGTGGGTATGAGATGAAGATTTACTCCTAGATCATACTGGAAAATTACAGTCAAATCTTTAATGTAACAGTTTATCTTCTCCATATTTACTTTTATCCTTTTAAAATCCCTTGTTAATTATTTTGCCTTAATTCTTTTGTTTGTTCCATATTCTGGTTTCTTCTCATTTTGTGTTGCATACATTAAGAAGATAAAAAAGATTAAACTCTTTTTCTTGATAGTTAACTGATTGTTAATACAACAGATAGGAATGCTTTTTAGAAAGATAAATCTTTGAACAATGGCATATACTTACCTAAGACATGGGATACTATCCTTCATTGTTCCTTCACATGCTACAGTGTTGGTACTGCCTGAAAGGCTCTTTAAAGAAGGAAGCTGGGAGGAGGCATCTGGAAATGGAGGAATTATTTCCGGTTCAGGAGTAATGATATCTTCTACTTCATACTGAAGTCGTACCTCTAATGACTTAAATAAATAAAAAGCTAAGTTATAATTTAATACAGAAAGCTGCTGAAAGGTCTGCTACTTTCAAACAAATATCAGTAAGCCTTTTTGTAAAATAAACCCCCACATTTATCATTATCATTTGCAGGCAAAGAATACTGTCATTTGTTATTCATACAACCTAACAGCAACATCAGATAAAACTAGTCATCTACCCTATGCTGATGGAGAAATACACAGGTATATTCTTCCAGTGCTGACTTTGATTCAAGCCTTTTATTGTTAGTGAAAGGCAAGAATACAACTTACCAGCATTTATTATGAAAAGAGAAGATAATTACTCACCCCCAAATAAATAATATTTTGGCATAAAAAGGCATCATTCAGGATAAATGTCATGAAAATTTTCTGCCTACTGTCTGTTACCTTTTTCCTAAGCAAATTCATTAAAAGAACGATCACCAACTCTGCCTTCTTATTGCTAGTACAACAGAGTCTCTACAAGACAGGTTTTAGCCAGTATGCAGAAGCCTGACAGTGTGGGTAGTACTGATGAATGAACTTCATTTGGCCATAGGTGGGGGTCAGGAAATCAGAGATAACAGCACAGACAGTTCTGTATTCCTTAGACTGAACATGAGTTTGGCAGATTCTAGAAAGCAAAGTTCAAACCAGTTACCTTTTGCTTTCCTTCAGGGCTCTCTAGATAGGGAAAAGGAGACCAACCAGGCCCAAACACCCTTCAATTCTTTCCACTAATTCAGGAAACCTTAACTGAAAGATTCCAAAACACCAGGGAAACTGGACAGGGAGCTGAAATTTATATAAACAATCATCTCAAAGAATCACAGTAAATACTGGGCTATTCCTTCTACCTCATGAATTGTTCAAGGAGATCCTATTTTGAAAAGAATAAAAAACTAAAGTACAGCCCTCAAAGAGATAAGGTCTCGGGATTACTAGCTGAATAGTAATTTCCATGCTGGTACCTTGAAGTGATCAGAAGCAACTGCAGATTTGGACACTGTAAACTCTGTCTTAGTTAGTGGTCTCTCACCGAGACATCATCTATACCAGAATGGAGGTGACAGTATTGCGAAAATACCTAAGTTTTATGTGAATTGGGAGATAAAGACTAGTACTGAAGACTCTCCTATTTCTCAGCTACTGTGTTAAAACACGTAAGATTTCAGAAAGAAGCAATTCTGCTCAATCAGAAGAGAAAGGGTCCTTCCTCAAAATTTCACTTTTGTTTTCTCCTTGCAAAATCCATGGATATTTTTTTCCTGAATCAGCTAAGAAACCTATGGGCAACATTTGCCTTCGAAGACTAATGAGTGAAATATTGAGTTCAGGAAAACCTAATCTCCTGGAAGTAATTGCTGCTGACCAAAACAATTTATAATGCTGTTTAATCTTCATGCAGGACTGGAGTAACTGTGAGAGAGTATGTTCTTCCGCTTGCCATGTTAGAAATGCATAATTCTTCTTTGGATGTTTTTCTCTGAGTCTTCCTTTTTCTACTAAAATTCATTTTGTTAAGTTCTACCTATTATCCATTTGCAGAGAGAAGGAAAAATTTAGGCTAATAACATGACTGAATTTTTTTTACATTTTGGTCCCTGCTTTGACTGGACCTTGGAAGGGGTATGACCTGTTGTACCAATTTCTTTTGACACACGGTAAAGATCTTTTTGGAGGACCCCATCACTAGGTTAATTGATTCTCCTTTCTACATTCAAACTAGTGTAAACTTTTTTTCCCTGTGGTTCTTCTCAAGAGAAGAAGAGGAGCTTCACTGAGGAAAGACTGATCACTGAGAAAGTGATCATTTTTAATAGATACCTAGATATCCTTTTGAGACAGGATGGAGTAGATTCAGATGAGAGAGCAACAACAACAGCAGCAAATGCTTTTTACATAAGTGCATGGCAATGACTCCAAGGTCGGATATGAAGCATAATTTGTCTCATGCACACTACTTGCCTCCAGAATCTGATACAGAATGATGCAAATAATATTTCTGTTGAGGAAATCCCAGGCACAGCCTATGCCTTTAAAACATATTCAGCAGCAGACTTCCCTGATACATGGAGAAACCTTTGAGTAGCCTCTGTGCTTCCCATTTACCACATCAATAACATTACAAGACTGACATTAGGCATTCAAACCAACATAGCGTCCTTGAAATGCTGGGATTTGTAGACTGAACTCAAGGTGGGTTCAGGCTGGCTGCTAGAGAAGGGAAGACACTAAGTGCTAGGACTTGGGCTCACCTCAGGCAGGAAAGAAATCCGGAGACTGACCAGCTCAGTGTCAGTATAGACAAAGCCAGACAGCCCGAAGTCTGGTACCTATTCCAACACAGACTCTCATACTTTTTATTACCCCCTCCCACCACCACCATTTAAGAGCGAAGACTTGAATGCTTGCAGCAAAAATGTGGAAACCAAGAGATGAGGCCCATCTCAGGGATGCACAAAACCCAGGGAAACTCAGTGACTATGCCACCAAGATTAGATAATATTAAAGCGACTCTTCAGAGTACAATCCCTCATATAAATGCTTCTTAATTACAGATGAAATCTGATAAACTGTTAAATTGCACATATTATAACACTTTAGAAAATACCAGTTCTGATGCAATTCAGCCACAAAAGACATAAAAATAAAGAAATTAAATTACAGGTAATAAAAGATAAGGTGCATTTGCTATAGAACAATAACAAGTAAGAATTCAGTAAGAATACTGAAATGTAGTAATTTTAGCAGCATTACACATGAGCTGGTCAGTAACATGAAGTTACTGTTCATTAGTTTTAAAATTTTCCTGAAAAGATACATTCAGCTAGCTTAATAATTGCCTCTGGGGGGAAAAATGAAAGGAAAACAACAGAACAGCTATAGGTAATAAATTTCCTTACCAGATGGCACACGGCTACAGGCCAAAAATGACACGTTTTTGCCAGGCTAGAACTATAGACTTTTCTAAAGTATATTAAAATAGAGTGAACAGGAAAAGAACTGTAATTGGAGAAGGTGAAAAATGAAAGAGAAATTTTGGGTCAGCCCCTGGGGTTTGTTGAGAGCTGGCAGATGCAAAGAAATACTTTCTGGCAAGAGAGTGTCTGGAGCTGCAAACTGTTCTCCAGCACCAGAGAATGGCAAGCCTGAAGGAGAGGCAATCATGGTTAGTTTAGCTTTGCCTTAAGACTAGTTTCCTGTTAAACTTCTTAGACTTAAGAAAGAATATTTTACATTATAAATGCTGTTCAGCCACACTGTTAGCAGTGGTTGTGGCTCCTGTGCAAAAATGCAAGGTTTAAACCAAAGTCAGACTTGCTGTACAACAATAAGTACAAGGTGACTGCAGTACAGTTAAAAGAACATGAACTGTATGATTCTACCTGAAACAAGGTGACTGCTTAAGACATGAAGACAGAAAAAGGAATATTTGAACAGGATAGAGCAACAGAAAGCTTAGGAAAATATCAAGTGCTTAGCCATAAATAATCTGGCATTTAATATAGTGTCCATTTTTAGGGAAACAAAGTCAGCATAAGCCAGAAAAAAAAAAAATCAACTCTTTATTTTGTTAAAGCCAGTGACAATTTTCAGTCCCCTTGTGGTACAAACACTGTGAATATAAATTAAAGAGATTAAATACTTGAGTTAAAAAGAGCATTATTATGTATGTACTCAAAAACTCATATTTTTGTTGCTAACTTAAGTAGGATCAAGATTCCACTCAAAAGGTTTAAAGTGGAATGTCCCTAAACCTATATTTATACAGCTTGATATTAATTTTTTTCAAGCATATAAGCACAGACACAGCAAGGCAATTTGATTTAGAAATTATATTCTTTTATAAGAGAGTAAAATTCTGAAGGACTTACTGCAATTTCAGTATTTACTTCATGTTTGCTGAACCTGTAGACAACCACATATGCAGAAACTCCTGCCACACAGAAAATTCGGCTTTCAGGACACCAGTACATCATCTGAACAGCAAAAGGATCTTCTTCCACAATCTCAGCTGTTGCTTTTCCTTCTCCCAGTTTCTGTTTTTCAAAGACCTTTGATGTTTTTAATTTGTACAACATCTGTAGAGTAACTGGAATATATTAAAACACAAAAAAAAATACTGACTAACATGAAGCAAGTCAGTTATAAAATTCCTTGGCTCCCATGTTCTTTTCAGTTGTGGCATAACAAAGAATCTTATGAAGGCCTAAGAGGAGAAGAAGATGGGTATTATGCGATACAGATATTATTCTGGTACACAGTACTTGTAAGATAGATATTTAATATTTCCAAACCACATATCCATCTGTGAAATACTTCTCAGTACCTTCTGGGACAGAATGTCAAAGGTGTGTGTTAACCATTATGTCCATAATTAGGCTTATACGCAATGTTATGGAGGGGCTCTGATAATGCTGCCATTTTCCTAATGAGATGTGAAACTAAGATTTCATTTGCCTGAAGTTATTGTCTTGCTAGAATGTAAAGACTGTATGGCACTTCAAAAGAAAACATGAGGAAAGTATTCTGGTGGCCTGGGCAACACGAAGACTTTCTGAACAAACAGGAGTTCTAAAATGTTTTTAATTTCTTGACTAATAAGTATAGCTGTATTTATACCTGTATATAAAACCTTAATATCCAGAAGCCTTTGTCAAGACTAGAACTCCACTGCAGTGAACTCTGGAGGTAAAGGAGGGATTATAATTAACCCCATATTGTTTTATTGACATTCCTCCTTGGTTTTTACTACTTTTACATCAATTTATCAGTGGCATTAATTAATAATTGCAGAAGGTCAGAAAATGTCAGTCAGGCTCAGCACCTATAAAGGGGTGTATATATACATAAAGGCAAGGCTGTTACATATGTTAGTGTAATTGTGGTAGATCTGTCTAGCTAGCTTGTTAACAAGAGCAACAAAACAATGGAAGAACGGTGTTTTAGTTATGTAACCGGATGATGAACACAGCAACATTACATTTTCATTTTGCAGTGCAGATATATTCCAGGAGTTTTAGCATAAAACATTTTTTATATTTTTAAAAGTTTTAGCATATAAAAGGCTAACAAATTTTCACAAATTACAGCAAGTGCTTCTGTAATAAATACATAATTCTTCCTGCTTTCTGTGGCAGTGGAAGAGGCCTTAGGATGCCCTTAGTCCCAGTAGCAAATCTAGAGTGGCACTTCAAATCAGACATCATGGGTCCATGCATACTAGGATTGGAAGAATTACAGAATCATAGGGCACAAGTACAAGGCAAGAGTCTCTATGATTCTGTGAATTACTAGATACCACCTGCACAAGGGCAAATAAGAAACAGCAACGGCTTTTGAGCAAAGATACATTTGGAAAACTGCTTCAGTGGCTTAGCAATTTCCTGTCTCGCACAAATCAGTGGTTTCAGATACAAAATTACACAATTAAAACATGTCTAAAAGCAAAGGATTTTGTGCCTCCAAATACCAATAGGATATTGTGTTTGCTATGAAATCTCAAATAAAATTTGCACTCTATTAAAAAAGTTAAGACCTTGTAAATAATAAAACTTTGTAATAATTAAAACCTTGTAAATAAAAAGTACCAAGTACGGTACCAGTAACATAGTAAATGCCCTGAAAAGCAGGACTAAGACCAGGACATCAGAGGTGCACTCAAAGTACCATTACTGTTGAAGGGATTGTGAATATTCATGATCATCTAAGCTTTTAACTCTAAGAAGAATTCCTATTGCAGCATGTACATACTGATCAGTGGGTTATGTTTTTATATTCCCTATGACAAGTTTTTTTCCTTTCCTCGTTCCTGCCAGAATTATAGAAGAACTGGCTAGCACACTTACTCCTGTGCAGTGTATACACTAAATGCTTTGGGGTCTTTCAACAGTCTGTGTTGTTTCACTCTAATTTTAATGCCTGTGTTTGCACATTCTTGTCAAGAGCGTATGTAATGAAATATGCACAAGACAAGGTCCAATGCCTCACACTACTTCTCTAAATAAAAGCAATTATCCTATTTTTGTTCATATTAAAGCACTCTCAAACTTATGTCTTTGCAGATAAACTCCTGTTGACCTCATTAGAATTTTTTTCTTTTTGGTGTTCACCATAACTTGAAAATGCTGGAAGATGTAAACTCTAAGCAGCATGTATCTGTTTTTCCTCTATTTCCAAATACACGAATTATATAATAAAAAACCAACTCATAGTCATGTTCAGTTGACATGCCTATGTAAAACTCCTTTGTGAAATGAGGTTTTGGAAATCTTCATTTTCTCCTTGTCCATCCTGATGAGTAAAAATATTTAGTTAAAAAAACCCAACAAATTAGGCAAAAAGAGAAGTACCTGACAAAGTCATCAGGTTTAGCTGACATTAAAATCTTGTAAACATTCCCCATATGTGGCTGGAAATGGTAGGTGGATTAATCATTACAATTCTGTGGCACAATGTGGAAGTAGCAAGTAGTTTAACCATCTCATACTCTGTATTCTTGGTGACCATTACAGACTGGTTATTGGGTGAAATTAAATCCCTCTATGCCTAACATTTCATACAGAAGCTTCTTTCATGCTGCCTCTTCTTTAAGAGACTGATACTTCATAAAAGAGATATTCTACCAGACATGCCTGTACCACAGAAGAGACAGAACACAAGGCAACTCTACTACAACTTTTGCAAAGCACGGTCACATTACTTGAATCAAAATATTTTAGCTTTCAACCAAAATGTATCTATCTTTTTAGTAAATATATTTTACTAATAAGTACCATATGTATTTTCTGTAAGGGAAAATACTGGTTTTTGATATGTGTAGGTATAGCTAGAATGTATGGAACAAGTATTTGCTAAAGCTTTTTCCTGCTAGGATGAATGGAAATGCTTCCCAATCATTTCCTGGAACTTGAGACTGGACAAGAAAAGATTTAGGTCTTCTCTACCCTTGCCAGATTAGATATGTATTAAGATGTATTATTGTAGTTTAAAATTTTATTTTTACTTAGCTGTAAAAAAGACTATTGTACTTAGAACAGAAGAGACATGACAACTGGAAATGAATATTAGATCTAATTGAGCCCACTCTTTTATACACACAACAAGATTATGCCCTAGCGAATTTTTACCAATACTTCAACCTTTGAAGGTTTTGGTATGTTGGATCTGGAGTTTTTATTCCTCTTACAGACTTTCACTCTTTTCTCTCTAACATATCTCATTAGCAGTGGGTTTTTTTCTAATTTAATAAAAATTTGCTTAATTTCACCTCATTACTCCTAATTATATCATCCCAGGTATTACTACTCATGCTGTTAAATATCATGTTTTATATATATTTGTGCATGTCAGCATTATATAAAAGTGAAGTTTAGAAACTTACTGGCAGAAGCATCCCAAAACTTTACTGATCCATCTGCATGGCTTAAAAAAATATAAAAATTAAATGTGTTAAAACAAGATGCAATTCTAAAATATCTTCTACTTTCAGTAAGTGGTAAATATAAGCAGAAAAACTATTTTGTTCATGTGGTAACTCTCCATACCTTACTGAGAATATATAAGGATATATATACTAACTATAAGAAAATATTTTGTTATTAGTTTGATTATGTTAATAAAATACTTTTTCAGGCATTTCCTGCAGAGAACTAAGCCCCCAATGAATTTTAAGATCTCAATAGCAAGGAATTAATTCCCATACTAACGACAAATTTAAGTTACAGCACTTTTGGCTTTGCAGTGGGCCAGCATCAAGCCTATGCATTCTAAAAATGCCATGTATAACGAACTTTGAAAAGACAGAGGGTAACTTCATTTTGCTTAATACCTTACAGCTGTGTTCTTTTTAGTAACATAAAATCATCCCTGAAGTAAAGCTGGAGAAAGGAGACATTTCTTTTTAAAATGAGAATAATCCCTTCATCAACTTATTGCTACTATTGCACACATCATAACCTTATTTTTAAAAACAGGTGTTAAGTATCATTGATAATAACGATTTATCAAATGCATTGCTATCATCAGCATGGCTGAGACCAGAAGGAAACACAGAGGGCATCATAGCTGAATAGCTTCTGTTTTACAGCATGGCCCCTTGAAAATCCATCAGGCATTGTTCCTGGGGCTTCTACTGCAATATGAGCCTTTCTATGCCTTTTTGCTACGGGGCTGTCTTTCAACTCACAAAGTGAAATCCATCCCAGTGTACCACACCCTCACTAATGCTGGGGTATTAAAATTAATTCCCAATCTGTCCCCAGATACAAAGTCCCCGGAAGGCCGAAGGACAACAGCTATAGAAGAGGAGCTGCTCCCCTTTTAAAAGCTATTCTCTATGCCCTTCAAGGCCAAAACATTCTCTTGCAATGGATTCTCCTTTCCAAAGACCCCACCTTCATAAGTATATAGACGTGCTGTCTAACACTGGGGCCTCAAATGGTGACTCTTAATGGTAGTTCATCCCCAAGTACAAAGTTCTATTTTCTACAGCAAATGGGAATTTCTGTGGGGACTCCGCACAAGGGAAAAAGCTACGTACCTCAAATGAAGAGGCCAGGATATGCATAGTCTGTGAAGGGTCAACTCTTATTTATAGCTAAGCCACAATCAAAAGCTGGAGGCACTAACATTTTAAAAATAGCAATCCTCAGTTTCATTCTCACCCTGTAATAATGATTTCGGGATACGTCTGAGCTCCAAGGTTCCATGCTCCACCACTGATAGGCCACTCCTAAACAAACAACAAGAGTACAGAGATCACAACTAATTCTGATGAATCTTGCTTCGTTAATTTTTAAACTCAGGAGTAGACAACATCTTCCTCCAAAAAGCAATACAACTCATAAAAGGAATAAAAATGTGTAGCATTCAAGGCTTTTAAAGCTTATTAACATTTTTATATTATCAATTAAGGCTTTTGAAACTTAATAACCTTTTAATGTAACCAATTAAAGTTCTATATTTTGAAAATATTTCTGCACAGCTAACACTCAACAATCCAAAATGGGAACTAGAGGAAGGAGTAACAAACAGTTCTGCTACTCTTTTCAGATTGCTTGACTCCTGGAGTTTCTACAGGACACTGGATAGACTAAGAATCTATTTTGAGGATGAAGACTACCGAAGAAGCTGGCCCAGAAACAAATATCTGAGCATGATGCCACAAGATACGAGATAAGGGAATGCAGCTTTTACAGAACATATGGAATCATCTTTTTGCTGCCTTTTGTTTACTAGTGGAGAATACTTCTGTTAATATGAATAGAAAACTGATGATATCTGATTTGTTCACCCAATATTTTTTCTAATTTATTATGTTGAATTAGTTCTAGTCAAAACATAAACCAGATTAATGCTTGAAATTTATAAAATAATTGCATTTTCTCTTTTTATTCCTGCAGCTTGTCCTATTTCTAAAAGCGTTATGTTAAGACTTTGGTAGCTCAGCAAAACATTTATTAATATCCCTATTTAATAAAAATCTCACAGACATGCCATCAACCCTCAACTTTCACTGAAGCTCTTCTGCTAACTTCTTTCAGTTATAACGTTTACACTTTTTTCTTTGATAGAGATAACTTATCCATACAAATTTGGATTGTACACTGACGGCTTTCCTTTAACTCAGTCTGATCCGGCATAACTCCAGCAGCCTAATGATTAAGTCCCATATACTGGTTATTAATGGTTGTGCTTAAGTGATGGTGTTTCTGAGGGACAAATACCAGGCCATAAGCTTGCTGCTAAGCTGCTGGTTGAACAAACTTGGAAGTGATTATTAAAGAAGTAAAAGGAAAATAATTTGGTAAGATGTTACGAAAACATACATTGTACATCTGCTTCCTTTTTTAAAAAAGGATATTGGTTTTGTTTACCTTATTGCTGTATCCTTGTTTTTTATGTTTTGCTCCTACAGAATAGAGTACAGGAATCAAATCTGGAGGACAGTCCGCAAAATATTCTGTGCAGGTAACAGGTGACTCATGAATGTCAATAGGATATGGATTTTCAAAGATTGGAAAACTAGTCAAGGAAGACAATTTATTAGAAGCACTGTGACACACTGAGCCATAGAAGAAGACATATTCTTATATTAAAGCGTATAACGGAATCTAAGTAAAAATCATTACTAATAAAGTACATCTCCCCTTATTTATTCAAACATATGTATTGTTTTGAATGTCAACAATAATGTGTAGTTACTCAAATAAAGATATAAAAAATTCCACTGGTGTGACAAGAATCCTCTTGTAACATAAATACCCATTCATGTGAATAGTTCCTAAGGCTAATAGGACTGCTTGTGTGAATGAGGATTAGGAACTAATTTTTCCCAACATCTCAAAATCTTATTTATACATAAGTGACACATTTTCTAAAAGCTTCAGGTTCATGGATATGATATATCCTATGATCTAAGAACTACTTATGCAACTGTGGATTTTATACTGAGCAGCTTGGCTTATTGGGTTGGTAGACTACTGATCCCACAATGAACAATTGCAATAACAGATGGAAGTAGACGTCAGTTTATTTCTCACTTGCATCAGTTTGGACGGTCTGATAAGAAGGAAGGCCTCATTTCTGGCATATTACATAATGTTATTCACAATTCAAAAATGTAGGAAATTTGGTTCTGATTTTAGTTACATCCATTTTATATTGCTGAGATGATTTGAATTATTCTTGAAAGTAAGTGAGATCAGAATATGATTCACTTAAAATGTTTCAAGACATTAAGGGCAAAACCTGATCCTAGTTATACCAGTGTGAATGTGCATGTACATTACTGGTAGTGTTGGAGGCAGAACAAAATAAATAAGAATTGGATTCTGCATTAAATGATGTATAGTTCCTTTTTGATATGAGCATTGATTCTGATGTGAAAGAACTATTTGTCATTTAAACCAGCAACTGGATCATGAAATAATCCTGTAGATCCACTATAAATCAATGCCATTATTTATTAAGATACTTAAATAAATACTGAAGCGGTAGTCCCTGTGGTGTCTAGTGAAGTTAGGCATCCATATAAGTAGTAGTTGAATCTGGTTTCCAAAACACAGGTTCAGGTCATAATTCAGCATGTGACCAAGTATTACTTAAGTTTGATGTTAAGTGAGTGTTTGAGGGCTATGCTCAAGGGACCGCAGATTTAGGTTCATTCCCAAACTTAAGAACAAATATTATCATAAGTTCCTGTTGATTAGCTGATCTTAGCTCTTAAGGTCAAGGTAAACATATAGAGTGAATTATTACCACAAGTGAATGATTTTGCATAGTAAAATGACATTGCATGATAACATTTGGATTTTTTCATCATATGCTGGACAGTTAAGATATACAAATAACTTCATATAAGACTTCATACTTACTTGCTTTGTGTCAGGTCAACAACAATGAGATCTTTTTCCAAAAGCACAACTACAGCATAGGGTTCTTGAAATTCTGTAAGCGAGGAATCAAGTATGAAAGACATGGAGTTCTCCTATTAGTCGTTTTAAACAAGCAAGTCATATTTATGTTCTCTAAACATTCACAGTATATTAAACAAAAGTTTTGAGGTACAAATCCTAGACATATCCACAAACTAGACATATCTGCAAACCAGGGCCAGACAGGAACTGAGAAATTACTTGTGGGCACTATTGCTGATCAACATACATAGCAGAAGTAGAATTGGTGTATTATAGTATGCCAGTATGATGGTATATTGAAAGTAAAGAAATAAAATATGAATAAGTTGTGTGTATCATTGCATTGCTGAATCCAATTATTATACAGAAAATGTATTTTTGTTGTCCAGTAGTAATATTCTACTGTGTACAACTGTTCTTCATAAACAGATTGTGAACAGCTGGTCCAGTCCACTTGATGATAAACAATGCCCTCATTTCCAAAGCAATTCCAAAGGAATATTCCAAAGGAATCCTGTAAGTCTACCGTGTTCAATTCAGATACTGACATGCTCCTTCCTCCCGTACACTCTTTAGGAGATTATATTGTTTGGTTTTTTATTTAATGCTTTTTTCATTTATCAAAAATAAACAATTAAAATTACAAATAAATGCTTCCCTTGATGCATAGGGTGCATTAGTTTACAGAAGATAAAAGTTATTTTAAAAAATATAAATGTGAAATAATGACTCTCTTTTAAACAGCAGCAAACCACTCCAGCATGTGCAAGCTCAGAGTACACTCTTCATATGGCTGATGCCAAAAGGCTGAGTAAATTGACAGCAACTGATTTACCTTCTTTTCAGGCCAGCTACGAATGCACGTTATTTGTGGCCTGTTTTTATACAAGGCTATAAATAACACAGGTTAAACCAAAATTTTTAAATATTAGTGTATGCGCAGGGGAAGGGGCTACAAAATCTTACTGCTGGGAAGCGTCACTGTATTTGACACAGTTAAATGAAGGCCCAAACTAACTTTGATTACTGAAAATTTAATTTTTGCATGACATTGAAACAAATATACACTTTATCTTTCCTAAGCATTTTTAATATGTATTTGCTTTATCTACGTATATAAGATTTATTGTACTTTTCTGCTTGAAGGCTTGAAATGCTAAACTTTCCTTTTGACTTATAGCTTTTGTTAATTTACTTTTTGGAGATTTCTGTGAATGTACTTCAGAATACGGCAGCCCCACAATAGGTAGCAAAACACTTTTAACAGTTCAATTCAAGCTGAAGTGTAAGAACTCTTTTGCAGATAAGTGATGGTTTAATCTTCAATAATTTAGCAACCTGTAGATTTTCAGCCTCATGAAAAAGTCAGAAAATATAAGCACATATGTTTGATTAACAGCAATATTTCCTCACACTAGCCCATGTGTTTCAAGCTTATATCTGGAGATTTGTGCATGCTTTATTGTCCACTCATTACTTGCTTCCTATACTGAGACTGCAAACAAGTTCCAGTTACTTTCAGTGATGCGGTTTTCTTGAGATGGGGACAACTGTGAGAATGGAAGTCCCTGGAATGGAATTAAGGTATGAGAGAAGATCACTTAATTTATATTTTCCATAACTGTGTTTTGCTTAATAAACTCACCATTTGGATATGGGGTTTCACAAAGAGTTAAAAAATCAACTATAGGGTGATCCATTTCAAGAACTGTAATTGCTTTCCCATGCATGATTGTTAAACTTGGTCTTCGGCAAGCCTTATCATATGACAATCCACCAGAAAATATCACAAATGGTTCACTGTATTAAAAGACCCAACATAGTAATTATAAGTTTACATAGTATATACAAGTTTACATTATACGTTTAGTACCTTTAAATAATAATAAATGGCTTTGCAAAAAGAAAGAGGGAAAGATTCTAAAAGGATTTTAACTCAAGAATATAACATTGAGTTAATTACAGAATTAAAAACATACCTGTTTTTACAGGTCTTGTACTCTACTTTAAGAATTGGTTTACAAGATTCAGGTTTTTTTCCATCTCTCTGAATTTTTCCTAAGGAAAGAAGATGAAGACTCTATTAAAACATCATATAAAACATACACATTGAAGCAACTGTATAAGCAGTAACACAATGGAACTTTAAAGCTACAGGAGATGATGAGTATTAGCTCCTATTTCCATAAAATTTGCAATTGTCTAATTTAATTACATTTATTATGGCTTTATGTTTTTACTGCCACATACATCTAAAGGACCATAGACCACACTTCAAAGACATCTAAAATCCATGCAGATTACTGAGAAGGATGACACTGAACTAACAATTAATGAATTTGACCAAACGTACACCTTTTTTCTGAACACATTATGACCATAAACAGCTTAATTTTTTCCTAAGTCATTCTTAGATTGACTCAGATCCTTTTGTCAACAAAATGTTACATGCTCTGGAGGGCAACTAGCTGACTGATAAAATTAAATGAAGCATACAAATGAAATTCATGGGTTCTTGGTTAATTATGCCTCAGTACTTTTTTCCAGTCAGAGAAAAGTCACTTGTAAACCAAAAAAAATAACAGTCTTGGTTTTGTTACTTTGGAAAGCCTATGCTTGCTTTTGACAACAAAAGTAGTCAAAAGTGTAGATGGAGTCAGACTGTTCTCAGAGGGGCACGGTGATGTGACGGGAGGCAAAGGACTCAAGCTGTGACATGGGAAATTCTGGTTAGATAGTAGCAAAAAAATTTGTACCATGAGGGACATTAAATACCATAAGATGTTGCTCAGAGAGGTTGTGCAATTTGTCATTGGAAGCGTTCAAGTGTCCAGCGTCAACTGGACACTGCCCTGAGCTAACTGATCTAATCAGGCATGTTTTGAGCTGGGGGTTAGACTAGATGACCTCTGAGAGGTCCCTTCTGACAAAAAGTACAATTTATGACTAAAAAGGATAAAATGAAAGGAATTAGGAAATTTAAGAAAATGCTAAAACTTTTCTGGGCTACATAGATCTTGCCTTCCCGTTCTTTCTCCCTCTCCACCCAGTCAGGCTTCTTGGTAATGTATTGATTTGCAATAGATTTAATACCTTTTAACCTCTTTTGTAGGAAGCAATGGCATATAAAGTCCCAGCCATAAAAGATACAGCCATTTCTTAATATGGCTCCTTTGAATTCTTCATTGCAGTGACTTGGGAAGCCTTGTACCATCTCTATAACAAGGAATTATGCCTCATAAAAATGTATTACTTCTTGTGAAAATTGCACATACAAGCACATAAGTACAAAATATAAAAGAAAGAAGTGTGAGGGTACCATACATACATACTATGGTACACCATAGCCTGAGGGTGTCAAAGACTAGCAGTAGACTATTAGAGATGAATTGGATAAAAGACGTCTTTAGAGCAATATTACCCAGTAAGAGGTATTTATGACTCCAATTAAAAAAAAAGTTTGATCAAAATTGCTCTCTGATTTTTGTAATATTTTGCAGCTACTTTGCAGATTAAAATATTTATGCAAGAAGTAACTCTGGATCTGGGCTACAATAAAAAATGGAATTAACACAGATATTAGCAAACAGCATGGCAAATATTGTATTGCTTCTTAGTTATATATTTTAACTATCAAAATTACCATGTGGAATTGTGGTCTGGAATGGTCTGTTAGGACTTTTCAGATTCCAAAGGGTCAAGCTGCCATCAGAGTGACTGCACATGAACTGTTTCCCTTCATGATGCCAAGCAACAGAATGAATAGCCTACAGAAATGAAAGAAGAACTTGAGACTGAAATGGAATACAGTGTTTACACTAATGATATTTTAATGTATGACTTTGGATTATATTAATCTAATGGTATATCAACAGCTGGATGGTTCCTCTTTGTCTAAAGCCCATTACCAGCACTTTTCAGTAACCAATGGCTGTAATCTACTGCTAGTCAAGCAAAAGAATTAATTATAAATGCTAACATAACACAAGAATGTAAGAAAGCCTGTATTGAATCTGGTCAAAATCAAAGGAACAAGGTATTAAGGTAGAATTACAAGAACAAGGGACAAATAGTGCAATTGTAATATGTCTGATAGCTCTCCTTAGAAGTTTTTCATCTGTTTTTCATCTGTCAAACATACAGGAAATTCTGCGTGACAAGTTTTACAGGTAACATACAACACATGCAGTCTCCCCCAGAAGACTATTTAGGAAAAGCAGAAATAGTATTCTGTTCTTGAAAAATTTTTCCCCTGCATACTTAAGTTTCAGAGCAAGTACACAAAAATCTGGGACGTTTAATATAAAAAAAAAAACCACTGAAGAGACCAGGGTTGTTTCACTGATATAGAAAATAAACAAAACAACGATGTAATATAATACTTCTGGAACAGATAGTGCTTCAGAGAAGAGGGATATCATACTCCTATGTACACAATGCAAGTCCCACATGATGAATATTATGTATGCCAAAAAGCCACACTTCAAAAATTAGTAAACCATTCTTAGTATTTCATGTATAATTAGTGGAACTGACTGAAAATATCCGTAATTACATCAAACTAGCTGAAAGGACAATGGTGTTAGTCCTCCATTTTCACTGGTATGTGCTGTAAACTAACAAAAGCCATTTTCTGGCAAAAAAAAGTATTGCTTCATTGTATACCACGGTTTCTCACATGCTCCTCTCAGAATTACAAACTCACAGAGTTTTCCCTTGAATCCATTTCCCTTCCAGACCTATCAGCTGCCAAACAGCAAAAAACTTAATATGCTTTTATGTAGATTTAAACAAACGAGACCTATTTTTGAACACAGTTTAATAAATTTCCATTTTTGCAACCCAGGAAATGCTAAAGCCTTGCATGCGCTTACAACTGAATATGGCCATTTATCTGATCTATTCAAATCACTTTAAAATCATGCTGGGTATTCCTAAGTCAGCAGTGGAGTTGTTCATATCGATTTTGCTTAAGCTGTCAAGAAATAAACCTATTTCACTATTCAAAAATCCCTCTCGGTCTTCCTCTTTTAATAAGTATATTGATTGTTGTGGTTGGGAACAGCTCACGGTCTGGAGGGAATATCAGAAAAAAGAAAACAACGAAAAAGCTGTGTCTCTTTCCCAAAACTTTACTCAGCTCCTGAGGCTGGACAGCATAGCCACAAAGGAGCCTTTGCATTAAGATGACCCAGATGTTTTAGAAGAAATCTGACACGCCTTGTGTATGAATGGTTTGCTAACACACTAGTCAGCTGGTCATGCCAATAAAGACTCAACAAACGGAGCTGAACAAAGTGAGCTCTAGATGTTTATCTCTGAGTGACATAATGGGTGTCACTCAAACTTCTACCTACCAGAGTAGGGTTGGCACATAATTCCTCTTAAAGACCCAGAAGATACCAAACTATAACTGAAGCAATAAAAGACAACACAGAAAGATGGTTCATACAGAGTCCAATGCCATTGCCCTCAGGTAGTAAGAACCTTAGATCTGTGGGGAGCGCTGCTTCACTCACACTGAAGGCATGTCTATCCTTGTGCAAATCAATTCTGACATGAGCTCATTCATACTTGCTATCATGCCAAATCTGTATCTGCTTATCACACATAGAAACATTTCACATGGTTACAGTCGCTATCTGTGTCTGAGCAGGAGCTAGTAACTAGTGGCTGAATATTGTACCAAGCTGCTTGTTGAACTGCCTCTCAGCTGCTAGGTGCCACCTGCCAGCATAAACCTCCAGCTGAGTGAAGCTGAGGTGGAATGCTCCTGTCACAGACAGTTGGCATAACAGCAACTCAAACTCACCTATTAGACTTTGCCCCGAAGGCCAGAAATACTTAGAATTGCTTTTGGAGGTCTCAGCAGGGAGTCACAACTAATACTGAGAGGTGGTACTGAATAAGTCCCTAATTTTCTCTCTGCTAGCATATGTCTAGCATTCTGATCCACTTCGTTAGCATCCACACAAAAAAGGAGCAGTTATTTGCGGAGAACAGGAGTTCATCACAGTGGATGACTCATGTGAATGTTCACACAGTGTATGCACATAAAGCATATCACTCCAGATTGGGTATGTTTCTCCTTCTGCAATACCCAGAGCAGTTGCTTACTTATTCCATCTTCTCTCATACTCAGCACGTACTAAAATTAAGCATGCCCAATACCATTTCAGTTCCTTCCCAAACACAAACCTCCTTCACTGAGAAGAACTCATGGGGACTCTAGGACCATTTAACCATATTTTGAACAAGCATGATACTCATTTCATCCTATTGCTTGAATCTTAAGAATCCATTGTGTTAGTAGCACTGCAGGACCATTACAGCAAGGGCCACATCTGATTTGATACTTCCATAATGGCATAGTGCTTCATAAAGGTAGGTAGATGTCATTTGGCAAATGTCTCTGTGAACTCTGCAACTTCATTTGGGAGATGTGTTCTAATGAAAGATGATGACTATGCTTCAGAAAGCTCTGAATGTGCATTGACACAACCTGTCAAACTTTTAAACAGTCTGTGTATGAAGACAGCTTTTTTTTGGGTCTGCCAACTATCAATAATAACTTGAGATTCCTTTGAAGGATCTGTCTTGTTTATGTGCTCTCTTTTTATACCAATCAATGGAAATAACCTTTTGAAGGAATTTATAAAAGGGCTTGCAAGGAAAGCCTTTTATAGAGGGCATCATATAGGAGCACTGATTGAAAGGGCCTGAATATCTCATACATATCACCACTGAGAAGATGACAACCATCACACAAAGAAACAAATTTGCAGCTGATGTCTTGAAGAGCAGACACAAGATTCTTTAGCAGCAGGTTCAAGCTCCACTCTGAGGCCAGGTTTTTCACAAGTGAGAACATTTTAGTCTCTTGAGAAGCTTTGACACAGTAGAGAAGAAAACATACAAACTCCTTGTATCAGGAGTTGATGAACTGAGACAGCCTCTAACTGGTCATCAGTGGGGCTATAAGAGAGACAGGACTACTTTTAGCTCCAGTAAGTAAATCATAAGTATCAGGAAGAAGCTTTAAAGGGAAAATACAGGCTTACAAGAACACCAAGCAGAGAAGTTCCAGATAATGCAACTTGTACAGCCTTTTCTATCCTTGGTGAGAAGCTCTCTCATTTGAAATGAGCAGACATGTTTTATTTATGAAAGGTTCCCAGCCTTCAAGACATGAAGTACAGCATGACAAAGATGGAGTAAGGAATGCAACTGTAAATGCTGCAATTGCAGGTCTGTGAACAGGGGGCAGAGTCTTCAGCTCCAGCACTTACAAGTTATTGGGTTGTCTCAGTGAGCTGTTTATTCTAGGAGCAATGTGTCCATGACATTGATCTGGATGGCAAGGAAAATGAAAGGGCATACTTCTGCAAGTATTGGACAGATTGTGCTAATATTGTAAGAAACAACTCACCTCCCTGTCATAAGGTTACCCATACTCTGAGATGTCTGCAACATATGTCTTGTGTCCACGTCTGCAAGTCTCATGTGATGTGAAGCATCACACTGGTATGACAATGCCACGCAGCCTAGAAACGATAGGCAAGATTTCACGGTGATGTCTGAGTGGACTGAGAACTGTTATCTCTTGATGATCCTTTTCTTACCAACTGTTCAAGTGTGCAAATAAAGAGGACCTATTCCATCTGAGCTGAGTGTCCACCACTTCTAAGATCTCAATTAAAAAACTAGCACTTAACATAGCGAAAAAATTGAATGGAAGAGACCCTTTAATAATGGTTCTCACTGACAATGAAATGAAAGCATTTCTTGTGGCTGTATGAAAAGAAATATCTTTAAATTAATGAGATATGAAACTATTCCTCTCTATAAAATTGAATGTCAGCAGACACAGTCCCCATCTTGAACTTAAAAAGGAAGAATATTTAGATCTGTAGAGAGACAATCAGTTACCAGCCTCCTTTCCTCTTCTGTATCAAAAAATATCTGCTGTTAACTTCTCGCTCCTGTGCTGCACAGTGACATGTTCTACAGATCTGAATACCAACAGAAAGCCTCCTTCTCAACAGCCAGTCCGGGGAGACTGAAATCCAATGCTGTCAAGGGTAACACAGGAGAAATCCAGATGAGGCTTGATCCTGTGAAAGGATGTGTATTCAGATGGAGTCTTGAGGGTGCTGACATTTATTTTGAGTGACATTACCAAGGTGGACAGCTATATGAAGAAGATTACAGAGAAAAAAGAGCCTGCCTCGGTAATGAACACTCACAGTCCATCAAAGACAAGAAAATAAGCTGTTCCTCACAGTAAACACCAAGTGCTAATGGAGAAGCCTGGTGCCAGGGGAATTTTTGATACTAAACAGAAGTACCTGCACCACTGATAAGGCAGAAAAGATTGTGCCATCCAACGATCCTTAAAGACGCCAGAAGAGGAAGTGGTGAGTTAGATGAGGTTTCCAGTTCTTTCACCATCAAATAGAGTGACTACATTAGTTTCAAAACTGGTGCTAAAGACGGCATAATGATAGTAAGAAAAATGAGGCTGGATTAATCTCATTCAGACCCCATTCAAAGAGGCACTTCAGTATTCAATGAATAGACAGAACATTTACAGTAATTTATCTGAGACCTCCCAGATACCCTGCAATTGCAACAGCTGTCTCAGTGCCAGAACAATACTGAAAGATTGGTCAGACGTCATGGGGCACAGAGGCATTGCATCAGTCTAGACAGAATGGTGAAGGGGAGCAGGAACAATGTTTTCTGGACTGTGATCTTAGGTGACCAATCTGTAAGAAGAGGTTTTAGGTTTGAAAATTTGGGTTCATGCTAAATACCAAGTGGCACATGCTGAACTAACCGTTTGTGACTCACAAAAGCTGTATAACCCAGGATTTAAAAAGGAACCCTTTTTAGGGGCTCCCTAGGGGAATCCTAGGAGATCTGGAACATTGTCAATCTGGAGCCTGAAAGTCTGGAATAAAGTACAATGGCTAGTCACACAACCCTTTTAAAGACAAAAATGAGAATCTTGCAACTATTTCAGTAGACAATAGCAAGCCATCACAAGTTGCACAAAGTGGAGTAATGACACAGCAAGCAACCACTGAGGAAGAAAGCACATGACTGATAAAAAGCCCAGAAAAAGTTCCTGAGGACAGTACTGAAAAATGCAGAACAACTAAATTGTATGAGAAATTTAACACCCAACCACTCTGTCTCATCAAGCAAAAAAAAAAAAAAAAAAAAAAAATAAGGCAAACAGTATTATGAAGATCCTGGTTTATGTTGTCTCATTCTGAGCACAAGAGAGGACAGTGAGTGAACAGACTCCCCCCAGGAGACCTGTAAAAGGAAAAAGTTGTCCAGCCTTAAGTAATAGAACAGGTGCAATTTCACAAGTGTGGGCACAGGCAGACGGTCACTTAGAGGCAATTTAGTGGGCATGTCTTGAGGTTTAAGTGCCTGGCCTGTTTAAACTCTGAATTACCCTGTCCTTTAGAACATTTTCTATGTGGATGCTCAGAATCTTAACCTTGAAGCTCAGTGTAGTGTTAATATGTCTGTGAAAACACGCCTGAAAGATTCAGGTATATTCAGATTATTTTTCAGAGTGAAAATAAATGTGTGTACTTCTTACATGTAATAAGGTGGCAAGACAAAGAAGGAAAGAGAACTACAAGTAACTAGTTACTGCCTGGATCACTTTAAAGGAAATGTCCTTTTCTACTTTCAGTTGTAGTTGCATTGACATTTATCCATGGAGAGCTTTACAGAATGGCTGGCAGAACAAGGCACGTTTTTTCCTAGGGCTAGTACTAAAATCATAATAACTAGGAATCTATCTATTTTTGAAACAGCCTGTTTATTGATACAAGAACTGCATCTGTGGTTGATACAATCTGCTTACAAATGGCAAGAGACAATTGTCTGATAAAACTGTGAGAGTACAATTTTGAAAACCTTTTAATCAGATCTTGAGTACTAGGTAATACCAATAGCCCTACAAAGTAATTTGTCTTTCATTCCAATTAATGTTCTAGTAATACACAGTGAAGATAATGATATCATTCCCAGTGTAGCTGTATGTCAGGTCAGCTCATTGCTATGCTCTGTTCAACTGAGGATCCTCACACAGAAGCTGATGAACTTGTCAGAACCAAAGGGAAGGGACTCTGTGTCATAGTACGCTCAGAAGAGCCTAATGCATTAGAACTAGAGATTCCAGGTTTTGATTTCTATTGTCAATAACTTGTTCAAAAGCATAGCACAAACAGTATTTCCAGAATAAGCAATGCCTTAAGATAAATCTTATCTGCTTGATAAGACATACGATAAACTACTGAATAACAGTTTTTCTGAATTAATGGAAATTGCTTACCTCATCATAATAAGCTCTCAGATCAGCTCTTTTAGATCGTAAGTCCCAGAGTACAACAGTCCCATTTTCATAGCCTATCAATAGCTGGAGGAGGGAAACAAACACAATTATAGTTTCAGATTCAAAAAGTATATACAAATATTGAAGAACATCATGGTTTTAAGAGATTTTTAAAAAACAAATAAGCACTATAAAAAGAAATGCCAAACTGATGTTCAAGATTGTAGTTTGCACTACACATAATACTCTGCTTTCAAACTATCTATCAGAATAAATTACTTCTCATTACTGACAATTTAAGAACTGATATGGAAGAAAAAAATGTACTTTATACACCTTTTTTTCTTTTTTTTCTTTTTTTTTTTTTTCCTGCAAGATTACGTGCCTGGTCAGTCTCCAAAGTTGTATATCTGCTTAGAAAATAAGACCGTAGCATGTTCCTGTCAGCTCTGACCTTCCTTGCCCCTGGTTGGAGGGAAAACTGTTTGACACCTAAGACATCACTTAACTTCAAACCAAAGAGTCACCAGATTAAACTCATTCAGCTACTTATATTCCTTTAATTTCTGCTTTCTATTGCTTTAGAACATTTTGAAGAACTCCCCCTGCAGAGAATAAATTGGTGGCTTTCCTAGAAATTGAAAATAAATTAACT
This sequence comes from Morus bassanus, assembly GCA_031468815.1. Classification (NCBI taxonomy): domain Eukaryota; kingdom Metazoa; phylum Chordata; class Aves; order Suliformes; family Sulidae; genus Morus; species Morus bassanus. Next base: position 132,223,716 of record CM062568.1, on the reverse strand, counting down.
GGTATGCCTATTTTTACTTCTTCTTCTAGAAGTGTCATCATCATGCACACCTGAGAAATACCAGCAAAGAAAAGTTTTCAAAAGATGAAAGAGAAGAAAAACAATGCCTAGGCGAAAACCAAGAATGAACACAATCCTTTCTCCTTGTCTCTATTGAAAAGAACTGAATTATTGATCTGGCACTGTATTGAGTACTCTTCATCTGGACACAATTAATTTCAGGTATTATGGAAGATGTGAAGTCTAGCCTACTTAGGTGTCCTGGAAATTGCTTCCCATAGAGCCTGTCTTCCTAAGAATCTATCCTGGACATGAAGACTGGGAATGACCAAACTGGCAGACTCACACATTTCTGCTATAGAATATTTTATACAACTGGCAGTGATAAGTGCAGTTGTTCTTTGTCCATAAACACATGGGTCACAGAATGCAGGCAAGAATTTACAGTTTCTATATTATGAATTTAAGCAGAAGAATGACAAGACTATCTCTTAGTCTGTGAAACTTTACCAGCTTCTTTGCTATCACTCACTTTAGCTTGCACAAGTCATAAAAATGAAACTTGGCTGGATTGCTAAACAAAGCATCACTTTGTTTCCAAGTTTAATATAATTGATACATCAATACTGCTATAAAAGAGTCTGGGAATACTGTCAGTTCTACTAGATATGGGTCTTTATATTTTCAAGAGAATATTCATTATGTGGAGATGAATTACCTAATCTGGGAATGATTTACAGTTAATACATTTAATACCTGAATATGAACAATACCTGATTATTTAAGAATTCTGCTCCTGAAAAAAAATTCAAACTGTCTTGGAGAAATTCCAGAATATTTATCATTTTTGCTCTGGACGGGTCCATATGGGATTCCGTGGCAGAGTAAATGTGAAAAGACATCCTGTTCAGAAAGCATGCAGCTAACTGGAGAGCACTTGTGGCAGGATGCCATATGGTATTCTGGGATAATAGATTGCCATTGAGAGAGTGAACAAAGTGTCTTACTGCAACTGCTTTCAATGTTAGAGTAGTGATCCTAATTGGAAGACAATTGTATATCCAGGAGTTAGTGATCCACATAGCAGTCAACCGGAGTAGGCGCAGGCCTGTGCTGTGCTATGTTGTGCTGCACATAGCACTTGGCTTTCAGGCCTGTGCTGTGCTGCACATATTCCATGGCCACAAGGTAAACTTAGCTGGCTAATTGTAAAGAAGCCTGTAGGCAGCTCCCACTTGGTAAGGGCAATTACAGCACCTTTGCGTCCTTGTCTTTACCTTAAGGCAGTATGTTCTCACATGAATATCCTTTTGCTTGACAGTAGAAAAGAATAGATTAAAAAAAAAAAAAAAGAAATCTTTTGAGATCTCTAATGACCAAAATGCTGGCAAACCTCTTCACAGAGGGGACCAGCACAGTGTGCTGTGCCTTTATTGGAGGTCCACCCAATGCTGCACAACTTGGGGTTCCCACCATCTGAAGGCATGTAAGATTATCTTCTTTTTCGTTTTCATATTAACTCCAATAAATGGTATTTTAATCATTACATTATGGAGTCTGAGTGCCTTTCTTACTGTCATCATAACAACCATTTGCACCTGTGCATTACAGCTGGGTACCAAACCAGCTGAGTTCAGTTCATATCTACCTGTATTCTTTTCACCTCACCTTTTGTACAAATATATTAAGGAAACTGAAGGAATAGAAAAGCATTAGTATGTGACCCTGTTTCATAATAAGCCCTTCTCCCTGGTGAAGGAAGTTTGTCTTTTGATTTTTATCACTCTCTTTTGCAAAGATATCACTCTTCAAGTAATTACTAAAAGGTTAAATACCTCCTATCAGAGACAGCATTTCACCTGATCTATTGCTGAAATGCTTAATGCACAACAGCACTACAGAATTGCAAGATAGAAAGTGCTGTGATTTCAGGGAAGAAGTTGAAAGAAAAACAGATTTGCTGCATAGCTGGGAATCTCTCTCTCTTTGCTCAGATGGTAGCCATGCTGCTAAACTCCTAGTACTGTGGTATGACACTAACGTTGGAATTCCAACTGGATGAACATAATTAGTCTCATTGCCAGTGTATTTATGATGCTCTGAACTCTGACCTGCCTGAAAAGGTTCACGCTCCTCTTGGCCATGGTAAGCACTTGAGAGATCTGTAGGACAAGCTCTATGTCTTGAATATTCAGTGATTTAAAAAACAGAATATCCATAAATGCAGTTGAAGGAGAAAACATAGACAAGGAAGAAAAATATGTGTAAAAAGAGTCAAGGAAGTAAAACCCCAAAGATTTCTCTTCAACTTGTGTTTCCTGGCAGCTTGTTTAATTACTTATGCTCAATTAGGTTAAGAATCATGCAGAAGGCTGAGCAGAATGTGAAGGAAGAAGGAGTCCTGGCAAGATCTTCCTTGTCTAGTGGAGTTGCTCCACGTTTTGACATAACAAATTTGTCTTCATGAAACGCTTCTGATGATGGTGTTTTAGGGAGATTTCTCCTTTACGATCAACTAATTGCATCCTGGTACATGCCAGCCAGTCCCTTACTTGTCCTGGTAGCACAAAACAGCTGCGAGAGAATAAACAAGCCTGCCAAATGCACACTGTATTTAGGTGTTATTAGAAGATCTCAGAACACAGACTAAGAGGTAGGAAATTTAGTCCACGAGCTAATAGTTAATAACATTAAACCTTTTCCTATTAAGCTTTCTCCAGTTGCTGGGAAACTGCAGATCATTGCAGTTAATGTCTTCTCCTGTGTCAGCAAGAAAAATCATGTTTGCTACAGATCTGCCACTTACAAATGTCTGTGCTCTTCAGTCTGTTCCTAATGTACACTTATTCATGGATTTGGCAGACAGAGTTATATTTCATGGACTTAATCACTAGGTCCCCAAATTGTTCTTAAGTGACACATTAAATGCCCAAATTCTCTTTGTCATCTGTCTTCCAGCCACAGCTTGCTAAGTTCATAAAAGAGACTGTCTCCAAAGTCTGCCTTGATGGCTGGCCTAGAGGGCAGTCTGGAAAAATTTTGAATGGCAGAAGCATTACATTTGAATTACATTTGCTCTTTTGGCACATGAACGCTGGTCATCAGTCACTGATATGTACTGGAACTTTTAGGAATTTAAAGAATTTTTAAAAGATTAATATACAGTCAGCACACAAATTTCCCTGGCTTTCAAAAAAGAGATCTTATGATTGTCCTATATTTGGAAATTTTATCTGTGTTTTAGGACCCTCAACCACTCAGTGCCCATAGGAGAACGCTACTTACTTCAGCAAAACATGCCCAGATCTGTAAACAACTTTGTGATATCCCAGAGAAGGATATACCACTGGAGAGTACAATACCCTTGTACTTGTAGAGTACAAGAATATCTGTATTTTGAGCAATGGTTGTGACTGATTTGTACCCACTACTTAATTCCTGAAGCATAGGTAAAGAACACTTTCATCTGCTGCCCCCCATGAAGTGATGTGAGGAGTCTGATTTCTCCCACTGGCACCTTTTGGTGGTCTTTGGTTAACTTGAAGTTGAGGAGCTAAGCAGAGTATGTAGAACTATCTTGAAACAGCCCTATAACCTAAGAACAGCTCTACTAAATTAAACAAAAGGTTGACCTATCACAGTATTTCATACTTAAATGGCCAAGAGCAAATACCAAAGAACAATACGTGAGGAGGGCAAGTACTTATCATACTCTCACATATTCTCTCAGCCTAAGTAATTTTCTCATTCAAAGATAGCCAACTTTTCAACTAGACATGACTCCGTTTAACCTCATCTTTAGTAACCTTTTAGGAAAATTCAGCAAACCTCTCCAGTAACCCTCAAATTGATTTATCTTGTGTTAACTTTTCTAGTCTCCCTTGTGACCGATATACATTTTCAGCACCCACAGCACCATTTGGAAAAAAATTTATAGCTTCTACACATTGCACATTTGAAGAAGTACTTAACTGGCTTATTTGGAATCTGACTTTTGTCAGCTTCATTTGATATCCTTTTAGTTTTTGTATTGAAAAAGACTATGAACTGTTTCTACCCTCTTCATAACAATTGGGATTTTCAAACTCGGAATCACAATCAGCTCTCTTCCATAATGAATTGTCCTGTCTGACTTAATTGTGTCTTATATAAAAAAACTTTCCCCTTCTCTGAATCTCTTTTAGTACAATTATGTTCTTTCTGAGATAGGACAAAAATTACACTCAGTATTCAGCAGGCAAGTCAACCATGCATTTATGCAATAGCCCTGTTTTGCTCTCAATTCTTCTTCAGATAACGCCTAATTTTGATTTTCTTTATTGGTCACTTTATTGTCAGCATTGAGCTGACATTTTCATTGAACTATCAATCATCACTTTAAGCTCTCGATACCAAACAGTAATGATCAGCTCAGACTCATTGTTTTATATGTAAAGTTAGAAATATTACCCCCCCATATCACTTTCCATCACTTACACTGAATAACTTAAAAAAGACAGTATTTAATCTGCCATTTTACTGATGAGTTTCTCAGTGTCGTAAAGTCCAGCAAACCTGATCACATCACTGCTTACTCTCTTTTTTAGGTTGTTTATGACTATGCCGAAGAGCAGAATCCCAGAAGTTTGGTTTGTTTTTTTTTTTTTTTTTCCATTTTTTCCCCATTCTGAAGACAGGTTGTTTTATCCTTCATTCTTTCAACCAAAGTTTAATGAGACTTAGTGGAAAAATTTAGGGTTTTTTTTGGTTGGTTGGTTGGTTGGGTTTTTTTGGTTGGTTTTTTTTTGGGGGGCGGGGGTTTGTCTACTCTTGGACTTTTTGCTCTGGAGCTAGGTCTTTTGATTTAGTGCTTGAATGTTCTCTTACATCTGTATGTACCTTTTACTGATACCTTCCTGTAAACATCAAACACTATCAATTCCACATTCTGCAAATCTGCAAGTATCTTTTTAGCACCGATTTGTTCTTTACACCACCCTCATTCTATCAACGATATAAACAACTGCACTAGGATGGTTTCAGTATGGCTTACATTTTATACTCTTTCTCCCCATAGATTTCCAATATTTGTTTTTCAGAGGGATCCATCTGATTTTGCTGTTGCTGTTGTTGTTAGTATGCTAGTACTTCATCGGTGCCCAGATGTCTCCAATGTGCCCTCTGAGCAACAAGCAATTATATTTCCAAGCAAGTTCTCCTCTAACTCCCTTTCCTGAGACCTTTTCATCTTCTCTCTTTCTGCTGAAGTAAAACTATTTTAGGTTTCTGTTTGGATAAGGTCCATGACATTCCTGTAAGAGATGTTCACTCACAAGACCATTTTTTCTTTTAGTATCATATCCTTTTTCCCTACACTGTGTGCTTTATGTAGGTCATGAATAGCTTCTGTTGTGGTCAGTGAACAAGAGTTATGCCTCATCAATGAACCTTTATTTTTATCAGGTATTTTGCCACAGGTAGTTAAACAGCATTTCTTAATGGCTTCTGGTTTGAGGCTAAAACACTATGCTTCACAGCATTTAATTACTTTATTTGCTGCATTCTGAATTGCTTGATCTATTGTGACTCTTCCAAAAAGGCTTAGAGATCCAATCTAACTTCTGGAAGGGCTAGCTGGCAAATGCATCATTTGCACGTAGTTCACCTCGCAATATGGATAAGTCCAAGGATGGATAATACAAATGAAATTCAGATGTAGTCATTAGTGTTTTTCTAGGTACCCATATTAATTTCAGCATAATACCCCCATATCAGTATCAGAAATTCAAACTGCTGCTAGTTTCCATCAGCTGTTACGTGAGGCACACTGTCAAATAGATAGACCATTTGTAAGATGCAGTCCTTTATAAATAAACACCGAAATATAATTGGCAAAAGTGATCAAAAATGATTAGATAGTTAAATGCCCCTTCCGTCCAGGCAAAATGCTCACAAATTCAGTAGCAACACAGAAATAAAAAAGCTCTAATAAAACTGGTATTCTGGTAACCAAAGTTCATTTTGGAAAAGCTACCATGCAAATAAAGCCAACTCAGATTTTGCCTCCTGATGTTACCAATCACAATCCTAATGCTCTGACTATATGTTTTGCTTCCACCTGTTGACAGCTCTTTGCTATTCTCACTCTGTTCACAAACAGCAGCCAGTTCCAAACGTGGGTTACTATCGTTATTATTCTTGTATAAGAAAAGACTATCTTATGAAAACTTACCATAATGCCTTCATAATAGCATGTTTATCCAAGTACTGAATTAATGATACAGTTTTTAGTCAATTCTTACTTAAGCAAAACTCAAGTTTATTTAATCAGGAACAATTTTGATTTGCTGTAGGTTTCAAAGTACAGTATGTTGTCTGTATCATAAATTTTTACTCATTAAAATTGCACAAAGAGAATTTTTTTCTTAAAAACTGTAAAATAGTAAAAGTGGCCTTGCAAATATATAAACAAAGCAGATTATAAAGTTAGTGAGTAAGCAAAAAGAAAGAGCTGTTAAGGCAAATAAAGGCTATGAAATGTTGCAATGTTTTATACCGTTAGCTGTACTCACTTTTCCCTCATCTCTTGGGCTGTCACTTAAATGTACAACTGGCCCAGGGTGAGTCTTTGTGGATCTGCAAGACAAAAATCAATTCAAATCTGTTAATTTTTTTTGTATGAAGAGCTAGATGCTTACCTTAATTTCTAGGTGTGTTAACATGTACCTCCATTGGTTTAAAAGTCATTCTAAAAAGCCCAACAGGGGAAGATAACTAGCTGAAAGTTATCCATATCTTTTCATGTTCTCCTCTATTTCCTTTTTGCTGTTATAGGCAAAGATTCTCCTTTGTTGATGAATCCTTTTTTCTTTTTTTTTAAAATCTCAGTATTCTTCCTGTTAAAGTTATTTTTATTCTTTCATTTCTAAGGCTTTTTTGCCTTTTCTGTTGTCAACTCCCTCTCTGCCCTCCCTTCTCACTTGCTAATGGTTAATCTGCCAAGGATTTGCAAAGTCTTCACTGGATTCATTCCAATTACTGGTAACAAGCCTCACCAAGTTCCCATCTCATTAATGCAGGGCTTCAGTAACCTCACCTACACTGCTCTATCAGGTAGCTTCTTACCATTACTGCGGTGGGGTTTCAGAAATGGAGCATCTTGCCTTTGTCTATTCTGTAAAGCCTTATGATATCTTCAGACCAACAAATACAGTTACACTCACAATGCATGTTCAGTCAGGTTCCCCAGCCATACAACTCATCCCATGAGTCTTCATGAGCCTCGATAAAGATTACTTACTGTTCTTGCTGTCCCCTCTCTTTTTGTAACGTGTACCAACAACGTAGTATGCAACTTAGTACAGGGACTGCTGTTTAAGTCACTGTTGTCCAGCACCTGACAGCAAATGCAGGGAACTGAATGGACAGATGAAGATTTTTCAGCTGTCATCTTTTCTGACCAGACCTTTAGGCCCTGGCAGTCATACAGAACAAGACGACAAGCACCAGTCCACAAAGCCATGAATGCCTGCACAGAACAGGACTTTCCTTCCATCTAGGTTCTGGGGTCACAGAATCACAGAATGGTAGGGGTTGGAAGGGACCTCTGGAGATCATCTCGTCCAACCCCCCTGCTTGAGCAGGTACACCCAGAGCAGGGGGCACAGGACCTGCATCCAGGTAGGTTTTGAATGTTCCCAGGGAAGGAGACTCCACAACCTCTCTGGGCAGCCTGTTCCACTGCTCTGTCACCCTCACAGTAAAGAAGTTTTTCCTCACATTCAGGTGGAACTTCCTGTGTTCCAACTTGTGCCCATTGCCCCTTTGACCTCTCGTTGGACACCACTGAAAAGAGTCCAGCCCCATCCTCTTGACACCCGCCCATCAGGTATTTATAAGCATTGATAAGATCCCCCTTCAGTCTTCTCTTCTCCAGGCTGAACAAACCCAGGTCTCTCAGCCTTTCCTCATAAGAGAGATGCTCCGGTCCCCTGATCATCTGGGTAGCTCTCCGCTGGACTCTCTCCAGCAGTTCCCTGTCTTTCTTGAACAGGGGAGCCCAGAACTGGACGCAGTACTCCAGATGTGGCCTCACTAGGGCAGAGTAGAGGGGGAGGATAACCTCCCTCGACCTGCTGGCCACACTCCTTTGGATGCACCCCAGGATACCGTTGGACTTCTTGGCCACAAGGGCACAGTGCTGGCTCATGGTCAACTTGCTGTCCACCAGCACTCCCAGGTCCTGCTCAGCAGAGCTGCTGTCCAGCAGGTCAGCCCCCAACCTGTACTGGTGCGGGGGGTTGTTCCTCCCCAGGTGCAGGACCTTACACTTGCTGTTGTTGAATTCCATGAGGTTCCCCTCGGCCCAGCTCTCCAGCCTGCCCAGGTCTCGCTGAATGGCAGCACAGCCTTCTGGGGTATCAGCCACTCCTCCCACTTTGGTATCATCAGCAAACTTGCTGAAGGTACTCTCTGTCCCTTCGTCCAGGTCATTGATGAATATGTAGAACAGGACTGGAGCCAGCACAGACCCCTGGGGAACACCGCTAGTTACAGGCCTCCAACCAGACTCTGCACTGTTGATCACAACCCTCTGAGCTCTGCCATTCAGCCAGTTCGCTATGCACCTCACTGACCACTCATCTAACCCACATTTCCTAGGCCAGTCCCTTTTTCCACATACTGTAAACCTCCTCCTTCCATTTGCGTTTTTCTAGAAGCTCTTTGTTCATCCATGCGGGTCTCCTGGCTCCTTTGCTTGACTTCTTCCTCACAGGGATCTTGAGCTTGGAGGAAGTGGTACTTGAATATTGACCAGCTCTCTTGGACACCCGCTACCTTCTAGAGCCGTAACCCATGGGATTCTTCCAAGCAGGTCTTTGAAGAGGCCAAAGTTGGCTCTCCTGAAGTCCAGGGCTGTAGTCCTACTTGTTGCCCTGCTTCTACCACGCAGGATCCTGAACTCCACATCTCATGGTCACTGCAGCCAAGGCTACCCCCAACCCTCACGTCCTCAACCAGACCTTCTTTGGTTGTTAGTATAAGGTCCAGCAGCACATCTTGCCTCACTGGCTACTTCACCACCTGTGTCAAACAGTTATCCTCAGTGCTCTGCAGGAACCTCCTGGACTGTGCACGCCTCGCCACGTTGCTTCTCCAGCATATATCAGGCTGGTTGAAGTCCCCCATGAGAACCAGGGCCTGCGATTGTGAGGCTACTTCCAGCTGTCTGTAGAAGGCCTCGTCCACTTCCTCTTCCTCATCAGGTGGCCTGTAGCAATCACCCACAACAGTGACACCCATATTTGCCTGCCCCTTCATTTTTACCCATAAGCTCTCGACTCATTCTTCCTCCACCCCTAGGCAGAGCTCAATATATTCCAGTTGCTCCCTCACATAAAGAGCAACTCCCCAGCCTTGCCTTGCTGGGCTGTCTTTCCTAAAAAGTACGTAGCCACCCGTGACAGCATTCCAGTCATGCGAGCTATCCCACCATGTCTCTGTAACTGCAATCAGATCGTGGCTCTGCAACCACACACAGATCTCTAGTTCCTCCTGTTTATTCCCCATGCTGCGTGTGTTGGTATACAGGCATTTCAGAGAGGTAACTGAGCACTCCAGTTTCCCTGGAGGGGTGCACGAGGACCCGCTAGAGCCATGCACACCCTTGAGGTGGCTGGTCTTCTGACTGCCGTCTTGTCAGACCACGTCCTTTGGAGTTCAGCTTAGGATCTGGACTTGCATGGCTGGTCTTGGTTCACCAAAAGTCACCAATAAAAGAAATATGGTAGAGATTGGCAGGGCCCATAAAACTAAGAATTTATCTGGAAGCCATACTTAAAAGTACCTACCTCCAAGGTGAAAAACAATCTGGAAGAGAATTAAAGAAACAAACCAGAACAAGGTTCTCCAGCCAAACTGCTCAAAGGATTTTCCTAAATTATCAGTGTTCCTCTTCCTTCAGCTCAAAGACTGTGCTATAGCAAAACTGGCCTCTGTGTTCTACCAGGTCAGACTCCAAATCAAGGTTGAGAGTGGTATGGAAAAATTTCCAGGCAACTCAAGTATTGTGAAGTAATCCATATCCTCACAGATGACTCCTTCCCAAAACAGTATGCTCCAACACTCTTGAAAGCATGCACACTTTCCTCTGGCCTCTATTTTTTGCCCATAGAATGTTTTAAATATTTCAGCTATTTGGTCATTCACCAAAGCTGAGCCAAAGCAGGGTGGCAAAGACCTTGTCTGATATTCACCTCTGAGCTAAAGACAATGAAAAATTACTCCAGACATCCTTAGACCTTCCAAACTAAGTTTATTCCAGGCCAAAGGGATAGAAAACTTCAAGTCACCTAAAGGCCAGACAGTCTTCCAAGACTATACCCCACTCCTTCACACATATATTAACATCACTGCTAGCTGCATACACAAAGCTAGTGGCAATGTGTCAAGCCCCTTTCTTGGTGAACCTTGTCCATGAGAAGATCCCATCTTCAGCTTTGGCAGATCATGTTTCCACAGATACCTGCAGCATATTACTTTTCTACATGAGCTCTTGGTGAGCAAGGCTTCTGCAAGAGCATTTTGCAACCTATCCCAGCACAGAAGTAAGATCAGCAGGAAAGCAGTGGACAGCCAGTTTGTACAGTAATATTCTATACAGACTGCCTTTAATGGTGCCAGCAGCAAGTACCCATTTGGCTTGAGACATGGCACACAACAATATTTGCAGAGATGCAGTTAGCAGGAGATCTGGCTGTCATTCCTATCCAAGACAGCTCCCCAGAGGGGACTGCTCAGGCTGAGCTTCTGTTTATGACTAACCTGTCCTGGAATAAAAAAATCATTTCCACAGCACCAGACCTTGGAGAAGGCAGGGTAGGTAGGCGGTGATGGGGAACTGAGGGGTGGGATGAGGATATGTGCAAGCAGTGCTTAGACCCACACATGGCTTGTACATGTGTCCTCAGGGAGCAAATATGACATCTTGGGACATTCTAGGCTGCTTTGAACATTGTTTCTGACATAGGTTCACCTATCTGAACTGGTCAGAGTATGTTGATGGAAAGAACTACATCTGTTTGGGGTACACACTGCCTATGCCATGACGGACAAAGGAAGAAGGATAAGAGTAAGAGGAAATCCATGAAGAGAAGATGCAGCATAAGAAATTTTACTTTTTAGCCAGATAAGAACCACTGACAGATGACAGAAGAGGGAGCAGAGCCAAGCAAACATCAGGCATGAGGCATGACTAAGCTGGCAACAGACAAAACGGTGGAAGGAGCACACGCAGGCTGGCAAAGCATACTGGTTTTGGCCAGTTATCCCAGCCCACTGAACCAACCAGTATGCAGATTGGGTTGCTTGGTCTCAGCAGGATTGGTATTTGACCAGGAGTAGTGGCAAAATCAGGGCAAATAGAGGGAGAAAGGGAAAGAGCATACTGCTTTTCTAAGCTAAAGGTTGATCCTACCTAGGCTGCTCTTTGTACCTACCAATTTTAAAAATCAAGAACAATTTAAATAGATCTGTGCAACCGGCATTTTCTTTTTAAGATATATATGTCTTTGCTTACCAAAGAATGTATCCATTTGTCTTTGGGTAGAAGCAAACTCTTACATGCGCTGTAGTCACTCTATATTACATCTAACTTTAGGCTACTTACACTTTCATTGTCGCACAAACTAGTTGTTGTTCTGTAAATGATATAAAACTGTCTTTTACTACCAGTCTTATTTTCATCCTGTATTCTTGCAGGGACGTAGCCTCAGATTTCTATGCTAAGACCTCAGCTAAAAGGGGTAAAACCTTCACTAATACCATACATTTTCCTACCTCCTCCACTTCTCCGCCTTGAATCTATTGTAAATGATAATTGGAGGATCCTGGGAGGTTTGCATCCTGAAACACTGTACTAAAATTTCTTTTTGCTTTTCAGGATATTAGGCACTTTTTGTTTCTTTTAGGAGTATTATCTTTTTATTAATAGGTTCCTAGCTATTTCTTTAGTTTTGTTGAGTAAGAGCTTCATATAGATTATCAGCAAAGTTGATACCAACTGCAGCAGTCTGTGCGCTAAATATATGAGATTTTGTTTTTCCTCATTCGCTTTCCTCCATATTTGATGTAAGTATTCTCTTAATATTTATATTATCTTACTCCTCAGTATTTTAATAGTTTAGTTGTTTTGTATTATAACTGACTTGGTCAGGCTTCTTCCATTTTCTTCCAATTTTATTATTTTAGTCTGTCAGGTATGTCACTCTACCAAAAGACTCAATGAACCACTGTTTTGCTTTTACACGTACACTACCAGTCTTTGGTTCCATTCTTGTTAGCTCTTTTATGTCAAATATTGGATGTAGGTGTCAAGGTGTTGGCAGTGGGGAGATACAGGGGGGTCTCTGTGAGGAGAGGCTGGGGCTGCCCCGTGCTGGACATGGCCGGTTCCAGCCAGCTCCAACCAACCCACTGCAGGGCATGGCTGAGCCCCACAGCCAAGGTGGTGGTGCCTCAGGGAAAACAAATTTAAGAAAGGGCAAAAAATCCTGCACAGGCAGTGAGGAAAAAAGTGTGAGAAACAGCCCTGCAAGCACCAAGGTCAGTGAAGGAGATGGGGAGGAGGTGCTCCAAGCACCAGAGCAGACACTCCCCTGCTGCTCAGGGAGAGGACCATGCCAGAGCAGATATTTCCCCTGCAATCTGAGGAAGACCCCATGCTGGAGCGGGTTTTTCCTGAAGAACGGCAACCCATGGAAGGACCTGTGCTGTAGCAGGGGAAAAGTGTGAGGAGGAAGGAGCAGCAGAGAGGAGCTGTAATGGACTGACCACAGCCACCATTCCCCATCCCCCTCCATTGCTCAGGGGGGAGGAGGGGAGGAGGTAGAGGAGCTGGGTATGAAGGAGTGAAGTTGAGCCTAGGAAAAATGGGGCTTGGGGGGAAGATGTTTTAGTTTTTGTCTTTGTTTCTCACCATTCTACTCTACTTTAACTGGCAATAAATGACATTACTTTTCTCCAAGTCAAGTAGGTTTTGCCCATTGACGGTAATTGGTAGGTTATCTCCCTGCCTTCATCTTGACCCATAAGTTTTTCCATCTTATTTTCTTTCCCTGTCCTGTTGAGGAGGGGGAGCGAGATAGCAGCTGGGTGAGGGTCTCGCAACCAGCCAGGGTCCACCCACCACAAAAACCCTGATTGCTTAACAGCTGCCAGCTTTGATTATACATAGGTAAGAGAAAACAGAGAGTCTATAAAGTTTGGCAGTCATAACACTAACTCTGTCAGGAAATGAGAAAGGATCTTTTCCAAATAATTGTATATCCTAAAACTCATTTCAGATGTGCCACCACAGGTAAGATCACAAACAGAGTTTCTGAGGTGATGACAACAGATGTTCCTGAAGCATTTTGGAACTGTAGAGCCTACTCCTTGGCAGTCCTGCAATGCCTTTCTGGGGCTCCAAGAAACATTGTTTTTTTTATACATACCAAGTAAAGTATTTGCATTAAAACTGATTCCTCTTTGGACTAAACAACAAGGAATATTTACAAGGTGCAGCACAAATCTTTCGGTTTGGTTTGCGATGGGACATGCACAGTCCCATCTTGGGGGAGTTGTCTGGGGAATGATATACTGATACAAAATAACACCAGTTCAGATAGAGCGGAGGAGAAAACTGTGCGTGAAAAGGTCACAACTCTCCATTCTATATGGTCTTTCACTTGTTGCTCTGAACCTGCCCTGTGGCTGGATACAGAAGGAGAGACGTGATAAATCCTCTCTGGCAATACATCTGGCTTGGTTCCCCTAAAGTGATGTTATCTCTTTTCTAGTGCAGGACTGCGACTAGAAACCCAAAGATAGTCCTTTGCGCCACGCTAAGACCAGGAATAGTCTGCCAAAGGCAGATCAGTGCTTTACTTCTTGCATCTTCTTGTTTCCTCAAGGAAAGTATGTATAAATAGAAATAACAATGGTTTTTTTGAGCCCTAGAGAAGCGTTGCTTGTAAAAAGAGTGCCAAGCATTAGGCTCTACAGTCAATTTCTCCTGGGGGTAGACATCATGACTGCACTACAAGTAGGATTAAATTAAGCAATTATTTAGTTAACTATATTACATCAATAATATTAGTTTACGGAACTCATGAAACTATCAGAGCTACAGATACAGTAATTACTACTTTTATACAGTAAATTATACTAGATGAGGAAGCGTCTACACAGAAAAACATTTTCCCTCATGTAGCTTTAACATATATAAAATGTTTTGTTTCCCCTCATTGCTATTACAGTAGAGTTGTCAAGGAGACTAGAAAGTTGTATGCTGTCATTGTGGAACAGCCTACAAAGTAAGAAAACCACTGTTGAATTACATTAAAAGCAAAAGCACAGATCCAACAGCTCCTGGAAAGGATGAAGAGGTGCTGGGAAACCAACCACATTTGAAGCTATTGTGAATAAAACACACCACTGTTGATGCCTGATACTTGTGTATAGGCATTCCTTCGAGCTGGCTTTAGGACACTGTGTGAAAAATAACTAGATCCTATCCCTTGAGAAAGGGGAAAACAAGGAAGAATCAGGCAAAAATAAGGCATAAGTGAAATATCTGAGCAGAGAATTCTAATTCTTCATTACCAAATACTAGCTGGGGTACAGCTGAGAATAACTGAGAAAATAAAAGCTCTGAAAAGACATGAAGAGTATAAAACACAAAGCCAGGTCCATACGCAGTAGAAAGAAAAAAAAATGAAGGTCAAGTCCAAAAAATACCAGCAATGATTTGCAGTAAAAAATTCCTGAAGCAAAAGCTACCTTCAACTGAGCAAGAAGGAAGTATGAGCTAATGATACAAAAGAGTGCAACGTTTCATAGCTTTCGTTGACCTTAAAGCCCACAAAACCAGAGTACAGAAGAACTGAAAAATGGAACAAAGGGTTCCCATGACAGCTGTACAGAACTAGAATTCTGTTAAGAAACTAGTGATACTTTGAGCTGTTTTGCACTTCATCAGAAGTTATTCCTGACAGCAGCAGGTATTAATTATTTGGTGCATGTTCGTTTTGGGATATGAGAGCACTGATATGTGGTAAGATTTGACTCCTACTCAGAAGAATAGGCCTGAAACGAAGAAAAGATTCACTGTAAAACAGGAGTCTTCAAAATACTTGTAAGGATGGAAGCTTTTATTGAATTATTTTATTCTAAAATCAGAAAGCTTGAAAAGACATCTTCAGCAATGCCATAATTTGGACCCAGGAAAACATGGAAAATACATAGATGATGTACTCCTCCCTCATTCTGGGAAGTTTTATGCACTCTAAGAAACGGAATGATTTACAACCTGTTGTAAGAACGTCAACTACCGAGACAGTCTTTAAAGCAGATGGAAGAAATGTATGACAAAATAGAATCAAATCAAGAGAAAACAATTTTCCTTTTGAAAAAATTAGCCTGCACAATTACAGAAGCATGAAAATCTGGTGGTAGAAAGTGGTAAAAGGAATTAGGACAGGGAAAAAAATAAAAGGAAAACATCTCTGTTAGTCATTGTTACGGAGTTGGAGATGAATGAATGTGACAGTGCTGAGAAAAGCATGTGCATAAGCAGATACTTCTGTAGCGCCAGTAGTCAGACATCTCCCGCGGTTCTACTTTCCATGAAGGTGCAGCACACTAGAGATTTTAAGACTTTCTTTTCATTGGTAGAGTCATGGAGAAATTGAAAAGAATGAGTAAGTTAGATACATCATTCACATACTGTGGATCAAAGCTGGGAATTGGAGTAAGTAAGAATCTGTTCAACCTCATGATGCAACTCTGAGTCTTAGACACAATTTCTAAAATGTCTAGAAGAAGGACACCTTGCAACTTGCACTTTCTTTATACTAGGAACCATTTCCATTTGGGTGCGAGCACAGAGAGGGTAGCAGTTGCTCCTGGACTGTTACTTCTCCTGCGTGCTGCTTTCCTTCACCACAGTGGAACTGCTGGCTCTGAGACACATCTAGGAAATGGGGCTGGGCAAGGAAGGGGCTAAGAAAGGAAAGACCAAGTTATGGCTCTGTCATAACTGAGTTCCAATTTGCCCAATTCTTTGATTTTCCAAATCCCAGAAATTTTGACAAGTTTCAGTTATTTCAGTTATTCATTTGTTAGTGGGGTGTTCAAACACTGGAATCTGCATGCTTGAAAGGGGTCTTACAATGCCGATTTCTCATTTTTGGACTCATATCAAGATCCTCCTTCCCTTCCCAACACCAGCTGACCTTCCAAAATGTATGATCCTGCTGGCTGAGAAAATTAATCTCACTGTAGTTGGAGTAAATGGAGACATGCTGGGCTCATTGACTATTTTACTCTTCCAGACCTGTTTCCAACCATTCTGAAGGAAAAAAGAGAAACTGTTTGCTTATTAGAGAGTAGAAAACTGAACAGTAAGTATCATGAGCCCCAGACATCTCTGGAAAAGGACTAGCTCTGCTACATGACAGAGAAATGACAAGTGAAAAAGTTCTGAGTTATTCTTCATTCTTAGCAGAAAAGATGCTTCAGTGTGGTCTGAGGTAGTGACAATGCATGAGATGATAGAAATGGCTGAAACAAGAATTGCTAGAGAAAATGTTCTAAATATTCTAATGTTCTTTCTCAGCTCTGGACAAGGCCAGGTCCACTGAAACTTAGACAGTGCACACGATTTATAAAGCAATTTTTCATGTAAGTTCTAGAATCATTTATGCCTTGGTACTGAAAATAGTCTCAAAAAATTTCATGTTTCCTTTGCATTATTTGTTTATTCAGGCCTTAATTTCTCACTAATATTAGATACTGTTTAAGCAAGCTGGATGATCTCTCCCCTATCAGAAGACAACAGTCCCTGTGATAAAATAGGTATTGCAACCATATTTTTGACATATATGTCTACTAGATGCTTCTGAACAGATCATAATAAGCAAACCACTATCACTCCAAAATATAGTTCTCTACACCCCTTTCAGTATATTTTGGTACAAAAGTAGGCAACAAAATCACAAATGGTAAGAAGCTTTCAAGAAAGAAAACAAACAAACACCAAAAACCAAACCAAAAGCAACTTTATAAGTCAAAGTATCCATGCAGGACAAGGTGATAGGATTTCTTGCATCATATGCAAAGTCTAAAAATGTTACATCCAAACCTGTTTCTTCTTCAATTCTTTGAACTACTAATCCTCTTCACCTCAGTCTTTCTCTGCAGCAGAATCACTGTTAGAAAAAAAACTCTTGCAGTTTTTTGATGGGCCTCACTGACTGACAATGTTTTTTTTTTTCTGAGGATGAGAGTTACATTCTCTGGAATGAATTAATCTCAAGAAGTGTGACAAAACTCTTTATGGGGTTGAAACCTTGGTAAGTCCATGAACAGATTAAAATGAATTGTTGGAATATGTTTTCTATGCTCTGTATTTTTTTCACCCATGCAATACCATTTATTATGTTACTTACTGAGCAACGCTATCATGACCTTAGAGGCACAAACTCATTCCATGATGAAACTCTAGAATACAACTTGAAGGTGTTTTCCAAAGGTGGAAATGACAACACAGGTATTCAGATTACCTTGGCCATAGTGTTAGCAATGTATATGGAGGCCCTCTTCAACCATGTTCTGAAAAACTAGGAGAACTGGAATTTTAGCTGGTTTTTGGTTTTCTTTTTTTTTGCACTCTTACAAAATGAGCTGTAGTCTGGTTTTACAGTGATTTATATATGGTAATACATAGTTTAACATTCCAAAGTTGAAGCAATTCAGGTCTTTAAAACATTAACCAGTTCAATCTCCTATCTGTTTTCACTATAAAGCTTTGAAGTCTTAATGACAACTGTGTTAAATCCACATTATGAAAATACATAGAAATTTCATTAGAAGCAGGTACAAGTCAGCTAAAAAAATGAGGAGGGATTTTGAAGGAAAGTCAAGTTATGTTGGTAGACTTAGTCTGCGATTTTAGAAACTGGATCAAAGTTTCACAAAGAGGGAAGAACTTTCCTTCAGGCTTGTTAGTGCATGATACACAGATCTGACACTCAAAATTCTCTTTATAAACCCTCCATCTAAACTGAAAACTTGAACATAACAGCAGAGCAATCACTTCTACTGGGCTTTCCTTGACAATAAGTTTGACATAAATATTCTTGCATAGATGGTAAACCCTCTCCTTCCAAGCTTTATAGAGAATATTAACATCTTCAAAGTAATCCCACACTCTGAAATGATATAATCTATCTCAGAATGAAAAACAATGTTATGAGCACAATTACCTCTTACATCATTTGTGGTAAGGCTGAAGCTGTTCCTGAAGTAAAACATACATATGTTTTCCTATTTTCTTTAATTTTTGAAAGTACCTAACGTCAACAGGCCCTATGAACCTATAAAGCCCTGAATAACCTGGTCTCAAAGCTGATCTTGCTGAAAGCAGGAAGTTGGTCTAGAAAATTCCAGAGGAGCCTTCCAATATGAACTATCATATGATTCTATAATATGAAAATGTGAAAATAATGAGAAGATTAAAAAATATAATCAAATAAGAATGCAATGCCTGAAATAAAATTGTTCTCTCAAAAATACATCTCAGTACAACTCTAAAGGAAAGTCTACTACCATAAGCCCATCCTCATGAGGTACACTTAGACGTAGTAACATTCCCTTTGAAAGCTAATCTAAGTTACATTTTTCCTGCAAGAAATCAATAGTACTGGAAAAGACATCATAGTTTGTTGTTATCTTATGCTGTATTCCAGAGTTCAAATTACTTTACTGACAAAAGTCACCTAGTTTCAACTTCAGCACTGCTATAGCATCTGTTAAAGGCGGCTGCTGTGGCAAACATCACCATTATCCCCACCAATACAGCGAAATTAATCTGGAGACACACAGGATCCCCTGTCTACCTGTGTAATACATGCAAGGACAACTTCCTCCATTCCATATCAAGAAGTACATGATGAGACTGAATGGAGACGATACCACCTTCTTATACTAGCACACCATTTACAGGGATCAAGTTTTACGTGTAAGACAGATAGAACTAGATGGAGTAATGAATGAATACCTATGCTCAACTGTCACTGAAAGAGTACATGGCAAACTAGCTTTTTAGGAGAAAAAGCTTTTATGGTAACCACGCAGCACCTCCAAGTACTTGAGGTGACAACACCTATCTGTATTATGTTGTCATTACCTTTCACAACTTACGGAAGAAAAATTTAGGAAAATCTAGGTATACTCCTGCATAGGCAATACAAAGAAGATAGTTAGGAGAGGCTGCTTGTTTGTCATCTAGCTACCTGCTAGAGAGGTAGCTTCTTGCACAGCATCTAGTCTATCTCAACAACTCAGTACTGAAGCTTGTTAGTAAGCAGCCCTTATTTCCAATATACTTTTCATTGAAGAGAGGCATCATTCTATTCTGTTCTCATTAAAAAAGTCTGTTGTGGCCATTAAAAAAAAAAAAAAGAAGAAAGATTTATCCAAAAGAATTTTGAAATAATTAGGAAGTGAAACTTGGTGGAAGGCTTCCATTTCATAAAAAAACTTTCAGATTTTTTTCCATACCGAATAGAAACATCTTATTGTCTGGAGAAAAAAAAATTCCAAATGCACACAAAATGAAAATGTGTTGTTCTCAAAACCTCAAAGGCGATATCTACTCAATATAGTATATATATACACATTTTAAAATATAGGAATCAAAAAACCCTCTAATATGTCAACATCACCAAAACAAAGTGAGAAAGAGAAAATAATTAAGATACTTTCCACCTGAAGAACTCATCAAAATGAACATACTAATTCTGTTTTGATTAAACCACATTCTCCAGCAGTAATTTTTCAGCCAAAACTACTGAGCAGAGCTCAGCAAAGTCTTACAAAGGCAGGACAAACAAACATTCCAAAATGGAGAACTGGACGAAAGATCTACCGGCAGACTGTCTGAATCCTGATTACCATTTGAATCCTTGTTTTTATCTCCTTTGATGATAAAATTAGGTTTTTATGACTATGCCTATGAAGTTTGGTGGGGCAGAGGGGAGGAAAGAAAATGAGGCATCAGTTTTGTCAACGTGGGGGACACAGTGATTAGTGAAAGTCAGTAATAATAGCAGGGGAAAAAAAAGGGAAAGGGGAGAATTTTGGAGAAAAGTGGTTGCTATCAGTGTGATCTCTGCTTGGGACAGAGAATTAGATCCACCACTGTAGGCCTGTAGCCCTATTCTTAGATACTATCTTCTTGGTTTACTTAGCTTGGTGAATTTCATTTTACTACCAGAGGTTACAGGTTCCTCACAACATGAAGCAGATGTCTCGGAAACTGCATGAAATACGATGTTTGGCTGCAGCAGTTCCTCTTGCCGGAACTTCATAGAGGAAACAGCAGAGGAATAATTTTTCGTTTCTGTTGAGGCTTTTACTTGCAGGAAGCATAGATTTATCCCAGTCAGATTTTTATATAAGTGTCCTTCCACTTCATAACCAAGACACAGGAACCTGTGTTAGCCTGTCAGAGAACTGTCATTTAACATACCGTCATTACCTTTCCTATCACTTCATCAGGTTTTGATGAGCTTCATTTAACTTTGAAATTAGCCCTGTGTTGAGCAGGAGGCTTGGTCTAGAGACCTCCAGTCCTTTCTCATCTAAATGATTCCACAGTTAAACGAAGAAAAGTTCTCCATAGAGTATTAGGGCCAATATACTCCATTATTCTCTTCATAGGATGTTTGGAGGAGATGGTGATCAAGCTACCCTCAAAACAATAGGAACATCTGAATCTGTGAGATTAATGATTATCTGTATTTCATGGAACTTCACAGTTAAACAGACTGCCAAACAACTTTTTCTTTTATATAAAATATAATTAAATGCTCTCTATCATAAATCTGAATTCCTAATGTCCTGTAACAAAACAGTTAATACTGTGCATGTACTCATTAAAAAAAAAGGTTTTCAAAAGATTTGTTAATATTTGTAAAAAGAAATGATTCTAAAAATTAATCTTAAGACAGCTGTGAAAACAACCACAGACACAGATGCAAAAAAGTCTGCACTTACAGTTCTATTGCCTTGTTCCACATGATAACATATCCAGAAAGAATGAAGGACTCAATATTTACAACGTGTGTATTTCCCCTCTCTGTTCCAACATAAAGCCATTTACTCTGGAAAGGCAGATGGCAGTAAGTAATCCTAGAAACGAGAAACAAAAAAAGTGATTGAATATCGTTTCAACAATATTTTTTAACACTTTTGCAGATGAAATAATTGTTCTTTCCATTTTATAACTTGAGAAAAGCCTGCCCAGCAGGTGCAGTGTTCTGAAGAATGTGCAGGTTTTGGAAGTCATCTCCAGAAAAATCATAAAAGAGAACATGGAACAAAACAGGGCCATCCTGTCTGCCTATATTAAGGGCAGGAAAAAGAGCCGTATCACTTGAGCACTGAACTAAGTCATGTTATCTCCATGAGTATGTAAATTGCACTATGATAGTAACCAAGACTCTCAAGTTAGGCTTTCTTATTTCCTTTCTTACAATAAGCAATTTTTCCAGTTCAACAAACAGAAGTTAATGGACATCAGCAAGATTAATGTTTTGTACAACAGAAATGTAACACCATCATTCACACAAGAAAACATTCACTTTATTGGCTATCTGGGAGCGTAGCGCACTAGAGAAGAGCATTACCAAGTGCAGTTAAGTATTATATCATAGACACACTGAATACTACACTCATATCATTCTTACAGGGTGATGAACCGGTGCTGTTATTAGCTTGGAAAGATGTCATGACAGTTTATCCTGATAATATATAAAAGTTTTCACAGGTGATGAATGAATAGATTCAGGTTTCTTTGATATTATAGTTATATAGTTACTACATATATTCAAGCAAAACTACATCTATAAGAAATAAAAACCCACTTGCTGCTAAAATATAATGGAATGCATGCTACCTACAGAGACTGAAACTGAATCTGATCTTATGGTATCTTAGGTATCTTAGCCTCAGAAATTTTGACAAAAAACAGGTATTTTACTTGGTATGCCATATGTTATTATATTTATCATTCAGCTCCACAAGCAGGCTATTTCTAGCTTTAATATACAAACTTAATTTAACAGCTACGCAACAATTTTTATCCTTAACACCTTCCTCCCCCACAAATGTATAAACAGTATTTAAGAACATACATATTTCAATTTTTTATTCTTATGGTACATCAATCTTTCTGAATTAATTATAAAGGAGTGAGAGAGGTGTTGGCTATCATCCACCAATCTGGCCCTCTCAGTCATGTAAAGTCCGCTGAGCAGAACATTTGCCACCCTTTGAATTAAAGGACTTGTTTAATATTTATACAAATTTCACATACTTTCTGTGACTGATCCCTGTAAGATACTCTCAACAGACAAAAAGATTCCAAACAGATTCTACACAGTATTTGGATAGTTCTGCAGTTTTCCAAGTATCTAATCACATCTCAGAACATTAATGTTGAATGCATTCAAGTGAGCAAAATTTTTGTCCTTATTTATCACACTGGATTGAACACAGTTGAAATATGCAGTCTTCACATTCCAATTTATGGGGAAAATTATCACTGAATCATGAATCCAGAATAAGCCTTACCCTTCATAGAAATCTTGTTTTGTTGATTCAAGTCAGACTTAAGTATGATATAGGCTTTGTGCTATCCATCTGTACGAGGTTAAATTTTACCATTAGTTCTTTAATTTTGGCAATAATTCCGCCGCCTTTAGTAGAAAGAGAACCAAGTTTTTCAAGAGAATTGCTTTGAGAATGGGAATTACAATTTATTACGCATAACTGAAAACTCCTTCCAGCAGCAACTCAGTACTTATGTTGTGGGTGCAGTCAGATCAACAAATATCTGACAGAAAAAAATGCAGAAGGTGTATGCCACCTACATATTCCTTGCAGGAGTTAAAGCTGTTAGCTTTATTGTTCTGTTCACAACAGATGCAAAGAACAATTTGCCCTTTTCACTTTGTAGTTTTACAAATGTGAAGCTGGTTTTCACATTTTGCCTGATCCTTCTCCTTAAACTAAACAACTCAATTTCTTTTGCTTTCTCTTCAGATACACCATTTGCTGCAATCCTGGTTAGATTCATATTTAGTCCAAATTTCTTTTACTTCTTACATTTCTGTACTAGGTGTACTTTTCTTTCTTGCACTTCAGAACATACACATGCACTGTTAGGTCCCAGCCCATGCAAAAACCTCCCTAGTCCCTGGTTGATAAATCCTCTTAACCACTTCACACTGATGTTCATTCAGCACTTGTTTCTAGCAAACCGTTAAATTACAGGAAGAGAAAATACTTGTGACTTTGCAAGTGTTGAAAATATATCTGTCTGGTGACTGACAAATAACTCATGAGTTCCAAAGTGAACCCTAGTTGACTTGAATGCTGCTACTCCAAATTCTTGCAGTTGTGTCATCAGACTAAGCAGGTTCAAGTCCACCTAGGACCGTATTAATTTTCAGTACTCTGATAAATCCATTCACAAGCCAGTACAGTGTACTGTGAAAAACTTGGTCTCCAAAGCACAAGACTGAATTCAATATTCTGATTATGAGTAAAGTCTCAAAATTACCTCAGTCACAATATAAGTCTGCTTTGGTCTGCTGTTCTTCCTTTTCGAAATTTGCTTCTAGGTTATGATCTCGAGTGTGTACTGCCACAACAACCATCAGACTAAATGGGTGACTAATTTTCCAGCTACTCCATGTCCTCCATTTGCCCACCTTGGATTTAAAATTTCAAGAACATAATGTTTCAAGAGTAAGGTCCTACAGTAAGAGAAAAGTCTGGATATATAGTATGAAGGACCAGAAGAGAATTAGGTGTTGCTAAAGAATGATGAAAATGACCACAAATTTTACTGGTTTTTAAGTTCAGCTATTTCCTCTTAAATAATTTCATTTTGTTTTGATAGATTTATGGGACAGCCAGATAAGAAAGTATTCTGCATGTTCCTTCTTCCACAATGAAAACTATCCTGTGAGTCTTCATCGTTTACCGAAACTGTTATTACACATGATAAAATACCACCTTTTACAATATGTGAGCTTATAAGAAAATGCTTTCCCTTAAAGACAATCCAGATATGTAATGAACCTATTAGAACATAGGGATTACTCGGCATTTTAATACAATACATTGTTAGGCTTCACCAAAGAAAGCCATTTGATTTTCATATTCTCAGAAAAGTATGCACTGCTCTGAAGTAGTTTTCCTTTACATTATGTAAATCAAATGCAAACTGCTTCATGTATTATTGACTTTTCACTTTTACAGAAAATATTAACATGACTTTGAGGCTTGAAAGCTTTGAAGCAAGACTCAGATTTTTAATGAAGGACTTCCATTTCAGTAAATACTGAAATTACATAACAATTTCTTCAAGAGAAAACAATGAAGTCTCATACTGTAGTTTTCATTATGGATGAAAGCTATTCCTCTATTAGTCATTTATCCCACAAGCAAATTAAGATGTCCTTTGATGCCTTTACAAAAAACACTCAATTAGCCAGAAAAAAAGGCTATTTTTCTTCTTTAGAAGGTAGGGGTTGTAGTGATTTATGTCAGTACGAAGTGCTTCTGCCAAAGTTTAATCAGATTGTCAACTGGCTTGAGATAACATGGAACCCATTTAAATGGAGACCTGAGAATTTGCTCAACATTGATCACTTACATAAAGTCAGCCAGAAACGTGGATATTATGTATTCTTAGCAGCAAACCACAATATGAATCTCACTGATCATTATGAGGTATAGTAAAAAACATGGACTGATACCAAAAAAGTTGTTCCTATGCTGCCAAAATGGTCTGGAACATTGTATCGTTTTTCCAATGTATTCAAAACACAAAACAGGATATAAAATGTAATTTTTAAAAAAATCAATAGGTGCCAAATAAAACATCTACACCAGAATTTATTAAGCAAAAACTCTTTAGGAAAAGTCCTGAAAACATTTCTAAAATTATATAAGCAATATATGAGAGATAATGAAATAACTTAAAGAGACATTGTTAAAAAATTGAACCTCATTTTAGAAAGGAATATATTCCGACTAGCAAATCTTGAAAAGGTGTGTTTTTCAGAAAATCACAGCACTCTAGTCTAAAAACTCTGACCAAAAAAATCACTGCATATTAGTAGACTACTACAATGTTAAAATAATTTACATTGCTACATTCTCTGAAACACTAGTAAAAACTCTCAGAGGGCTTAAAATAATCTTTATTACACTAATCATATTGTTCTAAGAAAAAGAAAAGATAATTTTGAGAACATTTCCTTCTGCCTCTGCTTTGCTATTTTTCTTTTTCTATTTTTAGTATGAAAAATTTTCCTGGAACACTATTCCTGGTGGAGGGTGGGAAGACCTGCGGAAGGGGGGAGAATAAGTTGCATTTTTGTCAAAATGATGAACAGTCTTTCCAATTTAATTATTTAATTGCTCATTCCTTGATATCAAAACTGCAACTAAATTTATGTTTTCCCATCCCCGCTCTCTTAACCTTTTAGTATTTTTGAACAAAAGCTATATGAAATGTCCTCACTGACACAGAAAGAAGACCAGAGTCATCTAGTGCCCATCCTTCTCCAGTGGTTGAAAGCAGGCTGGCCTATCTGAGGAAGCTTCTGGCTAGCCAGTATTCTCAGAAAGTGTCAGGCTGCTTTTCTGTCATTCCACAAGGGAATGTTATAGCTGAGTTTATTGCTTTAAGTCATGAAATGCGCACAAGAACATCTAGACGGATATTTAAGCAAAGTAATTTGTAGCTGACCTGAAGTGCCGAAATAGAAGCACAGGCTAAAGCTATAGACAATGAAGAGAAGGCGTTTTCTCCAGCAGATCATGCAAAAGATGTAAATTATGAGCTATTTGGCCTCTGGAGGTATTCAGTCTTCTCCCTGGACTATATATAAATTTGGAGCTCATCAGCTATGTAAGACATGCAAAAGACATGCACAACAGCAGCAATCCATGCAGTCTGCCATTCATATCAAGTGATGTGTCTGCAGCAGATGGTTGCGCAGTTTCCCAGATAGATGTGAGCTGGGCCTGTGCATAGTAATGATAACAGTGTTCCCCTTGCAACATGGACTACGTGTGTCATTATATACCAGGAAGTCCTAGGAAGGCAGAAATCCGGGATGAACTCCATTATTAGGATTTCCAATTTTAACTTAAACTTTTAGTTTAATTTACTTGAAGTGTATGCACAGTCTCTAGGGCTGACATAAGAGTACAGGAAATACTTGAAATTACTAACTGGTATGACTAAGAGTCAAATGAAATATATAGCAGTTCAATACATCTAGACAGTTTTTCCTTTCAGGGTCTTGGTGATACTACATCACAACATGAAACCTTCTCCTATTTCAACTAGATTCTCCACATACCACACAAGATAATTCCAAAATTTATAGTAGCCCCACACATGCATATCCTAGCAGACAGTGAATGAACCAAACATGCCTTTGAGACTGATACTTGTGGTCCACCTGTTTTTTTAGAAGTGTGAGTTAGTTTTCATTTAAAGTAAAAAAAATCTTCTGTTTCACATATATTTTCTGCTAGCCTCGTCAGTCAACACTTACTTTGAATTAAAATCAATTGGTCCTTCTTATTTTACGTTTTAATTACTTATAGAATAAAGGGAAGTAGTGCTGAAAACACATTGTACATAAATTGCATTGGACCCTGGTGACCGCATAACAAAGGCATTGGAGTATTAAACCCCATTGTTATTGAGGGATATCAGAACACAAGAGCAATATTAAGCTAAATTATATTCTTAAAATACTGCGTGGACATTTCCATCTCTGGATTTTTTTCCAGTTGAGTGTTATACAGACTGCTCAAATATTCTTTATTGTTTTAAGACTATAGTGCATACACTACAATTAAAGTTTATGACAGGACTGGGTAGGTGAAGAATATCTAAGTAGGAGTGTAATAATTAGAACTTAGTTCTATTTTTCCATCAAATTTGCCAGGAACTGAATGTGACTATTCTGTTTATAACTACTCAGTGAATCATCTCAAGCAATAAATTCTAGGTCATTAATGAAAGTCACAAACTATTTACAATTAAACACTGTGAAACACGTCATCATTTACCTCCCATGCTACTGTGCCTATTTCCTGACTGAACTATCAATACTTGCAAAGAGTAGGATCACTTGAAGATATTACTTAAGCTTAGTCCTCTTAAAGTAGTCTGTAGCGATCAATGTTTTAAAGAAAGAGACAGCAAAATGAATCGCTTTACATGAAGCAATTCGATACACATTCCTCACAAAGGAACATGAATGAAATATGAAGTCAAGGCAGCTGTAATAGTTACTTCCTAGTGCTATACATCTGTTTGCTAACATCCCTTTCAAGTTCGGTATCTCAGATTATTCAGCTTACCCAATCAGTTCACAAAACAGTTTTGTCTTTATTTTATATTGCTTTAGCTACAAGTATTCATTATGGCCATTATTTGTACAATAGCAATAATATAATCTGTGGATTGTAATGTAAAAAATAAACATTTGGGGCTCCTCTCTTCTGCTTAACACAGGCCATAGTTTTTCTTCAAATTAATTACTGCTTGAACTAGAACAATTTACTAAAAGATACCTGTCTTGATTTAAAGAATTTCAGTGATGGAAGATTCCCTACAAATGCTGAGGTACCACAAATCAGGATTCCATCTCTAAACTGTAATTTCAATATAAATATATCCTAAGCAAAGTATTCTTCTAGATATTTGAGAACACGCTGTATATAGCTAACAGATACACACCCCTCCCCACTTCTATAAATTCTACTTGGGAAAAACGTTGAGAAAACATTTTGACTTTATAGTTTCATTTTAGGCAAATAGGCTTAAATAGTGCTGATAGACACCTTACATAGTTATCTGTTTTGACAAGACAAAAAAGCATGTGCAGCTATTCTGCAAATTATTTCGATGTGTCAACTGGCTGGTAGTCCACTGCTGCTTGCAATGTGTTTAAGATACATGCATTTTTCATGATGTCCCTTACCTGAAACATTATACTTAAACAAGCTACAAGAATAAGAAAGAGGAATACAAGAAGCAGAAAAAAAATTGTAAAATTTTAAGAAATGCAGTTTTAAACTATTTCTTTCTCAAGATGTTTTGGTTTTGTCCCTAGCTGGGTTTCTTTTTTCTTTGGATCTATTGGCACATTCTGAAGCATCCTGATTTTTAGAAATTGGAACTGATTATCAATCCTTTTAAGTGTTAAAACCTAAAATATAAAGTGCAAAGCAAAGCACTATCAATAGTATATTTGGTTCCTCACTTTCCTTCTTTCCTATTAAAACAATCGAGACTAAAAGTAGGCTGTTCTTTCTTCAAAAGCTAGAAGTTCCTGTGCAAAACTTCTGGACAGGTGAAATAACGCTATAAGCCTAAAGTTAGGCCTATTCTTGAATTATGACCTTACTATTTCAAATGAATTTGCAATCACATCTGTAATTAATAGTTTACAGCATTCCATAAATACCTGTGTTAAGACACAAATGCTTGTTAAGTACACAAAATGTTAGTGTAGCAACTATATGAGCATTTATAATGGGTGTTAACATAAATTATTTACAAGCAGTTAACTCAAAAGAACCTAGAACAAATCAGAAGAAGCATGCTCAAAAACATATTAGATGCATTACATTTCATTGGATTAGTAAACCTGGAGATGTCCCTTGAAAATGACTGAATTTATGTATTTAGATAAAAGCTTATGAGGTTATCATGAGCAATTTACAAGGAGAGTCAAAGTATACAGCTTGCACCGGTCCTTTGGTTTTTAACACTTTTGTTTCTTATAACTAACCTTCTTACAACTCCATAAAAGATCATCCTGGCCTGTTCAACATGCCATAACACATATGAAAAGACAGCTGCATGGTAACTTCCTATAATACAAGATACATGCATTTAAATTCATACCCTTGGTAACTCAGTAACTATCTGCCTTAGCAGCAGCACTGCACCATGTTCACTGGCATTACTGGGGCTCCAGAACAACTTAAAAATCACTCTTGAAATCCCAGTGTGCAAGGGGATGACAACTTTTGCAGCCTTGGTACTAATAATTTGTTTATCCTTCAAGATGACAAAAAATTGTTTTCCTTCCTCTTGGACTAATGCACAGCAAAGAGACACCCTCTTTTGTCAACTCCCTTTTACAGTTTTGATTGTAAATTCATTGGGATGTCTTGCATGTGGGAACAGGATGACTGACAATGACAGTGGCATACTCTCTCTGGCTATATCTTTAGAATTACACAACAGTAACGCAGTAGATTGAACAGGTGTAACACGCAGGCTTAGACCCAAGAAAAAAAGGCAAGGAAATTACATGGAAACTTGCTTCCTTAAAAAGAAAAAAGATGTTGGAAGGAAACCAGCATACTTTTTATTGGCTTCCAATTTGTTTCTGATGCCAACTCAAGGTCAATAGACAACAAAAATGAGAATAAAAGTTCCACAAAATCAGTGAAGTGAGCAAATTAATGAAACAGGGTTGGCAAACAGAATCCTGCTTTCATCTTTAGGGGAAAGACAACGTACATGGTTTTTCTCGTCTACTGGTTTGTGAAATCACTATTTATTATTTGTAGTACTTCACTTGTTCTCCATTAATTTCTTTGATGGTTAACTGAAAATGGAGTTGTAATACCAAGCACAGTGACAGTGATGGGCAATACAGACCACAATAATAGCCACTGAGTTTTGTAGCAACAAAAGACAGCCAAAAAACAAAGGATGGAAGAAGGAGATGATGTTCTCAGAAGAGAAAGTTTTTTATTTTTTCTTTCTTTGATTTTGTAGCAGTTGCATTAAAAAAAAAAAAAGCACCTAAAGGTGAAGTTTTTCTCATCGTTTCACCCAACACTGAGGCTATAAATCAAAAATGCAGTTTCTGCTTCCCAATCTCATAGTTCCAAAAAAGTAAATTGGGACTTAGCTCAAAGATGAAAGGTTGAAACTTGTCTTTTGCTAAACAGCTTAAGTCTACATAGCTGTTAGAAAAGTAAACTAAAGATATGCTAGTATTTCATCCCGTTTGCTGCAACATACACAAATCTGTGTTTATATCATACATTCTTACTGTAATGAGTTTAAAACCTATTTTATATCAATATCGATCATGCCATTTTGATTGACACTGTACTACCAGGATCACACTGAAAGAGTGAAACTGACTTCAAAGTAAAAAAATTGCTTTTTTACATGTGTATACTTTTCCTATGTATACACACTTTTTTTCTTAGCAGCTTCCATCAATTAAAATCATGTAGACTTATTGGAGACCAGCTGTTCTCATTTGTTATGCTTCAGTAGACAGGGACTCTGTGATTAACGGTCCTTGTTTTTCTGCAATCTGTAGTCTCTCTTCTCTTCCTGTTCATGTACTGTTTAATGAGATAATCGCAACACTGACATTACTAGCTCTATTTCTGATTTATTGGAATAACGCCCAGAGTTTATTGTGACAGAAGGAAAAGTATCCTAAATCACTGCATTGGATTCTGCTTGAAGCTGCCATGTGCCTGGGCAGGAAAGGAGTGGTGTCGTTTCCAAGATCCAAATGACTTACTGCAACAGTATGGGTCCATATTCCTCACTGCTTTCATATATGACTGGAAATCTAATGTAACAAAGGTCAAAGGATAGATCTGAACAGGACTATGAAAGATGTTCCAAAACTCAAATTTGAAAACTTCCAAAAATAAACTCACAGAATTCCTGTAACTATACTATAACCGTAGCAAGCTGAAAATTCCCACTGATAATGTAGACTGTTTCTGCTGTCTGAACTTATTTAAATTTTAAAAGAAATTTTTTTTAGCTCTTGTCTGATATAAGTATGTAGGATATGAAGTAGATGATGCATTTTTGTGGTACAGTATTTGACTTCTCATTTGTTATGACTAAGGCCGCAAAACACGGTTTGTTCAATATATGGCTGTGTGTATATATTTTAAATTTTGCTATCCAAACCTGGTCTTAGAGCAATTTGGCAAAACAGCTGCTATGTGAAAACAACAAACGTGTTACCCTATGTTTTCTCAAAAAAGCAGAAATCTACTGACAAACATGCTTTGTTTTCTACAAAGCATTAGAAACAACAAGCACCCTGCTTAGCGTATGAGCTAAAGTTTTGCAGCATATAGCAACATTATGCCTACCGCTAAGAGCTAAAGAATTTTTTCCCGAGGAAAGAAAGCAACACACAAGTTACTCAGGCAGACAATCAGAGGTGGCCAGGTGACATAAAAAATTAAATAATTCAGAATGTGTTTTTCTTCCCTATTGAAGTTAAACTAAAACTTCACAAAGATGTTTTGCAAAATGGAATTTCAAAGAGGTACCTGTTTTCTCATAGAAATAATAGAAGGAAGTACAGCCAGAGTGACACAGAGGAAGAGGCAAATTGGAAAAGAGGGTTTGTCAGGCCGGAGGGCCCTCTAGTCCCTGCACTGTTGTCAAGTCCTCAGGTAATTGTGCTAGCTACGCATTTTTCTCCAGCAGTTCTATGGGTCACGATGATTTCATATATGTGTGTATCTGTATGCACACGTATACACAGGCACACACATATATATGTGCATTCATGCACATGCATTTACATATAGCAAATTTATAAAGTTATTTCATTAACTGTTATAAGTAAATTTCACTTTTCAAACATTTTAACTACGCTGTATTTATAGCCACAACATTTGGCCTACTACCAGCTAGACACAGTGATTTTGGTGTTCCAGAGTTGAGAAAATTCTTGTTTAGAAACCTTCACTTGATACGCTCTCCACAGTCTCAGATCAAATCCCAAGACTTTTTTATGTATTTGCCAAAATATTTTATGCAAAAAGCTTTAAATAAAGTAGTAAGTCAAATGAACAGCTCAGGGGTGGATTGGGGGAAGTAGAGGCCATCTGGTACAGTTTTAGCAATAGCGGGAAAGTAGAAGGGGTTGTAGTGGTTGCAAGTATCTTTCATAATTCATATATAGCATATCAGCCATTTTCTGTTAACCTGCTTTTAACGTGCCAATGTGAGGAAAACGTGAATTGATTTGCAACTGATTAATAGCCATGAAGTAGAAAAACATTTGCCAAATTATTTATCATACTTTGCCATGTATTTTCTTGAGTCCTGGATACATGTTTTTAAAATGAAGATATATATGTAACCAATGTAACATGGTAACTGTATTTGCTGTTTGAGACAGCAAAAATCAAATTACTATATACTATACTAATGTTGTTATTGCATATTTTAAAGTCTCATTTTGGAAATAGAACTTTTATGTACAGAGCTGTGTAAAAATAGATCTTAAATATCTTAAACAGCTCTATTTGCCTTCAGATAAGTTGTTTAGCAAACAGGTATAAACCAGACACTGTGGCATAATGCACTCAAGGACATTTTTAATTGAAATGAAACTGAAAATAATAATACTGACAGAATCCCGGTGGACTAAAAATTAATTTGGGGAAAGACTGTGAAAGTCACCGTTAAGAAAAGAACAGAGATTCTTGAATTCAAGGTTGGCTCTGGATATAAACAGAGATCTTTTTAACATTCTAGAATGAAAAATATGACCAGGACTTCTGTAATTACAAGGGAGTTCATTGCATCATGTACAGATTAGAAAACAAGTATTGCTAATAGTTGTAGGGTCTAGATATTCCTGGAAATGGCAACCAACAGATTTCTCTAGTAACAGTCAATGAATCAATAAAAGGTGATGTTATTTTAGAGTAACGTCTATCCTGGTACAATTTAGGCATAGATAAACCAAACTAGTTTTAAGTTAGCCAGCTTAAGTTCTTGCAGAACTTTCTCTGCAGTGGCACCAACTCAGATGGCATTATAAATCCCACCCAAGAAGGTAAACATAAAAAAATTAAATCTGATAGAAATAAAGTTAAGCCATGTTGTCCTCTATGCTGTTGCAACTGTATGTTATTACTAATTGCTCAAATATACTTAAAAATATACCCTAACTACGGTTTTGAGTTTCAAAAGGACAAATTTTGAAAAGTTGTGGTAAAATAGGGAAAGTAGGTTTACCAAAGGTAGGCTATTCCAGCATATTACAATTGTAGGAAATCCAGTGTCTGTCAAAATTAAATACAGCATTTATAAAAACCATCGCTATAAAATTCTGGTTTTAATGTCTATTTTCCCCTTTATTTTACTGAAAAGGAAATATTTCACTGGATTTTCAGGGGATTCTCAAGTATTAGTTTTACAGCTGATCTTGCAATTTCATAAGTGATCTTGGTACTAATACTAATGAAACCTCTTAGGAACACAATATTACAGAGGAAGGACAATCTGCACAGGTAGAGTATAAGAAACGGAATGAAATTTAAAATGCAAAGAGCAAGGCCTCAAACTTCAAAGAATAAGGGTTGGAACTTTAGGGTTGGAACTCATGATACAGAATGATGGAAAACAATAATTTCAATTTCGCTTGTCTTCCTTTCCTTCCACTCTTAAAGGATTGCACTGAAAAGCAGCACATTCCCTGCCAGCCAGATATACATCAGTGAAGAAGTGTTATGGGTGTATTAGTCAATCACAGCAAGACCACAGGCACTGGTAAGAAGAAGCCACATAAATGAAAGATGTTATTACAGTATGCATCAGTAAACATATTCCTGCAGAGATTACAAAAGAAAATGGTAATGTCAATGTCCACAGCACAGATGGGACCCTATCTAGAAGAATATGTTTCCTTGTCTAATCATCAGCTCAGCGAGAATTGATACGAGAAGAAAGGCCAAAGAAAAGAAAAGGTAATGAAGACACAAATTTATAAAGGAAAACACAGAATCTTGATTTTTGTAGTGAAGAAAAAACAGAAAAAAGTAGGTTGTGAATGGATATGAATGAGCCGTTTAACTGCAAAGAAGAGAAACGAAATACTTTAAATGCATGACAATGTGGATAGCAGAGTATCATAAAAAATGGGAGCAAAAGGGCCATAAAAATAAATTTAGTCTTGAAGCTGGAAGGTTTCTTGCTATCAGAAGGATGAAATTAGCATGGAGCAATTCTCCCTAACAGGAGGAGGACTATCCTCCATGTCAGTCAACACGATTGAACTAGCTCAGCTTCAGAATAACAGGAGATGAACCGTGTTCGTACGTGAAACAAATGCACGCAGGCCTAAAGGATCCCGATTTCACACTGTAATCCTTGTTGGTTTTTCCTACCCCAGCTGCACTAATCTTAAATGGGAAAACTATGTAAACTGTTGTATATTTAAAGCTATAGTTGCTGAAGTCTGCTCTGACTATATTAAAAAAAATTAAGGCCTATAATAGTTTTCAGTGGTTTAGCTTGATCCTCATGTTCTTTGCAGCAGGTAGACACAGTGTCTATTTCCAGTAGCTGAGTTATTTATTTTGCCTAAAATGTCTACTGAAGATGAATCTGGCATCTCCTATGACATCAAAGAAGGAAAAGGAGGGACTAACATAAGGATCATCACCATAATGTTATCCTTCAAAAGTACTGAAGACATTCTTATGGCGTGTTTCCAGAGGTTAAGAAGTTTTACCTGTGCTTCCTATTTGTAAATGGAACAGCAAATCATATATTATCAACCATATGCTACTGTCAAGCACGTCTTTGAGTTACCGTGTTATCATTAGAGCTCTCTGTATGGGGCCAAGCACTGAAACACATTACTTACATTTATATTTTCTTGAAGGCTCTTAATGCATTGTATTACATTCTAATTATGAAAATAGAAATTTAAGATGACATTATATTTTGATACAGGGCAAAACCATATAATTTGCTAAAAAGTCTTGGGCATTACACTGTAGAACAAAAATATCAGTTTGCCATTATGTCTCATTCTTCAGTGTTCCTTCTACACTTGCTACAAAGAGACACTTAGTAAAGGAGCAGTGAATTATCAGAGACAAGTTAATATTGTTAATATTGCACCAGCATATCCCAGAATTATTTGAGCAGTGCTACAATATTCTAGGATATAGCTTGTCACCAAGAACGTACCATATAAAATCCCTCACAAACGGCAAATTAGTTTAGCAATGTGTCAGAAGATGAAAAAAAATAAATCTGGAGAAGTTGCAAACTGTGGCTAGAAAAGTGCATTTTTTTAGTGAAGGATTATTCATAAACTATTCAGTGTCTTAATACTGAATGCTACATGATAAGTGAAAGATAACCAGTGTGCTACAAATCTATTTACAAGCAAGATTCGTGTTTATATTTAAGAGTTCTTTGCTCCCATCTTTGCTTCCATCTATGTT
The DNA here is from genome assembly GCA_031468815.1 of Morus bassanus. Taxonomy (NCBI): domain Eukaryota; kingdom Metazoa; phylum Chordata; class Aves; order Suliformes; family Sulidae; genus Morus; species Morus bassanus. The sequence continues at coordinate 132,188,325 of CM062568.1, read as the reverse complement.
GTTCCCAACATCTGAAGAAAAGAACAAACATGGTTTTGACTTTTGTGGGAGGGAATGTATGTATACCCTTGCGAAAATCTGACTCAAGTAGTTGCATAAACATATACATAAACACTGCTAAGAGTAGATTTTAGTCCATTATCCTGCATTCTTAAATGTCAAGAAACCAAAGCAAATTGCAAATTAAACAGTTCAACAATATGAAGACTGGTACACCAAGTAATAGCCAAAAACTTAAGTTGCATTCATCCGTCTAAGAGAATCTAACAGCTGTATGCATCAAATATTTTAAAAACTCAGAATAAACTGATTCTACATGAAAGTGAATTAATTGAAGTCAAATTCTTCAAGAATCTGGACTAATACAATGATCTTCCTCATCACAGGCAGATAAAATATTAGAATTTTAAGTGAAAGTGCATTATATTGCATCACCTCATGAAGTAAATCTGCCAATTGTTCAGAAAAAAAATCTAAACCAAACAGCATATCAAGGAGACAAATATACTGTATGAATAAAATTAAAATTTTTATAAATCCTCAAGACAGACATGCAAATAGGAAAATTTGAAGCAGCAACGTGCTCCGTTTTCATAGGTAAACTGCATCTGAATAATTACGTGTTTTGCTCTGTAAAAGCTGTCTAAATTGAAAATGAAATTAAGTTATAAATGGTGTTCTTTTAAGAACTAGCCTTTGACTGTCTAAACACTTCCCTGGATTGCCTTTTTCAATACCTTACTGTTTTCTGAAGACATGCATCAGTATTTTAAAACCTATTCTCTGTCAACAAGCATTTCTCCCCATTTAGGAAACATCTAAATGAGCTCATTCATTGGGCCACAAACTTAAGACAAAAGAAAGAATCTTTCTCTCTTCAGTATGAGTCTTGCCTCCCCTTAACCTCCCCCTGCAAGAAGAGAGGAGAAGATGAAAATAAATTTTTTTAACTGTTCCAACAGTGAAGAAGACATTAATTTTTGGAAGACAGACCTTTGAATTTGTTGAAGAAAATCAATTTTGATCTTATTGCTTTATCAGCCTCCCAAATTCCCCTTACACCCATTTTGCCATAAATTTCTTACAGCTAAGGCAACCATTATTCGCTGCTTCTCTGACCATCACATAATTCATAACTTCTGTTCTCCAACACAAAAAATATATTCAGAAAAAAAATGGAAGCTCTTTTTCAGACTTAATTCTGTTAGGCATATATACAGAGAAATGTTCCAAATTAAGGAGAAGGTTAACCTTTTTAAGGTTTTAGCTTTACTTTTTTGCTACTTGCCCAGAGGCTTATGTTGAATTTTACACACTAAATGTGTAATCAAGTTTAGAAAATTGAAAATTAGATTATTTGAAATTAATTGATATGTACATTAAAAGAAAATATAGTAAAAATGAAGAAATTTCTTCCTGGAGCCAAGTGCTTGAATACAAAACCCCAAAATCTTAGGACAGTGCTAGAGAACCCTGAGCAGAAAAGAACTGCCTACGAAGTTATTTCTTCATATTTATTGAAAACTCTTTTTTAATTTAAAACTCTACTTCTTTGACAATATTATATAGCATTGTATCAGGATATTTGCCTCAGAGCCTTTGATGTGCTAATAGAAATTATTTAAATGGCAGTGATTGCACCAGTTACTCAAAATATGCATAAAAGAACTAAAAGTATTTTTTTTTACCCACAACTTACTAGACTTTGACAAAAGGCAGTATAGCTAGCTATGCATTTGTTACAAATAACTACATCCTCAGATCCTTTCTAAACCTCAGTTGAAAAATGTCGTTACACAAAATTTGTTTTTATGGAAAGGTTTCCAGTATTCCAAATAACTTGCTTCCAAATACTTTGCTTAATGTTTTAGGCTGTCAGAAGCAAGAGAAAATTTAGGTAAATGTGATGACAAATGTTCTGCTCATAGCAAAGCCCAAATGTGTGTGAGCTTATTTTATCAAGAAATTCTGATAAAATTCTGACCAAGATACCATGCTAGTCTCTCTGAAGAGAAATGACAGGCATACAGGTGAACAGACACTGCATTCTTGTAAGTAGTGATTCCTTAGGTTTTATGGAAGGTTGCTGGCTGGAAGAGCTAGACCAAGATGTACTGGAATAACTTCTACAGTATTTAGATTTATCAGTGACAAATTGCGGATAATGTACCTACCTGTTGAGAATACCAAGATTCAAATATTTCAATATATGTAAAATGATGACTTACTGTCCAGAAGAAGCTAGCAAATTTACATATAATTTTTCTTTTTCATCTTCCCTCATGCAGTCCCAAACCACTTGCAGACTTTTGCTATAGGTTACAAACTCTTTGAAATTAGGATGTCTATTTTCTAAATTATTACGTAGTACTTCCCACAACAAAACTTGTAACTTGGTGACATTTAAGTGCAAACATGATATGTATCTGAATAATAAACAACAAAGAAAAAGTCTATTTCCATAATAATTTTCAGCTTTGTGGCAGCTAAGGCTTTGATAAACCTGTTTACTTCATAGCTCTGGTAAAGTACTGATACCTTTCACCACTGCACAAGCAAATATATAAATATCTAAAAGAAGTTGCTGCACCTCAAGAAACACTGAATGTACATACTAAGAGTATTATAGTATCACTTAAACTTCCACTCAAAACCATACTATGTATTATACTTACGTTTTCAAATTTCAGAAAAATTCATCCCAAAGATGAAGTACAGAATAACTGTATTATTCAAGGACTCACAAAAAACCAGCTGCTGCGTTTATGCACTGAATCTTGTTCTTCTGACTACTGACCTAATTCCTTAATAGAAACATGGAACTTTTTCTTAATATTAATAAAATTGTAGCATTCAAGCACCATAATGTTGTAGCAGGTTTTATTTGGGTGACTAAATACAGATTAAAGTGCTCAGATTCTGTTTGAGTTTGAAAATTACAACCACTCATTTAATCTATTTTCAGTAGGGATTTCTACAATCTGGTACTGATAAAGTAAAATTTAGTAAAACAGCCTCTGATTCATTTGACATTTACCATAGTTTCCTAAATTCACAATTTATTTCTGCTAAATGTCCAGTATTTTAGAAAAATAAAACCCTTCTAAGGTAGAGAAAAGAATTATTTCCCTGGTACAGCCAGCAGAGGTACTCTGACTAGTACTGAACAACAGATCAGCCTAAAGGATCACAGTGCTTGTGTCTGGTCTTAAGAAAAACAAACACACTACTATTCACACTGGTTCATGCAAATAGCAGGTAAAATGAAAAACATTTTGAGAAAAAGCAGACAGATTTCTTCTGGTTCTGAGAAGGCTGCAGAAAGAGAAAGTGAAGTTTTTGTTCTGTGGAAACAAGACTCAAACAATGGAAGAAAAGATTTCAAGGCAAAAATATATCCCTCTTTAGAAAGGCAAACTAATAAGCATTTATTATTAGAAATCCAGAAAGTAAAATTGGGGGGTTTTTTTAATGAGGTTTTTTTTTTTATGTCTCATAGTCTCACCTTTCTCTGTTAAATTTCAGAGAATGTAGGATAGCGGGTCGTTTCTGTCGGAGATTCCACAAATGAAGTGCATCATCTGCACTTGCACTGACCAAAGCACCCTAGAGCAAACACAAAATACAGCATAAGATATTACTTCTCTGCAGATTCTGTCTTATTCTTAAGTGATTCTCACAGTTACTAATCCACCCATAGAAAACAATACAGTTCATGAGAAACGGTTGCTTTCTTCTAGAAAAAATATGTTCTACCAAAAATAACAGTCAATTTGAATTGAGCTGGTAAACATAAATATTTTAAATTAGTATAAGATCAGCCAAAGTTAAATTAAAACTCCATCAGTTTAAAATACGAAATAAAGCTTTGTGCGAAGGTTATACAAGCGACCTCTCATGTATTTCCACAGAGATTAACCAAAAGAAGGACGGACAACACTTACTTAAAAAGGTGAGCATGAAGGATATACTAAAGGAAAAAGGGATTAGTGCACACACATACACACAAGTGACAGTGCCAAGCACAGTTTAGTAGTCATATCAACAACATGAAATTCAAAACTGCAACTGTGAAGAGAAGATGCAGATAAGAAAGAAGGGACAGGTAGCAGGGGGAGAGGACCTCGGAAGAACTCAGAGGTTTAGACAAAAGCACACAGTCTTTATCACAGGTCAGAACTACTCTGAAGACTGGTTCTGCTTCTGGTGCCCCCAAAATGGGCATCTTCCAAGGTCCAGACCTCTATCTAACTAGACAGCCTGAAGTGAACTTATTCTTCCTCCTTCCTACTATCTTTCTCCTCACCATGGAACACTGATGCCATGAGAATATGGACTGCAGAGGAAGCTCTCTACTGCTGCCGCAGTGGTTTACTACATTTACACCTCAGAACAGGTCTAGTACAAAGGATCTATCACCGTGTATTATTATGACAGAGAGGAACTAGATATTGCCCAAACAGAAGGCAATGCTTTATTCTGAGGAAGGGCAAGAATGTAACTGAAAGATCAGTTCATACCAGCTATGACCGACTGATAAACTTGTCTTTTTGCATCTTGGATTTCCTTCCTAATCCTAGCAACTATTCTTTTCAATGTTGACATATGCAAATGAAATTTATGAAGGTGAGACTTCTCTAATACAGCATAATCTGTGCTTTAATTTTCATCTCCCAAAGAGTTTGGAGCAATGTCAGAGAGAATCTCCACCACAGAAATCAAATTAATCCTATGTATTAGGGGTTCTGCTGGTCACCTAATGAACAGAAAGAACACTGATTCAAACCTTGGCCTCCCTGTTTTCATCCCTGCCTGCCTCTACAGAATTCCACTGGACTGATTGTTTTTAATGTTTCATTTCACCCTCCTCAGTGTCTGTGGTTCAGATACTTTCTCCAAACAGGTGTAGAAAGAAATAAATACTTCCCAGGTTTAAAAAACCCACAAAATTAAAATTCATTCCTTGAGAAGCCCTGAGATCTCCATGCTTAGAAAAAGGACTTGAAACTGTCAAAAGTGTTTCCTTATATCATGGGAGAAAATTAATTAAAACTGAACTACAACTAGCTTATAATTTGGCCAAGTTATGAGGTTCTAGAAAAAAACCCAGATTTATATGCTCCAGAAAGTCTTCTTGCCTATTACCATCTCCAGAGATCTTCTGCACAGATTGAGTATAATCTGTCACTGTTGCTTCATGTTGTCTAAACTTCATTTTGACAAACCATTTAAAAAGACTAAGCATGCCAGTTTGATTGATGACTCCTGCAACTGCTTTTCCTTGCTTCAAGTTGCATATCCCCAACTGTTGAGCTTTCAGCCAATAACTGTCAATGTCTTTCCTTAGAAAGATTTAGCTCATTTATTAATCTTTATTTAAAATGGGACAGCACAGCATATTTAGTAATTTAATGGATTTTACATCTACCTGCACACATTCATATATTGACTGCCTTTTGTTCAGTACTTCATACTGATGCATATGAAGATAATACTTTTCCCTGCGTGCAGTACCATAAATAGTCTTCTAAAAGGCCATATGGTGAATGTCCTCTGGATGTACGCCACTTGTTGGCACAATTTGTCAATGTGAAAAGTCATATCACTCAATTACAATACATGAATTGACTTATTGAACTAAATTTATACAGAATAATCTGAGTAAATATGTCCTTACCTCATTGATTAAGAACTGGAGCTGCAGGACTGCAGCACCACTTTCATGTTGGCAGTAGCAATCAACACCAGGCCTGCCCAATCTGTTGCCAGCAAAGTCAAGGATTCTAGCATTTCTGTTATCACCAGGAGTAAAGAGAAAAAAAAAAGAACTACCAATTAAATTCTAATTAACCTTTAATTAACCTCAATTCTTCTTGTTTTCTGTAAAACAAAAGAATTCATGCTGACTTTTCACTGTTCTAATTAAAGTACCAACATCATCAGGCTGAAACACGTGCAATTGTGAGCGATCTGTTCTTGCCTGTTTTTTTTGCCTGTGCAATACAGTACATGAATTAACACAAAAATTCAGCAGGATGCATCTTAAATTTCTTTTTACATGCTGTTGGTTCATATAACACATGAATGTATCTGATTTTTGTACTTATCAAGACATTAGAAAATTAATAACCTAGGACTAAGGTCAGTAACACAGCTCTGGGGCAGGCTTTCTTTTTTAAATCTGAGAAAATGCTTTTTAGAGTGAGTCATTGCACACTTACATAAAAGCTCACATGTAACTATTGCTCTGTCTCATCAACACAAGTACAATGCAGTGCCACGCAGAGTTACCCAAGTCTAGCTATGAACTACATTTCCTAGACCAATCCCCAGTCCGAGTGAAACCACAGTTATGCTGCTTCTGTCAAGCCAGCTAGTTCACTTGGAACCAACACTGACACGCTGCTTTGCAGCAATATCTTGTTGTCCAGATATATCATGAATGTAGCTTTCTATCTGTTCTCTTTGGGTCTGTTTCTCTGCATGCTGAATTGCCATCTTCCTAACTTAGATGATGGCCTTTCCCATCTGAGTCAGAGACTTTAACAAGAAATGGCTGTTCCAGAAAATTACTGAAGAGAAAAAGTAAAAAAAAAAAGAAGAGAGGAATATGAAATATATTATTAATAACCACGTTGTATGAAAATGGTGAAACACCTCCATATGTATTCAAAACACCAAGATTATGACCAGAAACAAGATTTTTACAAGTCCTATCTACTTGTTATATATGATCATATTAGCATATTGTAAAATCCTGAACAAAAATGCCAACTGTCCACCTATACTGCAGGCAAATGTCAGAATCTTTACTTCCCCTTTCACAGGTGAAGACACTTGCAGTAAACTATTCTAAAATTTGCCTCAGGGAAGTAAAGTCCATAGCTTACCAAATTTGAGGGTTAAAACTTTATTAAGTAATTACTCTTCCAATTGTTAAACAAACAGTTTAATAGAGACCACTGACCTTGAGAGACCTGAGCTCTACTCCTGACTTTGCCAACTTTTCTATTGGATAACCTTGGGGAAGAAAAAGTATCTTTTCTTCTCTGTGCCTTCATTTCCCTATTTGTAAGCTGAAGATAGGGTTTTACAAAAGAATACAGTATCTCCTTTGACAGTGATCTCAGTGTACTGGTATCTACAGATGAAAAGCTGTATATAAAACATCATCACTACATTATAGGACAGCAAGGTAGAGAAAAAAACTAAGTAACTCTGCCACTTGTTCCAAACTGTAGTCCTGAATACAATCATAAATGATAAAATAATAAAAAACTGTGAATCATTTAAACAACCTATTTAAAAAGGACACTAAAGATATATGGTAGTCTAGGTTACATTCTAAGGGTTGATGGTAATCCTTTGGTCCATTCTGAACGACTGGTCTGTGGCACTCTTTTTTTGTAGTGTTCCTCTCTACTTGTGAGAGGAAGCCAGACTGGTGCCAAATCCAACCAACCAACCAACCAACCCACTGGGGTTTCAAACTGAGGGGAAGTTTTAACAGATAAGTGTTTTCCCTTTAACTTGAGCTTTATATTCAGTATAAATACATGGCACTAGCTAATGATTGTCCTTAATGAAAATTACACTAGTATTGCCCTGATTAAGCGGCTGTCACCCTTCAGCATCAGTATCATGTTAGGTCAGTTTTCTAGGAAACATCCCAGCAAAGTAGATTATTTCATTCAGCGCATCCCAAACAAACAAAGCACTCTCCAATAATTCACATTCATTTGCATAAGTGTTCACCCTGAAATACTTCACAAATTACTAAAATAAGAGAGAAACTGTGCCGTCTGCTTCAGCCTGGCCAATTGCCCTGAAGTAAGGACTGATGCTTAAATAGCAGCATTATCACGGAGTGATGGTGGTTTTCAAACATTCTGGGAGCTGTGGTGAGGTCCTTCCAGCAGAAGGAGCTGAAGAGATATGATGACTTGGCACGTGTTCTTGGCACTTTAGCCCATCTTCTGCAGCTTCTCTACTTTGCTGCCAAGCATGGAGGAGTACAACCTTATCTCATCAAATCTTTTCAAACCAGTGTACTGTACCAGGACATACAGCAGAAGCAGCTATAGTACAGGCTTTGGACTGAATTTATTCTACTTTTGCTTTTTTATTAAATAATGTCTCTGCTATCAGGGAGAGTGGAATATCTCTGAAGATATTAAAAGGGAGGACTAATACAGATATATCTGAATACCTCAAAATAGACATCATGGGTTTCAAGGATAAAAGCCAGTCACTATCTTCTTTCTCTTATCAGAATGTTGGATCTCCCAGGGGCCTTCACAGATATACCAGATTATCCTAATTTATACATAAAAGGGAAAAAGATGAAAACTAAGCCTGGATGTCTGTTGGGATCAAGAGTGAAACAAGTAGAATCAGAATTATGTGCATCAAGCAGCAAAAGTGTGACAATAATAACATTCTAAAAGAGAAGTGTTCTTTCTGAAAACAACATTTAATCCTCGTTTTAAGATCTGTATGTGTGGAACAGGATATTTTGCTCTGTATTCAGTTGTATGCAACAGTTTTTCATAGAGTATTTTAACATCCTGTTATTCCAAAGCTTATCATTACTTTGGAAAAAAAAATCAGTTGTTAGGATGCCTAATTCTAAGTACTTGAATTCAGCTTCCAAGATGCAGTCTTCCATGACAGCATAATATCAACAAAGAATTTATATTCTCATGTCTTGGGCCACTCCATCACAAGTTGAAGAAAATTTCCATTTCCCAATATTACAACCTGGTTCAGATTTTCTCTCCAAATCCTTTTGGTCACTTGAATAAAAATCAGTTAGTATTTTTATGATATTCTCATGTCATATCCATACTCACTGTATCTTGAATGCCTGATGTCAGAGCACATGCATCTATGGATATGTTTTACTGGAAACCTAAATTGCCAGTGAGTAATTACATACATAGGAGATGTATCAATGGGCAAAGCTTCTCATAAGCATGATCTATGACCAAACTTTCCACAGCATCCCACAATTTTCTTATTCTGTGACTCATTTTTAACATATGATACGTGCAGATCTGATGCCTCTCATTCTTCTCAGAGGTTAGTACTAATGGAATCCAAAGACTTTAAAGTCTTGTGTGTTTGCTGAGAACCAAAATTGCAAATACTTTAGAACTGACTCCTGGAGTTGAGACCACTGTTACCTGCAGCAGGTGTTTAACTTCTTAGGATCAGAACGTCCAGAGGTAAGACATGTTTTTCTTCATTAAGACAGATGATTCTTTAGTAGTGTCAGATCCAAGTGTTTTCAGATTAAATCTATTTGCAGTAACAAGGACTGCAATCTGATTCGTTCCTCCTTGCAAGGCAGAGGAACTGAAGACATGCTATCATAAAGGACCTCCTGCCAAGGCATGCCAAGCAGCTAACAAATATCCCCTGTCAAGTAAAAACTGTTAAATTACATATGGCACCTTTTTCAAAACCAAAACCTTTCTGTAGAAGAAAATGACACCAGGCTATGCAAATAAGCAACTCCAATTTTTTTTGACTACTTAACTAACTTCTTCCATGACTAAAAACAATCTATGTACAGCAATGAACACTGAAGTAAGAGATGACAATTATTAAGCAGAAACCATTGCCTCACATCCACCATTTTATTAAAAGACACACATAGAAATGGGCAACCCCCAGTTACAGCCTCACCTTTAAAACATTTGGGAATTGTGAGGTGCTGCAGAAGTAGCACTGCTGCTTGAAGGCGTCCTGTCATCTGATCTACACTGACTGGTACGTGTTTGAGTAGGAATATGCAGTACTCTAAGAGCAGATGCTTGTGGGCTGGTGTTACTCCATTATATAAACCAACTGTAACTGTAACTGATTTAGTGTGCAACTTGAATATAGGACAGCTTTTTCTTACAGAAGACCTATTCCACTGAGTTGAGTGATTTATCAGTTTAAATAAATAATTAAGTAATAGAGTGCTCGAAGGATTCAACCACACCACTAACCACCTAAAAGGACCAGAAGGTTAGTCAGTTGTATCTGTGCCACAGGATTGATTTTGTCAAAAAATAACAATTACGAAAATATCATCTTCATCACCTAGATTTGCAGTTTTGAACACAGCTACTTTCAGTTCCTGGAATACATAGCTTTATAGTTCCTTCATGGAATTTCTGTAAGTCTCACATACATTAATTTTCTGTCTACTAAAGAGTGCGTATTCTGGTACAAATAAATGCCACCGTCTTAGGTTTTGTACTTCAAATGGGCTCCAAACTGAGGGTTTTCTTCTCTTTCCATGAGATATTTTATCTTCATTTAAACATTTCAGATGGCAGAGAATCTATGATTTCTGAAGTACATTGCTGCAGTGTTTAGTGATCCTCACTATTAAGAATGTCATGCTACATGCAGAATCAATACATTTAGCTTCAGTTTCAAGCCTTTGGACCTCATTATGCCTTTCTATGCTAAATTAAATAACTCTCTATTAGCATAAATTTCATAGAATCTTTAAGGTTGGAAAAGACCTCTAGGATCATCAAGTCCAACCATCAACTCAACACCACCATGCCTCCTAAACCATGCCCTGAAGTGCCACGTCTACACGGTTTTTGAACACCTCCAGGGATGGTGACTCCACCATCTCTCTGGGCAGCCTGTTCCAATGCCTGACCAGTCTGTCAGTAAAGACATTTTTCCTAATATCCAGTCTAAACCTACCCTGACACAGCTTGAGGCCATTTCCTCCAGTCCTATCGCTTGTTACTTGGGAGAAGAGACCAACACCCACCAGGCTACAATCTCCTTTCAGGTAGTTGTAGAGAGCGATAAGGTCTCCCCTCAACCTCCTCTTCTCCACGCTAAACAACCCCAGTTCCCTCAGCTGCTCCTCATAAGACTTGTATTGTATTGTAAGACTTACTTTCTGCTTTGAAACTGTGATCAAGCTGCATCTTATCCATCTTCTGCATAAATAAAACCAAAAAACCCTGAGCTCCTTTATTCTCATGTCACACAGCATTTTTATTAGCTCTTGACTAGTCCTTATGTTTTTTTCTACATTTTAGAATTTGTTCTCAACCTCTTTCAAGTATCAAAACCAGAGCCACACATCACCTTGGTAATGGTTTCTTTAATACAATGTAAAAGCGTATACAGAATTTTATTATTCCTTAAATTCAATATAGTTTTTTTATACATGTGTGTGTGACACTTCTTAATTACCTTAGCAAATAATTTTTTGAGACTTCTCCATTCCTTTGCAAAAAATAAGTGTCCCCCTACCAAGTCTCATTCTGTAAACTACATGTAGTTGAACTCGCCGAATTCCTTAAAAAAGACATACAACGTAATGCGAGCTTTATGTTCTTCTATTTGCTGTGGATTCACTGGACACTGCTTCATTAAACAATATCTTTTAGTGTTTTTTGTTTTAAACATAGAAGGATTCAGTTTTACAATGAGCTTCATTATGTCTTGAGTTCATTCAGCTGTTTAAATAAAGAGCTCTTTTTTTTTTCCCCTCCACTATGAAAAGGTGAAATACTGCTGCACTTGGCTGCTTTCCTAGGATGCTAAACGTGATGTGTTTTATAAATACAGACAAACTTTTTTGGCACCAATAAGCATGAGCTTTTGGTCTACAATGACTCTTGTCTTGTTTATTTTTCTTGACATAGATTTCTCTGTTCTTGCATGCAAATTACATAAGAGTCACTCTCAGGAAGAGTGAAATATCCATTACGATATATACACGCTGAAAAATTTGCTTTCGGCAACTTTCTTCCAGATTAAAGCACTTGCAGATAGCTTGTATTTAATGGCAAGTCTGTATATATAGAGATAGATATTGAATAGCTGAATGAGTGCTATGAAAAAAATGATCATTTATTCAAGTAAAATGCAAATTCACATCAACACTATTCACAATTTTTTGTTTCCTATGAATTTAGAAGCTATGTTATTTCCCAAAATATCTTCAGATACCACAAGCATTACCAACACTCATAGGCCTATATATTTTCATCTCTTTGTGAGACTACCTTCCAAGATCTTTGTCATTTTGGGAATCATCTGTTCCAGAAACAGAATACAAGTACAGTTACCATGTGATCTAATTCAATCAGCCCTAAACCTGAAACAGCAAATTGTGAAAAGCAGATACTCAGAGGTCATGACTCTAGCAACGTTTTGTAAATAACATGGTGAATAATTTCATATTCCATTTGTGTACACATATATATATACATATACATAATAATTAACAGAAACCACCTAGCTCTGCATTCACCTCCCAAAAAGGAGCCATTTAGTTAGTAGTCTGTAAAAGCTCCACATTTCCAGGCAGCCACCCTGAAAGCTCTATATTTTGAGGTTGTAGCAACAAACATTAAACGTCTGCACGTACAGTGGGCTTCCTCTTCTTTTTCAGGTAGTCATAAACCACAGGAAGCTCACTGACACATACAGATAAAAACAAGAAAGGCAACAACGAGTGAAAACTGCAATCTGTAGAAGCGTACTGATTATATTCATAGGAGATGTTGTTTCAGAGAAATTTACAAACGCAGACACACGTTTAGTCAAAGGCATGACAAATATGGGCACAGAAGCAGAAGCATATCTGTAAAGTTTGTTTACAAACACATCCTGTAAAAAGCTACAGAGAGAATTAAGCTGGAAGAGAATAATACTCTTGTCCTAATGTAGACTGGAGGTTATGGAAAACTAAACTGAGCCACAAATGAGAGGGCTGTGTATTTTGGAACATCCTAAAGCCAGAAAGTCACTTTAACATAACCAAGAGACTGCACAACAACATATAGATATACAGATAAAAAAACCTGATAACACAACTGCATTTTATTCAGTTTATTGCCTTTTAAGAGGACTATGCAAATTATACCATTTGCTAGCCATCTGTATGCACGAGGCACAGATGATAGTCTAACATACCCTCTCTTACTAAAGAAATCATACAGGTAGCTTTAACTCAGCCATTTTTAATTTCTTTTTTTTCAGCCTTCAGATATTAATATTTAACACAGTATTTGCTCCATGTGTATCTGTACACCCAGAACACACATAACACATGCAGGTTATTGCATGTGCAGTTACTGATAACAAATGCAACCATCTACAATGATTTTATACTAAAATCCACTACATTTAAAAGTTAAGTGTGAATGTTGTGTTAGTATTCGTGTTATCCCTGCTTGTACACTCTACCACCAAATTTGTTGATAACAGGTTTAGAGAAGGTTTTAGGAAGTTTTGATTGTGCTCTTCAAGCAAAAAATGGAAGACTATCTATATAAACACTACATAAGATCAGAACTTAAGACTTCTCATATTGTCCTACAGCACAGATTTCTTTAAGTGGTCGTTGAATTTTTAGCAATTTGTAACAGTGATCACAAGGTGATGATTTTCTTCATAGCTGCCAGTTATGTTGAACAACTGGTGACAACAGAAGATAGAATGAAAAGTGATCACATAATAAGTCTTTTTAAAAAAGGTCAAAAGACCTGTCAAACTAAATGTATCTAAAAATAAAAACACATCTTCCCAAATATTAATTCCTCCTGTAGTTGCTATGGAAAAGTTATATAACTAAAATAATATATTAATCCTTGATCCATGTCATGACAGATCTTGAGAATACACATTGCACTTTCTCTTTTAAACAGAGACAGCAATTAGCCATTACTGGAAATCTTTAAAACAAGACTGCATGTTTTCCCAAATGCTACTTCCAGACCCAACCACCAGAATAAGAATAAGGTGAAGAAGGTCCTATGGCCAATTCTGTAGTCTGCTTGAGATGAGAACAGATGATTAAATGATGTTCCCTTCTTATCTGAAAATGCTTCCCTATCTATTTTGGCTAATACAGATAAGGGGAAGAAAAACTTCTTTGTTCAGTGGTGGTAAAATAATTAACAGTTGCCCTGATTACTTCTGGCTAATTTTTAATGCCAGGTACTTCACAGCAATGAGTCCCGCACACCTACAGTTCTGTGCTTCATGAGCAATTATGGAGTTTGAAGACGAACTCTGCAGTGCACAGTTGTCTTACTCCCAGTTTGGTCAAAGCAGAAGCAATCAGGAGCACATACATGACTACTTAACGTGGGCCATTTTGTCCTCAGTCCTGCAATAAGAATGGCCTGGATTTTACTCTTATCAGGTGCAAAGATCCCCCCAAACCTATTTTGCTTAGGCTTATCAACATAGAACTGAAACAAAGAATGAAAAATTCCTACTGAAATGGTGAGACAATTCCATACTTCTCTGGAAAATTACGAGCATCTTAACAATGAGGCATTCAAAAGGAAGTACTTTAAGCACAAAATAAATGCTTTCTATAATCAACCTGTTTGCTTTCAAAGTTGAATTCACAATTACATGCAGAGCCTAATAAATCAACCTGCTAAAACAACAACAACAAAAAAATCCCAGAATTAATTTTAAGAAATTTAGTCCCTGAAAATCTCCAGACCACTAGCTATCAAGACAGTTAATTGGTTTTGAAAGTGAGGTGATTGTCCAATAACATCATTAGTATAGCTTGTATTCTGATTCACATATTTACTGTAAGAACTCAACTTTATAAATCAAATTAAATCATCATTCTGGTAAGCTTTCTGATTATACTGGAATAAGCAGCAAGGCATACTGTGCAAATATAACCCTGAGGCACTGAAGTAGAAGTGGACTGTTTGATGATACCCAGAGATGATACATTCTCAGTCTTATTCAATAATATGTCAGAAAATTTTCATGCATAACATCACAGAACACATTTGTTTAACTGAGAGATCTAAGTATAATTATGTATATCCTTAGAGAGGTATATTATGCAAGGACACTTAGTTGGAAAAAAATGCACTAATTCCAGGAGGTCTCTGGTACAGCACAGAAAATACTTCACATTCAAAAACTTATTAAAAGGAGGTTCAATATGTTAAATTAGGCAGTAATTTCATTCCTGCCCCAGAAAACCAGACAAATGACATTTCTGTAAATTTCAGTTAAGCTATATTAATACTCAGCAATTTTGTGAACCAGTATACTTATTTTTGACACCTAATAAAGATAGATGTTAATCTAGAATTTCACTTGTTAAGCAAGAATAGATGTGTAAAACAAAGGAACTCACACGCTATCAATAGATGTCAAAACTGGCAATGAAACTATTCAAGTATGAATAAATAAAATTTGGAAAAAATTAAGAATTTAATTGAAGAAAATTTAATTCAGAGTTTGTAAAAATTTCAGTGAACTATCTGGTGGGGTTTTTTTCTTAGGATTAGTTCAATATAAGCGATACTATAAATGCACCTACACTAAAAGGGATTCCAAACATCAGACAGTCAACCTTAAATAGTTTTGTCTTCTATTATTGTAAAATTCATGTTTTTTTAAGAAAAGTTTTCAGCAACAGATTACATGGAAGAGGCATTACTTTTTTTCTAGTGCAAGATTAAATGTTATCTACACTTCATCAACTCTTAGAATCCTCCTGAGCCACGTAATTATTCTATCAGATTTTGAAATAAAGTACACTATAGACCACAGCCCTTCGATTCAATTTACATGAACTAGGTAACCAGCAGCTGGTTAAAATGTATTTCAGGAAGCCCTTTTGGTGTAAATGAGTATGAACTATGATTTTGTGACTTTAAACAGACCCTTGTAGATTGTGTTATACAAACTATGTTCATGTTTGATGCCAGCTGTATTAAGCATTTATGTTTCATTTGCATTAAAATTTATAATCATTAGCTAGCATGGGTTAAAACATGAATAAAGGTTTGAAAGCAGAGTTGGTGAATGCTGAATAACTTCCAAAGAGCATTAGCGTTTTAAGAAAAGAATGATTACTTCTGGGAATAAAATAGGACGTAGCAGAAATCTCTCAGGGTCCCAGTTTTTCCATGCCAATTACTGAAAGTCTGCATGTTTCAGTGAAGCAGGACACTTTCTGAACTTACCATACTAATACAGTATTAGTTTCAGAATAACCCAATTCTGGATCTTGTTGGACAAGAATCAAAAGGGATCAAAACTACTTTTACAATTCCTTGGCGATCCAAATTAAAAAGACTGAAAGCTCTGCCTCCCTCCAAGGGATTATTCATTGCAGAATTTGAGAGAACTGAAACACTGCCATAGCTGAAGCACAGCTCTCATGCTGAGGCTCTGCCAGGTAACTGACAGCAAGATGGTGCTAGTGGGGGTGGTGTCTTCCAATAATCCAAATCCCGCTCTACAGGATGAAGAGAGCCAGCAAAGACTGTTGAGGCTGGATGACTATCAATCCAGCCCTGTTTTACCATTGCTATAATCTTTGTCAAGATCTACAGGTTTTGTTATCTACTTCAGGAAGCAGATCTGCAGTAATAGCTGCAGATCCAGCATAGCACAATATGAAACACCGCCAAGGCCCTGGTCTCCTCTACTCAAGACAATGAGAAAAATGCCTTAAGCCCATCAAATATGTGCTTCTGCAGTGAGACATGAGGGAGGAAGCCTGCAGGGAAACAAACTGGGCAGAGGAAGCAAGACATGGTGTAGGCCATCCATACTGCCTACTGGAAAAGTCCCTGTATTAATTTTAGTTAATAACTTAGGTTTCATCTAGGGAGAGACAGCTTTTACAGTCTAAACAGAATCCTAAGAGTAATCTATCATACATGTATTATGAGCAAAAGAGAAGAGAAACCTGAAGCAAACCAGGGAGAAATCCAGCTTGACAGTGTACACACACATCAATTATGTGAGCTTCTCCCCACACTGATTTTCAGAAGTTTGAGATATTACTCGCATAGCCATGTTGAAGTTTTAGTATATAAACTGTAGGTAGGATGAGGAAAGGTGGCCACTGACTAGTTGAAGCCTTTGACTCTGTTGTGGTTTAGCCCCAGTCAGCAACTAAGCACCACAGAGCCGCTCATTCACTCCCTCCTCCCCAGTGGGATGGGGGAGAGAATTGGAAGAGCAAAAGCAAGAAAACTCATGGACTGAGATAAGAACAGTTTAATAATTGAAATAAAATAGTAATAGTAGTAATGGTGATGATAATAATAATGATTATGATAATAATCATAATAATGATAATGACAATGATAATATAATAAAAAAGAAAATAACAAGAGAGAGAAATTAAACCCGGGGGAAGAGGGGGAAAAAAACCCCCAAAAGTGATGCAACTGCTCACCACCTGCCGACCGACACTGCCAGTCCCCCAGCCGCAACCACTGCCTCCCCTGGCCAACTCCCCCCAGTTAATACACTGGGCATGACGTCACATGATATGGAATATCCCTTTGGCCAGCCTGGATCAGCTCTCTTGGATGTGCCCCGTCCCCTCCCAGCTTCTTGTGCTCCTCACAGAGCATGGGAAGCTCGAAAGGTCCTTGACTAGTGTAAGCACTACCTAGCAACAACTAAAACATTAGTGTGTTATCAACATTATTTTCATACTAAGTCCAAAACGCAGCACTACACCAGCTACAGCGAAGAAAATTAACTCTATCCCAGCTAAAACCATGACAGACTCTCACTAATGTGACAGCCAAAACGGAAATCTTCTTTGGGAGGTTAAACATTGAGATGTACTTTTAGCTTTCATTTTGTTAAACCGTAACAAACATTACTGAACATTCACTAACATAAAAGCTATATCTATTCTGTTCCATCCCACAAACAATAATCACAAAAACTGCATTTCTTTAATCTTATATTGTCTGCAAGACTTGCAAAGTAGATTAAAATATAAAGAGTACCTCTGCACAGACACTGTTTCTGTACTTCTACATTCCTGATTTGCTTTTTAACTAATGCAAATTTACTAATCTAAATGGGAAAAAATAGGTTTTATTTTTCCTAGCACTGTTGTTTCGAATTCAGAATAAAAACTAGCATCTAGATTAATTTTAGGGCAGATAAAAGAATAAAATACAAAAGGCTGATATGGAGCAAAGTCTAGGGGAAGAGATATATTTATCTCCATTTCACTTCAATGCACATAAGCATCACATTGCTTAGGATGTCTGCCTAGGAAAACATTGGGGTGATTCTGAATTTGTAAATTGGACTGCCCTCTTTCAACTGTCGCCCCCTGCCCTGTGGCTTAACTTACCAAAGCAAGCTGGAGATTTCCAATACTTGAAGCTCAAGAGTCTATCAACTGTCCAAAGGAATATATATTTATTAGCGAAGCCTTTGTGGGACAGGACCACAATATATTTGCTAAATCAGCTCAAAAAACTTTATCAGACTGCAAAAGACAAGTGCACGCGCACACACACAAACACACTGGGACAGAGAGAACTGTTTAAAAGGCGAGGGGGGGAATATGAAGACAGCTGATCAGTGCTTGCAAGAGGCAGAAAAATGAGATCATTCCTACCAGAAAGTCACTGACTCAGCATAGGACAATCAAAAGTTTGTAATGCAAAGAGTATTTAAAAATTAAGGAATGGCAGTGGAACAAAAAGTTTACTTTTTGACAGGCTCCAGACAAAAAAGGAGAATAAAAAAAAAAAAACCCAAACCCTAAACAAAAATAAAACCCCCAGTTCTCTTCAACACAGACTTCTCATGTTGTGATTTTTATACTTTGGAAGGACTCAGAATCTTCAAAGAGTAAGTAAACAGATTCAGAGTTTAGGTTTGCACAAGGAAATACCAGTATCTGTACAGATAAAGCAGGAGCTGTACAAGAAGGTCTTCTGAGAATATTGATGTATTAGAACAAGCATTGACAAGATGTACTCAGAGCCACTGCTTGGAGGCTTTCTTGTCCAAATTTGCTGATGGATCTCTGTTAAAGATGAGGTATACTCACAGCCTAATATGTGATAAAAATGTAAGGCCATAGCTTGGATAAAGTTACATAGTTTACATATTTTACATCATAACACTGAATTTGTAGCATAAAAAACTGAACTGATTAGTAAGTAAATGGAAAGAGAAGAATGCCTCTGGAAGGGATGATGTCAAAGTGACCGTGTCTAAAGGTAAGTGTTTATACTTACTGAGTCTCCCCCCTCCTCTCTGCCAAACACAGGCATCAGAACTTGAAACTGATAGCTGTCTACAAGAGCTACTTTCCTGCAAGTTAAGCTATGATTATGTAGAATATGTACGTTCAATATCTATACTCATTTTTCCACAAGAACATGAAAACCTAACAAAATAGTCCTCTGCTCTTGTACCCCACAGTGAAACATTCCTTTCTAGATTGGGTTTGCCAGTGAGTTCAGATCTATAAAAGAGATTAATTCCTAAACCAGACCTTTGCTATCCAACTCAGTGCCCCATTTTTCTTGTGGCTTGATTTCAATTTTGCTTGTTTTAAAATGATCAACTGTTGCGAAGGAGCCCTAGCTCTAGCCTATAAACAAACATTTCCCATGCCAATCCTGTCAAGGATAAAAGAACTGTAAATTCACCACACCAAAGTTTTTCCTGGAACTATGATCTGCATTTCCCTGACTACAAAGTGTTAGATGGCATTGGTTGCTCAACATGATTTCTAAGATCCCATAACAAAATTATGATTTTTTTTTTAATTAAGGCATGCACACCAAAGCAGATTTTAAATCCAATTCAAAGACATTTATATTTCCCACAGCCTATTCTAATCTTCAGCACTCATATTCATTGCACACTAATCATATGACAGACTTATTATTAAAGGTACTGTAAAATGATAGTGATAGTATCAAAACTAAGTGGTCCCTCTGACATCAAAAAAGAATTAATTCAACAGTATTTATCAATAGCAATTAAACTCTCTGAATGCTTTATCTAATAACTCAAATATATATTAAAGATTGCATACATTTTTATTTTTCAAATCAGTAAAATGTTGAAGTGTCAAAATTTAAAGTTGAGCTTACAGTAGACAATAGAAAAGGTTGTCTACCAGCTTTAGGAGGATTAATTTTTGCACCAGCAATCCACAGCACGTTAGAATCAAGGGTTACAAGTCAAGCTATTCTTTTCCTTTATGACCTCGTGAGGGTAAGTACTTGTAATTTTCTTTCACTTTTTCCAAACTACAACTCTGCAATGAGGGTACATACAATCTACCTGCTGACTCCAACTACTGCAGTGATTTTTTTTCTTCTGGAAAGTACAAGCACTTCTTCTGTTTGTTGAATATACACGTTGCACGTTATTTCCCTGCTATATTTGTTTGTTAATGAACAGGATCCAGAAATATAAATGTGGTAAGAAATTGATTTACAATGCTAAACTTCATATTTCCTCTATTCTGGCTATTCTGCCCCATTACTACTATAGTCTACAGTGGCTGAAAGAGGAAAATAGCTTTTGATATTTAGAGATTCATGGGAAAAGGTTTTTTTGTTGTTGCTGTTCCTTGTGGTTTTGGGGAGGGATTGTTTTTAAGTAATACAGGTAATACCCTAAAATTTCTATCACTTCAAGGTATTCATGCTTGTGGATGACCAATGCATTATGCATCCTACTTTACCTAACAGAGAGTCCAGGGCAATGACACCAGCTTTAATGCACTCTGCTGCAATGTTTTTAAAACCGTTTCCTGTAACAGACATTATCTTTGGATACAAAATACTCAGATGCTGGTCATACTTCTCCCACAATGATATCCCCAGCAATACCGTTCCTCTAGCACAATGCAAGTGCCACAGTGGGACCCTTGTTTCACTGTTTTGCATCCCGCTGAAGAAATTCATCAAATGAAGGAAATAGTGAAGAGCGAAGCCACTGCAAGTGTTTACTAGCAAAGGCCTGGTAGAAATACAGGTGGCAAAGCATAAATCAGGGCATCTCCTCCTTTGTTGTAAGCCTTGTTTGAGCCAGACTGAAGAATTCCAAGCTCTGCACCAAGGTGCTTTGCATGTCAAAGTGTCCTACATTAATTTAGGTATGTTTTGACATTTTTTTTGCAAGACAGATTTTGAAACTTGAACCAGATTCATACTTAATTTGCCAAGATTCCCTCACTTTTTCTAGCACTGAATTTATTTCAGATCACTGTGTAATATATCATGTTATTATAAAAGGTATGAGTAGTCAATTATTGATTGTCTAACCAAAGCTCTTACTATGACATCCTTTCAACCTTAGCTCTTGTCTGCTTCCAGCTCCAATTTTACAAATCATCCTAGAATTGCTGTATTAGCATTAAAACAAATGGTAAGAAGAAAAAAAACACTAGACAAAGTACAAAAAAAAGATTACTCTAGCTGATACTAAATTTTTAGAACTAAAATTCTGTGATAGTTAATGGTGAAAAGGCAAATTTTCTTGTTTGTTGAAGCATGAAAAGATCTAGTCCAACCTCTTGTTTTACCTCCAAAAACACAATACTGTTTGTTTAACAGAAGACTGTCTTCCAGAAAGGCAATAAAGTTCAAGATTCCAAGAAATGAAGATGCTACGACCTTCCTTGGTAATTCATTTTAAAGACTAACTACACATGTTGCTAAAAATATTAAAGCGATTTGTCAGACTCTAATTTCAAGCCACTAATACAATTCTCTGTTAGCTCAGAAAGCCTTTTAAGTAGTCATTTTATTCCTGTGAAAGGACATGTACAAAGCAGTAAAACCATCATTCAGTCTTCTTTTTAATAAACTAAATCAGACTGAGATCCTCAAGTCTCTCATTACAACATACTTCTTCCAGCCAAATCATTTTTGTACCTCTCCTGTAAATCTATCAAGTTTCCTACAGTTGTCTTTCACATTCACAAAAAACAAAAGGACAAAGGAAGCAAAAGAGAGAAAAAACAGTGAAGGCTTCCCTAATAAGCACTGCTTTCTTGTTACATAGACCTTATCTAGATTTCACAGACTGGTAATTTATATATCCACTACAAGAACTATCTCAACCACCAATGCAGAATTAAACTAGTAATGTAGCAGTCAACTGTTAAACTTCAGTACCAATAACACACAATAATAAGGCAGTTAACCTATTCTCTAAATAATAACCCTTACATTAATGTACAGAATCATAAATGGAGAAGTATATCATGTATTCACTTCTCAAGAAAATGAGGCATGCATTCTGCTTCTTCATGGGAAATAAATTCATTAATTTTATCTTCATCTAAATTACCAACTGTCTCATGAGAAGACAGCCTTGGCTCGGAAAATGAAGTAATCTACTGGCCGCCTTCTGCACCCACTTAAGAGACATCTCCCAATATTGTCATCATGAAGTCCATGGGCAGTGAGTATGCCCCAGATCAGAAAAAGTAAATACAAACTCCTTCTCTTTGCACCTTCTTTTCAGGTAAAGATCAGACTGAGCTGTGATGTCGTATAGCAGGTACAAAGTCTTCAGTATGTAAACCACAGCTGCTGCTACTCACAAAAGTACTGCAGCTTCTGGGATGATTTGGGCTGCCACCTATAATCAGACTTGTGTGCGTCCTAACCAGGAAGGCTGCCAGAAGAGTAATGGTCTGTAGCTAGTTGGTATAATCAAAGTCTCTGCTATTGTGCAGCAGGGGAAGAGAGACTGCCAGATAAATTTTTAGGACGCTTTGGGAACATTTCTGTCCAAGTAACAGATTTCTCAATGTTAATTATTTTGCTGCCTCTTCCTCCTCTCCCCTGCCCTGGCTTCTAAAACAACATGTGATTTAAAGGACAGGTAGGCCTTTCTAAATTACAGACTAGTCTTGTGCGCTCTGTGGCTCAAAACAGCAGTTACCTCGGCTGTCGGACTTCTATCATATTCAAAACTGGACTTCCAACTAGAGAAGAATCCCAGTATCATCTTCAGACGGAAGGTAACGAAAAACATTTACCGAGTCCTAAAGCAGGTTCTCAGAGTATGTTCATTAGCTATAGAATTACTCTATTAGCTACAGATTTCTACTAAAGTGTTTGATGGCATCATTCAAGGTATTGTATTCAACCTATAAAGCTTGGCTAATCTGAAAACTCATTAATGAAAATACTTTTAACCTTATAGCGTAGTCAAGCACCAAGAAGTTGTTGAATGTTTTCCTCAACTCTAATAGCACCTCTCATTTTGAGGGTTAATCTTTATGTAGTACATGAATGTGATTGTGGTTTAGAAGTTCCCTTTTTTTTTCCTTATTACTGAGAAAGAAACACACAAACCCCACAATTATTATTGTATCATTAGAGAACTACATAAAATTCCTTTTGTTTCAAAGAAAGCACCTAAATCTTTAAAAATAAACATTTTGCTATACACTAAAAAAATAAATCCCAAGCACAACACCGTGATTTTTCAAGAAGTGAGACATTAGTAACCATTAACAACTGTGATTGATTTTTCATTAGACGCAGAGTTCTCATCTAGTGCTGCTAATTCCCTGGCTTTCACTAACAAATTAAGATAACACAAAACCCCAAGAAATAATTTCTTGCACTTCAGACAAAATGCTTTTGATTCTCCAACTACATAAGCTGCATTATTTAAAAAAAAAAAAAATCTGAGGAAAATTTCAGGTGGGCAAAAAATAACACATCTGCCTGATATTTTGAAATTAGAGTATCTTCTGTAGTCCTTCTAATTATCAGCACCCCTCATATAAGCATGAAAGCTTGTATGTATTCTGCAAGCTAATGTCATTTGTTGATTGTTGACCAGCACAAACACAGCATTCAGAAGAGACTGAAAAACATTTTTCATAGTATACATGTCAATCGGCTGCTTTTTTTTTTTTTTTAAAAAAAAAGGGGCGTGGTGATCATGAAAGATCACTTTTCCAGAGTAAAACACTCTTAACCTAATAACTAATCCTTGTAATAACTTATGAAAAAGTACATTTGAAATGGCACAGGTAGGAAAGCTTGTCACCTCACACTGAAATTAGTTCTCCAAGCTCTGATGTCTGATACAGAATCCGATACAGAATCTGTTCCAGGTGTGCATAATAAAAAGGTCAGTGAAGCAGAAATTGACACAATCTGTGAGGACAATTCTTGGTGAAAAATACTGCTAGACTAATTTGTTTAAAAGTGTGAAACTGCAGGGAACTCAGGACAAGCCTGAAGACAATTTTGTAATTATGAAAGATAAGGAAGAGAAGGAGTTCTTCCAATCCTTGAGGCCACATTTGCCTTTAGCAAGAAGATAAGGGAACAGAAGGAGGCAGCCACCGACTAGGAAGAAAAGATGTATTAAATCATGCAAAGCTACTCTAAGACTGCAGAAAAGAAAGCCTTACATTTGTGGAAAGCACAAAGCACTGCTTCAGACTTTTCTCCAGAGTGGAAGGAGAGGAGACAACATAGTCTTGCCTCTCTCTGCAAATTTCCCATCCTGAACACAGGAGAAGCATTGCCCCTTGGCCCCGTCATAATCACACATTACAGCAGAACTCCTTTCCTCCCAAGCGGGCGGCACCCAGAGCTCCCTGAGGGCTCAGGATTGCTGATGTTAGCTCTTTTCAGGGCACAAACCAAAACAAGAGAAAGGAAGAAAACTCAGACCAGTTGGGAGTGAGGTAGCTCCAAATACAAGTTAATGAGAAGAAATCTCCACGCTGTACACCTGCAAAGTAGGCACATTAACCTGATACAGTCCCTCTGTGGCACCTACAAAAGATCTCTTCTTTGTTATCCATCAGAGCCACCTGTGCACCAAACTCCTGGGAATGCTGTCTCCCACTCCCTACTCTTCCCCAATCCAGCTGGAAACTTCCCCTGGCTGAGAGGGCTCAGCAGCATACCAGGGACACAATCTTCCTGCCAGGGATCCAGCCAGCAAGGGAAGGTAGATGGAACGACCACAAGGTAAATGGAAGACCTCTTTTTCAGCTCTCTGATACAACCATTTACCAAAACACAGCCCAGCAAGCAAAACTGATGCCATCTGTTATAATTACATCTGTTGTCTTAGGAATAAAAAGACGTATCTTAGACATTGCTGGTGCAACAGAATCAAAAGAGCAAGCAAACTACAGCATTCTGCTGGGAAGATAAGCCGACCAACTGAAGGGCTGTGGCATTGTTGCTTTACTCCAAGAGGCCTCTGTTGAACTGTGGTCCCACAATGCTCTAAAATTTGAGCTGAATAGTTTGGGGAAAGTGCAGTTCCAAGTACTGCAAGTCCACACGCACTTTACCTCCTAGTGCAGCTAGATGATCTGCCTATTGCTACAACGTACTGCTGTGTTGCTGTCAGTCAGTACTTTCCCCACGAGGCTATAAAAGAGAAGCAAAAGATACCTTTGTGACAAAAAATCTGCTCCAAATTCTGACCTGCTGATACAGACTAAGTCTTCATGAGCTTACTTCTCTTGAACCTGTACGGGATCTCAGCACATTTTGCACACTGAATCACTGAATAGAAGCTGTCATTAATAGAAATGATATGGACAACAGAACTCATCTACACTGTTCTTGGCAAATTTGTCAATGATTAATGTGCTCCCACGAGGAGGAAGACCATATTATGCCCATGCTATGCCTGCTGGCTGGATAGACTTATCTCACACATTACATATGTCTATATCTATGGGGGACTCAGCACTTACTGTTATCCAAAACACATATGGGACTTCTTAGAAATTAATAATTTTTGTGACTTGGGATCCGGAAAAAACTTGGAGAATCATATGGGATATTTATTATATTTTCAGTTATGTCACACAGTAAGTCTTTCCAACATTTATTTTTGTTGTCACATGATATTTATATGGTATCACACTATTTCCATGATTCTATTTTTAAAAATGTATCAGGTATATAGCAATTTATTATTTTTGGTTGGCTTTAATGAAAAGTGATGCAGTAAAGCTCTGCAGACAGCTGTACGTAGTTCCATCACTACAATATTTGGGATATATAAATATATGTAAAAGCATGCTATACATTGTTAACATACTATTTTGATATCTCTATTTTATTCCATAGACTCACAAAGAATCAGATTGACTAAATATATTTATCCTTGAAAAACACCTCAGATAGTTATTTTATAGTACTAAAAACTAGGATTTTTTTCCTGACCTCCATATTTTGAGGTTTTGTTTTCAACTGGCTGAGTTTCTTCCACAAAGTTATCTTCTACCCTTCACAAATTATGTATCTGGAGGTAAAACAAGAGATTTCATCAAATTCTATGGATAACTATTTAACTTGAGTTGTCCTTACATACATATAGCTTTCAATCAATCAAACCATGTCTTATTCTATATGCAGAACACTATTGGTCATTCGAGCTTATAAATATATATACACACACAT
This sequence comes from Morus bassanus, assembly GCA_031468815.1. Classification (NCBI taxonomy): domain Eukaryota; kingdom Metazoa; phylum Chordata; class Aves; order Suliformes; family Sulidae; genus Morus; species Morus bassanus. The sequence goes on along the minus strand of CM062568.1, from coordinate 132,162,091 downwards.
AAACAAAATACACACATATAAATAAAATACGTACATACATATACGTGTGTATAATGTGTATATGTGTTAGAACCTCCAATTTTGGGTGAAAAATGACCTGTGGCCAGTTTCCTATGAAAGGCTAAACTCTCATTCCCTTTGAGGTATTTGTGAGGTACCCAAAATCAGTAGAACAAGGCCTGACACATGAAATCCGTACAGAGTATGTTACATAAACAAGGTAGTAAAAACAGCAATATTTTGAAAATTCAAGACTATTTTACTAAAAGGTATGTAAATCCATAAAAGGAAAATATAGTGGTTGTTTATTGCTACGTATCAGTCATGATCTTTCATAGTTCGGTCTACAGTAATAATTTATAAGCTAGTTATAAATTTTACACGGTTGTTACTATTGCTATTTGTACTTTAAAATGTGGGTTATCTTGTAATTTATATAATCACAGAAAATATTCATGTGGTTCTGTAAGTGAATAAATACTACTTATTAAAATAGCAAAGGCTGTAATTTATCTTTCACCATCAACTTGTACTTCCTTTTTATTTCAGAGTTTCAGTAAAATAGTTCACTATGTTTATTTCTTCAGAATGAAAAAGTGATAATTAAACAGAAGTTATTCTTCCATTGTGTGAAAACTCCCATGGATCCCTAAATGGGAAATGGAAAGACTGAAGTAAAAAGAAGAGGAAAACAGAGTATTCAGACATCTGCAGCCCACAGAACAAAGTAAGGTCACATAATGAGAGAAGCAACAGAAAATAGTCTAGTTTCACCTTAGGCCTAGCCTCCCTAAAGACATTATGTTCACCATATTTCTGTGATTGCAACTGTATCACAGTTTTCCTGCTGCAAAATGGCTTCCAGCTCCTCCTGTTTGCTGGCCATGCTGTGTGCATTGGTGTAGATGCACTTCAGTTGGGCTACTGATCCCACCATCTTTTTTAGGGAAAAAGCCCTAATTCCTATGTGACCATTATCAGGCACTTCCATGGTTTCTAACACATCAGTAACCCTTGCGTCTTTGCTGCTGCATGGATCTCCATCCCCTACCTCGACTGAGGTGGCAGACCAAAGGACCTCACTGGCACACCATCCCTCAAACACCGGTGTGCCGCTCAGGCTTATCTCTAGCAAGCCTGGTTTTATCCTCTTCCCCCTTCAAATCTAGTTTAAAGCCCTTTCAATGAGCCCTGCTAACTCCTGCACAAAGATCCTTTTCCCGCTTTGAGACCGGTGTACCCCATTTAAGGACATTAGTGTCTGGTCTGGACATCAGTCTCCAGAAGATGCAGCATTGATAAAATAAATATACAATACTTCCTTTCTTTATGAGGCACACATCTAAAATCTCCGTTTAACTGAAGGTGCCACACCCAGACCACCCTTCATTTCTCCTAGCCGTTGGTTGTACCACAGCACCTGCATGCTCCATTCTTCAGCCATAAGCCCATACACTTCTGCCAAAATCAGAGCCCTTACTACACACTCCACACTTTCTGGTCCTGTTCTGTCTACGTAAGAGGCATATCCTGTTTTGTCAGACCTGCTGTCATGCACCGTGACTCCCTATATGAGCCACATGTAAACAGAGCTGGCAAGCTGAGACCTCATATGCTAACTTGCTCCTCCAAAACAGGTAGTGAACCCTAGACCCTACACCTCCCCATTTCATTTTCTCGGGGATTGCTGTTCAGAAGACGTTTCTTCTACAGTTCTGGAAAACAAAACTAAAAGCCATCCAGCCTGGAAAAAAATCCCCAGGTGAGCAAAGCAAATTCAACTTGTTCTCTGCTGCATTTGGCACATAGTCAATGTCTGCTCAACAAGTAAAGACACTGCCTCAGTGACAGTGAAATTTATTCTTTTGTAGAGGACAAATGAAGACCATGGGACATTTAAAGCTTTCACAGACCTTAACTGAGGCTGCATGACGCATACTGCTTGTATAGACAATCTCCAGAGACACAAAGTTTACCTTGAAAAATGTCAATGTCACTCCCAATGATTGCAGAAACTGTAGAAATTCCTAAAAAGTTCTTTCACTGTGTTTCATCTGACTCACCCTGGAGTAAGTTTCCAGTGCTGCTGTTCCACTCTGCAATTGCAGTAGTCACTCAGTTTTTCAGAGACCACTTTCAAAGCTCTGGAGACTCAGTATTTAACTAGCAGAATCCATATTACGAAACTGACTCTACAGTGCTGATATGGTCACCTCCCATTACAAACTACCAACTCATTATTGGGGAAACGAAAAATGTGAATTCTGGTAAAAGCTGGACTGCACAAAATGCTGAGAAAATGAAAGAAACTTCCTTTAAAAAGCAAGCCAAAAATCAGAAAGATTAGGGATAACATTAAAGTAGACTGCAGCACTCTATGTAGTCAGGGTGCATTTGCCTGAACCAGTTAAAAGCACAGTGACCAGAATGCTGACCAAAGAACCTAGAAAAGAAGGAAGATACTCCAACCTGGAGAACAGTCAGAGACAAACAATGTCCAGCGTACGAAATTCTATTTCTGAACTACTGAACCTCCATGTCGGACTGATATGTACCTATATGTTGCTAGCATATAGAAGAATTTTACAGTGAAAATCCTTTCATTTACATCCCTGAGACCTTGGACACAGGATGGAAGTACAAAGAGAAGACATCAGAAAAACCTAAAAGAGGACAAAGGAAGTCAAAAGGCTTCTAAGGAATCCATGGATGCACAGTAGTTCATTTATCAGAATGTAGCAAACATCGTACATTCATCTTTTCATTTTCTCTTGCAACAGGTGGAGACAGAAGATAGCCTGGGGAAAACAGACAAAATAAATATTGCCCTGGTTCTGGTTTTCAGATCCCACACCATAAACAAACACAAGCTTTGAAGGAAGGTGATCTCACTTTATATCTCCCTAATCTCTTTTCAATTGCTGCCGAATTCTTTCAATAAAACAAAAAACTTGAGAATTACATACATATACCCATATCTATATACACACAAATATACATATGCACACTTATATATATAAAAATATATATTTATACATTCAACTAACAGAACATGACTGCTATACTGAAAAACCGTACTTTCCCTATATCTTACGTTACTCGTATTATTTGGTTCAGTACCCAGAATCGGCTTCTTGAACTCAGTGAAATAAAACAGAAGCAACAATTTCTGCAGAAACCCCAGCTCAGTTTACAGCTGAAAGGACAATATTTACTCAGCCACCTCTAATAACAACCTCATTCTAAGTCAGTGGCCTTTTGCTCAGCCACTTTCTCTTTTTAGCAGTCAGCAAGACCTTTGGTCACAAGAGGAACCAGATCAATAGTATCAACATGAACTAATCCTTGCTGAAGCATTTATTTCTTTTCTGTCCTTTGCTAAGCCAAGAAAGCATGAATTGCCCCAACTCTCAAATTACGAGCCTAAGAGGATACATGTCAAGTTATGTGCTTAGACAATTTAAAAAGTAATCTGATTTTTTAAAGCTAAGCAAGTTCAGTTTCCCTTGTCTACTGATCTAAGGATTTCTGTACTCAAAAACTGTGTGTACTCGAGTTTTGCAGCAATAGTTGTTTATAGACCAAATCATCTCTAAATGACACACTGATATAACTTTCATAGTTTGTAAAATTAAAAAACTGAGTGTATGTAAGGTAACAGGAATACAAGTTCCCTGAATTCAATCCTAATCCACACTTATAATTTGGTCATCATTTGATGCACACAGAAAAAAATGTGTCAAATTCTTATTTAAGTAAAACGTCCAAAAGCTTGCAAAAGAAAATTATTTTCTTTCTTTTTTAACTTGGAAAGCAAAGATATTACGAACAATGCTGACTATACTGATGCTAAACATAAGTTTCTAATGTCTAATTGCATACACCATGCATGTAGGAGAGAAAAATGCATTAAAGTATGTATCAATTAATTAATGTATTACAGTAGTAAACCACACACATAGATGAAGTAAGATTTTTATTATAAATGGCTACATAGAATAGAAAAGTAGTATATACTTATATGCAAAGTTGTAGGAGAATATATTTTATGTAATTTTTCAAATTGTATGTAGCCAAGATATTCTTTGTAACATTAAAAAAAACCCGTAGAACTCAGAGAAAACAGATCAAGAGACTTTAAAAAGTCATCTAGTCCGTCCTCTTATCCTGCACTGCTCTAACTGATGTCCAAAAATCATTAACTGGAATTCTTTGACTTCCTTACAGTACCTACTTACATAACCTTTAAGTGATAAAAACTGTAAGTGATAAAAATGCCACTTATTTTCTTTGGAGATCTGTCCACTTTCCATTTTTTCCCCATTTGAAGCAGTAAAGAAATAAAGAAATTATTCAAAAGCAGCAGCTTAATTTTCTAGACTTTCGGGGTTGAAAAAACTTCCTTTTCCATGTTACCACATCTTTTTCTCCAACAGTAACAGTTACCTGTTTTGTCCCACTAATACTGCAGCAGCCCCCTTGTGTGGCGTGTAACGTTAGCTTTGGTGAGAATATCTGCTGTGTACTCGCCATGGTGATGCGAATATCTGAATGTAAGTTGAAACACTGCCTATAGACCCATTTCTGTGGCTGGTGTGCTAAAGGATTCAACATTACAACACTACTGTAGGCAGACATTTTAAGCCCTTTAGACTTTTTAATCCTACCTTTCAGACAGGGTAGTTACATTTGGTCAACAAAACTTAGGACTGTGAAGCACAAGGAAATTGTAAGAACAAATCAAAGGAAGAAAGGAGATGAGAATTCAGGCCTTCTTGATTTCTGGTTTATTAAGAAAAGCAGCAGAGGGCAGACTGTTCTACAGATTTGGGGATTCCTGAAATGTTGTGTTTTGAGAACTCATTCTAATAATAACAATGAGTTAAGCTAAATATGAAACAAACTAATAAAATCTACACATTTTTCCCCTAGAAAGAGCAGCAATTAAAGAAAAGGCAAACTCCGCATGAGCTTTTTAAGAAGCCTGCCAAAATTCTGCTCATTTTCATTCCTCAGCTATTTAATAATTCAGGCAGTACATTGCAGTCAAAATGCCCATTTGCCATTTCTGCTTTTGTATAAAGCATTAGTCAGTGTTTTTTTAATCACGTTGCCTATCTTTGGAACTGCCATTGCCTTTCTCATTTCACTACTTTGAGGAGAAAGACCAGTGATAACAATTTCATGCCTTGAAAAGAAACATGCAATGCTACCTTTATATTTTGAAAAACTGTGAGAATATCCATTTTAAATTTCATCCACATACCTTTCCAAAATGATGATTCATCCTCACACTCCAGTGAGGTGAAGCTACTTCTAAATAGCTCTGCTAGTTCTATTCTGCTATTGTTTCCATTTGAATGTTTTTTAACCCTCTCATTCTTTTCGGATATCACTTTCAATAAATGCACATCTAAATGTTAAGGTCATCATTATAGAATATTATAAGAGGTTGCCTTTTGCACATGTAACTGTACATTTTAAAATGAAAAATGCAGAAGTTTGAATTTATGGTGGTTTTGCATGGAATAGATTGGAGGATACACAGGCACATGATGCCATGTCATATCCTTACAAACATTAATATTCAAGGATGCTTGAGTCAAGAATGTTCATTTATATACAAGCCTTGATACTGCCTTCCCCTTAGCTCCTGGACAACATGGTCCATGCAGGAGCTGTGCTACCACGGCTTCTTGGAATATGCCTCAAAGTATACAAAAACTCAGTGGATCAGCCATTTCTTCTTCTATTTTCTCCCAGGAGTTAAAAAAAGAAGAGGTCCAGTGACTAGATTATACAGAGCCAGCATACTCAGTTAACTGGCAATATTAGGAGTCGGAAGATCTCGTAAGAGTTCTTACTAAAACCACTGAAATTACATTAGTGCAACATCCTGGCCAGAAATTTCAGAAACTGTTTGTGAGGCAGAGCAATAGTTCCCCTCACTGGGGGTGGTGGGGTGGGGAAATGGGAATCAAAGAGATTTAAGCAAACCAATGTCTATTGAATTAAAAAGACAACTAGAAAAGGACAAGAACTCAGGGATACCTGAGTAATTAAGATTACCACTCTCCCAAAATAATGCTGTCAAAAGTCTGTGTCAGAGTTTCTTTTACAGCTGTGGGTGGCTACTGATGTAAGTTACTGCTGTTCTGCTTCTCTGTGTAAACTCTCACCTCATTCCCTCTGCTGGCTTCATAAAGTGTAACTGCTGGGGAGATCAAACTGGGTCATGATTGGTACACAAGCAAAACTTAGCAGCTTCCCTTGCTCCCTAGTGGGTAGGAGGCTACTGTCCAGATGCTTGTCTGAACGTGAGCCGATTGCTTCACTCTTTATTCTTTAACAGATGTCACCAATGCCCTTCTTGTCTCCTCTTTTGAGATGTCCAAACATCAGCCAGAAAGTACTGCTAGTTAAGTCTACCCAGACAGAAAACTGCAGTAACTCATCCAAGTTGTTTTCGGCTGCAAGTACACCAAATGCATGCCACATCCCATGCCTTGGAAGCCATGTAGTAGCATTACGATAGCAGCAAGCTTGTGCTAACAGCAAGGAGTACTCTAAAAAGAAATGCAGAAAAACCCCACCAGTGTATTCTCTGCAACATCTGAACACAGGAGAATAACTATGATAGAGGCAAGCAACCAAATAATGCTAAGAAAACTACTGAACGTACAACTTATCCCAAACATAATCCATCAGCTAACCTTAATGGTGTTAAGGATCCTGTGGAAAAAATACTGTGTCTTCAAGTAATTAAAGATCACCTCTAGAGTATTTCCAAGAGAAAGAATTAAAATTACAATGGCAGATATAAGCATGACAATCTTTTAAACACTTGGCTTCCTGAGCTATGTTCTGTTCTTATTATCATAATAAAAAGAAATATTTTTCTAGTCTCTAACTTAAAATAAATACTTTACTGGATATAATATCGCCATTAGGTAACAGATATATGAACAATGGTCAATTCATTGTACATAAACTCATTGAGAGAACCTTTAAATGTTCCCCTGAGTCAGTATAATTCTGAGTGATGCACTGATTTATTGGAGCTTGCCTACAAGTTTGCATTCAGCAATTGTGCAATAGATTTCACTCTTAAAATCTAGGAACCTCAAGGAACGATACTAGTTTTAAACTCTGAACTTTCTGGGCTACAGAAAAAGAAAAGGTCTAAACAGAATCTCAAAAAGCCATTCTGGAACTAGGAGTAAAAATAATGCAGCCTCATTTTGGACTGTGGCAATTTATAAATATCAAGTTATGGAGTATATTTTTGGTGCTATTAAATTTGATAATATCTTGCTCGGAAACAGCAAAGGAAATAGTTTCACCTAATCAAATTATTTGCTAGCAGGATCTCTGGAATATCTTCAAAAGGCATATGAACAAATTATTGGAAAATGGAATAGCCTTCCTGATTCCGTGTGTGATGATTTGTTAATGATTACATTAAAAAGAAAGTGATTGATAATGAGCTTTTAAGGCAAAATGGGATTATTACAATGAGATAATTTTATCTTTCACATAATACAGGTCACAGGTTTTTGTTATGTGGTTCTTGCATTATTGTGATTCTGTTTCAATGGGCATATGTAAGTTAGAAAGAGACTGACTATTGCTTTAAAAATGTCAACACTAAGCACTGTTCCACAGTGCAGATTGTACTTTCTCCTTTCTTACACTAGCTGCAGAATTGCCTTATAAAGCCACATTCAGACAAGGGCCTTGCATGAAGATGGTATCATACCCTCACTTGAAGAGACATACATGCTTCCTACTGGCTCTTTCCTCTTCCCAAACCACAGATCCTGTTGTCATGCAAAACTTTGACATGGAAGGTGGATAGCTATGTAAATGTCAAGTCACTTCCTCAAACAGAAAACACCTGCAATCAAATTATTTGTTTCCTTCTAGAGGTTTCTCTGCATTTTTGCTTATGGAAAACTAACCAACAGTATTTCATCAGAGAAATAGGTTTTTTTGGGATAGATTATAGTTAAAAATTATAAGATGACTACTGGATGAAACTTCCAAACCAAGAAGTGGAACACACTGCAGAATTTATACAGTCCTTTAGAGTGGACGTACTGCGTATCACCAGCATATATTGAGAAACATACTTAAACCATAATACAGATCACTAACTCAGCAAATCTTTTAACCAGTGCGGATGACATTCCTAAACAGATGTAAGGCAAGGCTGCTGAAGTCCATTCCTCAGAGGTCATTCGGTGGTCCCAAAATACCTTTATTAATATGCATTGCTAACATGCTAGAAACAAAGGTATCAGATAATTTCATGAGGTCCTTTCTGTCATCAAGGAGATGATGCTTCTAGTAAGGCCCCAAAGAGTTGCTGAGTAGGTCAAGGTTATTCATACGTTTCATTAGTGACTTGAAAGTTAAACCAGTGCTGGTAAAATCTGCAAGTAACACAAAGGGTATTCTTTGAGGAAAAAGAAAAAGGAGGAAAGTCAGCCCTGCTGAATTCCAGAGCCTGTAGCCCAGGCAAACAAAATGGAGGACTGAATCCTGAAAAGTAATGACTAAGTAGGATTCAGGAATCACAACACATAAGCAACTCATTACGAACTACTTCTAAAACCAAACACTACTGTAGCCTTTGGATACAGGAAATTAGATGAAATTAGAGACAATGTTAAAAGACCTAATGGAATATTGTGATATTCACAGACAAAAAGAGAAAATGGACAGAAAAGAACCAAGGGCAAAGAGAGTATATAGCTATCAGCACAGTTTATCAAAAAGAAGACTGAGAGGATTTGCTTATTGTCGATAAATCTGCTTCATGAAGAAAATAAATTACTACTGAAGAGCTCTTTAATCTGAGAAAGTCATAATAAGAAGCAATTCCTGAAAGCTGAACTTGAAAGAGAAGCAAATTGGACATACAGAAGAAAGTTATTATTTTTTAAATAACGAGGGTAAGATAGGAAACCAATGAAAAAGGGTGAATTGCGCATTTTATGTCTTCACATCAAGTTTTGTATCTTACTGATAAGGTAATAATAAATAAATAATACAGTATCATATGTTAATTTATTAATATGACACTTTATTGACAATATGGGAAGATAGGAGGGGCACCAAAGATCACGAAATGTATGCGTAACAGATATCTTGTGTAATATTTAAAATTAATATATTGGTGGGTTTAGTAATTCAATGACTGTAAAATAAAAAATTCATGCCAGACAACAGCAGCTGGCTGACAAGCCAGAGGAACACAGTCTTTAACTAAGGTGCCTGAAAAAAGACCTCAGTGACTTTGCCATAGTTGACATAACTTGTGATTAATTAGGTAGGTACCTTTAAGTAGCCAGACTGCCTGATTCTGACAACTGTCATCAAATGCATTTGTGTCTAGTGTTTAAATCCAAGGGAATATAAATGCAATAGATGAATGTGGAAGTAGTCCAAAATGTAAGAAGCACTTGGAAGGCAGCTTACTGCATCTACTCTGCTAAGTAAAATAATACCCAGGAGCAAAGCTAGGACCAGATTCCCTGATTGTCCATGTGATGTAATTGCTACTTAGCTCCCAGGCTCTGTTTTGAAGAGATGCATTTAGCTCACTCTGAGACCTAACCAGGAGTGGTTCAGAGGGAAGAATATTCCAAGGAGCACTCTCCATAGACAATGTGAAAAGGCTGTGCCTGGTTTGGCTTCTTCTGCCCTATACAGTCTTTTAGCTCTATCCCCAAAGGTTTTTCATCCTCAAATACCACTGCATGCATTCCTACCATATTCTGGAGCTTGTAAGACACATCCTTTGTCTCATGTTATGAAAACGCTGTGCTGCAGGGCTGAAACACAGCCCTCACATTAGTTCAGAGACTTTCAAGTGAAAAGGGAAAACAAAAGAAAAAAATTCTTAGGCCCACAGCGGACCCCGGTCAAGTGTTATGCTGGCTGATGTCTCAGGAAACAGAAAGACCTGAGTAGTTTTGAGGCAAGATACTCCATTCCTTGGAGTTCAACAAGCATTCCCTCAGATGGACACATCTTTGCATTGCCCATACATCCTCTGAGTCACCACTACTCACAACTAAAAGAAAAAAAAGTGAAAAAAAATCAGGTGGGGAAATTTTGAAACACGTGAAGAGATTCTGTCATAAATAGTGACTGGGAAAAAAGACAATGAATAATCAGGTGCAAAATACAATCTTGTTCTGAACTTAATCCTGAACTTAAGTCCAGATAACTAAAATCTTTGCTTTACTTTTAAAGCCTGTGGAGTGATGAAAAGCACGGTGAACTGTGGCAAAAAAAATGGCAAGCTAACAATGCTCTGCCTCTAGAGGTTAAAAAAACCCTAATCCTAAGGATTTGCTTCTATGAATGTTAAAAGAATTGTTTAAGAACCTAAGGGCTGTGGAATCCTTTTCCAAGACTGCAAAAGGTCAGTGGGGGAACTATGTAGCTTGCTCAGGCTTTTAAAAAATAAGTATAGATGGCAAAAACTTTCCCTGGCTCCAGGAAAATCCTGAGGTACAACAGACGTCTATCCTGAATGTGTGCTGATTCACTCCCATGTATCTCTTCCGTCTTTACAGTCTAGAGGGCAACATCCAGCATACAAATTGGCTGAGGTCTTTTCTGCTTGTGCAACAGGAAACTGGCTGCCTTAGCTACACACATCCTACATTTGAGGATGCAAGAGCATGTATACTCAGCAAGCTTCCTAGCACAGTCACTTGAAGCATAAAATATAAGCATAACATAGGTAATTTAATACCTTTTGACTATTCGAGTTCAGCAATCTTTTAGTGCTTAAGAAACAAGACTCGAATATTGCTTCAACATACAGCATTTTTTAATTTAAACCAATTTGGAAGTTAAAGGTCTCATAGTATTTGCTCTGTTCCAGGTGTATTTTTCTATGTATATTGTACAACTGTTACGTACATATTTTTTGATTTCTAATCTTTGTTAAACTGTAAAATTATGCCTGATGAAACACACCTGCTCTTATATAAATTAAAAAATATCTTGATTGATAACTCTCTCTCTATATATATAAAAGATTTCCATCAGCAATAATGAAACTTCAACATGGAAATAAAAGGAACAGAAGCTCAAAGAGCAATATCTGGATATTATAAAACATTTTAAAAATCAGCCACTCACTGAAGAACAGATTGTTACCCATAAAATCATGCTCACAAGAGGAAAGTGTTCACGTAGAGATAGAGAACAGTGAAAGAAAAGAAAAAGGGACAGAGCAAAGACAGGGTCATAACACTCTTCACTATTCCATGACAAGCTATCAGTTAGTAATACAATAAGATCTGACAAAATTAGCTAAATAGAACAAGATACGGAATAAGTTGACATGTGAAGAAACATTTTCACTACTTGAATGCCACATATCATTAAATTTCATCCTAAAGAGCATCTGCCTCAGCCACTGATGGTGATTTTTTAAAAAGAACTGCACTTTTTATTTCTAGCCTTCATGAAGTTCGTGCAGCAGCCTGTCAAAATTAAAGAGCAAATCTCTGCATGGCTTACTCTCCAGGACCCTTTTTCTACTATTATTACCATCACCGACCAGACAGAAGCTGAACACAATTTTTACGCATGCAGGATTTGCCCTGTGGGAACCTGCTTTTAACTGATTCAGGAATGATGTCAACAGTGGTTCACTTCTGGTAGTAGACTGCAAAATGTTGACAGTTCAGTGTCCACGACAATTCCTCAAAGTACCGGGAAATGAGAGGGTAAAGGGAGAGAAGGACGGAAATTAAAGACTCAGGCAAATATCAGAATTATGGATTAAGAGTTATATTGGAGTTTTTGGATTACCTGTATTACCTGATGGGATTAAAACAATATCAGGCAGAAACGTGATTAAAAATATTTATATAAATAACTGTCAAAGTTAGGAAGGGCACATTCTCCCATAACATCTGAATGGGAAAGTTAAAGCTTACAGCTATGGTATCATTTAAAACTAATTAACTAGGTAACTCATGCAGACACCACTCTTTTGAAGATGATGGCAAAAAGCTATCTGGAATTTTGTACTACTTGTATAGATATCCTTCTGAAATAAAAAACAAATTGTTGAGACAAGGCGTATATGTGGAAATTCTGATTAAAAAATAGCCATCCTACATCCCAAGAGAAGCTGCTGAAAACAGAGATGTTCCTCACTGAATTTCGCAGTTTTCAGTGACCAACAGACATGTTAATAAAATCTAGACTGTTAGTTATATAATTGCACTCAATCTTTTGAAACATCTTATATTTGGAACTCTGTGACCTGACTCCGTCCTGCTTGTTTGTCAGACCCTTCTGCTTTACCTTGTCTTTTTGATGGCAAACCATGTTTGCAAGATGCCTGACAAACTGAAAATCAATCTAGTTAATACCTGCAGTTCATCCATAACATCAAATGTTAAATAGTAAAGGGCAAAACCCTATTGTGTGGTTTCATGGTTGGTCTAAACAAATTTAAGTCCATATTATCAACAAAAGTGATGCTCCTGACTTTCTCATTGCTGCCCTTGGCTGAACAGTCTGATCCTCCTTGTGCTGACACTATGGCTCATTCCACTGCTACACAAGCACAACAGGGAACCATTTGCGCTGGAAAGCAGCTCCACAACAAAAGACAAAACAACTCCTTCCCCCCAGATTGCATTTCCCAGTTCCCAGATGTGGCTCACCAGGCAGCGAGAGGGAGGGATGGGAATGCTGGTTGGTGGTGAAGGGTACTGAATGGAACCAGACCTCAGAGTAGGAACACACGCAGATTAGTTTAAATGAATTGTGCAGCTGCACCCTTTGAGACAATGTTAAATACTATATTCCAACTTTTTCATTTTTTAGTCCTGAAGTCCTCAAATCCAAAAATAGATTTAAAAAAATAAAAAGAGAAAATGCTTGATTTTTCTGGGTGTCCATTATAAAAAAAATCTTATTAAATTAAATTATATTGGATTTGTTGGCTTGTTACTTAAGAAAAAAATCAACCCATTCTCATCTGCCTAAATAGACTAGAAACCTAACACAAAGCATACAGGTTCTAAAATATTGTTACAGCCTACAGTACTTTGGTAGGTTTTCCCACTACTTCCTTTAGTATATTTAACTTCTCTTTGGCATTTTTTTTTCTAATTTAAATTTGCTTCTGTTTGGAACCATGGTAGTATTAAATTACTACATGACAATCAAAAATGAAACTGTCATACTTAATATAGGTTTATATTAAAAAGCCAAAAGTCAGCAAGTAAAAGCAACCAGCAAGTGATTCTATATTAATCTTATTTCCTATTTCTAATGGTATTTTACAAAGGAAAAGACTTTAAATTAATACCTTGTCTAAAGGGAGAGTATGCAAACAGAAAAGCAACCTTTTATTTTTTCTTATTCCTTTCACTATTTGCATCAGCACAGAAAAACGTTTTTTTGGTGAACAGTTTCACCGAAGAGAGGTTTCCAGTCATTCACTCTACCAATAGAATAAAACTAATAATGTGATTAGAACTTCAAGCAAAGCTTCCACCGAGCTCATGGATGATGGAGAGAGATCTGAAGCTTTAGGTAAATATATAACCAGTCATACAAATTTTATTGGCTGAAAAGTCTTAAAAAAGAAAAAAATATCTTGAAGTGTTTAAATCAAAAGCAACTTTATTTAATGTGTGAGTTGGCTCTGAACACATTAAAGCAGCAAAAACAGGAGAACACATTTTTTGCTGCAAGGTTTTTTTTTCTTCTGCAGCTTTCAGTTTAAGTTAATCCAAACAACTGGAATTCCAAATTTGTATCAGGTGTACCAGGCAGATATCTAGGAGGACATTTTTAAATTTGAATATTCACTGTGGCATAGTATGCTCTGGATTACATTTCAAATTGCTTCTCTTGAGTTATTGTGATCCTGAATTCTGGAACAGGTGTTGTAAGAAAAATCCAGTTACAGGGGAAAAGAACTGGATCTGCATATTCTCTTACTAAAGTGAAACAATTTCATGATTTCAGTGCTTTTTTCTGACCTTCCCTGTGGAGGTGCTAGAAAGAGACCCCATCTCAAGCTCCCCCGCAGCACACAGTGGAGGGAAAAGGATAAAAAGAGGCAAATGGAGAAGATCTAATGAGAGAAAGCAGTGGTGGAAAGGACAGTCCCAGGAATTGCTGCACCACTCTTCCTTAGTACTTTGTTATCCAGTGCACATATGCAGCATAGCTCACCATTTCCAGTAACCCAGGTGGCTCCTAGCCTTGGCAGGTGACCTTCTATAGGAAGGTCAAATAATCAACCTCAGCTGCAATGCAGGAACTCACTAAGGCATGAATCCTCAAGATTTCCAAGAAATATGTCAAGAATATATGTACCCATTCTGAGAGGAGAATGACTACAGATAAACAAGTAGATCTACTTTCCAACTTGTTTTGAAAAAATGTTTGCCTGTGGTCACAAGTCAAGAATTCATTCCCTTAAATGGCTTTTTGATGCGGATTTTTAAAAATGAATCTGCATCAGAATTCTTCTGGTGCTGCTCATAGTATTTTGTCTTGGGACTGCTTCTTCTCTCCACAAGCCACTTCAGTATGATAGGTCATGCACAAGGGATGAATAAGAAATACGCAATGACTACATCTTTGAAGGGAAAAAAACCCCACTTGTCGAAAAAGAGATTTCAAGCCCAACGGATTTTCTTCACATTTTAATAGCTGCAAAGGATTATTTGTCTTTAAGCATTACGAAACAAATTGCATTCAAGGGTAAAGTCACTTCATAAATAGGAAGCGCAAGTGTGGGGACCCAGTGAGCCGCTAGCCAAGCTAACTCACATGCAAAGTACTTCTGATGCATTAGATGTGTCAGCATATTTCCAGGCTGAGAATAGAGTGGAATAAGCCATTTGTATTTTTTTCATGAAAATAGATTAGAATTCATATTGCATATTATTCATGCAACTAGAAAACTGCAGTCTTACATGTTTTCAGTTTTACTGCCTTTCTTTGCCAAACAGACTGAAATCAATTAAGGTGACACATTATGAAAATCATTGCACATTACAAATTCATAACTTCTAGAGAAGAAGCAGCACTAATTGCTCAAAAGCTGTCAAACATTTATGAGTTACTGTAAAGTATGAAAAGAGTACAGCCTCTAGTTACAAAAGGACAATAATGCAGTCAGCAAAGATGTGACTACAACTCAGGCAGGTAATTCACAATGACCTCACAAAGCCCAAGTATTTTAATAATGTTATCTGCAGCAGCATGATGATCAGTATGGGCTGACCTCCCCACACGTACTCACGTTCCCAGAGAGAATGTGAGTTCATTCACTGAGTTCTTTCCTACCACAGCAGTACTCCAAGCACCTAGCTTAGGTATGTCCGCAGCTGGTGGAGCCTGCAGTGGTGCTCTACTCCAAGAGTTTCAAAGTTTTATAAAGACTGGAAAAAAACATACTTGAAAGTGCAAGAGTATTTGTACAATCTCTGGAGACTTGCTGATGAATTCAGAGAACTGTCCAAGTCAGATGATATTTATTCTCCTCCTCCTTTCAATTGATCAAATTTCATCAAAAGAAGTTAAAAACTGTACTTTTTTTTTGATGTTCCATTGTTAGAAATTGCTATAGCCGTCACCGGAATATTCTTCAATTGCAAGTAGAAGAAGTTGTCCCCTTACTTTATGACTACCAAGTCTTCAAGTTCTATATTTAACACAAATTATTTATTGACTCATTTTGTATTCTTGCAAATACTGTATGTTCAGCTACAAATATCAGTGTATATGGTCAATATATCCTGCTGCAAACAGTAGCAAAGGAAGATCACAGCTCTATGCAAAACCTGGCAGCTCTTGCAGATGAACAAACGGGGTAAGTCTCACTGGGTATATTGAGAACTTCTGAGTGAAGTTCTGTAGAATGAAAGGCAATCATCAGAGCTGAGAAACTTGCAGAGGCATAGTAACATGCAGGGGAGTGCTACACAGGTAGGAGTAAAGGACTCCTGGGTTTGCTAAGACAGCTTTAATGTGGGTATCTGCTGATACTGAGAGGATGCGGGAAAGTGGCTGCACATTTGTGAAATAGCAGAAATATCACATTATATGGAGAATAACTAGTCTGAAGATGCTGGAACTGAATATTATATTTTCCTGTAATAGCAGGACAGTATTCTACAACAGAGGACTTTGGGAAGAGTATGTCCCCACTCTGAGATGATGTTGTTTCAGCTTCCCTCTCTCCTGGTTATCTCCCCTTCTCAAATCTCAGCGTAATAGCCAGACAGACAATACCAGGCTAGCAGTCCAGAAGGTATGACAAACACTACACGTGCAGAGCTACAGAAAAACACCTACTGGTTTCCTAAAGTTTTGTAGAACAGGAGAGTGCAGCAGAATAGAAGCATTTCAGGGTTGTAAGATGTGGAGTACCTGGGTAGCTTTATGTGATATAGTGGCAGGGGAGGTTGCCTAAGTGGTTGAAATTAGTAACAAAACACAGTTGGAGACAGGAAAGAGGGAGAGGACTTGCCTGTGAAAGTTTTTCCATTAAGATGTGATTCACATCACGTAGCTTGAGGACTCCAGACTGGCAACGGTAGTAGCAGCAATGTGCTACTGGAGACTGAGGTCTTCACGTATGCATTCATAATTTCAGTGAATGTTCAATGGTTAACCCTGCCTCATCCTTCGGAGAGAAAAGACAGGGAAGAAGTGACAAAGGAGAAGCTGGAAGCTTCCCATTCCCTGTTTGGGGGAGAGGTGGTAAGAGAAACAAACAATGGGATTCTACAGGATGGATGATAAGGTTGGTGGTTGCTTGAACCCATAAGCAACAGTGTTTAACATTTGCCACTGTGACTGAAATGAAAGGAGCGTTAGCAAGATAAAAGAGAAATTTAAACAGAGTTTTTTAATATGAAGACTTATAGAATGTAAAAACTAACATACAGATAGATATCAAGAGCCAGTTCTGTCTGCCTGAGACTTTGATATTCTGACACACTGTACAAACAATTTATTCAGCCTTTTATTACCTGGATAATAAATAGTTTGTAGCCCTATTGAAAAAGATCAACCCATAACTGTTTTCCCTTACAGGAATACCACTGTTTTTCTGTTCTGTTAATGTTCTGAACAACTAAGATCAAGACTGAAGACAGGTGGTAATTTTCCTGACAGGTGGCCACATTACCCAGCATTTTCCCAGATCCGCACCCCCCCCCCAAATGCAAATGCAATCTGGAAGTATACAACTGCCAAGAATATCTTCTTTTCTTTTCTTTTTGTGTGCATACTGTTTCCTTTTTCCTCACTTCAGATAGGAACTAAAATAACGCACAGTGACGCACGTTTGGGCAATGAAATTTTTACAACCTCTTCTTACGTTTGAGGAGTGTGCATACTGAATCTATTTATCCTGTGATTTTATATAGCATTTCTGTATGTAGCAGAACATTAAACAAATGCCTGCGTATGCCATCAGAGTGCTCAAAACCTGACTCTGAGAACAATTTCCATGTATGCTACATATGCCATCCAATGATGATAATATGGAATCTAAAACCTATGGATCAAGCCTCAGCAATAGTAAAGTATATGGGGAAAATAAGGTATAGGATGTACTTGACTTATCCTTAACACATTACACTGTTACGTTGCTATTACAGCAGCACAATGCAAAAGAATACAGGAGTCAGTCCTGAATTCTTTATGATCTGGAAGACAACACATAAGAGTATCATCAGAAACATCCACACAAGCTTTCAGGCTAAATGCCATTGAATTAAATAGCTTGTGGCTAAAGTGCCAGCCTAGAAATCAAAGAATCTATGCTCTTTACCCACCTCTCACTAAAGACTGGGTCAAATCACTTTACCATTGAGTGCCTCAGCTTCCTCATCAGTAAAACTGGGATAGCTCTACCAACATCCATTTTAATCATTTTGATACTAAGTGATTAAAGGTCTCCCTAAGAGATACTGCTTTCTCCCCATTCTATAGTGTTGTTTTTTTGCAGTTTTCGTTCATATCAGCAGAGATTATAAAATATTGATTTAGAACCATTCTATTTCAAAGTCAGTGCAAACCTGCAAATGTAAAATGGGAGCATTAAAAACTAATGAATTCTGTCTTCCTTTACATGTGATGCTTCTCAAGTGTTTAAACTTCCCTTTTAAAAAACTGACTGAGATCCAGCAGGATCATATGACTCCCTCCACTTTCCTTGCTGCTACACCCACAGGCATTGGTTAATAAGAGAGATCTTCTTAGTTTTAAAAGCCCCTGGAGGCCCAAATTCACTTCAAGTAAAGGCTATGTTACCTATTAAACATGATGGAACCAATATAGATACCATTTTTCCTGTAGAAGGTAGAAGAAAATATTTACAATGGAGATTTTATGATTATAAGAACAGTAGCTGGGCTAACAGTCCAAACTTCTTTATGCAAAACCAATTTTTAATACAACTCTTTGCCCATTATCATAAAAAGCAAATATATGTTTTTGTTCAAAAATTTACTTTATTTTAATGAGGAGAATAAAACCTGGGGGAAAATGCAGTCAAGCTATGTGGAGGTGGGAAGTAAAACATCCATCTGGAATAACCACATTCAGCTCAGAAGAGTTGCTCTAGATTTACACTAGTGTTCAGAGTATTCAGAGAGGTAAAGGAAAAAACCAAATGTGAAATGTTTTGATCACACTGGAAATGGCAAGCTTACAAAACAATAATAACTAAAACAAAACCTGAGGAATCTCCTGGGTTACCCAGGGCTAAAGGAAGCAATCAAACAAGAATATTAAAAAAACTTAATTATTTCTTTGATTCGGCTTTTAACAGTGTATTGGTGAAGGAACCTTTATAAACTTGGTGAAAGAGCAAGATGATGGCCACGTGCAATGTTGACAAATTCAACGTAATTTCCACTAGAAGAAAAAATAAGTATAGTTGCTTATGCACAACAGGAGAATCTAAACTGACAGCAGGAATTCTAGGAAGGGATCTGTGAATCCTGATAACTAACTGTATACAGATTGTTGATGGATACAGTTGTTGCAACAGGAAGGCCCCATGAGAGATCCCATACCCTTATGAGCTTGAGGCTGATACAAAGATTCACAGCTCAATTTCTCTTTAAAAGATAACTCTACAAGATTCTGTTGTTAAAAATACCCTGCCTAAATTTCCAGAATCATGTCTGAATAACAATTGCAATGAGCCGTGACAATAAGAATCCAGGGCATACGTACTATGATTATATAACCACAGATTGACTAGAACTGAAAAAAAAGACAGCATCATTTCCATGGACAGCAGAAAAATACTCACTTAAATAACACTTGATAGTGTTGTAGTTGCTCTCATAGTTGGTTGATGAATAAGCCATTCTCTAAATATGCATTTAAGAAAGTTTGTAAGCAAGAACCCAAAGGTTTTCCTATTTTTTTAAAATGAAAAATGCTTGCACAAGTCTGCTTGTCCCAAAAGGTTCTGCTGATTCTTCTAGCAGCTTGAAAATACTTAGTATCAAATTCTCAAACTACCTAGTTTAGGTAAGCTTTTTTGGTATCATCCAAGATACTTAATTATTTCACAGGCAGCAACATGGGCAGATTAAACTTGGTCTTCTATGTCTTTGATACCAGGCTACCAGCCATTCATAGCTTCATGGCATATTGACAAGTCTTTCCCTTATAATCAGTGCTGGAACCATAGACAATACTACTAATATTGTCTATACTAATAATACTACTAAGGAAGAAGAAGAGAAAGCAAAAATGAAAAACATTTCATTGAAACTTGGAGCTATGGGCCCAGACAGGCAGCATGAATTTTAGAGCTACTTTGGCACTACGAAATTTATCAGGTACCATTTGATCTTCCAATGTAAAATATTACTTTATGAAAAACTTGTATGAAACAAACACATTAATCTATTATGAATTAGATATTCAATATCTCTTGCTAAGATAACATGATCTACAAAAATGAGAATAAATTTAGATGTTATAATTATTGCATCTAATCACTGTTCAAAATAGAATTTACAAACAGTCCTTGAGCACAGGCTGGAGTGCAAGATGCCTGCTTTAAGTTATGTGACTAAATCATTAACCTATAAAGACACGGTTGTGCTTGCTTTTCCTGCAAAGTGGAATACTCTAAGGTGAACAATACCTCACAGGTATATATGGTCTGGCAGTAAAAATGTTGTTGTGTGTAATGGGATGTGAAGGTTTAAACTTTTTGCTGAGAAAATTGAACTGACGCTTCCATATCTCAAGTCAGTATAACCACAGTACAAGTCAGTGGATACAGGGAGAGCACAAACTCTTAGAAGTAGCATCCACCACTGCATTTTATGTGCAGTCTTATCTTGTACACTTGCTCTGAGAAGGTCTGCCAGGTCTTAATCCTTTAACAAGGTTGCTGGAGAAGTGTCTAGTTGATTAATCATATTAGTGCTCTATCATGAAATGGATGCTGAGCTACCTGACCCTCTTAAAACTAAGGCACTACACAAACAACACTTAAAGCACCTGAAGAGGCTGGGCATTTCCCAGGTTAGAAAACTGAGCAGAGATGTTCAGAAGCTCAGCTTCAGTTTCAGATGCCTGAATTCCACTTAAATCTTGCTTAGGCATTCCAGTGCGGTTTTACAGTGCGATATTACAGATTTCAATGGGGTTGGTCCTGTGAGTAAAGCAATGTACTCAGTCAGGTCTTAGGGCTCTGTGTTCTGTTATGTCCATATAGTGCTTTCATAAAATTCCCTCACTTAACTTCTTAATTCTCCATGTAGGCAGATGCACCACGAAGAATCTATACTCACATCTCTCAACTGCTCACATGATTTCTTAACAAAACTATCTCACACATAAATTGGATGACTTGGTTCCTTCAGGGAGTAAATGAACAGAATCTCTCACACCTTGAATGAGAAGTTAAACAACCCTCACTAAACTGAAATCAGAGAGAACAAACAGTAGTCTAGAACATTAGCATAAGGCAAAGAAAATATTCTGCAGTCTTAATGAATAAGTAACATGAGTAATTGCTGAAATCTTGCAGAGGACAAGGAATAAAAGGAAAAAATGAAACATGAAAGAATGGTGAATTTGTCAAATCATTTTGGCTTGAAAATTTTGGGGAAAAAATGTTGACATGTACAACTTATAACTTAGTTTAGTGGCTCAACTCATACCTGTTGGATAACTCTCAAAAACCAGGAAAGACAGATAGTGCTCCTTATGTCCTATTTATGTACTGGTGGTTAGGTTACTCTCCACAGTAACTCTCCACTTATTCCACAGTGGAATAAGACATAAATAAAGAATCTCTTCTCCACATCACCCTGAAGTTACTCTTATTTTCTAGGAGCCTCTTACCAATACACTACAGGGCAACAAAAATTACCTTGCTTGCTTGGTTTCATGAATGGCAAGTAAACACTTTTTACTCTAGCACTTACTTCATTTTCTGTTTAAAAACGGCCAAATTCAAAGTTAAGTTTTAATTTAATTTTTATTTAAGAGACGGCATTCTTGGGTTTCAAAATTATGTCCTTCTTACGAATTTGGCTAATAAGATAAAAAGCTGTGCAAATAATCTACTGATTACCATGTATGACGTCTGTAGAAGGAATATAGGACACTTCTAACAAAATCATATATTTTAAATCAAGTTCCTCAACAGATAAAGTATTGATGTATTGTTAGACACTCCTTAGCTCTAAGCACTTAACTTAAAGTGAAATCTCTCAAACTCTACAAATTAAGATTAATAAAACTGCTGTGAAGAAGAAAGCACTACTGGTTTGAACATTAGTCCAAGAGGGACTTATCCCACAAACCTTTGCTTACTTAGTTACAGGCTATCTAGGGAGCACCACACTGGCCTTCAGTGTCTCTCACAGATGACATTAGCATTTCATTGCCCATGTGATTGCACATGCCACCACTGCCCAGAAAAAGTCTTTCTTATTTCTAATTTTTTTGTTCCTGCTCGTACCACCCTGAGCCGCACAATGGTACCTGCTTCCTGGCCTACCTCCCCAGTACAGGTTTGGACGATACGATGATATTACGATATTATACTCTGTGCGGTGCTTCAAAACACGAATGCAATTTAAACCTGCATCTGCAGAAGCTGTATGGAAGAAGATAGGCAGAATAATTTTTTGGGAGTCCTTGCCACCATGATCGCTTCATGTATGACTGACTGGAGGTTCTAGTCTGAGAAAACAAGCTTGGATTTGTGGGACAGCATTTCCCTCTGGATGTGAAATGATCAGCAGTTAATGTAAAACTTTGAGATGTGGAGCAGAATTGCAGAACCCTTTTTCATCATCCTTTCATGTAGTTTTGGAACTGTTTTCAAGAGTGTCAATCACCCAGTGAAGCCTTGCAAATCCAACTGTTACTTTTTAGTTAGCAACCAGTTTGCAAGAAAGTACACCAGTGGTGATTGATTGCCTCAGATACCATCCTTCAAACTATCTTCCTTCAAATAGTAATAGCAGGAGATACCAGCAAAATCATCCAAGTCTTTGATCTCTGTGGGTTCCTAAACCATGAAGTGGAGAGCCAGTTCATGGAATCCAGGTTTCCATCTAAGGCACAACTCAGGGTTGCTATACCCAAACCCCATGAACTACGACCTCATACTATGCAAGCCTTGGAGGCCAACCATTGTAGACTTATAAGCATCCTGACAGGCTTCACCAGAAATCATGATGTCTGTGCCTTACCTAACTCTGGCCTAAGAGCTGATGAAGACTAATGCCTTATTTACCATCAGAGACAGGATCTTTAATACAGTTTGGGTGCTTGTCTACATCAGAATAGATGTTGCATAATGTCCATGCTGCTGAGTCATGACTGGCCCTTTGGACATGTAGGCAGGAAGTCAAAAGTGCTTGTCTGAGTGCAAGGGGCAATGCAAGAGACTGGAGGTTAATGTTCCCAGTTCTCTCCAAAACATAGGTGCCTGCTGTCCATCGTAAAACCTCTGTTAGGGCAGCCTTTCCATTCAGACAGGAATAGTAAGGACCAGTTATTTTTGAAGCACTACCTGCTACTTTCCTCAAATGATCCAGGCACTGAGGATGGGAGGATGGTACTCATGTACATGTTATTTTGCAAGCTTATCAAGGAGGGTTATGAATGTACTGTGTGTCCAGAAGGGGACTGAGTGGGTTGGTAGAAATGTGCTTAGGTGACAATGACTTCTACATACAAATTCCTAAACTACCTTTGACCTTTTTCACATCAACACTAAAAAGGAATAGGGTCCCAAAATTTCTAGGTCACTTCTCCTCCCTGTGCTCCCTCTGGATGAGGAAATTGATGCTATGCTTACATTCTTTGATGCCCCCTAAGACTTGGCTGCTTCAGCTCTTCACTTTCTGACAGCTCTTGATCCACAATCTCTTTTGGACGAGCTTGGTTTCTCCAGTGATGCTCTCTTTTTGATGAGTGGCTTTGAATGCTACTCTGAAGCACTCAGGAAACACCTTGGTTCTTGACTTGAACAGTTTCCTTAGAAAAATATGTCATTCAGAGGCTGCTTTGCACAGGAGAAAGATGGAGGTTGAGAGAATATTGCTTGTTTGCTGCCATTAAGAAAAGACAGGTCAGGGCTGAGGAATAGAAACGTAAGAACTATGAGAACTGGAGCAAAACTAGGTTACAGTTAGGGAAAGAGGGACTGAGCTGGCCATGGATAAGGGAAAAAAAAACTCATCAAGGAAACCAGATGAGGGACAAGAAGCTCTTCAAGGAAACCTTCCCCTCCTCCTTTCCTCAGTGAGGTTATAGTTTCTGTTTTGTCCATCTCCTCATTTTTCAGAGCTCAGGAAAAATTACGCATTTGTCCTACACCTATATCTAAGCTTTTGGTTGAAATAGTGTGCAACTCTGTCTGTTCCATCTCATACCGAACCACCAACATGTGGTTCATGTTCCTTGCTGCAGCACAGCTGGATCTCTTTGGTTCCAGAAACTTCCAAAGATCTTCTACATTGGTATTCCCCATGCAGAAACAATTATTCACAGTCATTGTAGCCCTTCTACCTCATAACAGGCATTCAACCCTTCCCAGATCCCTTTTGTCCGTGCCCTCCCTGCATAAAGAAAATATGTGCAAGAAAGGCACCTAACTTTAAGAAGACAAGAATTTAAATTCAATGAGTGCCTGCAGCTAGACAGAAATAGGTCTCTTTTCACAACACAAAAAGAATCCCAGGGTATATATGTACCTATGTACTTTGGGTTTGTTTTTTTTGTTAGATAGTACTTTTCCTAAGTTATTTGGAGAAATATTATTTCTCTCTCCCACGAAGAGTATTCACTAGATAAAAGCAAAAGAAGAAAAGAGTCAAAATAAATAACTAAGTGAATAGTATGACTACAAATTTCTGTGTTTTAAAGGATGTTTGCCAAATTTAGGTCATGGATATTTGTCTAAAAAAGATAATTAGCAGACTGGAAAAGAGGGCAAATGGATGTGCATTACTTCCTATGCATGACAACATTTCTGTTGATGACAGAAAGTTTTGAACAAAAAAGGTAGGGAAAGCTCTGAAGCTCACACAAAGTCTAATTAAGACACATCACTTTGAAATGGTTGACTATCACCACTAGTCATCATTTCAATACCACAGTAAGGTTTTTTTTTTTAAATTGAACTCAATAAAATTCTTGAAACAAACATCCAGAAAGCATTTTTTTCAGATAGTGATCACAAATGCAGTCATCAGCCCCAATGAAAATGCTGCCAGATCCATCCACCCGTATGCCATTTTTATGTGCATCTCCAAATATATGAAAATCTATTTTTTCTTAGTAGATTTGTTTGCAGATGTCAGATTCCATTTTTAACTCCTAGATAAACACCAACTGAAAGTGAAGGAAGCTCACTACATTTAACTGTAACATATTTAACCTGCTTACTTAAAAAGCATGAAAGAGGCTTGGGAGACCAATGGACCCAATTTATGCATATATGCAGAGACCTACTATGTATACATATGTGACGGCACATGTAACCAGATGCATAGTAATCTCAGTATATATTTAAAATTCACCAAACTCTGGTTCTGTCAGATTTATCTTACAGGTAAATTTGATTATTTTTACATCTTTTATTATATTTTTTTCTTGTAGACTGACAATAAATTAATTTCTGTAACAGCCTATTTAGGCATCTATGCATATAAAAATGCATATACATATGTGTTGATTCCCAGGGGGATTTTTAAAAGAACTTATGTTAGGAGTGCTGACTCTCAGTGAGGTTTATGTTCCTGAATCACTCAAGTGTTCTGGAAAAATCCCAAATATATTCCAGAATGAGATAAAGATGAAATGCATCATTGATGCTTGATGATTCTTCCAACAAAACTTTGGTTTTATGATCTTGTCTGTGCTTCCCCCATTCCATCTGCCCAATAAATCACATAGAGTAAACAGCATGGAAAACAGTTGGCCTATTTTAAGGATAAAGATCTACTAAAACCTTGTTTAGATTAAGAGACAGCAGTTCCAAGGAGAGTAAATCTGTCACACTTTATATTTAGATGTTATGCCATCCTTCTCACAGATCAAAACCTCAAGTTATATTCTCTTCTTTTCTTTTAAAGTACATCCAACCTGATGTCAAACATTCTTTACCACACTTCATTTAACTACTGTAAAATTCCATGCCTCCTCAGTACTCTGCAGGTGATGATTTAATTAGTGCTATTTGTTTTCTTTGCCTGATTTTTTTTCTAGAGCACACAAACAACCTTAGTTTTACGTCCCAGTAATATGGTCTCTCTGTGTGCATCAGCTGCTAGGATCCGTTCTGTTCAATAGGGCTATCTTAGGTTTAGATTTCACCTTCCCCTTTACTTGGAACAGTAACTCTGGAATCAAATATGTGACTATTGGCTGTTTCACAGAAAGAACTGAGATAATCTTATAGAATCATAGAATGATTTAGGTTGGAAAAGACCCTTAAGATCATCTAATGCAACCATTAACCTAGCACTGCCAAGTCCACCACTAAACCATGTTCTAAGCGCCATGTCTACATGTCTTCTGAATAGCCCCAGGGATGGTGACTCAACCACTTCCCTGGGCAGCCTGTTCCAATGCTTGACAACCCTTT
Source organism: Morus bassanus (assembly GCA_031468815.1). Taxonomy (NCBI): domain Eukaryota; kingdom Metazoa; phylum Chordata; class Aves; order Suliformes; family Sulidae; genus Morus; species Morus bassanus. The sequence goes on along the minus strand of CM062568.1, from coordinate 132,135,924 downwards.
CAGTGAAGAAATTATTCCCAATATCCAATCTAAACCTCCCCTGTTGCAACTTGAGGCCATCCCCTCTTGTCTTATCGCTTGTTACCTGGGAGAAGAGACCAACCCCCACCTCGCTACAACCTCCTTTCAGGTAGTTGTAGAGAGCGATAAGGTCTCCCCTCAGCCTCCTCTTCTCCAGGCTAAACACCCCCAGCTCCCTCAACCTCTCCTCATAAGACTTGTGCTCCAGACCCTTCACCAGCTCTGTTGCCCTTCTCTGGACATGCTCCAGCACGTCAGTGTCTTTCTTGCAGTGAGGGACCCAAAACTGAACACAGTATTCGAGGTGTGGCCTCACCAGTGCCGAGCACAGGGGCACGATCACTTCCCTACTCCTGCTGGCCACACTATTCCTGATACAAGCCAGGATGCTGTTGGCCTTCTTGGCCATCTTGAAGCCATGTTTTGTTTTTCACAAAATGTACCTATTAAAATAAGTATTGCTGTACTGTATTTGATATTCAGAAATCACCCTTGCCCTCAAAGCATGGGAAGAAACACATAACACAGGCCAGAAAACTGATTCCAAGTATGATCCAAAAGCAGAATCTTTCTTGAGCAGAGCCTGTAGAATTTTTGTGATTTGCAAATGGCTTTACATGAAGATTTTTTAAACGTAAGCAAAAGATAGGTTATCTTCCATACCACTCAAAATTGAAAAGCTATTTCTACATTTTGTAGCAAAGTTCATAGACAGCTGCATTCCGCCATAGCTGAATTTCTGTGATGCAATTTCATATAGTAAGACAAGTCAAGCTAAGCACCTACTCCTTGCTGCCAAAAATTCTGTTTGTCGTCTATCACCCTCTCTGTTCAGTCCCAACTATGCAATCCTTCCAGCTTCCTTATGCATCATTCTGATTAGCACCAGAGGTAAACACCAGGTAATCTGGCAAAAAAGTAACACAGCAAAAAAGAACTAGTATTTTGCCAGGTTAGTGAATTGGATTGCTTACAGAAATATCTGATGAGCACCAGCATCAGAGCAAGGGAAGTGTCAGGACAGTGCAGCTAAGCAAAAGGTGAGGGCAGAGCAACACTTCCACTTTTACGTGCTAGTGAGTCAGAATAATTTTGTCTGCTTAGGTATAAAATGGCTACTATATTGACTGATAACACTGGAATACATCAAGCTGTTCTGTCCATTAGAAAGGCCTTGCATGTGTTGTGGATGGCTTACTTTTTTGCTCAAGCAACAAACAGTGAAAATGAAGGTTTGCATGCCCCATAACCTGCACCCATGACAACATGAAGCCTGTAAGTCTAAAGAATATGTATTAACGACAACAATAGACAACACTAAAATATGTCCAAAGACATATTACTAATTTAAGCCTGTTTGATGATGGATAAGCTTTCAGTGGTGTGGAGGCCATTCTGGACCCAGTATGTCTTCTTCGCAGTGGATTTAAGACAAACTTTCTCTCATTTGTAAATAAGCAAAGGTGATAATAGCTATAGAAGAACCTCTTTCAGAATTTCTTACTGCAGCTGACCACCAAATAATCAGCAGCTCAATACAAAAATATGTAGATGCTCTGTTCTATATATTTGAAGTAGGTGGCTGTACTTGCTAAGCACATGTTTGATGTGATGGAAGAAGTCCAAAGGAAAGGACGCAGTGACTCCTGAAAGTACCTATAATGAATTTTAACAAGCATTTGTAAGCTGAATAAATGACAATATAGAAATATGCATCCTGAAATATGAGAGCAACATGCCACTTCTTCAGATCTGACACTGGAATAATTATTGCTAACAACACTGATTTTAATCTATTTATTCAGATTGAGAATGTGACAAATCCCCAGACTTATCTTTTTCCTCTGAAATGAGGAAGAGACTTAAGTCTGATTAAGCCTCTTCATTTCTCGCCCCCTTGTATGGTGATACAGAACCTTCTCTGACAGTAACCAGAGACTGCACACTTCATTTTATCATGTGTAATGTCAGAAGGTTCTCCAGACTGGGACAAGAGAAGAAGGATATGGAGATGATAAGAAAAGGAATTCAATTTCATAGCCCTTCTTCATCTGAATATGTTTGCCTGAAGCAAGGACAGCCTAGGTAGAGTGGTATCAAGCAATGATCTGAGCAATGATTAAAGGTATGGGAGCTGAGTACAGGCTTCAAATAGGGAAAAAGTCCTCAGACAGGAAATACAATTTGCTGTGTTTAGGACAAAGGAAAAGAATGACCCGATGGCATAGCAATTGTTTCAGGAGTGGGTTTTTTGCCCTTTATTTGCAGATTTCATTAGCTTGTGGTGGTAATAGGAAGATATTCTTTCATCGATGATTTGCAGCACACTCTCATTCTGTGGGCTGTGGGCTGGAGCACAGCTGTCCCTATGAGGATCCAGTACCCAGCAGTCATCAGTGTAGGTAAAACCTACATTGTTGTTTGAAGTTCCTTGAGAATCCCTCAGAGACTGCTAGGATCAGTAGAGCATAGCAACAGCAATTCCCATTGCTACAGAAGCTATAGCAGTTGCATCTAAAGCAGCCTGAAAAGAAATCTAGAAGACAAATTGACTGTTTTACCAAAATGAACTTTCATTTATCTCTGTACTCCAATGGCAACTTATGAATAATATACTCTATTTCAGGCCAGTTTAGCATAGTCAATTTCAGTACTGCTGCTGGATCATTTGAAATGATCACCTGAAGGCCTGATGTTAAACATTAGTTCACAACACAGAGGTACACACTTCATTTTCTTTGGAAGAAGTTTGTCTTTCAAGACCTGTTAACTTGTGACCAATAGAAATACCAATACTTCGTGAATCTTTTAGAAAGACAGGGAAGCAACAATACCATTATGCGACTTACGCTGGTCACTGGAAAACTTGTTCTACATCATTACATGAATACTAAACACGAACTCTGACTTGCTACACCTTTGTGTTGCCCAGCACAACAGAGTCTGAGCCAAGCTAGGCCCTTTTGGTGCTACCAATAAACAAACAAATAAATAATTGGGTGCATTTCTCTGCTGGTAGACAAACAGTCTGTCCTTTCACTCCACCCACAGTACTGTTCAGAAGCACCAGCCAAACACAACGTATGTGTGGAACAAATTGTCTCTTTCTGTTACCTAACACATTCATGGCAGAATGACATTGTGCAGCTCTGTTAAAAAGTATGTTTACAGGATACTGTGGAAAACTCAGAGCCATTAAAATCTATATTTTTTCAGTTTGCTTAAAAAAATTCCATTATGAATTGTATCTTCAGATGTAATACTAAATCTGTTACATCTTGACTTGAATTTTATTGCCTGATTTCAACAATTACAAATGGTTGCAGCAAGACTGGCTTAAATGAGCGGTGTTCTGTGTGTGGTCCCAGGCCCTGTTTCAGTGATTACTGTTCAGCCTTGTGTACAAATGCAAAGTTATTAGCCCACAGCTAGGCTTTTTATGTAGTATGTTCTGTGAACCTTTGAGGGACAAATGGACAAGCCTTAGTTAAAATGAATAAACAAGTAATTCCTTTCATGGCACCCTCTGTCTTCAAAGTACAGCTTCCATTAACTCAGTGCTCAGTTAAGCAAACCAGGCTCTGTGTGTCTAAGCTGAGAAGCATTCATGTTAGGAGATAACATCTCTTAAAAAAAAAAAATAAAATTCCCTGGTAATCTTGATGCTCTTGTTTGATTCAGATACTAGAACTGGTAGAAAATGTTCTGTGAATGAGGTAGGAGTTTGCTAGCAAAACCAGAGAAGAGATATTAAACGGAAGGGTGCTTTGAAAAACATTCTTCTCCCTTCTTCCTCTTCATAATCTGTTTCCACAGAAGATATATAGAGAGTTTTGTATAAGGTTAGGGGTATAGCTAATTTTCCACCACATGTTCCATTCCTGTGGCAGGGGACATGCAGGTTTAAGTTAATTTTACACGAAGCTGTATTAATTCAGGCTCTGTACCTGCATCTTTCTCAAAGGGGGATTTATAAAGGTATAGGACACGTAGCAAGTAACAGCACTGCTCCTACAAAAGCCAGGTTGCCGAGATGGAAAGAAGAGAAGAGCTTGGGATTCAACCTTCTGCAAGGTCTTCTTCCTATGTCTACATTACCCATGAAGTTCCCAATACCCCCAATCATAGAAGATATCAATGAAGTTTCCAGAGACAAAACTCCAGCTTTCTAACCTTGCATACCTCTCAAAAGAAGAAAGTCGGACTACCAGACTTGCACTTTCCCAGAAGTGCACAAATTCAAGGGGATTTTCCTCTTCGTAATTGGACAGGATACATTCACTCTACTTCATAAAGGTAAATACTAAGAGAGCTATCAAAGCAAAGCTTGTTGCATAACTAGAGGTTTAGCTGAGTCTTGTGAGAAGTTCTGGATCAGCTAGAAAACGAGGCTTATGAAAATGCAACTGTTCAGAACAAGAGCACGCAAAAATGGAGGAAACAAAGTTTTAGTCATGTTCCATGAAGCACAGACTGGTTCTCCAGGAGGCTATTTTTCTTTACTTTGTAAACTGCCTTTGGGTTCATTAGGTTTATAGTTACCTTGGGAACAATGGTAGCAATAGAACTAGAAAAAGAGTAGACTGGTATTTTATACAGCACTGTCCCCTACTAAAAACCCAGAATTTATTTAACTACAAAAAGGTTGTAAAAAATATTGGTTTATTACTTCCATATCCTATAACTTTTAAACCTTCCTGTAACAGTGTTTATTATTTTTTCCTTGCTTTATATGTATTTTCACCAAATTGGAATATATTTGCACCATGACAAACTAAGAAAATTATGCAGAGAAACATTTTGAAATACATCATACTTAAATATTCTCCTCAGATTTTTTAAATCAAAGTTTTCAAATTTTCATTACATTTACATTCAATTTATTCTGTGTAGACTTCTAACTTAAAATTCCTACTGTATAAAAATATACATAAAGGTACATCAGTGCCAGCACTTTATAACTCATGAAGAGAAGCAGCCACTTTTAGAGTGCTTCATCTTCTCCTCCAGGAAGAGAGGAATTCTGCCCTAAAATCACTTATTTCCCACCATTCCCTTGGAAGAGTCTAAACAATATCTCATACATAGATATCTATAGTGAAGAGGTCTACAGTTGGCTAGCTGCATTGCTGCAATGAATTTAGTTATTGCTAGCACAACATTCACAACTTGCTCATTACCACTTTGTAGTCTACCTTTACATACTGAAAATTGTCTACTTTTCATTCTGAAAAACAAAACTTAATTCTGCTTTATATTAACCAATATATGCCAAAACTACATGCCAAAAATGCAATAAAAATTTTTCTTTGGACACCTTAGAGACCTAAAGGTTAATTCCTCAACAGCACATCCTTTTCCAGTCCATCTAAGTAAAGCAAAATGAAGTAGAATGTAACAACGTAAACTGTTACCTTACCTGAGTGCTTGTAGAAGATGATTCACATCATTGTATTACAAATACATAGAAATGGTGTAAATTCTGAATGAGAAAGGATACATTCGTATGGCTCCTGTTCTTGTTCCAATTGCCAGAATTTTCTGAACTGGGTCAAAAGCTAAGGCAGTGGGTAGATAAGGAAAACCATGGCGAACCGTCTGAAACAGAACAAATGAGCCAAGTGATTGAACTGCAACCACAGATAACAGCAGGTATGTTTTATGTTATGCACATAGGAAGAGAATCTATATTTTGCTATATGTTGTAGTATTTGCAATACATTTCAGGAAAAGTATTTTGAAAGATACAGTATTTTGAATACAGAGGTGAATTTCACTCATGCCAATTTCTAGATATGCTCTTTACTCAGTAAGATTTTAAATGGTTTTGTTGTAACAAAGTAGATTGCAAAGTATATGCCAATATACAACTGGTATATATTGCTTATATGATATACGGAAAGATAACCGGAATATGCAAGGCAGCTGAACTGTAAAATGGAAAAAAAAAAAAAAAAAAAAAAAAAAGACATGCAATATGCTTTTAAAGCACTGTCACAAATAACCTCAGCCTCAACAGAAAGAAATGGAACATGTCCAGGGGAAGAGATCCAATAAACCAATAAACTGAATTGAGTCTACAAGGTAAAAATCCTTAATATCAAATTAAAAAAACAAAGATGCCAGAGATGATGTTCTCAAAATGAGCAACTGAACCACTCAACCTTTCTCAATCTTTATTTATAATACTATGCTTTTAATTCTGATTTTTGCAGAGATACCTTGGGGAATAAATGAACTGAGCATGACGCAATGCATCCTTGAGTTTGAGGGCTGCCTCAAATAATATTTTAAATTACCTTAACCTGGAGATTATGACCAATATGACATGCCTGATACTTATGAGGCAGAATTTTAACATAAGAAAAAGATTGAAAATAACTAGACTATACAAATACACATAAAAATGAACTGTAATTCATTTTTGTGTGTGTGACTGTTTACCTAGAATTGGGTAACAAGTAACAACTTTTTTTAGTATAATAATATTTTATAGTATTTATTATAATATTGAACCCTAGGATTGACTCTTTTTTTAGTATATGGTTGGGATTTGAGAGGAAGTGCTTTGAACTGAATGAAATTTAACTTTTTAAGATATTTTTTTTCTTCCTTGACATTATCTTGCTCATGAACTGCATCTGCTGAAGCATTCAGCAGACCCTGTGGAACAACTTCAACAAAAGGGATTCCTTAATTGCCAACCTGTTGAGTAAAAGGCAGCTGATGATTTCAACAGCTGTATCACTGCAACTCTTCCATTACAGCTGGAAACGCTTGAACTGATATTCACAGGTAGTTTGGGAACAACCAAATGTATGCTTTTCAGCAAATAACCACTTCCTTAAAAAAAAAAAAATCTTACTCATCTCATCTTAATTATTGGTGATAAGGGATGTCTTTTAAAAGACTGTCTAAGTATTAGTTTCTAGACCGCAAAAATCCAGAAACATATTCTACTTCAGTAAGCTGTAGAAAAGTAACTCACTTTTTATGTTAATGTAGACATTTATCAAAGATCTCCACAACTCTGCTTCTGGGTATTTTTGTTTGTGGGGTGTTTGTTTTTTTTTTTTAACCTTTTCATCTTCTCAAGTGGTAAGATTACTCAAATATAAAATTTTTTTATTCCAACATCTAAGCTGGAATTAGACTTACATAGTATAAAAATGGTTTTACCTCTCATGTCACAAAACCATCAGGAATTATGAATTGTAGTATTTTCTAGTGTGTTGAATGTTTGGCCTAACTGCATTACTAATTTTCTATTACATTTGAGCTTTCAGTATTCTTGTGAATAAATGTTCTTCCCTATCTAAAAAACCCATATATTTCACAACTGATTTTTTTATTATTAATTTTTAGAAATCCTCTCTATACTAAAGTTTGAATTTCTAGCAATTGCAGTCACAGCAAGTTTTTCTGATGTTTAGCTGTGACTGTAGCTTTCAGTACTATTTTTTTTTAGATCTAAGAATGTAAAGATCAATATTTTTAAAGACTTATTTGCATTCTTGCCTATCTATTTAGCATCTGCTTTGTATTTTCAGTATTTCTGCGAGCTACAGTCAGACTTTTCATTTGGAAATTCTAATTGGGTCCTGTTATTGAGACAGAACTATGTTTTAGAAGCACAGTGATGTACATCTTTTCAGGATCATAGTTCAGTAGAAATTCTTAAACTCTAGGATTGACTCAAAAGTGTTATTTCTATTTTGCAGCCATTTTCCAAATTTGAGTATTTACACTAATTCCAATTGGGAAGCTCTTGTGTGTGCAAAATTCTGCCATTTGTACAATAAAAAAAAAGTTGAAGTCTATTGAACCTCCAAGTAAATGACATTTTTTCAAGTATTTATATTTATTAGGACTCTAAATAAAGGACAAAACTGGTTTGGAAGGAGACCCAAGCTATCCTGTACACAATTAAGGCAGAAAAATATGTCTTTATGATTGAGATTTTGGCACGAATTACAGCAGCCTCAGAAGTGATTCTGAAGATCAAGCCTATTCAACAGAAGAGGGACAAGTTGTTAACACTTCCGACCTCCAGACTCCTCTCCTCAGCGTTGGTCCAACAGCCCTTCTATTTCCAAGGGCTGTGAGAAAAATCAACATGAAAAGCTAGCACTTGAAGTAGATTTTTCAATTACGCATTGATAAAGCTAGTGTGAGCATATGTGTAAGAATGAGTAATGATTCTAGAACTGTGCCTGGGCTTCCTTACAGCATTTACTAATACAGGTGAAGAAGAGGGGAAGGCCACAAAATTAACTTGATCATAGGGTGACAAAAAACCCCATATGTTCCTACTTAATCTGAGTTGTGTCTAGTAGGAACAACATAGACCAAAACTATCAATGGTGAGTAGAAAATGCAAAACAAAGTAGATTTCTTTTTCCAGAATTAAACTAACTTAATAGCAGGCAAAAGCAGAAAAAAAGTATCCTATAACATCAGTCTGTGTTCAGTGGAATATAGGACCTACCTACCCCAAATGCGCTAAGAAAGAAGGTGCCGGGGTCAGGGGGGTGGGGCGGGGAGAGAGAGAGAGCAGACAGCAGATGGAGCCAGGACTGCTTTTCTCCACTTTATCCAGCTTTCTTTTACGTCTCCTTTTTTAGCATGCTGTCTCTAGAGGCAGTCTGTGCTCCCTAGGACATACAGTTTATGTGCAATATTTGAAATAATTGATTTGAAAAAGAACAATTACAAATGCAGCTACAATTTCAGCATAAATCTTTGTTCAGCTTTGTTATTCTCCTTTAAATTCTCTTGTAAATAATTTTAAGCAAATATTCTTATGGTGAATTGCATGTATATATCATTAAAGTAATCTTTGCACAACCAATTTACCTAAAGGAATATAGGAAATTGATTACCTGGGCTTGCCATTATTTTACCAATGAACATTTTAATATGCTGTACAGAACATAACAACAATCTCTTACTGTCCAAGATACCATGATATATTTCATTAGCCAAAAAAAAGAAAATCACACTAGCAATAATATGCAATATCCAGTATAATTGTTCACATGGTGTATAATGCAATTTTTCAGCATAAGAGTTTTTCTTAACTTTTGTTACGTGGTAGTTTGTTAAACTGCAAAGACACCATTTTTTCAAAGTGATTTTTATATTCTCGAAATAACTCCAGAAAATACAGGACTAAACTCAATTTTAAACTGTATCAATTAAGTAATAGGGTTTATAGTCAAAACTGCTCCTGGTAATTTGCGTAAACATACCATTTGTAACTTTTCTACTAATATTTTGCAGATACCCTGTTTTGTGTAATATCTGACAGCAAAACCAATTTACTTATGTAAATAATTCTTGAGAAAATATTTATTTGTTAAAATTGAACTATGTAGTCTAAGCCTGTGACTCAGGATGTAGAATCTAATTCCAAAGTGCAACGAACATGCCACATGCAGAAGTCTCATTGAAGCAAGTAATTTTTTGGTTTACAGAATAGAGGATAAAGTGTTGACTGAAACCTATACAGTCTCTTACTCAGCTATGCAGGAAATTTAAAAATGTCAATGATTACAGCTTTCACCAAGGTTGTAGTGGTGAAAATGAGTGCTTATAAAGATGAGCTACCATGCATTATATTGCTATAAGACCATGACATCCCTCATTTACAGGCTTCTGTGCCTGGAATCTCTGATGGCAAGACTGCTTCCTCCTCAGGAAAGATGGAAAGAGGACAAGATATCAGTAGGCTTCCAGCCTAAGAAAATTACACAGGAGGGATATATTTTTTATTAGTTAAATTTTCATTTTTCAAAGGAATATTTTTTCTAAAAATCCCATCTTAGCTAAAGCTCTCCAAAATTTCAAACCCAAGCCATGGATTTCATTTAGCTCTTACCCTACATTAGGAGCCAGAGCTTCTGAGCATGTTCACGGGATATTCTAAAAACTACCTTTTTCTTTTTTTTCCTTAGGTAAAGATACCCGTAGGTAGTTCTTTTACTCTGTGTAAAGCTGGAAACAGTCATATGGAAAAAGCCATCTACAAAAGAGATTCTGGAGCTACGGACTGGGAAGGCTGATTTCCATCCCTGGCAAGATGGTAAAATAAAGACTAACTGAACACATGGATAAAGATCATCTACAGAAGCCAGCAGAGCTTCTACAATGAGAAATCCTGTCTGACTAGTTCTCTAATTCTATGAAGCTGTCAGCATGCATATAAATAAAGGGGATATGAATATATGTACGTTTTCCAAAAGTCTTCCAATAACATTCCACAATAATGCTATTAAAGAAACAAAGTTGTCAGGGGACTGAAGAGAAGGGTTTTTTTGTGGACTGGAAGCTGGTTAGATAACAGGAAACAAAGGACAGGGTTTAATGGACTTTTACCATGGAGAAAAGTCAGAAGTAGGGTCCTCCATGGATGGGTGCTTGGACCAATTTTATTCATCACCTTTAATGATCTATAAAAGGTAGCGAACACTGAAATCTTCTTTGGACACTGAAATTCAGTACTGATGGTGACCAACTCCTGAAAGACCTCATTAGCCTATGTAAATGGGCAAGAAGGTGATAAATGAGCTTCAGTGTGGATAGGCGTAAGATAAGGCATCTAGGTGGGAAAAAAGAATCTTAACTAGGCTTACACAGTGCTGAATTTGGAACTAGCATTTACAACTCAGGAAAACGATTTTATGGGCATGGTTGGCATTCCTCTGAAGTCTTTGGTTTAAAGCACAGCAGCAACTCAAAAAGCCAAGTAATGTCGGACATCATCAGGAAGAGTACAGAGTACACAGAGGGCATCATTTTGCTGCTATATAAAACATCTGTGAGCCTGTTACTTGAATATTGTATGCAGCTCTAGTCTCCATATGTGAAGACGTAGTCAAGTCAGAGCCAAGACAGGGAAGGCAATTAATGCTCAAGGTGATGGATACAAGTCTTATCAGGAAAGACTAAAAGTGCTGCAACTTCAGTTTGGAGAGGAGAAGGCTGTGGGGGGATATGACAGATTTACAGAATCAAGAGAGCAGGTAAGCTAAGTGTGGAACTGTTATTCAGCAAAACCACAGAGCCACTCAAAACAAGTGAAAGATTAGTCTAAAACAGAAAAAAAGAAACTATTTCTTCACACAACAGGTAATGAACTTCTGAAACCTGTCATGATAGGAGGTTGTGAAGGCTGACAGTATCAGCAGGTTCAAAAAGGCATTAGACAAATTCATGGACATTATTGATAAATGCATTCCAAAAGGACTGGCTAAAGACACACTCTCTGACATCTCCAATCCAGTGATGGTGGATGATGGGAGATTAGGAAGGGAATGGACTGCAGAAAGTGATCTAACTTACTACTCTGCCAAAATGACATATTCTATTGCCACTGTCAAGACTGACTACTGGGTGATATGGCCCATTGGTTTGTCTGAGCAGGGTATTTCTTTTGAGCTTTTTAATCTTCACCAGCAGTAGTGCATCTGAGAGAGGGAGAAAAAGGAGAATCAGTATTGGTGGAGAAAAACACATTAGAGAAAAAAGATGGAAAACGTGGGTACGGAAAGGAAAAAAAGAGAAGTGTTACTGGAATATGGAATACAGGGGCAGGAAGAAAAGAGATGCACAGGAAACAACCACATTAGTGAAAAAGTTTCATAATATTTGCATAGACAACTTTTGGCATAGGAGAATAATACTTTCAGCAATAGGCAAATTTGTTTTGTCTTTTAGTTTTTAAATTACAAAACTTATATTGTTATAAAAGGTCACTTAATAAGCTATGGTAGAATTTTGAGAAAATATCTGTCCTGGATATAAAGTAGACCTCAAACACAACCTGAAATTTTAACAGTTTAGTTTCACAAATTTTATACACTGATAATTATATTTATATTGAAAAATCAGAGAGATTATTAGAGTATTTGAAATGAACTGACTTGTATATTTTACATTTTTGTATTATGAACATTGGAAACATTTTTTCCTTTGAAAGCAGCTTAACGTACTTTAAAAAATGAAAACATAAGGTTGCAAAAATCCGTATCAAATCTATATTTTTAATATGTATTGGCTTAACTCTACTATTTTTAAAAAGACTGTATGCAGACCATATGACTGTTTTTTGAAACATGCTAGTTCTACTACACATTACATAATTTTTCAATTTCCTCATATTGGTTGGCCCTGAAAAAGAAAGTACATCCAAAGGCATCTTCCAGACAATTAGTTTAAAAAATAACTAAAATGAAGAAGAAATCTTGCAGTTCTCACTAAAGTTCCTCTTCTCCTGACATAAAAAAATCTCTGCAGAAACTTGAGAGATGTGTTTTTCCACTGTCATTTTCAGTTCTGCAAACTGGATGTTAAAAGACTGTCAAATAAGGATGGTCCTATTCGCATATGATTCATATTGATACATATAGCCAAGTTAAGTGAACCACAAGGGAAAAATAAGGCCTTCTGAATTTCAAAAACCGTTCCTTTCATGCTTGTTCTTTTAAATATACTGTAGTGTATCAAAATGCAAAATTAACATAATTCAGAGAGAAAAATCCACAACTAAACACAATGACATTGATCCCCAAACTGCATTATTCCAAGTTCACAGCACAGGTGAGGCTGGAAGGGAAGTCTGCAGACTGTCTAGTCCAACACCCTGCTCAAAGCAGAGCAGTTAGATTTTAATCTTCCTTGCTTGATCTATTTAAATCACTGTTTCTGTGGCCAAGCAACTGCTTGACAACTACACCATCTTGCCACATCTACCACAGCACTGAGTTACAGCATAATAAGTTAATAAAATAAGTTACAGGTATCCTGGTTTCAGTTAGGATAGAGTTAATTTTCCTCCTAGTAGCTGGTATAGTGCTGTGATTTAGTATGAGAATAATGTTGATAACACACCGATGTTTTAGCTGTTGCTAAGTAGCACTTACACTAGTCAAGGACTTCTCAGCCTCCCATGCTCTGCCAGGTGCACAAGAAGCTGAGAGGGGGTACAGCCAGAACAGCTAACCCAAACTGGTCAGAGAGATATTCCATACCGTATGGCATCATGCTCAGTTTATAAGCTGAGAGGAGTTGGCTGCGGACAGCAATCGCTGCTCGGGGATGGGCTGGGCATCAGTCAGTGGGTGGTGAGCAATCATATCATGCATCACTTGCTTTGTATATTATTATTACTACTACTACTACTATTTTACTTTATTTCAATTACTAAACCATTCTTATCTCAACCCACGAGTTTTCTCACTTTTACTCTTCAAATTCTTTCCCCCATCCCACTGGGGTAGGGAGGGAGTGAGCGAGCAGCTGTGTGGTACTTAGTTGCTGGCTAGGGTAAACCACAACAACAGGGTAATACATGAATACAATCATCTCGGGGTAGGTATTAACCCCTTTGGAGAGATCCTAAGTTCAAGAGAAGACACTGTATGCAAAATGATTTCACCTCTTCCCTTCCCATTCTTTCCTAGAAGAACTCTATCAAGTTAAAAAAAAAAAAGACAAATATACAAAAAGGGAAGAAAATGAAGAAAACAATGAAGGAATTGCATCCCTTGTTCAGTAAATATGCTATAACAGACTTCCCTCTCTCGCCATTTAAACTGGTAAGAAGAAATAGGGCATCAATCTACAGAAAAATGCCACAGACTTTAAAAAAAATGTATGTGGCCTTGGCTTTAATGTAAAATAATAAAAAAACCCCAACCCTAAAACACTGATTTCAAAGCTCAATTTGGCCAACCTACTCAAGCAAGACGTCTGTCCAAATGGAGAATCATTATAGTCAAAGTAATTCAAATAGTAGTTCATATTGATTTTGTTGTTGTTATTGTTGCATCATTTAACCATATTACTCTAGAACTTGAAATAGGTTGGTTCTGAATATCATCTGCCTGATGGAGGTCTGTTTTATGGGTATTTACAAGAATTGTAAAATCATTCAACATATCTGATAGCCCTGAAAGGAAAATATTTTTGTCTTCACTATGACTGTGGATGCAGAGAATAACATGACTTCATAACTTTAATGAGAAAGAAAAAAAATCTGTTTTTATTAAAGTTACACCAGACCAGCATAGCAATAACTAATTAATTTTGCATGTCTTCCCATTTTCGGATTTTCTGGAACTTTTGTACTTTAAGCTGATTATGTCCTGTTCTGTTATGGCTGATTGTGGTTACTGTTCTGAAGTAGATGTTTTGTTTGCTGCTTTCAGAATATTTTAATTTAAGAAAAAAAAAAATCAGCCATATTGGGGAATTAAAAAAATTTTGCAAGAAAATTCCATGCTACTACAATAGAAGAAAATTTTGCTACTATGATAAAGTTCTTGAAAGGTTTTTGGTTGGGTTTTGTTGGGTTTTTTTTGGTTTTTTTTTTTTGGTTTTTGTTTTTTTTTGAAAAGCTATAGAAACACAGTGTTAAAACCCTACTTTGATATAGAGATAATCTGTATTATTGGTGTATTGCTGTGGAAATCTTTTCTTTTGCAACATAATTTGGCATTCCTGTATACAAATGCTATTACCAGATTTCATTACTAGCATTTACAATGTTGTTTACTATTTATTACTAATACATAATTAATCTTCTCCTACCTTCTTTCTGATTGTATGCAATTTGGGGACTTTTTTTTCTCATCTTGATTCGAGAATTTAATCTGGAGATATTGGCCAGCATCTCATCTCACATATGGTGAAGATATATTCCAAATGAAATGGAGATATTTTGTGGCAGCTTTTTGCCCTCCGACAGCAGTGAAATTCAGATCTTGCACATTACTATCCCCCGCTGCATTGCCATAATGCTACCAAGGGCATAGCTCACAGACACAAATGAAGACACTCTATCCAAAGATCATAAGAATCAGATCTCTGTTTACATAACCACATGCCAGTTTTCCTGCCTTGGCCTCATTCAGTGAGCATTTAAAGACATATATAGGGACAAACGATGAACAAACTAGGGTTCTTTGGACCCACTACAATTAACTTTTATCCACAGCTACAACGGATTGTATCTGTAATAGAACTGATGCTGGACAGGTGTAACTGAGAGCACATATCCATCCTTAAGGGACACAAGAGATGGAATGGGATGAATGAAGGCAAGATGAGCATTCATAATTTATTTAATATGACTTCTTGTGATGTCCAGTGGATAATGCAGAGATTCTCTCACAGGAACTGTTGCAAAGAACACACACAGAATAGCATCCATCCTTCCCTTATGTTGCGTACTGTTCAAATCAAATGTGATGGAGGACAGGAACAGAACGTAAGCAGATACTTCAAGAAAATAAAAAGATGCAATAAAGGACTAGGTTGCCACACATATAAACGTAACTGAATACTAGCTGAATAAGGGACCTGACTACTGAGTGTTTGATCTGACAACATTCTTAAATAGCAGATTTTTTAATGAAATATAAGCAATTATTTTTAATTTATTGGATCCTAATTTTGCAAAAAAACATGCTACCATATACACCTGTATCTGCACATAAACCACTGAATTCAGTAAGGCTACTTTTGAGTACATGCATTCACCAACTCAAAGCCTTAAATGTTAAGGGTCATTTTTTTTTCAGTACCATATAAAACTTAACTTTAAAGGAACCATAAAAAGCATACTTCATCAGACTTTGACCCTAGCTACAGGCGACAGATTGTCTCTAGTATTTTTTACTATTCATAGTCTTTGCTGGTGATCTGTTAGGAATGGACACAGCACTGCACAAAGATAACATCTCATTACATTTGAGCATATTTACCAGCCATCTGTACCTAACAATATTGCTTTCTCTCCTCTCCACAGATGCACATTACTTACACTTCTAATCATAGTCCTCGAACTTTCCCCTACAATGATTCTAACATATACTGTGACAAATTAATATATCCCTATAAGCTGCTTTTAGAAACACTTTTTCTTAGAATAGTCAATAGACCAGTACATTCATGTAGTTTAGGGTATATTCGTTCACTTCTCTACTGCTTCCTTTTCTCTGTTTATAAAGTGAATGTACTAATACTAACTTCTCACAGTATTTTCATACAGACCTCAAGAAGTGATTTGGGCATATACCATACACCAGGGAGTATCAGATGTCTCAGAATAAGAATCAGATATGAACGGAGATTCATCTAAACTAACCAAGCCAGAAATGGGACTGTCTTAGATTTAGTCCACCTCCACAGAGGACAGCTGCATGTTTTATGTAGTATATGTATTTCTACTTGGGAAAAAAAAATCTCCCACTACTCCATATTTTTATCCGTGAACCTCTAAGTAATTTCTCAGTCATTTCTTTAAAAAAAAAAGAAGTATGTCTTTTTCTTTCAGAAATAAGTAGGAAAAAAAGTGGCTTATAGAACCAATGTTTTACATGACAGCTCTACGATCAGAACACTCCCTGAGATATGGCCCAACCAGGCTAAATTTCCTCCATCCTCCTAGAAGAGATTCAAAATTGCTTTTCCCACTACAACGGTGAGAAAATTTCTCAGCAACTAACTGGCGGCCCACAGGTGAGGTACAGTATATCCAGCGTGTCCAGTTCCCACTAGCAGGGAATAATAGTTAAGAGGATAAACATGATGGAACACAAAATAAAGGAGAGACAACAGGAGATAACTTGGGGATGGGAATTAACTTTGTGAGAAAAGCCCTGTGTCCCAGGTATAAACTCAGTACAGTTCTCACAGGATGAGAGATAGCATCACCACACCAGATTGTAGGGGTCAGGCCTATGCTAGGTAAAAGTGAAGACACTGTGTTCCTCAGTGCGTTCCATGATTTTTTCCACGATTTCCAGGATATCTAGGGATTTCACAGTCCCATCATCATCTCAGGGAAGGACGACTGGAGTTCCGTTATGATGGTCTGATCTCTGAACAAGTGCCTGTGAAAAAGTGACCCCTGAACACAGAGAATATTAAGCTATCCTTAATATATACTTCCAGTGAGGCGGGACATTCTCTCTTCCTTGTGAGGAAAAAGTATATCCTGAATTTCAATTCTTTATCCAAGGACTCCATGTGATTGAAATGAATTAATCCTTAGATTAAAAAACAAAACAAAACAAACCCCACTTGAAATGGCACACACAGTTACAGTAAATAGTTTAACCTTTAGGTTGCCCTGTGTGGAGTCAGGAGTTGAACTCTGATCCTCATGGGTCCCTTCCAGCTCAGGATATTCTATGATTCTTATATTGCTAAAAATGCAAGGTCAACCATAAAAACCAGAAAAATTAGAACATACACAAACGAAGATAATCTATGCAACATTAATTTGTTCCCCTCTTGGAGGGATTAATTAAATTATCTTTTTCTGCCACAGAACTTTTGCCTCACTCCATGCATAGTACAGTCTGGTCTGTCCCATGGACAAACCAAAAGTAAACAATTAAAGAGCTATTGTCTGCCAAACTGGTCTATTTGGCACAAAATAGGAAGGAGCAAGGTACAATTCAGATAGAATTTCCTTTCTGCAATTTTCTATCAATGCTCTTATCACTTAGTTTTATAAATGATCAAGCCAAGGGCTGTGAATTAAGCTTTTCACATGTGGCTGCTAATCATGTTTCCATTTTCCATTGGTGATTGACCAATTTGAGATAATGGAGGTTGATGATATTCATACATCTTAGGTACAATTCACAGGTCCGATGGGGAGCCAGAATTTCATCTGTAGTCATTTGAGACAGGAAGAAAATCCAGAGCCGTTCTGACTATCTAAAGTGGACGTATAAATTGACAGTATGGATAACCAGCCTAAAGACTACTCTCTAGGTGTGCACAATACTTTCAACAGAATGTGAAAACAATGGGAGGCATAATGGGAAGATATAAGTGGCATAAAAATGTTAAATATGCTAAAAAATCAGATTCAAAGCAGGTCAGGCTGGAAACTCAAAACAGTGGACACTAAACAATCTGTCATTTGGGGTTTTCTGTGCCTCGGTTCCTCATCTGTACAGCAGGAATAATATCATCTCCATCTCACATAAATATTATGAAGGTCAATTCATTACTGTTTATAAAGCTGCCAAAACTACAGTGGTGAGCACTTCTGTTGCAAAAGTCCATGGGGAGCTTAATATTCAGGTATGCTCTAAATATGCAAAGAAATATTGAAGTGCTTTTCATTGAGCAAATGCTATTCGTTTTACTAAATTAGACCTATAGAAGAAATATGGGATCACATAATTAAAGTTTGTACACGCAAGCAAACTTAATTTAAGAAATTTGGAACTTTCGAGTGCTTTGCAACCTTAGAAGTCTTAAACTGGTTTTGAAGCTTTAATTGCATGTGTTGGCCATGAAGGGTCTGCATTAATGCATGTAGGATTAGTATTCGATTAACAATCAAACATAGTGATACAAAATGGTAGGTATTTGGAAAAAAACAAGAGAGTCCAGTTATACTACTAGAGGTAGGTTAAAATCTGCAAAGTTCTTAAAAAAGAAGCTTTTAATGTGCTATGCTCTTTACCACTGATAAGTCCTATTTCTAATTAATACAAGCATTTTAAAAGAAAAACACATTATGATCATCCCACATTTCATAAAACTACCATCATCTAATTACAGAAGTGTCATTTATGACAATGTAGTTTTAAACAGAATAGGGTTTTGCATCTAACATTAGATCCAAACACTGGTATATTGGAAAAATGCTTCCCAACATTATCTTATTTACCATTTAAGCATTGAATGAACTCTGAGCCCTTAAAAGTAAGGATTAATACTTACTTTAAAATGGGTTTTCTCTGAAATATAGCACTTCACACACTTTCTTCCCCCCATTCCCAGGTGACCTTACCAAGTAAACATCACAGATAACCAAACAGCTCAAGATAACTAAAACACTATGGACAGCTTATAACAAAGGGGTTTTTTTTATTCTTCTTCATAGCGAATAATAGAAGTACGTGCTACTACAGAATTGTTCTTAAACTGCCATTCCAAAATTCATCTTCTCTCTATTACCATTGAAATGTTGCACTTGCAGTTAAAGTACCTACTTGACTGCTATCAGAGGGACTAATTGTTCATCTCCATAGGCTGACAAAATAAAGTATTACCATCTCATAAACTCTGGGAATTAAAATTTAAGACCACCTGATAGAAAATCCAGATAATTAAGGTATTTAAATTGGCTACTGATTACATGCATCTTGAGGGCCTGTTTTTGTCAAAGATAAGTAGTGTTCGGAAGGCACAATCGTAATTTGCCATGGGCTTCCATACCAGTTTCAACAAAAACCTAAAACTATGCTGTCGTCCATAGGTTTTGTATAAAGACTGGGTAATGTGCATACTGAAACTACAACTATACTATCAATATGAATAATACAGCAAGATTCAAAGGGATGTTTATTAGATAACAAGACTACCCAGTAATAACACTGAGGACTAGCTTTGGAGAGAATACAAATCTCATCCTTTGAGGTTTAAAGGCAGTCCATAACCGTCAGCATCTGGGGAATAATTCTGTGAGAAGATTAATTCTGCAGTTCTTGAACCTCTTCTAGGATAACCGGTTGCTGCCTACAGCTAAAGAAAACATACTGGACTAGATTAATTGTATGTCTAGTAAAGTGCAACTGTTACTATGCTCTTAACTGAGGTCTTGATTTCAAACATTTTCTGCATAAAGTTATTAACATCATGTTCCACAAATTTAACCCTATGATTGTTCTTCAAGAAAGGCTGAAGTAGTTCTCTATGGGAGACTTACTTTCATGAAGAATATCCACTCTATGTTCAAAAAACTGTACCTCTTCATTCTTATTCAGTTTTTCCCAACTGCATTATCCCCTAACAATCAATCTTCTGCAAAAGTAATAAAATCACTGTCTTCTCCCTCCATGCTCTTTCTGCTCAAAGTTCTACTCAAATAATTTACAACACCCTAACTGTGATCTTCTCCCTTCCTATATTAATATGAGATCTCTCCCCAGTGCTGTATTTTAGTTTCTTCATGCTATGGACAAACATAGACAAGCCTAAAAAAAAAATCCTTGCCAGAAAAAAAGACATATATACAGAAGGAAAATATAAAGGAACAAAACCAAGGAAACTAGGTCTATGTCCATTAAAATTAATATGGACTTCACTAACGTATTCTACTGGATTGTGCCTAGTTTTTGGCATGATATGCTCTCTCACACATTCAATTAAAGTGAACTATAATCAATATTTTCACGATTTCCACCTGGATACCCAAATCCCAAGAGCAGCCCTAGATATAACATAAACTATACCTCAGCTTCCTGTTTTCACAAAATACAGTTCTGACAAAATTTCACATTACTTGAACACCTTGAAAAGGGTGCCACTGATTCATTAGTACAGCTACCAACATATAAATTTATCATGCTAAAAAAAAGGCTGTAGCTATTTCATATGTATTAGTTTCAAGAATATTTCATTTATAGACTTGCAAAACAGAAGATTACATTAATGATTTAAATATAAATGCCAAAAGTAACTCATTGTGAACATCTCGGTGTAAAATGAAATATTCAATTTACTTCTATTAAGTTCTAATCTATACCTCAAAAAGACACTGTGGTAATAAGCATCCTAAAAATGTCACAAAATGGAGAGAGAGCTTTCAGGTGTGTTACTAATGAAATCGGGCACATTACCAACAAAAATAGCGTTCTGCTGAGGATTGGGTCTGTGTTATTAGTCAAGCAGACCTCCCACAAACTTCACAAAGGCAATTTATTTAAATAAAAACTGCAGGGTAAGGCCCTTTAATTCTTAAGTATGAGTCAGCTTTTGTGTTTCATATCTAAATGAAGATTTTATGATCAGCAAAGAAAGGAAAACCAGTTTGGGGTGCTAGTTAGACTGTTAGCCCTTCTGCCTTGATCCTGCAGATCATAACAAACTAAAACTGCCATTAGCTTTACTCAGTTCTGTGTGCAGCAGGATCACAGATCATGGATCCTTAAATATGCAGCCTATATAACTTATGTAACTTCACATGAAAATACACAATTAAAATACCAGAAGCTTTACACAACAAAAGCTCGGGGAAGACAAGGCACAATATGTGTCTTGCTGTATTTTTCATTTAATCCCAATTGATTGAGATATAAATTATGGCTCAGATGCTGCACCCTGAAGCATGCGGGATCAAAGCTGCGCCTGCGTCGAGTCCCACTGCCTTCGGTACACTTGCAGAGTACATAACGCAGGATTAGGGCCTGTGGGGATTTGTTGGTTCACTCAGACATGCTTGTCATGTTACTAAACTGTAACGTAGCTGATTAAGTAGAGCCCGTTGAATAAAACTGCAGTATTTTATGAACACAAAATCACCGATTATTTTGGAAGTTTGCTTTTAGCACAGTTCTGTATCTTGAAAAAAGGAAGCTGGTATGTTGTATACTATGGAGTAGACTTCTGCAGTACCATGCATTCATAAGCAAGTGCTGATGCAAGCAACCAAAAGCCTTCCTATACAAATATTTACTTTGTTGAGAATGTTTTAACCCAAGAGCTAAGACAGGCAAATATTGTCTACTGAAATCTTCTCAAAATGACATATTGTCTATATACAAACTAGACCTATTTCCAAGGAGATCTATCAGATATATTTCCAAGTAGATCTATCAGAACACACCACCAACTGTCTTCAAGTAATATCAAGCCAAAGAAGGGAAATTGTTAACAGAGATCAGGCAGAACGTTAATTTCATCTTATTGCAAATATACCATACAAAATAAAAATTAATCGTACTAAACACAGATCTTCAGCCCTATCAGATGACTTAGACATGAACAACCATGTTGAGCTTTAGCCATACTCAGAAGTCTCAGAATGTCAGACCTTCCTAATCAAATTTTAATGTATCTTTAGTATTTGCATGATCTTTTAACTGAGGTGACAAAAATGGGAAATTGCTGTACTGGATACCTGGAGTTTCACAAAATGCTAAATTACTGTGTAGCCATAAGCAAAAGGAGTCAAATTCAATCCTGGGAAGCAAGTATGATTCTAATGCACTGATCACTGACACTCTATTAAACTACAGAATAATTTGACTCAAATGGCCTGAACCTGTTTTGGCTCAGGATGGCAAAAAGCTATAAAACCTCCAGAAATTAGAATTACGTAGAACTTATTCCAAAGGTCACTGACTCTTTAAGTCATGGGGGCTCATCCTTCTTCCCCCGAACTCTGTTTGACACTAGCTGTAGCTGAAAACCAAACAGAATTAGAATCAGGATATCAGAGACCAGGAAAGCTGTGTGTTTCACAAGGCACACAAACTGTCTATAGGCTTGCCCTGTTTATTTATATTTCTTCCTTCTTCCCAAAACACAAAAAGAAATGAGAATATGCTGGAGTTGGCCATAACCTACATTTCAAATCAATTGGTATCTGGTTAATAAAAGGAAAGCATACTTAAATAGGTGAAGTTCATTTACACTTAATGTAAATTGCACTACTTAAAATTCTGGGTTTGAAGCTTCTAAGCAGAACAAATAAGCAAACAAAACTTCTAGTAAAGCCAACAGAATTAACATCAAAGTTAAAGCTAACACCAGAGGATCATAATACAATCTCTCCTTTTGTTTTTGGTCTTCATAACAAAAGTATGATTTTCATATTCCAGGGTTGGTCAGAAGTACTAAATAGTTTGCACTGATTTTTTTACTTGTGCATCATTTAAGAACACCGCTGAAAGCTCCATTGCAGAAAACTGGTACAAAACATAAAACACACAGGGATATCTTATGCTTTCTACTCAAAAAAATCCCCACGTAAGGACCTAACCAACACACAAAAATCAATGCCAAAGAAATTTGGCAACTTTTGGTATTTATGCTGTCCCACTAATTTTATTGTCATTATAATCATGATCTTCAGGACGAATGTTAAAAACCACCCTGAATCTATACCCAAACCCTCACAAATAACTGAAGTGCTAGGTTCAGTAATCACTGCATGATCTTTCATGTCTAGCTTGTGCCTTTTTCTTAAAAAAAAGGGAAGGGAAGGAAGAGAGGATGAGAAAAGTGAGGAGGGGAAGCAGATGTATACAATTTTGAATCTCTAATGACTTGCAAATGTAATCTGTACTAGCACCAACTGATTTGCGTTCCTACCCACAATCTTGTTACTAGTTTGGGGTCCAAGCATCAACTTAGGATTTGGCCCTGAAGGCTGAAATCAAGGGTCTTATGAATTTACTGACCACCCCAACTCTGTAGCAAGAAGAAAAAAGCATCAACGAGATCCCTGTCTTTTCATTCCAAAGTCCTTATACAACCACTGCAGTTCTCAAGTAAAAGGCTTATTGGCACCATATTACTGCCCCCCCCCCCCAAAGCGTACCTTTTATTATTTCCATAGTAAAAATATTTACAGCCCTTACCTTGCAAATTTGAAAATAATCTGAAGTGAGTGTCTCCTGGATCTCGTCTCTGGGAGTCCCTGCAGCTCCTGCAGTCCCTCCTGGGTGCACAGAGCCACCACCAGCCCCACTTCCACCACCACTGCCACCACCACTGCTTCCACCAGGGGATGAGGCAGTTAAACCATCCAAAACTTTGCGAAAATTAAATTTCTTCATTTTGGAAAAATCTTTCGGAAGAGTTGGGGGGGGAGAAAGGATGTGTCGTAACACATTCAGCTACATGTAGCTAAAGGAAAAGTCTTTAATGGTCCTCTGAGTGAGGCAGCACTTTAGTCCCTTGTACCAAACAGAATGTCAATATTAGGTGTAATTGATCGAAAAATACAAAGGCTTCATTTTGTCAGACGTCAAAGCTACCTGGAAAGATCCTTTTAAAAAAAAAAAAAAATAACAAAAAATTCCACAAGCAGCAAAACTAAGATTTACATTCAAACAAGGAACAGCGGAATAACCGCCATCGGGTTCTCTCACAAAATCCACATTTAGCAGTGGTTAAAACCGAAGAGTAAATAAAAAATTCAAGCCGGCATCCGAAACGGTAGGCTCCATCTCTCTATCTTTTCTGCCTAAGCTTTGCCTTCGGTACTTGATTATTTTAAGAGAACTACAAAAAATTCAATTTCCTCTTCCCCTCACACCCCTTTCAGTCAGGGGTATCTCTGTCCCCGGGGCTTCGGGGGAGCGGGTTCCCTCTCCCCGCAGCCGCGGTTCCCGCTACCCGGTTCCCTGCCCACCCCGGCAAGCGCCGGCAGCCGCTGCTGCTGCCCTTGACCCTCCTCTCCCCCTCGGGCTCCCGGCCGGGAGGGTGCGCGGCCGCCCCGCCGCGGCGTGGGAGCCCCTCACTTTCCGTGAGGACCGAGCGACGGTAACGAGCGACCCCCTCAGCCCGTCCCGGGCTGCCCACCCGTCCCGCCCCGTCCCTGAGGTGACGGACCCCCTCAGCCCTCTCCCGCCCGAACCGGTCACCGAGCCTGTGCCGCCGCTGAACCCCCGGGGCCGCCCCGGCGCCGGGGGGGGGGGGGGGGGGGTGACGGGGACGGGACACCGGGGTCCCTCAGCGCCGGGGATAACCGGGGCGACGCGGCCGCTCGCTCTGAGGCGACGGTTCCTAACGCTCCCCGGGGGCGCCTGTGCGGGCGCGCGGAGGGGCGGGGCGGGGCGGGGCGGGGCGGGAGAGGAGCGGGGCAGGTGAGCGGAGGGCAGCGGCGGCGGTCCCGGCCAGCTGCGGCGGCTCCCGCCCGCCCGGCGCGCTCGCAGCCGTTCTCCGAGGTACTGAAACCTCCGCCGGCGGCGGCGGCGGCGGCGGCGGCGGCTCCTCCTCCTCCTCCTCCTCCTCCTCCTCCTCCTCCTCCACGCCCGCCCCGCCCCGCCCGCCACAAGGCGCCTGCACCCCCTCCCCTCCCCTCCCTCGGCGCGCGCGCTCAGCCCCGCTAGCGGGAAGAGCGGGCCCAAGGTTCGTGATGGACAGCAGCGGTAGCTTCCGATTGGCTGCCGAGGGTAAGCTGGGTGGATGTGAATGGCGGAGAGGGGAGGTGGGCGGGGACTGCTCTCTAACGGTGGGCTCCAGGCGGAGCCTCAGGCCGACACTTGCTACGGTAGGGATAGCATGGCTGACCGCCGCCGTGATCCGCGGCATCTGATTGGGAGGCTGGAAAGATGGGCACGCGCTCCCACCAATGGGAAAGGCCGCACCGCGAGTTTCCCTCCCCGATCCCCGGAGCTGTGAGGCGCGACGCCCCGCCCCGCCAGCCCAGCCGGCTGTGTGGGGGGCGGGGGCGGGGCCGGGCTCGTGGCGGGGCACCCGCGGGCAGCGCGGGGGCGGGGCCGTCCCCCCGCCGGCCACGCCCCAATGCGGCGGGAGCGGGAGCGGGAGAGGGAGAAGAAGGAGAGGGAGCGGGGGGGGGGGGGCGCGAAGCCCGCCTGGGTTCTTGTGTCGGGAGGGGGAAGAGCTGAAGTTGGTTTCTCAGCTTCAGGCCAAACAAACCCAAAATGTCAGGGGAGGTAACGGTCCGGGCGGTGACTGAGCGAGGGGGAGCCTCCATTTCCTGCCAGGGTGCAGAGCGGTCTGAGCAGGTCCATGCCCAGCCCGTCTGCCTGATACTGCCTGGCACCTCAGGTACAAATCCCCTTTTCCTTCCCGAGGGATATAAAATAACCCACGGTTGCCCCTCCAGGCCCTTGCGTGGATGGTTCGGTGGTTCTGCGAGGCTTGCTCCGGAGTCGTGGGTAGCACGCAACGCGGGATGGTGTCTCCGGCCTCTGAAGTGCGATGCCGCACGAGAAGCGTTATACTGAACACAAGACTATAAAAAGGTTATTCAGGTCAGAAACAAATGAGGTAGCTATTAAAAGCGACTCGTGGCACAGCGCTGTCAGTGCAGTTGGAAGCTTGGAACTGAATAAAACAGTGTAAGGAACAAACTTGTTCTGTATGGTACTAAATATGTAGCACCTCTTCTTGTATAATAAAATCATAGAAGTGATGCACATTGGTCACCTCATTTTGCAGCTTCTTCAGGAGCGCTTGGTATAGTTCTGATGCACACTGTAATACCTAAGCTGCTTTTTGTAAATACTACAGTTCCGTGAAGCAAGGTAATACGTGTTTACTTCAGCTTCTTACACCACGCTCCCTACATTTTTTTTTTTTTTACTTTGGCTCATGCCTGTGTGTTCACAAGTACTCCCCATCTGAACGATAAAAAGATTCCAGTGAAGTTCAAAGAATAGCTGTAGCCTCACTTATGTCCTCATGAAAAATAAAAGATACATTGCTGATGAAACTGGAAAGGTTGATAGGTTTCTGTAGCCAGAAAAAAAGGAACAGAACGTTGTTTAGGAAACAAAATATATGAGGACTATGGCTAGGAGACAAAAATTAAAAAGAGGATGGAACTGAGTAAGCAAATCTGTAAAGATGCAAGTGCAGGGTTTTAGAGGATAAGGAAAAGTCAAAACTCAGTTGAAGCTATTTGAAGAATGCCATGTCCTACTGGTATTACGTTCATCACAGGCAATGCAAGTGAAAACAAACAGAAAGCTAACAAAACCCAAAAGAAAGATAACAACATGAATTGTAAATAGGACAGGGAAAGATAAGGTTAAAAATGAAATAATTAGGATGAAGAAAATGTCACGGACAGACTTGCAAAAAAGAGAATAGAGTGGGAGTCGGGGTGCTAGAGGAAGAAAATCTGATAACGGAATGGTCCCACAGTTCTAGGGAGGGCAGAGATAAGATGGTTAGTTTTAAGCAAAGAAAAGTAAGAACCAAAATTAGAAGAACGATAAAAAGCCTTTGGAAGTGGAATAAGATGTGCATACATTTTTTGAATATCAACAACAATTGTCTTTCAGAGAATCAGTATGAAGAGCTGGGTATTGGTCATTAGATATTACCTCAGAGTACCTGAACGGGCAGGGATCCTCACACTGCCAGTGTGCTGTTAGGAAAACAGACTAGTAGGAAAATAAACCCAAAACCTGATGCTGCCCAACAAAACATTGACCAGTTCTGTTTAAAAGCACCAACTGAGAAAAATAATTCAGTTCACTACTTGTGAATGTAAAGCATGCAGGTCCCTTTTGAAATTTTGCTCTAGGCTGGACACAACTCCAGAAGCAGAGACAGAGCAATGGAAATGAGAGTTATGGGGTGGTGCAGAGGAAGACAGGACAGTGCAGGACATAGGAGAACTCAGTGATGACATGTACAGAAAGAAGTCCCATTGAATGACATAGCTGGTGAGGAGTTTAGATGTTTAAAAAGGAGGGGGGGGAGGGTAGGAAAAAGGAACAATTTGGTTTTGACACAGAAAAAGATATTTGCTTTTTGTTTAGTGGAGAAAAAACAGTAGAGAGGTGAGGCATTCAGTTGCTGGTTTGCACTATGTTTAGATGGTACTGCTGTTTAGTAGGACGCTTCTGAGGTTGCATAGTTTTGACGCGAAAAGTTTTAATGATAGGCTGGTAAAGTGATGATAACGTGGAAAGATTTTAGATGTTAAATTGATATATAGCAAATGAAATAAGGCATCCCAATGCATTGTGGGATATATGTATCTGAATCTGTATTTTAGATAGTAAGGAGAGAGAGTATATTCTCCAGTGTTTTCTTCTGGATAGTATCTTCTACATTTATCAGTCATCTTGTTCTGCAAGGTCAAACAGAAACCAAATGTTAAAAGCGTATCTGTTTGCCAGCAAGATTTTCCTGAGAAAGAGAGCATCTTTAACAGTCTACACTATCAAAATTAGCGTGAACTCTCATTTTGATTTTTGCTTAGGTAAGGTTGTGACTACATGTAGTAATATTAAAAAGATTGGTCAGAATCAAACCTGGCAAAGGAGACTAATATTAATTCAGCTGACCAAGAAAATGGAGAATCAGGAAAGATGTGCTTAGATCAGCTGACCAGAAAGTGATAGTAGTAGAGATTCTGTATAGGTTGTATATGACTGATCATTAATGATCTGGTCAATTCTCTTTTGGGCATTTTTGCTTACCTCATCTGGCTTTCTTGTTTTATTTTTTGATAGCAAATTCTGCTTCAGCCAATGGACTAGAATTTCCTGACTTTGTAAAGCTGCAAACATATTTTAATCTCAGGCTTATATTGGTGCTAGTTTAAATAAAGACATGTAGAAGTGTGCAGTAAGGCTTCTTTGCCTTTTAAAGATCATTCATAGGTGGCTCCTGATTTCACAGTTTACTCTTTTTAAAATATTCATACTACTGCTTTTGATAATACATGAATTAGTAGTTAAAATCAATGACCCTTGAGAGAAATCATTGTATGCCCATCAGCAGCTGACTAGGCCACAGCCTTGCAACTCTACCCTGCAAGAGAACCTCTGTGCTTATGTAGAACTGAGGAGAAAGGATCTAATCAAATACCAGAAACACATTTATGCCAATGCAGGCAAAACTGTGACTTTCCATAGCTGCCTGTTCCTCGTTAGACTTCAGGACATTTGCCAACATCATCCATGTTTCTGTGTAATTCCAGAACATCAAATGGCAGCAAGCGTAGTGTTCCTGCCTGCAGAGCCCCACTAAAAATATCCCCAGTCAGTGCTGAGTATCTGGTTAGAACAGCTTGCTGAACTCTATCAATTAGCCAGATCTTAATCTATTTAATGTGTTTTATTAAGGCTATATAATGCTAATGTTTTAATCAAAATGTCAAGCAGTACTAAATCAAAGTCATTAGGAAGGTCCAAGTCTATCACATCCATGTGGTTACCTTGATCAAACAAACCTGTAATCTCATCAAAAAATGAAGTCAGGCCTGCTTGTCAAGACTTGTTTCCATAAAGCTGTGTGGACTTGCATTCATTATATTCCTACTCTTTAACTCCTTATTGGTTGAATCACCCATAGCATGACTGTTTTGTCTAGGATTACTGAGGATGCCAGGTCTATTATTACCTGGGTCATTCTGCTTGATTCTTGAAATAACATGAGGTTTCCTTTGGCCCTTTGAATTTGTAGCTGTACAGAGAGCTGTTAAAAATTAACGTTAGAAGGCTGGAAGTCTCCTACTATTTTAGGATCTTTGGATACTCAGGTGCCACAGAGATTGCTCATTGAAAAACAGCAGTGCCATTTTCATCCTCCATAGGTGTCAGGGATAGAAAAATAATTCATCATCTTCATGTAATATTAATACATCATCCTTTTTTTTTCCTTCACAAGTACACCGTAGAAATATTTACCATAAAAATTAGATCTTTTATGCATGCTGAGACCAGATTTCTTAATGAAGAAGCTGTGACAAGGTGGGATGTGTCTGTATAAAACTGAGAATGTAATTTTGTAATAAGAACTCCATTTTGCCTAGTGGGCCAAAGTGTAAATTAGCCCATGGATAGGGTTATATGTTACATGTGTAACGGATATTTGAGGTGATCCATTCTTGTTGCTGTTGAAAGGGAAGGACCTACATCCACTTGAGTCCTTAGATTTTTTTGCCCCTTCAGCAATAAATTAATTTGCTAGGAAAGTCAATAGTTTTCTTTTGGGTTAGTGGGCTGGAGTACCTCTGCACAGGGTCAGACAAGCACCAGAGCCAGTGCAAAGAAGGGCAGATCTATAGGCCTGCACAGAAAGATGAGGGAAGTCTCCCTTTTGTTAAATTTAGTTTGGCTCAGGCATACAATGTACCTTCATCGCGACAGTGGCGTATTGAGTTATATTCTAAGTATATGCCCTACCCAGGAAGGGCTGCATATCTCAGTGAAGCACCATCATCACAAGCCACCTAATCAGCACCCAAGGGCATAAAATTTTGACTAGTTTTTACAGACTCTCTTGTTGCAATAGAGCAATGTGTTTCTTGCAGAGGGTTCTCCCAAGGCTGAGGTGGGACTCAACCTACCTTTGGTTGTTCTGGAAGCAGGGGTCTTTTTCTAACAGATTGTGGGGTACAGGCTGTAACAGAAGGCACAGAAGAGTTAAAGCCTCAGTGGTGATTATCTGCACAGCAGTTACTTGCTGTGTCTTTACTATAGCAAATATACAAAACTCTGGGATGCCTAATTGAGATAACTTGAGTTCTAGTCATGACAATGTGGGGCCTTGCCTGGGATACAAAACTGGTCTAAGAGGCTGGGTAAATACTAGGGTAGTTAATATATGCCATATACCGTGTCACCACAGATTTCTTATCAGCCTCAGGCTGACTTTTTGGTCTTCTCTCTGCAGCCAGCTTGCGTTGTATTCCATGCATGGTTTTCTAGTCCTTCCTCTTAAGCCCTTTTCTTAAGACTTCATTTTATAGATCACTAGCTGTCACATAGCTTAGCTAACTCTTTCCCCTCTTACCCCTTCAGTAGGGATTAGACAAAACTGTCTGGCTCTCCCAGGTCCTGCTGTGAGCCAGGCTATTTGAACTTCTAATGACCCAGGTTTGCAATCCAGCCTGTGCACATCCAGTGTATCTAAAGGTGTAATGGTTCATTAAAATATTTTTAGTAACTGGCACAGATTGTCAGAAAGGAAAGTTGTTATTTTCTTACCCTGATGTTTCAATTTCCACCAAACATACGTCTGACTTTTGATCAATATGTACCTTCTCTGAATTTTTTGCAAAATATTTTCATTGATGCTTTTTCCGTTCTGAACATTTTCATCTTCTCTAGTAGCTGCAAAACAGCAGGAACTGATGCCTTTTCAAAGTCAGTTGTTAATAGTTCTCAGAACAGGTTTCAAAAAAAGCTATGAAAATGTGATAGTTCTCAATAGAAAGAAAGGCTAGTGGTTCTTGACCAAATGTGTACCTGTCCAGGTAGCATATAGCCAGATCACCAAACTGACCAATCACCCTCCCAGACACGTTAGCAAGAGATCACAGATTTCCAAGTCATCAAGGATAAGCTTTCAGGTAAAGAACTTAAAGCATTAGTTGGGCATGTTAGATAATCTACTGTATTTAAATCCCCTGAGAGAACAAGATCCTTTATTAAAGCAGAATCAGTAAAAGCTTTAGCAAATCAGGAAGACTGCAATTCACAGTGAATATTCTTGTTGTCAGCTTTGCTACAAATTTGACATTTTATGCCTTTTCCCGTTATTGCTCTGAGTTTTTTGCAAATTATCAGTGGCATTTGAAGTGACAGCTAATGTATTCCAAATTGTTAGTTCATTTTACTAGATTCTGCACTAACAAAGGTCTCAATTAGGACTGGGCTACTTGCTTTCAAACCCACACAGTCTTGCAAATTTGAAACATAGTCTTTGAATTCATATTCCACTTAGAGGAGACTATAAGAGCATAAGGAGTTAGAAAGAAAAAAAAATACATTTAATGAGTCTACACTTGCTCTATAGAAAAGCCATCAGCATAGTTTGCATTTTGGAGGGGGGGTGTCTTCCAAAACTCACAGAAAAGAGACTTCTTTTTAGCTGGGGAAAATTTCATCTGCCCTTCAATATCCTTCAGTTTAAATTATAGGGTAAAAAGGTCCATTCACTCAAACTCGCTCAATGAATCATAGGAACCAAAAATATAATGTGTCAGTTCACAAAACATCAGATATCACATCCTTGGTCTCTGTGCAAAAAAATCTTCATAGTGAAATCTAAACCTGCTATAACCTTGGTCCAAAAGCAGGTGACTGGCAACTCATATAGATGGCCTTAAATTTAGTGTAGATAATTGCATAAAAAGAAGAGTTGGAAAGATGAAGGCAGAGAGAGAAAAGGAGAAGAGCAAAGGGAAAATGGAGCCCACATTCCAGTATTTCAATCCTTCTGTCATTAAGAGCATTCAGTTTTACGCCTGCATCTTTCATTTTCAACAGTTGAGATGTCCTGTAAATACATTACTATTGACCTGCAAAACCAATACACTTGTCTCTTCTAGACTAAGCAATACTTCGTAATAAACAGCCTCGTCAGAAGACTCCAGGGAAGAAATGCTACCTGCAGTCTGACTTTCAACACTTTTGTGAAGTCTATGAAGAAAAGCTGGCTATATACTCTATAGCATCATCCCCCCAAACCATCCTCCAAACCAGGGCCATGTCCTGACCGCAGCCATGCCTTGGTCCTTCATCACAGAAGGACTGCAGCCACCTAATCAGCTATCTAAGGATGATGTCAGGCTGAGCTAGTCCGTGGGTGAATTTGATCACTGCAATGGTTTTTATGCTTTCCTTTCCCCGTCCCTCCATCATGCCTTTTTTTCCCTTTAATCTTAATTTAAGAACAAATTGAAGGCATATTGGACCATTCTGTCTCCTCTGCAAGTATCATATGAAATATTCCATCCTAGTCTCGATGCTTCATTGAAAGGAAGTCTGGCAGAAATGTTAACAGTGAAAATCCAATCAGTCCTGGAAGTTAAAAAAATGTTTCTTCATGCCAGGAATGACAGCTGTATTATTCCTCAGCCCTTGTTCTCTCTCTCAGGCAGGGATTTTCTTTATGTCAATGTGATATATCAAATAAGATTTTGGTATGTAGTGCCTGTATTGGATTGGACTGAGTTGTTTCAGGGGTTTTGAATCCTTGCTGCCCCATCCGCATCCTTCAGGTGGTGGATATTTGCAGAGTGCTTTTCCAGCTAAGAAGTTAGTGCAGCGCTGATCTGCAACACAATGCTGAACATAAAGCCTGTCCCTCTGCAATCTGTGTGCTGTGTGTAATCCTATAAATGTCCATTTCTTCAAGCGCTGAAGGAAATGAGAATGCCCACTATCCACCTCAGGCCAGATTTGAGCTAACTCTTAAGCCCAGGACTTTCTGCTTCTATAGCTTCAGTCTCAATGGAGCCCGACCAACCATTGATATGTTTACTAAAATTTACAAGAAGGACTGAAGTGACAGATTCCTCTAACTCATCTTGTCTCAGGTCAGGATCTCCTGACCACAAACTGCGCTAGTAACTACTAGCCATCACCCAAGGAAGTTTTCAGACAGGACATGTCTGATAAGAGCTATTTTTTCCTAGATTACTGTTGAGGTGGGCAATGCATTTTGACCCACCTGTACTGCAGGTATAAAAAATGAATATCTGTATTGTTTGCTATAGTGAATTGGCTGCAGGTAGTGCCCCATAACCACTGGTATGAAGAGATCTAACATCTCTAGAGAGCAATTAAGAAATAAACCCATGATATTCTCTAACATGTCAGGAGGGGAATCGAAGCTGTATTTGCAGCTGGCTGCACAGAGCAACTATCTCAGCTTATCCTTTTGTGCTCCTGAGGCAGGGTCAGAGACATCTGCCTTCTCCATCCAGCTCTGCTTTGACACCTTCCATGAGGGATTTTTCTCCTTGAAGGAGAATTAACATGTGGTGCTCCCCAAAAATCCAAGCCAGGTTGACAGTAGGGTCATCCCAGAGAGCATATGGAGACTGTTCTTGAAAATACATATGCAGGCTTTCCTTTACTTATATTCCAAACTGCTGAGGTCTGTTCCGCTTCCTATACTGTCAGTCAGAACCTGCAAAATTTTCCTGGTGTTATAATCAATATATTTTATTTAGGGTGATAGGAATAATTTGTTTTTCAGATCAGAAGCTCAAAACAATGTTAAACTATTTGTAAACACACTGTAATAAATGTCTAAATGTAAATTAAAATAGGAAAAGTTTGCTTTGAAAATATCAGAATTATTTTTTTAAAATGTTGCTTGCACTTTATTTGTACGAGAACCATCTTCTAAACCTGACATACCCATTCAGTCTTGCCACTGACTCAAACTAGCCCAAAATACCTATCACTGACCTCCACTCCTGACCTTTATAAAGGATTTGCCAGTGACTCAGGTCTGTTCAACTCCAGCTTTACTTCTTTCATTTAAAGAAAACAGAGAACTCTGATTTATTACATTTTGAGGGACAGTCTGCAGGTCGGTTGTGCCAGGCTCCCTGTTCCACTGTGCTCCAAAATAAGGCATCTCAAGCAAGAGATGACCAGAGAATATTCTCTTCTAAGGAAAAAGGAAGTAAGAGCCAGGATCCCCCGTTTCCTTGCCTCATCACACTGGTGGCTGTTTCCATTTCTTCTTACTGAGTAAGGCTTTTAATTTCTGCTATAGGAACGGCTATCTGTTCTGCTCGCCTCACGTGCGTACGGTGATCATGTTGTTTCTGTTCCCATAGCTTCTGACCAGGCTGTCATATATACCATGTATCTCTAGACTACACAAGTGAGTGAGGGAAATGTGGTCCATTGGTTTTGCTGTGGTACTGAATCTGAAGATGAGGAAGGGTCTGTTTGAATAAACATTTAGGGATGAGCGAAAGGGCCTGTCAGTCAGAGTGACAGAAGGGAGAAGCAAAGCCCAGGATGCAGAAGCAGGGGGCTGTGGCCCAGGTCCTGGGAGAAGCAGCTGCCCTGCAGAACTGAAGCACAGGAAAAGTCCCGTGCTCTTGGCAGGAAAGGGACAGAGGTGGCCACCAAGCTGATGGTGGCCATCACCTGATGTGAATCAAGTTCTGAAGCTTGGGCAGGAGCTATGGACACTTGGTTGGGCTGGGGGATTACAGTTAATGGGTTAGCAAGTCTGTGCATGACGGAGCGCTTAATATGGGCGAGACTGGCAGTGAAAGTGTATCCTAACCTTGGCCAGTTTGATGCCTTTGTCAGTGGAGAATTAAATGCAGCTGTCCTACGTCTCAAGCTTTGTGTGATGACCATTAAACCAAATGAGTTTCCCAAGAAGCTGCAGGAGGAATTTTCTGAAATATCTGGTAGAGACCATGCTCCCACATTGCAAACTCAAGTCTCTCTCAGACAGACCCATTGCCTTCTAGGTGGGATACACCAGACCGACATTCTTGCTTATCCCATCTCTGTCATAAAGCCATGCTTTATTGCCCAAACCCAGGAAAAGAATTCAGAAAACTTTCTCTCTATTGTTCTAAGTGACTAGCAAATAATTGCATAGCCCACTCATGTACGTCACATCATTCTCATCTCTATCCCCAAGGAAAATCACAATCTTTGGCTCCAGCGTTAGGAGAGTGTTCAAGCTGATAAATCGTATGGAGCATTTTGATGATTTCTTCCTAATAGAACTCAGTTTTCTGTATTTTTGAGAATTATTTTCTCATTTTTGTAAAGTAAATCAAACTATAAATCCTGGTCTAAAAGATAACGCTAAGAATCTGGCAATTATTAAGTAACATGCACCCAAACCTAAGTATGCTACCTTTCATTCGTCACTTATTTTAGTAATTTGTTTCACCTGTTAGCAGGTTTGAAGGTGAATAGGTATAACAGATAAAAGTACTAATTTATTCAGTATTTAAGTTTGCATACTGGTGCGTAGACTGCAGCAGTTGGGGTGATTCATCAAAGGCTCCTTACTCTTGTCCCCCAGACAGTACAGATTCTGACCTTTTCCTTATAAGCCCAGCATTTTTTGAAAAATCAGGGGGTGGGGGATGTGTCTAAACTTACCATTCTAGGTTAACGTGAACACAGCATCCCAGCCCTGCTTTGCATCTGCCGTGTGCTTACGGACAAGTTGTAAACCCAAAGTTCTCACTCATTTTGAATATTAAGATCCCCAGACATTTTATGGATTGTGTGCCTTCTGAAACGTACAGTTTTGATCAGGTGCACATACACTTCCTATTCATTGCTCAGCAATATAACCTATGGAGAATGATTGGCATTCATACTAGAAATGCATTATTCTTTTCTACCGGTGTGAATTATTGTTTTCATCTCTGAATTTACATACATTGATGCTTGTGCTGATTCTAGACATATCTGGAGGGAAATGCATTTCGAGTGACTGATAGAACAAAGAAGGTTTCTAGTTCTCATCAATCTATTCTTTAAAATATATAACTGACTGACTTAGTGTTTCGATCACTGGATTTAGTGTAGGCTCACCAAAAAAAATTCTGTCTAGGTAGGTTTGTCTTTTCTTTCTAGGTACTTGTGCTTAAAATCAATCTGCATTGCATCGTTAGGACAAAAACGTCAATGTTTTAAGGTTTTTCTGTTCTGATGCTACTGATGCCACTGTGCTTATTTAGAAGAAAAAAAAAAAAAGAGTCAAGTTCCTTATGATTCCCTCTTTGCTTACATAGCTGGGATTTGACTCCTCCACTCAAGAAATGGTTTTGTTTCAGTATTAGGTTGCACATTTTTCTGTCTCTGTAGTTTGTTCTGACTCTGTTACGTTAAAGGACACTGCAGATGCAGATGGTTGCTGTAATGTACACTCACAACAGGACCCAACACATCAGCATTTACCTATTCCTGAGTGTGGGACTTGTGGAAGCTGAAGGAAGTATTCTATCTCTTCTCCAACTCATATTCTTCATCTGCCCTGTATGATTCCAGTAGGTCTTCGCCCTCCCTTTATTTTACAATTTCTGGTGTGAATACATAAAAGCTTGAACTCTGGGTACATATTGTATTTGACAGGCTAATCGACCCATTTTAATTAATTGTCTTTGGCTCACACATAAGAGATCACCTCCCCATAAGTAGCTTTTAAGGAATCGAGTCATTAATCTTCTTAAGCAGCTATTCTGTTCTAGCTTCCTCTAAGGCGTTTGTTCACACAGCCTCCACACTAGACTCATCCAGCAAGGAAATCCCCTAAGACTCTTCGCTGAGCTCTGGGAGAATCCTTCCTCACAAAATCGTTCCTGGAAGAGAGGGGTCATATTTTCTTCAGATGCTCTTTTACCTCAGGAAAGGTTGCTGAATTAAGCTGACCTCAACTTGCTTTTGAAGTTTTTCCCACTTCTAGGAACAATTACACATAAAATACCAGGAGATGGGTAAGGCCCGATATCACAGTCTTTCTGATACTACATTAAAATCACTTTTGAGTACAAAACACCATATTTACAACCTCTTGCTATCATGCTGAGATAAAAATATTACTTGTATTTATGTTGTCAAAGCTTATTTAAAATGAAGTATAAAAACATACTAAGTCTCAGTTTTTGCGTGGCATAACTCATAGATACAGAATTCATGAAGCAGGATGCTCTTGTGCTTTTTTCTGGCTGCATCACAAATATTTTTTGAGACGCCTTGTTTGGGCCTCACTTTCTTCTTTTGCCATGCAACCTGCTCTGGCCAGTGACTAGAAGGATACTAGTATGGTAATAATGTAATAGCCAGAAGTAGTAATATCTCTGTTCTCACTGCCTTATTAGAAGCAGGAGCTGCTAAACTGCTAGCATGTGAGAGATGTGGTTGGGTCAATGAACAGGACAGGCTGCATTTTAGTATAATATATAATGGGAGCCAGCAAGACTTAAACAGAACCTGGGTGGGAGACTTGGTAGAAAGCTGATTCAGCATAGATACTGATGTTAGAAGGAGGGCATAGGTTTTCAATGTTGCTTTGGGAAGAAAAGAGGGAGTAATAGAAAAGGAGGGGAAAAAACAGAAGTGGGGAAAATGGGAGGGAGGGAAAAAAATCAGCTATCTATTTTGGCCAGCCCCAAAATTATGTCAGACAAAAGCTGCAATGTTAGTTTGGACAGGAGATGGACACTAGTCAGTACTGTGTCAGTACAGTGATGGTGGTTGAATCTGTGTTTGTGGATGAAGTTACAGGGAGCCTGCAGAGGGAAAAAAAGTTTTAGGGCCAAGGCTATGGAACCATCACAAAACATTTCAGATATAAGAGCAACATTGGAAAGGCTGGAAAGTTTATGTCATCCTCACCAAATGTAGCTGATGCAGAAGCACAAAGACCAGGATACCATGCCATCCTTGGAGACAGCATATGCCATGCCGTGTTTGAAGACAGTTGTTCAGTGGACCATCGGCAGGATGAATGGATCTCCGTCCATCCCCATGGTAAGTGCAGAGGATTCCTTAGCACATCTGTGGGCCAGCAAACTTAGCACAGGGCCTAACATTTTTGTATTAATTATGGGAGTGGCACCAGGGCAACCACCTGAGTTTTCAATCAATCTTCCCCTTACTTTTTATAAGGAGGAAGAAAAACCCCAGACTACCACTCTGAGTGTCTCTAAGTTGAGTAATGGATGATCACTCAGTTGGGCTTCGTGTTGATGATAGTAGGGCAGTCCTGGCCTGACTTAATCTGACATTACTCCAGCCATCTCTCCCTTGCCTCATGCTCCATCCCTTGTATCAGAAGTTCCAAGGTCCCAAGTATAACCCAGATCAACATACTGAAACTATTTGTTTTTTGGCTGTGTCAGTTTTCTGACAGATCAGCTTGTTCACTCAGCTCAACCCGCAGCTGCGCAACCTCTAGAGCTTAGAGCTAATGCAAAGAAAGTAGCAGGAGCGCAAGGCTGGGACAGGGGAGATAGCCCCTTTCAGCAGCCTCTGGGCAAAGTGCAACAAAAGCAGCACTGGAGCCAGTCTCCCTGTCATTAGGGAAGAGTAAAAACATTCTTGTGAAGGTGAAGGAGGCTGTGCTTTAAATCCCAGTTAGCAGAGTGCAAAGCTCCGGTTTTCTATTGCATTTACATGTATTAACAGTAAAACTACTAATTGCCTTGTCTTTGATGGGCTTTGCCTTTCTACACATTCCTTTTCATCCTGTATTAAGCAAACGCTGTTTAGATTCCCTTCCATAGACCCAGTTTACACTGAGGTCTGCATGTAGACATTTTTCGGATACAAAGTGTGAGCAATCACTTTGAAATTAACAGCTCTGAAATTAAGAGATATACTCAGCAGTACTTCTTCTCCACCTTTAGCTCAGTTTTTACAATAAATAAATCCAAAGAGCCAAGTGCTCAGGGCAGGGTACAGTTCTCAACTTTAAGACCAGTCAGTAGGTGGGAGGTGGGAATGATCTGCCGGTGTGACCTGGGGGATAATAGATGAGAGCATTTTGACATTGCATGTTTCTCTCATGTACTGTGCCTGCCTCCTCTCACCTTGATTATAAAGTTTAAAAAAATCCAATTCTTTACCGCCTACACACATGCTATTAAAATCATGATTTGTATGAACATAAAATCTTTCCCAGCTGGATGGGAAATTGCTGATAGTATTGCTAACAACAGAAGCCAGCTCTTCATTGTGCAGCCATCCACCATGATGCCACAAAACCAAAGCCTGCCAGGTTTTACAGTTTTAGAAATTGTTAGTTTCTCATCCACTCCTCCACCTTTCCTTCTGGGTTTGGTGTTTTTTTTTTTTGCCTCCTCTCTCCCTGGATAAATATAAACTGCCAAGATCATGGGTAGCAGTGACAAAGCACAATGGAGAAGTGACCAAATACTCTCTCACGTGTTCTATTATTTTTGGGGACGAGGTGGGAAGGAGCAAGAAGGACAGCGCAGGCAGACCTGCATTCTGGGTCCGAGCTCAAGAGTGGCTGCAATTTCTGATGCTCCCTCCTGTCCCTCCTTCCCTGGCAAACAGGTATGGATGTGGATGATTCTTAAGGCTAAGCTATTTTTAAGAGAGTCACAAGCTCCATTTAACGAGCAGTTCTGAAGCAAGTCCCTAGGCCCACAGTATCTTTCAAATTTCAGGAGACTCAGACATAAGGTCAAACTTCACAGCTGTCCTGCTCTCGTAAGGCACCACCTGACAGCTCTGGTCATGCATTTGGACTGGGGTTAGGGGGTGACATCACAAGTTAAGGCCCCTGGCCAGTCTGAAGTAGCTATGCTTTATCTGTGGAAAAGATAGTGGTTTACTTTACTACTTCTTAGTAACTTAGTCCTTTAGTAATTTCTATTCTTTTTCTCTGAGATTCCTTCAAGATTTACAATAGAAAATATTGGACAAGTGAAACAGAATGACAAAGCTGGTCTCCAGGAGAAGAGATTTTCTCTGGAATTCAGTAGCTATTGCTACTTCAGTGTACTTTTTTGGGTAGAATTCAAATGCTGAATATTGCATACCTACTTGTGCTGGCATTTAACAGCTGTAGTCCTGAGTGTCTCAGTCTATGCTGGAAGGATTACTCTGTTGTTAGTAGTCCTTATTTCTGCTGCTGTCTTTGAGACACTATGAAACAAGAATGATTGACACGTGGATCAGAAGTACAGGCTCTAGGTAAATTGTAGGCAATTAATTCCTATACCAAAAAGAAACATGTCAAAAACATTAAGGTATAAATAGAAAACACATATCCCAGTCAAAACAACCCACAGCTGCAAACAAAAGTAATTCTATTGCCACTGTCTTCTGAGCCTAGAGGGGAGGAAAGCAAGTAATTAATGAGATATCTTCTCATGTCTGGGTGCTGTAGGTCCTTTTCAGCAGCTACTGAATATTTCTTCTGCTTCCATTTATCTTCTCCCAGCACTTTAACACCAAATAACAATTTGCACTTAGTAATTAAGACCTGTCTTGCAAGCGTAACAGACTCCCATCTTCTGCACAGCTGTGGGACCTGTATCACACCTCCTCTCCTCTAAAGAAGCTGATCTGAAACATGTGAGGTGAGTCACTATCTAAGCCAACAGAGTTGGGACTGGAGAATGAAATCTCTCCACCAACCTTTATGGCATGTACCCACTTAAAAACAGGTGGGGCTGCAGCACAGGTCTTTTATTTTAATGCACATTGAACTGGAAAGAAAGAAAAGAAAGAAAAAAAGCAAGCAAGCAAACAATGCCACAGGAGCTCTGTGGGGAATTCAGAGGATGCCCAGAGGAAGCATGAGGCAGAAAGCACGTGGATGTTCTCTAGAGGCAACTAGCCCTGACCATGGGGACTGCTCAACTTCGTGACTTGGCCTGCAAATCAGGGCAGCGTCTCTTAGGGTGGATGTCCTTTAGCAGTGTAGATGTAGCTATGGTAACTGGGTATTTCTCCAGTAACTGCCATCAGTGAAAGAGTTAACAAGTTCCCAAGAGCTGAAGTTAACCAGAGTCCAGTTATAATTTGTTCCCAGAGTCAGCTTCGCTTGGTCTGTTGCTGTAAAGTCTGTTTCAGAATGAGAAGTCAGAAGGTTTTTCTGCAATCACTAATGTAACAAGCTAATTTTAAAATAATTAAAGATGAAAGCTTCCCCATCATGTTTACAGTGTTTATCCTTACCTGTAACATATCCTGGTTATGTTTTAACTTTAAACTTATTTAACTTTAACTTATTTGTCCTTTGGGATTTTTATTTTCCTCTGCCATCCCCTTCTCTTTCTTGGCAAGGGGTAGTAGACCATGCTCACCTCCACCCTCATCCAAAACTGGAGGGGATATCTCGACATCATATAAGTTACTGCTGTATAAATGGAAGAACAGAGACAGTTATTGCTGCTTACTCACAGTTATGGGTATCAGGGGCACATAGTCTTTTCTCTGTCTTCTCCAATGCAGATAAATCTGTGCCTTCTGGTGTAGCTCATCACTTTTGGTTTGGTCTGTCCTCCTTCTGAGTTTGGCAACACCTGTCTAAAAAGTTGAATTCAAATCACTGGTGCTGGTTCAGTCAGGTATCACACATGTCACTTGTGCACCTTTGCAAATGGTCTGACTTGGCCTTTGCTGTGAAGTCACTTTGCCGTCACCAGGCCAGCTTTGGGAGGTGCAAAGATTGTCCCAGCGTCTGGTCTGAGTCTGGAAAGTGGGGGCTTCCTGACAGTGATTTAGAGGCTTGTAGGCAGCAGAGCTCTCTTCCCTTTCTTAATACTTTTGCATCCCTGACCCCAGTCCAGAAAGTTATTGCATAGCTGCGGTTCTAAAGCCTATATGTATGTTCCCTGTGCCTCTCAATGGGCACAGTCGCAGCAGTAACATATTATTAGTTAGGGGTTGTTCCGTTCATAAATAAAGCAAAAGAACCTGGCATGTGAAGCCATGAGTAAACAGAACTGTATTTCCTGCAAATGTGGCTAATTAGAAATGGCTCATTCCATTTTCCCTCATGGAGGGAACTGAGGTTCTGTTCTTCTAAGCTCCAGAGTTAGGACACTTACTCGTAGCATTAAGAAAACCTTACACTGAGTATTGGGGGTTTTTTTAACAAACAAAATGGGCTCAGATTCACTGGTTCTTGCATTCTTTCATCTAATTTCTATCCATTTGGCTTAGGTATTTTTTGAATTGTGCTGACCAAAACATGCTTTGATGCTCTCCAGCTATGTTACTTGCTTAAAGTTGTGACATCTATTAATCCCAATATCCATCTGATATAGCATTTTGTGCATTTGTGCCAGCCACATCTAGCAATTCCCCCTTGACTATGTTCTCATTAACCCTGTGACTCTTCTGTGATCTTTCAATTTCTCTGTACTCATGTTTATTCATTCCTTCCTTTATATTTATCGGGGTTGAACTTCAATTTATTGATTTCTGCTCATTCCTCTAGCGCGCACTTTGTGTATTCTCACCCTCCGGGGTTATGTACATGCTTCCATCTTTCTATGTTGCAGGTATGGTTAGGCGCTGTGCAGTCTGTTCTCAAGTTGAGAGGGGTTGCTTGGACATGACAGGAGACCTTCTTTCCACTAACTAACACTTATCCTGGGTGTTTGGCTATTTTTCACCAGGCTTTGTACAAGGCAGACGTATCATCAGTTTCGCACCCCAGTTGACGTTCCTGTAGTGGTCACTCTGTTGTCATCTCCCAAAGAAATAGCTTTTCTTGTTTCCTTGTCATTCAACCAAAAGATAAGAGATGACTCATAGAGTACAAAGTCATATAGGGTGCAACTGAGAGCAGAAACTGGTAGGAGACAGAGAGTTCAAACACTTGCTCCACACCTTCTCAGGAGAAATGGACCGAACTGTGGTCTTGTGTGACCTCTCCTGAGAAGATGGCTCTTTGTCCTCCTCCAGTAGCAAGATCACAGTGAGGTTCATGAATTTTCTAGTACCTCTGTGTTAGCAGATCTGATCCGTGTCATCCATGCCACACCTGGCTCATGTTTTTAGCTCCTAGCAGTGATACTAACAAAGTCCTTGTGCTAGCTATGCAGTTTTTAACCACTGGATCCCATGGTGTTTATAGACCCAAAACCAGGACACAGGGAACAAATACCTTTTACTGTATTAATGTTGATGTACTGACCATGGCTAGTGTTTCAAAGAGAGCTCTGTAACCTCTTCAGGGAGTGTCTGACATGGCATAGCACTACGTAGATTTACACCATTCTACACCTCTCCTAGTCCCCTTGCTCGTTGCCTGAAAGTGTATTACAGAGGTGGCCAGGGAAAGATCTCCTCCCATGCTGGCTGAAACAAGTAAGGGTGCATGAACAATGCCACCTCCCAGCATGAGAGATCAGGCAGGCAAGTGGCATCATGGGCAGCAAGGCAGAGGGAAATATGCACCTTTGGGCAATAGCCTTCTTGATGGATTTGGAAGAGGGTGTCTTTTCACAGCTCCAATGATTTTTCCACCTCTGACAAACTGCCAACTACCATCTGATGGCAAAATAAACCAAGATTATGTGCATCACCTCTACCGGCTGCTCTAATAGCAAAACACCTGCATAGCTGTGGCTTTGAGTCCCTTTGGAATATTGAAGTTTAAGATTCAGATCCTTCTTAGGAGAAAGGATATGGCATAATCAACTTTTCATTCAGTGACTTTCGCAGATTTGTAGGTTGAGAAAACATCCTTAAAACAGTGGTGTAGTTTAAAATGACTGTGTGTTGGCGGCAAAACACTGCATGGTGTGACACACTTTCCTGCATTTGGCACACACTGGAAGAGCTGGAGTTTGAGAAGTACCATTCAGATTTCAGTAATCCATGTATAAGGACATCTCAGGGAACTATACAAAAAGCTACCGTGGAGTATTTTTTGTCCACTAGGCTTGTTATCCTGTCAAAGAATATAATTAAGGTGGTTTGCCAGATGCATTATAAGCCCCAGTTGCCTGCTATTTATCACCTTATTTTG
Organism: Morus bassanus; assembly: GCA_031468815.1. Classification (NCBI taxonomy): domain Eukaryota; kingdom Metazoa; phylum Chordata; class Aves; order Suliformes; family Sulidae; genus Morus; species Morus bassanus. Next base: position 132,092,178 of record CM062568.1, on the reverse strand, counting down.
CCGTAGCTGCTTACACAACAACTATTTTATTAATTCCTTTACCTATTTGTTAGCTACTGATGTAGTGTTCTTTGTGTTCTAGTTCCCTGTCCTCCATTACCTGTATAGAGAGGAAGACATCTCTTTTCTTGAAAGGAAAATTTGTTTTATACTGTTTCCCAGCAGATAACATTTAGGGTCACACTTCCCTTTCAGGAATGCTCATAAGTAATTGTCAACAGTTGTGATTATTCAGCTGGTTACCCAGCTTATATTTTGTTGTTCTACATTGAGTAGTAGTCTATATTCAAGTTTTATGTGTCTTCATGTTCAAAGGGTTGCTTCATAGATTTGTTTTGTGATTTGTCTTGTAGCTTCCTACCTGCTGTTAGGTAAGGCTTTCTAAAGGTGGAAAATAGTTAAGTGTTTCAATCTTCATACAGCTACAGTAAAGCAAAACATCCTGCATGTCTTTCCTGTAGTAACTGAAGGGTATCCAACTGCTTTATTAAGATGAACTAATATGTTCTCAACAGCCCCTCAGTAATAAGAGAACATCGTTATCGCTATCTCTTAGAAAAGGCACAGAAAGGGTGTAGGATTGTTCCAAGTTCATTGTGAGCTGCAAGCTGTGATTGAAACCTGTAACACCTGCCTTAGAGTGGCCACACTGGCATATATACTACAAAAGCCCCTCAGAGTCAGCTTTCTCAGCTCTGTAAGACACTGACAAGTGGTGAGATCCTGTGGAGTGCTAGAAATCCCTCCAACTCAAGTCACAGGCCAGTATTATGCTTTTGGTGGAGCTATACAGCAGCAGAGGCTATACAACAGTGGCCTTATGTTAAGGTGGGAAACTTGGGTTGTTCTGGTCTGACTCCATCATTTGTTTCAGTATAGCTGAAAGTAGTCTGCAGATCTGTTGCTCAGTGTCACAGGCTCTTCCTTTTGAGGTCTCTTATCTGCTGTTAGCAGATAACATCTATTAACCTGCTCTTGTGCAGAGGATTCATCACAGTTACAAGCTCCTACCCAGAGTTTTCCTTTGCCTCTACTTAAGACTGCCTGAGTGTTGGCACTTCTGTCTTGTTGTATATGTCTAATTGTCTGTTTTGTACAACAACATATAAATATGAGAATCTGCCCTCCAGCTTCAGGAACACAAAGGAGGTTTTGAAACACCTCTATTTCCCAAACTTCTAGCTTGTGATCCCACTCAGTGGAGCTCTCACTTCCCTGAGATGCTTTCTTTTCTTGCAGTAGCAAATACACATGTTGGGTGAAATGCTCCCCAAATTTCTCCCAGTTGTTTTTGCCACTCACAGGAAAAAAGGTGGGTCTGGCAGTCCCCCCCACCTTACGGATGCACCCTGTAGCCTGATCTCCTGAAAATCCTTTCCAGAGAGACTTCTGCCAGGAGATAAGGTGGAGGGGGATCTAGAGGTAGAGAAGACATTGTCACCTAGGACAACAGACTCCTAGGGGTAGCAAAACCATAATTTTTTTTCAGCCTGCTTTGCCTAAGCTGTGGAAAGCCAATTTACGTGGTGCTGCTGAAGGAAGAGCCTGAGTCTTTGGAATTCTTGGGGGACAGCAAGTCTTGGAGGTGGAAGTAGCCACTCTCTCTTCTCAGCAGCAACAAACTCGTCTCTCCAGGGGTTTCTCCTACTTCTTCCGTCCAGGCCTATCCTTTTTTCTCTGTCCTTTTCCCAAGACCCTAAAGACTGGAATAGTAGAATTCAGTTTTGCCAAAGTCACTGAAGCATTGAGCTGTTCCTGAGCTATAACCTCTCTGGCAACTTCACGTTTTCCATGCTCGAGCGTCTGAGGTAAAAGTTTCCTTTCTTAAAAAAAAAAGGAAGGTTCTATTGAATACGCTTCCAGGCCCAGAATGCAGAGGGTGAATAGACATTCAAAATTTACATTCTTAAATGCAATGAATTTTAAAAACAATCTTGTGTTTTGAGACCTGACACATGCTTTTTTTATCATTTGGAGTTGGCAAAAGTATAAGCGTCTGGGGAAGTCTTAAATCCTGATTACATTATAAACACAGTACATTGCTCCCATTCCCCTCCCAGACCAGCTACAGTGGGTTTTTAAAAAGTGCCAAGCAGAAACAGGAGCTTCCATGCTTCTGGTAAGAGGGTAGCAGGATCTCCTCTAAAATTATCACATGTGCCCTCTAGAAAATTCAGCTTCACGGGTGAAATTGGGCCCTGACAGAAGGGGATACTGACTTGGAGGAACTGCAAGAGGGATCAACAGCTTAGCACTGCCCTTAATCATGCAGTGATACAGGTGGTCAAGTGCAAGACACTTTGGCGATGAGATGGGAGAGGAAGCTGGCTCCCTGCCTGTACACGGCAGCAGCTGAGATATTAACCCCATGCTGCTGCGAGCACTGAGTTCTCTCAAAATGAAAATAAGGCAGTTGAAAAGGGGAGTGGAGATGCAGGTTTAACTGTGATATCCTGCAGGTGAAGATAAATTTGAAGTGTCAGCAAGCGCTTTCACACACCCTGGTCATTTCATCTCTGTGTTCAACACAATGGCCAGCAAGGGAGCATAGCACTTAAGGCTCAGAAGGGAGAGAAAGTAGGGGCAGAGGTGGCTAAAAAGCTTGGAAGTCAGAGAAGAGAAGGAAAAAAATTGCCATGTTTCTCACAGAAGCTTGAGCAATAATCCTGGAACACGGACACAGCTGCAGCTGGCAAAAAAGATGCAAAACCAAGAACAAAATCCCCTGGGTTTAGGAAACAGTGAGGAGCTAGACTAAAAACCAGACGCATTTCAGAATAAATTCAGTGTTTCAAAAGCAATGATGTGAAAGGCACATGAGCCACAGTAATAAAATGTGATATGAGCCGTTACCGTAAACAAGGAGGAATAATTGACAGGGAACTAAAACAGATCCACAGAGCATGCATAGCCCAAGGCTCTGCAAACCTATGGCTGAATGAGAGGAAGAGGAGTGGCATGGGGAGAAGTCAGGGAAAGACTAACAAATCACAGGTGAAAAATAAATAAATCACACAACAGCCCTTGATTCCCAAGACCAAAAATTCAGCTGGAGTCACTAAATAGTCCTGTGGTGGATCAGCAGAAAGAACAGCCACATGTAGCAATAACAGAGACAGTCTCCCCTCAAAGAAAAATTTCTTCTGGGCTGAAGGAGAGAGTCAGGGTTCGTGAAATGGTTAGCCAGTTTGTTTCATCCTTTTGACATGCATGCTATCACAAACCTGTAGCTTAATCCGCAGGAGAAAGTGGCCAGTTTGGGTATGGAGAGGAGAAAAGCCATGGCTGGGATCTGAGACACAGTACTACAAACGAAAGCTCTTTGGGAAATAGCCTGGTGTGCCGGTGGAGCAGCTGAGGATGCACGATAAACAGCACAGGGTGCAGAAAGCTGCAGCTGAGCAGAGGCTCTACAGATTATCTGGCAGGTTATCGCATCCTCCTGACACATACCATAGACACATGGAAGTATGTGCACAGAAACCTATGTATGCATGTATGTATATGTTTATGGACTTCAAAAACACCTGTGAGTAACTCGAGATAGTGTTTCTAAACCTGTGAACAGTTTGGCAGTAGAAAGCTGTTCCAACAGAGAAGGGAGGCATCCTCGGTGGTGTTACTTCACAGTCCGGTACAGTGATGCTGCACAGCCTCTTTCATGGAAACCATATCCCAAAAATGCTCAGTGAGTTAAATAATACAGGCACTGCTTTAAATAATAAATAGTAGTGTACAAAAAAAGGATGTTAAGAGACCGCAGGAAAGGAAAACCAGTGATGTTTTTATCTGAGATTAGAAAAAGATGGAGTGGAAGATGGGTGCTCGTGACTGACCCTCTAGAAGAGAGGGCCCGTGAAGCTGCTAGCTGATGTTAGGTAAGGAAAAAACCTTCTAGTGGGAAGAGGGATCAAAGTTTTGCTTTGTACCCCACAGCATGTGGGGAGCCAGCTACAGCAAGGGGACATAGTCATGCTACCGGGCATGCACACAGATGGTTAGCAGCAATCCGTGCTCACAGGCATCAGAAAAACGAGGAGCTTTTTACTACTGCCATTCACTACAGCCACAGACAAGCTTACACAGATGGGTGATTATGGTATCACTTATTCCCATCCCATTCGTATTTGTGATGTTTTCTCCCTCTGCTACTGTTACAGCACCCATTGCTGCCATTTCTCAAGCAGTCTCTGCAGAGGGAACTTGCAACCATTTCCCTGCACCTTGCAAGCCATACAGTTTACACCTTAATTGGGATGTAGATTTTTCCATGCTGCTTCTGAATAACTAAAATGTCTTTTCATACATGTGAAGAGAAGTGTGTCATCCTTTGATCATCACTACTTTGCCAGTGACGATCCCCTACCTAATATATCAACAGCTATTGCAATGTCATTTCCTTGTATCCAGTGAATATTAGAAGAGACGGGCAGATAAAGAACAAGAATTGAAATGAAATTCTGAAGATAAATACAAACTCCTGCCATTACAACATATTCATGCCGTGTCATAAGCCAGCTGAAAATGTCTGGGCATGCATACTTCATTCATTCTCCTTCCCTGCCTGCAACACACTGCTCAAAAAAAACAGAACAGAGGAAAGCAAAACAAAGCCATTGATGTCCAGAGGAAAAAGAGCAGAAAAAAAGACTTCTTGCCTCACTAAACCTTGGGATTTGACACTTACGGTGCTTGATTTTCTGAAGAGGTCAATGAGACGTAAGAGCTTTATCACCTCAAAGAGTGCTTATAAGAGCTTTGTAGACTCAACCCTGTATGTCTTGACAGATGTTTTGATTTGTTTTGCTGAAACATGTAGGACAGGTAGGTCAAGCTCTCCTACATGCTGTCTGTCTCTCACTCTGTCTGCCTTACTTTTGTGGACAATTTAGAAAAACCTACTATCATGGTACATCTAAGCCAGTCCTCTTTACATTGAGGGAGACAGCTCTGTGAATCTGTTCAGAGCCCTGTCAAAGGTAAAAGAAGTTTCCATAGACTTCAACAGGCTTTGGATCAGATTCTGCAGAATATGTCCAACACTGATTTTGCATGAAAAGCAGACACTTCTGTATGTTAAAATTCAGCATTTTCAGAGAGGGTCAGCTATACAAGAAAGAATGGACTCATGGCATTTATATTTCCTTCCAATGACACATGACGAAGCCATGTAGTATATATATGCATTTTGTTCAAGCTACCCATTTAAGTGAGGAAAAAAAAGAGAATGAGCAAGCTTGTCCTTCTCGTGTCATTATCGGCCATGGTGTGATTAGGAACAGAAGTTCCATCACTTTAACAGCAGACGTGAGAGTCTGGCACCCTGACAAAGTCAGATAACCCTCTGTGATGACTTGAAGGAAAAAAAAAGCTTTCCCTGTTAAGCAACTTCCCTGTAAGAAAAAGATGTGCCAATGGTAGCAATTTTTATCACAGTTTGATAACCCTAAATATTCGTCTCCATTAGTCTCCTGGATACTGCAGTGTGAGCATCTGTAGGTGTCTCAACATCAGCATTTTAGTTTGGATTAGGTGAGCACTTTTGATGAGACTTTCCTGGTTGTCCCCCATCTCCTGCTCTGGTTTGCGGAGTCGAGCAGCCTTGGAGCACACAAGCAGATTCTTTTCATGTGAAATGGAAGCCAAAAACATGCTCCAGAAACACTCCTAACATGCTCCAGCCACTAAGAGTGATTCAGTCCGTTGGTCCAAACTAAAGCTAGTCTGAACCAGCCTCCTGCTCCCCACCCCGAACATCAACTGTTTCACTCTGAAGGTCTGATCTGATGCTTCTTTACCACTGGTTTATGGAAAGGACCCCAAGATACCATTACCACGACTACCCCAGGTTTGCCCTTTGTGCTTCTTTTTGTTTTAACAGCAGAGACCTGCCTATCCACTAAGCAGCAACCATGCGGTATAGTGAGATCCCAAATGGCATTGGCGTCTTTGGCAGGGCCGGGATGATCTTCCTACCAAGAAAGCATTCGTTCTTGTTTGGGTGTCCTGTGGGCGTTGCTGGTCAGCCAAGTCTGTCTGTTAGTTTAAACCACTTGACCCATAATTTCATGCTTTTCAGATTGCCCCAGAAATGGTCCTTTACAGAGATTAGGTGCTTAGGGAGCTGGTTATACAGAGTCCTCCCTTCCCAAAGTAACTTCACAGAAATTGCAGTGCCAGAAGTAATGTGATATGAGCTGGAATATCTAGCTGAGTGATTCCCGTGCAACAGATCAGATAATGAAATTCAAATGTGTATCTGCAATGTTTGCAAGCAGCTTCTTGAAAATAGCCCAGGCAACCATTTGAAAACAGTGTATGCAGGCAACAATCAGATCATAGAATCATAGAATGGTTTAGGTTGGAAGGGACCTCTAGATCAGGTTGCTCAGAGCCCCGTCCAGTCTGACCTTGAATGTTTCCAGGGATGGGGCATCTACCTCCTCCCTGGGCAACCTGTTCCAGTGTTTCACCACCCTCATTGTAAAGAATTTTTTCCTTATATCCAGTCTAAATCTACGCTCCTTTAGTTTAAGACCATTTACCCCTTGTCCTGTCACAACAGGCCTTGCTAAAGAGACTACCCCCATCTTTCCTATAGTCCCCCTTTAAGTACTGAAAGGCCACAATAAGGTCTCCCCGCAGCCTTCTCTTCTCCAGGCTGAACAACCCCAACTCTCTCAGCCTGTCCTTGTAGGAGAGGTGCTCCAGCCCTCAGATCATCTTTGTGGCCCTCCTCTGGACCCACTCCAACAGGTTCATGTCCTTACTGTGTGGGGGCTCCAGACCTGGACGCAGGACTCCAGGTGGGGTCTCACCAGAACAGAGCAGAGGGGCAGAATCGCCCCCCTCGCCCTGCTGGCCACGCTGCTTTTGATGCAGCCCAGGATACGGTTGGCTTTCTGGGCTGCAAGCGCACATTGTTGGCTCATGTCCGGCCTTTCATCCACCAGTACCCCCAAGTCCTTCTCTGTGGGGCTGCTCTCAATCCCTTCATCCCCCAGCCTGTTGCCCTGACCCAGGGGCAGGACTTTGTACTTGGCCTTGTTGAACCTCATGAAGTTCTCACGGGCCCACCTCTCCAGCTTGTCTAGGTCTCTTTGGATCACATCCCATCCTTCTGGCGTGTCAGACCAGACACACATCTGCAAACTTGCTGAGGGTGCACTCAATCCCACTGTCCATGTCATTGATGAAGATATTAAATAGTACTGGTCCCAGTATGAACCCCTGAGGGATGCCACTCGTCACCAGTCTCCATCTGGACATTGAGCCTCTGGATGTGACCATGCAACCAATTCCTCATCCACCAAACAGCCCACCCATCAAATCTGTATCCCCCCCAGTTTAGAGAGAAGGATGGTGTGGGGGACCATGTCAAAGGCCTTACAGAAATCCAGACAGATGACATCTGCAGCTCTTCCCTTGTCCACTGATGTAGCCACTCCATCACAGAAGGCCACTAGGTTGGTCAGGCAGGACTTGCCCTTGGTGAAGCCATGCTGGCTGCCTCGAATCACCTCCCTGCCCTCCATGTGCCTTAGCATAGCTTCTAGGAGGCTCTGTTCCATGATCTTCCCTGGCACAGAGGTGAGGCTGACAGTATGGTAGCTCCCCAGGTCCTCCTTTCTACCCGTTTTGAAGATGGGCACAATGTTTCCCTTCTTCCAGTCCCCAGGGACTTCACCTGACTGCCATGACTTTTCAGATATCATGGAGGGTGGCTTGGCAACTACATCAGCCAATTCCCTCAGGACTCTGGGATGCATCTCATCAGGTCCCATAGACTTGTGTATATCCAGGTTCCTCAGGTGGTCATGAACCTGATCTTCCCTTACAGTGGGAGGGATTTATCCCCCTGGTCTCCATCCTGTGGTCCATTGACTCAGGAGAGGTGAGGAGAGAGGTTACTAGTGAAGAGTGAGGCAAAAAAGTTGTTGAGTACCTCAGCCTTCTCCTTGTCTGTTGATACTAGGCCACCATTCTTGTTACTCAGGGGGGTACGCTTTCTTTGACTTTCCTTTTCTGGTTGACATACCTGTAGAAGCCTTTCTTGTTGTTATTTGCATCCCTTGCCAAGTTCAGCTCCAGCTGCGCCTTGGCCCTCATGACCCCCATCCCTACACAACTGGGCAGCGTCCCTGTACTCTTCCCAGGATACCTGTCCCTGCTTCCACTGCCTGCGCAGTTCCCTCTTGCTCTTTAGTTTGACCAGCTTGTCTTGACTCAGCCATGCTGGTCTCTTCCCTTCCTTGCCTGATTTCTTACACCTGGGAACTGAGAGCTCTTGCGCTGTATGGAACGTGTCCTTAAAGGTCTGCCAGCTCTCTTCTGTTCCCTTGTCCCTGAGGACCGTTTCCCAGGGGCTCCTGCTGAGTAACTCCTTGAAGAGCTGGAAGTCCGCTTTCCTAAAATTTAGGGTCCTGACTATACTCGTCGCTTTTCCTGTATCCCTCAGGAGTGTGATCTCTACCAATGCGTGATCAGATGATTGGTATCACAAGAAGTATCATGAATGTTTGTTGTTGTATCTGCCCCCAGGTTTGCTGGCTGCCCCGCACACCACCAAGAAAAAGATAGACAAAGCTTAGACACAGTGATGGGGACTCTGAAATACCTCATGGTGATGCGATGCTCTTGCTGATACTCTGCGGTCCTCTGGGAAGTGAAGGGATCACCAGCTGGGGAGCTCATAACGACGCACGTACTGTGGTGTGAGCTGACACCGCTACTGTGGAATTAAAGTGAAGTAATTAAGATGGAAAGACAACCATGCCCCTTTCCAAAATGGTAAGGCACACAGAGCTCCCCTGAGTCAGGCTTGCTGCCTAGTGCTGGCCACCAGCTCTCACAGAAGCTGCCTGCACAGAATTTGTCTGGGCAAAATAGCAGTCAAAGGTTTCAGACAGTGGTGAACCCACTGTTTGCCTAATGAGCTGGTCAGCTGCTCCCTGTTCAAAATCTTTTCTTCTTCCTACCTGGAAGTAGCGTAGCATCGGTCTTAGCTAGGCTATTTTACAAATCTAGCTTAGAGCTATCTACTGCCAGAAATTGTTACCCCTGCATGTATTTATAGATCACAAGCAAAGTCAGTTCTTGACCTTCTCTGGACTGAACTTGAGACTCCCATGAAAACTACTTACTGAGCTCTTTCTCTTTGACAATTACTTGGACATCTGTGAACCAGTCTTTAATCTCACCAGTGTAGTACAGGCTACTCTGATATTTTTATTGCCCTTTTTTTTTAAATCAGAAGGACACATGAAACTGTCAGATAGACATCTCTGATTTCCAGCAATCTATAAAGGTGACTTTAATCAGATTAATATGAAATCTCATTTTTATAAGAGGTTTCATTGATTGCTTTTAAGAAAATAGGTTTTGGCATTGACTGTGCTACCGTTCATTAATGCTTTATTCACCTCCCATATCTGCTGAGCCATAATTTTGCCTGGGACCGGTGTCAGACTAGTTGGGCCTGGGAAATCCAGGTCATCGCAATACCAGTTTTAAGTATGGACTTACAGTTTGAAGGAGCTGGTGTGCTGCTGGCTGGCACGTGATCAGCATGACACCAGACATGCTGTACCAGCTGCACAGGTGCTCAGTCTATTGCAGGAGACACCAGGCAGACATACAACTAAGTCTTCGGGACGTGCAGGGGAGCAGTGCCCAGGATGTCATGATTTCTGAGGACAACCCTGGTTCACGCTGTTTAATCAAGAGTGTAACTTCAGCACATTTCTGGTCCTTTGTAGCTTCCCTTGTCTTTCAATATTTTTCACAAATCACTGCCAGTGATTCAGGAAGCTCCTTGGACACTTTCATTACTCTTGGTTGCAAATTTTCTGGTACTGCTACTGCACATTGCTGTAATTGTTGCTATTTGACATCCTCCGTTGCTACTGATGAGATAGAAAGTATTTCTTCCTTCCTGAGAAGTAAGCGAATCCCATTTCTTTCCAAATACAGAACATAAATATTCAATGAATATTTCTTCTTTTTATGTATCACAATTGGCAACTCTGCCTTCTTTAACACTGGACCTACTAACAAAGGGAAGAGAAGTTACTGAACTTGATGAGTGATGTGTTTTGTCAAAAAAATTGGATATGAAATGCCCGCAAACAAATTTAAGTATGACATCACAAGGAGGTTATAACCAACCAAATTACTGGGTTCTAAAGTGGCTTCTACACTCCCCCCACCCCTTGGGATCTGGGGGCAAAAAGAAATACTTTAAGATTAATATCACTATTTTAATGAAGAGGATTATTTGGTACGGCACTACAGATAGCAGGAGGATTTGATCATCCAAGAGATCCCTTTGAATCCTATTCTCCTATATGATAGCAAGGATTTCATTAGGTCTCAGTATACTTAAATAATGCCTTCTTGCCCTTAATCCTTAAAGCCAGGATTTTTTCATTAATGTTTTATCTTCCTCCATCAGCTGTCTCTTTCCTAGCTGGTGACTTGTTTGCACAGCTATCAGACTTTCTGTTATTCATGTTTGATATATATAATAACATTTGTAATGATCATTATTGGTTGCCACTTTCACTTCTTGTCTTTACTAAGATGGACTTGAAATCAAGAAGCCTCTCTCAGAATGACAGGTTGTGGATTTTGGGGAATCTAATTAGGTTTTCTCAAAAATAATGTTCTTATTTTTATGATAGCTTTTTCCCTTGTAACAATTATTTGACTGTAGCTGACCTCTGGAAATTGTCTTGGGAAAGTACCAAATAGACTATTGCAGGCTGGGAAGTGGTCTGTCTGCGTGCAGTGGGGTTTGTCAGAATTTCCATGAGGGAGCCACCGGTTTCTCGCTCTCCAAGTGACTTGTTTTTACTCTTTCTAAAAGAAAATCTATCATCCCCAACAAGTACAAGATGGTTTCACTAGTGCTGGCTCCAAGCCTGTAGTGTCCAGCTCCTCTGCTGGGACTTTGTTCTTCACCCAAGCCCCTGCTACAGGGGAGGGCTGCCAGGTCCAACAGCCCCGAGTAGCCTGGGACCCAACAGCTGCCTCCCAGCCTGGAAGTGCCGGTGGAGGGCCGGGGGGTGAGGCGAGGTGCGCAGATGGGGTCATTTCTCACCGGGGAGCAGCCTGCAGGGATCTTCTCAGCAGTTTTAGGTAGAGCAGCGCGGAGCTTCTCGCTGTACAGAGGGTTTGATATGTGGCTTGCAGGGTGAGGAAGCTTGGGCACTCCTGATGAAGAATATACAAGCTCTACTGAATTCCTTTTGGTTTATAACCTGCTGGCAGCTTAGCTTCAGGAGTGTCAGAAAAATCCCCTGTGCGCTGAAGAAATACAACAGCTCCGGACAGGCAAGGCATTTTCATATGTGACCTAAGGTGAATCATTACGTTATGTTCGAACTTCAATTCTTCATTAGCAGCGGGATGGTTGGCTATTCCTCCCTACAAAAACCACACAGGCAGCACAAAGCACATAAGTTAAACAGGAGTAAGCACTTTTCAATTAGTGCCAAACTTTATGAAACATGAGACTGCGGCAGCAGTGCGAAAGCTCCCGTGAAGCACAGCCTTGCAGCAAATACATCGCAGGTTTCCCTGTGCTTGGCTGCAGCTGGCAGTGCAACACCCAAGGGCAGCAACAGGCACTGGGTTACACAGGGTGGGACTCGGTGTCTTCATTTGTTCGTCAAGCTTGCTGCTCATTTACAGTCATAAATGAGACGTTTGGCTGCGGCGATGTAAATAACAGGTGACGTTTTAACGTCGCTGGCAGCATGGTGCTGAAAGTCTTTTAACATTAATGAGTTATGTCTCACATAACTGTCTGTGTGAGTTTTGTGAGGTTTATTTATTCTCCTTTTTGAGGCAATTGCCTATTTGCTTCTGAAGACAAAAGTTAAAGTAAAAACCACTTACATGCATTGAAAATAGCTTCTCAGGAGGATTTCTCACGTAGCACAATGGCAGAGCTATAACTCTGAGTGAGTGAATACTGGAGGACGAGAGATGGCTATGAAGAGAGGCTTCCTACATGCATATGTTGTGAGCAGTGGGATGGGAATTGCTCCCAATAATTCAGCCTTCTGGACAAGGGGTCTTGGCTTTAACAACAGGCTTTGTTAAAACACATTTTCTGTGTTGGCGTCTGCCTCTAGGTGACCTGGGCCTCTCACATGCCTGGAACAGTCCATTAGAATAGAATAGAATATGTATATATACATACATAATATAGCAAAACCTTCTCTAACTGCCAGCCCCTTGCCTTTTTCTAAATGGCACAATAATTAGGGTGAGTGATTTGCCACAGAAATATATGGAAAGTCTCAGCCTGATAACAAAGGGAAAAAACCCCATCAGTTGCAAATATAAATAGTAAAACTACTGAAAGTCTGTACTTTAATCCAAATCTCCTTAAGAATTTTAAGCCGTTTAACAGTATTTAACAAGCTGTTTCAAGCCACATGAAGACATTACCCCGCTGCCTGCCAGCAACAGCAGCACGGTGGCGTGGTGGGCGGGAGGGAGGGCTCCACAGTCCATCGCTTTTCCTTCGGCACCGCTTTCTGCCTCCAAGCCGGCGCGCTCAGTAGATGCTTCTCCAAACCCACCATGTTAGCTCCATTCCTCCCTCTCCCCCGCTGCCGACCCACCCAGCGCCAGAGAAAGGATCTGCCGAACTTCCACAATCGCCAAGCAAACGACCAGCCCAGAGAAAAACCAGATCTCCTGCGGCTCCCAGCTCCCTGGGTGCATCCCCATGCCTTCCTCCTCCACCTGCAAGAGCCGCAGAGCATCAAAGGCTGTGCATTTATAGTCTTTAAGCTTTTATCATTTGATGTCATTTCTCCAAGTGGCTTTACCTCGACAACCCCTTCCTGCCTTGAGTTTTGCTGCAGAGTCCCATACCTGCTTCTCGTCCCACCCCATGATCTGCTGCCACCATGGCCAACCCACAAAAAGGGAATGGGCTGTACTCCTACACTGGCAGGACTGCTCACAACCAGCGTGCATCCGAACTTCTCACCCAACTGCCACCTTCGCTACAGTGTGCAGTAACACTTGCATTTCGAAGGATATTCAGAGCTTGGACCTGTGACAGTTTGGACTCATGGCTGATCTGATGCCTACACCTATTTCTGTTTTTAATCACTGGCTGAAACTTGGGGTTTTTTGCAGTATTCCTGCTGAAATACCCACCGCGCTCTGCACAAAATCCCCAGCCTGGTTATGGGCCTGTGTTGCCAGCAAGGGAGATGAATACTTCTTATCCTGAGACCGGAGGTATGTTGCTGGCACTAAATTTGGGATTTCCACTTGCAGAATCAGTTTTTTTCACCCATCCTAACAATACATCTGGAATATCACGTCCAGTTTGGGGGTCCCCAGTAAAGAAAGATATTAACACAGAGCTCAGCAGCGGGTCGCTAAGATGGTTGGGGAACAGCAGCATATGACATATGGGAAGAGGCTGCAAGAACTGAGTTTGTTCAGCCATAAGATGAGAAGGTATGGGGAGATCTTACTGCTGTTTGCAATGGGAAGGCATGGAGAAGATGGAGCCAGACTTTTGTCAGAGATGTGCTGTAGCAGGAGAAGAGGTGCAAGGTGGAATGTGAGAAATTTGGACGTGGTATGGGAAAAGCTTCTTTATCATAAGGGTCACCAAAGATTGAAATGGTGCCCAGAGAAGTTATGAAATCGCCCTTCTTGGAGATATTCAGTACTCAGCTGGACAAAGCCATAAATAACCTGCTTTAATTGGGCCTGCTTTGAGCGGGGGTTTGGATTAGGTGGCCTCTGGAGCACCTTCCTGAGTTCAATTAGTTTGCAATTCTGTGAACTTCATTTACTGAGCTATGCTTTTTCTTCCGCTCTGTGGCTTCTGTTAGCCAAGACCAGCCCCATGTCTCTTCTCTGTGATTTGGAAGACATGGCTTTTTCAGCAGAGAGCAGGGGTTGGAAATTGTTTTCTTCCCATTTTAGTGAGCAGATCTGTGCATCTTACCAAGCCTTTGTTCTGGGATGGTATACAGCATGGTATACAGCATGCCTCTGCTGAATAGTTACACAATTAAACTTCATTTTCACCTGGCTCGGGACAAGCAATTGTATAAGAGATCCAGTGAGTCTTCCTAAAGCACTGAGGAGCGAGAAGCTTTATCTCAGCATATACTGAGCCTGGAAGCCTGGAGGTGACTGACAAAACATAACTGACGCACAGTGAGATTATGCTACTAATGATTTTTGATCAGGGAAAATAGTCATGTTTGCTCAGTGTTCGCTCCAGGAGTCTTTGACACCAGGACAAGAATTGGGGATTAATTTCAGCAAATGCAGCTCCCCAAAATATTTTCCTAAACATCCAGGGAAATAAACATCTGTCCATTTCTGAAGACTTGTTTTGCCCAGTAGACATCCTTGCTGTTAATTATGGCTTGTGCAGAGCTTGACTTTTCTGTGACCGTGAACTCTCTCTAAAATGAAAAAAACACCTCTTTGATGTGGAGATAATATACTTGTTATAAACCCTATCCCCTAGCATCTCTCAGAACTGGACGACTAAAGTACTAAATATATGCACTGCCACTCAGAGCTGGTATTATAGTGCCAGCACTTCAGAGTTAATTATTTTTGCTTTCAAAGGAGGAAAAGTAATTTTTAAATTGGTTTAATATCAGTCTCACACCGGAGGTGTTTCTTATTGCATTTCTTCCATAAACTATCAGTAGCATTAATTAAAATTTTCTTTTTTTTTTTTTCCAGCTCCTTCTTTTACTGTGAAGACTTAAAGACTGGAGCTTTAAATGAAATAAGTAAATAGCTGTCATCTCAGTAGCAGGTTCTTCCAGAATCAGGGTTGGAATTTGTAGGATGAGACCCGCATCATGGCTCTTGAGGAGAGGGGCGTGGTGGTGTCAGAGTTACAGATGCTCAGTAATCGGCAGAGAAAAATACCCCCCCCTTTACATTGGGAAAAAACAGACCTTGTTGTAAGTCATGGTCCACAGTCCCAGGAGCAGTCTAGTGCTCAAAGCTACCTCAACAAGGATCTTACTAGCTCCCAAGAAGACAAGACTGGAAAGGACAGAGCCTTATATCTCCTCATTTTAAACTTAAAAAATTAAACTTAAAAAACTAAAAAATATTGTGTGAGAGCAAGAGATCACTGGGACCAGCTGCTGGTCTAATCAGTGGAAGAAGCTTAGGAGGGAGTGAAAAACCAGGGCCAGGGGGAAGGAGACATTCCTAAATAGCCAGTTGCTTTATCAGAAATTACACCTCGTCTAACAACGAACTTCATCTGCTGATTTTTTTCAAGTCTCTTTGAACATGTTTATGGTTTCTGCCCCCACAACATCCCACAGTGATTAGTTCCACAGTGCATGGGGTGCACTGAGGAAAAAGCCCTTCCTGGTGATCGCAAAGATGCTGCCCGATAACCCAAGAACTAGAGGCTTCCAGTGAAATCACACAAGGAAGTGAATAATGCTTCCTCTGGGGGCTTCATCATCTATTTTTCTGGACAATAGACTTATCTATTTAGTCTCTCCTCATAGAGGAACCGTTTCCTATCTTCCCCCTGTCTAACACTAGGACCTGGCAGTGCTGCTGAGCTCCCAGGTCTGGGTTCTCCCAACTCCATCACTGCTCCTCAGCAAGGAATCGGGGGGGTTAGCTCAGCACATACCACTCCCCTAAAACGTCCTGGTTTTGGAGGCTGCAAACGGACTGGGCAGGCCCTTGCATGAGAATCAGGGATACAAGATGCTGAAGTGACAGTATTGCAGGTTTTGTCACTGAATAGTGCTAATATATCTCTTTGAGGATGATATAACTGAGAGGACGGCAGCCCATATTCCAAGATATGGGCGTACCCAGCTATTGCAGGGTCCTGCTCTGCACCTTGCTCCTTACCAGGTAATTGCCAGACTTCTGTGTCCCTTTATGATCACTTCTGGAGTTTGTTCAGTCTGCCTGGGGCAGCGCCAGGCTCAGCAGTGACTTTTCCAGAGCATCCTATCTCCAGTGGGAGAACTGAACTCTTCTTCCTACATTTGCTTCCAATCTCATCCTTCATTCATTTTAGGCATTTGGTATAGGAGATGGTTGGAGAAAGCGTGGGATACAGCAGGATTTCCCTTCTTTGCACACTTGGTGACTCCTTTAAGAGCACTTAGAGTGGGAAAATGCAGCTTCTGCATGAGAACTTCTAATGACACTGTCTGCAACCGTCCCAAGAGCTCATTAATTCTATGTATTCCAGTTTCCCCTATCTGATGAGCATGGAAATCACATCCTGTAAGGGAATTGGACACGCTTGCCTCCTGCGGCTGCTCTAGTACCCAGGCTGTGAGTTTGTGCTACATTGCCACGAGCATGATCGCAGGCTCACTTCTGCTCCCCACCTCCACCTTCAGACTTTGCAAGCAGAGAGCTGCACCAACCAGAAGTGCTCTGACCGCCTTCCAAGGTTGCCAGGTAATCAAGCGATGAGGACAAGAAATTAAAATGTGCGCATTTCAATGCAGAACAGATGAACCACTTCTGTCAGCAAGGACTAGCAGCATCATATATTTCAGCATGAAATCCCAGAAAAATTACTTAGACTCAAGACGACACATAAATTCCAGTGCTATCAAGTCACAGTTACAAAGCCCTAGTATTGTGCCTGACAGCTTTGTACAAGGTTTAAAATCCGGTAAGCCTTGAGTTAACTTAGTTGTACATAAATATGGGAGCTAAGACAACCTCATGTAAAGGCACTGTATTCCACACCTCTCCTCTCATGCAGAGGAGAACATCTTAGAGGCAAGACAGGCATTTCTGTCTGGTACAAGTCATTTAATAGTCTCTTTATATAAATGTGTACACACACAAACACAGGCACACATACTTACAGCCTCACCTTCAGCCTGAGAGTGTTTTTCCTGGGATTTGCCATTCACACAGCACTAGTGAATAGTGCTGTGTGAGTGGAAACAAAATGAGAGATAGTATTTTCAATCTGGTCTACTCAAAGATATCTTCTATGTGCGGGATATACAGAAAGAGTTACTCCTTAAGCTTTCAAGGTGTGGTGATTGCTGTCAATATCTAGCTTTTCCCAGCAGGGACTTCTGTGTGGCAAGTTCTCTACAAAGCTTACTTAGAAGAAAAACCCATCAGAAACAGTGACAGACCAGGGCATCCTGCAGGTCAGGTGGAGGTGAGGCAATGGTATTTAGTCTTATGCGCGCCACAAAAGAAATCAGGTTGCATTTTTTAGGTCGTCTGATATTGCAGCTCCTTACAACACGGGAAGTGAAGGGACTGGGTTTGTCAGACTTGTGTCATCCTTTCTAAGCCATCCTTCAAGTGACCGGGCGCAGAAGCATCTCACACATGTTTTTAGCTGCTGTTATTTCTCCTGCTTGTTTAAGTCGCAAGTCTATTTGTTCATCTTCGAATGGTGTTTGATATCTCACTGTAAATAGTCTGGATTATAACCAGCTCAAGTGTCAAAGTCTGAATGTGTTTGCCTGCTGTTCTGGTTTGCATCTCTTTCTTATTCTGCCTGTTCAGCAGCTGTGTCCTTGGTGACGACTGTGTTTGAACTTGGAATCTGATTTAGACACAGGTTGGGTATCAACCAGTTAGTAGATCTGGCTGGAAGATGAATATTCAGCTCCAAAACAGGAAGAATCACTCCAGAAGGCCTGGCAAGGAGCAGGGGACGGGGAGGCCACAAGCATATGGCTGCTGAGGAGACACAGGGCTGGGAACCAGGGCTCAGTCCCACAGCAGATGAAGTCCCTTGATGAACCAGGTGCGTCCTTGCTCCTACCTACTTCTGGCAGGGTTTCAGAATGGCCATGGTCCTGCAAAGCATTTCCTTCCACTTTTGGTCAGAAGTACAGCCTAGTCCAGGCAGGTGAGGGCCACTCTTCACGTGGGAGATGTCCAGTCCATCTCTGCCTGATGTTGCAAATCCAGGCAGCCTGCAGCAGGCTGAACACCGGCCAGCAGTAAGTATCCGATCCAGCAATAATTCAGGGGCCAAAATTCTCAAAAGCACATCAACTTACATCATTATTTTATAGGATTTAAATGAAAACAGTAATTCATCAGAAACATGTAAGGAAGTGACTCTCAATCCGATACACATTCTTCCCATATTAAAAGAGACACAGAAGCAATTATCTTCATATGCCTTTTCCTATGCAAGTGGATTAGTCTCAGAAGACATTCAAATGTGACTTGGGATTAATTAAATCGCAAGACACCTGGAGGGGAAGTCAGAAGCATGTACACTTTCTACTCCAGACATTTTAAAGTGAGGAAAGAGGAATATTTTACCAGCAAGATCTTTTTGTCTTGATAGGGAAGAGGAACTGAAGACCAGCTTGGGAATTTCAGAGCAGAGAGCACAGAACAACCCAAACCATGAAAATGTACATGCTTGTAATTGTAGCTACCACCTCATGCAGCTAATGGTCTCCAGTGTCCAGCAGCAGTTGAAGGGCTAGTGAGAGGTTCCCACAGGTGCTGCACATTGTGCATGTGAATATTTAAATTCAGGTTACCTATAAATCAACAGCAGACCTCTATTAGTGCCAAGTCTAGTGACGGCAGCAATTAGAGTGACACTGCTTTCAGTTGCTTCCAATTCATCACAAGTATCTAGGCTGCAGCTTTCCACCCCCTGCCACTGTGGTGAGAGGTGAGGCATCACAGGAGGAAGGAAGTCTAGGACTGGAAAAGCACAGGCAGGCTGAGCAAGATGATGGGATGAACTCGAGAAGACATAAGGAAATAGATGCTGGGTAACCAGCAAGAGAGGAATAAACACCTGTTTATGCAAGGGGGTTGGGAGCAGGTGAAAGATGGGGAATGGATCTTGGGATTGCAGTAGCAAGTTTGTGGATCAAAACTCTGGGAGTTGTTAGCTATAGATGTTGCTTGTGGGTGTTACAGCCAGGTCCCAGCCTCCTTCTAGCTCCAGCCCTTTTCTTCAGGAGGCTGTACAGCAGGCATCCAGGCGCAGCAATGCATCCTTCCCTGCAGAGCTGCCACAGCATTTTCTCAGTGCTGGCGTGTATTCAAGCCTCCCTCCTATGCCAGGTAAGCTGCCTCTCTTATGAGCAGCCACCATCCTTCTGCTGGCATCTCCCAGAGAGCTGAGGATGGACCAGTAGCCCCTGCTTTCTCCTTGAAACCTCTCTCTGGTTGGACTGTGTCTTGTAGCTGTGGCCCCATGTGGAGCTACCCAAACCACGGCATTGTTTTAACTTTCTCACCTGGTTGCAGGAGGATGACATGACCCCCTTGCAGCAGCCAGCCAGCACACACTATGTCCAGAGAAGAGGGAAGGCTGCAGAGGCACTGGAGAAGCAAGAGCAGAGGGCACTTCTCCCTGCAAGGCAAGATGGGAAATCCAGCACCTACGGCCATGGCACAAGGCACTGGATGACAGTCAGGGCAACACTGAGTGGAAGGAGGCTTTGGATTCTCAGTGACAGGTTGACAGCGTTACGGCAGGCCACCACTGCTTGTCCTCCCTTCCTTCATGGCTCATAGCAAGGTGGAGTGGTCCCATTTATCCATGCGGGTTTTCCAGTATGTTGACCAGGACTCCCTCTGCCAACCCTGTTCCCCAGCTGTGTCACCTGCTGCCTTTTCTTCATTTCCAGTGGATCGTTGCTGAATATAGAGCTGAGCCCCCCCATCTCACCTCCTGCACAGAGGCTCAAGGTTGCCCCACTCTCCTCCCCATCTTGTTTCAGCCATTTGGGTAAGGAGAGCTGTGCAGTGTCCTCCACCTCTGTGCAGGAAGCCCCTGACACTGATTTCTCCATCATACACGAGCTCACACGTGTCAGAGTCTCTGAGAATAAATTCACCTGAGATCAAAGTGGAAATGAAGTCCCAGTGTTCCTTGACTCCAGCTCAACACCTTTCTTAAGCTTTCTCACCATACCAGCTAGTAGCTCCCCAGTACAACATCACTTGAATGTAATTTCCCAATTGTTAGTGACTGTTTCCTGAAGGATTAGAAACTGGGGAAAGCTTTAGTGGAATGCAAAGTTAAGAGAAAGAAAAGAGCTGACACCATCTTCAGGGAAAAGCTCAAGGAAAAGTGAGAGAGCAAACACATTACCGTGCATCAGGCGGAGCAGAGTAGCTGTCCATCTGCCTCCTACTACCCTGTGTAGGAAAGCTGGTATCCCAGCAAAGCTGCAAGCCCTGATGGAAAAATTGTACCGTAATCCATGTTACCGTGAGTTTGCCCGGGGGCAAGAGCACAGTTTCACAGAGGTGTTGGTGCTTGCTTCGTGCAAGGCGCCTTCCTACCCAAGGTGGTTTGTTTGTGTGCCTGAGCTTCTAGTGCTTTTGAATTGAGCTCCAGAGCCATTTCACAGCCTGCATCAGCTGCGGCGACTCTGGCTGCTGCCCCTGCTCTTTTTGTTCATGAGCTTGTCTCTCTGCGGGAAATACTCCTTACACAGATCTGTCCGCTCCCCGTCCCTCCTCTCCCCCGACTCCCACTCACTGGAGACAGGGTGGGATCCAACGGTGCTCTGCCAAGTTACAGGGGCTGCCTGACAGCCACAGTGAGGGAGTACTTTTTATTTCAGAGCTCTGTGCAGTGATTGCCTAATTAATCCCCATCCCCCACCCCTACATCCAGCACTGAGTGAGGATGTCTCGATTTTCTCGTTCTCCCAAGGCGGGGAAGCTGCAGCACAGCAAACTTCAGTGATTCACTCCTGGTCAGCACAAGAAGGGACCTGGAGAGAGGACGCTAATGCCGAGACCCCCGCCCCCAAAGTAAAATACAGGGAAATAAAGAAGCTGTCTCACGGGCAGGACTCCTCCTCGCCAGCATCCCTCTCCACCTTGCTGTGCTCAGAGGACAATTAAATTACACTGCCGCTTCCCTTTCATTGTGATCCGATTAATGGGGGAATTAATGGGGGCAGAGGAAGAGGCCGCCTTTTCTTTTCCAGGCCCGCGTGAAGCCAAAGCCAGGGCAACTGGCTATGAGCCTTATTGAAAAACATGATGCTCGCCAGGATGCCTTTATTAGAGAGGAGAAAGGGAGAGGGAACAGGGCTGCTGTAGGAATGAAGGGCAAATACAGACATCAGCCTTGTTTACATCAGGGTTTTGCACCAGTGCAGCTAAACCCTTCAGTTCAAAGTCCCCCCCGCAGGCATCTGCCACCAGCATCAGCTGGAAAACAGAATCACAGCTGAGAGGTCTCGGTGGCTGCACGAAGAAGCAAGTCTGCAATACCAGAAGGGTGTGAGGCTTGCTTGATTGTGCAGCTCCAGAGCTCGTTCTTCCCTAAGGACCCGCTCCTCCCCTGAGCTCACAGCATTGCTGTCCCCATGGAGCAGCCCGCAGCAGCCCTCTCCCCCCCCTGACAGTGCCACCCTGATGGGTGACCGAGCATGCCACGGTGTCTGTCACCCCAGTGGGACAGCAGCTTGCTGGACACTATTGTGGAGACTGACACATGTACTTGAAAAGATAAAATCCCAGCTTCTCACAGGTTGTTTGTCCAGGCTGTGGGTTTGCTGTGCTGCAGATGGAGGTATGGGAGCTGGCTCTTGTAGTATCATTTAAAGGCCATGGTGGTGTTATGGCTTGGATGCACTACTCTGCAAGCCCAGCTATTGCTGCAATTACCAGCTCTAGTCCAGAAGCACTTTGGCAGCTTTTGCACGGCGTAGAGCCACAGCGATTAAACCATGGGGCCAGTGAGCTCTGCACAGGATGCACAGGAGGATGCTTTGTGAAACAGTTCTTTGTGTAAAGCCAGATGGACTCCAAAGGCAAATGGTTTCGTGGCACTCCTGCTACTCCAGAGCAACCTGTGTATCTCTGTGCCACACTGCCTCATGCCCTGGGAGAAGTGCTGTGAGGTGTCACTGGGACAGGTCTGTGCTAACAGAGAACTGGGGAGTGCAGGAGCCAGTGGGAACAAGAGGAACAGGGAGGAAATATTCCCAGGTCCATGCTTCCTCTCTGCAGAGCCCCCGTGGCACCTTTGCTCTTTGCTCTCTGTTATATTTCATGTTACTGAGGTTTTTCTGCTCACCTGAGTAGCCCAGCCCTTGGATGATCTCCAGGACCTTGGGGAGAAGAGAGTTGATTGCTTATATCCATCTTCCAGTGTCCAGACTGAGGAAAGAGAGGGGAGACCTGATGTCCCTGGGAAGCCATAGCTCAGGTAGTTGCATTGGCTACATCCTTAAATTTACATCTCCAGTGCATCTGGTGCTGGAATGGCATGGTAATATCTTTTGTACCTAATACTCTTTGCAAGTTCATATACATTCAAACTGTTGAGACGTGCGTGAATCCCTCAGCTCACGTTAGCTGTCTTCTGTGTGGGATAGTCTCTCCAGATGGCAGATCACATAACAGATGGGCAACTGCATTGTCATTTCTCTCCAGAGCTGGGGAAGAGCAACCCAGGTCAATGGAGAGTTTCTGAAGAAGCTTCCTGTGTGTGGACTTCTCCATGGCAGCAGGGCAGTGGAGGTGGTGGCACAGCCAAGGACCAAAGGAAAGGGCTAATACTCTAGTGGGGCTCTGGGGATAAAAACAGTCCAGAGCAAAAGTAGTGGGTCAAAAACATTTTTGGAGTCTGGAGACTCCTGGGCAGGAAGAAGATGGTTGCAGAAGTCAAGGCAGGTAGATCACCCACCCACAAAATTGTGAGATGCTTAAAAAAGCCCAAACGATAGCCTGAGTGAGGAAGAAAATGAGACTAAGCACCTGCCTGAGTTATGTACCTTTGCACATGCTGACTATCATAGCTGTACAAAGGCGTAACTGCTTCTCAGGAGCACAAACAGAATGAGGAGACGGCAATGCCTGCGTGTACCTGATGAACGAATTAGCTGTTAATTTTTATCTTCCATGCCTAGCTCCTTCCATCCCGTTTTCACCTGGGGCTGCCTCTTGAGCAGACATAGTACTGATACAGCCTTGTCAGTGGGACCAGTGGGCTGAGTTAGCTCAGGGGTCTGAGAGCCGACGCTCTCTTAAGGCAGGTTTATTATCCAAATAATACCCTGCTGCTTTGTCTTAGTTACTGTTGCTTGAATTATGACATTAGGTCCCACTGGCAGGGTCAGCTTTGCTGTGCTGTCGCTGTCTCCCATGGTCCCACAACTACCCAGCGCAGCTCCTTGCAGACCTGATCTTGACCTGCGCTCTTGGCTACACCTCATCCGCCTGGCCTTTCCCCACTGCGAAACGGCGGCGGCAGCGAGCGCAACGTAGTTTTGTCTAAAATCTAAGGGGGGGGGGGGGGGGGGGGGGAGGGGGGCGGGTCTGTACTCCCAGTAATGCTCAAGCAACCTCTAATGACAATTTGGCACCTAATGCTTGTATCACACAACTAGAAGGTGTTAATGGCTTGTATTAATGAAGCATAGCTTCTGCTGAGGTTTTATTTTGGTGGTGATGGCATGAGGATTGTGGGAGACAGATATCCTAGCCAGTGACCCTCCGAAAGCAAGGGGAAAGAAAGGAAAGGGAGCTTGAGCTGGAGAAACTAATAAAGTCACTGATTTCAAAGATGAAGGATTCTCTTTATGCTCTGAAACTGACTGAATAAAATGACTGGCATCATTACTTAGCAAAATAGGATCTTCTACTGGTGTCAGATTATTTTGAACATCAATTTGATTAGCCTGATTGCTGTTGATTTGTCCCTAAGAAGTGTATCACATTAATTTAACCTTATAGCAAGAAAACACTTTGAATTATGATACCATTTATTAACATTATTTGCTTTTTCCCAACAGACATGTTAGCTTTTCCCACAGCCTTTGAAGTTTTTGGAGATGAGTTCACTGTGGTAGTTTCAGCTGTGGGCAGAGCTGCCCTCTCCGCGAACACTTGCAAGCCACCTGGCCATAAAGGGGCTCCAACCATCCCGTCCGCTTAGTACAAGAGAAAGCAGGTAACCCCTCATACCCAGCTGCACTACAGTCACCTGAGGGGCAGGGCTAGTTCACACATTCTGGATAAACCCCTGAAATTATGAAAATCATTCTTTTCCTAATGTTTTTAAGGAGGAGGAGTTCCCAGGAGAGGAAGGAGGAGGAAAGCTTACTGCATCCTTACCGAAAGCACCACCAAAGGTGAGATTCTATGGCCTGGGAACGTAGCCAGCATTTAAACCCATTGCACTAAGGTACATGATTAACAATACATTGTTCCACCTCCACCTCCTTGAGAGAGGAGAACCGTGCTTTTAGTCTCTGAGACCTTCCTGGTGAGCTCCCATCTGCTTATGGCACCAGGACAGAGATCACCCCTCGTCTTCAGCAACACATTTTGGAGCTTTCCTTCTGATTAAAGGTCACCTAGGGACCCAAACAAGCATTTTAAGGACACCCCTGCATAATTTTGTGCAGTTTGTGTCAATAACTGATCGAGGCATCTCATAGGATGCTGCTGTAGTCTTTGGCTGCAAAAGAGCTGCGGCTTTTTGCTCATGTGCCCTGTGCGTGGGGCCCAGCCCTGGAGGCGGCCAAGGAGTGCAGCAAGTACCCACAGCAAAATAAAACACAGACTGACCTCCTCCTCAGGCTAAAAACAACTTGAGAAGGAGCACCCTGTTGAGTCCATCCGGAATTGCTGAAGGACATACTCAGGGAATTTCAGGATTGGCCTTGGCACCAACAGAGCACACCCAGGTTTTTAAATCCCACGGCCGACTACAAGCGGCCACGGCCCTCACTCACTTGGCCGCCTTGTGCAGCCCGGAGGCACTGGGAGCACTCCCTCGTATCATCAGCTTCTCAGTCCTGCCAGGTGAAGGAAACATTTCCAAGATTTCATTTAATACCTGTATTTAATCCATTAGCTCTCCCTGCAGACCTCCTAAAGGCTGGGCTGTGATTAAGGAGGAGATAAGTGCCCTGTTTATTGCTCTCCTGATACTTCTTCACTTTCCTCTCCACTTCCACGGGCAGCTTTTACCCGGCAGTCATGCAGTGCCTCAGAAATGCGCGTGGAACCTCCTTGCCCTCTCTCCTCAGGATGAGTTGAAGCAGGGAGACCCCCCAGCTCCAGAAATGCAGCTCCCGCTCTCCTGTCCCTGCGCCAGAGCAAGATGCTCCACTCGTCACAGAGAGGGAAGCTTCGCAGGCCGCAACACCAGGCAGCAAGGGGTCAGAGCTGGGAGGAAAACCCTTGCTCCAAGCATCCCTACCTCTCAGCAGACATCCGTATTATCGGGAGTAGCCAGCATGGATTCACCAAGGGGAAGTCATGCTGGACCAACTTGATAACCTTCTGTGAAGAAGTGACTGGCCTGATAGATGAGGGGAGAGCAGTGGATATCATCTGCCTGGGCTTCAGGAAGGGCTTTGACACTGTCTCCCATAAGATCCTCATAGAGAAGCTGATGAAGTATAGGCTGGAGGAGCAGACAGTGAGGTGGACTGAAAAATGGCTGAAAAGCTGGGCCCAGAGGGTGGTGATCAGTGGCACAAAGTCTAGTAGGAGGCCAGTAACTAGTGGTGTACCCCAGGGGTCAGTGCTGGGTCCAAACCTGTTCAACATCTTCATTAATGATCCCGGTGACAGGGCAGAGTGTACCCTCAGCAAGTTTGCTGATGACACCAAACTGGGAGGAGTGGCTGATACGCCAGAGGGTCGTGCTGCCATCCAGAGGGACCTCGGCAAGTTGGAGAAATGGGCTGGCAGGGACCTCGTGAAGTTTGACACAGGGAAGTACAAAGTCCTGCACCTGGGGAAGAACAACCCCATGCACTAGTACATGCTGGGGCCACCCAGCTGGAAAGCAGCCTGGCAGAAAAGGATCTGAGGGGTCCTGGTGGACACCAAGTTGAACATGAGCCATCGATGTGCTCTTGCTGCAAGGAAGGCACATGGTATCCCAGGCTGCATTAGGTAAAGATTGCCAGCAGGTCAAGGGAGATGATCTCTCCCCTTTATTCAGCACCAGGGAGGCCACACTTGGGAGTCCTTTGTCCAGTTCTGGTCTCCCCAGTACAAAAGAGACATGGACATACTGGAGAGAGTCCAAAGAAGGGCCATGAAGATGATGAAGGGACTGGAGCATCTCTCCTATGAGGAGAGGCTGAAAGAGCTGGGACTGTTCAGGCTGGAACAGAGAAGGCTCAGGGGGGATATTAATGTATATAAGTATCTGAAGGGAGGGTGCAAAGGGGATGGAGCCAGGCTCTTCTCTAGTGACAGGACAAGAGGCAATGGGCACCCACTGGAACACATGAGACATGAGTATCAGCAAATGCTTTTTTACTGTGAGTGTGACCGAGCACTGGCACAGGTTGTCCAGGAATGTTGTGGAGTCTCCATCCTTGGAGATATTCAAAAGCCATCTGGACGTCGTCCTGGTTGCAGACTACCTGAGGTGGCCCTGCTTGAGCAGGGGGGTTGGGCCAGATGACCTCCAGAGCTCCCTTCCAACCTCAACCATTCTGTGATTCTATGATTTTTGTACAGTTACAGCCCTTGGTGTGAAGAAAAGTTACCAGCAAGACGGACCAAGAGTCACCTGCAACCATCTGTTCTCCTTGATTCCTTGCCATTAAGCTATAGGCTTGAGTATCATCTGTTTCGTTCTCCCAGTTTAAAGAGCAAATTCATTTTTTTCCTATTTTCCCTCTTCAAAATATGGGGGGGGGGGGGGGGGGGGGGTGCTGGGGGAAGGGGGACAGGCAAAGTGGCCAGGCCAGGAAGGAATGAGAGTACCATCTCCAGCAGACCACACTCCATGTATGGGTCTTTCCACTAACACGCTCCATGAATCCTGCAGCACGGCCACAGCTCCTGTAAAAACCAGAGAGGATGAGCACGAGTATCTGAATCACAGCAGCTCTCAGTGCTTCTGCAGCTGTCGCTGCTACGGCACAGACTGCACCGGTCTCACTGAACGTTTGGCTCCTTCGAGCGCTAAAAAATGCTGGATTTCCTGGTCAGAGCAATCCATCGGCAGCCGTGGGGTCAGAGCAGTTTCCATTTCTGCTTCGTTGTTACATCCCCAAGTGCCAAAGGGTGTTTCAGATGGGGCAGGGAAAGGTTCTGGTTCACTCCCCCTTTCTACTCAATAAACATAAATAAAACCTTACTAATGCATGATTTATTTCCCTTCCAACATGGATTTCCACTGTTGATGCTCTTTTTATTACTGAGATAGACATGAAGCAGTTTTTACGTCCACTGCAGACTTGAAGTGCACTAGACACTTTCTGCAAACACAGAGCCGTTCATCTCCTGTTCATTGGTTTTGACCACCTGAACAAATGTGCTTCCACGCACAGTATTCATTTGGCTTGTTTTCAGTATTTTTAATGGCTTGACTCACACCTTTCCCGAGGCAGACTCCATTAGCATGTGAAATAGCAATCCCACAAGGAGCTCATTAGTACAGTGCCAAGCCAGAGGTCTTTCGTTCACGTAGCACCTCGTCCATTGGTGCACCGAAGATGCTAGTGCCTGCTGCATGAAGAGCAAAAAATGCAGAGTCTAAAAAAACAAAAAACAACAACATTGAAAGGGCTGAAAATATGGCATTTTGACACCTGTCCAACTGGAAGAAGCCATGTTTACCATCTATGGAGATAAGCGTTTTTATTCCAGACCTCAGACAGGCTGCAATGACGTGACTGTCTAGATAACAAAAACTTCAAATGTTATTTGTTGCTCTTGGCAGTAGCTCCTACCTAAACCATAGAAAATTCTTTATCTGTTACCATTCCCAAAGGGAAGCATGTTTCAGGAGGGCTGGGCAGCCCCCTACATGACTCTACGTACTTGTTTCTCATACACAGACATACCAGCACACTCAGATGAAACACTGAAAGAGGTACTTTATAATGTGACACCGAACTCATTTTTGCAACTCATTGCTGCGATGTATTCTTGCACCAGACTTTCCAGCATGGTGAAAGCAGGAGTCAGATCGTTCAAACAGACCTGCAGCTCCTGCTGAAGCTGATTGCTAACTTGCGACCTTCCTGATGCCTTTGTATAACATCCAAGAGATTGGCACACTCGGAGAATTTTAGCCTTCCTAATGGGCTCTGAGGCAAGGGAATACACCAGGATAAATGCACCATGAGCCAAGTCCCTTTTCAGTGTATTTTATTTTTCTTTGCTTGGATATGGCACCCACGTGGCCTGGGAGAGCGTGCGGAAGTGAAGTTTCTCTCAAGAGTTGTCATTTTCTAAAGGCCATATTCCCCTCTAACCCCATTTCCCTCCAATCTTCCCTGTTGTAATGGGGATAGTTCTCATCTCCTGTGATCACCAGAAAGGCTGAGAGATGTTGAAAGTACTTCTTCTTGGAAGAAAGCATTGTATGGCAAAGGAAGAATAACTGTGGTGACAGCGCGCGGCGAGCAAATACGTCTCCCTAAAAAGATTTTACAGCCTCATTTGCATTAAAAAAGGGGTTTTTGTTAGAAGCAGCAGGGAAACATCACGAGAAATTCAGCAACTCAAAATATTGCCAAGGGACAAAAAGAACATGGCTTAAAAAGAAAAAAAAAAAAAAATCAAATCCAGTCTACCATATCACATCTAGTTCAAGCAGCAAAGATTGCACGTAAGGGAGTGCCCAGCCTAGGGCTGACACCGCTCCCTCTCCACTGCAGGAAATTAGGGGCAATGCCTGGCAGGCGTTGCCCCGAGCCCAGCCAAAGCCTCATTTCTGGAGAAGGCGTAGACCTACGCCATCCTTCATTAAGCCTCTCTGCTGGGACACGGTACAGCCAGAGGCAGCCATGGCTGAGACCTGCATGGTGGACCTCAGCGCGACAGCGCCCCGTGCCCCAAGAGTGAATGTGGCCCAAGGCAGGGCTGCTTCTGGTGGTGGTGGTGGTGAAGGGACTGAAACTTCGTTTTAAATTGACACCTGTGTGTGATCGCAGAGGGTCTGAGTTTACGAGAGCCCATCAGCACTGATGGGAGAAGGAGAACAACCAGCACCTTTGCAAAGAGCCGGTACGGATAATCTGCCTCAAATGACCCAATCTATCGTTCCCCGCTATGGGACAGGGCTGGTTCAGATGCTGTAACCTAAGCATACCCAGGTCAGCTGGCAGCGACCATTAAATAGTGCTTGGCATACTGCTCTCCTTCTTCCCCCTCCATGTATGTTAAGAGGACATAGGGAACGCATGGACTCTGCTAACGGTGCCTGGCAAATCTGGCATCGGATCAGGCAGATTTCCACTGTCAGAAGTGCAGAAAAAAGAAATGTTTAAGAAGAGGAGGATCCCTTTAGCATGTGGAACTGAGCCAGGCTTCTCAGCTCTACGCACAATTTTAGCCCACTGCAAAATTACCGCTGCTCACCCTCCTTCTTCCAGCAAGTGATGGGATGGCAGAGGCTGGCGATACGGATTCCAGGTGAAAAATAACCAGAAGCAATACGTCAGGGCTTTAATCACATCTGTATGAAATGTGATTTTTCCTCCTTGCCAGACGTACCTTTTTTTTGTATACAGACATTAATGCCTGTGGAACAATATTTGATCAGCCTTAATTTTCAGGCTGGATCCCTGCCTGTTTCTCCGGCTGAGCAGCCCGAGGTTTCCTCCTGCTGCTGTGGCCAGCTCCCGGCAGGATTTGCGCATTCGTTGCTGCGTGCAGCCGGGGTGAAGCGCACACAGGGTCTCTTAACGCACTGCAGTGGAGCCGAGTCGCTTCCGATGCGGCTGGCTCAGCCTCCTCTCTGCCATCCCTGGCTGGTTCATTAGCATCAAACTGTTCAAAGGGATGTAAATTAAATTATATTTAGGTCAGAAACATATTTTAAGCAAAAATACCTATTATATTTAAAGTATCTTGTTCAGAGACTCTCTGTCTGCTGCTTCCGGGATGCCTGCACAAATACTCGCTGTCCTTAATATGTTTTTTTAATGATACAGCAGGCGCTTCCAAAATCTGATTTTTGTTTAAATATGAATTAGGTTCATTCTCTCTCTCAATCTAATTAATGCCGGTAAATAAGAAACCACCTTCTGGCAGCTCATTTAGGTATCCCAAACAGGCAAAAGGCCAGATGTCCCTGGGTAACTTTGAAAGAGAGAGAAAATAGCTCTGCCACAGAGAGTGACGGGGTTGTAGTCCTGGACAGCCCGGCGCTGCTGGTGCTCTGCTCTCTGCTAGGAGGGAGCAGGCAGGCAGCTTTCCAGGAGCACCAGCAGCCAGACATCGCTCCCCACGCTTTGAGCTGCCGCTCCGTTTAGGCAGCGGCCTCTCCACGACTCTCTGCGCGATCACATCTTAAACAGCTTCAAGCATCTGGCGACGTTGACTCACGGTCAATACACTTTAAACTGGAGTGTATCGTGTTGCTTAGGGATCCTTGGCTGTCCACGCTTACTTAGATCAATACTCCAAAGCCTCCTGTGAACCACCCAGGGACACGGTTACCTTGCCCGGGGCTTCCAACGGCAATACCAGTCCTGGAGCAGCCCAGAGCAGTTTTTTGCAGCGCTGCGTGACACCCCCCTCCTCCAAGGGACCGAGCCCACAGCCTCACTTGTTTATGGTGATGCATACCAGGGCGGAGGAACGGTGCTGCTGCTGCCCCTTCTCCACAACCCACCCAGGAAAGCATAGTGGGCAGCCCACTGGCTTGCCCCGCTGCTGACAGGCCTCACGTCCTTCCACCTGCTCCTAAACTTTCCATTTCCATGGAGGCTCTGTCATGCGTTTGATTCCTGAGACAATTTTCTCTCTCCTCTTACGGGGTGCAGCGGAAGAGAGATACCCAAGCACAGCCGTCTGCTCCCCCCGCCAGGCCCTGTCAAACTTCTCCGCAGCATGCCCTGGTGCTGCAGGCATCACCGAGTCAGGGCTCCTTAGATGTGTCGAATCTCAGAGCAACAGTCTGTTTAATCTGAGTCTGTTTGAAGGAGGCAGCAACACAGGAAAAGAAGAGTTGGATGGACAGGGATTCCCTGATGGAGGAAGCCGATTTTTAGGAGCCTAGTGGAAAAGAATAAAACATTCCCATTTTCCAGTGTTGATAGCGATCTTCCCCTCCATCAGCAGCTTCACTGATCTGCTCTGGCCTGCTCTCTGCTGGGCCAGGGAGGATGTCACTCTACTGCAATTTCCCTGACCCGCAATGGGAGCAGGGACAGAGGCAGCTCTCGCATGGCTGGGAGAAGCACCCGGCACCTCTGACCTTTGGGGAGAGGAGCACGAGCAGCCCAAGAAATGTGTTTTTCTTTCCAGCCTGAGCTGCAGTGTCCTGGCCTCAAGTGCACTCATCAGATAAAACACACTTTAGGCTGAAAGCAGACACAGAAACTGGTTTGAATGGGGTTAGGCAGAGCATTCACCCAGGAAGGCTACAGCGCTCGACCACGCTCACGGTGTTATTGGGTTAGTGTTAGTGCAGCACATGTGGTCCAGCAGCCAGAGGAAATGGCTGGGGCCTTCCTCAGGATTGATGGCTTTCTCCCTTGCATTAGCACCAACCTGCTGGCAGTGGCTGGCTTTGCTTGCAGCAGCGGCCGTTATTCCTCTTCTGGCATGTGTGCAGAGCCCTGCTTCAGTTGCAGAAGAAAAAGATAAAAAGGCACTTATCGATCGTACGTGCTCCTCTTCGTTCAAGCAGTGCTTGTCACGACAGGGCAGTAGCAGCGTATAGTTGTCCTTTGACAACAGCCCTAACCAGCTGGAACAGAGCAGAGTAGCCGTCCCTTCCGAGAGCCAGAAGCTGTTAGAGAGGGCAGGAAACGATGACAGCGTCTGCTCGTGTATCTTGACCTCGCCAGTCCTCCTGAGGGCTGCGTGTGGTGGATGAGGTGGAAGGCATGCCCTACAAACCACCGCACCGATTCCCTCATGTGCAGGACACGCCCTGTTGAATGACAAAAATTACAACCACCGTGCAAAGCACAATTAAATATGTTTATTAAGTAAAACCACTATTTTAGAGATGATTATGCTGGATATAGATGCAATATTAGTGCTCTTACAGTAAACCCCAGTATTTCTTCACTTAAGCTTTACTAAACCTACAGCTTGACTTTGCAGGCTAAAAGCTCAGTTATAAACTACTGGTGAGTTATGAGCATGAGTAGCTGTACTGTATTCCAGTTTAGTTCTCAGTTTCTGTCTTCGGCTCCTTGTAAATCTACCTGCTTTTCTCCAGTGCTAACCTTGAATTCAACCAGATTAAATCTAGACAGAATTGGTACAGCACTTTTTTTCCGTTAGCTGATCACTGAATCTGATGTACCAGCTCTGTGGCTTCATACCTAGAAGCTTAATACCAGATCTCAGAAGTCTGTCTACGCAAGAGTACCGTCTTAACTAGCAATACGATGTCTGTGAGACCTCTGCCATCAGCCTACGCTTCCCTCGAGGAAGGAGGAAAGGAATGGAAGTGCTGATCAAACAGGGCCTCCCACAGCACCAGTGCAATGAAACATCCTCCCTGGAAGTGCAGGAGATTCCAGGAAGCATTCAAGGAAGCTCTGGTGAGGAGAAACAATGTGCAGTGGGATTTCAAATAGTCCTTCCCTCAGAGGAGAGCCTCAAATTGGTTTTTTTTCTTGAATCGAGTAAATCAAAATGATAAGCAAACAACATTCCCAACTAGGCACTTGACAAATTGGAAGATGACAAAGGGGAGAAGTTTCTGTTTATTTATTCCTCTTTAAAATGACTTAAAAGCAAATTTAAAACACTATTTAAAAAAAGAAGGGATTCAAAATATCAGAAAGCTGAAAATAAAACCACAAAGGAGGCATTACAAGGTTAGCAGAACATAGAAAGCATAGTTAGTATAAAACAGATTTACAGTCTCAGCGAACAGCAAATTCATGCTGCACATGTAAATGGAACAGCACGTAATACTGCCCCTACCCTCCGGAACACAAAATTCTTTTGTCGCTTTGTTTTATTGTTGTTCTGGATAGGAAAACACAACAATTTTAAAAAACAACATTTTCAATTCAAAGAGAAAAACATTAAAAATGTGATATTGCTCTGTAGGCACTGATAAATGTTTTTCTATGGTAAAAGAGTGTGCCAAAGCAGAATTCAAAACTGCATAATTCCTCTTAAAATGATACAGCCCTGGTGTGACTGCAAACAAAAACTAGCTATGCTATTTCTCTGGCACTGCCTGACTGTGGCCCTGCCCACTATGAACTGTCTGCAACACTGGAGTTTGGACAGCGCTAGGCAGAAGCAACAGGCAGCAATACTGGAAAATGAAGGTATCTCCTGATAAGTCAGAGCACTCTGGCAGCTCGGATCCACGGAGGGCTTTCGTTACCCTGACAAAGAGTGACTGTGTGTGCTTGCCAAGGCTTTCACTCTGTGTGTTTCAAATTACACCTGACCTTGAGGTGCTGAGGCCTAGCAAGTAGCAAACGGGAGCAAGAAAATGTTGCTGCCTACAGGCCTGCTTAGAAATAGCCACTCTGGTGGCCGGTGGCTGCTGGCAGGAGGTCAGCTACAAGCCCTGCCCAAGCTTGCCATCAACAGGCGAGTGCTTCCCTTTCCTCTCTCTTCACTGGGCACAGGCAGCTGTAACGTTACTTACACCCTCCTCTGCAGAGCACTCTGATCAGACTACGGAGCCCTTACGTCCTCTGAGGGCAGGGATGCAGGCTTCACCAGGATCTGCAACAAAAATCAACCCAAAGCGATCGGGGGAAAGCAGCTGCTGGGGCCTTGGAGAGGGTTAAAGTAGTGCCTGTGCAGGGCACCCTGAAGCAGATTTTTACCTTGCAAGCATCCTCGCTTCTGAGACTTGTCCTCCCCTACCTGTTTTGGCACACGCCGCCTTCCTGCTCCCCCCTTCTGGCGGGCAAAATGCCTGAGATTAGCAATCCCGAGCCCCAGTGCCCCTGCACACAGGGGAGGAAAGATGCGCTTCAATCTTCTGTTTTACTAGGGAGGCTCTGGCTTTAAAAGTCACTTTTTTAAAAAAATGCCATGGCAGGAAGCAGTTAATCAAACATATCCTCAAACATGCGTCGCCCCATGGCTATGTAAACCTCTTTTTCTTCTGGTGTCATCTGGGCCACCAGCTCAGGGCGCTGGCTCACTTGGCTGTAAGAGTGTGGACGCCCAGCCACTGTGACGGTGGGGTCCTCTGCTACCACCTCAAACTCTT
Source organism: Morus bassanus (assembly GCA_031468815.1). Classification (NCBI taxonomy): domain Eukaryota; kingdom Metazoa; phylum Chordata; class Aves; order Suliformes; family Sulidae; genus Morus; species Morus bassanus. The sequence continues at coordinate 132,058,043 of CM062568.1, read as the reverse complement.
CATCCTCCTCCTCATCCTCCAGCCCGTATGTTGTGGTGGCCGTGGCGGGAGGGCGAGGAGGGGATTCCTCCTCCGACTCACTTGTCTCGCTCTCGGAGTCACTAGCGTTGGCACCGGAGAGAGGAGCAGCACCTCCGACAGTGACTGTTGAAGCAGAAGGTGTCTTCTTCTCGTGGATAAGCAGGGCACGCATCACCTCCTCATTATCATCCAGAGCTGCCCGGCCCTCCTCACGGTCCTGGAAGGCATCCAGATCCCGGCCCCCTGCAAAGAGACACAAAGGAATGATTGTTTCCTCATAGAGATCTGGCTGATGGCCCCAAAGGCTTTCTGGACCTGTATTAGTTACTGCCACTGAGCATGCTCGGCCAAGTCACATCCCTTCTCTACGTCAGCTCCTCCTCTCCCTTAAAAGACAGAGATAATTATGTTTTTTCTCATAACAGCAGGGCAAGTATTGACATTTCTTAGGAGCTGGGAAGCCTGGAGTCATTGTGGCTCCCAGCTGGGAGCCTTGGCCAGGAGCACACTGCAAGAGAAGACAAACGCATGACGGGCAGGCACCTGGAAAAGACCCTCCAGGGAGGTGTCCAACTTGGGCGCTTCTCAGCTGGGCTGATGCACTTCCTTACTGTGGAGCCGTCCCTCACCTTGGAACCTAAATCTGGGCTTCCAGACACCCAGACTATGCACATAATGATGACACTTGTCAGAGAGACAGCGGGTATCTCGGTGCTGTTTCACAGGTGAACAAGCACAGGCCGTTTCCTTTTTGTCCCTTTGGTTCCAGGTTGTATGACCGCAGCCTGGAGAACTTGCGGTGATGACTGAGACCATGGGGTGTTGCCAGCACAGACCATGAACACAGACCCAAAAACAGGCCCTGCCCTGTTGAACTGCCCATCTATAAGGATTAAGACAAAGAAGCAAATGAATCCAGGCAGACAGGGAGTATGTGGAAACCACGTGTTATAAAACAACATTCAAAGCAGCCGTGTCTGGCAAGCTCAGAGGTGCACCTACCAGGCAGGAAGGGGAAAAACTCATTACTGGAACATGGTGGTAGCGAGCAGGATCTATCTTGCGAAGCAGATGCAGCTTACAGCCCGCAGCCAAGCTGTGCAGCGCAGTGTTAAAGGCTGTGTTAAAACAGCTCCTGCTCTCCAAGCTGAAACGCAGCCCAGCCAGTGTCTCTGGCTCCCTACCCGGACCTCTTTTTTGAAGGGGACTGCAGTTTCCCAGCTGACAGACACACGGCCTGTGCTCCTCTTTCAGTAAGCTTGGCTGTACAATATCTGGGAGGGTTTGACATGGCTTGGGTAGGCAGGGTGTCTGCGGTTCACAGATTCAAAAGGTAAAATTCTGTTCAAAAAGTGTCATTCTGCAGAAAACTTCTCCTAATCCTACATTTGATGAGAGGACTGTGAGTCCACCCAGCACCAATAAACCTACAGGCAGTATGGAGGAAAAAAAAACAGAAGAAAAAAAAACCCAGAACAAAAAATGAAATACAGAGAACTTTATGTAAAACAAGGTCTAAAAAGTAGGACAGACTCCCTATGGCAAACTTTCTCTCTTGCACCTAAAGACACTGCCTATGAACAACTGCTAGAGCTGAGGTGATGGCATTCTGCTTTCATGCGTTAACGCCACTTGCCTGCTTCTCTGAGACCTGTGCCCTCATGGTTTCAGCACCACATCCAGGCAGTTGGCACCCAAGCCTTTCCCCCAGCATCAAAAATGCACCGGTTACTTTTTTCAACTTGACATGAAAAAAATGCTGACAAACAGGTGAACGAAGGAAGTAAGTTCTGCATTTAGCACTAAAAGCCAGGGGAGTTTGAGGTCACTCCTTTCCTGTGGTAAAATAAAGGCCAAAAGCCCCACCCCTAACTTCATTGGACTTATGTGTTTATTGTAAATGAAGTTGTAGTAATGGGTGATGGCTGCAACTACTATTATTAATGCACTGGCAAAATTCTTGAAAGAAAGGAAGAATGAAGGCGTTGTGTAGGCAGCCTTGTGCTCAGCTTGTTGCTTGTGACTGTAGAGCAGAAGAGGCTATTGGAGAGCATCTCCGAGAGATAATATCGTGGCTCATCAATCACACTGAGAGCTGTGAAGCGACCACAGTCAGGGGTAGCTCCACAGAGTCTGACTTTGTGGCTCAGGAGAGGGACTGTCTCTTGCTTGCGAGAACTGTTCCTGCCAGATCCAAGTAGTGAATCTTTTCTGTGAACAGTCCCAAGTTTCCTTCCTCCCTGTTTATGTCATCCAAGAGCTATAGAAATCTGTTGCAGCAGCAATTTCAGGCTATTTCCACAAGTCCCCTCTTTGATCTGCAGTAGTGGTGGAGGTTAAGCAATGATGCCATTGTGCTGTAAGGAGACAGACTCCCCCTCCATGTCCTTCAGTGGCATCTGAGAAACATACGCATTCACACTCACAATCACATTCACAATCACGTGAAACATTCAAGGAGCCAATTTAAAACAACAGGTGAACTGAATGTCTAGCAGAAAAATGGGGTGAGAACTCCTCATGGCTAGTGGGTAACAACAACATCTGCTACAGACTGCAGGAGGAGGTTGTTCCAATCACCTCACTTTAATCTATTTGGAAAAAGTTTGGGGATCTGTATGCTTGAAAGGCGTTACATGCAAACGAGATCATTAGGTATCTTCTGACCATTATTTCACATCCATTTTCTTCACTTCTGCTATATCTACATACTCCACTCCTCTCCTCAGTGTTGCACTGGTTCCAGGGTCTCATGCTTACACACATGGTTCCCTTTTGCCATCTTCTCTTCCTAGAGCATCAACAGTTTCATTCAATAATCCTCAAATTACTTGGAAGATTGCATCTATTGATTCACTCTTTTAAAAATCATAGAAGGACTCTATTTCCTATTTTTAGTGTGTAAGCTTAAATAGCACACTTAGCAAAGCACAATGTTTCTACTAGTGGTTACAAGATCTTGACTATTGTCTACGGACAACCTTACCCCAACATGAATGAAAATAAAAGCAAAGATAATGAGAAACAAACAGAAAGCAATAAAGACTCACCTGCCATGGCAACAGACCTTCCTACTGTACTTCTAGAAGCTTTATTTCTGACATATTCTTCAGATAAAACACATTTTGAAAAACAATTGGCAAGAAGGTGGCTAGGAGCAACAAAACCACTGCTGGTAGATTTGGTAGGCTTCAGAGTGACTGAATGTTAATAAACGTTATTTTTCAGCAGTGACCTATTAGGGGGGAAGCTTTCTAGATGAGACTGAATGACCTTTGTCCAAAAGCAATAAACTCTCAAGGTAGAAGACGTAACAGATAATTAACATTTTAGAAGCACAAACAATTTTGTGGGTAACTCAGCTCTACCAACCTAGATTTCAATCCTGGATCTAATAAACCAGGATTTTTTCCATCTACCTACACACAGGTGCTTTGCACAGCAGAACGGAGCAGACAAAAACTGGAGTGTAGGGAGCAGCAGCTGTACACACACAGGGGAACATATTTTTGACAGCAGTCTAAGAGCATCACATAAGCACAGCAGTACTTCTGCTCTGTGAATTTTCTTACCATCTTTGATTTCATCAGGGTCATAAGCCCCCTGCACCGTGCTCTCCCGTAGCCAAATTGGTCTCTCTCTGGCCGGTTTTCCTTCACTTGCAGACCGGTTAAGATCATCCTGGTCCTCCAGGCTGATGACAACGTTCTGGGTATACAAGTCCTCATATGATGGTCCTTTTGTAGTCCATGCTTCCCGATGGTGTCCACCTGCCAGACCAGCTGCTGCCCCTGAACCAGTACCAGCTGCACGCTCCTTGCTACATAAAAGTCAAAGAAATAAAAACAGAGCAGTCAGTACAAGCCCCTCCTCAGCCAGCACTGCAACATTTAAACTATGATTCCATCATACATGGAGCTCCCATGATCTGCACCGAGATCAGAACATGATCTCCCGTGACCTACACCGAGAACTCACGTTCTGATTTCTAACATGCGGTGCCAGGAATTTCGACACCAGCTTGCTGGTTTGGGGAACTTGGGGGGTCTCTAATGGGAAGTCCTACATGAGGCCATGGCAATTTCCACAACAGACACTGAAAAGAAGAGAGAGCAGTAAAGCAGCTCATGCACGTAGGTAAAAATAAACATAAAATACCAGAATACCCTGAAATAAGTGTCACAGCAGCAAAACATAGTTGAACAAGTAATCTGGTATTTGGAAAAGTCTCTTTTTGGCCTTTTCACAGCAACCCTATACTGCATAAAAAAAAGCACTGAAGTTTAAACAAGTCAGACGATAGGCCCAAGACCCTGCATGCTCAGATCTGTGAACCATTATTAATCACACGACTCGTGAAGGAGTTAACTCACCATGAAAAACACAGTTCAAACCTTTGCTTGAATTGCCAGTGACAATGCCCCGTGGTAAGTCACATGTCCTGTGTTACACAGGACATCTGTACTATCCACAGACACAGCCGTGGGAGGACTGGGGAGTCCAGGCAGAAGAGAAGAAGAGCTGAGAGGGCACCTTCGAACCAGAGGACTAGGGCTGGGCAAAGGGCTTTGTGTGGTGATGGTGTGCGAGAGAAGGCAAGACAGAACTGCTTTAATCGTGGAAAAGCTGGAGAAAGAAAGGCGATGACTGATGAGAAGGGTATGGCAGTCAAAGCCTTGCCCTCCTTTGTTTTCTGAGAGGAGCTGCAGTCAGCACATTTCCTCCGGGCTCCTTTCTAGCTCAGGAGACTGATGGAGAAAAGAAACATTCCTGCTTGGATCTGATGGAGAGGACATCAGGTGGAGTACTTTCTGCATATTGATGGCAATAAGCCTAACATGCTCTTCTCTGGCCTGTGCGGCTACATATGCATTGATCAGGGAAAGCAGCTGAATGGAAACTGACTGCTGCCTGGGTGGGGAAAGCCAAACGTGACTGTTCCTCTACTTCAAAATCATATTTCATCTTCTCAGAGAAACAGATCCACTGCAGACTGCACCTACCCTCAGCCGTATGATTTCAGTCATCTGATGGCCAGTGGTACCTATGGCTTTTCACAGGTAGCAGACCTGCCTGGACTCCTCCTCTATTCCTGAGCAAATCCATCAAGGATACTCACAGTCTCCCTGCTCTGCTGCCAGCTGAGTTGACAGAAGCTGTCAGTGAACACGGTTCTCACTGCTATCTACCCAACGACCCTTTCTCCAACTGAGAAGCTCAAAATAAGGTTGCAGTTGGAGAAGACCTGAGGAATATGCAATTTTTTAATTCAGCAAGGACTTAACCACTGCTTGATGAACTAATTCTGCTGGATGTTCAGGGGTAAACAGTGAGGGGAAAATATGCAGGTTGGTGATAACCTCTCTTCCCCAGATAAAAAATACTGGTGTGTTCAGCCGCAGTTTGGATGGAGGGCTACTCACAGCCTCCCAACAGTGAGTTCGCTGGGGTGTGTTAGCAAAATACTTCACAGCATCTGTGTTAGCATGTGTCCACACACTAACCAGTTCTCTCCTGCAGCCAGCCCTGCTAGGAGAGCTTCACAGCAGCCTTGAATTTGGGGGCAGGAGACTCATGCACATGTATTGCTTATATAACCTCAGGAACCACACAGAGACCTTTCCCAATGCGTTATTTCAAGTGTTGGTACCTTTCAGCTCTCCAAGACAGGCGTGTGTTCTGTGAAAAGCACCACTCTGCTTCCCACACAATAGAAATCTCTAACTAGTGTTTCCCTGATGATTTTATGTAATCCGCTTTCCTCACAAGATACAAAATGCAGCTCTCCCTCAAGCTCTCCCTCCCCACGACTGCAGCGTGACAGCTAAATACTCAGTAGTGCCAGGAACTGCCTAATAATACTTTTGCACAGAGGACCCTGTAAGCGTGCCTGAAATGGACTTTTCTTCCTACGTGGCATCATTTAGCAGCAAAACACTTATTCCGTGACATCAGGAACATTTCAAAAATGAAAGTAACAACTCTAAGAGACACCTACAGTACTAATTACTTTAACCCATCTACTGCAACGTCCCACACTTAGGTGGAAGCATCTAGACACTTTCTGTCTGCTTTCAGGTCTTGGTGAGCTTTGCAAACGTGTCTCAGTTTACGTCCTTGTTTGTGGAACTGCATCTTCAGCAACACCATTAGTAGGAGTCAGCAGCCCCCCAAGACTACGGGACCCAGGGAATACTCCTTACTGCCAGAAGAGATCTTACTGTTCAGCAACGCTGTTCCAAAGTACAGGATTAAACACCATGGGTCAGGGACCAGCAAAAGGCCAGATGTGCGAGTTGCCTTACGGGCAGCACAGAGCAGATGAAGGGAGTGTACTCTTAAATTTCTCTCTCTCTTTTAAATATCTCTCTGTCAAATCTCTCTCTCAAATCGCGCTCTCTTAAATATCTCTCTCTCTGATCCAAGATCTGCTTTTTCCCCACCTAGGTCTAGACTTTTCATGGCCATCCTGCAACCAGGAACTGTGGCAGCTCAGCGGCCCAGATGTGGCTACATTTGCTCTGTTACCCATCAGTTGTTTTACCCTGATGGAAATCCCTTAATGAGTGGTTAGCTGCCTTTAAAGGCGACATAAATAATCCTTGACATAGCTGAGGTATGGCCCACAGAAACCACACTGTGCAATGGGAAAACAACTTGAAATTTTCATCTCAATCCTGCCCAGACTATTAAGAAAAGGTCTTGCATAATGGTGATAACTCTTCTTGTGCCGTGTTTGAAATAAAGCACTTTTTCACTTAGCTGCTCTTAAGAGCTTCAACTTCATAACAGACAACCCATGGTCCTTGATAGCATGACCACACAAAATTAATTCTGTGAAGATTTTTGTTATATAAAATCATGCAATTTTGACATAAGAAAATGGAGGGGATATTAAAATCCATCTGTTTTAGAAAACCACAGAGAAGGGCTTAGGTAAAGCAGGTTTATTTCGAAACCTGTGGGACTAATTCATGCTCTGCCAAGATTAAGAAAATTAATGGCCTCCTAGAAGGATATAAATGAAGATCTGCCCAGTTTCTCACAGCAGGTGAATGACAGTTATGCAGTGTCAGTGTGGTCGCTCAGAGCTGTAACTCCCCTGAAAACACATGAAGTTGCCTGCGTCGGTGCAAAGAGATGATGCAGGCACTTCGTGACCTCTTCTCTTTGTTTCAGAATCACCAAATGTCAGTTTTGTCAATTATTTCAGACACTCAAGACTCCATAAAAACAGAGGGAATAAATAACCCAGGGTTCAGCACTTTAACAAAAAAATCTCACAGCAGCTCCTTCATGCGATTAGCTGCTTTGAATTAATAAGCTAATAAATAATTATATCATTGTATGTGCTGAAGCAAGTTGTGTTCAAGTAAGCATTTAAAAAGCCGCCTATTTATTTTGTCATTCATTGCAAAAAAGTAATTATTCATTTACAATGTTTTTTAAGTATTTAAGAGTCAAGTAAGTGGGTGCTGCTATTTAATCATGGGGCTGCACCAGGCTTCTGCTGTGATAATTTCCTGTGCACAAAAGGGGAAGACTGAGAAATGACTCTCCCTTTGCTGGGGTTATCCCAGTTCTACTACTCAAACTACAGAAAAGGGTTTTTAAAGCAAAGGCTAGTGATTCAGCTTGGGCATAAAGGCTTCAAAGACTCCCCATATCACCAAAGACATGTTGAGTGACCTTGGAAAAATCTCTTCCCCTCTCTATATTGCTTCTGTTTTTCTATCAGAATGATGAAGAAGGTTAGCTACCTTCTTGGCTAGAAAAAGACTATGAATAGACAAAGAATTTTTATTATATTAATTAGAAATTGTCTAGCATGAATATATGAGGAACATTCCCTCTCAAGGTTAGCCTGAGAGAGAAAAAAAGTATCCTGCTTGCTCTCCCATTAACTAAAGCCAAGCACCCCCGGGCACTGTGGGAACGCTTCCTCTCGTGGTACATTTTTCCGCGCCCCCCCCACCCCCACCCCGTGTTTAATTAATTTTTTTTTTAAACACAGAGAAGTGCATCACATTTCACCACAGCTGACAAAACTGACAGCTCCCCACATCTTTCTGCATTATTTAAACATCATCTGTTTTTGTACAGCTAGGAATGTTCTGAAAGAAAGTGTCATTTCCCATGGGTAGGAACATTTTAAAGTTTTTGACTATAACATGGTCTCCTCCTGAAAAGAAGAGGCGAGTAACAAGTAGGAGAAAATCAGAAGAAAAAACCACCCTTATTACAAGTAATGTGTTTGAACTAGAATGCAAAGTGTAGAATGCAGATAGCTTAGTTTCCAAAGCTGGGTAGAAGCAAAAGGAATAGATGAAAGATAAGGGTTTGAGAGAAAGAAGACAGTGTAAATGGCACCTTCCAAGCTTTGCCAAACGGCTGCAGTTTGCATTTCTTAAATACTGGGGGGGCAAGGCCTTGGTATACCTACCAGCTGCAGCACAGCAAGCAGCAGGTAATTCCAGCACCCCACCCCACAGAAAACTACATGCAGGAGGCTGACCAGAAGAATAGTCATCTGCCTTGTTTAGGAAAAAACGGGTACGGCCCTTTGTCTCCTTATAAACCACACATTCCTTGGGGAATCTGTCTGTTGCTTGCATAGTTGGTGCTGAACAAGTCCATCCTCAATGCAGCCAGAGGCTGCACAAGGTTTGGGAAAGCCTCCCAGAGCAGATGAACACACTACAAGGAAGCAGCACAGTGAGAGAAGACCAGGCACGTTCCCACCTCTGCTTCAGGGCAGGAATCTCTGTGGGTTCTGGCTCGAGGATTTCATAGGCTAAGTTAACGTCTTCCGTCTCACGAAGCAGCGCATAGATGGGCTCAATCTGCTCATTAAATCTTGCCACGAGTGTCCTTGCATCCTTTTTGGGCATCGCCGACTCATCTTCTTCCACTTCAGTCTCACAGAAAGTACAGCGGAAAGTTCCTAAAATGAAAAAAGTTGCTAAGCATTGGAAGGAAAGCAACAGGCCTGGCTCTTTATACAGCCTTTTAGACAGCAGTGCTTTGCTGTTTTCTTAGCTTGATGCCAAATAGCTTTTCTCCCCCTGATAATCCCTTCCCACACACAGCGTACCTGGCTATTATTTAAGCAGACAAAAAAGCAGGCATTTTGATGCCATCCAGTGATACCCAGTTGGGTACAGTTTCTCGCTCTGAAAAGCCCAGATGGGCTGCAGTACCTCTACTGAGACATCTCCTAATCTCATTCCCTCTTTCTTGCTGCACATTTTAAATGTCAGCTACAACTGGGCTGTGATAAAAAGCTTCACAATATACTCTTAGGAGTTCAAATATTGTCTGTTTCAGGTGCTTGCACTGGTATCTCCCAGGCCACACGAACAGGCTAATTTCACAATGAAGCAGGGTGTAGTTTTACACTGCACCAACCGCTCTGCAGTAACTGCTAGTATAACCATTTTCCCTCTGCAACTGATGCAAAAAAGATGGCTGCTCCTTCTATTTCAGGGCGAAAACATGCAAAATAGTCATTACTGCGGAGCCGCAAATGCAAAAATTTATCCCACCTAACCCCCGTATTAACCTCTTGAAATTAGGAATGGCAAGATAAGAATTGTATGAATGGCAATTAAGAATAAGCTCGTTTTGTAGACCTCATCAGGATCTATAAAAACAGGTGAAACATAAAGGCAACTGAAATGGTTGCATGGCAATGCAGTTACAAAAAACCTACTGAACTCCTGCACAGCAGGCTTTTCAGTTTCGTCACTCCATCTGCGAGTAGGACCCTGAGGGCAGTACATGCACAGTAGGACCTTACCATATTGTCCACTACGAGGGGAGCAGCACACTGTAATGAGTTATCCTTGCAAGTGCTGGACTGAGAACGTACCTCTGCCTCCTCAGAATGCTTACATCCAGAGTGATGCTCACAGGCTTCTCAATTTCTCTTGTCCCTGGGTGATTTTTTTAATTTATCCGTTCTGTGACACCTATACACATCTAGCATCATCTCTCGATACCCCAGTGAAGAAAGGAAAAGATCTCTTTATTAATAGGGAGCCTGAGGATAGGTCATATCAGGGAAATGATAAGCTTATGTCTAAAAATCAGTATTAGAATCAGTGTTGAAGCCTGCTATATCACTGATGGTACATACGAACGTAGTCGAAAGAATGGGTTTGCCCAGGGCACACAGGCATGATGTAATGAGACAGGCTGGCAAGCCAGGGCTTCTGGTATCTTGTTTTGCTGCTTACACAGATTTGCTAGTCTTGTCACTTCATTTTTCAGTGTACCTCTTTCTCTGCCTGTAAGACAGCGATAAAAACAGACCTAACTTCTTCACTGATGGCTGTGAGGGCTAGACAATGCTCACACTCTTCTTGGAAAATACACAAAAGCACTGTTTATGAAGGAGGCAGATCTGTTGCCTCTCACGACAGTCTGTAGAGATGCAGTTTTCTACCTCGGCACCATCTGAAGTAGGTTTTGCTCATCATTACTCATAAATTAATGTGAGTGTATTGTATACGTGGCCTGTGGCCTGTACACATTTCCTGCAATAAACTCTCTCCTTAGAAAGTTTGTCTTATCTACATGTAAAAGCTAGAGCACCCAACAACAGCAGTATGCAAAGTAAAGGATAAGTGGATAAAGTGCTCTTCTCTCCCATCCAAGCATGAAACATTCTGCTTATTTTTTCATGCTGTAAAAACTGCCCCTTACTGATTCAAAAATTTTACATTATATAAGCTGGCAGCCCGGCAAAAACTGAAGCCAAAGTTTGGTCTCCTTATCCCACATCTGAGGCCATCGGCGTGACAAATTGGCAAACAAGCTGAATCAATTTAAAATAATTAGCACATCTCAGTTCTTGTAATGGACCAAGTGAACAAACACAGGTTAATGAGGAAAACTCTCCTATTTTTACACCGCCCCAAAAGTCCTGTTACATGTTCCTGAGACAGCTCAGACTTTTCACGCTTCCATCTGTGAACCCCATGAGTATTTGCAAAAGATTAAGATCGTGGGGAGAATGGTTCCAATTCAGAGTACCAAAAAATCAGAAAGTAAATACAGCTCTAATGAAACAGAACTCCTAAAGCTATCATGGATTTGCTGCAACTTCCACCCCTCAGGGTTCTTAGTAAGCAAAAAAAAGTTAATAGATGAATTATGTAAAGAATCTGGGAATGATTGAAATGACAAGCTTCCTCCATTAATATGCTGATTTTTTTTGAGGTGATACAGCATTTCACAAGAGGCATATGTGATTAGAGAACTGGGAAGTTGCTTTGCCATGGCAGATGGCATTTATACGTTGCAAACCTCTTTTGTTAGACTTTAAGAGGTCACAAAATGTCACCAGAGCTTTTATGACATGGCATATCACATCAGCAGTGACACATGTTCCTTACAGAAATGAACTGTATGTGACAAACACAAAGTGGAGGCCATCCAAAAGCTGAGAATGGCAATGTTCCCACTCTGACAATGTATTTCTTCCTTCAACCCTTACACAACTGATAGTTTTCCATTCAAATATGCTGCATAAACCAGAACAAGTAGATATCCTGGAGCGAACAGACCTGAGGCTTTCCTGCATCTTGGAAATGCTAATGGAGAGCGCATACATCCCCTCCTTTCCACACATGCTCAGGCACTCAAAAGACCTCTCTGGCTGCACGTTAAAAAACAGCCATCTGAAAGAGATCTCTTCATCTGCTCCCAGACTCTCCAGGGCAGATACCTGGTAATCTGGCCCCCATGCCTTAAGATTAAAGCAGCTCAAGCTCTGAAGTATAGGGCCAGAATATTTAGAGATAATTCCTAATGACTTGATTTCACTTGAGGGAAAGAAAAGGTCAACTGCCCACGCACAATGCACACACGATATCCAAGCATGCATGATGCATCTGCTATAATTAACACATTTAACTGGCGACAGCCTCCTGAGTCTCAGCCCAGGTCCTGCTCACACCCTTCTCAAAGGGTTCAATTCAAGCCTCATCTCCAGCCCAACAAGGTGTCTTCCTTCCACTCTGTCCTTTGTGATGCTGGCCCAGACTCTCACTACTCTGATACTTACAAACTATTTCATTTTCAACCTAAACTTATTCCCATTCATTTCAAACCTATTTATTGTTGTGCCTAAAACTGTACCTCAGCTCCGCTAGCTTCCATCTTGCTGTTAATCCTTCAGGTATACTTACAAGCTGCTGTCTTACTCATCCCTCCATCTTCATTTTGCAAGGCTCAATAAGCCACACATTTTTCTTTGCCTTTTAAAACTGGCTGCCCATTCCTCCAACCATGCTATCAGCCTCATTGAGCACTTTCTCCAGTTTGCTCTCCTCTTTCTGCTGTAAAGCTGGAAGGACATACAAATGTCCAGATGAGTCTTCCCAAAAGCCCAATGGCATTAGTGTGTCTGAGACCTTTTAAGATCACAGTGTAACAGATCGTGAAAGTGCTGCCTCAATTATCACAAAACCTAGCAATGCTCCCAGACCTTTCTTCCTCCTTTGCAGTTTCCAGTTGATGAGCTCTACGTTTATAGGAGACATTTGCATTAGAAGCTAGGTGCATGACACTGTAATTTAAACTATAATCTTTCAGCTCCTTTTTATTCCTCCAGCCTTCACCCTCATCTAATTCTTTATTCTTGACTGCATCACAAAACATTAAGCTAATTTATTTTCAAAATCTCCCACAACCTTCTTTTAGAAGTAGCATTATTACCATTACATGGAGAGTGAGCTAAGGCACAGATGGCACAATTTCAGAAGTATCTGCTGATTTGAGCAGTACTTGATTCGAGATGCCTAAGAAACACTTTTCTGAAACTTCTGTTTCAGCTAAGAGCGTGCAGTATTTTTACCAATCTTCTTCCAGGCTCTAGAATCGGGCATCTCAGATAAGTTAGGTACAACAGCTAATGATAGCCTTTGAAAAGTTTAGCTCAAAATGGCTAGTGCAACACCACACAGAAATTCAGCTGGCCTGGAGGATCAGATCATGTTCCTGTGGCTACTACAGCCATTTTCTTCAAGTAATTCCCTGACTCTCACACTGCACATTTTTCCTTCTTCTGCAGCAAGCCAGAAAAAAAGTGCATTACATGCGCACAGCTTATCGCTGTTACTGAGCAAAGCATACGTTCTGTGGGGGGAAAAATTTATGTGGTAGAGAAAAAGTTACAGGATGTGTAAGCAACTAATTTCAGCACTGAGTGCTTCATTTGACATTAAAAAGAGAGTATTAAGACCTTGAGGAAAGGACTGGAGTTTCCTAGGTTCCTACCAAGAGGAAGCAGGACAAATGCCTCCCACCATGCGATGTTGTGCCGACAGCCATGTAGTCAATCTGCAGACCTGGAGCCCTCAGTTCCACACAGGCCTCTGCCATTTGACTGAATGAAATAACAGAGAAGATGGCAACCTGCTAGTGCTGTGCGGATCGGCTGCAGGGGGAGCAGGATGCCTTGCCAGCTTGCTTCCTGGCAACAAAGGGAGGATCAGAAAGAAACACCTCGGGTCCTGCTCTAGATTCTCGGAAGATATGTGCTTTGTGGGAACCTGCTATCCTACCTGCTAGCCCCAAGCCCGAGGCTTCCTACCCAGCTCTTCCACCCACTCCCACCCCAGTTCCTGGCTTTTCCCCACTCTGATGGTCCTGTTCTCCTTGTTAGCAAGTCCTGGTCTATCTAGTCCTGCTTTCTCACCCTGGGCTCCTCTCACTTTTCAGACTTCCCTGTTCATCCTTCTTTTCCTGGGCTGCTTTTTCTAATCTCAGCCTCTCCCCACTCCCATGCCTCTCTACCCCACACTCAGCTAATTCTGCTTCTTAATTTGAGCCCTTGTCATCAGATTACTTTCCTGTTTCAAGCTAGAGAGATCAAAGATCTTTTCAAAGCACAACCTGTCATTCAGAACAATATAACACAGGCAAAGAAATATACATTTCTCTGGTCTCCACTTACATTTTCTCATCAGCCCATTCTTCAAAATGGCCAAACTGTTTTTTGATAAAATTTTCCTAAGCAATTTAAACTTAGTTGGATACATAGAATGGGGAAAACTTAGCATAAAGTAAGTGTGTGACAACGTTTTGAACAGAACAAAAAACACAGAGCAACTCCTGTGCCCACCCTCTGCAAACGATCCAAGCTCATGTAATGGAAATACTCAGCAACCTAAATAATAGGCAGCACTGTCACTACAAGTTATAATTAACTTCCTTTCATTTCTCATTGATTTGCAAGATTTAGAGGACTGTTTACGACAGCACCTAAAGGCATTTCTCTCCTGAATCATTAAAGATACAAATAGTAGGACGAGTGGCTACAACAGACCTGGATCATTAGTTACCATAACATAATCCACATTAGGATGTAAGGATAGTCACCACTAGAAGTAGCAACCTGAGGGGTTAAATTGAAGCAAAGAGAGTTTTAATGACCTTAATGTACCAAGCTAGTAACAGGACTAATTGTTAAAACAGTTGATTGTTAACTGGATTAATGATAATGTAGATTAGATGTAGGAGCTGTTGATCTTTAGTGACTCCCAGACTTAAACAGACTTCTCAGCCCTCATTAAACTGTCCTTATCACCTCAACGAGAAAGCAACCCAGTGTGTCTGAGTGGGAAACGCGCTCCTGCCCCGAGGAATGATGATTCTCTTGTTGATTTTATTGGGTAGCCTTCCCTGTCCCCATCTCTCTTTTCTCCCCATATTGGAGACCTATAGTCCTAGGTACACTTGTATTCACATTTGACTTCCAAAACCCCAGCTGTTTTAAGCAAAAAATAGAGAAACCCACCAATAAAATCTGTCTCCTGAACACCACAGCAATACCATTCCCTCTTGCAAGTAATTCAGTGTTTCTACACATGCATTAAAAGAGCCAATTACAGAGCACAGTGTGTTACATAAAATGTAATGCCACATCTCATCTTTCTGAGACAGCTTTCATGGTCCACTGGATCTCAAGCTCTTGAGGACACTCCACAGCCCAGGGCTGACTGCAGTACTCTATCCTGAAACGTGACAGAAAAAGTGTATGTTTTTACATCAGTCCTATGCAGATGCCGTTGTCAGAGCTTCTTGCAGTACAAGAACAAACACGGGACCACGCATAGGAAATGTCAGCATTTGGGGAAGATTTGCTAAGCCCACTTCTAGAATAAAACATCCATTCAGTTTTGCCACTGAAACCCAAAATGCATCACGCTTCGTCCCAACAGTCTGAAAAGGCTCGCTTTAAAATTTCTAACTATAGAGAAGATAAGGTATATTGCAACTGAGATACGTAATGTCGGGCAGAGACGGTGACAGAGCAAATCCGGAACATGCAGGTGGTATCTGAAAGCAGAGAACTGAAAAGTAGACAGGACGACGCTGCCCAGAGGAGATGGTCAGTCCAGTGGCTGTACTTTGAAGCCGAGTACGCAGCACCCCTCCAAACAGCCCTGCAATCAAATCATGATGCTTGCCAGATGAGGCCTGAGCAGACGTGAACATGGACCACTAAATACAGCATCCTGCCCCCAGAACTGACAGCTGTCTTTGTAACAGGCTAAGAAAGTACAGCATCTCCTCTATCACTCTCTGCCTTTCCTGAAGAGGTACTACCAGGTACACACAATCAGGATTATGGGCAGGAAGGATAGCAACAACCAATACTAAAGGCTGCCTGATGCATCCTATTATCAGATCCTAGACTGCAATTTGCTAAAACATGTTTTATATCACAATTCTGCCTCAGAAGAGTGAGGAAGCGTATGGAGCGCACGTTTATAAAACGTCAAGCACAGCAGTTCAGCTAGAAATGGGGCTAGGAACAACTAATACTGTTATCCAAAGAGAGATTTTAATCTCTTCATGAATTTTTCTATGGCATCTGAATTCCGAAGAAAGTTGTGTTATCTACAGTTTACAAATGAGATCGAGAACCTAAAATGAAGGAAAAAAAAATTCCTTTTAACTTTATATGCCCCAAATCTAGACCCAGTTTCCCCCAAGTACATATATATTCTAGTACAAATCCTACTGAGTCAACAGCTATGAGATCGATACTTCTCAGTATCAGACCATAAGTTTTTAAGACAGTTTTCTGTAAATTAGAGAAGAAGCAAGGATTGTTCACCTGCAAACAGCTTGTTTTCACTGACCTGTTCAGCATGATATGGGACTCTGTGGTGGAGGCAGGAGGATAAAATACAGTTCAGCAGCAACATTCCACTGCTTAGCCCACATGTATAACAGGTTTGGGAAGGAGTCTTATATACTTCCACCCTCCAAATCAGCCTTCAAAAAAAGTTTATTCTATGAATTCAGTAAGTGCAAAACCCAGTATTTGATCATACAATTCAATACCATTTCATAATATGCACACCAAGATATAGCTCTGACTTTTGAGTATCTGATTTTGAGCCTTAATAACGCTGCTTAAACATTTTTCTTGTTTAATACAGGTTCAGTGTATTGAATTGCCCACCAGGTATTAAACAGAGAGTAAACATTTCATTTGGGATTAATGGCAATAATCAGTTTTCTTTTCACAGCTTCTATTATTGTAATATAGATGTAGCAGACACAGTATTTAAGGGCACTTATGCATTAGCACTATTTCTAATTCAGATGAGGTAATTCTGCCAGAAATATCTTCAGGAGGGTTCAAAACTGCAACCTGCCAACGTATGAAAAATTATCAAAACAACTTGTCAAAAAATAAAAACAAGATGGCAACTTAAAAAAAAAAAAAGAGATAAAGGCATACTCTCAAACACACAGCATGATTAGCAAAAGGTGAAAGAAATATATTTTATAATTGCCATGAACCAGTGTCTCACTATAATCAGAAGGAAATTTCACTTAGCCCGTGCATATATTCATGTATTATTTATTCTCCCTGAGAGCAGTGTGTAAATGTATAAAAATTGAGGGACTGACGGTCCTGGAAACAGAAGGTCTCCCTGTTAAGCTGCAGAGCAGATTTTACTCTGGCAGTTACATTACCCTAGGCATAATTTAGAAAAATAGTGGTGCTGGAATGTTATTACAGATGGCCAAGAACAGTGTCCAGCATTTGTTCTGGACCCTCTCGGCACAAAATGAACCCTGCTGTTAACAATGAAAGTAGGAATTGCTGAAATAAGGCACCCTTGGCAACACCTTTGAATACATAAGGACAGTATTTTTCTTCCCTGAAAATCTCAAGCATTTAGGGACAGGGAAACCAAAGTAGAAAAACATTCAGAGACTTGCTCCAGATCCCCCTGTTTCAGGCAATGGCCAACGTGAAATACTTCCCACGACTGAGATCCATTCGTTAAACCACACCAGCACTTCTGATTTTTCTGGAAGAGATCTATCCTTCCATATTCGTTGTCACTACTGAACCCCTTCAGTAACATAAAACAGACCCCCTGAGGAGAGAGATTTACAACTCTGGCACACCTACTATTCTACTTGTAGTCAAAAAGGGCTTCAAATTCAATAGGAGGTGGCTCAGAAATGCCAACAAATGAAACCCTTTACTTTCAAATTCTCTTAATGTGTGGCAAGAAAAATTCCCTACTGCGTGAGCTTCCTCCACAAAACTACTAGGGCCGCCAACAAACAACAACAAGATTAATAAAAAAAAATTTAAAAATGTCATTTTCTCTTCATAATAAATTCCAGTTAAAAAGAAGGGTACCCAAAGGAACATGTCATGGATGCTGAGACTTCGCATTTCGTGCAAATCTGCTCATTTATCCTATCTATCTATCTATAAGAAATCTATTTAAGAACAAAGAGCAAGAAGAACATCCTCAAACCATTGTCCCAAGGCAGTATTTGAAAGGCTAACGGGACAAATGTCAGAAACGTGTTTCCATACCAGTGCATTGAGCAGTGGCGGGCTTTGGGATGGCAGCAGCTGCCAATGGCAAGAAAGAGGAAGCAAGGCTGTGAGCCCTGAGCCATTGTGTTGTCTCCAGCCTTACTTTCAATGGTGTTGCACGGTGGGCCAACACCAAGAGGACAAGCTGCTCTGCAGTCTAATTTTCCCTTTTTGTTTTCCAAGAGGCTTTGGAGGCCCTTCACAATGAACAAAGCAGGTTTTTCAGATGCTGGTTACTTAAGAACAAACACGGTCTATTATCAGAACACACACCACATTATCCTCCTCCTTCCTGAAGGTCTGGAATAGCTCGTGGGCAACACTCACCAGCTATTTGTGGGTGTAAGAGATCATGCTCCTAGCCTGCAGTTTTTGAAAGGTGCCTCAGCACTGCAAAAATATACAATAGTATGTGATAAGAACGGGTATCACCCACCAATGGACTTTTTGCGATTCACTTTTTGCTGGGAATATGAAGGATGATGCAAACTAGAATTTTCTACTTAACTAACTTGTATTCTCAGCTATACAAAAAGTAACAGATCCCCTTCTGAGACTTGTGCACACACCCTTTGCTTGGAAGTCCCACCTTTTAACTGCTGCCTTACACAGTGTTTTTATAAATCTATTGATTCTTTTCATATTTCTCACATTTTATCACACGAAGCCTCACTGGTTACCTGCCATCAAGAAAACTGGAATATCCATGTACTCTTTTTTGTACCTTTAGATAGTCTTCTGGATAGTTATGCCACTCCCTGTTGTCTTTTCTTCCTAATGCTGTGCCTTTTAAAAACTCCTTCGTGCGTAAGTTCTTCTTTCTTCTTCAGTCTCAGAGGAAATCTCTTCCCCCCTTTCCTTGTGAAAACCGGGCATGCCAAATGAGACACCCCAAACCGCTGCAAGCAATGCTGCATGAAGGGCCACCTTCTCATGGCTGGGAAAGGACTACAGATGAACCAGATCCCACCTGCAGGACCCCCTGTACGTAGCCGGGTGCTCACCACTGTGGCCGGAGCCGACAGAAGGGAGTGAAGTTAAAAGAAGTGCAATGACAAAGCTTTCTCCAAAGACGGTGCACTCAGTGCCTGACCGCTCTCCTTCCCACTCTGTCCATACGGAGCCATTAGAGTGATGGGAGCGGCACTGAAAACCTGGACAGCACTTCATGGCTGAGGCAGTGGCTGGCAGGAAGGACCCCATTTTCTCATTAAGTAGAAAAGAGAGAGCAAATGGAAAGACACGAATCTGAGTCCCCAGGACTCAGCTGAGCTCCAAACTGTGGGAAGGTGCCAGAATTGCCATGGAGAGAAAAAAGTTGGCAGTTTCTAAGTGGCAGAATCGCACACATGCCAGGACGTAACCTGGAACAGAAAGGGAAGCTAACACACGAAGCCTACAAAAATGTTGGAAAAAGAAATTAGAGGGGGAGGAATAACAGGGCACCAAGCAAAACA
Source organism: Morus bassanus (assembly GCA_031468815.1). Taxonomy (NCBI): domain Eukaryota; kingdom Metazoa; phylum Chordata; class Aves; order Suliformes; family Sulidae; genus Morus; species Morus bassanus. The sequence continues at coordinate 132,038,693 of CM062568.1, read as the reverse complement.
TGCAGGAGGAACTGCTGAGGCTGCTCAAATCCTTGCGCCCATGACACTGGGCAGGATCTCTTGTGAAGCTGGGACTGAGGTCTGGGTACCTCTCTCCCACACTGCCTCAGAGAAAGAAGCAACAGGGGAGATGTATTTTTTACCTTCCCAGAGAATGACCTTATCTACCCCTTTTCTTTGACACATGCAGTGGGAACCACATGGGCCTACGTAGGCGAGAGACACTAAAATGACAGCATGGCCTAGTGAGACAGTCGCAAGTGCCACGGGCACATGTTAAAAAACAAGATTTCTGCTAACAACCCTTGAAAGACCAAATTCCCAGCACTCTCACCTCTACTACTTGCTTGGAAAGGACGTGCTGTTTTCAATGACTGCTCTTTTCAGAGGAAAAATATCTTCTACAGCTAAGGGCAATTTCTGCCTTCTGTACTGCAGTCTCTCATCACAGGTTTCATGGTAAAACTGAGTAACGCTCACCGATGGAGCCAGGCACGTCCGCACTGCAGGGCTTGTACATCTTACCAGCATCCATTCACTTAAAAAGATTTAAAGAGCAAGCCATCCCGTGTGCACGTAACTTTCTTTAAACCATCCTCTCATTCTAGTGACTTGCATGCCAAAAGAAGCAGTTTGGAAGGGCAAGGACAATGAAATAAACTGGTTCCCGAGATTATTTCACTTATTCACAAAATAAGTAAGACAGGACATTTCAGGTGCTAGAGATGCAAAATACTAAGAGTCTGACCTTCCTGCAGTGGCACACAGGAGAATCGATCAGACACAAAGCCAGCGAGACTACTTTTCCAGTTCAGCCTGACCTATACATAACAAGAAATAAGTCAGTAATTTATTTCTATTCTCATCATTTGCAACACCAGCAAGAGAAAAGGACTTATTAGTATCAGGTGTATTTTAACAGTGTTTTTGACCTAAAGATTACTGCTGTTGCAGATAACCAGTTTGTGATTTGCCATCTCGCTCATGGAACTGTTAAAGAGAGATATTGATGAAGCTTATAGTAATGCCAGACAAAGCAATAAAAAGCCTCCTTGATATCTGCGAATTTTGAAAGTCCAGAGGGACCATCTCACTTTATGTCATTCTATCTTATTTCTGCTCTAAGTTGATTTCTTCTTACTGCTAACATCGCAAATCAGATCACCTGAAAAATAAGAGCTGAAGGTTAATTCAGCCTTGCCTTGTCTTCTACTGTTACATACAAAGCCCTCAGATTATTTTGCAAAGGAAATACCTCTTTAACAACCTAAAACAGCACTACCTTTTAAGAAGAAAGTATAGAAGAAGAGCAGTTAAAAAGTAATATACATATTTTAATATTTAATATGTATATTTTTATATATAATATAAATAATTATATAATAATATAAAGACATAGCCTATTTCATCCCACCTTTTATATTTTGCAGTGTATGTTTGTGGAGAATGTGCTATTTCAGGTAGACTGTACAGACCTGACAGTCTTAGATAAAAAATATTTAATGTATCACCTGAAATATCTTCCAAAACAAAAACGTAAGTTTCCCATAAATTACACCCCAGCAAAATGTATCTTCGAACATCAGATTGGATGTACACTGAAAGGAGATGCCGTGATAGATAGCCTGGACAACAGAAGCTGAAGACACAAAATAAAAAATTTAGTTTAACAGATGTTACTAGGCTAGCAAAATTAACTGACAGTTTATCTAAGTGGACTAAGTGATCAAAATTTACTGTTGATTTCCATTACAAAACAATCACCAAAAATGTACTCCCTATTTTATTTAATTTGATCAAACAAAACATCTGCTAATTCTTACACCATTTCATTAAGCTCTTTAGTCAAACAGAAAAAAAAAAAACCCAGAGGTAGCATGGATAAACTACCCTTCAGATCACTAAAGCATCAAAACTCTGGAGCTGTACCTCTGATACCGCCTTTCAGCTCAATGGGTTGAGTCAGCTTTCGCCTAGTGAGTTTTGTGAGTGTATAGAGAATTAATGTTTGTGAAGTATTTTGAGCACAGCAAGTGTCAAGTCCTTTCCTCTGACACAGACCACAAATCCAAACCAGGCGCGTCCATGAATAATGTTTCATGCTATCCATATAGATAGTGCTCGTAAAGGTCCTATAAACCTCAAACATTTTTATTTCTGGTGATCTACAATTCCACTGAGACAAAAGCAAGAAGAAAGTGACCAAGTTTTTCCAGTTGCTTTTTAGGAGCTAGGCGTACCTGCAGATATATATATAAGAGTGTGAGTACATTAAAAAAAACCCCAAACCCCTAAAAACAGTCCTGTTTTTCTTTTTATATAGTCTTTTTTCCATCATAAACTTTTCATATCTTCAAAAACAAGTGCTTCTCCAATAACTCATTTTACAGAGCTGCTTCTCTGCTCTTCATTCCCTTTTCCCAGGAGGAGCAGTGGCTTCACTGATCATGTGCCACAACAGCTCCTGATTAATTCTGATAGACAACCAGCAGTTCGCTGGCACATCATCATCATCGCCCTAGGATGAACAATAATCCGCCTCGCCATCTGCTCCCAAATTTATTTTTAACCAGTCATCGCTCCCTTCAGTGCGGTGAGCGTGGCAGGAATGGCACCCTTCCCCCTGGAAGTGTTGTGCTGCAAGAAGGTGGCAGGAGGCAAGGCGGGTAATGTCCAGTTGTGTGCCCCTGAGCGTCACGGTGGATAGGAAACGGATAAATGCAGGATGAGAGAAAAGAAAAATTGCTTCTTCACCATAGGGGCAGGCAAGTGCCTGTTCTCCTCCAGCAGATAGGGAGTACCCGCTGGTTTGTCAGGTCTTTGGGAAAGTTTGATAACATTAAGTGGTGCAAGATGGTAGGAGAAGCAGGGGGAGGTAGGTTGACCATTTACTGATGGGAATATGCATCCCTGCATTTACTGAGGCCCATGCAAAATTTCAACATAAAAGCTTTTTGATCATCTCGGTTCTCCTCTGAAAGTTAAACCTACGCAACATTCATAGACACTGTCCCAAGCAAGCTGTGCTATTGTGCCAGTTAGTCTCAACCTATGACATCCCTTGTATGGCATGGACTTGATTCATTAACTTCCTTTGAAGAGGAGCACCAAGATGTTAGATCAGCATGGGAAGCTAGCTGGGAGCTGTGGGAAGGGCATGAGTACAGGCTTGATAAAGTCATAAGGGAGTGAGGAAGTTTATTTTGTGACTGCATGGCCCTGCTTGCTGCCTTCACACTCACTTTCAGGTACAGTAGTACAATCCAGGAGGTGACAATTACAGTGTCGCTATGCCTATGCCATGGCTGAGAAGTGCTGCTGACACCAGCAGACTGCAGGTGAACAACGGCATATGTGGAAACTGATGTCATGTTGTAACAGACTTAGAAAGAAATCTGGTGGAGCCTAAAGCTTTGTACAGCTAGTAAAATGAGCTACACATCTTTACTGTCAGCAAGATCGGATGATCTGATTACCCCACAGAAAACAGGGAACTGGTGAAAGCAGTCTCCAGGATATGAAGAATTGTCAAAATCTCAGAAAGGCAAAAAGAGAAGCTCTGAAGGATCTGAGAAAGAGTAGAAACTTAGAGGGACCTTAGCAGGTCTCCAGTCCAGCCTGCTGCTCAAACCAGGACAATCAGACCTGACTGCTCATGACTTTATCCAGGCACGTCTTGAAACCTTCCAAGGGTGGAGACTGCACAACCTCTCTGGGCAACCTGCTGCACTTGCTTGACCATCCCCATGGTGAAAAGGTCTTCTCTCAGGGTGGAACCTCTAATTTCGATTTATACCCTTCACCTCTTGTCCTCCTACCAGGCACCACTATGAAGATCCTGGCTTTGTCTTCACAGTCATCTCATGTAAGTGACAGCTATTAGATGGCATGCAGTCTGATGCTGGACTGTCCTGCAAAACATCCTCATAAGCAAACCAGAGGGAAAGGCTAAAGATGAATTGACAATAAGGAAGATACACAAATGAAAAAAATATTCTCAATGAGTAGGTATCATAACTGGGTACATCAGCTGGGACAGCCCTATGGAGTGAGGCTCTAATGATAATCGTTTCTAGTGACTGGCAGATAACTAAATTCTGTGAATTTAGTTCACAGTTTAGAGGGCAGAAGGGGTTACAAATGCTTTGGGAGACAGGATTGCAATCCCAAATGGAAAAATGCTTGGAATAAGTATTATGAAATTCAGTAGAGACGGGGGTGGTGGGGTGGCCAGAAAGGGAGAATTATTTCAGCAGCTCTTGGCGAAAAACTCAGGTTTATAACAGAGGACAAAACCAGGAACCAAAAGTGTTGTGCTGCAAAAAAAGTAAAAGAAAATCTGGCTGCTATGTGTATTAATAACTGTGTCATGCAAAGCATGAGACAATAGAATTTATCCTGCTTTATTCTGCGCTGTGAATATCTGTGCTGATAAACCAGGTGCAGCTTCAGATCCCATACAAAAGGTGGGGACTGACTGTAACAATTCCAAAAGAACAAAATGACACAGCTTAACACATGTTTCATTAGGGAAAAAACTGGAAAGACAGACTTGTTTAGTTATAAGGTCGCGGTGGCAGGGAACAGCAAATTTTGGATATTTAGTATGTTACAGTAATGAAAATGGTGACAAACTGTTCTTCTCTTTCACACACACAAAAGATTACTCACAGCTTTAATTTGGGGTAAAAAAACCTTTACGTTAGGGTATTAAGAAAAACTGAGAATAAGCAGCACTGGAATATGCCAGCCATGGAGGTTAAATTATCTTGCTTCAGAACAGGATAATGGGCTATCTCTTCTAGCCCTGCACTGTATCTGAAAATGGCCTTCAGCATATTCTGAAATGCAGATATCTTTTATTGTATACTCTTTCTCTACTTTGTACCTGCTTTTCAAAACAGAAACAAACATAACATTTTTAAAGCTGCAACAAACATAGAACTGACAACCAAGTAAGAAAAATTCAAACAGCACTTCCCTCCCACCACTGAGGGCTGTTTAATAAATAAGATTGCTAACAACAGCTTCCCTTGGAAAATTTGATTCTGCATCCTCGTTCTGGTTCACAAACAAATGCTTCATCTCTTGTTTTAGGCTTGCTTCTGTACATTTTAATCAACAGATTGCCAATTTTAGGATACTTTTTTCCCCTATGCTTATGCTGAAAGCCAGTAATCCAGGTTCACAGTAATTGAAGGGTACCAAACTGCACACCACCTCTGGAGCCCTGTACTCCTTATGGAAACTAACCCATCAGTGGTATGAAAACGGTGTCCAGAAAGAACTGGTTCAATATGCAAACTCCATGCAACAGTGTGCATACAGACAGAAAATCTGGCCCTTTTAGAAGACACTGTAATCACTGCAAATGACCAGGTTAAACTGCCCTTTTGCAAGCATAGCAGTCATTTGAGAGCTGTCAGACACACCTTTCCCTTGCTGCAGGAAGGAACAACGCAGGCTGCCCCATCTGAATGGTTGCATACTGTAGTGATCCTAACCAGCTGGCTACTGCACACAGAGTCAGTGATCCACAGAACAGTTAGCCTGAGTAGCTGCAGGTCGGTGCTGCACTATGCTGTGCTGCATACAGCACTTGGCATTCAGGCCTGTGCTGCACACATATACCCTGGCCGCAGGATAAACTTGGCCAGTTAATCATACCAGAGGACTCTGTAGGCAGCTCTCACACCAGCGATTACACCACCATGTCTTTATCTTGAAGTGAAGCAGCACGCTCTCATGCAAACTTTCTTTTGCTCACCAGCAGAAATTATTAATAAAATCTTCTTCTAAGAAATTCCTGTAAGAACACTGAAGACCATCGTGCTGGTGAACCTCTCCACACGTGGGGTTCTGCACATTGTGCTGTGCCCTGACTGGAGTTCTGTCTGATGCTGCACAACATGGGATTCCCAGCATCGGAAGGGACGTAAGATTATCCATCCTCCCTTTCCTTCTTGTTAGTTCCAATAAATGATTTTTTTTTTTAATCAATACCTCAGAGTCTGAGTGCCTTTCTTACTGGGACCATAGCAAACACTTGTACCAGTGCCTTACACATACGACTGGCACAGACCATCTGCTAACCTGTTTAAGTGAAAGTCACAGCAGTGTTTTTTACTTTAACACCGTATTTCATGTCTGATTGGGCACTGAACATCTTGTGATGCTCTTGTCCTTTGTTCCGAGTCTCCAACACATGCAGGCTAAAAGAAGAGTATAAAATTGCAGGTTGATTCCTATGAGAAATTCTTGATCCTCACATTCTTTTCTGTTGCTCCTAGCACACTCACTTCCAAGGGGCTGTATGCTGGAAGGCGCACACTCGCCCTTTGGGAGACTCTGGATAGAGTCAACTTGCTGATTTCAAAGTGGGCTGGAAGAGAGCTTAATCCAGCTTGAATTAATTCAAGCAATCACCACTAAAAAACACCCAAACCAATAACATTCTTAATCCTTTGCACTTTTAAGCCGTTTCAGGGGTGAAGACACAAATTTACAGATGAGGAATGTTACCAAAAGCTACCTCCACACTCAAAACACTGTCCAGAACCTAGGCCAAGATATTTGTGATCTTAGTTTGCTATAGGTGATTTTAACAGATCAAAATAAAGCACAGTAGAATAATAATGACTAGCATAAAAACTAATTTAAGATCAGGTGACAGAGACTGTTTTTATAAATAAAAAGGTTTTTTAATGGTTTTCTTAATGAAAACTAAAACCTATTATTTTTGTAGGACAGTTCAATGTCTCTCCTACATTGGACGGTTCTATACAAAAGAGAAGTTTAACATAAACTAGAGACCATATGTGAGCTTAAGTTTAACATGTGCCAGTTTACTAGATCTTCCACAGTCACAGAATGAAACTGGCGTTCCTATGGTACACATGACAGCGAGAGAGGGCTCTTCCCACTGGACTGAAGACACAAACCCAGACATGAACATAGGGGCTACTAGTCAGCAGGACTCCCTTCACTGGCAGCAGAGAGAAAGAAGCTCTGTTACAGACCACTTCTGCCTCAGGTGTCCATGTCTGGTCTTTAAACACTTTAAGTTAGGAAAGATGAATACCTTGCCTAGTATCAATGCCCAATACTTGTGAGAAATCTCTCTCCCCCTCTCTCCCATTTATCCAGTTCTATTACTGGAACATTCTCTAAGGTCCTGCAAATACATTTTTAAACAAAACCAGTGTTGAGGCTAATTTTGGCTTCCTTCCAAAGTCTTCAAAAGAGTAGAAAAGTTATCTGCATCAGCTTCCTGACCGGCATTTGATTTTTATTTTAACAGTACTAACTAATGAAGGAGTGCCACCCTACATTTGATATTTTGCAGCACAGGCAGATGAAAGGTTTTACAGTTTCAAACTGTGACTTGAGAAAGAAAATAACAGTACCCCAGCCTTTCAGGTTTTCTCTGAGGATGAGAGTTTGGAAGTCTGAACTCAGTCTCTTCCTAGGTTTGTCACCAAGTTATTTCCAATTAGGAACACATCATATACATGTAAACATAAATTGCATGGATATATGTATATAACTTCACAAGATCTCACTGTAAGACTGTCAGTTATCACCATTAGAGAAGAACATTATTCACACAATTCTTTCTTTTTAATGAATGAATTTTGCTGCCTATAAATACCAGCACATTTTAATATTATACATGAAAATACAGTTTAGTGCAAGCATACACTGTCTGATACAGCATACAAGGCAGTAATTCATTTGCAGAACAACAATATATTGCATTTCTTTTGAGAAGAGTGGGCTTTTGCATATTGTGTCAGATGCATATGTACAGCAGTAAGAAATAAATCTGCAAGTCTACCTTAACATTGCTATTTTACTGCTGTTTGAGGATCAGTTATCCACTCTTTCAATCAAAACCAGGAAGCTCCAGTACTGTTCTGTTTAGATATTTCATGTCCATCACTGCAGTAACTTCTAGAGCCCAATGTCAGCATACTTTCTTCTCTGCTCTGCCTTGCCTCCTGGAATGGATACGTTTTTGAAAAGTCTAACACAAACAGCATTCTGAGTACTTCTCTATTCTTGTATTAAATATACTTTATTTACAGAACAAGTTTCCATCAAAAATTTCTCTTCCCACTCAGATCAAGGGTACCTCCTTACTTACACAGTTCAAGATCCTCTCTATCACTTTTGCAGCAGCTTTCTTTTAAACAAAAAACTCTGACTTTCCTAAATATTTTCAAATTAATTTTGCCTCATTCACAACAATTTAGGGAATGAAGCAATTTGTTCTGGTTCCATTTGAACACACAGGGACCAAGGGTTGTTTTGCCTTAGAGCTATGACTAAATGAGGCAAACAGAATAAAAACAAAAGCAAAACACCAAACCACATAACCTCACTCTGCCAGCACCTGCACCGATCACTTGCTGCACTAAGAAAAGCAGAGCTTTTAACGGGAAGCAGGCACAAAAGCAATCACATGTTATCACTGCAACCCCAAACCAGAATACTCTCAATTCTCCTTGGGCACAAGATGAAGAACAGCACTACAAAGTTAGTGGCATCCTCTTCTGTGTGCTCCAAGGACTAACCTTTCTGCTAGTTTCAGCTAGTTCATCACATAAAAATTGCAGCCATCTCCATTTAATCTGTTCATTGTCTGCCTGATGCGCATCCAAAAGATTCACAAAAACACAGTGATACAGGTCAAAGATGCAAGAGAAATCTCGCTCAGTTTCACAACGAAGTATTCAGTACTTATAAAGGATTTACTTCAGGGTCAAGGAAAGCCAGATAAAAGATTTCAGTTGAAGCAAGAAGAAACATTCAGATTTTTGACAAAAGCGGTCATCAAGAGATCAAGGTACTTCATGAAAATCTGTGCAAGTCTTCTAAAGAGCACAAAACACTGCCTTTCAAATTTGTAAACAAATTCAGAGTCTGATTTAACCCTTAAATAACAAAATGACAATGCTCTGGATTTAAAAAAAAATCCAAGACAATATCCAGACACTGGGCAAGGGACTGGAAGTTATCTTTGGAAGGGAAGGGAGGAAATTTGAAGCTCCAGATCACTGGTCTCCAAACTTTCTTGATTGTACACCCCATCGGTAAAAATTTTTTTGATCATACTCTCTCAATATATTTACTTATAAATTACATACTTGTACTACTGTACTAATATATTACATACATTACAAAACATACACAAAAATAGAAACAGGATGAGAAAGATGAAAAAGTGTTTTACGAGTTTATTTTATTAATGTTACAGAAAATATTTTCTTCATACACCCCAATGGGTGGGTTTGCATGCAGCCCATTTCAGAGACTGCTGCAGATGGTCTTTTCTCCTCCTTCCTATTCCCAAGAAGAGTACCTACTCTCTCTTGCAGCCCAGTGAGGAACAGCATTTACCTTGAGCTAATGCAGAGACAAGCAAGTATGATGGCAGCGAGCCCTGCAGCTGGCATTCAGGGTGTGGGGAAGGGTGGAGGAGAGCTGAAATTCACAGCCCATTTTGTTAGGGATTACACGTCGTAACACGCTCAAGGAAAACTGGAAGTTGGTGGACACCAAAGCACGGAAGAGAATTTACTTGTATGGAGGGAACTGACCAGGAATATGAGTTATTACAGAAAAAGTGAGCCCAATCTTAAGTTTTGGAAAAGCTAAAGGATAATGGGAAAAATGGGGAGCAATCTGTTTTGAATGGAGGAAGGGAGGATGTTCAACTGTTTTGTATGCTCATCAGCAAACTAAAGAAACATAGTCCAGACAAAATTAATCAGAAAATGATTGCATAACTGGTAGAAAACACCACTTTTAAAAAAACCATGGCTCATTGTCAGCCTTAAGAGTGTGTTTCAGGGGTCTATCCTGGTTCACTTCTATGTCATACTTTCTACTAAAGATTTTGATTGTAGAATTGTAGCATATACAATGTACTAATGAGACAAAATTGGAAGAGGCAACAAATCATTGGTAGAAGACAACTGGATTGGAAAACTGTCTTTATAAACCACAGAAATTGTCAGCAGTCAACAAGATGTTTATTGAAGTCCAAAGCATCTTGTTTTTTATATTATTCACCCATACCAACTTTACCTTCTATACTGCCTACAGAAGACTGTTGTGAGCCTTACTGCTTAAGGTACCTCTGAATTGGCAGAACTGGGATGAAAACAAGATGTCATATCACTGTTGAGACACTGCAATATTGGGGGACTTACAAGGACCTACACAAAGAAGATCAAAGTGAGTGTCTATGCTTGAGACTATACCACTAGGGATATTCTCAAACAAGGTTAACTTCTGAGTAAGGTACCAACTCCAAGCTTTAACTGCTATAACCCCAAAAGAAAAAGCATATCACAAAATATATTAAAGGATTTTGCATCACAGCTGACAGCCATTCCTAAATGAAGCGTCATCACAAGTTGAGGAATCAATGTTTTGACACTGAGAAATTGTATAGCATACCTGTAAGCAAACACTGCCATTACATTAAAGTGACTTTATACAGCCTTCAAAAAAAGATCAGCAAATGCATATTTGAAATTTTTCATCACACAAATTCTGATGCAGGCAGCGACCAGAGAAGAAAACACAACTACGTAAATGAATTCTCAGACAGAGATTTCCAAAACCAATTTCCTGTCTCTCAGCATTCAGAAGCTTACAGGGTCTTAATGCTTCTTTCAAAACTGATTATAAACAAACATACGGACATTAATTGCAAATCTCTCAGCTCTCACAGAGGGTTTCAAATAGAAGGCCCGCCGTGCTGTTTACTTGCTTTTGCTTTCCCTCTCCTTAAGTACGCACTCATGCTTGCTACCACAAATGCTTCTATCAGAGCAAGCGGAATTGGCATAACTCCAAGGCAAATTGCCATCTTGCTGTTAGAAGTGCATTGTGCACAGATTTAACTTGTATTTTACCGGATTTGAGATAAGTGAGCTAATAAATTAAAATTCAAATAAAAAGGGGTTAAGAGGAACAAGCTCTTATTCCTTTCCTTCACAGGTGGAAGAGCAGCAGTGCACCAATGAACTAGAATCTCTGATATAACTCATCACCTGTTCTCTGAAGAGGGAGAAGCAGAGTAGGAAGGATTCATTTTTGCCAAAGATAACAGTCTCTTTAAATCCAAGAGACGAAAGACAGAGGAACCTCAGAACTGTGTAAACACTTGCTTATAATTTTGTCTTCTAGTTAAATATAAAGATGAAATTTTGGAACGCTGCTGAAGACTAGCAGAGACTCATTGGTATTTCTGAGGCATCAGTCCTACTCACGTGGGTATAGAGGCTCAGAGTTGCACGGAATTGGAGACCTGCAAAAAATACTAAGAAAAATTCTGCTTCTAAAGCTGTCGGTCTAACCAGACAAATTAAGTAAGCATGAAGAAAAGTTGTTATACATTTTCCATTATTGAAGATGGGGAACCTAAGTAGTAAGTCACAAAGCCACGCAAGTATGTGGTAGAAGGGGGATCTCTGGAGCTCATGCCCAGTATGTCAACCTGCAAGTTTCCGCTGTGGTATCTAAGTGACAGTGTCACCCAGGGAACATTTAGGAGGATCCAAAAGTTGCATGCTGTTGTGGGCATGGGTCAAGCTCAGGCTTAGCTACATCTTCTCTGGTTCCACAGCTGAAGCTGTTTGTCCCTGCATTAGGCTGTAACAACTGCAGTCTTGACAAGACACAAGGCAGCAAATCCTTAACACTCAAATTCCTGAATGTATACTACAGATTCAGATGATGATTAGGATTACATTTTGGAAGCAAATATTAAACTGTTGAGGCGCACAGCAGCCTTCATTGCTTGAAAGCAGCAAGTTCCTGTCTGCTTTACAAGTTACTGCTTTTGTGGGTCATTAACTTTCAGCTCCAGGCAGATTAAGATGAAACACGAAAGCATTTACCAGTGGCAAGACCCTTGGCCAAGAGAAGGGACTACAGGCAGGACTGAGGAATTCATTCCTCAAAAACATTCCAGTCTGGATACCCCATGTTCAGTTATCACAAAAATATCTGGGTGACAGTAAACAGCTCCACTGTGTGTTGAGCATATACAGATCTCCTCGAGTTAAATACTTTAAAATCCCAAAAAGGATCAAGTCAAGCACAGAACCAGCCCAATGTTTCAGTTGATATAACATTACATACAGCAGGTGAGGATTATTTCCTCTTCCTTCATCAGCTTCACTGACATTTAAGATTTTACATCAATATTTTTACACACACATACATATCAGCCAATTAAATTATGACTGTTATTGACTTCTCATATGAAAAAATGTGGGGTTTTGTTTGTTTGTTTTTAAAATTGATGTGGTCTGTTCCCAACAATAACCATATATTCCTGTGATCTTGTTCACAAAGCAGGGAGAACCACAGAGACTGACATCTCTCCATTTCAGCTTGAGTGAAGCATCACAAATCACCTAATCCTTTGTCTTTTATGGTCAAGTTACGTCCTTGCCCTCCACTCACCATAAGATCCCACATCTCCTTTTCAGGCTTGAGGATAGACATGCAAACCCCTTTTTAATCAGTTTCACCAGCTCAGTGCAATAATTATGGAAATTAAAAAGCAGGTCTCTCTTCTCTCAGTTCCAGTGAATTACATTCAGAAGTTGCTAATCTTCTCTTTGCAACTTAAAACTACAGTATTCAAGTATTCCCATAATCATAGATGTTAGAGTTTATATACTGAAGTCATGCAGTAAAACTGCTGAATGCATTTATCTACTTGTCAATACAATTGTTTTCAGAAGCAAAGGTAATCCAGAAAAGACAACCTGCCTTAGCTCCACCTGTAAGCACAACTAAAGAACTTGTATTAGCCACAGTTAAGTCTCCAGGAACAAGCAGGAGAGTAACAATAAAACTATTAAACAGCCCAGGAGGAAGAAAATTTTTGACTGCAAAGAGGGAAAATTCTTCCATGATACAATTTTAGACTGGCATTATCAGAGTGATTTTGTACTATTGAGCTTTCTCCTGTTCTGCCAAAGCAGCTGCCTATTTCCTTCCTACACCCAGATTTCCTTTAATCATTGAAGGCAGGATGCCGTGTTCTGAGGAAAATGCCTTTCCTGGCCATCCCTGGTGGAGGGAATTAAAAGCCTTGCCAATCCTTTTGAAATGCAAATCTTCACCAAGTAGGTTTCATGCCTCTTACTATCATTGCCTCCCCCTGAAGAGCACGTTAGGTGGAACAGTGAATAGTGGACTGTTTACTTATCTTCTAAAATGAATATTGTCTTACACTTGCGATCCCCTAATCTCTCCATTTTCATTTTCCTCTTTCCTCCTCCCCAAATCTCACATTTTTCAAGCAAAAAAGCTTGTTACCTCTAGATGGCAAAAAAGCTTGATATTCCAGCAGCAAAATCATTTAATTCTCTTATCTGCACAGGCAATATGGTTCGATAGAATTTATTTCTTCAAATATTAACTCTTTCTGTTACCTGTTGAGACCTTAACAGAATAAACATTCAGCCCAAATGCTTCTTTTTGTGCTATTAACAGAAAAATTCTTCCTCTGCCCCTTTCTGAAGACCATGGGCAGGGGAACCATTTTAATTAGAAAAAGGAGTACAGTTAGAATGAGTGAGAAGCACACAGACCAATAACCTAATGTATGACGGGAGAAAAGACGACACTGAACCTGACCGTCCCAGGAAGCAAGAAGTATCAATATGAAGACTCCTAGCATAGTTCTGTTCTTTTGGTACAATTTCAGCCCACAGTTGTGGGGGAAGATGCAGGGAGATAATTACTTCCAAAAGTGAAAGATATAAGTTTTGTGCAACAGGACAAAGTTCTCCAGATAAAAATCTTCTACGCTGCAAAATATTCTCCTGAAGTCAGTGATAAGGGCTCCACTGAATCACTAGAATGGTTAAAGCAAGACCAAAAACTACAGTGAAAGTATATATTTATGAGCAACTCTATACTGATGGAAGTGGAGCTCAGAGGGGTTTTTTTCTCTATTTTAGGAACAGAAATTAAGAATTTTACACATTCAACAATGATAGGTTAGTATCAGTAAGACCCAACAGATTGTAATATCAAACTTTCAACAAATTCAGACAGAAATGTTAATGTTCATAGCTGATAACTTATTAGCAGCATGCTTAACAATACAAACCTCACCTTATTTTTGGCTTTATTTTGTAATGGGACTCAAGAAAAAAAAAAAGAAACCAATTGTTGTGGTTTAGCCCCAGTCAGCAACTAAGCACCACACAGCCGCTCGCTCCCCCACCCTTGTGGGATGGGGGAAAGAATCAGAAGGGCCAAAGTAAGAAAACTCGTGGGTTGAGATAAGAACAGTTTAATAATTAAAATAAAACAGCAATAATAATAATATAATGAAAAGAAAAATAATGAGCAAGAGAGATATGAAACCCTGGAAGAAGAGGAAAAAATAAAACCAAACAAGTGCTGCAACCGCTCACCACCCGCCGACCGACGCTGCGAGTCCCTGAGCCGCGATCGCTGCTTCCCCCGGCCAACTCCTCCTAGTTAATATACTGGGCATGACGTCACATGATATGGAATACCCTCTGGCCAATTCGGATCAGCTCTCCTGGTTGTACCCCCTCCCCTCCCGGCTTCTTGCGCACCTGGCAGAGCATGGGAAGCTGGAAAAGTCCTTGACTAGTGTAAACACTACCTAGCAACGACTGAAGCATTAGTGTGTTATCAACATTATTTACATACTAAGTCTAAAACACAGCACTATACTAGCTACAGTGAAGAAAATTAACTATTCCAGCTAAAACCATGACACCAATGAATACATTACCTACATGCATTCCCAGTTGCACCTATTCCTCAGAAAACAGGGTTAGCAAGAAACAGAGTGAGCACTATTGCTTGTGGAACACCTTTGTCCCTTCAAATATTTTAAATATAAATCTGTTCAACACTGGCATATACTGTGCATTCTCCATCTCAGTTGTGCAAGTTTTAGATATACACCAGGCTGTCTGCACTTCTGATTAAAGAAAGCAATGAAATCCAACATACAGTGTGTGGGCAAGGAAGGACTCTCTAGAAGAATTTTCACTTGTGTTCCTCCTGCCCTCTTTTTTCAAGAGTCACTTTGCCACAAGCACGCGTATCAGGCCGTGTTTAAATACAACCACCAAAGTGCAGATCCCTTGAATTGGGTGCCTTGTAGGCTATGTGTCCAGGTTCAGAAAGTGTATTTCTGAGACAATATTCCAATTCATACACCTAACCTTTTTGAAACGTGCAATAGCTTCAGTCACAGTGGAAGATCAAGCTCTCTTGTAGCTCAACAGAAGGCTAACAGAAGCAAAGAACACTTCCTTCTCTTCCTAACCTTGTAATTCCCTCAAAACTCTGGGCAAGTCTCCCAAATGCTGCGCCTACATTTCTCCATATACCATAGCGACATTACCTTTTTATCTACAACACTGACATGCACACAGCTTCACAGCAGTCAGCCACTCTTTTAGAAAAGCAGTTGTCGAATTTCTTACCCCAAAATATCACACAAGATAGAAGGAACCAGCAACTTCCTATTAAAATGAACTTCAATACTGCACTGAGTTCAAGACTGCTGTTGGTAACCTCAAACTCATCCACCACATTTAAGAACCAGACTGAATCTAGCAGAGACACAAATAGTTCTTATTCTTGTAAATGAAAGAAAGCAGATTTTGTGGGCTGGCAGGTCACATGTGGATAGCAACTGCAAAAGGTATATGTTTGGCATGTAGGGGGATAGCATTACTGCCAGCTGTCAAGCATTTCCATTAGGGCACCTGCTGCAGTTTCACTTGGCATGCTCCTGCAAGCAACTTCGTCCTCACGATAGTCGGCTATTGTGAAAACTGGCTAGCAGAAACCATCCTCACTGGAGCCTCTGCAGCACAATTCATCAGCTCACTATAGAAGCCCCATGTTTCTCAGTCATTCATACAATTGATATTTCTCGGTAAGCTGGGAAACCAGTCTGAACTGACATAACAGAAAGAACAGATTGAATGTTGCCAGAGGGAAAGTTGTTAATTTTTTTGACAACGCAACAGATTAGTGGAAAAGGATATTTGTCCGAACTCATAGATCAAGGTTAAATGTACACCTCGAGTACAGAATTAAGTGGCAATAGGGACCAACTTTGATCTTCTTTGCAACACATGACAATGCATTCATGTCTTTAAAGTGTGAAAAGCTAAATGTAAAAAAAAAAAAACAACTCCAAGAAACAACCCAAAACCAACCCACCTAAGAATCCCAAAACAAAAATGCACACTCCACCCCCAAAAACAGCCCACACCCACCTAAAAGCACTTTACCAGACTGGCAAGAGAAAGACTCTATTCTCTTGTCTTGCCATCCCTCAAGAGTAAGAGATTTCACTCTTCGGCCACAACTGCTTTTCATTAGGTTATTCTCAAATTCAGGCATCGGAAAACAGATCAAAGAACAGAAGATTACTTCACTAGGCATACTGAAAATTAGGACTGCCTGAGAAGGCATCTTCCTTTAACAAGATGCAGCTGAACTTGGAACACTTCACCTCTCAAGGTACAGTAAAACATCTTACTTTGCAAGTTGTTACAGTTTCTACTTCTGTCTGTAGAGGACCTACTTTTCATCCTCAAAAAAAATACTATAAAGCTCAAAACACTCAAACCAAGTCAGAACTCCTCTAACCACAGAACCAGCTTCAGCAAACCATTCTGGGCACCTTTCACTTGTCTTCTAGGGTTTGTGTGCAGCTTAGTAAGCTTTAAGACTCCTACATCTACTTGTTTAAATCACATTTTGGTCAGGGTTCCCAAAAGACTCCTTCAGATGGGCAAGAAGTTTCTGCTGTGTGCCTCCACACAGCAGAAAGACAGATGCATCTCTGGTGCATGAGAGGTACATGCAGAAAACGGAGCGGGGGACAGAAATCCTTAGGTAAAATACTTCCTCTTGAAGAAATACCAGATGACCACAGATACTTTACCTTTCCACTTCATCCTCCAGAACTTGGGAATAGTTGAAGTAAAGCTGATCGAATGTACCTAATGAAGCATTTCATGGTACAGCCCCTGTTACCACCAATCCTACAAGACTGACTTACAGACTCATGAAGGATTCATACAGATGCATATTACATTTCACTGTTACTTCATCATGACTTACCATTTTTGACCACCATAATTATAGTATTACTATGCCATCTCACCACCCATCAGGCAACACTGACAGTGCATCAACGCTGTGCCTGACCTGCAGTGTGTGCTGGAAGATGCATTTTAGTACAGGATGGACACACTTGGGCCTCTAACTCCTACCCTGATAGCACTCTGGGAGAAAACACACCATGCTGTATTACTCTGATCTTAATTTGAAAAACAAAAAGACACTAGATTTTTCTGGCCAAGGACCAAGTACAGCTATACAAAGACAGTGCAGGGGCCCAGTCAGCAGTTTAAAATACAGTTCTCTAGAGCACTGTATGGGATACAAGCTAATAAGATCTGCCAGGGGGCCACAGCAGGTTATCAGTGGAGAATGAGGCATGCAAGCTGCTCTAAGGGCATAGCAGTGCTGGAACTCAGTTGTGAAATAGCAACTTGATCACAGCCTGCAATGTGTATGTGGAATTGCCTATATGTATTTATTTCTTGGGCATAGTTTGGGTAGCAAACTCCAGAAAATTCAAAAGATATCAACTGGATTTGCTTCTGCATTTCACAACATTAATCTACATTTCATGCTACCATTTCCCCTTCCTGCTGACCTGGGTTTGCAATTAGAGAAGGGGAGCAATTTAACATTTAATGTCTTAAAAAAGAAAAAAAAAGCAGCACCTTCAGAAATACTTTATGTTATCTAGAAGAACACCAAGTTGCTCATTCATCTCAGTTTGCAGACCATTTTTAGCCCAACTAAATTAAAAATACTCTAACGGAATTTTTCAACATTCAAAGATATTTCTCTTGAAAAGGTAAATTAAACATTCAAAAATGGACTGCATGAGACACACCAAATTATTGCTCGTTCAGAAGCACCAGATGATTTAATACATATTCAATATAAAATTGGAAAAGAGAGGAATCTTTTCCTCTTCTCAGTAAAGGCTATTTCTGTTCCAGCTCATATGCACAACCTCAGCAGCTCTGAGCTGACAGAGTTCTTCCTTCTGTCCTACTGTGGATAAATTAAGCCAGACAGTAAGCAGAGAAAGACGCAACTGGACAGAGGGAATATCCAAAAGGAAGCTCATTAGGAATTAAAGAATTTTTTTGAACTTCAACCAAAAGGACTATGCCAAAATACCAACTGAACCAACACACTATACCCTCGAATTGCATCCAACAGCAGAGAGGCTGCAACAGAAGTGAAAGGAGTCTCCATGAGCTCCTGATCTGACTTACAGATACCCATGCCTAAAAGGATGACACACTTTGCAGATGGTATTACCAAGGATGTAGCTTCCAAAGAACAGCAAGTTACTAGAGTAAAAGATAGGAATGCTGCAGTCCAGCTTTCATCACTGCAAATGGCTTAGCACTACTCACAGATTTTAGGGAGATCTTCTTGCTGTTAGCTATTTCAATTTGCCAAGCAAAGAAAAAAGTTGAAGTGATAACCTTTACTTGAAGGGCAATTATTTCCTGCACTTCTAATAATAAAATGTCCTTTGCAGACAAAAAAAATAGTATCAATACTGTAAGTCAGGGCATGTGTTCATCAGATACTCCTTTTTAATCTAAGAGACACAGCACACCAGCCAGAGGTCAATGTGGAATACAGGGAAGTGACCAGCCAGCACTCTATAGGCAACAGCTTTTCTGAGTTACTCCAGTGACTTAAAATCCTCTGGTCTGACGTTCTGCATAGCACAGGCTCTAACACTACTACCTTCACCTCTTTCTCCACCAAGCTGAGAGATCCATGGTTAGACTACATGGTTGTCTTTCAGACAGGGTGTCCAACTGGCAGGGAATGAGTTCAAGTTACACATGTAGCCTACACATCCCTTCTAAGTCATTCAAAAGAGTATTCTCACTTTTAGAAAAACATGCATTAATTCTGATATGTTTTTCTCAGTTTTCCCTTCTCTGTGGCTCCAGGCCTTATCAAGCTGAAGCAGAGTAAAGCTGACAGGAATACTCTTGGAGATTTTGCCAGAAATTTGAATAGAAACAGAGAAACAAAGTAGAGCATGGGCAGTTTCCTTCTGTTGGTGTTTGCCAAAAGCTCTCAGTGGCAGCACAGACAAACAAAATGTGCCTGTAAAGTCAAGAAAAATCACACTGATGGGTTTACATACACTTGGAAAGCTAACAACAATAAAAAAAAATTCTTTACAGAACTTGAAGTTGTTCAAAACAGAACTGCTCTGAATCCTTTCTTTTTCAAGGGAAGTTTCTAGTATGCCAATTTACAAAAAGACTTTTTAAGTCCTGATTTTGGCTGGTAAAAAGCTGTAAATTTTTGTAGTAGTAGTAACATATAGCACATGCATGGCAGTACATGGTAGACAAAGCTATCCAGAATGCCTGCTCTGAAAATCATTGAACCTAAAGGACAAGAATCAACAGCATAAAGACCAAATAGGATTGACTACGTAGTGTGAATATACAGAATAAATAGCTCTAAGTGATTTTTTTTTCTAATGACTGGAAGGGACAGATCACAAAGAGGTGTACTAGAAATGGACACAAGAGCTCCACAAGAAAAGACAAGGCAAAATTCAGGGCGAAGGGGAAGCGTACGAAAAAATCAACAAAATAGATAGGACGGGCTCAAAAGTAATTTGAATCAGATGAAGAAGATTTGAAGCTAGCGTAGAACTTGCCTAAGGAAGTGGAAATTCAAACTGAGAAGACAGATGTGTTCTGAATAGCTCACTGGTGATGAAGCAAGAAGCTGAGCACTCAGAAGAAAAAGCAGTAGCTCTAGAAGTCAACATGTAAGACCAAAGCAAAAAATCAAAGACTAGTTCAAATTTCTAATCTCAGTAACAGGGCCCAAACCATACAAACACTCAGCTGCATACCGGCTGCCTGAATGTGCGATAAGGCGCCTTGTGACAGGTACAGCAAACCAGCCTCTGAACATGTTATGTGCAATTCTGTTGTGAAGTACACAAATGACATGTGAGAGGCTGACAGTAAAACAGGTGGGGTGAAAATTAAATTCAAGGTGTTGTCTTCCCTTCTATAAAACTGATATTGCCACCTTCGATCTGTTCTTCCCCAATTAAATTTCATATCAGCATACAGAATAAGCAAGGGATCCAGATACACAGTATGTTACTATTACAGTGCATCTTCAGGAACAGTAGGATAGCTATATCCAGAATCATTCACCAAACCAAGAGCAAACTGTGGGAGGGCAAAGAGTAGACAAGTAATTAGCTGCTATGATTTCCAATAACAACAACAGACTCCAGTGATTACAACTGCAATTAAGAACATCCCAACAGCATCTTCCTGATTTGCATTACCGACTTATCTTCCATCCTTTTCTTTCCACTATTGTTCACGTCTTATCTAACTGAATGTTACGGTGAGGACACTTAATGTATAGATGTATGTAAGAGAGAACAACTGTAATTACAATTTACTGTTAACATCAAGATATTTCTTCACAGAAACAGAAGCAAAAGAAACACAAGACTAGATAAAAATTATACTGTAAAGGTAGAAGAGAACAGAGGAAAACCCACTTCATCTTCATCCAGCCCTATATTTTCTTTCTAACATCAAATTTACCTGCTACACTGGTGAGTATCCTAATACAGTTTGGTATTTAGAATACCTAAGGAAATCCAGGGCTGAATAAGAGTGGGGTGCACTGGGGGATCTCATTTCTGTCACTCCTTTACTTAAACCCCACTCTCCCTTTTGCAGTTTCTAGTCACATACTTACTTTCAAATTGACCTTGAATTTGATGGTCAACTCCAACACCACACTAGATTCACAAATATGATTCGGGTGTAAGAACAGAATACATCAGAGAGACCTTCCCCAACCAGACCCAGTTAATCACGTTACAGGACACATATCCATGAACATAATTTCCAGCTTTGTGACATTCAATAAATTAATCAACCCAAGCCCGTATGTATAGAGAAGAGAAGACAGCTCCCTCTACCGGGTGAGATGATGCAGATCCTCCTGTCCTTCCCCCCACACTCTGCAGAACAGACTTGTGCATATTTAATTCTCCAAGGATTTTTTTTAAAACATCCAATCCACAAGATGGTATCGAGTCGTTTAGATTACACTGCAGTTTCAGGAATTGCCCTACAGAAACCGAATTTCTGTAGTTTCTATATTTAAAAGCACAGAGAAGAAATTTCTTCCCATAGGTCTGTGTAAGAACATGATGAAGTAACATCCTATCTCTAGGTGAAACACTTGAAAACCCAGTGTCCCTTATGTCAGTGTCCACTGTCAGCCCAGGTCTGGGAATAGGCAGAATTCAGCAGCGTTATTCACAGTATGCATTTAACATCCGGCTTTTCTTACTGCTACTCAATTTAGCTCTTTCTTGTACATCCCTGCCTCAAGAGGTAGCCCTTACCTTGTTTAAGGGAATGGCTGCAGCTTTCCACCCGCACAAGGCTTCGTCACAACAGCAGCTGCACACAATTGCTAGCATGCAGAACAAAGTGACAAAATATCACAGCATGGGTAGACAGCACACAATGGCACAAGTGAAAGGAAGTGATCTGTATTTCAAGTGCTTATATTAGGATCTTCTAGAAAAACTACAATCTTCTTCCTTTCTCAGTCATCCCATCTCAAACACATGGCTAGGAGTAACACTCTTCATTCATACAGCATTAGTGTTTTTCTTTCTGTAGCTCTCAAAGCACTCACAAAAGCGGGTAAGTAGCGTCCGCCCAGCCTGTAACAACCCAGCCTGCACCAATTCTTGGCAAAGGCACTGCCAGGTCAACAGGCAAACTGCAAATCTGTGAGCTCTTGAATCAGAAAGTTCTTCTGAGCTTTGCTACAAGTTTCCACAGCAAACTTTTGCTAAATAAAAGCAGGCTGTGTCCAAGCTGTTTGCGTCTAAAAGCAGAAGTTACTCATACTGCTTCTTTGGAGACAATGGTAAAAATTGCCACCGAGGAGAAAGCGTGATATCTGGGGATCTGTTCAAGCTCTTCATTTAGAACAGATGGGGCTAAAACTCATGACCTGGGCACACCATGCTTAGAGCTAACAGGCACTCACTGGTCATAGGGCCAAGTGACTCCTCTAACACCACGGGTGTTTCTTTTTTCACTTTTGAAAAGATCCCTTTGAGTTGAAGAAGCAGCAAAACTAGTTTTTTGTCACCTTGACTTTCACCATCTGACAGTTCCTTCAACATTACATGATTCCTGTCCTTGAACTTCCTACAAGTATCCGACAATACTTGTTCAACCTTTGACAGCATAGTAAGTTTTTGGAGCTTTTTTGGGCTGAAAAAGGGATGGAGAAAAAAATCATATAATACTTTTAAAAACAGAGAGATCACACTCTCAAAGTAACATTTGTACCATTTAAAGGTCTACGTTTAAAATTACCTTAGTGGCAAACTTGCTAATCCGTTCAAAAATATTTTTCCAAATTAATTGGATGAACAGCAACCAAAGCACATCTATACCTACGTGCCCTGAAAACATACCCTTCTTACTATCAATTATTTTCTCCCAGCAGACACATTTCCACCTTCCAAAAACACCAATAATCACATCTTCTGATCAAAAAATAAACACCTCCATTTATTTCAAAATTATTTACAAATGGAGTAAAGCACCAAGCTAAAAAAGCCTCTATTTGACAGCTGGTAACCTATAAGAAACAGACCTCTGCTAAAGCTGAGAGACAGACACAGATGCTGTGGTAAAAATTAAAGAGCACTACAGATCCAACTTGTGGACAGGCTCTTCACAAGCACTCTTAATTCATAAATTGCAATAGAATGATTACAGTCATGGAGAGATTCTGGAAACCTCCTCACCAGCACTGATAAGGAAGGGCAAGAGCAATAACCTCCTCTTCTGACCCTTTTATTCTACAACAACTGCTCAGAGTTTGCATTTGAGTTGGAACTAGGGAAGAGGAAAGCGAAGTAGAAGAAAACACAGAACATCTAAACCATCCATACCTCTGAGTGACATGGACAAACAGCAGACAGTGAAACAGGATGTCTTTTAAAACAGATCGTTCATTTAAGCGCAGCTTGGACTAGACTAGTGCAGAGGATGCCTTCCATGCTCTACCTGCTCTATGCACTAACACACTTCGGCCCTGTAAGCCTTGTATTTCACAAAATTTTATCAACATGGCTGCAGTCCAGGAGCAGCTCAGGTCAACCGTGACTGAAATTCATGTGGCTTTCAGCTACCCTTCAGCCATTGTACTGTCATGAGTTTCAATGAGTGGGAGAAGTTTAGGTATAGCACTGATAAGGGCTAAAGACATCGCTGGAAAAGGATGGCTGTCCAATAAACCTTGTTCCTCTACATGTCTTGTCCTCCCGAGCTCCCTCTGTGAGAGACCCAAAGGCATCTCAGTTCTTTTCTAATATGGAATTCCAGAAGAGCAGGAAACATATGCAGCCAACACAGTCCACTGCAATACAAAGCAGCCATTCTCACTAAAAAAAACCAAACAAAACTGCCCACTTAATTACCCAGAATAGAAACAAGCAGCTATCTCATGGTTTGGAGACAGTATGAGACATTCTTAAACAGTAACTGGAGAGCCCTATCCAAACTGGTATTCCAGGTAAAAGCTCTTGAGAAACAACAGTATCATCATGCACTATCTAGATGAAGCTATCATTGACTTAAAAGCTATATAAGGAGAAACAATATACATAAGTTCTAGGCAGGTATGTTCTTATTGAAAGTAAATGAAGGCAAACTAGCTATCTTGTTATTTGCCCTAATACTGACAGAAACCAGCTGCTGGGGATTGCTGGGAAAACAACACTCAACCTTTCCTTCCACCAGCAAAACTACAAAACACTCTGTCTGCCAGTGAATGATTTCGCGTTGTGAAGGCAGTCAGTGCCTGTACTGCAGACAAACCCTTGGTTGACCTCAGCAGTTCCTGGAGCACAGGCCTTGCTGTCAAAGCCAAGTCCCAGCACTGTCATCTTCTGCATCTCTTTGACAGCCACTTCTTTGCTCTTGGAACTCTCCACCCACACAGGCTGGGAGGATTCACCTGCAAAGCGTTACAGGTCCCCTTGGGATGTGTCCCACACTCCCCATGACATCTGTTCTCTGCACAGGTTCTCTACTCTCTCCTTATGAAACTAACTGCAAAAACACTATTTCCCTTCAGCCTGACACCCACGATCATAGCTGCCACAGATGATCATTACCACAGAGAGCACGGGTAGTTTCTATACTCAGTGGCGAGTACAGAAAAATCTGTGCTGGCACTGGTGCTGGTTTTGGTGCTCCATGAGGGAGCAAATTCTACTCTGAGAGCTGCGCTGGATTATAGCAACGACTGTTACTTGACTTGGTGGATTCTGCTTCTCTAGTACTAAATATCATTTTCATGGTTGTTGAATTAAAAGGCATTTCACAGCTCTTGATCTTTGGAAGCAGAAAAGAGGGAAAATGATAGGCTGAACATTTGTTGGGTGTTTGCCCTTCTCCAAAGCAGATTAGACATCAGTAACCCTAGATTAAAAGCTTCAATACCACTCAGCAGTGAATTTTTACAGTTTCTCATTACGGTAACTGACACAAAGCACTACTCCAATGTTTGAGAGCTCACCTGACTTTTGCTCTTTTATTTTTGTAGAAAAGTAAGATCGGGACAAAGAATTCAAGAGGAAACATTAAAAAGTAAAGAAACTAATGCAGAAGGTGGGAGCCTAACACACAGCCCCCACTCCCTGCCTTCTCCCCAAAATAATCCCAAATTAGATTAGACTAGCAAAATAGGATCTCATCAAGTACAGGTGGTGTTCTTTTTTCCCTGGCACAGAAGCACAAAGAATTTGGACTGCCCCTGTAGACAATGACACCCAGAAGAGATTCTTATTTCATATGCATGAGACAGGTATGCACATCCGCTGAGACTGAGACACACGCTTGAAAAAGAATCTTGTTTACTCCCAACCACAGACAAGTCCGTAATTAATTTCTTTTAACTTTCGTGAGACTGCTTTACACTGCGGAAACAAGGTTGTGCAGTATAATCAACTGGCTAGAAGAAAATTAAACATTACCAACTCACTCCTTGCATGACCATCTCTAAATTAAAAACTTTTTGCATACTAAAGTCAACTATAAATATGTCCTCTCTGCAAACTACCAGTAAGTCAGATGGTTTACAGGCAAGATCAGGCTATATTGAAAAACCATGAGCTTCCAACAAGGACAGACTGCCTTATTCACCCTTGAATTCAGTTGCGATAAGACCTCCATTTCTCTACTGCTTGTCACTCAAGCATTTTACCAACACTGCTATTTGCCTGTACAGAATGTATGTCTGCATACATTACTTTTGTATTTTGCTCAAACATTTACCACCTGCAGAAACAGAGAGCCCTCTAGCTCCAGATGAATTCAAGAGAATTTTCCTAAGACTGTTTCTTTAACGTCCAGCACCTACAGACAAAAGAGAGAGAAAGAGCATTCTGTTACCTGTTCTTCTTACCTGTTCTAGGGTCAAACAGCTGGTTGGCCTCCAAGTCCGTGAAAGTGCTGAAGCAAATGGGGCATTTAAAAGAGGCGCGATTAGTGGAGTCTCTTTCATCCGTCTCAATCCTCCTCCTCATGTGGTCCAGCTTGTACTTCACCACATTAACCAGAAGGCGGTAGTTGATGAAGTAGTAGTTATGACGGGTGGTTTTGCCATCTGGAGCCGTCTCTACCCTCATCCTGCATTTGATGAACTTGTCACCCTTGAGGGTGTTGAGGACAGCCCGCAACTGCTTCCTATCAAACTTAAGGAGCTCTAACATGTCCTCTTCCTTCACGCAGGGGTTCCTGATGAGAATGTCCAGAGCCAAAGCATGTTCAATGCCATAAAAGCCACGCACGACATATTTGGCAAGGCGTTTCAGAGCTGCTGGGACCTCAGTGAGGACGTCTGGGTCAGTCATAGCAGGTTCAGATCTTGAGCTTCATGTATACTGCAATGAAAAAAGGCATATGGATTCTTAGCTAGTCTTCTGACTTCAGAAGTTTTTATTTACCTCACTTAGAGCTAAGAAAAGCATGGGGTGTTTTCCATTTCTCTTTCCCAAGCCCTGTACTGTCTCCTTAGGTGTTAATAATGCCAATGCTACAGAAGTAGAATTAGGAAATGGCACCTCTCATTCAAAACAAAATGATGGGAAACTTAAAGCACACAAGAAATTGGTACCATAACATACGGCAGATTTCATTTCTACTCAGTCACAGCCAACAGAGGTGCAATAAGAAAGCTGTCTTGAAGCTGAGCTCCAGCAGACAGCTTCATGATCAGCTGAGACTTGTAGCTTGGGAGAAGCAGAAAAAGGTCCTAAGACAACCCAAGAACGTAGTAGTCTTATGGCCCCAGTTGACACCACTTGATCACACTGTAAGCAGCCCTGCCTGCTTCTACTCCCCAGACATCACTGGGCAAAGATATTGTATGAGGACAGCTTGCTAGGACAGACTGGTATGCATTCAAGCAAAAGCTCCCAGCTGCACAATGAGAACAGATAGACTTTTTCCTTACTTTCTGATAAATAGACTTTAGTCAGCCGTCTGCAGCATGAAAACTGTTAGCACTACCAACTCCTACATCACAGGCTGCTTCAGCCTCAATCTTAGATGAGCAAACAGGTCCTTCCAAAGGACTGATCCTTCATTTAAAGTGTCTCACATTCAGGCCTTAGAAGCCCATGGATAATATAGCACAATCAATGACGTAAAAATCAAGACTTAGTGTACATGAAAAGACGACATGTTGAAAAAGAAAAAAGTATTCCATGGAGTATCCTTTGAGTTACTTATCACAACTTACCGTGCTGCCTGTGACAAGACAATGGTTTCTAAAGAAATACTTTATTGTCACTTCATTTTTCTTCACCTTAACATCAAATGGCACAAATGGTCATGACAATTACATGCTTCTGTGACATACATGGGATCATATCATGCAAGGAATTCCTCATATTGTCACCCCTGCCACAGACATAGCCAAAAAAATCAAACCCCAGCAGACAACTATAACAGCAGCGACTCTTCTGAAGCAGCCAGTTCTGTCCAGTGGAGAGAAAAAGGGAAACAACTCCATAAGGCATGGAGCAAAGGCTTACTGTCATTTCACAGTGTGGTTTTGCACGTTTTCACAGAACCATAGAATCATTAAGGTTGGAAAAGACCTCTAGGATCATCAAGTCCAACCATCAACCCAACACCACCGTGCCTCCTAAACCATGCCCTGAAGTGCCACATCTACATGGTTTTTGAACACCTCCAGGGATGGTGACTCCACCACCTCTCTGGGCAGCCTGTTCCAATGCCTGACCACTCTTTCAGTGAAGACATTTTTCCTAATATCCAATCTAAACCTCCCCTGACACAGCTTGAGGCCATTTCCTCCAGTCCTATCACTTGTAACTTTGGAGAAGAGACCAACCCCCACCTCACTACAACCTCCTTTCATGTAGTTGCAGAGAGTGATAAGGTCTCCCCTCAGCCTCCTCTTCTCCAGGCTAAACAACCCCAGCTCCCTCAGCTCCTAAGACTTGTGCTCTAGACCCTTCCCCAGCTCCGTTGCCCTTCTCTGGACATGCTCCAGCACCTCAATGCCCTTCTTGTACTGAGGGGCCCAGAACTGAACACAGTATCCGAGGCGCAGCCTCACCAGCACCGAGCACAGGGGCACCATCCCTGCCCTACTCCTGCTGGCCACACTACTCCTGATACAAGCCAGGATGCTGTTGGCCTTCTTGGCCACCTGGGCACACTGCTGGCTCATGTTCAGCCAGCTGTCAGCCAGCACCCCCAGGTCCTTCTCCGCCGGGCAGCTTTCCAGCCACTTTTCCCCAAGCCTGTAGTGTTGCATGGGGTTGTTGTGACCCAAGTGCAGGATCCGGCACTTGGCCTTGTTGAGCCTCATACAATTGACCTCAGCCCATCGATGCAGCCTGCCCACATCCCTCTGCAGAGCCTTCCTACCCTCGAGCAGATTGACACTCCCACCCAGTTTGGTGACATCTGCAAACTTACTGAGGGTGCACTCAGTCCCCTCATCCAGATCATTGATAAATATATTAAACAAGACCGGCCCCAACACTGAGCCCTGGGGAACACCACTTGTGACCAACCACCAACTGATTTAGCTCCGTTCACCACAACTCTCTGGGCTCGGCCATCCATCCAGTGTTTTTACTCAGCAAAGAGTACATCTGTCCAAGCCATGAGCCACCAGCTTCTCTAGGAGAATGCTGTGGGAGACAGTGTCAAAGACTTTACTAAAGCCCAGGTAGACAACATCCACAGCCTTGCCCTCATCCACTAGGTGCGTCACCTGGTCATAGAAGGAGATCAGGTTGGTTAAGCAGGACCTGCCTTTCATGAACCCGTGCTGGCTGGGCTTGATCTCCTTGTTGTTCTGCACATGCGTGGTGAGCTCACTCAAGATGAACCGCTCCATAATCTTCCCTAGTCTAACAGTCTTCTCCCTCCACTCCTTCAAGTCTATACATCCGCAGGCAATAACAAAATCCCCCTCCACTCATAATGCACTTGGATTTCCATGTATGAAACGTTCAAGGTAAGCATGAAGTATTACAGGTGCTTTTGAAATACCCATTCAGGGGGTTGTACTTCCAGTTAACTTCAAACATAACTTTGAATAGTCTTTTTCACTATGAGACTTCTATGCTAGTATAGGATACAAACAACCATTTCTTAAGCAAAAGTTCCTTCAACTGAAGAAAAAACCCACACGTTTGTTTGCCATTGCTACACAATTTTTATCTGTGAACTAATATCATAAATAGAAAAACTCTGCCAATCTCAATTTTCACTTCCATTAGATGGTTCACACACTGTATATGTACCTCCCCAGCATTCGAGTCTCAAATAAAGGAGAGTGACAGCAGAAGAAAGTATCTGGACAGGTATTCTGTTTTCTTCATTGCTATCATAAAACCTGTAATACCCTTTTTGATTAACACCATTACAGAACTTTTCTATGCTCTCCACACTAAAACATCCCCCTGAAATCACCAAGCTCTACATGTAACCAAGCAGCTGATGACTCACTTCCATCAGCTAAGACTACTCAAAAATCTGTGATCATTTACCACAGTAGCCTGCTTGGATTTTTTTTTTTTTTTTCTTTTTTGGTACAAGAACCACTGCCCTCTCAAAAAACTTTAAGCAACATTACCCACTGAAGCTTTACTTCCCTCCAACCCCCACCCTCTTCTGCAACTGTGGAGGTTTGCACCTCTCAAAGGTTCCAGCCAGTGCAACTGCAAAGCAGTTAGGCTGTAGATTGTGGAGCTTAACAGTAAGTAACTTAAGATTGTCCTGTCTTTTCTGCCTTTTGGGTAAGGAAAAAACCACCTCCAATCTTTTCTTTTAAAATGCTTCCCTGCTTGAGCTTTTCTTTTTCTCTAACTTGGGGCCAATGGTATTCACAGTGCTCAAATTGAAATGAACTGAACAACATTCGTTGACTGCTGGTGTGCAGGCCGAGAATAGCCTACAGAAAGCAATGCTTGGATGTCCAGCTTCAGCTTCCCTTCAAGGAAATTAAATTAAAATATGTTTATCATGGCATGATTTAACCGTGAAACAAGTACTTCTAGAGTCAGTTAGCTTTCTTTTGCATGCCAGAGACATAATGATTTATCTGACACAAAGGACAGTTTTATAGAGCTTTGCATTAAAGGTAAAAAGCATTAGCAATAAAGGATGCCCCATCATGAGCTAGCCATACAGTATTTTTGAATCTCTAACCCAGACCCAATCTGAATACTGTCACAGGACATTGTCCTTGAAATCAATTTCATTCTGTTGGTACTTTTATGGTCTTCCAGTCACTTAAAGATAAATCTTGCTTTTGACTGAATCTGTCAGCAACATACTGATACTATAAAACAATGTCAATGCAGAAGCTGGCCAGAAGCCTTTATTTATTCAAATTGATTAAATCTTATTCAGAGTTTAAGCACAGTATAACATCAATGTAAAGATAAATTTTAAATAAAACCCGGCACCCAATAGAGATATAAAAAGTCAAATTTTGAAAGTCAAAAGGTTTTTAAGTGCTAATCTCAAAAACAAACAAAAACTTCTCTCCTCACCAATTCACTGTCCTCTAAAAATTCCTTGCAGAAAAACTTGGTGACCCAACTTGCAGTGGGCACGGTGACCTTAAGAACATCAGTTGTAACAAAAAAGGGAGAAAAGAGGTTTTAAATAAGCACATCTCACCCTGGATACCTCATCTGAGAGCTGGTGGAAAGCATTTTCTCTGCAAGAATCTCATTGGTAATACAGCTGCAGATTTCCACAGCCGATTTCAAAACAGCTTTAAGGTACAATTTCCCAGATAATGCACTCAAAGAGCTTAAACTGAGACCTACAATGGACCAATAAATAAAACCACCCCTAAGAGTATATACTTTTCCCTTGGTTTTCAGCAATAGTTAGAGATTTAATTATATTTTAGTGTCAATCACTAGAAAATATTTTTTTTCATCTAGTGGGACCAGGAGTTTTCACACAATTATTTCTTCTCCTCTACTGAAGATTTTTAGCGATGTCCAAATCTTCTATGTCCTCAGGTAATAGTGGGCATCTTGAATGTAACACTGATATTCTTCCAGGCATGGATACGTGGAAATACAAGCACCACAAAATTCTTTCCCATCAATCTCCACTTCAGAAAGTTAATTAACATGGATTAAATTCTAAATTCCGCAGAAGACAGTCTTTGGGTGAGATAACCAACTGACTAGGGGCAGCTTTAAGAAAGGAAAAAAAAAGAAATAAAGCCACCAAAGAACACCCTCGTCAAGCTTTGCTACATGAAAGCCAACAATACTGACCACAACTGACTTAGCTCTAAAAATGAGCATGGACACATGTTCAGCTAACACCACTTTTTATATTACATTGAGGCCTAATGCCAAACTGATCAAATGCAAGGGCTTGAACAAGATCTGTATGGTTGCATGAAGGACGTATTTGACAACATCATTCTTGATAATCATGTTCGTGTAAGCCATGTGATACAGAACAATGGCACAAGAGCAAGCATATACCACTGCCAGAACTCACTGGGCCAGGGTCTAACAAATTGTTTATCTAGAGAAGCTGACATCTGGCCCACAGGGAATCCCAGGCTACAGCATACAAGCTCCAAATCCCTAGTACCTTTCACCAGGCAAGAAAGTGATCCAGCTCTCAGGTTGTAATCCAGCACCACAAGAATATCAATCTAAAATTCAAAAGCAGGGAACTTTACCATTGCATCCTTGAGCAGTGATTTCACCGTCTATCAAAGCAGTAAGTCAAGCCTGAATTAATTACATGTGCAAAGAAATATGGTAACATCTAACAAGGTTTCAATGGACGTGCATCTGTTTCATAATAATGTCTGTACTGACCTTAATAACGTATGAACATCAAGGGACATCGCCAGGGGAAAAAAAAAAGAAAAACAATGGCCAAGATACACCACTACACAGTAAGCACCTACAGCACCAATAATAAAGCACGCTGGACAGGACGATATTCAGAAACACCCAAAAGAAAAGTTTCAAAATATAAACATGGGCTTTATTAAAAGAGCCAGTTGTTGGGGAATTGTTCTGGGTATTACGTGAATACAATTCAGTATTATGGGTACAGGAGGAAAGTAGATCCGTCTATGTTATCACACAAGGAGAGCAACCCTAAATACACATCTGTTTTTCTTTCCAAAAAATTGCTCTAGATGTAAGAATAAATATTGATGTGGCTCTAAAAGACAACACTGGGAAGGAAGACCTGCAGCTACAAAATACAATCAGATCTGTTGGGTGAAGAAATTCAGGGTACAATCTGCAAAACAGGGATCATACCTCAGGTTGAGTAAAATGCATGAGGCATAGGTCTTGAGCATAACTAGAGATGTCAGAAAAGAAATCGAGAGGAGAGCAAATGACTGCAAAAAACCATTCAGTATGATGGAACCAAACACCATACAGAAGCCAGAAATTCAACTGAGCAAACATCTCCACTGGTCAGGACTTTCCCGATGCAACATCAAAGCAACTGAACTCTTCTTCTCTATGTACAAAGATTTTAAGAATTCTTTTGCAAACTTGAACAGGAATTGTGCTAAGGATCTGCTTTTCTTCCTGCTTTTCCTGACTAAAGCTGAGACAAAAGATGAAAAGTGCTAAAAAGGTGATATCTAGAAGCCACAATGTAGATGAAACTAGAACTACAAGTTATGAAAGTGTAAGTCAGCCAGTGAATTAACCAATTTTTATCCAGTACTGCAAATGAATATCACCTTGTTTTAACATGTAGCTTTGAGGCTTATATTAACTCCCCTAGTAATTTTACCTCAAAAAAAAAACTTAATGAAGTCTCACTGTTCATATATTTGACAAGGTAAACATTTTAAAAGCGGGATCTTGAAAAAGGAAGCAGACTGCTCTCCAGACTCATTTGGCTATACAAGCCCTTTATAACACCCTAGATCTCTTTTGGAGGAAAACTTGGAATTGCAGGGTTGGCTGAGAACCTAGGTCTATCAGACATACTATTCACACTTGGAAAGGTGCTTCCTACTTTTCCTCACATCTAATTTAAATCGTTAGTGCTCTTTTTCACTAAATCTTTGAGACCATTTTCCAAACAAATCAGCAAAACCTGTTTCTGCAGGCTTCTGCCATAAGATCTCAAAAAAAGGTCAAAAAAACCTAGTTGCTTACACCACTGACAGTTTCTTCAGGAAAAATCAAAATCAGATTATAAGAAGAGAGTCCCTCACCTGTAAATGTGGCAAGTACATCAGGCTTCCAAGAGCCAGGGTACACCATATCCCACTCCAGCAGTCACTTGCAAACACCAGATCCTAGTTTTATAGTCTCTCACTCTAACAAAATTTAAAATCCTGTCTTCCAGAAGACGATGACGTTAAGCTGAGAGGAGCAATTCTGAATCTTCCGGAGTACAGGGAGGGAAGGCACAAATTTCAGAACTACAGTGGGAAAACATGCCATCAAGATTTTAAATGTCTGTACAATGTAACCTCGGACACTACTCATCCTTTCCGCAAAATGGAGAATGGCACAGAATCTTCCATTTTCAAGTCTGCTTTTTTTCACCCTTCTCTGTAGTGGCAGATGATCTGTGCAACGTGTCCCTATTATCCAGGGGTAAAGTCTTCCGGCATTTTAGCAAAAGCTTACTAAATTCCATTGCCTGCAGACTTCAGGAACACTGCTGCTCAGCCTTCCTCCTGCACTACATCTTGATGAGAAATTATGTATTTTCATTGCAAGACCTGCCCTGAAGTATTAAAGGAGAAAAGAACAATCCGCTTTCACTCAAATCTTACCTTCTTGTTGGCATTCCATGAATTGTAACCAAGAGGCCACAGGTACCCGAGGGTTTTCTCCACTAAAGATGAAAAGTTGTGCTGCAGCTGCACACAGAAAAGCTCAAGGGCCTGGCTGAAATTAGGACATTTTCACCTAATTTCACAAGTAAAAATATATGGAACCACACATGATAAAGACACAAGATCTGACCATGCAAGGCAGAAACTGAACAACGCAGGCTCAGGATGTAATTCTCAATCACATTCATAATCATAATCAAAACTGACATAAACAATAGCAAGATGTTAGTAAATTAAAGGACTACCTATGTGCATATATACTAACAGATGTAATATTCAGAAGTACTTCAAACGCACATTAGCATTAACAAACCACTTAGAGTTGTAGCTGTAGAAAAAAAAACCTGCACTATTTATGGGAGGCCAAACTTAGTGGCTAAAATACGGAAAGAACAGTTTCCTGTTACAGCTTAAGTCAAATCATACCCTCCCTCCCACAAAAGAGTCTTTCTTTTCCTTCCCAGCCTTCAGCCACAACCCCACCATTCTGTGCTAATTTTGGCTGTTGCCTATTCATGTAACAAGGTGAATCAAGTTGATAAAAAGTGAAAAGCTAACATGCCAAAAAAAAAAAAAGTAGGGTATTTTAGAGGGTGGGCAAGGGGGAAAAGTTCAAGAACTGAATCATTTATGTTACCAGACTAGAGCCTACGCAAAGCAAAGAGAAGCACGCATGGCAAGGATGTTTAGAAGAGTGAGCTTTCCCCATGTGGTAGCAAAGATGTTACAATGACTCAAATATAACCTGAGCCACTAGAACATTTTAACCACAGACATCAGAAACTCAAAATTTACACCCTGATCTGAACATATACCAGCGAAGAATATCTGTTATTTTGGAGACGTCTCAGCATTGGCCCTCACATAACGAAGTTGTAAGGTCTGGGGTGTTTTTAAAGGAAAAAAATTAAGAGCATTTCTCACAAATATCAAGCCTAAGAAGTCATGATTACACTGAAGGACAGTGGGCTTAACCCCAGCATTCCTTGTTAAGTTTCTGACAGGAAGAAAGCAGTAATTGTTTCTGTATCCAGGATTCAGCGAGACCTGGAACACCACACTTCGCATCATGATAAATGATGTGAGTGGTATTGTCTGACTTTCAGGAGTTCTAGAAAGAAGTAAGATTTATGAAAGTATTAGGTTCAGAAAAGTTTTAGTGCATCAGGGTGTAGAAGTGTATATGCTGTGGATGAAAGCAATAAAGAAACAGAGAAACTAGATAACAAGATGTCAGGTTAGCTTTAATTCATGTAGGTTCTTGTTTAGAATTCTCTAAAGCATCCTGTGTGAAAGCAAGCCATAAACAGTATCGTAAAGGAAGCGGAAGGTATGAAGGAGAACAAAACTCCCATCATCCCTTATTGTTGCTAAAAGGGTATTTGCTCCTCTCCCAAGCACATGGCTCTGCCCTCTCCCATGCCAGCTCTGGCACTCACAAGACCTTCCTGTGCATCAATCTGCATCACTAAAAGGCAGAAAAATACCTCCCCCAACCCCTTTACTAGGTTTTTGACAGTTTAATCAGCTAATAGAAAAGTCTGATGAGCAACAGAACCAGCAGATGTGAGACAATGCCAACACAGGAGAAGAGATGAAAGATGAAACTCCACCTTTTGTGGCTGAAAAACATTAAACCACCTATATTTCATGAAAATGCACCTTATCTGCGCGCTGCTGAACACCCTTTTCAGAATGCTGATCCTCCTTATTCTTTCTGAGACACTTGTCGTGATACAGGTTTGACAGCTGGACTCATTTAACAGCTTAGTGCCATTATGAAATGTGATGTTCATCTGCTTCTGAGGGAGCCAGCAAGCTCCTGAAGCCAGAAGAAAATTAACGCACAAAAAGAAAGTATTTTGCTGACCTGGAAAACTGAATGGTTTCACTGTAAGGCCTCAGCCGATGGCCAAACGTGGCACAAAGGAATGAGCTTAAAGATGTCCCTTTTGACAGCAGCAGGCTGTTGACTCAATACATACAGCTCATTTCACTGCACCCTAGATTTGTTACAGTGTCAATTACTCCTCAGAGTCCCATAATCTTGCAGCTTCCTTCAGATTACAAAATGCACAGGCTTCCTGGACTAGAGTAGCAGACTGAGCTTTAAAGCCAAGCAAAGTAGAGAGCCCATTATGGTATCTGCACAGCTTCCTATTCTCTACCCACTTTTATGTGGAATTAAAGGATCATGAAGGTTGGAAAAGACCTCTAGGATCATCAAGTCCAACCATCAACCCAACACCACCGTGCCTCCTAAACCATGCCCTGAAGTGCCACATCTACACGGTTTTTGAACACCTCCAGGGATGGTGACTCCACCACCTCTCTGGGCAGCCTGTTCCAATGCCTGACCACTCTTTCAGTGAAGACATTTTTCCTAACATCCAATCTAAACCTCCCCTGATGCAACTTGAGGCCATTTCCTCTCGTCCTACCACTTGCTGCTTGGGAGAAGAGACCAACCCCCACCTCACTACAACCTCCTTTCAGGTTGTTGTAGAGAGCGATAAGGTCTCCCCTCAGCCTCGTCTTCTCCAGGCAAAACAACCCCAGCTCCCTCAGCTGCTCTTCATAAGACTTGTGCTCCAGACCGTTCCCCAGCTTCGTTGCCCGTCTCTGGACACGCTCCAGCACCTCAATATCCTTGTACTGAGGGGCCCAGAACTGAACACAGTATCCGAGGTGCGGCCTCACCAGTGCCGAGCACAGGGGCACGTTCACTTCCCTACTCCTGCTGCCCACACTATTGCTGATGGTGTTGAGTTTCAGCACATTCCTATGTGTTGAGTTTTAAACATCCGATCGTGTAGGCTCCTGTAGAACAGGAGACTCGAGAGGCTCGGCAGTATCTCCTACAAGAACAACAAACAAGAAACCCCCCATGAACAGCACACGGTGGTTTGGAGCCAGAGGCGAAGCAGGGCCCCGGCCAGCGCCCCGGCCGGGCAACGTGCAGGGGGGAGCGCGGACCCCGCGGGCGGCGCCGGCGTCCCCGGCCCCTCAACAGCACCCAAACCAGCCGGGGGGCCGCAGCGCCGGTGGGGGGGGACGGGAGAGCCTCCGGTATCCGCCGCCCACCGCGGCGGCGCCCCCGGCCGCTTCCCCGCTTGCGGCACCGCCTGAGCCCCCGCCCGGGGCGGCCCTTGGCGGCTCCGGGAGGGCGGAGGGAGCCCGGCGGGGCCCCCCCCGGCGCCTCAGGGCGGGCGCGGCCGCCGCCGCCGCCGCCCCCCCGGGGCCGGCACTGACCTGCTCCCCGCTCCGAGCGGCGCTTTCGGCAGCTCCGCGAGGGGACGACAGAGCCGCCCGCGCGCGCCTGTGGCGTCACAAGGCGCCGAGCGCCTTGCCCAACGGCGCTCCGCGTGCGGCGCATGCGCGAGAACACCCCCTCCATACCCGGCACGCATTCCGCTCCGGGACTGGGCGGTGAGCGACAGAGAAACGAGCCAGTCGTATCCTCATAAAGTCCCAAGCGTTCCCGCCCCCTGAGGAGTTAAACCAATCAAAAGTGAAAGCGACGCCGGTAGGTAGAAGTTGAGGCAGCCAATAGGCTGAGAGAAGCGGACGGAGCGTGCGCTGCTATTGGCGGCGCCGGGGAGAGGGCGGTGGTTTCGGGGGTTGTTGCTAGGTAGAGTAAGATGGCGGCTTTGGACAGGGTCAAGGTGCTGGTGTTGGGCGACTCCGGTGAGTGTGTGTGTGTTCCCCCTTCCCCCCCCCGCCCCGCCAAACACGCGCGCGCAGAGCGCGGGCGGGGGGCGTCCCCCTGTGTCCCCCCGGCGGTGCCGGGCGGCGCATGCGCGCCGCGCCGCTCCCTCGCCCGGCCCCTCTTCCCGCCCTCCGCCTGAGAGGGAACCGGCCGGGGGGGGGGCGGGGGGGGGTCCTGCGCGCCTCCGGCCCCCCGCCCCGGGGCCGGGAGTGCAGGCGGCCACGCCGGTCCCTGAGGCTTTCCCCCTTGCCTCCCTTCCCCCTTTGCACCGGCCGTTGGGCACTGACCGGTGGCCGTTACCCGCTGCTGCCGGGTAACCGCCCGCGTTTAGTCAGTGCCTCTGCCCGTCGCCTCTCGCCTCACACAGCTGCCCGCGTGTGATCCCCCAGGAGCTGTCCTCTCTCTGTGTGCACTTGCAGGT
Source organism: Morus bassanus (assembly GCA_031468815.1). NCBI lineage: Eukaryota > Metazoa > Chordata > Aves > Suliformes > Sulidae > Morus > Morus bassanus. The sequence continues at coordinate 132,000,942 of CM062568.1, read as the reverse complement.
GTCGGAAAATCTTCGCTTGTTCACCTCTTATGCCAAAACCAGGTCTTGGGAAACCCGTCCTGGACAGTGGGCTGCTCGGTGGATGTTCGAGTAGGTGACGTGCCCGACCCCTCAGCAGATCTAGCTTAACATGGAAGGGAAAGGCCTTGCCTTTTTTTTCTTTTCATTACTTCCCCACCCCCCTCCCCGAGAAAGAGGCGTGCTTCAGTGTTATGTTTTGCTGAGAGCTCAATCTTTCGAAGCAAATAGTATTACATAGGAGCCGACTGCTTGTGCGAGCAAGTTTTAACCTTACAAGGTTGTCAGAAGCAGACAAGATACTTGTCATTCACCTCTCCTTACTGCAGCGGCCACTGGTGTGTTACAAGGCATGGAGCGCCAGTTCAAGTCAGAAGGTGCAGAGCTTAAGGCTCACTTCCCTGAGAAACACTTAACGCCCAACTAAATTGTCAGCCAAACATACTGGGGAAAAAACAATTTGCTTGTTTAATTTGAGGGTACTGAGCGTGATGATAGGGTTGCTTCTCTTCCTCTCTGCTTATTGCAGGACCTGCTGTTAGAGGAATGATGATATTCTTCTAATAGTTTTTCGGCCCAACCTACAATCCTCATGGGGTGGTGATAAATGCTTTCTTCCTTCATTGCTCTTTGCTGCACTCTGCTTGAAATGCGTTGCCATAGGTTAGGAATGATCCTGTCTTACTATCTATGAGTTTCATCCCAAAGAATGCTGAAATATATTTCCAAAATTTGGGGAAAGAAACATGGCAATCCTGGTTGACTGTGGAGCAAAACTACCTAGCAGGTCCTGGGGCAAAAATTGTTGATTGATTAATTCAGTTGAGATGTCAATGACATTTTGGAGAGGAAAAAGATGTGGTCAGTTGGAACCTGATGTGGTCACCCATGTTAATACTCTTGCAATACTACTGCGTGGGTTTTAAGTTTGTTAATATTGAGCTGGAAAGCAGACTCCCTGCTGACTCACCAAGCTACACCTCTTGTAAGAGCTGTGGTATCCAGCGGCCACTGCTTGACTCATTCCATCTCTCTTCTACTTGAGAGATTTGAAGTGGTGTCAACATGAGAATTTACAAATTTCTATCCAAGTACAATAATGCTTTCAGCTGAATGTGTAAGTGTTGTGTGGATTACCTCCTGTGAGCTGGTGCTGTGGTTACGTATGATGTGAATTTTTCATCAGATCCATGACTACAAAGAAGGGACTCCAGAAGAGAAGACGTACTACATTGAGCTGTGGGATGTTGGAGGTTCAGTGGGTAGTGCCACTAGTGTGAAAAGCACACGAGCAGTGTTTTATAACTTGCTGAATGGTAAGTTTGCTTGGTGTAAATCTGGTTTTATCACTGTTTCTGTTATAAGCTGTCTCTTGGTTCTGTGGCAGGATTCCTTTAAGTCTGGCTGAGGGATATATTGTTCTCTTTTCTGCTTCCAGTACATTTATACAGGAAAAAACCCGATACCATTCGTAGGCAGAATTTTATGGATTCAGTTTTGAACTGGAAAGCTATTTTAGGCAAACCTGTACAGATGAGCTTCATCAGCCTTTCACTTCAGTCTTGTGCAGCTGGAGCCGCAGGGAGTCTTTGAAGTTGCAGTGGGGTCCCTTCCAGCTACATTTGCATACATAAAGGTTGCCTTCACCTTTCTAGACCTCATATACATGCAGAATCGTGGTTCATATTTTCTTGTCTGTTTGGTTCCAAAACCTACAGCAGGGAAAAAATTATTTTAATTTATATGAACTTTCATGGTTATATCCTACCCTGGCAAATTTGAACTGTTCTCCATAAAATTGCAGTATGCTGATAACCATCTTGCCTCTGCTCATTTAATTTGCCAAATTATTTTTAATAATTGACTCTTGCAACTTGCTGTAGATAGAAAGTAGTATTTTAGGCCTTCTGTTGAGAGACTGACTTAAAGGCCTAGCACTTCGTTTGTACCACTAATAAGAGCAAATAAGAGATTATAAACTTAATAACGCAGTATTTCCATTGTTACTTTTTGGCATCCAAGGATAGTTCACTAAAAGTAGGTGCATAAAAGATTAACAACTGCTTCTGAAAATCAGTCTCAAATGTTCTGTTTGATTCTTATTTCTTGTCCCCAGTCATTTGAGGGCCTCTCAATAACGTGTTTAGCCATACAATAAACATTTTTGCTCTGTGATTATTTAACTAGTTATTTCTTCCTCCTCTCCCAGGAGGAAAACTGTGTGTAGGTACCTCTTGCTTATATTGTTAACCAGACCTCTGTAAGTAAGGTTTGAGTTGAGTTGTGCCCTCAAAGCAAGCCTCTTTGGTATATGAAAAAAAAGTATTTCTTTTTGACACCAAATCCACAGTATGCCAGTGAGTGGCGTCAGACTTGGAAATATCCTAGAACAGCCCATTAGGAGATGAAATCTTGAACTTAACGTGTCTGAATTATAACTGATGACATTATTAAAACAGAGTTATTTATCTCCACTGCCCAAAAGATATTATTAGGCAGCTCGCATATGAAAACTGTTGACTTTGGTAGTTAGCCTTGGCTCTGGTTTCTTTCATTAGATTAATTCCTTCATTAGAGCTTGTCTCACAAATTGCCTCTGTTTGACCTGATTTAAGAAGAGAAGATGAATGCGTTCCTTCTGCCTGACCGCTTGTGCTTTCTGGGCTTGCAGTGGTCTGAAAACCTGAGATCAAAAGGCAGTTAATGTTTGGTTGTGGCTACATCTCTGCAGGCTGTCAGCGAGACCTGGTTGTTGACAAGGTTATGTACGGTTTGCTTTTGGTTTGACTGCAGATCTTCTGCTTTGGTGTCCCTGCATCTGGTGTGTGGATTGTGGCGGTCTAGGACAGCAACTAGGCAGTAAGGCTGTGGCTTGCAGACCTTAACAGGGGAGGAACATTTCCCTGAAAAGTCATTGGTCCTGCCTGCCCTTTTTTGATGTTGACACAGTCTTTTTCTGCTGGTACAACTAACTGTGTAGGTTTTCGATGAAGCAGATAAGGGATCTGACCAATCAAAACCATAACTGAGGAAGAGAGTCTGGAGGTGGAGAGTGTTTCCCACAGATGATGCAGCAGTGCCTCTGAATCTGTTGCCATAGGCCAAGTTATGTTTTATCAGGCTTTTTCTCCCTACGCTGGGGGTGGGCACGCAGTTGAGTTGCCTTTTTATGCTGTTACTGAGATAAATGCTTTGAAATAGGGCTATGGTTGTCATATGCTGGGAACTCTCATAGGAGAGTCTGTGCACAGTCTTGTGGGGTAGTGGAGAATGTTTGCAGAAACGTGGTTTGTTCATGGTGTGTACAGTAGGTGGCACCTTTGGGAGTTAAGGTGAAAGATTAAATTAATAAGTTTTCTCCACCTGTGGGCTCTGAAGTGTGCTGAGAACGAATCCTTATGAAGCTAAGGGGTATAATTCCATTTTGTCCTTGAATTAATGATGGTTTGAAGTCTGGAGGAAGTGGGAACATTCCACAGGTTGCAGAAGGTGTGAATAAATAGAAGAAATTTGCTAGCAGGAGTTGGTAATTGAGTTAGGAACTGTGGTTATCAGAAGTGGGTGTCTGTTAATAGCACAGCTAGGAAGTTTGGGTGGCTGTTTTTCTATCTCGGAATTTACATTTTGAAGGATCATGGTAATAAGAAGTGCTAGAAGCTTAAATACATGAAATCTTATTAATTCGTCTTTCTACCAGCCATTTGGTGGACTGTGAAAGTTTATCAGAGTCTGTTTCCCCTTTGGATACCTCCCCAAGTATGTAACATTAGTTCTGGAAAATGCAGGAAAGCAATAGTGCTCTCTAAACTCTTTGAAACAAAGAAACGGCCTTTAGGCTTCTTAGATGGTGTGACAAAAAGATAGTTATGTTTACCAATTAGGTAAAACAGAGAAAGGCTAAATTCTCTGCTGCAGTAATACAGAGTTTCAGTATCATTAGGACTAGACAGAGCAGAATCGGGGAACGTCTGCAAGTCTCTTGCAGATTAAACCCTGAGGCGGCTGTTCGCTTCTTCCTTTCATGAGATTTTTCCCTTAGGTCTTATCCAATTCCTGATAAGCAGCTTTAAAAAAACCTGTTGCGTCCTGATATTTTCAGCTTTGCTCATTCACTGTAACTGACCTGGTTATATTTCCCTTTCTTCGTTCTCAGATCTCTGGGAACCTGCAGATGTCATTTTGGTAAGATAAGGAAAAATATATATATATATATATATCATTAAATAGCATCTTGCTGCCTTCTCTTTCACTTTAGGGATAATTTTAGTGCATGACTTAACCAACAAGAAATCATCCCAGAATTTGTATCGCTGGTCTTTGGAAGCACTCAACAGAGATGTCGCTCCAACAGGAGTTCTCGTGACAAATGGGTGAGTGAAAAACGTACATGCAGAGTTAAGACACAATAATTCCAAGCTGTTATGGAAGTCTTTGTTCATCCCTAAGGCTACTTGAAGTCCACACAAAATAAGATGTGTCTAGACTTTTAAGAAATAAAGAAAAAAAATGGGGGGTATCAAAGAAAATCACTGTCCTTCTTGTTTTGCACTGCCAGTCAGGCCATTCTGCTGGTAGATTCCCAAACTGTATGGCAGAGACCTTGCTTTAAGGGAAAAGATGTTTAGCGTCCTTCATTTGCCTGAGGCCTCTGTAAGAGTGCATCCAGTCCCTGATACCTGAAGACTCGTGTGTCTGTACTGAGACATGCAAAGCCCTTGTACAGGAAGTGTTATGGGATGGCACGTCTCTGTCCCAAAAGGCTTCTCCTCAATGCACCAAGGCTGAGGAAGTTCACTTAATTATTTTTTTGTTCTTGGCGGTGGGGGAATTATTTCAGGAGTGTGGCTAAAAAAGGGCTTAGAAAACTCTGCTTAAACAGCATGTTTATAATTAGCTTTCCAACATCTTGTCAAGTGTTGCCCCCTGTATGTCCGTGCTCCTGTTATACACGTAGTCAAGGAGGTTTCAAGTTCATTGCTAAACCTCACACATGAGCAGGGAAGCAATAATAAGGGGTAGCTTTTTGTGGGAAGAATATCGATTGTTTATCTGCCTGTGCTGGTACACAGGTGTTTAGAAACATGGGAGAAGGGAAGGAGGGTTTGCACTATATAAACTGCAGATTTCTCCAGCTTTTCCACATACAGGTTCTTCACAACTGTTTTAATTTTCAAAAGCTTAACTTCTGTCAGGGACAGATGCTTGGCCACTAGCAATTGCTTGGTCAAGTTGTTGCTGTTGGTTGTGAAACTACTTTCTAGAAATCTTAGTTCAGGTAAAAATGAAAGACAAATGTGAGGGGAATGATTGGAGCTTGGATTTGCAATGACATTTAATTGCAATATTATTTATTTTATAAAGGCTGTCTTTGATCATTATTCGTATCTGAATCAAAGCTTGTTGGAATTCAGCTTGTAGTGGCTACCTTTACTTGAATGTAGAAGAATAAGTAACTTGCCACCACCAGAATTGTTATTGCAACCCTTGTTGATCTAAGGTGGAACTGGGTAGTGTTTCACAGTTGCAGTTTGTTCCATTGTCCCTCCTTAAAAATGTATATATGTAGGAACTTCAGATGTTCAGAGATGCCAGCCCCCTGATCTGTCTCTGGTGGCTGCATACACTTGGTACAATTCCTGTTTCTTTCCTGCTGCCCTTCTTCCCTAGCATTTCTTCTGCAGTTCTTCTATGCTGAGAAGAAATCCAACTCGTGGTTTCTTTTCTCTTTCCTTTCAATCCCTGTGTCATGATGTAGATGCAGAAGCCCTTCCGTAATTTACTGATACTGCACATTCTCACTTAGATAAATAATGACCCTTAATAAATAAATTACTGTTATTTGAAAGGGACAGGGGAGCTGATGCCGCCCCTGAGCCCACTTACATGACCATCGCTTCATTCAGAATTGTATGTGTTTCCCTCATCAGCGACTATGACCGTGAACAGTTTGCTGATAACCAGATACCACTGCTGGTAATAGGAACTAAGCTGGATCAGATCCCAGAAACTAAGCGGAATGAAGTTTTGACCAGAACAGCTTTCTTGGCTGAGGATTTCAATGCTGAAGAGATAAATTTGGTTAGTATCCTTGTCAACAGTGTTGTTTTTCTTTTATTTGAGAGTGATTCCGATTTTTAGAAAGTAGATGTTGTTACAAAAATTGGGCTTCTGGAGATTTTCTCAGTAATGCTTGAGTCGTGCACATTTTGATTGGCCGCCCCCTTGCTTGATGAAACGATCGTCTTTGTTTCACTATAGTGAGGTATAAGGGGTGTTAGATAAGGTCACTGAAGCTTAGAATTGATGGTTGGGAGTTAAGTTTTCTCTTCCCTGTTCTTAGTTCTGACACAGACTATCTTTGAATGAAACCTCAAGATCACTTTATTTATATATATGTATATATAATGTGTATATATATGTATAGAAACATACATGTGCTGTGTGAGTGCTTGTATATACACACACCTGCATACAGACACATGCACAATCTCATCTGTAGCCGGTACAAATTATTAGCTGACTGTATAACTGACGGCAGAAGGAAGATGTGGGGCACATGGGGGGCACTTAGAATTCTCCAGCTGATGCACAGAACAGAAGCTGGCCTTTTCTGTCAAATGACTGTGGAGCTGAAATCAGCAGACATACAGTGTTTTCCCTAGCTGATTGCATGTGCGTGTGTCAAGGGAAAGGGTATGTGGATTTCCACGAGTATGGCTTCCTTGCATTGATTTCCTTGTGTTTGGTTGTCTTTTCTGTGTTCTAGGATTGCACCAATCCTCGTTACCTGGCTGCAGGTTCATCCAATGCTGTCAAGCTAAGCAGGTTCTTTGATAAGGTAAGTCAAATCAATCAAATTATGTTTTATTGTTCTATGTATTGAACACTGCCTGTGATGTGAACATGGAGCAACAGTTAGCTGCTCCTTTCACATTCCATTTTTTGAGTTGGTTCAAGCCAGGTGTGGAGAGGCCAAAGATTGGTCTGCTTTTGGAAACCTCCAGAAAATAGCTGATCTGCTTGAAGGTTTGATTCTCATCTGCCTAGAGCAATGAAAAAGAACTCACAAACGTGCAAAGGAACTCTGCATATGCTTTTGGAGTCCTTTGGCAGGCCAGAGGGTTTGCGGTGTGCTAACGTAATAATGTGGGGAGTTACAAGACTATAATTAGTTCTGTTGCTCCCGGTTAAAGCAAACCTTAGGAATTAAGAAATGTGGCATATTACTCTCCCTTCCTGCAGAAGAGAGCATCAAGGCCTACTGTGAAAATGACAGAAAGATTGCTCTGGTTTAAGCATCCCCTGGACAAAGAGATCATAGTAGAGCAGATCACCTCCTGTAATAGATCATGCTTTAGAGGAAATTTGGCCTGAATTTTCTTTGGAGGAAGGTGTAGATTGCACAGGGTGATACAAATCACCTTTTGATTGTTGGATTGATGGTACTGCCTCCGTAGGTTTCCTTCAGCACAGACAGTTTGTGCATCATTCTCAGAGAGCGAGTCAGGCTACCTGTCCTCAAGCATCACCTATGCCCAGGGACTGCTCGGAACCACTGGAGATATTATGCACCTACAGAATGAGCTTTTGCTAGTGCTCAGAACTGCTGCGCCCACAGAGAGGGGTGGGAATAACTGACTCCGATGCAGTAAGGAGACACCCAAACCATCACCTCCATTACTAAAGAGGGCTAACTAAATTAGATGTGTAGAAGTTGAGGATAACACAGCTTTACTAAGAATGGCTGAAGGTAGCAACTCCTGTGTGTTATAGAGCTTTGTGCTTAAAGCAGTAGGCCTGGAGCAGGGGACATGGGTTCAGGCCTTGTCCCGGTTAGGCATGAGTTTCAATGCCCATGTGTGAAATGTTGACTGGAATCTGAGGTTATGCATATGCTGTGCCAGCTAAGATCATTCTTTGTTTTTCCCAGGTCATAGAGAAGCGATACTTCTTAAGAGATGGCAATCAGGTTTGTCATTTTTCCTTCTTTTTTGTTTTGTTTCTCCCTATGTAATGTGAACTGCTGACAGAGTCCTCTTTAAAACATGGGCTTCGTGTGACTTACATGAAAATCTATGCTGGTAATTGAGTTTTTAAATCTGTGGCAGCACAGCTGTTTTGGATAGACAGAAAAATGGCTGACTCTTGTCAGCTGAAGTATTTGTCTGTAATGTGATTGGCAGTGAAATAATTAAGTATGCTAAAATAATAGAAGTTCCAAGAGTGAGGTAAAAAGGGCAGATATGATTTCTTTCAGATCTGTCAGCTTCGGGCTGCTTGGTTGCAGATTTAGGCCAGAGACGCTGTCATGAAGGTCAATGAAAAGGCTTTTTTTGCACAGCTGGGACTAGCATTTTGTTTCGTACAGGTATTTTTCAGTGGAGCCACAAGGAAAGTGGCGGTATGATACAGCTTTTAATTCATTCCTAAATGGCTGAATCCAACTGTTTTCAGTACAGTTGGTGAAGAATCAGCAAAATGACTCTCCTGGTTTCGGCAGGCCACTTCAACTTTTTGTGCCACCCACCTTCCCATGTGCAGTCTACTATGCGGGGAGTAGCGAGGTTCCACTTACCATATCTGTGAGGTGCTTGCAAATTACCCTGAATAGCACCGCTGAAATACAATTGATTCTATCATTAGATGTAGCTCTGCTGAAAGCCCCTTAGGGAGAGTGGGGAAAAAAATAGTCACAAATTACAAAATCCTTACTTTCTTTGAGCGTTTTTTTATGCCTTTTAAAAATAAATCTGCTTTTTCCTCTTTCAGTTCTGCATGATGCCTTTTTTCCTCCCTTCTCCCCTCCTCCCGACATTCTAGTGAAAGGAAGTCTCCCTTTCATGGGGATAATAGCTTAATGCAGATATCTGCTTGTGTGCTGGTTGTCTTTGATGCATGATGTAAGATTTTTATTTTTCTTACTTGATCATTTTTAGTGGCTAGCCAGGGATTAACTTTATATTCCTTATGGCCACGTGCCAAAGATTACAGCCTTCTGATGACTACTTTCATCTGCCTCACTGAAAACAGCTCAAAAGCTTAAAACAAATCTTAAGTAGTGGACAGTCATATTTAAAGAAGCAAAATCCAAATGGGAATGGGAGATTTCATTATAACCTCTTAATGTTATTATTTGAAATGATCTACTTAATGTAAATCTTACAAGTGTGTTTGTGGGTTTTCTACAATAGGTCTCTTCGATCACTCGTGTTTTGAGGTATTTCTATTACAGACTTCTTCAGGATGAAAAGAATGATAAGTTTCAAATTGTTTGTAGCTATGACTTCGATCAGATCTCTGATAAATAAATAATTGTTACTCTTAATTAGTGACTTTGATATTAAAAATGCTAAAGCAGATAAGATTTTAGCTATGGTGTCCTGCTACTGTTTAGTTACAATGATTGCATTTTTCCTTTTCGAATTCCCAAAGCAGTTTTGACGAGATGAACCTTTGTGCAAAATCCGCCTGATTTTTCCCTTAGAGATGATTGCTTTTCAGAGATGAACAAAACAATTCCTGAATGAATACCTTGCATATCTGTTTGAGTTTTGGGCCTGAAAACCCTAACTAAATTTAAATTGTGGGGTTTTTAGTGGTCTTTTATTTCGGTTAAGCTCTTTAGCTTGCTCAGTTTACCAATAAAGTGTGCAACCTAAGCAATCTACTTAGTATTGTAAATTACATTTTCATCCCATACCATCCGTACATGCCTGTGTTTTCCTGGCATGATTTGTAGCGCTTGGTTGACACCTTCCATTTTAATATACTGTATTTCCTATGAGAGTGTGGAATTGTTTTGGGAGGATGTGTTTATTAGGTCTGCTGGTTTTGCTTGTATGCGGTTAGATATCTAAAAGTTATTCTAGACTGTAATCAAATAGTTTGATGCCACCAATAGGACAGACATCTTATACTGCGTAAGAAAGCAGTACATCTCTTCCTTTTGGGGGATTCACAGGTGCATGGGATTGCAAATCTGTTTGAAATGTCCTTAAGCCAGAGAAGCTTCTGATGGTTTCAAGTAGATTTTCTTTGTAAGTTCTCATTGTCACAGTGTAAGCAGTGTCTACAGATTGGCTGCAAAAGCAGGAGCGCTAATCCTTTGTGTTGTTGCAGCCATTTCTATTCTGATGGTTTTCTTAAGCTTTCAGCAATTGATAAAAATATACTTTCAACTACCAGTGAAGTGCTGCTGCCTCAGGTTAGAAGGTGTAGAGTCTCAACAGCTGTTTAATAGAACTTGGTAATACTATTCAATAGTTTTAAAAAGGAATGGAAGAGAAATTCTTGTATGCGTTTGAATCTGGGGGGAAATACGGACTTTGAAATCTGTAATTAACTGGTTTAGGATTTGCCCAAGAAATTAAGGCTTTCATTGTAACCTTTGCCAAAAAGCCTTAAGGAGCTCCGTAGAACAAATGAGCCATACTCTAGTTTTGCATCTTATTTAATTGATGGTGCCCCTCTAGCAGTATGCTGAAGTATCTTAGTCCTGATTCTGGAGACGGCATGGAAGAGGAAGGCATTGTTGCAGTTGGCTTGGTAACAGGCACTCGAATGTGGGCTAGGGAGAGCTCATGCTGATTCTGATGTGAGGACTTATCTTTCCTGTCTCCAGATTCCTGGCTTCTCTGAAAGGAAAAGGTTTGGGGGAGGAACACTGAAGAGCCTTCATTATGATTGAACACTGAAGAAGTGAAAGATGACTTCTCTGAGTTCCTAACGACATTCCCATTCCGACTGGATGCTTAAAGACAATAATGCTTATGTCAAGCAGAGTAAAATGATATTATGTTTTGGCCGGGTAGACTGCTGAAGCTACTTTTGCTGGAAAAGACTTGGGGAAGAATTTCCAAAAATGTCATCTGAAGCCTAGAGTGTTTCTTAGGATTGCAGGCTGTCGGGATATATGGGAACATTTGGGGAAAGTGTGCAATAAATTGAATGCCTCTGACACTGCTGCGGGAAACTTTATCATACACAGCACGTATATGTGACATCCTTGTCTCCATTTTGGAAAACTTATGGACAGTCTTTGCAATGAGTTACATTCATCTTACCTCTAAAGGAAAAAGGACACTGAGTGGGCTTCTTATTTACAGTAAAGTGAACAAAAGTGAGCAAAATGTAAGGATGGGTAGGGAGTGGTCTAGAAAATAATAGAATGCCTTCATTAAACGAATGATGTTGTCTCACCTGGAACACAGTGTTCAGCCCTATTCAAAAGGGATAAAAGAAATAGGCAAGAGATGACAAAAGATTTGAAGCCTTAAAAAGAAAATCATGACTAGAAAACAAGTGGTATTAATTCTGCTACTTAAATTAAAATTGTTTACTTTGGAGAGAACAAATTGAATCGGTACTCCTGTTTATCTTTTCATAATTGAGTGTGGTCTTGTTCTTAATATTAAATTAAAAGGCAATGCACTGAAAGCTGATGGAAAAAGTATATTTTTGTACAGTGCTTATTTGGAACAAATGTTACATGGTCTTACTGAGCCTGAGAGCTTGGCGGATTCAGGAAACACGAAATGTAAGAATACCCTCTGAAGTAGAATGGATAGAACTTAAAAAGGGATATAAAGCCCTGTAAAAAGTAGGAACTGAGCATGATTAGAAGGAAAGTTCTGTGATAGGGACGTTTCCTTTTAGTACTAACGATAAAGGAGACTTGAGCTGGTCTGATCTACTGTGCAAGCTGTTGTTTTCCTAAATAGCCCAAGCTTTGCAGTTTTTCACCTCCCCATAATTATATGGAGTGGTAAAAGCCTGATTTGTGGCAGTTTCTTCTTTCCCCTCCTTCCTCACAGTTACCTCTAATAGTTAAGCCTGTGGCAAAGACTACCTAAGAGCGGGAGTTAGATATAAATACAGATTAATAATAAATGGGGATAGAAGAAAGTAAAATGCTGGTGTGAAATTGACAGTGAGCAGAGTTCTGCAGTCTGCAGATTATGTCTGCCTGCACCTCTTCTCTAGCAGCTGCTTGAAAGTAAATGGAAAACTGCCTATTGCCACTAATCAGGCACAAAAATGACAGCTAGGTGCACTAGTCAAACTTATTAAAAATATGGTTATTTTGCTTTTCCTTAGGTCATTTCCAGACAGGTTGTGGAGCATTTGCAAACATGAGTGCAGTGAGTTTTTAGATGCCTATATGAAATAGGTTACCAGTGTACATTTACTTTACGACCAGGGGAAATAAGGTACCAAAATATTAATAGCAGATAACCCACACCTGAGCTGTGCAGCTCATGACAGCACCAATGTCTCTCTCTGCTTATTTGACAGTGAAAGCTGGAATTAATTTCTCAAGGTCAGGTGCTGTCTTAGGGTAATCAGACCTGGGCTCCCCCAAGTCACCAAGGAACTGCAGAGCAGAACAAGAAAGCTAGAGCTATTTCTTCTTCACTCTATGGCTTCTTTAGGAGAATTGGAAGTGTTGTAAAGTAAGAGAGGCCGTTTACTTTAAGATGCTATGTGAAGCAATGGTTGTACAGGTCTTTGGTTTGGAGGAAGCAACTATCCCAAGTAGCCTTCTTCAATTAATCAAAAAAGGAACGTTGCTCAGCGTGCTGTAGGGTGACCTAAGCCCTAGTTGCAGCTTACCTGTATGTGTGCATTTCACTCCTGAGGCTCCACAAAGGAGAAACATCTTCATATGAGAAATCTTGTGAAGGCCAGTTCACACTCCAGGAACAGGAGAGAATACATAGTTCCTGTGCATCAGTGGGACTGAAGGTGTTGACAGTCAGGATTCAGGAGCAAATTAGAAAAAGATACGGTCGCGATAGGACGAGACAAGATAAAGGGAAAAGTACTGAGAAAAAGTAGAGCATGTGGGCAAGCGGTAGAAGGTTAGCAGATTGAGAGAGAAGTTTGCCTGAGGCTGCGGCTCCTGCTCTAGGCTCAGCTAAGTCTGTCTGGACTCAGTCGTCCAGCTGTAAGCCATAAAACTCCTCCCAGGATATCTCCATCCACTCTTGAATTGACCCGCTGTGTGGTCTGACAGGTGACTTCATGGTCAGTCTCACTGTCCCATCTGCAAAGTGAAGGAGGCTTCCCTGGAGGCAAGGCTCTGATGTATCTGTTTATCGAATTGTAGTGCTTTCAATACATTGGGAATTCAAGAGTTTACCCTTTTTAATTTTAGTCTGGATGTTTAACTTGAAGAAAGTGAGTACCGGAGTTGTTCCAAGCTCTTTGTGTTGTCACAATATTTATTCTGATATCACCAGCCTTAACTCTGTCCTACATAAAAAAATCATTTGACTTCAATAGTTAGTTTTAATGCACTGAAATCCTTTAGGTAGCTGTCATTTGGTTATAATTCTAAAGGGTAAAGGCTAAATTTCTGTGCTGTTCCATCAGTAGCCCTGAAAAGTGGTTGCAGAGCCGTCTGACCAGCATTACAGTGCTTTAGTGTTTGTGTTCCCTGATGAGAATAGATTGCTTTGTAAAACAGCCATGTGGGGTTTGACATGTATTTTTTACCTACTTTACTTCTAGTATTTCATTAGGGCCGAGTTAAGGATATTCAAGTTATGTTTAATTATAATCCTGAAACTTGATGGTTTTTCCATGCTTGGGGTTTGGATAATTGCAGTATCCCTGTTCTGTAGTTTTCACATTTACATGACTGGCACACACTGTAGCTCTCTTGAAATAGCTCCATATGATTTTTGTTCGGAGTGGTAGCTTCTGTTTTCCTAAACGTAATGCAGAGGCAGAATGCATGGATAACTAGAAATAAGACAAACCATGGGAATTGGCAGAAGCTGTTGCAGGCACCGTTAACATCCTGGCTAGGTGTAGTGTGGGATTAGGTGCATCTTTCTCTTTATTTTAATCAGAGATAGAGGCTCCGTACACAAGTGCCACCAGTTTAGCACTGTACCTTGGTTGTACCCATATTGTTTTTGTGTATAGAGCAAGAGTGTCTCACACCTGCTGTGGTATGTATCAAATGTCAGGATCCAGCGGGCGATGGGGGATGACCATCCCAGTTCTTTTCATTGACTTTATCCTTACTCACTGCCCCATCCCTTCCATGCTTCTGCTTTGCTTCTATCTCAGAATGTCTGAACATCAGTTTTAGATTGTCACTAAAAAAACCCTGTGTTGATCTTTCTCCCAAATATTCATTGTCCAGCCAAACCGTGTTTGGTTTTTGGATCACAGGCTTGAATGTAGTGGTTGTCTTATGCCTGTGTTAATGTAATGTTGTGAACCCAACATCTTAGCTGTTTTAATGCAAATAGGTCTCCAGTCCGGATTAAGTATCTTGTTTAGATCTCAGCAGGTAACCACAATTATGTATAATTTTTCCCCTTAGGACAAGGTGATGTGTAATGGAATCATGTATGTTGATGATGTTACATTTATTTTGAAAGGAAGTGCTAGCTTCTCGTCAGAACCAGGAGTACACGTGCAGCTGGAGTCGGATGCCTTGCTGTTTGCACCTCACCTGTTTCAGCTGCCCAGAAAAGGTTTGCTTCCAGTTCTGGGGCTGTGGCACCAAACATTTTCTCTGTGCTTTCTCTTCACTCCTCCGTCTGTGTGGTTCACCTTTCTTTTCTCTGCTCCCCCCGACATGCCCTCTATGACCCTTCTGTCTGTCTTGCCTGTGTCCACCCATGCCCTCCTTTCTCTGCCCCTTCGTCTCCCTTTCTCCCAATTTCTATCCCACTTTCTCTCCTCAATTCCCATGTCTCACCTGTCTCACCCCTCCGTGTCACCGGGGGTCACAAAGACCCCTCCCTTTGCGCTCCCCTGACTCCACCCTCTGGTTGCCCCTTTCTTCCCCTGTTTTTCTCTCTGTTTCTCTCCGCCGTGCTTTGTCTCTCTTGCTGTACCACTTGGTTTTTCTCTCTGTCTCTCTGTTCGCCTCTCTCTGCGTGTCTCTGTCTCTCTGTTTTCCTACATCTCTCCTTCTCCTTCCATCTCTCTCTCTGGTGTCCATCACAGGCACACACATTTCACATCAAAGCACTTTTACCCACTTCCTTTAGACTGGAGCTACTCAATCTGTCCATGTTATTTCCCAGGCAGAAATATATGCCCGGATGCTGTGTACCAGATGTGTCAGTGAAGACGGCTTGTGCAGGTATATTTAAGATGTGTTAGACGTGCACACCCAGGTGAAATGTATAGCAAATAAACAGTCAGCCTCCCCTCTTCCCAAGGGGCTTGGCAGAACTTGCTGGTTGATTTATGACCAGTTTGATGACTGAGGAGATAGTCAGAAGCATGAATATGTCTTAAACATGGAAAATCCCACAAATCTGCCCCTCTTGATTTCCGTGCAGAGAAGTAGGAAACCCGTGTTTACAGTAACCTTAAATTCTTGAGGATACGTTTTTGTTCTCGTAGCAACAGGATTGCCTGCTCCTTGCAGCAATCTTTAGCGAAGGTGCCACTTGCTTTAAGCATATGAAATCTATCCCATAATGGGGTGTTGGGTGCATCCTTAATACAAATTTTCATTATTAATAATATTTGCAGAGGCAGCTGCAATATGCTCCCATTTATCACAAATGAGATATGAACTGCTGTGTAGTAGCCCGCAGTCAATAGATTTTTCAGTGAGGTATCATGAAGTCGGGGCTTGAATCCTCATTTCTCAGCTGATAAGGAGGTGACAGACTTTACTGATCAAAAACCTGCTTCTGCTTTTCAGCAAAGGGAGCTTAATCCTTCTATTTATTTTGTTAGTCAGCTCTTCCCATTAGAAGTCATGTTCCTGTCTCACTTTCCTTACGCGGACGCCAGTGACTTTGATTCCTTCATAGGGCTGAACAAGTCTGTGGCTTAGTGCACTAGTTTTCTTTGACAAAAAGCCACTATCATTATTAATGAACCTGTCACTGGCTGGCAAGTTACCAGAAAGTGCTCAGAGGTAAAGCTTTCTTTAGGCTGTGCTTTTCTGCAGCACTGTGCGTGGTCCTCAGGCAGACACTGGTTTTGGAAAAAACATCAGGTAGGTGTCAGGTAGGAGAGGGGAAGGAGAAGAAAATTAATTCCAATCCTCTTTAATTTCAAACGTCCAACCAACTGCAAAGCTCTCCTACCAAGTGAGGGCCTGATAATGCAGCCAAAAATATTGTTCTGAGTATTATCCACTTGCGCTACTGCGGGTTTATTCTAACATCTGATCAGTAAATGGGGAAAATGTTTCTTTATGATACATGATAATACCCACTGAAGAAGTCAAGAGTCTTCATCGCTAACTGTGGGTGTATGAGCAGCGTAAGGGCTTTCCAATTGTGCAGGCAAAGCTGCAATAAACCGTGCTTCTCAGGACTTGAGTCTAAATGCATCTTGAAATTAGATGTAGTTCCCTAACAGTGAGAGTAGTGACACCTGAAATGGTTAATGGAAGATAGCAGATTTGTCATTGTTCGGGGTTTTTCAGGGTAGAATTAGTGGTTTTCTGAAAGACGTGCTTTAACAGCTTTGATGAAAAGTATCCCATTATGTTTGTAAGGAGGTTGGTTTAGATGATCAGAGCTATCTGGTACAGCAAAGAGACTGTGAAATCTAGCTTTGGCAATTCAGCTGCTTAGCCAACCCCTGCTGCAAATACTATTAAGTACAGAAACGTGCTTTCTCTTTCCTGCTTTGGCATTATATCAGTGAGATACAGCTTGTTGTGCCCTTTGGGCTTCTCAATGCATGGAAACTCTGGTTCCATATCTACTGAAATTCCTTCTCAGCATAGCACCATGGACTTCTCTCAAAAAGATATGGAATGCAGGACAAGCTCACAAATAAACAGACGCACTCTTTCTTGTCTGGATCAACCAATCTAGTTGATCGGTTCATCTAGATCAGCTGGGCAAATCAACTCAAAGTTCAGTCGTTTCTTTTGATTCTTATGACTAGGAGAAGGAGCATGAAGTGAAATAGTGTGTGATTAACCCGTGCGCATCTATGTTCCCTTTGACCTGAAAGTTAACGTTTACAAAGTGCAAACACTCTGCTGGCTTTGGGTTAAAGATTTATTAAAGGATGAGGAGACCCAGTAGCTTTGAAGACTAGGACTACGTCTGGAGTTTTTATCTTGCTGTCGGAGACCATCCTCTCTTCCTGAGGCTTGTTCTGCTGTGGCTTACATGGGCATGATGGGCTGTCCTACCCTTGATGAATTAAAAAAGGTCAGATCATAAAATTCAGTGACTGTCCAAAATTAACACCCCACCCTTAGCCGTTGCTCCAGAGTGGGGAAGGACAGAACAGGGCAAGGTGACTAAACTTTCTCCTGACTCCTACGAGTGGTTCTTCTGGCCTGAAAGCAGAAGCATCACATCAAGGCGGGCAGGTGGCTTCTCCAGCCTCTTTTCATGCAGCGCCTGCTTTTTGATGACAAGGGGCGTGTGCTTTCCACTGCGGACAACTTTTATGACCTTTCCTGCACAAATAAATGATAATGATTAACCTGTCTGGCATCTGCTACTGAATGGTCCCAGAAAAATGACAAGGACGTATTTCATAAGACCCACTCTACAAAAAAGTACATGTTGCTAAAAAGACCCTTTTTTGCTTTAGTGTCTTATATTATGATGAAAGGTTCGAAAAAGAGATTAAATCCTCTGGTACTAAGTAGTACACTAGCAGATAAACAAAGACAGCTGCTCTAGAGAGCTCCTGTCCTATTTGGCAGTGTGTAAAGGGTTAACAGAGAAGAAATGCCAGTTGGGGAAGCTGAGCTCGTAGAGACAAGAGTGAATGAATACACTAGTAAATATGTACATCAATGAATGCATTTTAGCTGTACAAAGATAGGCAGGAGAAGAGGTTGGTCCTTTTAGAAACAAGAAACTGTGAAAAGCAGCGGGCTGCTGCAACAGCAGGTCCACGGCCACATCAGAAAGGATCTGTCTCTCTCAGTTGCCTCTTACATACGTTGTGCACGCATGCCGAATCTGGCAGTTTACCAGAGTAAAATTCCCAGATGTTTCAAATCATTCACTCTGGGGCGACATTTGTTGTGGTTCTGACTATTCTGTGCCATCCAGCTGAAGACGTCATGCCGACTTTCTGGCAGGGCTTGTTGCCTTCACCAGTGGCAAAACCCATGAGTGCCACTCTGTGCTGCTGCGTCGATGTGTGGCCAGCTAGTTCTGTTCTGCTGGTTTCTTTTTCCAAGCCTTATGAGCATGTTCAGATCAACACACACAGAACGGAAGAGCTTTACTTTTGGGATTGGACAACCACTCGCTACAAGAAGTGATGGTGAGCGCGATCCAGTAATTCTACTCATCATAGCAGCACTGGCAGACAACAGTCCATGTTGGGAAGCACTCTGCCAAGCACAGAGCAGAAATTCATGAAGATGTAGGCCCTGCTTTGGAAAGCGTATACCCTAACAGATAAGTATTAAGGTAAAGGAACAGGGAAGAATATACAGCCTTGCCTCTGCCTCATGGCATGAAACACGCATTGCATAGGAAAATGCTAATGTCCCTTGTCTCTCCCTCCCTTTTCTCTCAGAAACCCCGATCATTCACCTATGCAATGGCCCACCACCTGAACTTTTAAATGATTTGGCAGGAAGTGAAAGGCCTTATAATGCACGTGCTATGAAGTTGAGTTATTTGAGTGCCCCTCGTCTGTTGGATCAAATATAAGCTGCCCGATCTTCTATTTGAAAGGCTTCTTCCATCCTCCTCATCTTTCATTCACCACTAAGGCGTTGAACACTAGATGCCATTTTCAAGCTGTTAAATTTTCAGGTAAGCTCCTTGGTCCTTTCTTTCATTCTGCCTCTCTGACTTAGATGAGCTCCTTGCACATCTCCATCATGACGCCTGTGTGAACAGTTTGCATCTAATAAGCTGCTGGTATGCAGGTACCATACAGTTGCATATACATCATGTGGTAGCAAATACTGTTGCATTGATGTCTTGTGCTTTTCTATATATCTCTTTTGGGTCTTGTTATGTACTTCAGCTGGAATCTGGGTAAAGGCCACGTGAAACCATGCACTGATGTCATAAACCCAGAAAGATAGCTGAGAAGGCACTGAATGCTTTTAATGCTCATGCTTCCCTCTTAATTCACTGTGGTTATGAATCATGTTCATGTGATAACAATTCATTGTGCTTCTGAATCATATCTATGTGATAACAAAGACAGTTGCTAAAATATTAATGAAGCACATCTATACTTAACATTTCATAAGGTCTATATTTAAGAGCTGCTATAACTAACTAAATGATTGTTTAAGCAAATCACAGAATCACTGAGGTTGGAAGTGACCTCTGGAGATCCCCTAGTCCACCCGCCCCTGCTCAAGCAGGGTCAGCTGGAGCAGGTTGCCCAGGACCATGTCCAGTTGGGTTTTGAATATCTTCACGACTGGAGAATACACAACCCTTCTGGGCAACCTATGCCAGTGTTTGACCACCACTTAATATTCACATTTAAGGGCAAAAAGGAAAGGCCACAGAACTACAGGCCAGTCAGCCTCGCCTCCATCCCTGAGAAGGGATGCTCCATCGCTTCAAGGCAACTAATCCTGGAAACCATTTCCAGACACATGAAGGACATGAAGATGATCGGGAATAGTCAGCATGGATTTATGATTTCCCTCTTAAATGGGATGGGCTAGGTCAGAAACACCACAGAAGTGCTAGGAAATGTTCTTCTCTGTATTTCATATAATTTGGAGGTCAATAACTCAAACGTCAGTTCAACAGTGTCTCATTAAATAATGTTTTTCCCTGTACAGAATGGAAAAGCAAGGTTAGGCAGCCTAATAAGCTTTCAAACATTTGCACGGCTGTCAAGTGAGTAAAGTGATAATACTTTGTCCTTTTTTAGGAAACAAGAACAAGCAGGAAGTAGGTCTCTGCATAATTAAAATGCAACACCTTTATTTCTACCTGTCCCAGGAGAAGAAAACAAGAGAATGGGGCCTGTAAGGAGGTGTGAGCAAGGTGAACTGTAGGTTCTCAAAGAGGAATGTAAGCTCAAATGTGATGTTACCCCTCCTGCTGCGTGGCTCAGGGGAAGGGAATCCTGGAAACCCCCAAAACTTTGCAACTACAGTTTCCAAAACTGTAGTCAAATGTATAATTCTTTGCTGTCAGAAAACAAGTGAGACAAATTCTTTACTCTTAACTATTGTCTGATAGGAAAGGAGTCTCAAGGGTAGGTGGCAGATGCTGGGTTCTTTATTTCTTTGGCAATGACGATCCACTCATTCAGGGTGAACTAACATATTCGCAATCTCTGCCTTGAGCTGGAGAATTCCTCATTGCTGGTGCAGTCTTTTATGGCAAAGTTGGAAGAGGCCAGGGTATGGAGAGAGCCTTCATGGGCAAATGGGAAGATGGCAAGCGGTAACAGAGACCTAAAGAAGGCTTATATCTTGGAGATTACTCAGTCTATATTCTTCTAGAGCCTAACACAAGGGAGTCCAGGTCTACAGTTCAAGATTTTCAGGTACTGCTGTAATAAAATGATGGAATTTCCCAGCTCTACTCATCCTCAGACCACCTACATTGTAATGGGGCTAAGTTTTGATCTGTTTTAGAGAAAACATTACCTAATATTGTACAGCCAGGTTAGCTGAGTCTGTTCCTGGTGACTATGTGATAAAACCATTAGCGGCACAAAATCAGAGGAGCCCAGCTCAGCCCCTGAACTGTCCCTAAGCTGGGAGAGTTGGAGGCAGTGGATCAAGGTGGCTCCCAAGCAGGCAGAAGGTCCCAATAGAGTTTCGGAAAGGATGGGACACTTGGTTTCTTAGGTCATCTCTCCGCAACACTCTTGCTTGTTGGTTGTGGGGCACCGGCTCCAGCCAGTGCTGCCAATAATAATGTCTTGCTACTTTCCAGACAAGCCTTCACCTGCAGCTCTCTATCTCCATTTCCAAGCAATTCCCCTGCATGCCCTGGCTCCAGGGCTGTATCTGTGCTTCATTCAATTCCAGACAAGACTGGATAAAGTCCTGAGCAGCCTGGTCTGATCTCAGAGCTGGCCCTGCTTTGAGCTGAAGCTTGGACTAGTGACCTTCTGAAGTCCTTTCTGATCTGAATTATCTTATGACCCTGTGACCCTAAGACCAGGGGGGACAGCCAAAGAAAACTAGCGCTCCCTCTCCCCCATCAATAACCACTGTCTCTTCATGCACCCCATCTTCTCCCTGGTAGCAGCCAGCCTTGTTTGCCAGACCTTAAAAAGTGGCAGCTATTGGTGGCTCTGATGTATTACTCAAGGTGGTGTAAGGAGGTGCCGGTTTTAGAGAAGACAAAACAATTAAGACCTGTCCCTCCTGCAGCCTGAGCTCTCGCTGGCTGCTGTGGGGGCCACGCGAACTGGTAACTCCTTTGGGGAGGGAAGGCTTCGAGGATGCTCTAGGAGAGGAGGAGACGTTAACTCCAGGGTCACGTTCAAATTTCAGTGTGTGCCTCCTAGAGATTTCTTCCTGGCAGGACTTAGAGTAGAGCAGGTCACAGAAAGGGGAAAAAGTATATTGCCTTTTTTTTTTTTTCTTGTGAGGAGGAGAGATGAGAATTCAAAGTCAAAAAAATCAAGTAAAATAAATTGATTTTTTTTTCTGCAACTTCTGAAAATGCAGAGCTACTTTCATTAGTATTCTGTAGCTAAATGCTTGCTGTCGCTCCTTCCTTAGCAACAGCTTTCTTAAAAAATATTAATATTTCAAAATGTATAAGTTCCCCTCACTAGCTCTAATCACAGGAATACAAAATCCTCCCCGACTTTTGGCCCCAAACTGCTGTGTAATGTTGCCACACAGTGTTTCACGAATATCACTACCTTCACCAGGAGGGGATGTGATCCTTTCTATCCCCAGTGTAACACGGCTCAGAAGCATAATGAACAAATATTTGTTACACGTTTAGAGGGTTGTATATGAAAATTGCTGGAAGTATAATTTATAAAAGAAGCTTATAAAACAGTTGCAAAAATGGCTTTTCTTTGTTCTTAAACACCTTGTTCTTTTTTCCCCCCATGTGTGGGAACTATGACCCTGTTTTTAACATCTAAGGAGCAGTGAGGGAACCCAGTCCCCCTCACCCCACATTTATTATCTTCAAATCGATCCTGGAGTTGGTTCTGCAGAGAAGGACTGGTGTTTGGTTAAACACAGACTGGGTTGAGCAAACAGGTTGAAAAATCCCTTGGACTTTCTCACTTCCAGCACTGTCAGCCTGCCACCAGCCCAGCTCGGTCAACCAGCAAGCAGGCTTTGCTTGGCAGGCTGCTTCAGCCAGATACTTGCTTGGGGTTTGTGTCTGCTCCAAGAGCAGGAGGACCAGGAGGAGTATGACGAGCTTGCAGGTAAGGGGTCGGGTGCCGTGACCCACCAGTGCTGGCTGTGGACACCCCTTTTCTGCTGACACTGGTTTTTTGGCGTCTGTTTCATTTTAGTGTGCCCCTCTTTTGTATTTCAAGGTGTGTTTTTAAAGGTCTCTTGGGATAAAGGATTTTGCTGCATTTCATCTATAAATAGGCTTTTCTCTCCCTCTTCTCCTCCTTTGGCAATCATCCTTGATCAGGCTGTCCCAGCACAGGACCTCTTCATCGCGGGCTTTGTCCTTCCCCTGCCCTCTGCACGCACCCCTCCTCCTGCCCCGGCTGCCAGGGGGGTGTTTCCTCCTCAGCCTATGAAATCTGGCTGGTAACATCTGCCCAGATGTTGCAAGCCTGGCCATCATCATCCCTGGCAGCCCAGGGGAGCAGCGGCTCCATCCTGGGGCGGTTTCTCAGTCCCCTATACAGGGCAAGCTGGCACACCGGGGCTCCGGCCATGCCTTCCTCTCCGAGCCCCAGCAGCGCAGCCAGCGGGAGCTTTCCCTGCCACCATTTGCCAGAGCACGGGGAGTTTGGGGAGAAGGGCGGGATGTGGTGGGTTTACGGCTCGTGAGTAGGAATGCGAGGATCACAACCCCAAACCTCATGGGCACCTCGCTGTGGCAGCGCAGGGGGGCAGTTGCCCCAGGGCCATTGGGGCGCATGAGTAATGCTGGAGCAGGCAGGAGCAGCAAGGGCTCACCCCAGGACCACTGTGGGTGTCGAGAGCTTGTGCGGGACCACTGTGTTTCTCCCCAGACTTTGGGGCTGTCATTGTTACTAAGCTTTTTCCTAGCTCTGGATATGCCTGAGATATATGTGTGTGTTCTTTCACCACCTTCTGTGATGTTCATTATTTTACCTAGTAGTCTTACAAGCCTTCTTATTCATCTCTGAAGAGTCCTGTCTCTTCTTAGAGTAAAATTTCACCATACATCTTCCTTGCTTGTCCTTGACCTCCCTAAGCTTTCACCATCCTCTTTCAGCAGTGGGACAGTCTAGCCCCCATACCGCTCCAGATAAGCGGCCTGACAGCATCTTCTGTCTCCGACTCGTTCCTAGCAGACCCTAACACCTTGTTGGCCTGTGGCTGCAGGCTGAGCACAGGTCTGCCCAGAGCTGGCCACAGGAACGGGCTGCTCTGCCAGCGCCTCCTCTCCGAGACGTCATATACATCCATACCCTGTCATCACCTCTCCTCAGCCCATCTTCTCTTTGCATCTTTCCTCCAAAAGTGTTGCTTCACCCTTCTCCACTCCTCCCAGCATCCATCCTTCTCCTCCCTCCTCCACCGAGTGCCCTGACCCACCTTGGAGCTGGGCAGGTCCTTTCAGGAAGGGTCTGGCCCTGGACCATCCCCAGCACTTTTGGAGGAGAGGGCTGGGCGGACGTCGGGAAGATGGCAGCTCCTGCCAGGGACGTTGGCCTTGGGGTAGAGCTCCGGTTTGGGTGCTTTGGGTTTACCCTGCAAGGAGGCTGTGGAGCCCCACGCAGAGGGTGAAAGACCTGCCCTGCTCATTGCCCCAAATGCTCACGTCCCTGTTTCTGCAGGTTTGTGTTAGATGCTCCAGTGTTGACTGGTCTGAGCTGATAAAAAAATGTGCCACGGCTTTTGTCTAGAGATGAATGTTATTCTCCTGTGTCCTGCAGCAGGAGCTGATAGAGATACGTATTATGCAGCGTTTGAAGAAGGACCTTAATTATTTTGCAGTCTATGTGTTGAGACTTCAAATGCGTTTTTCCCATGCCTGCTGTCTAATCCAGTGAACAAAAGGTTATGGTTTATAGGTCAGAGCACGACACCCATTGTGAGCACTCTGCTTTGCATCCCAGTTATTCCAATCAATGAGCTTTGCTGAATTTTTTATGCTCTGCTGGGCTTTTATCTCACGCATTTTATTGAAAAACAACAAAACAAAAAACCAAAGTGGAGTCAGATGAATTCCTAAGATCCTGTCTGCATGAAAAGCTACAGGATCTCGAACAAAATAACAACAGTAATTAAAGCAGAAATGAAAACAAAGGACCAGAGAAAACTTTTTGTTTTACAGAGAAACCACCTGCCCAATTACCAGGATAGTGCCCATGAACCTACCCAACCTGGAGATACCTAGAACATGGCTAGGAACTATGGAGGACAGGCAGAGACCTAGAGGGAGGTCACTTTGGACTAAAAACACGGCGGGATTTCATGGAGAAGGGTTGGTTTCCATCTTTCCAGATTTTTTTTGCCTAGGAAGGATGCTCTCATGCAGGTGCCGGGCAGGCAGAAAGGGGTCATTTCCCCTAGCTTGGGGCCACCCTGTGCACACAAAGGGAGAGGTGGGAGGTGGGCTCGGAGGGTCGGCATGGAGAAGGGCCGTGGTGTGCTTGGCCCTTGCACTGCTGCTCCCGACCAACCTGCATCGTCAGGGTCCCCGCGTGGTACTCCAGAGCCCTGGAGCAGGACACCTCTGATGCATGTGGGGAGCTGGTGTGGTGCAGCTTTTTTTGGCAGCCCAAGTAGTGTTGGACACTGACCCCTAAGGGCATGGAGAGGAGAGAAGCCTCTCTGAGGTGTGCCACAGGGAAAGACAAAATAAAACGAGTGAATGAGAAAAGCCACACTGAACACCCAGGCAAAGTCTTGGAGCCACACTCAGCGTGATAAATCACCGGTAGGACAACATCTCCCCTCCTGAGGCTGCAGTCCTGCCAATGTCCTTTTTTTCAGCCCTCAATGCAGTTACCTGAGGATTAATTTTTTCTTTTTCCTTGGCAAGGAATAATTGATTTGACCAAACAATGATGCAGCAGCTTCTGCCCCCACTCTCAGGGCAGCAGGGCGATGTCGCCCTCTTCCAAACACCGCCTCTTCCCTGACTCAGCTCCCTTGCCCCAGACCGCCCAGCCTCCTGCATCGCTGGGCAATGACCAGCAGCTCTGCAGCCCCCAGTCAAGGAAGCGGCTCTCAATCCATCCCAGTGGGAAGCTGCCCGCATCGCTGCACTTGGGAGCCAGCTGCCCGCACGGGGCCGGGCAAGGTGCGATGCAGCACTAACGTGGGCACGGAGCAGCTGCTGGCACGAGCTGCTTGCTGCTGAGTTGCTTTTCTTTCCTTCCCCTGGCCCAGCAAGCAGAAGCAAAGGGGCTTTTGGGGATGTGGATGGGCAGGCCAGCTGTGCAGGTCACCAGCTTTTCAGCCTGGTGGACAGGGGATGGATTTCTCACAGCAAAATCTCTGCGCCTTCTTCCCCCCTCACCCCAGCAGCATAACAGGGGGCTGCTGGGGAGCACATGCTGGTTACCACATATGCAAACCCACCAAAGAACCACAGACTGTCCCCTCCCAGCTCTCCACCGAGCATTTTGCAGGTGATGCTCAGCAAAGCAGCCTGCACATTGTATTAACCCTCTCCTTGCTGTGCTAATGGCAGAGCCAGCTGGGCCTTGGTGGCTATGCCTCCAGAAAATCAACATGCCCCCGTCCTCCTCCTCTTCCCCCTTTCCTCTCTTTTTCACCAAGGCTGCCCCGCAGGAAAATGCTCCCACCACCTTTACGTTGCTGGTAGAGGAGGATGCAGTGCGGAGGTCTCAGTTAATTCTGGAACTGCTGCAGTCCCTTCAGATATTGCTGCATTTCCATTTAAAAGAGGGGAGGAAAAAAAAAAAAAGAAAAAAAAAAAAAGAAAAAAAAAAGAAAAAAATGCTCCAGTACAATACATTTGCCAAGGCTGCTTAGGTGACCTGCTGCTTTGCATATCAATATGCTTCTTGCGGAACCCAGTGAGAGCAGAGTCCTAGGGATGTATGTTTGTTTGTAAGAAGGAGAGAAATATCCTCCCGGAACTGATGGAAACAGAGATGTTTTCAGGTTCAGGTGAAGCTGGGCTTCCAGCCAGCCTGGCTCCCCCTGGGAATGGACTTTTCTTACAGGTCGCTGAAAGGTTCCCTGAGGAAAGCAGGCTATTTCTCAGGAGGTTTCAGGTTTGCTCTCTGAGTCTCAGCTACACTGGGAAATTTCGGGGGGGGGGGGGCGGGGGGGCGGGGGGGCTGCAAATTGCACAAGGCTGAGAACCCCTGGGAGAAATAATCCAGGCACTATAATAATATAATAAACAAGGTATAGGGGCTCTGCCACTGCACCTTCCTGTGAGACCTCTGCCTCCTGGGGTGTCATACCGTACCGAGGGAGGCTGCCTGCCGCTTTCCGGGGTTTCTCAGCACTGGAGCCCCCAGGGCAGCTGCTGGGGCACAGCAGCACTGCAGTGCCGCAGCCACCCTGTCGCAGCAAGCATGCATGTGTCAGCCAAGCGTTGGGACTCCTGGGCTTTGCATCCCAGCGCCGCTGTGTGAAGGCAGTCTTGCTGTTGATAGAGGGGAGCATTAATATTTAACTCTCTCTCCAGGCCACAGAGCTAAGCATTGATTGCTGCCAAAACACCTCCGTCTTCACGCGGAGTTCAACAGAGTTGCTTCATGCCTTTCTATAGCATCTGAAGGGACTGTATTTACATCTCTGTCAGTGCAAAGCTAAGGTCTCTGTTATACCTGCTTCCCTTGTGTATCTCAGGTTTACTCTGGGGCTTTTCTCAGTACCACAAAGCTGGTAGCAGCATCCTCTGGGGTCCTGTGACTTCTAGCCACGCTCTCCCTCAGACCACAGCAGCTGTAGGCAGAGCAGGCATGGAAGAAGGTCTCTTCCGTCCTTGGGTCTCTCATGTATACATCACCCTAGAAAACCAGACTACCACCTGGTAATGGATTAATTCTTGCTTATTACCATGGTGGACCGTTCACACCCAACTGGGTGATACTCATTTAAAGCAAATCAGTGACATAGTTTAAGTCCCAGCTGAATTTTCTTTCCTCCCTCATCCTAACTGCATCTGAGGGCCATGACTCAGTGCTCGAATTTGCAAGGCAGTCTGCAGATTTTGGAACATCCGCGATACAAGTGAAGTCAGATTTAACTTGGATGGTGCTAGCACACTTCCATAATGTTGGTGCGCAGTTCTTCCCCCGCCTACATCTCCTTGTTGGTCTTGAGTCTGACTGTATATGTGACATTTGGCTTATTTCTCAAGTGCCTGCATGGTGCAGAATGTGGTCAAAATGTACATGCAGTTTAGAAGAGCAAATCCTGTCAGTGCTTCCCAGTCCACCACGCGGTTAGCTAATGGAGCAAAGCCAGGAGCTGTGAAAATGGTCTGTGGCAATACAAAAGTAGGTCATTTGAGAAAGTCTTAATGCATATAAAGAGCCTGCAAAAAAGCATGGGAAGAGATGGATGAGTTGTCTGGAGAGGTTTTGCTCATGTTTTCAAAACACTGATGAGTTGTGTGGTTTATTTTACAGTACATGTCAGGATTTGGAAACGAACATGTTTCTGAGGATCCACGCTGCCCAGGAGCTTTACCGGAGGGACAGGTACTGAGTTTTTTAAAGTGCTGTATTAAAATTACATGGAATAGAATGACTATCTGTTCCCTGGTCTTCTTTTTATCTTAACGTGTTTCCTTTCCCTCTGCCACCACAATAGTCTCCAGGAGCCTTCTTTATGCAGGACTGGAATAATAAGATGCTGGCAAAAATCAGAATTAAAGATTTCCATTCATATTTCTATTTTTAAGTTACTCGTGAGCTTCCAAGTTTCACCTAGGGGGTTAAGACTTGCTTAAATTACCCCTGCTCACCATCATCTTTTCCAAAAGGAGTTTGCAATAGAAGTGACTGAGCCACACTGAGAAGGAAAACATCGGCACTGGAATAAACTGAAGCAGAAATTTGAAGCTTGGCATAGAGACATGCTTACGCAGGAGAGGTGGCTTTTGAGATTTCTGTAGGAATTGGGTTCGATTAAGCTGGCTTATAAGCCTTTGGCAGGAGAGCAGCTTCTTTGCAGGGACGGGACATGAACACCTATAGTAGTAAACTGACAGATTCATTCTTAAAAGTAAGTAACTTCTGAACATGTTAGATTAAAATAAATTATGTTGGGTCTTTCTGTTTTAAAGAAGGGAATCACGACCCATGTGATGCTAGCCACTTTGTCTGCAGAGGCAAAAACAAAACGCTGAGGAATTAAAGCTCTCTCATCTCCTTTACGCTGGTCTCCTTCACACCAGCACACATTTTGAGGCTGGCTGTGCCCTCCCTTGGATGCCCTGTAATCCCCTGGACTTGGATGGCAGCACTTTATGCTCAGTCAGTGACATCCCTTGGTGCAAGTCAGCTCCTCTTCATCCTCTGTGCAAAGAGGCCAGGAGAATTAAGGTCAAACAGGGAACTTCACCCTTCACTTTTCCCAAGTTTTCTGGATCTCCCCGGTTCTGTAGTTTTACATGTTGTGTGCCAGTGTGGATAGTAACACACACGACTAGGACATGTTAAATGAGTAAATATGTCCCGTAGGTCTGCATTGCAGCCTATGGTGTGCCCACAAGAAAGAAAAACTGCTGTGCTGGATCAGACTGATGGCTCAGCAGGTGCAGTATCTTGTTTCTGAGACTGGCTATAGCAGATGGGAGGAGAAAAAAAGTAAGAAAAAGGCACCTTAAAACTGGGAGATCAATAGCGGTGACTGCTGGTCTGAGCAGGCAGTGGGCTGTGGTGGATGTGCTCCTTGTGATTTCCCAGAGCAGCACCACTTTCCAGGCAAGGAGACCCCTCCAGCTTCTGGTGGAGGTACCCTCATCTGGACAGAGTTTGGACCCAGTGTCAAAAGAGTTAATAGAAAAATCTAAAACTGAGTTAGACAAAAAAATCTCCAGTCCCAGGGGTGGATCTTTTCTCCTCTGCAGTATTTATAAGACTGGCATCTGCAGTAGTGCTGGCTAAGATAAAAATGACAAGGGCTATTGATCCCCCTGCTTCACTGCATACCCATACTGACAAGATGGAGTTGAAGGCTGGAAGCTACGTGCGTTATGAGAGCTTTGCCTCTTCCTTCTGCCCACCTGTCAGGGCAGTGTTTGATACCGTATGGATGGCTGACCCGCTCAGCCGCAGCAGGATGACAGGATACTAAACTAGACCTTGCAGGAGGGAGACGGGATAGCAAATGGTGTATGACTGTCCCATCAGGGTATTTCCTGCAGTTCTTGGATGCCTTTGTTTCTTGCTGATCTCAAACAAATAGATGCTGGCCTACTTAGATAAAAATGTTTAGCTTCTGTTCTCTGAAAAGGAGGAATCTGTCCTTCAGTTATGAACTCACAAGGGCTGCTAAACCTGTGCTAGTCATTACCCACAGCTCTGCAAAGGCGAAAGTGCCCCCTTTGTACTCCAAAGGACTGCCACCGTGCAGAAGCCCTGTGGAAAAGCAAAGGCTCCCACACAGGTCACTCCCACCCTTGGGCAGCAAAGAGCACTGGCAGGAGGAAGCAGCACACCGCCCAGATGCCTGCTCTGGGCATCCCTACCAGAGGGCAGGAGAAGAAAGGGGCATTTAGGGCATAGGAGGGAAGAAGCAAAGGTGCAGCTGCTGTGAGTCTTTGTCAGCCCTCTGGAAAGCCAGACAGACATGATGCTCTGGGGCAACACATCTGAATACTTGGTCTCAAAAAATTTTGTGCATAATAATGGTCTGCTTTGCAGTCTGTAAGTGTTGGGAATAATCCTCTTTTCCCTGATGCTCCTGTTGCTGACCCTAATGAGCACTGCCCCATACAGCTTGCTCTAGCAGCGGGCGTGTTGCCTCAATGGCCGTGCCAACTCCTTAGTGCATTTCTGTAGCCTCTTGCATGTGGGAGTGGGTTTGGGGGTCTGGCTGGTACCCAGAGGGCATCCAGCCTCACAGGAGCAAGAAGATATGACCACTGGGGCTGATGGACAGACTCAGGAGCAGTCTACTCTATGGCATCGGGGTGCCAGGTGCCTGCTGCGGTTCTGCCAGGGGCTCCAGAGCTAAATCCCGTGCCACTGCCTCTCACTCCTTATTTTTCCTTCTCCTCCCATTCAGAATAACCCGCAAGTCTGCCCATACGGCCTGTATGCTGAACAGCTCTCGGGCTCTGCCTTCACCTGTCCCCGACCCACGAATAAGCGAAGGTATCACGACCCCCGGCAGCGGGAGGGTGATGTGGGGCGCTGGGGGTGAGCGGCGAGCAGCGATGGAGAGGCTGCCTCTGTGCCACCTGTGCTTTCTGCAAGCCTGGGAGGGTGAGGCGGCAAAGCACACATCCGAAAACCTCCACCGTGTGCTGGGAGAGGAGCAAGGGCAGAAAACCACAGGAGAGGGAGAAGATGGTCGGGTGGGGTGAGTGGGTTGTGAAAATGCTGAGAAAGAGGGTGTCATGATGGGGAAGAAAATGGTTTTCTGAGCAAGGTGAGGAAGAGGATCGGTTGTTCACAGGCGCCAGATGGTCCCGAGGGGGCTGTGTGAAACATCCTCGGGGTCTCAGCCCTGATGCTACTGCGAAAACATCACCGCTGCGACTGGCACTGGTAAACACCTGATGGACAGTGTCAAAACCAAGCCTCTGAGCAGGACTCCCTCCTAAGGGATGCTCCTGCATGCCAGCTGGGGCCAGTGAGGTGCTAGCTCAGGCTATACCTGTTTTGGGGCTGGCCAGGGGCTCAGACCAGTGCCAGGCACCCAGCACACTGCTTACTACCCCGCGTTCCCACCAGTACTGGGGACAGCTTGTTCCAGCAGGCAGCAAATGTCCCAGAGCTCTGTCCCGGTCATTGTGCTCCAGCCATGACCAGATTGCAGAAGATGGGTTTCTCATTTTGCTTCTCCCACGGTGGCTTTTCTGTCCCTTCTGTTCTTCGTTCAAATGAAAGGCAAATGCATCATCTGAGCTGCCTAGCAGAGCTCTGCTCTCCAGGCTGGTGCCAGTTCGCGGTGTGCGTGGGAAAGGGATGAATCATTGTTTGCTGCACGAAGATGTCCTTGATGGAAATTTTACAGCTCTCAAGGGAGAGCTCCCTCCTCCCCTCTCCCACCCACCCAAACTGCAACCACCGCTGTTAACACATCAAAGGCATTGGCAGCCCTGCCTAGCTCAGGCTTTCCTGATTACCTCTGCTCTCCTGCCTGATTAAAAGCCCAGCTTCGGGCTTGGCTGTGCCTGTGCACGGTGTGCGGATGCCAGCGACGGCTGCCGGAGCAGCGGGGGTGGCAGGGGCTGCAGCCATGGACACAGCAGGCAGCAAGGAAGGAGACTGTCAATCCCAGGCAGTGATGGAGGCATGGGGGACCTCCTACAGCAGTAGGAAGCATCATCCCACATAAAACTCTGGTCTTCACTGCACGGGCTTGCTGGTGGTCCTATGGGCATGGCCAGCCAGGCATAGCATGCTACTTTCAGTAATCCATCCAAATTCAGATAATGGCAGTGACCTTCTGTCTCCTGAAAGCTCTTCTGTACTTTCAGTCAGATAGCGTGCTTGTCCCTGTCTTGCCTGAGTTGCGTTGTAGCTGTGTTTAAATAGGCTTTTTTCCACCCCAGAGATTGCTGTATTTCAGCCACAGATAAAGCTGTATCTTTATTTTTTATATGACTATATATCTGTGTGTGTGAATGTAAATGTATGTAATTATATGTAAAAACACATATAGACATTTACCTACATATAACAGCATGTATTTGTACTGTATTATATGCCTATAATGAAAAAAACCCATCTCTCTGGAAGTCTCTGGCTGCGAGCTGGTGCTTAATATTTAATACACCTTTTGCCTAGTTGCCACCAATGTAAATGTTATACATGCCTTTAGGAGCTCAACCAGCCAACAGCCACCCAGAGGGTTTAACCTCTCCCCCAGGCTAATCCAGGACTTTTCCTTCTTTGTAGCTGGCTGTATCGGATCCTACCTTCAGTCTGCCACAAACCCTTCAAACCCCTTGAGGAGGGCCGCTTGACACACAACTGGGATGAAATTGAGCCTGACCCCAACCAGGTAACTGTGCTGGAAAGAGCCCTGGGCCTGCCAGGAGGACAGTCAAATATTAAGCTAACCAGGGGTGCAAAGGCACTGAACTGCAAGAGGTCTGAGGGGAGCTGTAGGGATCTGGGGGTCTGGCCAACACAGGAGCTGGGTTCTGACAGCCACCCGTTGTTCCTCACCTATGGATCATCCAAGGAAGAACAGCCCTCGATGCTATGCTTGTTGCTTCCCACCTCGATGGATGCTTGTGCTGCTTCCCAGAACGGCCACAGTGTCACAGGGTTTGGTCTGTGCTATCTCGCACCTCCCTTGGGGGCTCCTGTTGGCCACCTCTCAGGCTGCTCTCTCTTCCTCTTCAGTTTCCCCCATCAAAGGCTCATCATGCCCCAGCCCAGCAGGCAGAGCAGCAGCATGTCTTTGCCATCCATCCCCTCCTTTTCTGTGCTTTCGGAGAGGCTGCTGGCTGCCAGCCTGTTTCTCTGCAGTCCTCATGGGAAATCAAGCTTCATTCTGGAGAGTCACACAGAGACACGGCATTTGTCTTCCTCTGTTATGGCCTTGCCATCATCTTTAATCATGATTTCTTCTCTGCCAGCTCCAGAACATTTGGCTTTGCTAATCTGACTCTCTCCTCCTGCCATTCTCCTCCCAACATCATCTCACGGTCATCGGTTTTTACTCCTCTCAGGTTTTGCCCTTTGATGCATCATCCTTAGCTAATTTCCAGCCTCCCAGTGGCCTCACCATTTGTCAAAATACTTTCCCAGTTCTGCTGGAATATGTTTTCCAGCCACTGACCAAGGAGCAGTGACAAGCTTGTGTTTAGGTGCCTTTGGTGCTCCTTCCCAAATGAAGCTCCAATGACTTCTGTTACCACCTCATCCATCCCTGGTGCCCTTTCGCAGCCCGCATCTACCATTACGGTTATTTATCATTACAGTAATTCCAAGATGCCCAGCTCTCAAGCATCTCAAGCCATTTACATGTAGTACATCTTTATCTAAGGGAACAGTAACGAAGCTCCTGCCCACTCTCTCACAGCTTTCGATGGCGATCACCAAACCCAGAGGGGTTATTTCCTATCAGTAAGTGGGAGCTGTCTTCCTGCTTTCCTTCACATCCTCTCTGAAGCAGAGCCAGAGACCAGGTTCAGTTTGTTGGACTAGACTGACTCTTCCCTGCAGTGCTTTGTGTTTTGCCCAGCTCACTTAGGGAGCTTCCCAATTGTCATCTGTCTAAAAGGATGGCCATATGGAGGTACCTTATGCAAAGACCATTGAAGTCAATGGGAAAAAATATCCTTTAACGTTGCCCAAAGGCAATGGCAGAATTATAAAAGGCATGGGGGACAAAACAAAAAAGGGGATGAAGGCGAAAAAAAAATATGGGGTAGCATCCATGCAAGGAATGCTGAAACAGAAGAAAGCTCTCTCCAGCCTGGAACAGAGATGACCAAGGGAAACTATGATTGATAGGCAGGGAGAAAATGAATACCAATAACAAATGTCATATTAAAAAAAATAAATTCATAAACTGTGAAACTTCTTGCCGGAGGATCCAGGTGGGTTCAAAAAGTGATTGGACAAACCTTGGAGAGAGAAAACCTCTGAAGTAATAGTAAGCACTGAGGTGCCACATCTCAGGAAGCTCATGGATCATATAGCAGGGAAACAACACTAAAAGCTTCCTCATTTTAAGCACCTGGTGCTGGCTGCCGCTGGCTGCCTTGGACTTCTCTTCTGGCTCAGGGCACTCATTCTTCTCTTCTTGCATCGGTGAAACCCAAATGCAGCAGAGGTGCGCCAGACAAACGGCACACAGCCAGGCAGTGGCTTTGCAGTTTGCAAACATTTTGGAGGAGAGGGGCCAGACACCATTTTCAGTTGCAACCAATGGGCTGGATGAGAAACTGATTTCCTGCTCTCCTTGTCCCACAGGAATGACAGCTCCACAAGGACCAAAGTGAAAATGAAGCTGTTATGCAGGAACTGCACTATACTTATTACTTCATCTGTAGACTTACTGTCATCTTCTGTATTCCTCAGTGAGAAAATTTGCTTCCCTTTAGACCATCTTTATACCTGATGTTTATTTTTCTTCTTTTGCCTGTTCTCCCTCCCTCTCTCTCTCCCCCTGCAGTCTTCAGTCTCTTCTCTCTTTGTCCCTCCGTGTGTTCTTTCTGTCAGTATTTCCCAATGGTTTCTGTCAACTGGGTCCCAATTCCCAACCCTGAAGGCTTAAAACAATCATTAGAGGAACATTTCGCATTGAGATGCCACTGCTGGCCTTCCCAGCTGCCTTGAAATGAACGGGAGCTGGGGAAGGTCCCACTGCTGGGGGTGACAGCAGGCTCTGGAGCACCTTCTGACCATGCTTTGCGTTGGTTCTGGCTCATGTCTGGGAAACCAAAGGAAAACATGCTTTAAAGAAGTCCGAAAGCAAAACCTGAGGTTCAGCACTATCTTACTGGCTTATGTGTGAGGTGTCGATACCTTGCAAGGGTCACTGATCTGCTGGTGGGTATGTTTGGTGTCTCCACCCAGAATACGCAGCTTCTCCAGCAGCCTCTTCTCCTTCGCCCGGCACACCAGCAGTGTGACCCTGAGCAGGCACCAGCACGGAGCTGCCCTGGTCTCCTGGGGAGGAAAATGTGCCTCTGCCCAGCAGCAAATGGGACGGGGGGAGGAAGGGACAAGGGATGGATCCAACCCAGGTGACCCAGGGCTGCTGCGAGGCTGTGGCGGTGGGATGCCCTTGGGAAGCAGGTGGTTTTGGAGAGCAGAGCAGAGAGGGCCAAGCTGCAGGGCCAGGCCTGGGGTGCAGCTGATTAATTAGCAATGAGCCCCTGCTTCACTCAGCTTTACTCACAGATGTACTCGCTGGGTGCAGTTGCCTGATTCCTCCCAAGGCCAGCTCTCCAGGAGAGCCTGACAAGTCACCTGGCCATCCACATTTTGATTTGGGTTTGGAAAGCTTCCGTGAGGCTTGGGTGAATTTAATAGCTTTGTATCCCTTTCAAGTTTAGCTGAAATTTCACATAGTTCAAATTTTTGGGTAGTGGCAGGCACAGACACAGGGTCCCATAAGCTTTGTTTTCTCAGGGCACCAGCGTAAAAACATGTCAAGAACTGCCAGGTCGGCTAGCTAAAAGCAAGAAAATGTTCTCATGGATGCCCAGAGTCACAGGCACTTTCATCTGGGGTCAAGCGTATCAATGCAGGGGATATATCTGGCAGCTGACCATGTCAACATCCTCCTAATTTTGGGTGTTTGGGTTGGTCTGTACTGAACACTCCCCCGCCAAGTGAGAGGGTCTCAACCACAGCACCTCATCCCCAAAGGCTGCAATACCCTTAATATGGTATCAGTGGTAATAAATACTTCAGACTCCTCTGGCACCTTCTGCCTGAGGATCTTGACAGGCTTTGCAAGAAGTAATTACTGCTGCTCACAGCTCCCACTCACGCAGGTAGAGATATTTCTGCTTCAGGTGTGGGGAAAATAAGGTGAAGCAAACAGGAGTGTTACACTTAGGTCATGAAGGGAGTGAATCATCCCGTGTGGAGTGGAACAGAGGACCATGACAATTTGGCTGTGGAAAGCAAGCTCATCTGAATTTCTTTGCTCTCAGATGTTGTTAGTAATAGAGGAAAAGACAGCTTTTAAACAGGATTTTTTTTTAACCTTGGCACTACACAGGCCTGCCAATTATTTTACAAAATTATGATTTAAAGGGAAAAAAAGCTCCATAAATCAAAAGAAACCTGTAAACCAAATT
Organism: Morus bassanus; assembly: GCA_031468815.1. Lineage (NCBI taxonomy): Eukaryota > Metazoa > Chordata > Aves > Suliformes > Sulidae > Morus > Morus bassanus. The sequence goes on along the minus strand of CM062568.1, from coordinate 131,964,943 downwards.
AAGCAAGGCAAAGAGGAAAAAGAAAGCTACCTCAGCTAGCAGAGGGCAGGGAAACAGGGACAGGACAGGGGCCTGCTTTCTTTTGAATTGCCACCATTTGCATCATAACCACTGGCACTGCTTTCTTGCTTTTTGTTTGCTGCAATCTAGCTGCGATGGAAACCTTTCGAGATCCCGAAAGCTCCTCAGAATAAGCTGGACTTTGTGAGCGTAAGTTGGGGGACCAGGGCATTCAGGCATCCTCCATCTCTGCTCCCCTTGGGGGGTAGCAGGGCACATGGGGTGCTCAGCACTGGGCTAACAGCAGTGGTTTTGACACCTCTGGGCTTGCAGAGCACCTGTGGGAGGGGAGAGGATCCCAGTTTTCAACTACCTGACCGTAGACTTGATTTCCTTCATTGCCTTTCAAGGAACTCTTCAAAAAAGCCCCAACACCCAGCTCTCCCCAGTCCCTGGGCTGGAAAACACTGACTTACATGGATTGCTAAGAAACCCTCAAGATATTAAAGTAAAGCCAACGTGTTTGGCCAAAGGCCATACATGGACAGGCTGGTAGCGGTACGGGAAGCAGGGAGAGGGGGTGACCCCCAGAAAGGGTGTGGGATGAGGGGAGGAAAGGGGCTGGCCCCTGTCTGCCGCTCAGTTCCGCTGCTTTGGGTTTGCCTGTAGGGACTGCACACCTTGTGCGGTGCCGGTGAGCCCAGAGGACGCAATGGAATCGCCGTCCATATTTTCGTCTGCAACACCTCCATGCTCAACAGGTCAGTGACTGCTGTGCTGGAGGCTCAGGTTGCCCCGGGCTGTCTGTCTGCATGTGTATGTCTGTTGCCCCTGTGCTTGAGTCCAGCTGCTCCCAGAGGTGCTGTCTTTATGTCTCTGTATCCTGTGTGCACAGGCAAAGGTGTTCATGGTGTCCATGGCAGGTGTTTGTGAAGAAGGTTGCGCTCCATGACCGAACACTGGGGGAGTAGGTGGGGAGCCACCAAGAGACGGAGAGAGCTGGGCATGGGGATGCAGCAAGAGGGGATGTATTGGATCCAGGTGCTCTCGTCCCAGGGACCAGAGCTGCTCCTCAGAGGTCAACACGCATGCAGCCTCTGATGGGCATCGCTACCCTCTGCTGCGGCTCATGGGCGAAGTCAGCCCTGCCGCCCAGTTTACAATGCCTGATGCACCCATGGCCACAAAGGCAGGGACCTGGCAGAGGTCAGAGGAGATCCTGCTTCCAGGCCATGCACATTAAACCTCCCTGCCTCCTTGGCACCGGCCCATATATTGCATTCACTGACCTGCAAATAGCATTTCTGGTGCCAAAGGGGAGACCTCTGTCACATCAATCTCCCAGCTCAAAATTCCCCAGCTGTGGTCATGGTGTGTGCCTGGGGCTTACAGCACCTTGACCTTCCTGTTGTCCTTTTTCTTTAGATGCCTTTATAATTCAGATGGCGACTTCCTAATTGGTGAGTTGATGCTTCAGCTTTTCCTTTCCCCGACAAGGGTCTACCTGGGTTACCAGCTGCCTGCCTCTTATTCCTCTAGAGCCTGGGCCCTACAGCCAAGATTTGGAGGGGAGGGTTGGCTTCACCTTCAGGTCATCCAGATTTGGTGGTCTGGCACCAGCTGTGCTGTTGGGCTAGTTACACCGCTCCTGTGCAGCTCAGAGAGCGCACATCTGTGCCAGACCTCAATTTTGGTTTTGAGCAGTGACCCAACTTCCTTGGTGTGGTACTCAGGGATCGTTTCCCAGTACTCCCCAGATTGGTATTAGGCACACCACAGGCTGAGGTTTTCTGGAAAACATAAGCCTCAAGATTTCTGAACGGTTTACAGCTAGATGCCTTCGTTGCTTCAGTCCAAGAGTATCTGGCATGGCAATTTAGCTCCCATGCTCTGCCAGCCTCAGGCAACCAGACTGCCATGAATAGTGTTGAGGTTGGCACATAAAGTGCGCACATGCTGAAAAATATTCTGAGTGGTATCAGAAGCCTGATATTTGCTTGTATCTTTCTTGACCGAGGGACAGAAATGCCTTCAGGTAACCAACAGAAACAATTCTCCCATAATATAGCTAATAAATTGTTCTCACTCACCTCCCTCACTGATGTGAAGTAAAAGTGCTAGGACAGGTTTTAGAAATCTGCTAGATTTTCAAGTCAAAATGTGAGCTCTCCTGTGCCAGAACAGTCCAGGAAAATAATGCAGAATTAGTATACATTAATTCTACCCTCAGGAAGCAGGGAGAATTAGCTAGTCCCAGACATCTCACACTGCCGGTGACATGGCAAGGATGGGTATGTGCATCATCTTACATGAAGATCATTATATGGACAGGTATGGCCCTGAATATATCAAGACCCATTTACCTGGACTTAGCATCTGCGGCATAAACCCTACGTCAAAGGAACACACGGTGATGGATGGCTTAACCTCATGCAGGCACCTGCTGTGACGCGGAGGCCATGGGGCTGGTCTGGAAGCTCTCCCTCCCGTGCAGACATGTCTGCTGCAAGGCTCTGCATGGGAGAGGAAGCCTGGTCCTGCTGTGAAGCAGGGTCAGAAAGGGCCCATTGCTCTTCCTTGGAGCCCAGGTGCTCTTGGTGTACAGAGAGGAAGGCATTCACCACGTTGCTTCAGCTCCTCTGCCTGCATTTTGTTTCCACAGTGCCCCAGCAAGGGAAACTGCTCATCACAACGGAGTTTGGGAAGATGCTAGTGGAACCCAATGAAATCTGTGTCATCCAGGTGAGGGCTGACTGCACCTTGCCTGTGGCTCAGAGCCTGATGTTAGAGCAAGCCAGCTCCTGCATTCAGCTGTTCGTGGTTTTTCAGGAAGGTCCTGGGAGGATTCTATTATCTTCCTTTATTTTCCAGCAAGGAATGCGTTTCAGCGTGGAAGTGTTTGGAGAGACCAGAGGCTACATCCTGGAGGTGTACGGGGCACACTTCGAGCTGCCTGACCTGGGACCCATTGGTAACAATCTCCCATCAGACCTACACTGAATTTCATAGAGATAGCCAGGAATTACAGGCCCCAATCCATCCTTTTATCTCCTACATAATAAGTCCTCCCATGCACACACTCCTTCCCAAAAATGCTTTCCATCCCAGCACTGTTATTCCCCAGCAGAGCAAGCACCCTCCCTAAAAGTTGTGACAGCCCAGTTGTCCCAAGATTCTCCTGGGAGTGAACGGACCATTTCTCTCCCCCTTTTCCCTTTCTCTCCTCCCTTCTGATCTGGGAGTCCCCATCTGCTGGCTCTGAATCTGTTCCTACCAAAGCAAACTCAAAAGGCCATCATCACTGGTGCCTCTTACTTACAGATATGGCATAAACTAGAGTAATAGGAGATAATTTACCTGGTAAAAGGATAGGCAGATTTCAGAGGCAACAGATATTGTTGAAGCCCCATTTTAGATTTAATCAAGTGTTTTTCCCGCCACCTCTGTGAACAGAGGTGCCTTAGAGCTCTAGAGCCTAGAGTGCCTTAGTGTCAGAAGCTGTTCTCCTTGGAGAATTCAAAATCAATCAAATGAGCAGCACAGGACTGGGATCAGCAACACATTCGCATCTCCGTGTTGTGCTGCCAGGGTGGATCTGCCCGCACTGAGCACAGCTCTAGCTCTCTCATAAATCACAGATCCTCTCTTCCAGCTGTCTCCTGGTCTGTGCAATGCCACAGATCATGAAGGCACAGCCTCTTGTTGCTGTGACAAAGGTGTTGCAAGGGTGCAGAGCAGGTGAAGCCCTGCTATCCCCACTGCGGTTTCCCAGCCAGCTTTCCAGAGGTGGTCAACTCAAGTTATTTCACCTTCCTTATCCCTGGACTACTCACCTCCAAACTTTTCTTGCTGAGAAAAACACCTCCTGGTTACTGCTACTAAGATTGTCTCAGGGAAAGGAAGTGAAACTTCCCTTGTAACAGCTGAAATAACTACAAAACCGGTACCAATAGTTCTCCACTTTCAGGCCGGTGTTTTGGGGTTGGTTGTTTTTCATTCATTTTCATTTTCATTCATTTCATTTTTTTTTCCCCACTAGACAGGGCTTGTTTTATAGCTGCCAGTGAGATCTAAAAGACTGGCCATACTTGAAGCAAACTGACTAGGTATTATCAATCAGTAACAAGCTTGGCGTGGCCCATCTGCGTACAGGGGGCCTTTGCAAACATCCCATGGCCATAGTGAAACTGAAGCCGGTCGCTCTTGCAGTAGGGAACCGACCCAATTTGCAGCCATTTAATGGGACCCTGCTCGAGCATCTCTCCTGTGTGATGTGCTGGGCACATCTCTTTCTGCATTGAGCCGACAGTGATTTTTAAGCAGCTTTTCTTTCAGCCAGCTGAGGTTACCTGCCTTCACCCACTTCTTACGCTTTGTGCCTGCTCCACTTGATTATTGATATTGTTGCCCCAGCCTGTTTGTAACAAGTTTTCCCATTAGCTAGCTTTTCAGACGCTGTTGGACTGGGTTTGGAGTTGTTTTTTTTTTACATCTCCAGAAGGCAGAAATCTATTATAAGGTTTACTTTCTGGAGAAAAGAAAATTAGTGTACTTGCCTGTAAACCTTTTCAGGAGGTGGTAATTATAAGAGCTCCTCTTCTCACCACCCACCTGCCTTCCCCTCAGAGACCAAGATCCTTTGTATTCCAGCCTTACTTTATTCTAACTTCACTTTTCACTTGAAAAATGACAGCTGGAGAAAAGCACTGACTGTTAAACCTTAGCAGCAGGTAGTAATGTCTGCATTTTTATCCAAGAAATTCAAAACCACTTTGTAACAATAATACTAATGAGAAGAAGAATACTTCAGCACCCATATGGTGCTTTCCTCTTTGAAAATGTACTCCTCATGCTAACTAACCCCTCAGTATGCCCCAAGTCTGTAGGTATCACTAGCCCTTATCACTCTTTTTGCAAGCATTCAGAAATGTATTTGGCCCCCTCATGACATGCCTTATAACTTCTGCATGGCTAAGTGTCTAACCAGCAGCATGTCCAGGAACAGAGAGCAATTCACCCTCTATTTTTTGCTTAATTCCTAACTTTTACATGCCTTCAGTTGAGGATGGAATATTAATGTTGTTCAGAAGGGAACTAGGGGAGACCTGTCTTAGTCACATAAGGGGAGCATAGACTTAAATGCTAGGATATATTATAACCACCTACTCATGGGAGCACAAGAAGTACATGACTATTTCAGGTTTCGTGGTGGGCCAAGACCAGTAAGGTCATTCAAAATGCAGAAGGGCACCCATGAAGCCAGGAAATTGCACCAGCCTCTCGCTTTGCTTGCAGGTTGTCCAAAGAGCTCTGGCATCTCTTTTTCTTTCACAGGAGCCAATGGCCTGGCCAACCCACGTGACTTCTTGGTGCCCGTCGCGTGGTATGAGGACCGCCAAGTGCCAGGAGGCTACACGGTGATCAGCAAGTACCAGGGCATGCTGTTTGCAGCCCAGCAGGTGAGGATGCTCCTGGAGAACAGGTAACAGTGAAGCACAGCGACCGCCAGTGCATGGCCTGGGATATGCAACTCAGTAGCATGCACGTAGTCTTAGGAGGTCCTACTGGGTTAAGTGGAGCAGGACTGACCCCTTGCCTTGTTGGGTCATTCATCTTCCCAGTTAAGGCTCCTCAGTCTGGAAAAAAGTGTTTATGAAGACTTGGTTGCCCAAAGACTCAACGATGCTCTTTGCCTCACTGTTTCCAGAGGTTTATAGTGACAGAGTAGAAAAGAGGAGCTGGGGCTGCTGTGAAAAGCCAGGGTTTCCCTACCAGAGAGCCAGTGTTGCAGCTGACCTGTTCAAGCAGTGCCTGGGCACTTGAAAGCCCTTAGAGACCAAACCCCAGAGGGAGGGCTGAGGCTCACCAAGTGGAAATGCTTAGGAAACCCATGTCCTCGCAATGTCAGGCTGTGCCTAAAGGGCGTTGTGCTCCAGGCTGCTGGTGTACCTCTCACCAGCACCAAACCCATTTCTAATTTGGCAAAGAGTAGTGCCCTGCATATGTGCAGCAAGTTGGAAGGCTGTGTATGGTAACCCTCTGTCTCTTTGCTTTGGTAGGATTTTTCCCCCTTCAATGTTGTAGCCTGGCACGGGAACTACACGCCGTATAAATACCATCTGGAAAAATTCATGGTCATTAATGCTGTTGCTTTTGACCATGCGGTAAGTTCTGGAGCTGGGCAAAGCAGAGCAATGCTGCATGGATACCGTACCATCCAAACTCACCTTGAGCTCCAGGGGCTCAGCACCTGTTAAAAAATATGTTGTGCTGTAAGAAACAGTATGAAATCTCTTGCGCTGCTTTCCCTGGGCCCAAACCAAGCTCTTGTAGAGAAAGACAACCTCCTTTGTGGTACGAAGACATAACTGGAGGTTGATCAGCTTCTTAAACAGCTTTATGCAGCTTAGCATAGAATTTCTGCGCCCTGGAGGAGAGCTCAATACTGAAGCCAACACACACCATGCAACTCAGCAAAAAAACTTTTGCTTCAGATTCTTGCCTTGATTTATTTCTCTCAATTGCAGACTCCTTCCCTTGGTTCCTCTGAGCCCAGCACTGAAATTCATTCAAAGAGCTGGCAGCTTTCATTGCAATAATTTCTAGATCTTATGGAAAATAACTAAAGCCAAAACTAATGTGAGCAGCTCTTCTAAAGAGGAAACCAGCCCAGTGGGAGAGGTGCCCCCAGCGATGCCATCTCTTGGCACTGCTTCTGCAAGTGGGTGTGCAAGGAGACTGAAGCATTTCTAGTGAGACAACCAACAGAAAGAATTGTTTAAACTCCAAAACAACCTGCCAGGAGAAGGATAGTTTTGGGATCAAAGCCCAGAAAATCACTTTACTGGACTAGAGACTTCAAAAATCCTTGAAACAAGACACAATTTCTCTGCACTTTGTTCTCCCTGTTTGTAAACTAACAGGTCTGTGAGGCTAGATGCCTCCAGCAGGATGTTCCTGTCCTCTGTAACCGGCTAAGGAAGAGGTACAGTTTCATGGTAGGAGGAGTACTGGAGACTGCTCCTGGAATTACAGTACCCCATCTTGTGCAGCTGTCCCTCCCCTGCATCTGTGCCACCGGCTCCAAGGGCATCATTGCTGGCACAGGGAAGGCTCTCCAAGGCTGCCTAAAGGAAGAACCATCCAGTCCCATCACTTGCCTCCCATGTTCAGCATGGGATCAAGATGCTGGCTGCTGTCACACAGGGTCACAAGTCTCACCCACACCACCAGGTGCAGGTGGTAAAAGTGTTTTAGCAAGGGAGAGGCTGTATCAATCAGGTTTACCAGCTGGAGGATCTATGCAGATAGTTCTGAGCCCTGCTCTGTTTCATGCTTTTTGCTTTGCTTTTTTCAGGATCCTTCTATCTTCACTGTCCTGACAGCCAAATCGACCCGTCCTGGAGTGGCACTCGCTGACTTTGTCATATTCCCCCCACGATGGGGGGTAGCTAACAACACCTTCCGTCCACCATACTACCACCGTACGTCTGCCCTTTGTTAGTTGTGCTTGAGTACAGGACTGCAGGGAAAAAACAAACCTCCATTTATTTGAGAGCATGCGCAGGGAAGAAGCAGTCTGATTTGTTGCCCTTGGCACAGCTAGAGTCAGCTTCTTGGAGTTAGACAGTCTTCCCTGGAAAATGAACAAACCCAAAGATGTTCCTATTTAGAGCATCTCAGGAAAACTCAGAGGTGATGGGCTGGTGGTGTCTGCATAGACAGATGCGTCTGTACTCAAGGGGCTCCCACTGAGACTGGATGCATATTGAACTTGGCATTGCACAAATGCATCATAAATTGTCCTGTCATCCAGACATGAATTGCTTAATATCTCATTAGAGTACACAGATAAAGAACAGGAGAAAGGAAAATACGACATCACAGGTGGGGAGAAGCAGAGAGAGACATAGAGCTGCCCAAGGCCACTCACAGGGTGAGATCAAAGTTACAGCAAAGGATTGAACTGGCTTTCCTCAGCCCTTCTTCACCACCTGCACAGTGATGGAGATACTTCTGGTGTTTAAGCCAGAGATCGGGAACTGGGCTCCTTCTCAGGCAGTTGGTTGATTTTGGGGAGATTTGGTTGTCATCACCAGAGCCAGTTTCTTTTTGGCAGTTTTTTGGTTTCGTCTTGGCAGACCATGGCCACCTGTTGCATTGAATGGATGCTAGAAATCCAGTTGCCCGCATGGGATTGCTCTTCCAGGGTAGGGGTGAGGCAACCTGCCCTGTGAGACTGAGGGGGAAAGCTTACCTATGCTGCACTCCCTTCTGTCAACAGCTAAAAGGACCCATCGCAGAAGCTATCAAGGTCACACTACGGTCACTTTGAAGTGCTGAGAGGCTTTCTGCACACTTACTAACCACAGTTTAATAGCCAGCTCCTCCTGCTACTTAGACATATTTCCAAGCATCTTGGGGGCTAGCAGAATTAGTGGCGCTTGCAAGCACAGTAGGCAGCTGTGCCGCTATCTGAGTAAATCCCACAGGCAAAGTCCTGCCCTTCCATTCTGCTTTCATTCCCAATAATGAATGTGACAAGGAAACATGTCTCCTGACTGGCTGGGATCGTACCTCTTTTATTAGGCCCTAAAAGTTGAGACACACAGCTGGTTTACCACAATTAAGTTGCTGCGCATCAGCAGAGCTGTGCTAACTTTCCACAGACACATTGTGTTGAACAACATGAACTTGTTCAACCTTGCTTAGTCTGTGGTAAAAGATGGCTGAAATAACTCTCATTTTCTTGTTTGTGTTGTGAGCTAAGAGTACCCATGCAGACAGCTACCACAGCTACTCAGTTGACCACAGTACTTTGGCCATAGGCTTGAGCATTAAACCCATGATGAGGAGGTTGGTTGTCTACTCTGGCCCAGCCACGGAAGGGCAGCGCTTGAGTGGGTAAGGCAGACATTGCAACAGCCAATTATCACAACACTGCACGTTAATTCTCTCTGAAATTAGTGCAGTGGTGAAAATCTTGTACCATTAGAGAGGCATAACAGGACAGAGCAACTCTGGGGTTTCATAAGTTCAGTGCTGCCGAACTCTCCTGTCCAAATATTTTACAAGAGGCCTATTTTGTTTGCCAGAAGTCCCCTGTTGCCTCCTCTTCTCAGGTGCAGTGGAAAGCCTGTGTTCAGAGAACTCTGTACACTCAGAGTCATGGTTTTCATCTTGCCTTAACTTTGTCCCAAGTATAAATATAGCAATGGTGGTCCAAAAATTTCCCCCTAGACACTGTAGCAATTTCACATACAAAGGTGGCTGTGCAGCACATAAATACTGACTTCTCTTGGTCATCTTTCTACATTGCTGGAGGCTGTGAATTACTCCTAGGGTCTTTGGAGTGCCAGTTGAAAAAATGTGCCTGACACAGCTTTTATTCCATATATTGCATTTGTGTCTGGGAGAGTACTTGTGTGATTCTCATTATGGTGGGACCTAATATCTAATAGCCACTAATGGATTTTAACTTCACAGCATCCTGCTTGTAGAGGACAATGCTATTTTACCAATAGGGAATGGAGGCACACCTAAGTTCTTGGGGTAACGTAGGAAATCTGCAAATGAAACGAAACTTGACTTAGCTCATGTCTTAAGTCCTAGCCTGGTTTCCTACTCACCAGCCCATTCTTCCTAAGCAATAGTACGAGTCCTGTTGCAGACGCGTTGGCAATCCAGTTCTTAGGGTCTGCACAGCAGTCTGAGTGTGCCAAGCACAGTACATGAGCGAGTTCAGTGAAAAGCCCGTAACAATCTAGTCTTACATAGGATATTGACAACTTGGGATGAAAATTAATAAATGTTTTCATACATATATCGGCCAACTCTGCTTTGAGCTAAATTAGTTTTGCTGTTAAACATTTCAGACCCTAGACTGTACTTAATGAAGACCGAACTAGTGGTTAAAAAGGCCTATATATAACATAGCTATAGAAGCGTGCCCTGGTTTTGCAAAATCTGACAGCTAAGCAGAAAGTTGCCATATTGTTTAGTCACATCAGATCCAGTAAAGCTGAAAGCTTGGGATGGCAGTTGTTAAACTACTTCCTTTACAAGCAGCATAACTCAGTAAGTACTAGATGATTTGATATTGCCATCCTTACCTCAGTTAGTGGTATACTCCTCCATGGGTTTCAGAGAGTCTACTTAGAAGTATACTTCCTTGGGGAAAAAAGAGTTTGGCTCCTTGTCTTTGGGCATGCAGTGGCTCTTGAGAAATAAGTAAATAATGCACAAATCAAAAGCATAAGGTATTGAAGTGCCTGGCTGGACTGGAGGTGGTAGAAGCATATAAAACAAAATGATTTAAAGCTTATAACCTGGGACAACAGACCAGGCTTTCTCACCAGACTGCCGGCCAGGCATTTTGTGCCTCAGTGCCCATAACACAGGGATGATTACACTGAACTTTCTTTCCAGCACTTTAAGATCTCTAATCCAAGTCAGTAAATATCAGGTTACACCATGCAGTCCGTATGCAGGTGTAGTACTTTACACAGCTCGAGGTGGTAGGAAAAGCACAGGTCTACCAACATCCATGTACCTTCATTAGGGAGCTCGCAGTTTCTGAATCCAGCTAATTAAGAGCGGAATAAAATCTGTACAGCTTTACAAGCATTGCCCATAGGATCCCTGATGTCCTCTCTTGTGATGCCCTGCTTATGAACCTCCACTCCACCCACTGCCCGGCCCAGCTTAGCTCGTGGGTTTCAAGGACCTCACAGCCCAGCTGTGATGTCTCCTAATCACACTGCGTTGCAACCTCTTCTCTATGCCTCCGTCAGGGAACTGCATGAGTGAGTTCATGGGGCTCATCAAAGGCCACTACGAAGCAAAGGAAGAAGGCTTCCAGCCTGGAGGCGCCAGCTTGCACAGCATGATGACTCCTCATGGGCCGGATGCTGACTGTTTTGAGAAGGCGAGCAAAGCCAAGCTGGAGCCTGAGAGGGTGGCAGAAGGGACCATGGTAAGGAGCCAAGGGAGCCAGTAAGATTTCAAATACAGCATGGCATACTGCGGCTGTGACACTCTCAAAGTACAGCCTAGCTTCTTACTGGCAAGTTGGAAAAGTACTTGGACCAAATGGCTGCAGCATTCACCTCCCTTACCAATCAGCACCGTTCAACTCCCAGGAGCTCCCCTGGAGGCACGATGCGATGCCAGGCAGCTTTGATCATCTGCTCATGTAAAGTGTTGCCTGAGCAGGAAGCTGGGAATTTTTATACTGATTAATTTAGTTTTTGTCTTAGCCTATGGACAAAGAAATGAAACTCCTGACTGTCTTCCTTTCTCCATCCCCTAAAATCTAATGATGATGATCAACAGACCTTGAACTAGAGCTTTTGGAACAACCTGGCCTTCCTGGGTATGCAGGGAATCCAAAGTCACTCCTAAGACTTGGTTAATACCAGCATTGCAATGCCAGCTCTGAAGAGCTTTCTCCCCCTGGGTTGATCAGGCTGGAGGCAGAACTTGGCAGGGCTGGACCATGTGTGCAACTCCTGTTTGTGGTAGAGCAGATCCACCTTGCCTGGACGCAAACTCTCGTTCTCTTGCCCTAACCTACCTTCCCTCTTGCCAACAGGCCTTCATGTTTGAATCGTCCCTCAGTCTGGCTGTCACCAAATGGGGCCTCCAGACCTCCAACCGCCTAGATAAAAACTACTACAAGTGCTGGGAACCTCTGAAAAGCCATTTCAACCCTAAGTGCAAGTAAAGAGAAGTATTTCTTGCTTGTAATACGTGAGTGAAGACATGGAAATCCAGCATACCTACGTGTGGTGGCACAGTCAACTCAGGCAACGTGGAGTGCTCCAGCACAGAATGGTATTTCCAGCAGCCACTGAGCCACAAAAATTATCATCCCTATGTAACTTGGGAAATGCAGTAAAACCCCACCATTATTCTTAACTTTCAAGTATCCAATTAAAGCTTTCCTGGTGACACGCTGAAGCTGAAGTGGTTGTGTGGCTCTTACTACGTGTAGTCGGTGTGAAAGCTGTCCCTGGTGCAGATACGAGGTAACAGCCAGCCCCCGTTCACAGGGCCTCCTGAAAATATGAGCCGGTGCATCTTTCACAGTGAGAAACTAGGGATCAATAAAGCATTTTATGCTGTCTGTAGGGGAAGAGTTTTCCAAACAGAGCTGAAGGCTCTAGCAGACCTAAGCCTCCTATTAGACCAGGCCATTTCAACCTGCTGCTCTGTGGAGGGTTGCCAAGGGAAGACTTGGTTGTCAGAAAAGCAGACTGCAAATTAGAAAAGGTTGGAGAATCCAAAACACTTCACTTCTAAGTGAGGGAAAGTTTCCTTTCCAACCCCACGCTCTGGCCATCCTTCAACATCGACTTGTCAGCAGTTGACAAATTCTCTCCCTAGTTAAGTGCTAATTTGCAGCATAGAAATTGTGAAAGGGCTTGTCTGGCCAGTCCAGGCATTTGCTCCTGGGAAGGTACCTGGAAGAAAGCTCAAGTGCAGACAACATCGTGAAGGACCTCAAAATTCGTTGGAGCATGCAAGCGTCACCCCCAGGTGGTGAGTTCCACAGGGTGGAGCAGAAAGCAAAACCCCAAGTCGGCTGGAAACCAGGACCATGGCCCAGGCACCCCAAACCTCAGGCCTGTGCTTTAGCACATAGCCCTGTGAAACTGTTACTAAGCTTGGTGCCATGAGGATCTATGTTTCTTGTCTCAAGACAAGCAATCCCCAATTTTCCAAAAGAGAGGGAAATTTAGAGCTGCAACACGTAGCTTCAGTCAGTTACATTCATCATCAGTTTTGGATCTGCACCAGATCCTTTTGTGGGGGGGTGGGGGGAAGCATCAGCTTTGAGCAAAGTATTACATTTTAAAACCTACAGGGAGATGTTTACTCTAAAATAGCCAGCTCAGGAAAGGACATTCAGGAGAATCAATTTGCCAGAGAAGCTGATTTAATCAGACTGATCCAGGGATAAATGAGGTCTAAATGTTTCACAGGCAGAGGGGAAAAGCTTGTTTTCTGTTTGGGACCTAAATTAGCATCCAGTGACCTGCAGGCTTGAGTTTCTCTCGCTATAGACTCATTACTGAAGCAGGCATGGGTGGCAACACATCAGTCAAGGGTAAAATTCCATGAGGCACATTCACTCCCCAGTTTTCACCCTATATTTCTGAAGGGAATCTCCCCTTTCCTTCCTCTATGCACCCAGCACTACTGCTTCAAACCACCAACCCCACCTCCAGTAGCATAGCACATTCATCCCTTGCAAGAAAACAGCTTGGAGAGTTCTGCAAATAACGAGAAAGAAAAGTAGGGCAGCCTTTCCCCAAGCACCACGCTCAAATCTGCAGGGACATAGCGTCAGACACTCTCATCTGCAAAGGAAAGGGCTGTGGCAGGTGCCACGAGCATCAGCCCGAGGCTGGCCTAAAAGGCTAGAGGCACTGCACTCATCCACAACCTATTCAGAACCATTTGCTCAACTGGCCTGGAAAAAGTACAGCTGCAAGGGAGAATTTACATGCATGGCAACTCAGGTTCCAATTAGCTGAGGAAATGGGTCCTGGGAGATCAAATTAGTTTGTGGCAGCAAGAAGATAGTTAAATTTAGCATGCTCAGACAAGCAATTATTGCTTTCCCTAAACACCACTTTCTCCATGCATTGATGCCTCTCTGCACTGACCCACAGCCATATCTTGTAATATCATTTGTGACAGTCTTTTAGCTGTTCCGCAGAGAGAATCATCTGGGTTTGCTTTAGTTAAGCTAGCAGAACAAGGTGCAGAGACAGGCGCAAGAGGGATGCTGAGAGGACATACGGGATTGCAAAAGCAGGCCACGACCATGCACAGCTGCTGCACATAGCCTTAGCGGCAAGGCCCCACTGCCCAAACATTTCATGACCCAGACAGGAAAGGGAAGAGCTACAACAGGAAACACTTTTTTAATAAAAAATAAATAAAATAAAATAAAATAAAATAAAATAAAATAAAATAAAATAAAATAAAATTAAATTAAATATCAGGAAACACATTTTTACTGTGAGAGCAACTGAGCACTAGCACAGGTTGCCCAGAGAGGTTGTGGAGTCTCCATCCTTGGAGATCACTCAAATGCCATCTGGGCACAGTCCCGGGCAACCTGCTTAAGGTGGCCCTGCTTGAGCAGGAGGGTTGGGCCAGGTGACCTCCAGAGCTCCCTTCCAACCTCAGCCATTCTGTGATCCTGTGAAAAAGCTCATCAGCTCGCTCTGATGAAGAGGAACTACCTGTACTTACATCCCAGTCATGCAGAAGAGGGACTTAGCAGAGCTGCTTTTGCTGACTTCATTGTCAGGAACATTGGCTGCTTTCCCAGCAGGCAGAGGGCAGTTTTCAACTTTCGTACCAGACTGAGTTTTTGGCATTGACATCAACATTTGGGAAGAAACTGCTCCTGTGTAATGTCTGAAGAATGAGGGTTGTTCGGATCACAATGGCACCTACAGGTCATGTGAAAATTCAACTCTGAACTCAAAATCTTTTCCTTGCCCTCCCATTTCAGTACTTTGGCAGTAACAATTCCAGAGCCCCCCTACACCAGTTGACCTGGGCAGAAAAGACTTTGGTTCTAAGAATAAGCAGGGAAGACATCCTTGCAGGCATGAGGTTCAGTGATGCTTTGTGGGTTTATTTTTTTAACCATGGTCCACTTGCAGGGCTGAAATGGAACTCTCCTATCCTGTAAGGGAATCAGTGTCAAAACCAAAAATCCTTAGCTTTCTACTTCTTGTCTCCCACTCCCAGGAATCACAGAATTAGTGGAAATGCTAGTCACATATAGCATGACAATGTTTAGATCACTCTTTCCAAGTCGGGTATGGTAATTTCATCCAGAAGTTTATTGCAATAAATGCATGCACGGTTTAGGCTTGTATTTTATTAGGGAAGAGAAAAATTAACTCAACTTACTGAGAGCGGTCAGGCAGGCTCCTAAAGTTGTTAAAAATGTATCATGGAACTTGCCTATTATCTGATATGGGCAAACTACAGTCAAACCGATGCCAGGAGGAAATACCTGGTAAGCAAGCAGTAGTTCTTTAGCAAACTGCTTTGGGCTTGCTTAACATTTTAGCCTGCTACTGATTTTAAACTTCAGCCTGTGCTGCTCTGCCAGCAGCAACTTCCACAGTTTAAAAGGAACCTCTGCACGTAGACCAAAAGGAGTACACTGGTTGAGTTCAGGACACCCTATCCGTATCTATCTGTGTCAGATATAAAGATCCTCCATTTTTACACTTTCCATAGTTGTTAAAGATGCAAGACAAGCAAGGGCAATTAAGATTTATTCTTATGAAGAAGAAATGTCAGCACACAACACATCTTATTTTATTTATATCCCATGAACAGCACTGCAATTCCAGGTACTTAAAACACACTGAATGGTCGCTTGTATTTCCCTTCTTGGATAAGCTTCTCTCTACGATCCTGTGGAAGAAAAAGAACATTCATCATTATCCTATTACAGAGAAGTAGTTTCAATCAGCCTGGGATGAGAGAAAAGCAGTCCTAGTATTTCAGCATGGACTACAGGAAGATAGCACCAGATATGATCTTAAGGGTCTTTCCAACCTAAATGATTCCATAAGCACAAACTCTGGTAACAGCCGTTGTGGTTAAAAAGTAAAAAAAGAACAAGGCATTTAGCTCCACCTACCAGGTACGGAAGATGTGCTCAGATTGACCTCCCTGCCCATCCATCCAGTCTCACAGGCCAGCAGAGACCAATTCCTGCAATGTATTTTTCACCAAACTAGCTGCGTCACAGTTAATGTACACATTTAGTTTCTGCGTCCTCCTCCTGGCTGAGTAATCCAGTTCAGAGATCTAATTACGGCGAAACTTAATAACTTGCCTAAACGTGCCTGTATTCACTTTCAGCCCCTTTCTATCTCAACCTGCAGTCATGTTCCTTTCTGACAGGTATTGTTAGAGTACACAGACACTGCAGATATTGCCCAGATTCCTTCTGCAGGATAAAACTAGAAGATTTGAGACTTGGCAATTTATCTTTTGCTTTCCCAGAGACACAACAAACACTCCTCAGAGGAAAAGAGTATAACAGTGCTTTATATACTACCAGAAAACAAAGATAAATCCCAGACATCAGTAAGGGAACTGGAATAAAGGAAAACAAGTTGTCCTGGAGACTACATTGAAGACTTCAGCTTAAATATTCCCAGGCAAATATGTCTAGATTTCACTCACACAGGTTTATTTTCAAGCACTCGCACGCTAAGCCACACTTGCTGGCTAGGCCCAAGTGTGGCTTTATGTACAAAACAAAACCAGCATGACAAAATACTGCAGAGATGCTGAAGACTCAAAAACATTTATATCAACATGCTCAGCATGTTTCCCAAAACCTGTATTTTTGATTAATCCTAGTAAACACCATTCCTACAAATATTCTATTAACTTTAATTAATGTTTGTGCTTCCTGGTTTATGATTTGATCTAAAAATGTTAGTTTCGTGCAAAAGAAGGACAGAAGTGTTGTACAATAGCCACAGATTCACTAGTAAAAACAGCCACTGCCTGGCAGTCACCTAGCGTTTTCTTACGTATGTATACAGCTGAGTATTTTAAGAATGATCTACCATTGCTCAGATTCTGACACCCACATTTCAGGAATTAGAACAGAAGCAAGATAAAACTTCCAAAATCTTACAAATCCAGCTGAGATCAGGCACTGTAATCAGTATAAGTACTCCTCCCCATTTGCTTCATGAGATTAGAGGAACAGTTAAGTAATTCACAGAGACTGTGCTACGCCCATCACCCGTAAGCTCCCTATTTGTTTACTTATTTTAGAAAGCGCAGTTACTGCACATCAACAGCTGAAAATAATAGTATTTTATGACTAATTTATGTTGTCAAGTGCTACAGAGAGCTTTATTATAGCAAAATATCCTGATCAGGGAAACTGCGACTGGCCATACCCAAGGGTACAACACAGGGCTCTCGGCACAGGAGGACTTTGCAAACAGCTACGAGGCTTTGAGGCTCAGTATCAGCCTTCCCTCCCTCATTGCTTTAATGGTATTAATCATTCTTAGGTGTAAGAGGGTCGCACCAATTAAGTCTCCAGGCAGATCTACATTTTACAGTCCGGCCTTCGCTGACGCTCAGCGTTGCCAGCTGACTTACCCTGTCAACCTTGAAGACGACGGCCCAGAAGAGGAGAGGGCCTAGGGCAAAAAGAGCTCCTAGAAAGGACGTCTTAGGCGTCGGGCGGAAAGTAGGGTAGACGTTCAGCGTCCTGGCGTGGGCCCAGCGCAGCAAGGCGGGATCTTCCTGCGTCGGGAAGAAGAGCGGGGTGAGGCCCCGGGGGCCCTGCGACGCCCGGCCGAGCGGGCGCAGCCCCCTCCGCCCGCAAAGCCCCCGGCCCACGCCAAGGTCACGGGGAGGGCAGCGGCCCGCTCGCACGGACCCACGCCCGGGCCCCGCGCCGGGACGCCGGGCGAGGCGGACGGACCCCGCCACCCCCCGCCCGCCCGCTCGCCCGCCCTCTCCTCCCCACTCACGATGACGGCGGGTGGGTTGGGGTTGTTGAGCTGCAGCTGGTACTGCCGCTTGAGCCGGGCGCGGATGGCCAAGCGCTCGGCTTCGACGCGGCGCTTCTCCGGAGACCCATCGTAGGTGTTGGGGTCGAGCTCGGCCGGCAGCGAGACGAAGCGGTTGGGGCGGTAGGCCTCGGCGGCTGAGGGGGGCGGCCTGGCCGCCATCTTGCGGAGGCGGGAGGCGGTGCCGGCGGAGCCGCGCGCCCCCTGGCGGCCCGCGGCGGGAGCGGCCCGACATGGCGGGAGGGGAGGGGAGGGGAGGGGAGGGGAGGGGAGGGGAGGGGAGGGGAGGGGGCGGTCACGCCAAGGGAACGGAGTCCCCTGTTGACAACAGCCCCAGCAGGTTATTTAACTTGTCCCCTTCCCCCGCCCCGCGAGAAAGAGGACCTGCACGGCAGAGCGGAGGTGTAGAGGATTTTGTACTGTTGAATTTCTTGGGCGCCCAGGGGATAAGGGGGTGGCCACGGCTGTGCTCTTTCGCAGCCCTAGGCTGTGCACATTTAAACAAAAACGTTCAAAATTACAGAAGTGATGTACCATGGGCGGGCTGGAAGTTGCAAAATCCCGCTGTCATTGATTTTCAGCTTCAAATTATCTCTTTGGTCCTTTAACCAAGGCCGGGCTGGTTGGATAAGCTGCCAGATAACCTTCAGGTGGTGACTCACCGCCCTGATAAACTTTATTGACGGGTTCACAAATCACCCTCTGCTAATTAACATGAGGCGAAGAAAGCAAGCTCTGGCCTGAAGGTTTTGACTTTAGGAAGTTTCTGGCTTGTCAGTATTAAGAGCGTGGTTCTCCAGAGATGTGAAAAATACATGCAAACTGCCTTTCTGGAAACTAACTTGCCAGTAAACAAATTTTCTGCTGGTTAGTCTTCTTTCAGCATAGAAAGCAATGGTAGCAGTTACGCTGATTGGAACCAAGTAAGTTAATGGCTGTGTATACATAGTTAAGGCATCATTTACACAGGGGTAACTCTACAGACTCAGCTAATGTTGGATGAGGGATTACAGTTTGCTGCTAAATGCATACAAAATAATATTGCTGACTTTATTTAAGATGCTGTACTTTGGCAATAACAGAGCAGAAGTGCCACCTCACATCTTATGATTTCACTCTTCTTTTACCTAAGCAATTGGAAAATAGATGATCTCCTCTTGGTCTGAGCAGCTAATTAGGAGCTGGAGCTCTGTGACTTGCTTCCAGCAGGATGAAATACGAGTTGGATATTCCAGCATTTTGTGTACCTTGAGCACACCAGCACGGCAGGAGGTACTTTTCCCTCTCTCGGGTACAAGCCTGCAGTCCTCTCAGAGGCTCTCTCTTGGTGTTTCTCCAGCTTTTCCACCCTCATTTTCTTCACAAACACACAGCTGCAAATCTAAGTGAAAACTTCAGCTGCTTCATTTGCAGTCAGCTCCCAAGGAAGTACTTCTTACATGCCCTGCTGCTTTGTTTCCCAGGGCTTTCAGCTTGGGACGGTATTTACTTTCCCATTTCATGACCATCAGATTTAGTGAGCTCTGTGCCTCCAGCTCCACGATTGCCTCTCTCCATAACTGGCATGTGGAGGGCTACATTAGCAGCACGGTGCGTATACCAGCAGCACTGCCGTGTGGCACTCCTGTGGTACTTTCATCTCCGAGGGTTCCTGAACACTTAGCACTGTGTTTCCCTGCCTGTGCACGGCCTGCTTCTTTATAAAAGCTGTTCTTTCCTCCTCTCTCTCATTTCTTAATAAATGACACATGCAGCCTTGAAATGGAGAGATTCCTGGCAGGAATGAGGGTGCAGGTTGGATTGGCATACTGGGAAGGGATAGCTGCTCTGTGGGAAACAGTGGGTGTTTTTTCCCCTCTTTGCTGCATCACAGAGTGGAACAGAAAACTCCTATCCCTGTGGATCTCCCAAAGGACTTTGAAACAGCCAGATGCTTTTCCCCCAATCTGCTGGCTTCTGAGGTCTGTCTGTAATGGTGTGGGACAGTTCCTGCGGGCAGGAGCAAAGACGGTCTTGTGGTGAAGTCACTTGGCAAAGGCGGCAGGTTCAGCTCCCAGCCCTCTTGCAGACTCTTTGTGATCTTATACGTGCAGGTCCAAGCTGTGCCTTCTCCTGCTCCCCAGAGCTCACAGCTGTGAGTGTGCATGCTTGGCATGCAAACAGTGCCAAAATTAATTCTACTGGGAGAAAAACAGAAGGTGCAAAGCCACATTTCCATTAACAAGGTAATGTACTGTATTAGAAAATTGAGCAAGCAGACGCTATGCTCAAAACACCTTTGCATTTCATCTCTAATCACTAACTCATCCTCCCTCCCAAAGGATCAAGTTCCCCACAGGGAGTCTTTTCTGAGAGATGTCACTTGTTTCATGGGGTAAGAAAATAACTAAATCCCTTCTAGAGAAGCGTATTCTCTGACACGCAATCCTGTGCATTGCAATTTGTTGTTTTCACTCCTCCAGAGGTGATTTTGTGCATTTTCTTCATTTTATAACAGCCATGTCTCTAACTCTAGCTAGCAAAAGCCTGAGACGCCAACAGCAAGCGTCTGAACCTTGCATAAAACAATGCAGGAGAAAGACAGAAATACTGCAGTCAAAGCATTTGACTGAAATCTGTGATTGGGTTTTTTCCTGCTGACAGGAACTGCTGTGCACAGTGAGAAATGCTGCGGTGACAAACTGGACTCCTGTGCAGACCTCCTGCGTCATCTGCTCCTTCTAGGCCACCCTATGGGAGACTCTGAACACAGCCTGGCTGCTACTGCAGACCATCTTTGAAACAAAAGATTTTGCAAGAATGAACAAGACCCTTCTTGTCCCTGTTTTTCTCAGCCAGATCTTAAAGCTCGTTTGACTCTCCTCCTGACTGTTAGTGTTGCCCTAAGGCAAGCAGCAGGAGTATAAAACAGGCACTAGTGAGACTGGGGCCACTCTCAGTAGGGCAACACAGGCTGGAATTAGAATATGCTTGTCATAATACCATGTCCTGTGGGCTCAAACACCAAGACTTCAAAGGTAAGACCCAAAGTGGTTTTTTCCTTTTTAATCAGGGCTGTTGACTATTGAATGCTTGAGGTTGGCAGTATTGAATCAAATTGACAATTCTCATATGAAAAATGCCTTTTGAAGTTTGTCATCTGTTTTCTCTGTGATCAGCAGTAACCAAAATGGAGAAAACCAGTCAAGAAAACTAATCTTTGTCCAGAACCCTGTGGTAGGTTGACCTGGACTGGCTGCCAGATACCCACCCAGCTGCTCTCTCACTCTCCCTTTTCAACAGGACTGGGGGAGAAAATGAGATGGAAAAGCTCATGGATTGAGAAAAATACAATTGTTAAGAAAAGCAAAAGCTGTGCACAGAAGCAAAACAAAAAGAGGAATTAATTCACTACTTCCCATCAGCAGGCAGATGTCCAGCCACATCCTAGGAAGCAGGACCTCAGTACATGTAGCGGTTTTTTGGGAAGACAAATGACATAACCACGAATGAACCCCTATCATCCTCCCTTCCCTCAGCTTTTATTGCTGAGCATGACATCATATGGTATGGGATATCCCTTTGGTTGTTTGGGTCAGCTGTCCCAGCCGTGTCCTCTCCCAACCTCTTGCCCACCTCCAGCCTACTGACCTTTGAGGTTGTTGGTGGGGGTGGGGGTGGTGGGGAGAAAGCCTTGATGCTGTGCAAGCACTGCTCAGCAATAGCCAAAACATCAGTGTGTTACCAACGCGATTTTAGCCACAGATGCAAGGCACGGCACCATACGGGCTGCTGTGAAGAAAGTTAACTCCATCCCAGCCAGACCCAGGACAAGGCCATCTTGAACACTGTCCTACACACAGTTTAATTCCTGAGAGCATTCTCTCCAGATCAGAAGTCTGAAATCAGGCATGCTTTTCTGTCAGACTTTTTGGGTGAAGCTGCAAATAACTTCCAGCTTGAGTTTAAAGTAACCCAAGATACTGACCTTCCTTTTGGACCTGTGTGATTTTGTTGGTGACTTTTCAGTCATGCTCCAAAATATACACAAGCTGAATTTGTTTGACTGTAGACATAAAGTCACATCTTCTCAGAGAGGCCAGGCTAAGTGACACTGTGCTTCAAGTGAATGAAAGGAAAATTACCTAAATCACAGACCTGTCTACCTGTCTCTGAGGTGATTGTGCATGATGCTTTCAGAAGAGGCAGGTTAAATGTGCTGTCATCTTGAAAAATACTTGTGTCTGTCAAACTTGTGCTGAGTGCTTGTGGTTGTCCTGTTTGCATCAGTTGTCAGGTTGGGTCAACACGTTGCCGGGCTCTGTTTCGAATTCTCGTTGGCCTTTTGCAAAGAAAGCAAGCTGGAAAACAGGGCAGAAGCTGACAAGATCACTCATATCACAAGAAGGTTCTCGAACAGGGGCCCCTTACTTCTAATTCCCACCTGTAATGGGCAAGAAGGGTCTTTCGGCTCCTGTTCCCATTCCATGCAAGTGAATGAATACTGATGTGTGTGCTGCCGGCCTTCTTCTAAGGGGAATTGGTATCAGGCATCCATCTGCATGGATACATCCATGGTAAAAAGCGTAGTGGATACAGAAGGGGAGCAGTGTAAAAGTTATTAGAACACAGCATTGTTTGTCTAGGCTCAGGACAAGTGTGTCTCATTGCAGCACATAGCTATGCTAATAAATTGTCCAGATAAATGTCATTCATTCTGTGTTAAGACTGAAGCCCCCAGTATCTTTACCTTACAGTTGTTTAAAGGAAACCTGGCACGCAAAGGAAGGAGTTAATGTGGTTAGAGGAATTATGAATAGTTCAACTGTTATTACAGCCAACGGGCCATCCATAAATGTGTATCAAATGTTGAGCTCAGCAGGAGTTAGTTACAAAACTAGGACATTTAATGAGTCATAAAGTGCCAGGAATAATGAGAGACAGCATTAAACAAACCATTTCTGCCTCTCCTGAGCTTGTCCAGAGACAGTGACAAGAAGCCCTCTGCTGTTTCAGCTTTTCCTGCTGAAATAAAATTTTTGACTCACACTGAATTATAGCTGTGGCTGAGCTGCCCGAGCCAGGGAGCTGGTGATGCCTGAGAAGCTCTGGTGGGAGAAGGAAAAGCTGGCAGCGAGCATCTCTTCTCCACACCTTTGCAGGGCATCAGTTGTAGCATTTCATAATATAACTCATTTTCTTAGCTCTCCCTCTACTTCCAGCTCCTTGTGGGAGAGGCTATTGATAGTCAAGTCATGTTGAAGAGTGGGAGAGGAAGAGGTCTTAGAATAAAGTATGGTGGCAATTATAAAGCTGGATGTCTGAGGATAAGTCCTGTTATTGGCTAAGTGTTAGAAGTGCTTAACCAGCCAAGGGGTAACGTTATTCCTCGGCTTCCCCTTAACCAGCCAAGGGGTAACGTTATTCCTCAGCTTCCCCTTGTAATGACTGTCGCCAGCAAGCTGTCATTGCCCCGACCAGCCTCCTCTGGTCCCTCCAACACCCGCTGGCCCAGGAGCGGCATTGAAGCTTTTGTCCCTTGGCCTTCGCTCGTGCCTGACCTGTGTGGAGTGTGTGTTGCATCTAGCCTTGGACCGCGGTGACTCGAGTTCCCATCTTGACCTCAGACCTTTCTTGTCACTTTGGCTTTGCCTGGACATCACTGGACTGTGGCTGATCATGGTTATTGCCACTGGACCTGCCCTGATCACCTTGTTTGTCTCCCAGCTCCCCTTCCCCTGTGGAGCAGCCCAGTCTTGCCATCCCTGGACTGCACTGTCACTCATGGAGCAGTGCTCAACCTCATGACCATAGGAAGTGTATGTGGCACCAAGGGTGGTCTCATGTTGATGCCAGTAAAAATTCAGAAAGTGGTTGCAGTAAGAGTCAGTGAGAGGAAACTCAAGTGTTGCAGGAAATGTCTCATGCAGGGTAAGGGGAGGCATCTTTTCTGGCCTCTTGCTCCTGACACAGATCACCGCCAGCAGCTGACATTTCTTTTTTTCCCCATTTCTCCTCAGGTGTTCTGCTCTGTCCACAAAAGAAAGGAAAGATCTGCCTCGTTCAGTCTATCGGAAGAGTAGTGATGCTCACTGTGAACTCTGACTGCATCTCCCTGACATGACAGAGGAAGCTCCGGATGGTGAGTCCTCCTACCCTGAGACATGTCTGAGAGGCTGTGAACCATCCCCTGGAGATCCTGTCTTTCCCTGTGGGCTGTGGAAAGAGTCTAGTTTAGCCCAGATACTTTCCAGTCCCAGGAGTATCCAGTGTGTGTCAGGGTGCCAAAAGTAACACAGTCTTTATTGTACCTGGAGGATGCTCCTGTAAGTTCTGCCCAGATCCATAGGTGAAACCCTGGACTTGCAGACAGCACAGGAGAGCCCTTCGAGGAATAGCTCTGGCCCACAAAGTCGTCAGATTCCCTGCAACACCTTACTTGAAGTTACTTCATGGGTTTAGCTGGATTTCCTTTCATGAACAAAATCAGAGTGTGAGGAAAAGGCTACTGTGCGAAGATCCAACCAAGAAGGGCGAGTGAGACTTCAATCCCCAACAGATATGGCCACTCCTGCTCCTCAAGACAGAAGTACAGTGCCCCAAGGGTGATATATCAGCCTTGAAGGAGAGGCAACTCCATTGTACAGCTATGTAGAAAAAGATACTCACTTTATTTTGCTTTATATATTTTGTTGGAAGTCTGGAGCTTAAATTTTAAAGCAAGTCTTTGGGAACACACTGTGAAGCAGACTATCAGTATGAATAAAATATGTTAGCAGGGTCATGTTGAATTTAGTATGACTGTTTGGCAACAGTCTCTGTATCGCAGTGGGGAAGTACTTAGTTGTGGTAATGCAGAGTGGGTTTTTTTGCTCAAGTAAAAGACGGAATACAAATGAGGCTGTTGCTGCAGAATGCCAGCTAGTGGGAAAGATATATGGTGTCCAGCCTGGGTATTTCAACGTTTAAAAAAAACTGATAGCAATACTAAAACCTTAAACTTCTGACCTATAGAGATAGAATGGCAGAGCAGTGCTTTCCTTGGGCTCTTGTTATTGTATAAATCAGGAACATTAACTAAACAAGAAATATTCCTTAGCATTGCAGAACCCTGTATCCATCAGGTTTCATCTGCTTTGTTGGGGAGGCTGGGTGAGGCAGCTGCCAAGGTTAAAAATTGCCTCCTAAATTAATGTCTCCATATTTCTCTAGATAACCTCTTAGCAGAGAGGTTTGCTCTCTGGATGAACCACTGCTGTTTACAGTGGCATGCCCCCCTAATCCAGCCAATGTAATTGTGATTTGCAACCCCTAAAGGAAAGATTTCTACCTCCGGTGTGACCCTTGCAGGGGCCTTTAGACACAGTGCTTTCCCTGCTCTCCTACTGCCCCTCACTCCATCCCCTTACATGCATCTGCTTCTGCCCTACTCACCAGCAGATGTTTTCCTCTCCTCCCACACTGCCACCACAGCTGAGGGGGTCTTTACTCTTTGAACATACTCTGAATTCCTCTGCCTCCTTCACTTGCTGGTCAGTCTTCTCCCTGCTCTTCCTTGGCCGTATCTCACTTTCTTCCAAGTGGCTTCACAAGAAGCTCCAGTCATGCTGGCAACCACTTGCAAAATGCTTAGCAGATAGCAATTGTCAACCTTGTGGCACCCTGCTCTCTGTTTCCTCTCATCACCTCTGTGTCCAGCAACCTGTACAGGACACATTTGGAGCAGGGGCATTCATGTTCTTCCTACTTTGCTTTCATTTACTTTAGAGTCTTCCTGTGTCCTGAAGCCAAGGGAAGTGCAAGCAGCCATCATACTGCTTGCTGGTTCTCCTCAGCACATGATCGAACTCAGTTTCTGCATCTTGCCTTTTAGTTTTACAGACCAGTGACATGGTGAAGGCTATGGAAGAGGAGCCATCCATCTCTGTACCAATGCCTTGCATGGTTAATTCTTCTTTTCTTTGTATGTCGTACTGTCAGGAGTGAGTTTGTCTTTGCTCGGACACAGGCATGGTATCCCCACCTTATGTTGCTGTGTTGGTCTTGCTGCAAGCTGCTCTGGGGAGGCAGGTCCCTCTTGCTCATGACATGGTCCACCAGTCACTGCAGTGACCGGAGCTGCCCACAGCGCATGCTCACAACCTGAATGAGTCCAAGGGAAACTGCAAAGCCTAATGCTGTTATGTCTGTATCTGTCTTTCACAGCTGGCTGGGATGCCTCTTCTGTTGGACCCATTAATAGGGTGGTTGCATTTCTCCATAATTTCCCTGGGGACTGAACATATCCCATCAGCTGAAGGAAGAAGGGCAGTGACTCACCCCTCAACCTGCCTAATTCTTTCCAGGATAGTCCTTCCCACCAAGGATTGAGAATGCCTGGGATATACCCACAGGAGAAACTAATATGCTAAAATCTGTTTGTTTCAAATCCAAATGAAAATTTGAAATATGATAAATCACTCACTCTGCACAACAGTCACCAAAGCCAAAGTGCTTTTTCTTTACAGTTGTATAACTCCTCGCCAGCAAGACCCCATTTCCCATGCCTTTGCTTTGCCCTGTGGGACTACATCAACTCCTTGACCATTCTTTGTTTTAATTCACTGTAGAAAGACCTTGGACAAAGCAGGAAAACTGAGCCCCTAATCTTAAAAATCTCCTGCGTATTTTTTAAGACCAGTGAAATGATGAAGTTGGAACTTTTGGTTTCCTTGTTCTTAGATAGTTTCTGCAGATGACTCACAGGGGTGAGATCTGCTCCTTACAGCAATGCTGCCCTTTTGTCAGACAATAATGGAAAGGGACTTTCTGGCCTGCAGAGCAGTCTCAGAGCAGAGTTACCTCTATCTGTACCCTCCCACCTCTGACAGTAGTCAAGCAAATCACTTCAGTTGTCAGCTTATGGATTTTTATCATATTTTCTCACAGCACAACCTCTTCCAAATACCAACATCTCTGTCTTGTCTGAGTGGACCTATATTGCATTTGGCACCAGCTTTATCAATCATTGGGTAAACCTGTCCAGCGGGTACCTCTAGATCTGTGAATAGTTTGGGGACAAATTCTTCTGACTTGCTGATCACATAGCATATTGCTCATACAAAGTTCTTAGATGCCCTGTGCATGATGCACAGGTACACAACTGCAAGATGTGATACTGTGGTAAGAGGTCTCTTCCCTGGACTCTCTTGGAGGAAGAAGCTGTCACAGCGCATTATCTTGATCTTGTTCAGAAGCAAAGATGCAAAAGTATTTCTTGGTCCTAGAGTATAGACAGTCTAGATTTTGATCAGTGCTGAGTTTAAGCAGTTTTCTACAGAGGATAGTGGCCTTTATCCATTGACCTAAGGAGACCTTGGCGCACTGCGTGCAGCCCAGCTTCCTGCAGGGGAATGTCCCTAGCAGTTTAGGGCTGATGATGTTAGCATTGGCCTGTCCTTGCCAGATACCTTATTCCTGGAGGAAAGGAAAAGTCAGGGACTGCGTGAGATCTCCCTTGGTCAGAATATTAGTTGATCAGAGCATAGATATTTTGAAGTGACTTCTTCTGGTAAAGGACTACTTTCTTGCTTGAGAGTTGCTTGTTGTTTGCACTGTGTGGTAGTGAAAGATCAAGCTGTGACGAGGAAAAGGTGGTCATTAGTCCAGGGGTAGGAGCAGTGCATCACCAGCTCCCCACCTGGAATTGCCCTTGCAACATTGCTTGACACCCTCCTGCTTTTATGGCCTGACCCTCTCTCAGGAATTGAGGTCTTTGGTTCCACTCCAGGACTTCTGAAGAAATCATCAGTCTTTCCTAGCAGAGAGAGGTAGTGCTGAAAGCATAGTGGGTTAATGATGCTGGTGATAAAAATACCAATGAAAATAGTCTGACAAAATTTACCCCAACAACCACTTTCACAGATTTTCTGTTTAGATGCAATATTTCTGTTTTGTTTGGCAGAAACAGAAGCACCCTCTCTCCCTTCTATTAAAAAAATATTTTTGTTTGTTTATTTTTCACCTCCTTTTCTCCTAGTTATACCAGTTGCTAAGGTAAACAGTGGAGTAAACGAGGGAAAAGTGAGAGGGATCAAGGAGAAGAAAATCATTCAGGTTTTATTTTGAATACATTTTTTAAACTAAAACCAGAAATATCATCATGATAAAAATATGAGAAAGCTCCTTTCAGCAAAAGCTGTCGGTTCTCCATGCTTCCTAAAATCAATTGTGTGTCCCTGAGTGTAGCAAAGGCAGACTAGCATGAGGCATCCAGAAAATGTTGGCTCCTGACAACATTCCTGGTTCAGTTTTAGAACTGTGAAAAACGATAGTAAACAGCAAATCCTATTTATTTTCTTAACAATCTTCCATCACTGGTGCTTCACTTTACAAAGTAACTAAGTTGCTTCTTTCTGCACTAGTGATCAAAGCCTCCTGAGACTCTACATACGCTGGTCTGGTAGGTGTGCTGCAGTCTGGCCAGGTTTGCTGGAGCGTGCTTGAGTCCTGCTCCAAGAGGATTATTATTGATGTGAAACTTCAGCTGCCTTTCCTGAGATGAAATCAGTGAAGCTCTGCAGAAAGCAAGAGGTGAACAGCAGTGACACAGCAAAACTGTTTCCTGGAAAATGAGATCTTTTCTACAAGGGTTCACACTACCCTGCAGAGACCAAAAGAGAGTCGAAACAAGCTCTGTACTCCTATAGGTGGTATAAAACATCTTGTAGCAAAACTATTGTTCTTTATTAAGATCTAGAATACTTTTCCATTAGGTAGTCAACAATTATGCATAGCTGAATGGAGAAGGCGGTTTGAGCAATGCAGTTCCAAACTAGTAAGATAGTGGAAGGGTTCAAAAAGGAAGGGATCTCTGATCCAATTCAAAACTTAATATATGGGTTCAAGTTGTGCCTCAGCTGCAGCAGTAAAAGCAATAAGGATCAATAGTAATTCTGCCTGGTATGCTGGGTTTCAGCCCAAAGAAAAATTCCTAGAGGGGAAAAAATAAAGATTTATAATAGAAGCACTGACCAGACTGGAGCTGTGATCAGTAATGCTTCTCCTACACCTTCATTCTTAACCCTGAGCTGCAGGTGAAAAGACCTGCTGCCAAAATACTAATTCCTTTAAAGAAGCTGCAGTGCCGTCGCTTCCAGAGGAGCTTCCTATTGTTTCTGTGTACAGCATTAAAATAAGCATCTGGTTCAGAAAATAATATTGGTGTTTCAATAGAGCTCTTCCAGGTGCTGTTTAACTTGCCCAAAGAAAACAACGTAGGGGAAAAATGAAAATACAAGAGCCTTACTTACACAGAGCCCTCTCTTCACTGTAGGCAACACTGAATACATAAGATCTCAAGCTGAGCTGAGACAGAGCTCTGGGAATCCATCCAGAGGGGTCCCTGGCGGGGGACTCTGCAGGGTGTCAGTGACAAAGGGAGGCTGGCCTCTCATTGGGAGTGTAGTGAAACTGAGGACTCTTCACCAGAAAGGACAAGCTGGTGCGTTGGCCCTGCAAAAAGGCACAAAGGAAGAAGGACAAAAGCAATCTCCCTCTGCTTGGTCCAGTAGCTAATGCCTGTCATAAAGATGCAATGTGTGGGAGGGCTGGAAAGAGAAGAAAATACACTGCCAGGCCCCAGTCTTGGTGGATTATTAAATATCAAAACACCTTGCCATCTGATGATGGGGTCAAAACTCATTCTTAGGACTGCTTTGAGAGGCCCATGCATGACACGCCATGCTACAAAAGGGTGAGCAGGAGCTCTGTACCATTTCTTCGAGGCAGGAGAGCTCTCGACAGGGCAGGGCTGTGCAGCCCTGCTGCCTGCTGAGGAATGCCAAGAGGCTTTGTATACGATGAGGGATCTACCATCAACCTGCACGACGGGCTTTGTCCATGGCCCACATCACCATTATCAGTGGGACAGCCAGGTTCGGAGATGTCTCTCGTCCTTACCCATTAAACCAATGTGACTGATGAGCATTTACTTTGATGGCTGTCCATCTCCTTTGTGGGAAGTGCTCCGTTATCCCTCACCACTACCAGCTGCAGTCTAGTGGGTTGTGTCTAACAGCAAGCAGGGTGAGGCCTGATTTTGCTCTTGGCTCTCTTGCTGACCTTGGGAAATCTCTCCCCTTGCCTGCTTCAGTTTCCCTGCCTTTACAGTGGTGATAATATCTTTTATCCATTTTTGTTGACAGTTTTGGGAATTACAAGCAGACCACATCCCATATGCTGGAACTTCTTAATGGAGATTCCGTGTTCAGTTTTCTAAGGAACCCAGGAGTACATATGGAGTGTCATGGTTGCTACATAATCATCCTGAGGCTTGACCTGACTATCACAAGGGAGTCATAGCCCAATGTCTAAGAGCTGAAGCAAAAATTTATCCATGGGAAGCTCAATAAAGAATCCCCTAAGGTCACTGCAAAAGGACCATTAGAGCAGATCCTCCCAGGCTAAAAGGCTGGGTAGAAAGAGAATTCAACATCTGAGTTATCTAGGTACTTAGTGCATGAGGTCAGGAGACAGTCCATCTTTTTCTGAGTTCCTAATTCAGAATTTTTGCCTAGGGACGTTGCAGATTACTCATATCACCTAGTATTTGGAAATACATATAGAGCCATTTATAGCACCAGACATTTTCATCCAAGATTAATGCAGTGGCACCACAGTGCTGCCAGAACAAAGTCCCTCAGTACCATCTATATTGTGCCGTTGGCTGAGAAGACTAAGAGCCATTTGGCAACTGGAGGATATAGGTTTAAAAGGAACAGAGCGAATGGTTTTAGTTGCCTCATGTTGGGCAGGAGATACCGAAAGAAATCAAGGATCACATCGCAGGGATTTTTACCATGATGATGATGAGGATGGGTTCTCATTGCTACTGCTTCTGGCGGTCAGACTGCTGCTCCCAGGCTGGAGATCAAGCATGGAGTAGTAGTAGCAGCTGTATCGCATTGTGCACATCTGCCCACTGTGTCCTTGGGGCCCTGCCTTGGACTTTTGCAGTGCTTCTGCAGCCCACAGTTTTAGTGCCCAAATTTCATACATCCTTTGGGTTGACCTTTACCAATCACCCAGGAAGGCACCCCTCAGTCATGTTGTGCTCCTCTTCGCTGGTGATAATTGCCTTTCCCTTGCTGAGTGTCCGGGGCTGGCTGCCTGGCAGCTCTGCAGCCTCGGGGGCATCTGGTGCATGTAGACAGACAACTTGTCAGGGAGAGGGGATGAAAACAGATGTTTAAGACACCCATTAAAGACCTGCTGATGCCTGATGGTGACCTTCATGAAATGCTGATTTGTATACATTTCTGCTTATATAAAACAGATCCTTTCAATCTCCTGGTACTTCTAGTAGCTTCATTATTTGCATGGGAATACAACCTTGCTTGCTTGGGAAATCTGTATGTCACTGCTTGCAGACTCCTAATCCTTCCCAGCCCAACAGGCTCTGATACGTGGCACTTGGACATAGCAGTATATTACAGTGTCTTTTATTTTTGCTTTTACTACTGAATTGCTAAATTCCAATTCATATCCATTGTATCTGCTATCTGCAAAAAATGTCATTGTTATTCCTTATTGTTAAATGTCTGCTTTGGTAAGATCATGTTGGCCTGTTTTGCATGGACCTTTGTTCATATGGATGGAAAATTACCGTTATTTGTAACTCCATACATATTTGTATCTGAACAATTGTATTCATCGTGATCAAAATTAGTAGTAATTAAGGATAAATGAAATCTTAGTTCAGCAAACTAAACCAAAAAGTTTCACTAATTCAGTTTTTTTTTTCTTCTGACTTCTAATATTTAAAACCAAAGTTTCATTATTTTAATCAGCAAACCGAAAAACTGACAATGCCACTATTTGAGACCAGTCATATGTATCTTATCAGGAACAGCGAACAAGTTGCCAGCACCTCACAACCTGAAATGCATTTGCGTAAATTCTTGGATGAACACTCATCAGTGAGAAATACATCTGGGAAATTAGTTCTGGGTCCTCACACAGCATCAAAAAGCTCATGCTGGTCTGGAAATCCATTTGTTAGAGAAAAGGTGGCCAGCTTTGCTGCAAGCTAAAATTTTTTTGCTGTTGGAAAGCCTCATTGTAACCTGAGTAGGACTGAGCCTCAGGCTAGTGCAAATTACCGTGCGCACAGTGTTTCTTCTTTGTTTTACTGTCAAGTGTTCCTGAACTCACCTTATTCTGACTTCCCAAAGGCATCACTAACATCCTGTATTTTAGCCTATATTTTATTTATGGTAAAAAAAAAAGGAATAAGACAAAAGTAGTTCAGATCTGTGGTTGCTCTGGTTGGATTTCTATTGTCACCTCAAAGCAGAGGATATGCTGGTTGTCACACTGTGCTGGCAGTGGCTGCTGAAGAATAAAATAAAACAAAAACAAAAACAAAACAAAATAAAAGAAAACAAAACAAAACATGCTGTTTACCAAATGGTATTTGCAGAAAAAGGTCAATGTCCTACTACTCTCTGCCCTGCATGCCATGGTTCTCAAATGGCCGTGAAGGAGGGGTGAGCATCTGGTTCAGTACCCAGCTCGCTTCCCACCAGGTCAAGAGCTACAGCAAGCCTCACCTACCCATGCCCCAGTCTTTGCCTGACGGCACAGTGTTTGTCCTGCGGGACAAGGCAGAGGGTTATGACTTCAAGCAGAAAATAAACTGCAAAGTGCCCGGTGCTGTCTTCTAAGTACAAGACCATATCCAAGAGCTCCGGGGGACAAAGATGGAGATCCACTGCCTGGGACTCTTTATTCTTCATCCTGCTAAAATAAGGCTTTTCAGACATAGGGTGGCATCTCTCCTTTGCCTCAGAAAGGGACAGTCCCTGATGTTGAAAACAGGGCAGCACAGACTTGCACAGCTTGTCCTGCATCACCGGGAAACATCGCTGACACTGAGGCAGGGCTCTGATTACTACACAAACTGTGGGGTCCACGTAGGATCAAGCCGTATCAGATGCTCTCCCAAGCCTCGTGAAGTGACAGCCGGCTGCCATCCCTTTCGCCTCGGCAAAAGTTCTCAGGTACTTTCTTCTTCTCAGACAGGGCTTTAGGTCTAGCCAAGAGGCTGAAAAGCAGGTATAGGGGCAGGTGGGAGAAAAAAGACGTCAAACTTCTCCAGCAGTCAACCTCCCTGTCCTTGCTGGCTGATGCTTCCCCTAGCAGGGAAGGGAGCCGTGCCCTCTGGTGGCAGAACAGGGGAGAAGTAAGTTTAAAACCTTTCCAAATCTCCAGTCCAAGGGCACCAAAGCAGGACCTGTACACTCTGATCCCAGCCAAAATATTTGGCCTCTGATTAGGTTCGTACTGCCCTTGAAATTCAAGTGACTCCCATGTCAAGTGCGGTGGGCTCCCGCGCTGTGGTCAGGGTTTCCTTGCTGCTGCCAGAGGCTCGCCTGTCTTGGGCACGCCATCACCCAGCCAGGACGGCAGATTTCGGAGGAGTCCTCCAGCAACTCACTGAGAACATGCCCCGCTGCCCAAGTCAGCTATTGCAGCTCCAAAGTACACAGCCAAGGGTTATCAACATTTGAGGGCTTCAATAGCAGCTCTGTCTCTCAGAGCTTTATAACAAGCCCATCGTACGGTGCGGTGAGGAAGCTTTTAACAGTTCATGCTGAAAGATTAAATTGACTCAGATGCAGATGCGTGTGAAAAGCAAGCAGAAGAGTTTTGCTGCCCAGACTAAATGGATTTTAGTAACAACACCTGTGATTAGGGTGAGCGAGCTGTTTATCAAACTGTGAATCTTTTGTTTCCTATGCATGATGTCTTTATGCTTCCAGAGCAATCTTCTGCACAGTGGCCACATTGTTCTTGGCATTGGTGGTACACATCCCGCATGGGACTGTGGCTTCACACCTTCCTGGGTGCTTTCCTTTCACTCTCACTTGCTTTTTTGTGTGTGAACTGCAAATCACTGAAGAACGAGTTTCTTATGGTTGCTTTTCACCTAAAGGAACGTGCCAAAAACATCATATGTGAGCTACCTCAGCGCAGCATCTGAATGTTGCTTGAGCAACTGACCATCCCCTTCCATCATGCTGTAGGTGCAGCGCGGCACAGCACAGGCAGGAGTCACTGCTGTTGCATCCACTCCTGCTGATGTGACCTTGCAGCCTAAGTTTGGAGATCCTCAGTTTGCAGGCTGCTTGAATCCAAATGAAATGACAATGTTGATCCTAGGCACACAGAGCCTCCAAAAAAACCTCTTCATTCCTATTAGCTTTGCCGCTAGAGGAGGTCAGCGGCACCCTTTCTGCTGCAAAGCCTTGGCCGCTGAATGCTTCTCTTCTGCGTCTTTCTTTGCACAGGCAGTTGCGTGCAGACCACACAGGGTCACGCCAGGAGCCAGTGAGATTAGGGAGGGTGGTATAGGGAGTTAGGAAGGCATACAGAGAGGGATGTAATTCCTGAGCATCAGGTCCCCGGATCTGTTTCCTCATCAGTACAGTGGTACGTTATCACTAGCTGTAGTTGAATACCCTAGACCTGCTGACTTTAAAATGACCTTCCAAGTGAAAACTCCACCCAGCCTCCCCCTTTCTGCCTCATCCTCAGCATTTCAGCAGCATGGAGCAATAGAGCAAGGACAGCTTTCATCACATGGCTCCTCTGTATCTTGGTTTCGATTTTCTACTCAAGCATGCCCAGGGCTTGGTGCTTGGCATAACTCTTCTTACTGATGCTGGAGGGACATGGAACATGTTCATAGATACCTGAAAATGTTTGTGCATCACTGTGGTTGCAAAGGTATCTCGTCAAGAGGAGCTGTCTGTGCTTGGTTATTATATTTTGGTGGTTATTAGGATGTTCACTTGTGGAGAGGTCAGGAGAGCTTAGGTATGCCTATAGCAATGTTTGAAATAATTAAAATAGCTCGTGTGAGAAGACTATATGGTCAGTCACACCTAAAATTAATTGTCAAGGAAGGCTGTTGCAATAGTCTGTTAGCTGAGAAATTATTTCTCTAACTCCATGCACAGCAGGCTGCTCAGTTTGCTGAACCCAGTAGACCTGGGAAGATTGGTTTAAAATGATAATATAGTAGATTGAGATTTATTTTTAAAAGTGTCCCACAAACAGGAACGGAATGCACAATTGTGGGCTTTTTATTTCTTCACAAAATGTGTTAAGAGCTTAAAACTGTTGGCTTGTTGTTTTAATATTTTTTTCTGCTTAATTTTTGCTTCCCAGTGGGAATGCAAAGCCTGAAATTTCATTACCTTTGTCAAGGTTTTGCTGAAGCTTCAGCAGTGAAATAGGGATGTTGTCAGATCAGAACTGAAAGGCTAGAAAACGTATCTATTGCCCTCATTGTTTGTTTGCCATTTGAGCTAAACTTTTTAGCATAAAGCAAACAAAAATCATTTTAACAGATTATTAGCAACAGAAATTACTTCTCATTTAAAATTTGCGCTCACTAGTATATTATCTTTGTGATAATACTGCTAATTTTTCTGCTGCCCATAGAAAGTTCAAGAACACAAAAAGTAGGAAATTCAGAATTCGTAATGTAAGCAACCAGCAGGACAAAAAAAAATTGTTATTTGGAAGAGGACTTTCAGCTTCTCTGTTTGCACAAGAAGCAAAAGCTATTCTTGCTATTCAGCAGCAATTTTTAAGGATTCTGAATTACTAGAAAGGAGTACTTTCAGTTTCCATTCTACTCTTCAGTTTTGCATAGATTTTTTTCTTGTTTGGGGACTGTATTTTTGTCACATGCACTCAGTGTGTTAATCCCTTCAATTATTTATATGTTTCATGATGGATTTAGAGCCAGCCTTTTCCACCCAAGTACACATCTGGCCTATGTAGTTTCAGCTTGCGAAGGGATTTTTTCTAACTAGATATTAATTAAATATAGATATATATATATATAACTATATAAATATAGTTATAAATAATTATAATATATATTTATAGTTATAATAATTATAATATTTATAGTTATAAATAATTATAAATAACTAGATATTATTAAATACTGTCTCAGTTCACTGGTCCCCGTAGAATCACAGCAACAGTGCAGCAGCAAAACATATGGAAAGTCTGTGTCTCCTTGCAGCTGATAGGGAAACAGGATGTTGTAGAAGATGCTCCTTTTTTATGCCGTGGAGGACCGCAGGCAGCAGCTTGCTGCTGGGAGGATTTTTTCTGTCTGAGAGGTAACATGGCTGATGGTTCTGATGTCTTACAATTCGTTTACTTGTAATGCCGGCTTCAGCCACACAAAAACACCCCTTCTAGTGCCAGACTAGTCACTCATGCGCAATCTGTTGTATATGAGGTATTAGAAAGTGGGTTAATAAACAATATCAGTCCTCCAGGGAAGACTCCTCTATTTCCTATAGTGTCTTGTAGACTATAGGCTCCTATATTTCACCGTGTCCACACTACCTACACCCAGATGGCAAGAACAAAATGCAAAAGTCCTCATCTCAGGCATGTTTAAACCCATGTTATTTAATAGCCCATGTTGCAATGTTGTCTCATCTTCTCACTCTCAAAGAATACCCTCAACTTTTGAAAGAAACTTCATACTTCTTTCTGGCCATTTTCACCTGCTTTAGCTGTGAAAAGGCAAAAATTAGACTGGAAACATCAAGTTCAGTCCCTTGCCCTGCTGTAAATTCCCTTGATGGTCCTTGGCAATTTGTTTGCTCTTGCTGTGACTTGGTTGCTGATCTGTAATAGAGAAACAGCATATTACTAATCAGTCTCCTGGCGTGTGGGGAGCAAAACTATGTAGCTCAGTTACTATAGCCATGAGACCCTGAATTCTGGCGCATATTTGCATGGGCACAGTGCTAGACATCCAGAGCAGTCCTCAGTGGTCTGCAAAGCCCTGCACAGCCTCTGCTGCTGCCTTTCACATCTCACCTGGCCTCATTTCACCCCTCTCTCTTGGCAGATATGTGTGCGGTGCGTCCAGCTGCATTTGAAGCACATCATATCCTGCACGGACAAGGTAGCCAGGGTCTGGCCAAGCTCTTGCTGCACGGTACATGCAGGACAAGTTGGGACAGGGTGGAGGAGAAGGCAGGGAATGACAGGTCTATGGGAGAAAAAGAAGGGCTTTCTCAGTTTATTGTGTGTTTTAGCAAAAAGCTTAAAAGAGAGACAACAGGAGAAGGTCTAAGGAGAAGAAGGTAACAAAGAAATGTACTAAAGAAGGTTTATTTTTAAAGCAAAGCTTGGCCACCCCACACACCCAGGAGTTGATTCCCATTGCACCCCACACCGCGGTGGGGACACCCCCAGGCTCCTGCAAGAGGGGCTGGCAGCAGTAAGTCCCCAACAGGCTTGAATGTGAGTTTAGTATTACCACCCGTGTCTTGGCTCCTCTGCCACTTGTATCCTGAACATTTCCCTTCTCTTGCCTCGTGCCGGCTCTGGCACAGGGACCTCGTGGGAGCCAGCAGCCATCTGGCTGGACTGTCATATCCACACAGGCAGGCAGGCTTATCTCTAAGGGTAAACCAACTCTTCTTCCAAGGCAAACTTTTTCAGGGTAACAGGATGATGAGGAGAGGTGTACAATGCCTAGAGAGCCCCACCTGCAAGCGCCTCCATTTCCCAGACTGCTTGGCTGGAGGAAAGGTAAAAAATGCATCTGCTCTGCTGGTGTGAGTCTCAGCAGTACTAGTGTGCTCCCACCTTGCATCTGCCTGTGGGCTGGAAGGATGGACTTAGCAGAAGCAAGGGATGAAGTGCATCAGCAGAGGTTGACGAAGGAGCCTGCAAAAGGTCTGCCTCTCCTATGTCTCTCCATGAGCAGCTCTTCACCTCCCTGAGAGGAGTGCTGCTCCCCGGCATGGCAGAAGCAATTCTTTCGTTTCAACAGCCTGCACTGACTGGGAGGGAAAAGATAAAATTTGAAGGAAAAAGAAGTGGTTTTGGAACTGTTCCTTATTTCAAATGTGCCAGCCTTAAACAATGCTTCCAGTCTTAAACAATTCCTTTGTTCACAAGGGTGAGACATTTCCCTTGGCCAGGAGGGAGCTGAGACACTTCAATTTGCAGCTAGGACTTTGCATATGGTTTTGCTGTTGCACACAGAAGAATGAATTAAATGGGCTTTGGGCTTCCAGGAGACCTCATGGCATCACAGCCAGGGATATTTATTATGCCTTCCCTGTGCTAAGTGATCCTGGTTGGCACGCACGCAGCCCTACATTTTAGGTTTTAAGACAAATTAGTTTTCTTTTAAATATGTTGCAAGAAAAAAAAATCTGTTTATTGTTACAGCCTGCTGTCAGGGGCATGGTTTGCCCTTGGCTGATTGCACTGCTCAGTCAGAGCCCCTGTGGAAGTGCACCAGTTTGGCCAGCTGAGTTAGCAGAGGCTTCGTCTATACTAGTAAATCTAAACGTCTTACGGTTTAATGGTTAGCATGCTCCCTGGCCACATTTTGGTTTGTGCCAACCAGCTCCATCCCAGAAAAGGCCCAGACACTGTTTGAGTAAGAGCTTGTGCAGAGACTCTTCCCATTTATTTCTTTATGAACTGATTAACCCTGAGTCTGGTCTCAGTTTCTATTCACATCAGAGTCCCCTGCATGGGCCTGGGATAAAGCCCAGGATTCACTTTTAAGGCTCTGAAGAACATATCACATGAATACAGGTAGCACCTTTCCTGGTGTTTGACAGCATCTCTAGGTCTACGGACATATCAGCAGGCAAGAAGGTTTTGGACACATCTGTCCTGTCTTGGTGAAGAATTTAGGTGGCTTGACATGACTCATGCCATGTCCCTCAGCCCTTGGACTTCTCATCCTGTTTTATTTAATAACATAGATGCAACCAGACTTGGAGCAGGCCATTGCTTGGCTAGAGCAGTGGTGAGGAGAGCACCTCCCAGGTAGTCCTGCTGCTACCAGAGGTACAACCCTCTGATCCACAGAGGGGTGGCAATGGCCTTTGGTCACCAACGTGCTGGGGCCAACACAGGGCAGTTGTCTGCCTGCCGTGCAGCAGCTTTCAGCAAGTCTCGTTTCACTCTGTAGTGCCAGGCTGGCAACTTTTCTGATGGTTTTTGGAAGATACTTCTTCTTCAGTTCCCATTTGGCCTCCCCAGTGCAGATGCAAGTCTCCATGAACCAGACTTTGCATGGCCTGGACGGAGATAACTTTACACAGGTGAGATTTAAACACAAAAAAAAAAAATCTGCAGGAGGTTATAGGATTAACGTTCACCCTGAAGGCAACAAGGGATGCTGAGCCTCTTGATGAGAAAAAGGAAAAAAATGGGAAAATTGAGAAGATCAGGTTAAGAAAACCAACTCTGCTTCACCCAACAAGAAAAATTAAGCTGGGCGAGCCTGTGAGGATGGCAGAGGGTTTGAGCATAGCACATGTTCTTGCTATCAACTCACCCCAGCTCATCTACACCCTTAATAAATAGAACAGCCTGGAGAAGAGGCTGGTGACATGGAGCAGAAGCAGGTGCCATAGCCAGTATCATGTCAGCCCCAGCACCAAAGTCGGATGTCTCCAGCTGCAATAGGAAGGCAGATAGGAGGGGAGACGGGGGTTTCTGAAATATTGGTGACATATAACCAGAGCTTCCTTTATCTCTGTCTTCTATGAAATGAGGTGTTTCAAAGACCCCTTGCCACCTGTAACAGGCATTACTGGCTTCTCCTCTCACATCCTGCCCATGGCATGGTCCAGTGGTCTGATCTCCACCTGCACAATAGAAACACGGATGCACATAGCTTTGCCATGAGTTTCAAGGTTGTAGCTACAACCACAATGTTACCTCTCTTGCCTCCAGCTGTTCCAGGCTATCAGGATCAGATGTGGTGTCCTCCATAGGAGCATGGCACTCTGCCCATTCATACCTCCAGATGCCTCCTCAATCAAGCTAAGCATCATCTTAAAACCTGGATGCCCCAAGACAGCTATTATTTGCCTGTTATTTCAGCAAGCTCTAGAAGAGCTGTTTTGTTTTTGTTTTACAAGGGTACCTACACCAATCTGCTCCTGGTATGAGCCTTTGGGGATTTCAGTGCACAACCTGAATTCCTCTCCTTCTGGATGCCTTTAGAGATAAAAAGTCTCCTTTCTTAGTCATATTTTGCCTTGGTTTTATTTTGTAGCTGGATGTTGGTTCACCTTCCTTTTTGTCGAAATCTTCTTTACAATGAAAATGCTTTATTCTGCTTAATGCCCACACTTCTTCCAACACACTTCCTAAAGTCTTACAGTTTCTGTGAGAGTGACATCCATTGCAGATGATGCCTTCAGATGAGAGACAAACACCCCTCTGTTATTCACTCAACACAGAATAGATGCAGCGAATTCCCCACATGCTCCTGTTTCCTTTTTGGAGGTAAGGGCAGACACAAGAGATCATCTCTTTGGGGATGAACAGATGCTTCCCAGCAGATCAGGATGGTGTAACTAGGCTGTGCAGTACCTGTATGGTATTCAGCCCATATTGCAGAAGCCACCTCCTGGAGCTCCTGCTCTGAAAGACAAGGAATGAATCCCTGCCTGTCTGCTGGTGTAGACCTGCTGTCAAGCCCTGTCCATGCTCTTATACTCAGCCCTAGGTCAGAGATACTTTCCGCAGCCCCAGCCAGTCTCTGCGGTGCAGGATCTGTGCAGCAACAGTTCCCCTGTCCCCCCATGGCTGCTACAGCCCCAGTGTCCTTTGGCAGTGCCTCTGGAGTGGACACGGTGTGCCACTGGCCATCCTGCCTCCAATTCGGACAGTTTTCATCTACTGCCATGAGATTTCTACCCTTCTGCTCTACCTGCATGGAGGATTGGTAAGCCAGCCTGTTTTCCTAGCTAGGAATAAGTAACTGCCATTGCCAGAGTTACTGGTGGGCAGACATTTTATTCTTTAACATAAACCTAGTCAAAATAGTTCATCGAAGATTTGCTATGCCTCTACCACAAACTACTGCAAGAACACCCCACCTCCATCTACTAGATCCTCTCTAAGCATCTTTTATAAGTATTCCTCTAGTTCCTCCAACCTAGGGATGAGGGCTGAATTTAAGCAAGCAGACCATGTCATCTCACAAAAAAGCCTTTGCTCTTGAACTGGTTTGGATGTACAGCAAGCCAGCCAACTTTCACAGCCCACATACTTTTCAGATAGCTATTTGGCTTCCATCGGCTATCAAATGAATGTATTGAAGCAGATGAGATTGTCCCAAATTTACACAGGTAGGAATGAAAACATCTTGCCTGCGACTTTCAGATGACTAAAGTGACTTTGTGTTTTCAGATCAATCTGCCGGAGAGTGACAGGTGCAGTGGAGAGAAGGCCAATTTCATACTGGGATGTCTCTACACAAATCAACTGAACTCAGATTATAAGAGCAAACCAGTAGAAAGGAGTTTGGGAAGGGGGAGTAAGGGTAAGTCATCTCTTTGGACTGTGTTCAGACTTCTATTAATGCGGTATTCAAGAGAAGTGCTATTCTCCCCCTCCCTTTGCAGTGTCCTTTGCACAAAACCTTAAGAAAAATTGCTTTGGCTCTCTCAACCTGGAAATTGCTGCTACTTTTGCTCAGCATCAGCTCTGGTGGCACTGGGCACTCCAGGTTTCTTGCCCCATGTCTGTCCAGTCCCACTGCATATACTGGCTGTCTGGGGCCTTGATTCCCTGTCGAGACCCAAAAGAAGACCGGCACAGGTACCCACAGTGATACAGAGATGTAGGTGATAGTAAATGAACCTCCTGCTGTCGTGGCCCTGCTATGGAAAAAGCTGCTCAGTGGCAGAAGCATGGTAACCCTTGTCTGCTGGACTAGGCCTCTGAGTGCTGGAAGCTTTTCTTTCATTGCAGCCTTTGAATGCCATCTCCATCTAGCCATACCAGCCTTGCTCCTGCCTGGGGCACAATTCGATCAGCAGGAGTGCTTTGGCCCATACAGCTTATGCTGTTTCCCCAAAGGGAGCTCAGATCTCTGGCCGAAAGGAATTTCTGGCCAGCATAAACACATTACATGAAGGCTTTTGCCAGCTTTGCTCTATTGGTTAGGGGTACAGAGCAGGCTGAAGGTAAATGACACTCTTAGAGATAGAGCTTTGCCAGAAAAACTTTTAGTGTGACTTAGTCTTAACAGCTGCCGTTCTGGTGCTCTATCTGTGGTTATTTTTAGGTTGTCTTTGCAATAGACAGACCCGTACCTTTCTCATGAATAATGTGAAACTTGCCAAGTTCAGAGTGCACATTTTAATTAACTCAGTGTTTGCTCGAACAAAAATGATATTGCTGCACTTTCATTTGATAATTCAAGTAATAGTCACTGGGTGTTCACTCCTGACCTGCAAGCCCTCATATTTAAAACAAGCTGGGGGGTGGTGGGGGAAGAAAGGCATTTTTTGGCAAGGAGACGGCTGCCCTCAGGCTATTAATGCATCTTAATCCTGAACAGAAAATGAAATCACTTTGGGCAGGTGCCAAGCAATACAATGACTTTCCTCTGATTTCAGGGAGTTCTTCCTGAACAGCCTTTCCCGCATGAAGTAAGAGCCATACTCCTAGGGCTTTGTTCTGCTCTGACTTTACACCCATTTTATACCCCTACCAAGGCAGTGTCCCAGCAGAGTTTCCCCAGATTAACAAAAGAAAAGCAGACCTCATTGGTGCTGTTATTTATTATTTGTATTATGGCTCAGGGCCCGTATTTACTGGCATTTATGTTGCTGACACTGGACTTCATGCTTACGGAGCCAGAGGGCACATTTTTTCTTCTGACTGTGCTTTTGAGCATAGTTACCTCTAAACTGCATCATTTGCTGGTCCCCTGATAGTGTTACTCAGAAAAAAAGATGTCTGAATTTCTCCCTGCGAGGCAGAAGACCTGTGATAGTCATCAGGCTGCTCAAAGAAGCCAAATAGCATCCCCTTGTTGCTGATTTGTCCCTTTGAGCAGCAGTTGGTAAGATGTTGGCTCCCTCCTTGATGTGGGCAGAAATGCAGGCATCATGTGAGAGGGGAGCAGGAGGTGAGGAGAAGGAGCAGAGGGGAGCAGAGCAGGGGCATGGGGTATTTCTGGAAAGAAAGACAGCAAAAAAGGTGGGCTGGAACTGAACGCTTTGTGGGTGCTGGGGACTGGTGAGGAATTCGGGGCAAATGGATGGGAGACAAAGTGAGCTCAGAGGGAAGGGAGCAAAGCACAAATGGGGGGGTCTGGTGGGGAAAAAGTGCAAAAGAAGCTGTCCAGAGCATAACAAAGTGTGAACAGAGGGATGTGGTGGAGAATGGCTGCTACTGCCCCCAGACCTGATCCTGACCCTGACTTGCTGACTCCCCTCCCCAGCTGTCCCTGCTGCTCCCTACTACAGAGTGAACAAGGCTGGAGCAGAGGAGAGCTTGGATGGATGCTTCTGAAGAGGGGGGAGCACAAATGGGGGGTGTCTGCAAGGGCAGAGGGTGAGAGCATGGTCCTGGAGGGAGCATAGCGTGACCAGGGGTCTGCAGGGGAACAGTGCATGTACAGAAGTTCTCCGAAGGAAAACATTTCTGCACAAACACAAATTATCCAGGGAAAAAAAAAAAACTGGGCAGGATGACCCCGATGGTGAGTGGATAGCTGAGGCTATAAGAAAAACTCTGCTTGAACAGTCAGGAATGGTATGCTGAAGGAGAAGGTCTTAACAAGGTCAAACCAGAAAGGGGCACAAAGAAAATCAAGTGATGAAGAGCCATTTAGCACTTGAACAGAGAGGGCTCAGAGAATGCAGGCATCTAGAAGAAGAATATGGGGTGGTAGTACCTTATAAAATGGAGAGCAGTGTTCCATAGGCATTGCTGAGAGAGGAGGGAGGAAGCGGAGGGTCTGAGCTACATTCAGCAATTAAAGCACACAGCAGAGGTACGTCAGCAGGACGTCAGTGCGATGCATTACACTGCGCAAAACCACAAGCAGACCTGGCTCTCAGGAGTCCAGGTGAGAGTTTGTCATTCGAGCAGATGGAAAGGTACCTGGCCCTATCCACACGTATGACTGCAGAGCGCCTCTGAGGACAGCAATTCAGC
The DNA here is from genome assembly GCA_031468815.1 of Morus bassanus. Taxonomy (NCBI): domain Eukaryota; kingdom Metazoa; phylum Chordata; class Aves; order Suliformes; family Sulidae; genus Morus; species Morus bassanus. The sequence continues at coordinate 131,921,345 of CM062568.1, read as the reverse complement.
AGCAGTGACATTGCACTCTTCCTGACACGGCACAGAGCAGGGGAAAAGTGGTGAGGCATCTCTAATTCTGGTAACAGGGCCTAGGAGACATGCCGGTGACATTGGATCTTCTCATGGGGGCACGGGCCAGCCGCCACCTTGGGACGGAGTAAAGGAGAGGCACAGCCTGAGCCACCCCATAAACACCACCGCGAGACTGGCAGGATACAGAGACCTGCATTTGGCACAGCAGGGAAATGCAGTGTTTCATGCAGGTATACATCAATGTGTCAAATATCCCCAGTTCAGTGCTATAGAAATGCCAGAAAACCAGTCCTGGGACCAAAAGCCTTCAGTCCCTGAAATCTGATAAAAAGTCTTAAAGCCTGTCTCACAGTAGAGAAAAATCAAGTGCTTTCCTGGATTTTGAAGGCTTGGGATGGAGTGGCAAACACACACCTCATAAACAGCTTGTAAGGGCCCTGTAAGTGCACTCTTCCCCTTCTAGGATTTTGGCTGGCAGCTCCAGACCAGCTGGCTGGTCAGAGCTGGTGAGGAAAAAAAGAGCTGGAAGAAGCTTTTGTGGAGGATCCCCTGCATAGCTCTGCTGAGACACTTTCGTGGGGGGTCCCCCCTCCTTAGCCCGGGAACTCAGTCATGGCTGAGCTGCACCCTAGCCGTGTTCATGCCAGGCTGGTACCCTGCTGATGGGACCCCTGACCCTGCCTCGGGGTCTTGACTCTGAAGCCGAACCTCGGGTTTGCCTCATCACTTTGGGCATTGCTGCTCCCTGCTATGGTTTTATTGCGTCTGCCAGGCTGGGGCAGGGGCACTTGTCCAACAACGGAGCTGTGCTGCGGCAGGGGATGATGGATGATTTCTCCTCTGCTGCAGGGGAATTGAATTGGCAGGAATCATTGAGGATGACATCCCAGGCTGCCTTGGGATTCCCTCACCAGCACAACCCCTCCCTGCAAAAGAGCAGCGGCTGTCTAAAATTATGAACCCAGCAGCACACACACCGTGGCATCCACCACTGGTAAGACTCAGAAAGGACTGGGGTGCAGAGCCTGTGCGGCAGCTAAAGACAGTTGAGCGAGTGGAGGAAGCACTGGGATGATTTTGCACAATAAGCACAGGGAAAGAGAGAAGCATCATTATAATCTAAGACACAAAGAAAGCAATAAGAGAAAACATTGCTCTTTACACACCCAAGATGAGATCACCTATCTCCTCCCTATGGCAAATATATTCCATGTATTAAACGCTCCATCTGGGCACTAGCAGTTCAGGTCAGGCCAAGAAAGCAGGATGTTAATGACTTTAAGAAGACAACACTTCAAGTGGCTGCCTCTTAAAATACTGCCTATCCTGGAGATACGCCCCAAAAGGTTCATGAAATAACACAAAGCTGGTGAAGAGCGGGAGTCGCTTTTGATGACATTCTTATGCATGTCAGACCCAGAGAAAAACATGACAAAAAAACCTAACAGCATTACCTACAAACAGCAGAGAGTGCAGCCTAAAATTGAGTCACAGCAAAATGCAAATCCACGCAGAGGAACTGAACTATTTTGCCCACGCTGCAGAAAGAGGAGGCATCAGATTCATCAGATTCATCAGAGGCATTGGATGCAAACTAAAGAAAGTAGCTAATGAACAGCAATTTCCCTCTAGAAGTCAGCAACCGCACAAGGAATATTGACATACCTATCAAGATTTATACCATGAGCAGCATAAATGCATGGCTTATGAACTGGGGAAGGGTATAAATGAGGAAGACTAAGAAGGGGTAGTGGCAAGGAAACCTTGAACAAGACCTCCAAAGCAGTTGCTTTGAAATCAGGCTAAATCAGCAAAAGTAAGGAAAATACCACATCAGTTAAAGTAGTAGAAAGGAGCTCTGGTAGCGTATGGATGAAGTGAAGTCAGTGCTGCAAAACTATGTTCCTAGAAAAGCACTTGTTTGCCATTTTCTGGATGTCAGAGTTTTCTCTGGCACATACTGGACCACAGGCTAATATTGCAAGCAATTCACAGTCCCCTAGGAGATGTTCTTCACAAGCCTCATGCTCCTGTACCACCAAGTCATTAGCATGTAATTCTAAAACTAGAAAGATTCAAACTGAAAGGGAAAATATAATCAGGGGAAGACACGTTCTTTGAGCATATCTTCTTCCTGAAATTTCTTACAGAATAGGAAAAAAAGGGGAGGAAGAGTTTGACGAAGGAATCTATAGTGATAGTCCAACACTTAACAGTGTCTACAAATAAGTTATCAGAAATAGCAAGAGAAGCAGAGTGTGGGATGTGCTGGATTTTAAAAAGAAGCAAAGAGAGCAGAGTGACCCTCAGAAGAATAACAAGCTCCCTTGGCTCTTGCAGACTTTTGGAATGAGAAAAACGTTGTCTGCAGAGAAAAGACTAAGGCTGAAAGGTAAGGACAAACAGTGATTCCTAGTAAAATCGATACAGAGGACCTACCTGAAAAAAGATGGATAAAGGGCATTTTGCTGTAGTTCTTTATGAAAAGAAAGTAAAAGAAAATATAATTTTTTGTCACGGTGTGAAAGCATGGATAGAAGGAAATATTGACATTGTTGGTCAGACAGAAACAGTACTGCAAGAGATTAATCGTGGTTTGTGTTATTGGCAGCAACTGACAATTGATGCACTCAGTAGAAGAGATACCACAGCCTACTTATCGCAAATTATTGGTAGAAGGTAGGTTTTGTTTAGCTACGCCATTAGCTAACAAATTTTCCAGCACTGTGTCGAAATCCACGAAGGCAATATTCACTCAGTATACAGTGATGCCTGCAGTTCTTCAGATAAAGACAGTGGGGTGAGATGGTTCAGGAGAAGTCCCTGGGATGTCAAGTGCTGTCTATGTGATTAATGTGTCGTGTGTGGGGACCGTGAGGAGCTGGGAGCCAGTTATCATCGGAGACATGTACATAGTTGTTGTACCACTAATATTTGTTATCTATAATTTCTGAGCTGGCCTTAGAAGTGTTGTCACCAGCAGAAAGGCCATTTACACCACAAGGGATGTGCTCACTAAATGACACAGTAGAGTTCAAATGCAATGGCAGGTCCTTCATCTTCTGTCCACTACCTCCTGCAGCTGCCCCTTATTTGAATCAAATGGCAGCAAATGTCACACTCTGAGCTTTTTTCCATTTGCAGATGGGATACAAAGATGGGGAGGTGAATTTTAAGAGAGACTCAGCAAGTTATTCTGGGATCCTGTTTCCTCTTGTTTGTGTACACATGTGTGTGCGGAGGTGAACTGAGCCTTGAGGTGGGAGGGAGGCTTGAAATGTTGACCTAATTCAATGCTGATCACTGTTTGCTGAGGGCAATTGCAGCTAAAACAGTGCAAGACTTTGGGTGTTTGATATGGTATCAAAAGTGTCAGAGACTGACTCCTGCAATTTAGGGACATGGTTTAGTGGGATTTGGCAGTGTTAGCTTTATGGTTGGACTCAATGATCTTAAAGGTCTTTTCCAACCAAAATGATTCTATGATTCTGTGAATTTTGACATTCATTAATTCGAAGAAGAAACCTGTGGTTTCAAACCAAAAAATGGAAAATGTGACCCAGCTAGAACCGAAGACTGAAAGCCCAACATGAAGCCCCCAAATTTCCCACACCTTTACAAGGGGACAAAACAAGCACTGAAGCAGGAATGGCTCTTCATCTGCAACAGGTGTCAGAAGAAAGAGGTAAGGGTTTTATCTTCCCTTTGAACACCAAACTATTTTGCATTGGTCCCAGCTGTGATCTAATTTTCAGCCCATCTCAACAGAAATGCAACAACTTTGCAAGGGGAGGGAGATGGCCAGCAGGACTGCACAATCTTGGTCTCCAACCTGAGCATGCAGGGAGGAGAAGAGAGAGCTTATTTTAAAAGTGGGCTAACCAACATCACATCCAACGTGCATTTGCAAAAGACAAGTCAGTCCTGGCCCATCCTGAAGTGTCAGGCTCACCAAAAATATCTGTGTCTCATGGGGCTTTTGTTGTTTTCAAAGGTCTGTAATTTGAGGATTTTAGGACATTGAGGAATGTAAGCTGTTTAGTGAGATTAAGGAATTCTTTTGAGAACCTTGTGTTGCTTTCAGTCCTGCTGCACTGCCTTTGAAGGGTTTAGCCGACAGGTATCTACAAGCTGAGCTCCCAGAAAGTGGGGTTACTTAACTGAGAGAACTCAGATGTCTCAGGTACTAGTTTTAGGGGATCAAGTTGGTGGGCAAGAGGGTCCACATCCCCAGAATGGGTGTCACACAAGGGGGATGCGTCTGGGAATATGCACTTACCACCCCAAGTTATAAACAATGAGGTGACTCTGTTCAGCTCCCTCCAGCAAGAATAGTTGTGAGACCCAGTGAACAGCTCTGCTCGCAGCAGACAGGTGACCATGCAGTGCAGTACTGGTCCAGGCTGTAGCACAAACTAGCAGCAGAAGGAAAGAATGCTCTATATCTACTTTCTGCAAATCAAGGTGCTTTAATCAAGTACAAGTTAAATGCTTAGGACAGCAGGATCTGAGTGAAGTTTTGTGGCTTTGAGTTATGGGTTACCTAACTGTAGCCATGTGCCAGCCTCCCACCCTGGCCAAACCTCAGCTATAAAACTCTGGCTGTTGAAGCAAATCTCAGTCCTGTTGTTTGTGAGGACCCACGGTTGCATGTATTCAGAGTCAGAGAACTATGTGGGTGGGAGGAGGCCTTTGGAGGTCTCTAATCCAATCCTCCACTCCCAGCAGGGCTAATTCTAAAATTATATAAGGTTGCTCAGGACCAGATGAGTCCTAAAATCTCCAAGGGAGGAGATTCCCCAATCTCTCTAGGCACCTATTCCAGTGCTGAACCATTCTGGCCTGCCAAAAAAATCCATTTGGATTTTTTTTTTTTTTTTAAATCTAGTTGGAATTTCCATTGCTGCAACCTACGTCCATTGCCTCTCAGCCTTTCAGCTTAGACCTCTCCGAAGAGTCTGATTCTCTCATAACCCTCCTTTTAGTCAAAGACAGCAAGCAGGCCCCCCACAACCTTCTCTTCTCCAGGATGAACAAACCCACATCCCTCAGCTTCTCCTTATACATTATGGGCCCCAGATCCCTGATCTTCTTGGTGGACCTCGTTCAGTGTGTCGTTATCACTCGTGCCCTGGGAAGACCAGAACTGGAAATAGTGCTCCAGATGCAGCCTCATGAGTGTTGAATAAAAGGAAATAATTGCTTCCCTTGGCTTGCTCTCTTGCTTCTGCAGTCCAGTGTGCATTTGGCCTCCATGGCTGCTGAGGTGCACTTCTGAGTCTTGTTCAACTAGTAGTCTTCTGGGAGCCTAAAGCCTTTTTCTGCAAAGGTGTTTTCTAGACAGTCAGCAGCCAGCTTGCACTGGGAATGGGGGCTTTGCAAGCAGTGCAAAACTTTGCATTTGTCATTGTTGAACTTCATGAGGTTTCTGCCAGCCCACTTCTCCAGCTTATTTAGGTCCTTCTGAATGGCAGCGCTGCCCTCCAGCATACCCACCACTTCTCCAAGTTTGATATCATCTCTGAACTCTTTAAGGTGTTCTCTGCTTCTTTTTCATCCTGTAGGTGAGGATGTTAAACGGTATTGGTCCCAGTATTGACCCCCGAGGACTGTTACTCATAACTGGCTTCCTATTAGACTTTGGAATGTTGACCCCTACACTTCGAGCTCACCTTTCCAGCCTGTATTTCACTCACTTTGTAGTCCACTCATCCAGTCCATACCACCCCGTGTTGGCTACAAGGATACTATGGGCCAATATTCTAGTAATCCAACACTTCATTTTGGTGTGGGAGAAATACACGTGCACCTAGACATCAACTGTCAAAAAGTTTTCCCTTTCCCATCACATTCAGCCACATCTTCTCTGCTGGCAATAGATTAGCTGAACCAAAGCTCTCTGGGAAGTGGTAGAGTGGGACACAGGGACAGAACTTGCACATGGCAGTAAAACTGTCAGGGAATTATGGCAAGTGGCCAGAACCACAAGCTGTGCTATGCCAGTCACAGATGGGAAATGGAAATTTGTGACATTTTGTACTTCAGCCCAAAATCTGAACAGATTTTCATGAGACCACATTAAAAAAAAAAAAAAGTAATCTTTCTCTCCCTGCCTTATGTACCCTGCCAAATTTCATAGCCTTGCCACAACACTGCAAGTATCACAAGAAAAAGGAAAGTCACAAAAGTGTGGGGGAGGTGTTTTTTTATCTTAAGGAATGTGCCAGGCTGCCAAGATTCAGGAGTGTGAACTCCTCTGTAAAATCAAGGCAATAAGGATCCAGTTTTCAGCCAGGGTCCACTGGTTATTTCTACCAGTTGGCAACAGCAACCAGTTAGCTGTAGCCCAGAAAGACTTGTATTTGTGCTGATAAATCCAAACACCATTTCCTGAGGGGTCTGATACGGTCAGCTGAGGATCTGAAAGAAAAAACTGAAGGGGGTGGCTCCTCTCTCTCATCTAAAGTTCTTGCTTCAGCTCTCTGAGTTTCTACTCCTTTCTGGAATGGTTGGAAAAACAAGTCTGCACTGTTAAAACTATTTTTTTCCCAAGCCCCTTTTCAGAAAGCAAGGATGCTATTTCTGTAAGAACTTAAAAGGAAATACATGTCTGAGACAGAGAGCAAGAATGGAAAATTTCAGTACAAACAAACGGTAAATGTTTGGCAGCCAGGAGCTGACAGGGTTTTGTAATACGCTGTAAGAGAGGGGTTGTCTTGTTGGCTCTACCAACAGTCAGATTTCTAAGGAAAGACAAAAATGTGCCTGTTGGAATGTTTTTTCTTTTGCAGAAAATGCTCCAAAAGGCTGTTACAGTGGAGAAGTAGCAGTTATTTTTTCAGATGGAGTCCAGTATGTTCCCAAAAAATGTCTATCCCCTCCTTCTCTTCCTTTCCCTTGTCCCAGCCTTGGCCGAACTCTTTAGCCACAACTTTTTTCTTCCTCCTGCTGTACTCAGCCTTCCCAGCTCCAGCCCACTTCCTTCTGCCTTTATTTTACTGAGATCAGCCTTGCCAGCAGCGTGGAAAGGGAAACAAATGGCTTTAGCTTGTGTTTTCTGCACTCTAGAGGGCTGTGAAATGATGGGCAGCTTTAGTGCTACCTTACCTGTCCGTCAGGAAGGTCAGTTGATGTTAAATACTGTTATTAGGAACACAAGACCGCGGCCACCAGGTTTCACAGCCTTTCCCATCTCCCATCAGGAAATGACCTGAGGGTGTATATCTATTGCTTTTTCCAAGGATACAAAGCTGGTTGTCTTAAAAGGGCTTTGCTTTATTATGTTTCCATACACAAACACTAAAATGAAGCATTTCCGCTACAGACCTTACTTTTCTTTGAAAGATAATCAACCATGAGAAGGTAAAATGGAGCTGTGTCTGAGGAGGAACACAATGTCCATATCTCCATGTCGTCACATCAGTTGAAGGCCACTGAGATGGCCTGCACAATTCCCGCACGCTGGGTGGGTGCATGGGTACCAGCTCTGATCTTCATAGGTTTGGGTGAGGGCAGCAGCATGAGTTTCTTCACAGGGTGGATGAGTTTGCCCATTTGATTCCCAGCTGGAGGCAGGGAGCCTGTTATGTCTGTGCTTTTCTGATGCTTTTGCCAGTTGCCCAAGCAGCTTGGAGAAGGAAAGGCATTTACCTGCAATGCAGAACAGACTGGCGAGGACCAGATGGGAAGAAAAGGGGTTGTATTGGGGCAAGCCTCCTGGGCCTGAAACAGGGAGAAGGCAGTGATCGTGGGTGGCAAAGGGTGACCAGGGATATGCAGGACGGGAACGGTAGGATCTGGACTACTGGGGGAGATCAGACGGGGAGTGGGGAGACACAGCAAGAAGCAGCTGAGGTGGAGGGGCTGAGGAAAGAGACTGGGAGGTGGGTGACTGGACAAGGAGCTGGAGGAGGGAGCCTGGGAGCGGGAGATGGATGTTTGGGGGAATGCTGGAGAGAAGAGGAAGGAGACTGAGGCTCAACGCTGAAGGTAGGCAGGTGCTTTGGGGACTGAGTGGAGAAAGCAACCAGGGAGCGATTCTGAGGAGTGGAGGCAGTGACCACAGAGAAAAGAGGACTGGGATGAGAAACCAGCCCTGGGTACAGGAAGGGCCAGGGCAAGACAGAAATGAAGGAATCAGGCTGGGAAGCTAGGACTGGGTCACACTGTCGCCAGGAGTGGCTGGGCAGCAGCCACCCACCCGCTGCCCACCAGCCTCGGTGGGACGTGCTGTCAGCGCACAGGCAGCATCTTCTCCTCCTGCTGGTCCGTTTACAGAGGCTGTCACTCCCTGTTGGTAAAGGCTCCAGTCCCTCTGTTTTTCTTGGTGGATATCCATTGGATACCACAGCGTGGGGGTTTGTTCTTGTTGCTGTTGGCTTTGGGATTTTTTTACTTTATTGTTTTGGAATATGGGACAGATGAGAGTCTTGCCGGGCTGAAATGCTTTGAACCATCAGGACATGGAAGGTTATTTCAGATCGTCCCTTGCATTTCAGTGAAACCCCAAGTGACCCCTTCACATCAGTTGCTCTTCAGGAGCTCCATACGTGGCCTCTGCCAGCCTGTGTGCTGTCACCTCAGCTAGGACACCCCTGCTCCCCACTCCCCTTTATCTTCCCTCCCCTTTTCTGTGGGCTGATGTCTGCCTCCTCTGGGTGACATGCTCATCTTCTTCCCTGAAGAGGTAGATCAGGAGACATCTGTGTGTGCTTACTGTGCAGTCTAACCACAGGCTGCTCCTGAGCCAACCGGTACCTGCAGTGATTGCAGTGTGCCCTCTGCTGTCTTGCTGTCCACATAGTTCAGCATTTCAGAGACTTACAGAAGCTGAGCCTCTGCCCAGAAGCAAAAGCATCTGTGACACCCTGCCCTTGTTCCGCCTCAGCAATGTGTTGTCAGAGGTGTCCTCCCAAAATGAGGGAGGCAGTTCCTAGCTCAGTGCTGCTGTGGAAGGTGCTCTGCAAATGACTTTGCAAGGGCTGTACCTCCAGGCTACGCCTTGTGGAGCTCAGTCAATGTCAGCGCGGCTCTCCTGCATATACAGTGTACAACCTGAAAGGATAGCAAGACCCCAACCCTAAGCTTTTGTGCACAGACCAGTGATTAGAAGACACTGAAATGTAAAGAAACACATTTTTTTAAACGGGAAAACATCCCATACAGGCAGGTCATGTAATCTTGTTCTGTTAGCTACCCTCTTGCTTCACTAGGTATCACCCTCCCACTGACAGACATATTTTTTTTTAATTCTTTCCTTTCTGTGGCTTTTACAGCCTGCCCTGTCTTCACACTCTCTGATGCATCCCTCCAGATCTGAATTCTCCCAGTTTATCTGATTCAGTTCTGTCATGTTTTTTTTCAAACATCAGTATTTCCTTTTTGGTTTCCTGTTTTTTCCCTATTGCCTGTTCTTGCTTCTCAGTTGCAAAAGCTGATATCTCTCCTTGAGCATCCGGTATCATTCCTTAAACATGTGTGAACTGACAAACTATCTATCACCTTCTTACCAGAGTCTCTCATCTGTTCAGAACAGATTTCACTTGGGCAGCATTTCCTGGCAGCCAAGGAAAAATCACCATTGCTTTGGGGAAAATGTCTGATCTTTGCTTTGACCGAGCAATGGTTTTAATTTTGTTTACCTTATGATTGCAGTATTATGTTTGCAAGAAAAGGAAGAACAAGATATGACCCCCAAAGGGGAGAGTAATTCAGCTAGGTGAAGCAGTATACCATTAGTCTTAACTAAATTTGCCAGATTTTCCTACTGTTGCTGTATCTGTGCTCAAAAAAAAAAAAAGAAAGATGCCTTTAACCAGCCTTATGCCTGATCAGATCAGATGAACAGGACCAGGAGGTGGCTCTGTACAGTCCAATGCATATTTACCCATTATTAATGAAAGAAATGCAAGTGGAGGAATTTGTAGAAAAGAATTAATGTAGCTAGCTATGTATTTCCGGTCAGCATTTTAGGTTATTTTTAGGTTTGTAGCAAGTTTACACTATTAATGCTTGAATACAAAACTATATAATGACCATAACTCCTAATTTGGAGCCATAGCCTAAATTCATGCTAGTTCCTGATGTTGAGTAGACTGTAGTGTCAGAGTCTCCAGCAGTAACTCAGGTCATCTGTGGCCAAGATCCATCCAGGTCCAGTAAATTGCTCAGATAAGTCAACAGCTCCATTTCAGATCACTGATCTCCTATGTATGGAGATCCCTAAAGATGTTGAGGAACCCCCATGTCTGGGGACATAGGAGGGGGTGAGGGTAAGTTTAGGGAGGACAGGAAAACACTAAAGGCTTCACTGGAACAGTGATGGGGCACTGGAACAGGTGCCCAGGCAGGTGGTGGAGTCCCCATCTGCAGAGATTTTCAAGATTTGGCTAGGCAGAGCCATGGTCAACCAAATGTGTGTTGGCGATAGCCCTGCTTCAGGTAGGAGGCTGATCTACACGACCACTGAGGTCCCTTCCAAGCCAGCATTTCTGTGATTTTGCAGGACCACCCAAATCCCCATGGAGGCCCAGCCTGGCCGAGGTAGTCAGATCACATCCCATTCACATCGATAGTTCAGCTCTGCAACCAGCTGCCAAGGAAGTAGTTGATCTCCATCTTTCACCGCCTAACCAGGTGCTTGGAGCATTTATCCAGAGTTGATGAGACATGCTGCTAGGCTTAGGGTGGTGAAAAGGGAAAGACAAGGAATTTTCCAACACTTTTGTTGAAATCATGGGACTTGCGAGTGAAAATAAATCAAACTCATCAAGTCAGTTGAAATAAGGTCTGGTCCAGAAAGTAGGGGTCATGAGCTCTGATCCTAGAAACCAGGCCTGCCTATGCTTTTTTCTTCCCAGAATAGCCTGATAAAATGCAAAATATAGCATTGGGAGTAGCATACCTCTGCCCAGACACCCCTTGTCCTAGGGCAGCCCTTGCTCATGGAGCAATAGAGCCCCACTCCTTCCTGGGTAGGGCGCTGACAGAGGAGTCCTGGCAGATCTTTCTGCAGCAATATAAGATATGGCTGTAAGTATCTGGTTTACATCTTTGCTGTAGCTTTATTTCAGTTCCTAGAGCTGAGTTGGCTGGAAGGGACCCTAAGTATGTGCTGTAGGGAACCTAATTTCATTTCTGGATGATTCTCATCCAGTGGCTCCTTAACTTTCTTGCAAACATGAAATAAGACGTTGCAGACTTTCCTTCTCAAGGCAGATGAGATCATGGTGTTTGGAGAAACTTCAGCAGAAGACTCCGAGGACCAGAATGGCAAAGTTATATGAGGATGCAGAAAGGAGCTTTGTGGGTTCTTCAGATGGGCCCTCCCGTCTTGGTGACCTCCTCTGCAGCTGAGCTTGATGGGATGGGGAGTCTACAGAGTGGAGCCTGATGCTATTCCAGTAGCTGGTTTCTGTTTGCAGGAAGGGAGTTGCTTGGGTCTGTGCAGTAAGTAGGTGGTCCAGCTCCAAGCTCCAAACATGTGGTTCCCCCCAGCAGAGGATGGTGCTTTGAGGCGGGGGGGAAAGGAATCCAAACAGAAAGCCTCACTTGAGTTTTCATTCCCTTCCTCCAACCCCCTTTGGTAGTTTTCTACAGCAGAGGCAGTTTGTTCCCCAGACAGGGGGATCTCAAAAAATATCAGTAGGTCTCAGGGGTGCAACGCAAAGGCCCTTTGTGCTGTACGCTGAAGAGTTAATCATCAGTCACAGTTGCCTACCACCAGTCTCTATAGCCAATTCCACACAGTGTGATTTTACCTCCTCAAAGTTAATTTACCAAGCTGTTTAAACGGCTGTACAGTAGAGTGAGCCTCCTCCCACCACTAGCATTTTTTTCAGCTGCTCCCCTGCTGAGGATGCTTCAGGCTGGGTGGTCCAAGCAACATCCCGCAGCATTTTTCAGTCTTGTCAGCAGCCTGGAATAGGGTCCTTTCTTCTGAGCTCTTGGCTTCATTTCTCAGCCTAAGTTACAGGAGTCCTGTGGAAAATGATTTGGAGGACAAGAGGCAGCTCTGATAATGGGAAACGTCTGTGAGGGATTGGAACATTGGCTTGTAATCCCTGGACAAAACTGCCTCATTCAGAAAAAGGAGGGGGGGAAGCATGCAGAACAAAGATCTTATTTCACTTCATGAAATGAACACGTGATGTTTTCTCTGGAATGCCTCTCTGACGAACGGGCCCAAATTTTCCAGGGACCATGGCTTTTATTTAGGCTCAGACAAGGCCATAAATGGCTGAAAAGTATGTAAATTCATAGTTTATGTTAATTTGTCATTTCCAGGCTCGACGCTAACTCAGAGTCAGGCCATTGCCAGGTTTGCGTTTCCTGGGGAGTGGGATGGTGGGAGAGGCCTCTAACACCCTCGCCCCAGAGCTCCTGGCCAAATCTTGTGTGTATCATGTAAAGCTTTGCATGGGGACAGAGTTGCAAAGCGTGGCTCCAACCAGACCTGCTGTGTCACCTGCCTGTCAAGCATCTCCCACCAAACTGGGACTCAGAACCAGGACAGGTACCGACAGAAGCCAACACTGCCAAAAGCCAAGTGTTTTGTGTGGAGCAGATGACCTTATACCTGGCTAAATGGAGATAGATGCAAGCTTGTGAAAGATACTGGATGTCTGGGTTCAGAAGAAAGATTTTATTCAGCATTTTGCCCTCTAGCAGAGCTATTGCTAAATGGCTGCACCTCTTGCTGAGGGAACTTATAGACACTTCCACTGTGAATCTGTACCCTCCCTCAGCCTCCCAGTGCCAGGCAGGACCCTCTCAATCTGTGTTGTTCAGCTGGAACCTGCCTGTCACCCTTTCCAAGGCCTCTGATCGTGCTTTTATCCTTTCCTTTTGTTCATGGCTTGCTTTGCTCATCTCTTCCAGTCCGTCATGCTGCTAGAAAGGTGTCTCTCACCTCCCTTGCCTTGCCGTCTAAGGTGGTTCAGTGGTCTCTGCAGCACTGCACTGGCCCAGAGTGCTCCCCTGCCCTGCTCTTCCAGTTTTCATTCTCCTGGGACAACGTGTCCAGTCTGCAACCACAGCTTCTTATCCACTTTGCTTCCTGTCACTAACACTTCCAATCCAAAAGCTTTCTCTCACACAGGTTGAAAGCAGCGACCTTTTTCTTTGCATTGTCTTTGCTTACAGTTATTTATCCTCTTCTTACACGTAAAAGGTCTGGCATAAATCCTGACGCACTGGGGCAGCTTGGCTGCAGCAATTAAAGGCCAACATGTTCAAATATGGATGTCTAAGGTCAGACACTTTCTCCATACTTAGAACCTAATGCAACAGCCTGATTTGCAGGTGTCCAGCAACTGCACTTGCCCACCTCTGTGGTGGAGCTGAGGGTGCTTAGCATCTCTTAGGGAATGATAGCTCTGGCTGAAGACAGGCATTGCACCTCTGTATGGGGGAAAACTAAAAGCCCTTGGTTTCCACCACCTACCCTGGGGCTGGGAGGGGAACCTATGATTTCATAGCATTGCTAAGCAATGACAAGAGCTAGTCTCTAGGGTGAGCTGTGTTTACTAACACTTTGCACATTTTCTAACTTAACAGCACAGTTTCTCATTCTATAAGAGCCCCTGAGCTAATGTTTGTGTCCTAGATCAGCTGTCCAAACTTACACTGGCAACTTCCAAGCTTTCTCATAGGCCACCAGAACAGCCATCCTGTATCTGTGTACTGAACATTGCAACAGTCAGTCAAATAAGGCTGTGCGGACCTCTCCTCCTGGTCTCACAGACTCCTGGTGACTCACAGAGCCGCTGTTCCACACCCAGCCCCCACTGACCCAGGCACGACTCACACAACTCAAATTTTGGGCAGCAAAATTCCTGAATGCCTTCTAGCAAGCATCCCAGGCTCTGCCAAGGGCTGGGACAAATAGCTAAGTGTGTCTGAGTATGTTCTCTGCTAGCGGGTTCCCCATCCTTGGAGGATGAGAAATAGCTAGCAAAATTATTCAGAGTGTGGGTGGGACAGCCCAGGAACTTCTGTCCTCTGAACCATATGCCTGACCTGCACAGTCCATTAGAGGTTCTTGTATGTATATAATGTAAGTGTAAGGAGTAGGTAGCTATGGGAAGTGAGTTTGAGATGCACTCTGACAGTCCTGTAACAGAGTGGAGAGCCAGGATCTGCTGTGGCAATTGTTTGAATGAGTTGGTGGCATCTTGAGGTGCACTCAGTTTCCATCATCACACAGGTGTGGACAGACTACTGCACGAAGCTCAACAAGGCCAAGTGCAAGGTCCTGCACATGGGTCGGGGCAATCCCAGGCACAAATACAGGCTGGGTGGAGAATGGATTGAGAGCAGCCCTGCCGAGAAGGACGTGGGGGCGTCAGCTGATGATAAGCTCAACATGACCTGGCAATGTGCGCTTGCAGCCCAGAAAGCCAACCATATCCTGGGCTGCATCAAAAGCAGCGTGGCCAGCAGGGCGAGGGGGGCGATTCTGCCCCTCTACTCAGCTCTGGTGAGACCCCACCTGGAGTCCTGCGTCCAGGTCTGGAGCCCCCACACAGTAAGGACATGGACCTGTTGGAGCGGGTCTAGAGGAGGGCCACAAAGATGGTCCGAGGGCTGGAGCACCTCTCCTACGAGGACAGGCTGAGAGAGTTGGGGTTGTTCAGCCTGGAGAAAGGAAGGCTCCAGGGTGACCTTATAGCAGCCTTCCAGTACCTGAAGGAGGCCTACAAGAAAGCTGGAGAGGGACTTTTTACAAAGGCATGTGGTGATAGGGCAAAGGGTAATGGCTTTGAACTGAAAGAGGATAGATTTAGATTAGATATAAGGAAGAAATTTTTTACAATGAGGGTGGTGAAACACTGGAACAGGTTGCCCAGAGAAGCTGTGGATGCCCCATCCCTGGAAGTGTTCAAGGCCAGGTTCGATGGGGCTTTGAGCAACCTGGTCTACTGGAAGATGTCCCTGCCCATGGCAGGGGGGTTGGAACTAGATGATCTTTAAGGCCCCTTCCAGCCCAAACCATTCTATGATTCTACGATTATGCAAGTTAGGAGACACCCCCAGACAGAGCTGCTCTGCAGAGGGTCACCTCAGAGGTCTCTGAGCTCCCATCTGTCATAGATGGATCGCATGGTGCTGAGGCACACAAAAGCCTCTACACAAAATCCCCCGCCCATCTCGCTGGGCTCATTAGCTCTGTGTCCATGCCCTCCATTCCCAGAAAGGGGCTGGCTCCACATACCCCAGCATCTCCTGTAATGCTCATATTAATCCAGGTGCAACCCAGCCCCGATGCCTCAGCTGTTGGAGACCTGACAGATCTTTATTGCCAGCATCCTTAGTTTGAAGAGGCTGATTTCCCTGACCAATCTGCCCCCACCAGGAGATGCTTTTTCAGTGTGCTGTGAAGCATCCTCCTCCAGGGGCTCTTCCACAGCACCTCCTCTGCCCAGCACTGGAACAATTCTTCAGCTTTGGCTGCAAGCAGTGCTTGAGGAGGGTTCAAATACTGCAGGGAGGGGAGAAGGGCATGGCTGAGAGAGCATGGAAAGGGAGCTAATCAACGCACCCCCTTGAAGTGCCCTCTGGCTCTTCTGGCACTTAGCTCTCTGACTTGGTAGTCAAGAGCTGTGGGTCCCACAGCCAAGCCGCAAGTGGTGACCGTTGGTTGGTGAAGAGAGAGAGACCCTGCATCTTTACAGCAGGATGTCAGGCATTAGCACCCCTCTGGGGAATTTTGCTGGGTATTTCAGTCAAATGTTAAGCTTGCCCCTGCGTGACAGCAGCAATTGAGAGTTGAGACAAGTGAGTGACATGTGGAACACTTGTGTTTTGTTGCAAGTTGCAATACAATTGATAGATTGTGATGGCCTGTGCCCGAGCTCAAGACATCCTGGGTTGATTTCCCACTACATTCATGAGCACAAACCCTCTACTGTTTCAGCTAATGGAGAAAGTGCTCTTAATTGCGTGAATTGGGATTTGCCCGTGGCAGACAACTGCTCGCTCTGCAGCAATAGCGTGTTGGGGATGGGGTGCCTGGGCTCATTGTATGGAACATGGCAGAGCCAAGTACATCACTGTAGCTCAATGATGCAGAAAGACAAAGTAGCTGAAATTTCAGCCTCCCACAGGAAAGTCCTGCATTTGACTCTGTGCTCTACCAGAAGTGACCTTAGCAACTTTTCGATGAACCCATCTGCAAAATGAGGGAGGTAGTGGGGAAGGAAGTGGAAAGAAGTGGTGACTGTTTCCTAACTTATGGAGGAGAATAATGTCGTATTTAACAGTATGTGCTGTGAAGTCCATGCAACATTAGGAGGTGTGGAAGCGAGTTGGGACTCTACCTAGAAGTGTATCTCCATGGCAGTATGTAGCTGCGTGCTGGTTTGTGATGTAGTTTTAGAAAAACTAGAAGATCCATCTTATGAACCGTATAGGCCCTTTCAACTGCCTGTACAATGGACAGCTAACCTTACCTTGATGCTTGTCCCAAGGCTTATTTTGCCAGACTCCTGCAGTTGCCCATTGCATTATCAGACCTCTGTGAGGGGCTTTCTGAGGTCAAACTCCTATGAGCTGTGGCAGTAGCACATAGGCAAGGACACCACAAAATAAATGTGGGTACAAGTGCCTTGCTAGTGACTGCCTTGTTTGGATGGAATAAGGTTCGTGCTTGTCTAAGCCAATAAGCCACATCTCCTCTGCACCAGTGTAGGTGTGCCAGGCAGTCTCTATGAACGAATCTCTGTGACCAACCAGCATCTACACAATGGAGGAGCTGGGAGAGCCCTTATTCCACATGAGGGTGGAGGGCAGCCCTGTAGGTGCCAGTAGGGGCCATGGGACTGCCCGAGAACCCTGTTTCCTTCATGCCAGCTATTGCTCCAGATGCATGAGCCATGTTCATTGTGGGTAAGGCATCACAGTCATTCTGATAGGACCATATCCCCAGAGCACAGCTAATGGGTTTGTCAACTCTGAGCTGTTTGGCCATGGGCTAGGAGCATCCTAGGGAGCTCTTTCAGGGAACGGTACCAGCCTGCTTTTGGCTGGATAGGACTTCTCTTGTGAGAGCGCTTTTAATTTGAAGGCTATAGCAAACTTACAGGACCAAACAAATTAATTGGATAATTCAGGTTGGAAGGGACCTCAGGAAGTCTGTAGTCCATCCCTCTGCTCCAAACAGGGTCTCTTCTCCAGGCTGAACAAGCCCAGTGCCCTCAGCCTCTTTACAAAGGGCATGTGCAAGAGCAGAGTCAAAAGCAGGAGCATTTCACTTACCTGTGCTGCATCATGGCCTGGCAGCAGCTGCAGTGAACTGGCATGAGGAACATGCTGAGACAGAAGGATGTTATGCTATTCAGGATAGAGGGACTGAGGTTTTGAGACAGATTTTCCTTTCTTGCACCATGACTTGGATCTGAGTGTAGTTCAAAGCTACGAGACAGTGGCAAGTTAACCTTGGCCGGGCTGTGGCAAATGCAAAGTGGTTTATGGTCATGCAGGCTGGACATGGGTACAGTTCTGTGCTTTAGGTACTGCTGGTGGGCATGGCTTACATAGGTTATCACACCTGGGTGCTGGGGCTGGATGAAGTCTGTGAGGAAGTGATGCCTTGGGAACTTGTCTGAAGTTAGAAGACCTAAAAATCTCACCTTGAATAAGGGATATCAAGGGTAAAGTTTAAGGGCCAGGCTGTCAAAGGTATTTAGACATTTTACTGCTCTAGCTAATGGAAAATCCAAAAGCCCATCAAATGCATTAACCATTAGAGAATGCATTTTATACAAACCACATAGCCTGCTAGTGCCAGACTTGTGTGCCCTTTGGTTAGCAAAGTCCCCAGCAAAACCTGCAAAATAAAGACATCTGCTGGCGGGGGGGGAAGGGGAAAGGTACAGCACTTTACTACATCAGGTCTGAAATAGAGCTTTAAGCAATCGTGATTAGTACAAATGCTGCAGCTGGAGCAGGAGCAAGGAATGGAGAATGCACAGTGAGAAAGAAAATTACAAGAGCAAGGAAATGAAGCAAAAAGCAAAGCTAGAATAATATAAAAAAATAGCTGTATTTAACAAAGCGCAGGCTGGAAGGTGACCAAACTACAGGAAAGTGATATGGATGTGAGAAATAAGTGCGCTGTAAAAAAAGGAGATTTAAGTTATCTGCATGTCATGTGTGTATCCTCACATCACGGTTAACCACAGTTACCTCTTACCTGAGTTTGAATTTTGGCTAGAAAAGTAACTCCCTGAGTTACTCCCCCTGAGCCAGAGAAGCCTTAGATCCGAGTTAGTTCACCCAGCTGGGTACGTAAGCTAGAGGCCCATCCTCTTTCAACTTAAGAGTTTGAGCGGTGAGCCGCAGGTAGGAAGCTGGGATAATGAGAGTCATCCAGCATCTTCCAAAACTTTAGGGTAGGAAGCTGCCTCCTCACTTACGCACCATTCACTCCCGCCAACCTGCTACTCCCCGCTCACAGGCTGAGAGCAAGGTCCTGGTGAAGCTCCTTGGGGGAGTCAGGACACGGCGTGCTCTGGGGGCCCTGTGAAGTCAGCACCACCATGTCAGGGGGACACCTGGAAAAGGTTGCTGCAGGCTTGAGTTCTCACCCGAGGTTGTCAGGTGTCCGTGTGGCAGCCATGGGCACTCTCACACCAACCTCTCGGTCATCCCAGCGTTCATTCAGGCCTGACGCCTGCACCTTTGCTTGTGTAAGCCCGCTCTAGGCTTCCCCCTCATGTCTCACAGTCCTGGCCTGTTTCTGCTGGGAAATCCCAGGTGTCCCCTGGCCCTTCCTCAGGCTCCTGTGCAGAGCTGCAGTCTGGTCCATGAGGAGGCACTGCTCACATGGCTCGAGACAACGCAGATGCCTCCAGTCCCACACGAGCTGAGCCTTCTCAGCTACAGCCTTATGCACCTGCTATTCAAAAATAATACCCCGCTTCCTAATTCCACCAAATAATGCTGCTGCAAATTTCTTACTCTTCAGCAGGATAGGCTACTGCTCCATCATGAAGGCCACTTGCCAAACAACTTGGTTTCTTGAATTGTCACCTAAAACGCAGTGCAGGCAAGGGCGGTCACTGACTTCAGGACAATGCTGCAATCACAACCCCATCCCTTAGGGTTGATGTTTCGTACGGCACGGGGGAAAGGAGGAGATGTGAAGGATGTGGGTGGTGGATGGGAGTGAGGTAATGTGGAGACGGTGATATCATGGTATAGCCACAAGGGCTGGGAGAGGGCTTAAGAAGTAATTTACTGGCACAGGTTTAGCTTAGTTTCCCTAGGAAATGAGGCTTACACAATCACTTTGGGTGTATATGTGTGTACATGCTGTAATAAGGGAGAGGCTGTGGCAACAGAGTAACCCTCATGAGACACCAGAGAGTCCAGGGGAGTGATGTTGACAGTGCCCCAGGGATGGAGAAAGCTTCAGTTGGAGCCTGCGCTTTATTAAACACGGGAGAACGTATCCACCCATGAGATGTACACTTGCACAAGTCCGGGCTTCGTTTGCTGTGGTTCTCAGGCAACAGCTTGTTACTGAATTTTGGTTCCATGGCTACCCGGGCACATGTGTGTGTGTATCTCAAAATTTGTGATCCTGTATGTATAACAAAAATGTTTGTTTTAGAAGTAGCGGTGACTGGAAAGTAGGCATCAGCAGAAATGAAATATTGATGTATAATAGAATAACATCTTCCCTGTAGAGCAATGATTCCCAATTTTTTTGGCCCGCCAGAGCATCGCAACCTTCAAAATTGCAGGCAAGCATCGTTCACCCTTACAATGAAGCTTTTAGCTGGAAGTGTCTTTATGATACTACTTTGGTTGCGTAGCCAGCAATGATGAATTACCATATCCATTATGGCCACAGCTTGAAACCACAACTGTAAATGTATTTGCTTTCCCTTTATTCTAGTGCTTCTGATTCAAGCTCCTTGTTACTGGTCCATCACGAAAGAGCAAAGATTCCTGGCAGACTTATTTCTTACACACTCGGGTAGTACACGCTGCTCCTTTGCAGTTTACAGTTTTAAATGGTGAAAGTTTGGAATGAATAAAAGTGAGCAGTTTGCCAGATATTATGTATTGGGTTATAAAATGTGTGCCTTTGTACACAGCATTAAGGCTCTGGTGTCTGTGCTGAGACTTTCGTGCTGCCTGTGACAGAAGAGATTACACACCTTTTCCCTGCCACGGTAGGTTTCCTGACGCGACAGACCTCCGTGCTCCCACAAACAAGTCTGGCTCTATCACCATCATCATCTTTGCAGCAAATGGCTAAAGACTGTTCCCCCCCAGTCCACCAGAGATACTCAGGCCTTGTCTGCACACAAAAGTTTTATCTCATTTAAGGGGGTAGCTGTACAAACGCCTGCCTCCCCTCGCGGGCACCTGCCCTCCTGTGGAAACACTCTGATGCTAGCATTAGAGATGCTTTTTGGTTTTCACCTCTACCCATTTCCACATGATAAAAACTAACTTGAAGAAATAGACTTTTGTGCACCTGGATGCCCACACAGAACGGAGGATTAATCCTTTACCCTGTGTTTCCTATTCAGTCCTTTGTTTACACAGAAAACCCCCCATGCTCACGGTGACCTATATAACCCAGCACAGTGGCTAACCACACTCGCATGAGGTGACTGCCCGTGGTATCAGGGAGGGAGTGTGGGAGCTGGGAGACCCCTGCTAGCATTCTGTTCCCAAGAGTGGTATGAGTCACTTTTACCCTTTGGAAATAGAGAGCCTCCTCGTGTAGCACCGCTTGCACAGAGCCAGGCGTCAAGAGGCCAGAAATCGATGAATCTTTTAAAACATATTTATCATTTGCCACTTATTCTTTTCTTATCGTGGCACTGGCATCAGGGTGACTCAGGGTGAGCCTGATCCTATGATGCTTCTGCAAACTAGAGGCCAGCTGAGTTTCAGCCATAACTCTGCCTGCGCTGTGTCGTGAGGCAAGGCAATCAATGCCTACAAAACAAAGAGGTACATTGTGAAAGGTGAGTTTAAAAAAAAAAAAAAAATGAAAACCACATTGCTTAGCATCAGCAGTGAAATAATTAGACATATCTTCAGGATAGATTTATAGGCTAGTGCCGCTCACAGACAGAAGCAGAACTTGCTGGGGAGGATGCTTTATAAATGCAAAATTAATAACAGTAGTCCTAAAAACAAAACAGAGTGAGGGAGCAGAGCCTGAGGAAGCACAGCTAAAGGGCACAGCTGCCGCGAACAGTCCAGATGTGGGCTGATCCAGGAGAACACTTTTCCAGAGTTCACTCCTTCCAGCAGGATGCTAGAATAATCTTTCGTCTTGGTGAACGATGAGGGGACACGCACCAGCATCTCCCACAGCACCCATTTGTGTTGAGGGCACAGAATAAAGCAGGTCAAGAAGATAGACGGCTTTGTGGGGACGCTTGATTACGGTGCAAGACGGGCTTTCGAAGCCAGTGGTGTCATTTTTGGTTACAACCAACCTCAAAACTCAACGAAAAGCCCTTGACAACTGGTGTCATGGTGTTGCTTGCTGTAACAGAGATTTCTGTATGTGCCCAGGACAATCGGCCTCTTTGCGTTGTCGCATCCTGCCTTCTAGTTACCAAAGGCTTCTGAAATTCAGTGATGAAGAGATTGAACAAGAAGCTCACAGCTATTTATGTGCAAATGAGCACCACCAGGCATTTCAGGTGGGATTTCAGTCCCCTGTGCAGATTTCACCCCGGATGCCTGCTCCGCTCAGCTAACACCATTTGGATCCTAACACATATAGAATCACAGAATGGCTGGGGTTGGAAGGGACCTCTGGAGATCATCTCGTCCACCGCCCCTGCTTGAGCAGGTACACCCAGAGCAGGGGGCACAGCACCGCGTCCAGGTGGGGTTTGAATGTCTCCAGGGAAGGAGACTCCACAGCCTCTCTGGGCAGCCTGTTCCACTGCTCTGGCACCCTCACAGTAAAGAAGCTTTTTCTCATGTTTAGGTGGAAATTCCCGTGTTCCAACTTGTGCCCATTGCCCCTTGTCCTCTCGTTGGGCACCACTGAGAAGAGCCTGGCCCCATCCTCTTGACAGATACTTATAAGCATTGACAAGACCCCCCTCAGTCTTCTCTTCTCCAGGCTGAACAAACCCAGGTCCCTCAGCCTTTCCTCATAAGAGAGGGGCTTAAGCCCCTATTTTTAAACCTCGCTGCATCCCGACACGAATGGCACCCGTAGCCATGGCCGGGATTTCGGCGTGGCCTCGGGGCTGGAGCACGGCGGCCGTGGGTTCCTAGTGTGCCCCACCTGCAGAGAAGCCACCTTGTGCCTCAGTTTCCCCTTTTTGTGACAACACGGGGGGCGGCTGCGGCCCCCTCGGAGGGGTGTTCTCGGCCGGGCTGGCGGGTGGTTGTGCCCCCCCGCTTTTCCTGGCCGCCCACCAGCGCAGGGCCGGGCCGGGGGGGGGGGGGGGGGGGGGGGGGGCTCCCCGGAGCCATCTTCTGCCCGGCCGAGGGCGTGAGGCCCGGCGGGGTGGGGGGGGGGTGTGTGTGCCCGAGCCCCCCGGGAACGGGCCCGGCCGGTCCCCCCCGGGCGCCCCTCAGCCTTCAAGCGCCGCCCCGAGGGGCGCCGGGGTGCGGCGCGGAGGGAGAGGAGGGGGCCGCCCCCCTGACGGCGGGCCGGGGAGGAGCCGGTCCCGGGGCGGGGGTCGGGCCGGGGGTGGAGCCGCGGGCTGGCGGGTCGGGGTGAGGGGGAGCCCTCCCCTCCCCTCCCCTCCCCTTCCCTTCCCGAGCGAGCCGGAGCAGGGGAAGGCGCCTCCGCAACTCCTCGTGCCCCGCCGGTGCCGCCAGCCGCCCGCAGCATGGTGAGCGGGGCCGCGCGGCGGGAAGTTTGGTGGCGGCGGCGGCGGCCCCGGCCCCGCTCTCACCCCCCACCCCCCCCCCCCAACCCCCCCACCCCCGCTCCCTCTCTTGCAGATCTGGAAAACTCTCCCGCTGCTCTGCGCCCTGCTGGCCGTCGCCCGCCTGCGAGCCGAGGTAGGCGCGGGGGGGGGGGGGGGGGGGCACACACGCGACACCGGGGGAGCGGGGGGTCCATTTTGGGCGTTTTCCATCGCGTCTTTCCCCCCCCCCCCCCCCCCCCATCCGCGGCGGCGCCGGGCCGCGGGGGGAGGCACCCGGAGCGGGGAGGGGGAGCTGCCGGGACGGGGGGAAAGTAGGAGCCGGGGCGGGAGGGAAGTTGAGGGGCCGCCGGAGCCCTCCGTGGGGCGAGGGGCCGCCTCCCCGCCCGGGCCGGCCACCCCCCCCCCCCCCCCCCCCAGCCAGCCGCCCGGCCGGGCTCCCGGGCAGCCCCCTTCCTCTCCCCCTTTCCCTTCCCTCTCTCTTTTATTCCCTTCTTTTACTGCACTGACATTGAAAACCATCGAAAGCCCCCGACTCGCAGATCCCCCCCCCCGCCCCCCCCCCAGCTCTGCTGACAGAAAATAACCGGTGCCTGAATTCCCGGTTGCGGCGGCCTCCGTAAAAGTGAGGTCAGAAACAAAATATTTGATAATTACGGCAGGGGAAATGTGGAAGCGATTTGAGGAAAATGAACTCAAGCTGGGCCGGGGAGGGAGGCCGAGCCTGCTTTCGGAGGGAAGCGGTCCCGCTCGGGGGGGGGGGCGGCCTGTCCTCCCCGCCTGCAGTTTTTCTCCCTACATGTTTCGCCCAGATGGCGAGCCCCACCCTAGAGCATCGTAGTTTGGCTCTGCACACACACACACACACACAAAAAAAAAAAGAAGCATAAACAGGTCCTATTTCCTACAAACGGTTCCCTCTTCTTCTGCCTCCCACCCGTGGACCACGCTGCCCGGCTTACGGTAAAGAAGGGGGGGTTTAGGGTGAAGCCCATCGCTGTTGCTCTGTCCCCGTAAGCAAAGCTCTTCAGCGAACTCCCCACAACTGCCAGCCACTCGCTGAAGGGGCGAACAATGCAAACGCTGGGGCACGTGAGGAGCCAAGGTGAGACAGGGTGGTTGCAAGCCAACACCGTCAAGCTATAGCTCTAGTCGTGGCTGTCGTGAAAACCGAGGGGAGCGGGACTGAGCTGTAGTATGGGCTAGCGATTCACATCTGCCTGTGCATGATAATATTGTAATACACTTTCTTCCCAAGGCATGACATACTTATGTAGTCAGCGTTTCCACGCGTCGTCTCCAGCACTGTCCTGAAAAAGCCGGATTGGTTTTATTCATTTTCTTAGGAACACTAAATAAACCTTAACCGGTTCTGGTCAAGGTACAGCGAAGCCTCTGTAGGAAGGAAGTGCACAGCAGTGCATCCGTAAGATGAATGATAATAACAGCTAAACTGATGGCAGTGGTCTGAGTAAAGCCTTGTGGAGTCAGGAGAAACGTAGCCAAGATGTGTTTGGCCCTTGATTTCTGATTTCACCGGTGCCGCTAGCGCTACGTTGATGCAGTCAAAGTGCTAAATCCTGGTTTTTGCCTAAGGTACTCTAATTTGGAGTACCTGGATGGCTTCCCAAGTGTAAGCACTGTCATGTCGCTGTGCCTCACCTGCAAACTGAAAGTAAGAGAAACGTACAGCTATCATGTTCAAAACTTGGTTTTAAAGGCCAGTTCGTGCTTGAGCGGATACGTTAATGATTTGACTGTTTTCAGGGGTAGCGGTCCAGGTGTCAAACCAGTGAATATTTTGGTTTGATTCCAGTCTAAGCTCAGCAAAATTGGAGAGTGATGAGTGAGGTTTGGGTCCGGTTTCAGGGAAAACTGACACCTCAGACGACTTCTGTTTGGGGGTTCAGTTTGCTTCCTCGTTGCTGGTAGCTGCCGAGTGGTGAACATCAGTTCAGTAGTACAGGTAGTACCCCACCCTCTGGGATAGCTCGACCTTCTCGTTTTCTAGGGGGTGGGCTCTGCCTGCAGGTGAGCTCCTTGCATTTCAGAGCCGGCTTTGACGGTTTCCCCCTTCTAAATGTTTCTTATTACCACTCTTCTGCATCACTGGCATTTAGTAAGATTAGCATGACATTTCCCTGTGTGGTTTTCCCTCTTCCAGATTTTGGAAGTGATAACCTCTCTCTTTCTTCGGTTTCTGCTGCAGTTTGCACTTTGTGCCTTTCAGTATGTTCGGAATATTAATACCAAGCCTTAAGCTTGTAATCGTTTTGTCGGCAAAACTATATCTGAACTACGCTGGCGTTTTTGTACAACACACTTTTCTACAACATTGTTAGGTGCATAATTAGAGTCTTTAAAGAAAGAAAGAAATTGCTTCAGTAAATGTTCCTGGCATGATTTTGTGCAGACTGGAAAATCTGAGACGTGCCAAAACTTGGGAGCTTTTCTTGGCCCGGTTCAGTAATAGTCACAAGAGCAATAGACGGTGAACTGTAGTCCTCAGATGTAAGCCAGCCGCCAGCTTCAGAGAGCCCTTTTTATCTCTTTCTTCCTGGGTCAGAGTCTCAGTGAGGTGGCCATTTGCTAGGATTAACAGGGATGCTACGGAGGTGAAGTTGCTTGTGTTCTCAGCTGGGGCTTTCTGAAGCAGATGGAGTGATTTTTGGGAAGCATCCATTGCGATAGAGGAAGAGGGAGAGGCTCGAAATGTCTGATGAATGTATTAAAAGTTAATCTGTTGTTCATATCCTGCTGGAGTAAGTTACCTAGTTAATGCTGGAGAGGAGTCCAGTCGCTGTTTGACTGTGTCCATGAGGTCTGAAGGGTGGAGCGCAGGAGCACTTCCACTGGTGGTACCACTGCAACTACACCAGCATCGTTATGTGTCCCACCAGGATACTTATTTCAAAATAAGAGCGAGGGGTTTTCTTGTCTTTCATTTTGGCTGAAACCTGATTTGGAGTCATCAAGAAAATTGTTTTCGCCATGAATTTTAGATGTTGGCAAAGAGGCTTATGCCAGCGTTGAGTATAGCGGTGTGGGCTGTGGAGAGAAGTCCTTTCCTGAATCCAGCCTTGCCAAGAGGAGAGGTCACTGCCCTGGCCTGCCTTCTGCTCCTTGCCAGTTTTCTAGCTGTTCAGATTAATAACTGGGACCTGTAGCTGTTCTCCTAGAGCTATCCTTAACCCATTTCTGGCCAACTGAGCCAGCCTTTGGAAAGAGTTATGTAAACAGTTTAATCTGACTTGTCTCATTTGGGCTAAAAAGGGCTAGAGGAGGAGGGCTAGAGGCTCTCCTCTTGCGAGGAGATGTACTGACAGATCTGAGGGGGCTATAACCCCCGAGCAACACAGCGATGACAAGCATCTGGAGGCAGATTTATAACCTTTTCTAATAGCACAGTGTTTGCAGTGTCTACGTCTGTTGTAACCCTGGGATTAATTTTTTTCACCCCACCTCCTTTTCCCTCAGTGTAATTTTTCCGTGTGAAAAGCTGAAAAGGGATATTATCGGGGAGAGAAAAGACAAAGGTTTTGGCTAAGTTCTGTTTGCTTAAGTCGCCTGAGCGCTTCCTTTCGATCCAACTTGACTGCCTTTGCATGTAGGAAGGGCAACACTGAACCCCTTCCAAGTCCTGTACCCTGTTTGCCAGCAGAGTGCTCGTGTGCCCTGGGGGAGATGGAACTGGGAGTTCAGCTGATCTTCGTAAAGCCTGGTGTGCTTCCTCCCATTGGGCTCTTCACAGCGTCCGGCCAGCATCGTCACCTTGCTTTGGTTAAGCTTTTCCCACGTTTTTGCAGTGGTGAAGACTAAAAACTGCTGTCTTAATAAATTAAACTAAATAAATGAAAGTTGAGATCCTGATGTAATTGAATAGCTGTATTTGGCCCTGAAGCCATCCTTTTAAGAAGAGTCCATTTGCCTTTGAAATTTTGCAACAGGGACTTTGCAGGTGGTTCAGTCCTCCTCTCACTGATACTTTGTTCATGACAGTGGAAAGAAAAGACAGCGTGGTACCGATCACATGGGTAACTTGGGCCAGTTTTAATATGCACTGGCTTTGTGCAATAAAACCCAGCACTCACATGTAATAGTCACTAATGTAATAAACCTAGCTTCCCAGGTCTAGTCTGGCAGGCACATCTTCAGTGGAAGGAAAAATTGCATCCATTTTTCTCCTCGATCTGGTTCTGGAGTGATAGGCATCTTCCTCCTCGAAATCCTGCGTTGAGTGCCAGACCAGGCGTTGCTAGAGTTGTGCCTCACGGTGATAAGCATTCTTTAAATGACGAGGCAGAGGAAAAAGTGATTCTGTCCTGGGCACGCAGCACAGGCTTATCTGTGCAAAGCCTGGTTTTTAAGGTGCTGTGCCATCGTGCTGCGGATGGTCTCAGGGATCAGGGTCTGGGAGATGAACCAGGTGGTTCTGTCTGAGGCATCTCACGCCGTGCTGAAGTCACTGGCCAAATGCCCCATCTACAAGTGTTTAAACAACCTCCCGGCTGTTGCGAAGGGACCGTAACCTCCGAGCAGCAGCGTGCGTGGTGCAAGCTCTGAAGCAGAAGGGATGTTGCGTAGCACGTAGGTGTGCGTGGCACCCTGATGCTGCTCCTCAGATGGAGCTGCTGTCAGATCAGAGCTGCTTTGTGCAAATGCACCGGAGCTGAGTGAATGACTTTATCTGCCAGAGTGCAAATTCCTTGCCGGTAATTAACAGGGGGGCTGCTGCTGGGGGCTGCCTGGGAGGCAGCTCCGCTCCCAGCAGAGGAGGAAAGGACTGGCTGGGAGTCTCCTGTTGCATTTTCCAGCTGCTGTTATTGGTACAGCTGCTTACCCATCAGGAGGCACTGGGGCACCTTTGATCTTTCTTGTGTGGTGTTACATGAGCTGGGGAATGTTTCTCTTTGTACAGAAGAGAGTTTGTCACAAATCTCAGCCAGATGTGTCTTTCCGGGCTCATGAGACTCCTATTAGCCAGGCTGTGTTTCTGATCACATCATCCTGTGAGCTAGATGAGATTGGTTCCCAGAAATGCCTTATTCAGCTGGGCTGCATCTGTCTTCGCAGGGGGGTCAGCTTCTGCTGTCCTATGATGTCTAAGCTAATCTGTGAATAACCAGCATTTTTTCGGCGAGATTTGTCCCTCACAACGTTGCCTCTGAGCTTAGTGAAAGAAAAGAGCAGGCTGCTGTTCGCTGTGAAGCGTACCTCCTTCCAGACCTGCGTCTGGGCGGCAGACAGGGGGATATATACCTCTCGACTTTCCCGGGGGTTGTAGATTTCGCCACAGCTAGTGTACTAAGTTAGATGTGAGCTGGTTAGAGCAGGGGCTTATTTCTTCCTGCGCTATGGGGCTCTGACAGCAATTCCCAGGCGTTGCAGCAGTAAATAAACAAATGGCAGGTAAACAGGCCTGGAGGCTTCGGTGCTATATTAAAGCACAGACAACTGTAGCACGAGCAGCAACTGCATGGCATTTTCGTACTACTTGCTCTCAAGTGTGCTCCAGTTCTGATCTGGGCTGAGGACACCAGCCGGCAGTAATGAGTGACTATGTCCCTCCTCTGCTCTGCAAACCACCTACCCAGAAGTGAAATTCATATAAGTTCCTATGAAATCTTACTACCTGCTCTATGCCTTAGCTCTCTCCCTTATTTCACTGTACCTCTCGGTTCTGACATTGGGCCTGTGGTTGCTTGGGGCAGTGGATTAGATGTAGGCTGCCTGTGAGAGATGATGAAGAAAAGCAAGCTCATGCTCCAGTCTGCATATCTGGAATTTCTTGAGACACCCGCACCTTCTTTGGAGTGTGTCAAGGGGTCCATAACCTGGAGGGAATTTGGAGGCTCTTCTTGGACCAACACGTTTGGAAAGAACAAGGGATTTAGGGTAGATGATTGGGGAGGGACTTAGTATCTCAT
The DNA here is from genome assembly GCA_031468815.1 of Morus bassanus. Taxonomy (NCBI): domain Eukaryota; kingdom Metazoa; phylum Chordata; class Aves; order Suliformes; family Sulidae; genus Morus; species Morus bassanus. The sequence goes on along the minus strand of CM062568.1, from coordinate 131,892,523 downwards.
TAGTTCAGCTGTAGGTGGATCCCACACTTCCACTGTTTGACAGCTAAGCAAATATTTTGACAGAAGAAGCTAAATGCTGCTTGAAGACTGGAATCTGGTTTTTGTCTGACTGGGGAGAGGGTGCCAGTTCTCCTGTGCTTCTGAGGAAAATACCCAATGCACCAGGAAAACCAGGAGTTTGAGAGGAAAAACTCGTTAGAACCCATCTCATTCACCTCTGTCTGGGCATTGCAGGATGGATCTCTGTACAGCGTTTCCCTTGGCTGTACCCTGTCAACTGCTGTCCCAGGGATGGACCTCTAACCACGTTCCCTAAATACTGTAACGCTTTGTAGTGGACCGCATAGTAACCAGCTTTTCTTGTTGTTCCTTCTCCTTTGTCCTTCCCTCATTTCGTTTTGCAGCTCTGTTACACAGTGCTAAAGCCGTAAGCATATGAATTTGGGGTTGGGTTTTTTTTTCCTCTTTATCATATATCTGTAGAGGCCCTTGCAGTGCAAAGAGCAACAAACCAGCTTGAGGGAATAATAGAATCAGATAAAAACACCATATTAGAGCAGCTGGGTTTTGGTGGTAGGGGGAGAGGATTTGCACACATGCTCCAAACCAGGATAGCGCTGGGCTTGGAAGAGCAGAAGGACCGGTTGGATGGCTATTTGTCACCCACTGGTGGTTGTCCCTAGACAGTACATGTTCCTCCTGATCCCATCCCTGCTACTAGCTCAGTACTGATACAGGATCAAGAGGCTTTGGGAATATGGATGCTGGTGGAGCTTTCCATGCTCCATCAGCTTTTCCCCATAACAAAAGTTTTCAAGAAATAGGGATAGCTTTGAAGATTATCTGTAGCCATAAGCAACTTCTTTGTCTTTATCTGTGAGGAGGCCTAGGGAGGTAGTAGAAGGACCTGCTGCAGAGGTAGCTGTGGCAGGAGTACGACTCAAGCCTTCCAAGTCAGGGTGGGAGAGAAGAGGGCGTTAAAATCTTGGATAAGAGGGAAGAAGAGTGGGGTGACAGGGGTGGGCTTGCAAAGGTACTTGCCTCTGATGGAGAGATGGACCGGTGAGCCTTGTCCTAATGCAGGAGCCCATGGTCTGGGTGTGTCTCCTGCCATCAGGAACGCTGCCCTTGGCTGCTCTTTCCTCATCACCCTGCTGCCAGGGCAAAGCATTTTGGGGCTTGAGCGTCAGAGGGGCAGAACAAGGAGTTTCTGTCCATCTGCCAGGGCGGACGGGAGAGGGAGCGTTCGGCAGGCGCTGGTGAGGTGCCAGGTTGGCTTCCAGCGCCACGCTGTCTGGGGATGGTTTTGATGGCGGAGTTTTCCTGACGATGAGTCGATCCGGAAGATGGTGCCTGGGGGGCCCCGCCTCCATGCTAGAGTGGCCCCTGCCATTTAAGTGCTGGTAATTGTAGCCCGAAGCCAAGAACTTTCCTTCTGCATGATGTAACTCTTTGCATATGTACTCTTTGCTGCTCTGGGACTTTCTTTCCCTCTTGCGTTTTGGCCACTTTTTCGTGTTTATGTTTGAGGAAGCTTAAGTATGAGGGATTGGAATTGTTGTCTCGTTTCCTATATGTAGGAGGAAGAAACTTCCTCAGGGAATTTTTGCTATGTCTGGATTGTTCTGTTGTCTGGGTGAGTAAAATTCCTCAGGGATAACCGAAAAGGTTGTGACCCAGCTCCGGCCTGCAGCTCATGCATTCAAACCCAGGGCTCTGGAAGATGAAGGTGGCAGGGGACCAAGCATTCACATTGAAGACATTGCCTTCAACTTGGCAGAAAAGCCGTGGTATTCCCATCTGAGGACAGCATGTTTGCTCTGTGTGATGCAAGCTCTGGGGTATCCCAGCCCCTAGCCGATGAGCGCCGCACGAGCAGTATGCGCCTAATCTTCAGGCGGCACTCTGCTTCTCCAGTTGCCCTGTGGGCAGTCAGCCGAGAAGTTGCAACAGAGGCTCCGTTTCTCACGGAACTCCATTTCTCATGTCCCCAGGACTGGGTTCCAGACCTATTGGTAGGGGATGATGTGTAAGGGTAAGGAGGGAGTACTTCTTAAAATTTTTGTCTTTTACTTTAGCTACCTGATTTGTACCCAGTGTGCAGATAAAGAGCAAGCCTTGGCATCTGGCCTGGCTTATGCGCTAAGCTTTGCTCAGCAAGCGGCGCCTTGCCCCTCCCATGACCAGGGCCGGGCAGGTGGCCTGTGCTGTCCTCGGCAAGGAGCATTCCCGTGTTTGACCTGCGGCAGGGTCGGGGCCGCAGTGTGGCCAGTGGCACACATCGGTGGTTGCTTGCAGTGCCTCCTTGGTCACATCAGCTGCCGAGCTACGGATGGGGTGGTGTGACCGGCCCTGCCTAGCTGAAAGGAGCACTTTTCAGGAGGGTGAGAGGCATGTCCTCAGGCCTTTGTTCACCTGAGAAGTGCATGTGGGAAGACGTGCACACGCTTGCAGGATTATTCCTCGCAGCCCGTGTTTCACCAAGCTTTTCAGAGGGGCTAGTGACAAATGTGATAATGCTTTTTGAGATCATTCAAAGCATTCCCCTTTAGAGAAACAGACTGTTTCTTCTACAAGGTAGCTCTGCATGTCCTGGGATTAGTAGCTGCTTGTACAAACCGTAGCCATTGGTGTCTTGTCAAATCCAGTTTTACACATCCCCGATAAGTGATGCCCCCTTCCTGTTCTGTTGAAAAATGATACCATGCTCTGAAGTATCTCGCAGTCAGTAAGTTCATCTTCATGGTCCTCTTCTATAAACAAGTAGACCATTAATTTTTTTTTATTCTGTCCCAGCAGTCCTAATTGCGCTCCTGTGTTCAAGGATAATCAGTGCTTCCCCTGTGCAGTTATCACTACCTTGAACACACAGCCACTTTATGGGGCCCCTCAGCAACATGCTTAACCCACCTTTTAATCTCCTTGTAGCTCCCTTCCTCCTGTCAAAGCAGAACATTTTTCCCTGGCTGTCTAAAGAAACAGAGCTTTATGTGATCTTATTCTCTGTTTGTTGGTACCTTTGAACTTCCTCAGATAACTTATAAACCCAGCAGTCAGTTTCAGCCATGTCTAGTGAAGCATGTTAATTTTCTACAACCTGCTGTGTTCCTCTAAGTTTTGTAAAAATAGACAGTGTGGTACAGTAGTTACTGCCCTACCTGAGTGTCCTGGTATAGCTCCAGCCGGCAACTCAGCCCCACACAGCTGCTCGCTCACTCCCCCGCGGTGGGATGGGGGAGAGAATCAGAAGAGTAAAAGTGAGAAAACTCGTGGGTTGAGATAGAGACAGTTTAATAGGTAAAGCAAAAGCCGCGCGTGCAAGCAAAGCAAAACCAGGAATTCATTCACTGCTTCCCATGGGCAGGCAGGTGTTCAGCCATCCCCAGGACAGCAGGGCTCCATCACGCGTAACGGTTACCTGGGAAGACAAACGCCGTCACTCCCAATGTCCCCCCCCTTCCTTCTTCTTCCCCCAGCTTTATATGCTGAGCATGACGCCATGTGGTGTGGGATATCCCTTGGGTCAGTTGGGGTCAGCTGTCCCGGCTGTGCCCCCTCCCATCTCCTTGTGCACCCCCAGCCTGCTCACTGGTGGGGTGGGGTGAGAGGCAGGAAAGGCCTTGACTCTGTGTAAGCACTGCTCAGCAGTAACTAAAACATCAGTGCGTTATCAACATTATTCTCATTCTAAATCTGAACGACAGTACTATACCAGCTACCAGGAAAAAAATTAACTCTATTCCAGCCAAAACCAGGACACTGAGGGAAAAGATCCAGTGTGAGATCAACTTGTAGTACAGACCAGAGAAGTGTTTTGTGAGTAATCCCCTCTGATCATAGTTCATTGGCCACCAAATGCAATCAGCCTCAAGACAGGAATCTGGGAAGCAGCTTGTAGAACAGCTTGTTTTTGCTTGGCTTCGTACATTATGGTTTGTCCTTCCCTCCTTGGTGCTCAGAACTGTGTGCAGTGCCCCAGGAGGGTGCCATGGAGAAAACTGACCCAAAGCTTGCTTAATCATGGGGCACAAAATGTGGTTTGTTACCCCTCATGTGCATGTACAGACAGGCGTGCAGAGCCACCTTACTCAGCCCTGTTACAGAGTAACTTGCCAGTAACTGCTGCAACCCAGACCTGGGATGGGGGAGAGGAAGGGAGAGCAGGAAAATTTGCAATTGATGCAGATTATTTGGGGATTTTGGATCCTACAGGGTGTGTGTTGAATCTCGCTGTGGTATATGAATAGCCTGAAACCGCACGGTGTCAGTGCAGTGCCTGGGCCACTCCTAACTTTGTGCACGTGAAAACCGAAAGAGACGGGGGAACAGCTGGGCGTTAATACCTCCTCACAAATCACTGCCAAGCCCTTCTGCAGTGCAGCAGCACACATCCAGACGCTGGGTTGAGTTAGGCTGTCCTGGCTGCAGATGCAAGGTCAACAGTAAACCAGCATTAAACAGAGACAGCTGTTCGTTTTTTGTTGGGTTTTTTTTTTGGGTTTATGTTTATTTGCTGTGGGGTTTTGGCAGGGTGGAGGAACTAAAGGGGACTCTGAGCATATGTGGTTCAAATAACTTCAGAGCCTGTAGGCATGAAGAAAATGCAAACAGATTCTTCTCTCCAGACCTATTTGTTCTCACTCTTAGCATCATGCCATGATTTGTATATAGGCTTTGGGCAAGGCACCTAATTCCTCTAAGCTGCGGTGTTCACATCTGTAAAATAAAGATAATGATGGTGCTGTCCCTTTCAGAAGGGTTTAGGAAGCTGAATGCATTCCTGTTAAGGAAAGTTTAAAAGTTCTTATGTAGAAGATGGAGCAGGCATTGCAGAGGGTCATTATCCTTATCAACAATGATAAGAACAAGTAAGGGAAATGGAGATAAAATGTGGACCAGAATTGCTGTGTGATACATCAATTTCTGGCTAGGCAGTAAAGATGTGCAAAAAGGGCTTGTACGGGCCATGTTTAAGATGTGAGCGGATGGCCCACAGATGGGAAGGAAGAGATGGTTGAATGTTTTTATGGAGGAAGGGCATAAGGTGGGAGAGCTGGGGTGTCTGGCAGTGGGGATTGCTTTTCTGGAGTGTGTTTGCTCTTGGAGGGGAGCAGCAAGTGTTTCTCCGGCTGTTTGTATCTCGGAGGAGACAAACTGGAGGTGTGCTGTAAGAGGAATACTTAACATTATGGCAACATACATTTCCCTGTGAGCTGTATGTTCTAGTTAAGTAGAGAATCTTACATGGGGCATAGTTGCTTGCTTGCCCTAGCAGGTCTGCCAGAGGTTGACAATAGACAGAAGATGGGTTAGTGATTTCCATTGGTTGTCATGGTAACTAATGGAAATTACTTTTTTTTTTTTTGTGTCTGTGGTATATGAAAATGTTTGTTAAAACAACTAGGAAGAAGTCTCTCTCTTTTTTTTTTTTTTATTTTTTTATTTTAACTGCTGACTTCTGGTCTTAAAATATACATTGTTACCAGAATTTTTCTAGGGAGGTGATACAGAGTTTTTGAGGGCTGTAAAGTATGTGCAGGAGATGAGCATCTGGAGTAGGCAGCTGCTGGGCAGTTCTGTCTGCTGAGCCACTTCCCACCCCGAGACCTTCTGCAAGGTGCCTGCATGAACGTTTTCTCACCAAGAGGCCTAAAAGTAGGTGCTCAAGATTACAGGTAGCCTGAGTGTACTGGTTCCCATGTACATGGCAAGCAGAGGATTAGCTACCCTGAAAAAGTTCAAGCTGGATGGAAGGGGGATGATAATGCCAATTTATCAGCCAGTGAGTTGTCAGGTTTACTGACATAGTGACAGTAAAGAGCTTGGAGAATTTCAGATTAGAGGTATGGGTGAATCACAACGTATTATTATTACTATTACTATTTCATGTAAACATCAGCATGCCTTGTCACTAAAAATATGGCTGTCTACCAACTCTGCTGACACTAAAAGGGGCAATTTTCCCCACAGATTAGTAGATGGTGAGGCCAGAAGGAGCTATTGTGCTTAAGGTCTGCCCTCTTGCATAATGCAGCCCATATATCCAGCTTTTTTTATTAATTCCATTTGCTCTGGACTCTAAAGTGTGTCTTAAAAAAACATCTAGTCTTGATTAAGTAATTACTACAAATGGAAAATACCACTGTGTTTGGTATGTTGCTGCAGTGGTTAATTACCCACATGCTGTTACACCTCATTTCTGGCTTGCATTTGTCTAGTTTTGATCTCTGGATGCTGAGTCTTGTGTTTAATCCGCTAAACAGAAGAGGCTTTTAGTACTGTGCGTCTGTTCCCCACCGCTGTAAATGTGGTCTGTGACAAAGACCGCTCCCAGTCTTGTCTTTGGCAAACTAAATAGTCTGAGCTCCTCAAGCCGTCCCCTGGTAAGGTATGTCTCCTAATCCCTTGCTCAGTACTGGGTCTCCACGCGTTGCACCCCCTTTCCGAGTCTGTTGGCTCTCCCTCGCCACGTGATGACAGGGCATCTCCATGTGCTGTGGCTGGGAATCTGTACAGCCTTGGGCAATATAAGTTGTAAAAAGAAGAAAGACAAAACCAGTATGAGCCCTAATTTAATATGAGGGAGTTATATCCATAAACACACGCACCATCAGGAAGCATAGCTGGCAAGGTTTTCATAGTAGGAGTCTTCCTACAGTATGCAAATGTGCTGCTCTCATTACCAACTAAAGCCTTGGTTTTAAGTTTCCTGTAATACACGCTTAAGTTAAAGCTTAATGTTTAGAGGCTTGTCGACCCTCATGACCCCATAGGTGAGATTTCACTGGACTGGGGGCTGGAGGGATGTGTGCTTAGCGCAGCTCATGCCCTATAGTAGGCAAAGGGCCATATCGCAGCACTGTGGCCAGCTGGAGCCTGTCCTCTGGCAGGCAGCTTCAGTCGAGCCCTGGTAGAGCTCATAAACTCCCCAGCCAGTGCCCCGAGCACGGTATCTCTTCTGTCGCTTTACACCAGACCAGTCGGCTGATGGGCTCGTGGGCCAGTTTGAGTGCACAGGCTCCCAGGGTGGGGAGAGCAGCTAACATAGTCTGCTAATGCTTTAGGCACAGTAGTGAGGAAATGCATGGTCTCTTGCATGCCAACACTTAAAGTATCTAAACCAAGCAGTGATTGTTTGCAGAACTGGGGCCTGAGAGCTGTTGAAGGTGCATTACTGGCATTGGTGAGCATGTCTCTGTGCTCTGTGAAGTCCCACGAGAGCACCAGCGCATACTGCTGCTGTTCTGATTTGTGTTCCTTTTCTCATGGCAGAGACTGGTGGATGAACTAGGTTTTGTCAGGAGGGAGAGCTCTCTCTCATGTCAGAGGCTGGGTCTGTTTCTAGGTGTGACTTCATTTGTTTTACACGCAGGCGTCTGTCCTGGGACAGAGCGGGGCACGAAGAGCACGCAGGCTGGCCCCCGCTAGACAGCTCAAGCCATCACCCATGACTGACCCGCGCTGGATACAGTTAGCTCCTCTAGAGAGGTGGAGGCAGAGCCAGCTCTCTTGCTGCTCACTCCACCCTTCTCAAACGATCCATTTCTAACCAAGTAACAATACAGAATTTTTTTCCAAGAGCAAATCTTGCTTGCTTGCTGTCCCAGGGGCATGGACTCTCTTCTGAGATGTGTTTGTACAGAGCTTGTCACAGACTAGGCTGGATCTTGACTTGGACCTTGGGAAGCTTCTCTACTAAAAAAGCATAATAAAGATTCAAGGGTTGTTAAAATACCCCTTTTTTGTTTCTCTTTCCAACTTTGTCTTTAAATACAGATGTCTGGGGGTTTTTCGTCCTCTCACAGAAGGTAGAAAGCTCTCTGCATTTCTTGTTCTTGAGTCCCTTCCAGTTCTTGGGAAGACCCAGTGGGCTAGGCTGAAGGTTTGTGCTTTCACAGCTTTAAGGCATCTTCCTGCAAGGCAGCCTTAATTGGGTAGCACAGGCATTCAAGTAAAGAAAGCTCGTGCACTTTTTCTGTGGACAAGCTAGTTGGAAGTCCTTTTTCCTTTGGTCGGTTCCCTCTCCCGAGGCAATGTTTTCACCCTGTGTTTTGCCACGAGCTCAAAACCCATTTTTTAATAAAAGTCTGGCAAGAGGCAACAGAGCCCTGTGTTCCTCAGGGCTGTGATTTTTTTCTTTTTTTAAACTTAGAGCCAAACTTCCTTGCAACCAGTGTCTAAAGGAGTGGTTTTACAGCGGGTGCGAGCCACTCTGCCCATGAGCTGCCATGGAGAAAGGTGAGCGCCTCCCCGCCACTTTCCCTGAGTGCTCCCTCTTCCTCCTCCTCTGCCCCTGCGTAGCTGAAAACTGAACTCTGCCCCAAAAACCTCTGGTTGATGGGGAGGAGGGGGTACATAGATTTTCATTTTTTGTCTTTGCGCAGGCATAAGAGAAGACATGAGAAAGCAGCGCGTGGGGAGGTGAAAGGAGGTGCCTCCCTCTCTGCCCCATCCCATCCCCTGCTGCTGACCACAGCCCCCGCAAGAGAGGCACCTTTGCTGCCTGCTCATATGTTTTTCTGATGTAGGAGAGCGTTAACACTTTCTCAGAGAAGCTGTGGCCTGTCCCCATCGTTCCTCTTGTACAAAACCTGCGGTAGTCGCCGTGCATCACCGGGGTGGAGGAGCATGGCTAGGCGGTCTTCTCCTCCGGTGCCCACCCTGCCGGGGAGAATGCAGTGGCTTGAGGGGAAGGGGCTTGGGAAGGTTTTGGCAGCTCCGAGGACAGGGCCTGGCCAGCGGGTGCTGGGGTCCGGCAGGGGAGGTGAGGAGTGCGGCCAGCGTGGCCTGGAGTCGTGCCGCAGCTTGTGCTGGACGCGGCCCAGGGATTGCTTGCCCGTCCCTGCCGCGCTTCCCCACGGTCAGCAGAGTGAGAGGCTGCCAGAGCCCTTGGCTGGGGCTGCAGCAGGGCCTGGCAAGGCCTCTCCTTCACGCCTCCATCAGCCTACAGTGGCAGGGGCCATTTCCACCTCCCCAAGGGGCCGTCTGCCCATGGAGTGCTTCCCTTGCTGGGATGGGGGAGTTGTCAAGCGCTCATTTATTGCAGAGACGGACCCCAGAGAGCACTAGGTGATGTACTTAAGGTTACAGGGAACCACGACTAAAGGACGGATGCTTCTGCATCCATCAGCTTAAAACTGCATGAGGGAGGCTTTGTGTCCTTGCTCGTACTCATGCAGTGTGTGGGCAGGGTAGTGTCATGGACTGACCGCAGTTATTGGCGGAGGGGTGGGGATGTGCTTACCTGGCAGGACTTGTAAGGCCCAGTTTTGCTTCCCATAGACTTCCTATATGGTACTGGATAAGCTGCTGAAAGCCATGGTGTTGAAGACAGATAATATATCTAAGGTTTACAGAGAACAAGGGAGTTTGTCTCTTAAATGGTGATATGGGTCTGGGACCAAGTACTTCAAGGTGGATGCTTTGGTAGGAGCCTTGGTCCTACATCACTACATGAGATTCCCAAAGGAGTGCTTTCCACCTCATGACTGTGTTTAGGTGATAATGTCCTTCAGGAAGCAGCTATCTGATACAGCAGCTGAAGAATGTGTGTACAACTATCTCTACTTTCAGACCTAAGACTGTTTGTTTAGCCAGCAGGTGTTCACAAAGTAAGTACCAGGAGTCCCAAATTTGTTCCTTTCGGCCTCAGTCCTGTCCAGCAGCATTATGTGTTCCTAAGAGGTTGCCGAAAGCATTAGGATGTCACAGGGAGGAGTGCCCGTATTTGCATCATTATTTTTGATAGGAATTAGCTGTTAAAAGCCAGGCACATGGCGTACTGCTGGCTGCTGTCCCAGTATTAGTGTAGTCTGGTCTCTCTGCAGTTGCATGGTTTCCAACAGGGAAGGGGGGAGGGGGGAAATGACAATGTCTTGGCTCAAATGAAGATATAAAACTCAGGTAGGATGAAGAAACACAGTAAAGTCCACGCATGGAGCATGCAGAAGTAAAGCATGTGTCTCATGGACTGTTGCTTAGTGTGTTCGATGACATATGAGAAGGGGAAGATTTAATGGGACATTGATGTGACTGAAGGAACAGGGTCCCTATGGCAGGGCTGTGCTGACATCCGGGTGTTTTGGAGGATATGGGGCTCATGAGTGTCAATTGTGTTTTGCTCTAACAAAGAACTTGGAGGATTAAACTTGGCCAGCTAAAGTGCTTCCATGACCATCACGCAGCAGGGATGACTGGACAGGTCACAAAGCGCGTCTTGAGTTGCTTACAAGGGACACAAGCAGTGTCCCCTGTAGATACTTAATTTTCATCTGGTGCTGCACCCTGGACTTGATGCTGCTGACTGCAATGTTAAAGGCTTCTCATATCTCGTATCGATCACTGCTGGGATTGTGCTGGTACTCAGCTATGTTTATGTACGGGTTTCACAGAGTCAAGGGTACCAAGTGCAAGAGCAAGCAGTACTTGCATGGGTAAGGATTTTGTGGCTCGTACCTTAAGTGAGAATCAGTGTCAAGTCCCCATGAGTGAAAACCTTTTACAGATCAGTACAGACATGATAGCCAGTCATGTTCACTGTAAGATATTTAGTCTCTCTTTGGTCAGGGCTGTTTTCTTCTGAATTGGCACACTGAAATGACTCAGGTCTTATACATGCTAGAGCACTTACAATGCAAGGAGGCACGTGCAGCCAGCAGCTGGCTTTGCATAGGCTGCGGTAAAGATGTAAGATGTTGTGATTCCAGTAAATCTTTCATTGCAGGCTAGGATTATTTACCTTATCTTGTTTTTGCCATAGGCTAAAGGAGCACATGCATACTGTTCCTTCAGCCCAGCGGGATAACTTTCTAGAGGTGGTATCTTACGTGTGCATCTGACGTGAAGTCTCTGCACCCTCACAGTGTCTGGGCATTCGGCAGGGAAAGACTGGAGCAAGCTTTGCAAGTTTTATCCTAGGAGGGCTGTTAGACCTGCAACAAGGAGTTTTTTTGGGCTTCTTAGGGAAGTGGTTTTTTTTGGTTGTTTGGGGGTTTTGTTTTGTTTTGTTCTTAAACTTATTTCAAACTGAGGCAACCCAAATTTTTGGGAAGCTGAAAAGAGGTTTTACTCAAACTGAAGTGCAGTGTTGTGTTACTGAACCTTTCATTGCACAATATTAGACTTTCAATAATTGCAAAACCTCAAGGTGGCCTGCAGCACCCTACATCCATCTATTGTGGCTCAGTACACTGTTATAATATTGTATGTTACTTCTAAAATCATGTGGGGTGAAAGAGATCGTGTTATATTTATTTCCTATGGCCTGCATATTTGTGCAGGTAGCATCTGGTATAACTTTGATCAGCATGGCAAGCATGACATCCAGTACATGAGAGTAATGTCTACACATACACAATGATATGTACTTAAGCAATTTGTTCTCAGTATTCAAAAGGCTACCACTGGTTTCCTGGTGTGCTTGAGTCAAAGCCTGCCCTAGGAACACATTTTAATAAACCCTTTGGGTGTGTGAATTTCCTGGGTTTTCTTAAATCTTTGTTGAAAAGGAAAAGCTATTGTCCCTTCCGAGTTTCCTGTCTTAATTTCTTTCGACGCACACCATTTTACCACTGAAATCTCTCCTCTGCATAGGAGAAGAGGGCCTGGTTACATTAGGAATTGTAAAACTAGACTGCTTATACATTCAGGCGATGTCATTCCTGGAGCCGAGCCCCAGAGAGGGGAGGGTGGTGCCAGAAGTGCAGGCCTTAGAGTCAGGACAGCTCTCTGCTGCTTCTTTAACCTGGTTCTAGCTGGAGGCGATGGAGGGTGCTCCTGCTCTTAGAGTGGGCTCTGGGCTAGGGGGGGGCATGAGCAGTGGTGGTAAGTCCTGCAGACCTGGCTTTATCTTCCGCCCCTACAGCTCCCTTGCCCCTGGGGCAAGCAGCAGATAGCCAAACCAGTCTTGCCAACAGCAAAGGATGCAGAAGAGAGGCGCTGTGGCAATTTCTGTAGAATAAACATCTTCCGTTAGTTCTTTAGCCCCTTTATTTGCCCATTTTCTTTCAAGCCTCTTCTAAGCCTTTCACAGCAAGGGAGACATTTTGTTCTGTTCTGGTGTGCTTTTCCCCTCCTTGGATATACAGCCCCAAGTCTGCGATCTTACTGAAGACCAATGATCGTCAGCAGTTCAGTCTAATACACTGGGCTGCGAACTGTCGTGGCTGAGGCACAAGCATGTATTTCTTTCTGCTGACTTTATTAGAGGAGCAATAAATTCTGGCTGGCTGACAAGGTGGACAGCCAAGGCTGGCAGACAGCTGTGCAAGCTAATGTCTTAAACTGCTGTGGCTGGATTTGCCAGAGGCTGCCTTTTGAAACCCTTAGTCTGCTTCAGTTTTATGTCTATTGGAGTTCATTTTTTTCCCCTCTGAAAGTAATAGCAAAAACCTGCTTGTCTTCACTGGGTGCTGCAGGAGAACCTACTGTCCCACACAGTATCTCCTCTCGCCTCCCCAGTGCAGCCCCAGCTGCAAAAGAGCTGCTTAACTTCACACACAGACTTTGCTAATGGTGCAGCAGAAGCTAGGGCTGTCCTGTGCTTAACTGAAACTGCAAGAATAGCATGACCTTCTTTTCAGTTACTTGCCACATTCATTAAATGGGAAATTTTCTCTGTTGAATACCAAAATTGTTTATACTGCATTAAGCGAGGGAAACTTGCCAAATATTTTATGCATGTTTAACTTAAAATATGTCCAAACTCAGTGTGCTCCCCCTGTCTTTGATTTGATTTTGACATAAAGCATGTAAAACACCAAGTTTCAGCCTGCCACAGATGTCTCTGTGGCGTCTATACGGTTCCACAAAGGGATTTGTGGAGAAACGTTAACTCAGCCATTTCTGTGTCGTTGCTAGCAAAGGAGGACCCTGGCCGCTGCCCTCTCTTTGTGGAGCTGAGCGCCCCGGATCAGAGAGGATATTCTCAGGCAGCGTTAGGCTGGTGCTGTGGGCTGGGTTTCCAGTGAGGCTGAAGGCTTTTGTTTCCCTTCCCTATCACTAAATGTTTCCAGCATCTGTGAACATCAGGCTGTTTGCGGGAAAACTCTGCCCTGGCAGAAGAGCCAAAGTTAGTTCTGATGATTTTTTATTTTTTTTTTTTCTTCAAGGGAGGTTAGAGGGAGGTGTGGGTACAAGAGATAGATAGAAGAACATCGGTCTTCTGTAGCATGGTTCCCAAGAGGTTGGGAAGCCAACCTCATATGATCAGTGGGGTCAACTCCAATGTGGTTGAAAAGCATTGTAGGGTTGTGTTTGCAAGTTATATCACAGATACTCCCTCTGATTAGGGAGGCCTAGCAAAAATTCCTGATGTCTGGCTTCTTGCTGTTATATGGTAAAACAGATACACACAAAAAATGTAATCATTAAGTGAGCAAGCAAAAAAACCCCATGGAAATAACCTGTCACTAAGCCAACTGAGCTGGCTTTGATAATTGGAGATCTGTTGTCTGCGCAGAGATTTTGGCTTCCACTGCCACTATAAACTTTCAGGTTTCTGGGATGTTTCCCAAGGTCTGGCACAATCACCTTCACTGCTTAGGGAGGAATGGCTGCTGTGCAGGTACTGTTTCCTTTCGCATAAGCCACTGCCTTGTCACTTATCTTGCTCTACCACCTTTGTTTTGCCTTGGATGCCCCCCATCCTGTGTTCCTGAGCTCCAGGGCCTAAATCCACTGAGCTGCAGCTCCAGCTGCCATGAAAAATTCATTTCTGTTGGGAGGTATGTGCTGCTTGGGTGGCTGCTGCTTGTGTGATCAGGACAAGTGGCACTTGGAGGCAGTGCCTTGCATTGGCAAGACCCGGCTGCCCAGAAGGACCCTGGCCCTTCTAGGAGTGAATGCCATGGGGGGGTGCTGTTCTGCTGTTGGCGAGGAAGGGATCTGGGACCTGTAGTGCTAAACTCTGGCTGCAGTTGGTTTGGCATTCCTCAACACTGTTTGCCTCTGTGGTACAGAGCATTTTTAATTATATTTTGCCGTCTGCTGCATCTATCTCAGCCCATTAGAGCATTTGCTGGTTAATTACTTAAGCTGCCATCAAACCTCTGTAAGGTAGGCTGTTACTACATCTCTCCCACCGCAGACAAAAACAAGCAAATGAAGCCATCACCTGAGGTGGTGTTCATGCTCGGTCTAGAGATGTGCTGGCAGCCGTTGACTCCGTACTACTAAGAGCACAGGGCTATGCTCCTCTTCCGAGAAAATACAAAGAAATAAACAGTTGAAGGTCAGAGATGAGGTGTGAGCCGCCTGTGTGCTTGCCTCTTGGATCCACAGCGCTCGCTTACTGAGTGACTGAGAGGGATAGTGGTTTCATCAGTGGAGCAGCAGTAGCTCGGCCACCTTCACAGGCAAAGGGTTCGTAGTATCTGCACATTCAGACTGGTGCTGGTACTCCTTCAGGCTCTGAGCTGGATCCCACCACGTGGCTGGCTTGATGGGAAAATATAAAACACGCCCTGGGACCTGCTGCCGCAGGATCCAGGTCCCACATCAGGCTCTAGCTCCAGGGGATGGTCGTGTCCTACCTGCCCTGCCCTCTTCTCTCTAGTCTTAGCCATGTCCTGAGCCTGCCTCTTCTATGCAAAACATCTGCTGATTGAGTTCTCCACCCTTGTACTATTTGTCCTAAATTACTGTTTGCTTCTGGCATCAGCCCTGCCAGCTGTAATGACTGATGACCTGCGAGGGAGATGTAGTCCCCTGCCTTTCGTTGCATCGCTCCGTGCTGTACCCCAGGCAGCAGCTGCCTGTGAAGTCCCACAATCCCAGAATAGAGCTTGTTTGGTCATCATTCAGCTAGTGTTTGGGCAACATAATCAGGATCTGTGAGCCGTAAGGGGAAGGATTGTTCGTAGCAGGGACTGAAGTTTCAGAAGTAATCAGATGCTAGAAAGGTCATTGATTGTGTGTAAACTGGTGATTTCCCCAAACACACTCACACAGACTTGCTACAGCCTTTGAGAAATGTGGATAGCTCCCACAAGCAAGAGGTGCCAGGGTGACTCTCCCACCAAATTCAGGCTCTGGCAGAAGTGCTGAGGACTGCTCTGCATTCTGAGCACAACTTAACAATTCCTCGAACTTGGACAAAACAACTTAATCTTGTTCTCAGAAACCACTGACCTTCTTCTGTTGACACTTTAAAAAGGAAAAGTCAGCCTGAGGCAAACACCTGGCATGGAAAATTTCAACCTGAGCAGTTCAGCGCTGGCAAAGTTCTCAGCAACAGAAAAGATGGTTTCGTAAGGGGAAGCATCAGGCTGCTTTTCAGTGTTGGGTTGCTACTCGTTCCACTCATAATGTGGGGTGACACCATGACTTCTGTGAATCAACCAGCTCGACTGCTCTCCATTCCTCTGAGGACCTTCAGAGGAGGTCAGGCCATGAAGTACAAACCCAAGCAAAGTTGGAGGTGGATCAGAGCTGCTGTTTCAGATACACAGCTTGGTGTGCCTTGTTTTTTTTTCCAGCCACAAGGATGTCTTGCAAATACCAGATGCATGGAAAACGATGCTTTTGTCCTGGCCATTACTAGATTTCCCATCGTGGTGCTTGACTCCTCGCAGGTTGTGGCTGAGATCCTGCCATGGCTTTGGCACTGTCTGCATTAAGAAATTAAAGATGCTCAGGGCTGTGTGCTGACTGTGAAACCGTGGGAGACAGAACGGCCCACATCTACACTGTTCAACTGTCTTACCTCCTAATTATGGTGGCTGCGTGTGAATTACCTCTTAGTTACTGGTGGTCTGTGCTAACCCCTAAACCATGTCTGAGAACTTGCAGACTACACCGGTGGCTCTGCCTACAGTTCGACAGCCCAGGCATTTGAGCTTAGGTGCCTGGGATTTTCCTGCTAGTGCCTGGCCCTCTTGAATTTCCCAGAGTAAGGGCAGACTCTGAGCCTCGGTGCTTAGTGCCCATCCCAAAACTGCCCAGTTCCCTCAACTTTCCTCTTCTGTGTAGTGTTTGCGAGGTGGGCTCTCAGTCAGCTGTTTGTGGCTTCTGCTGCCTGGGGATGTTGCTGTCACTGGCTGAACTTCAAGCAGCTTTGCTGGGATTAGCCTAGACGTGGAGGATTACTGAAATACCTGTGATATCTGTTATGAATTCACTCCATTTAGTACTCTAAACTCTTTTTCCTTACTCCTGGATTAGTAGTCTTAGCTATTGCTAACGCGTTCGTTAGAAACACCAGTATGGAGGTGAACCAGCGCTGATTAATTGACATAGTTTGATGCGTGCCACAGAGGGGTCTTCAGATGGTTACAATTTCTAGTTATTGGTGACACAACTGCAAGTAGCGTAGAGGCAAGAGCTTGCATAACTCAGTTATCCAGTGCATGAGTTGCGTCCCTGCTATAAAATATCTTCTGTATTTCTGAGCAATGGAGATCTATGCAGTAAAATACATCTCCCATGAAAGCTGCTCTTGTCCTCCTATCTCTCCATGTAAAATTCCTTCACCAACGGCTTCAAGGACAATGTTGCATTGCTGAGATGTTTAATACTGTAGAATTTGTCTTGGGAAATAATATAATTGTATTTTTTTCATAACAAAGCCGTTATACTGTCAAAAGCTTAACTTTCTGTTGCGTTAGCTGACAGCCAGCAGAGATTGCTGGGAAAAGAGTGCTTAGCTTAACCTAAATTTTTTACTAGCAAGAAAAATGGAATGAAAACAAAATGAATTTATGATGAAATGGATTTATTTCCGGGCTTTCCTATTGTGCTGTTGTTTGCTTTCTTTGAGGGCATTTAGAGCTGATTAGCAGCCCTGGAGACAGAAGTCCGTTATTTACCCAAAATGCAGCCAAGAGTGGAGAGACAACAATGCAGCCTCCCTCCTTTCCTTTTTCTCTACTCCATCCTCTGCATCCCTCCTGCATTCCCAAAATGAGCCTCAAGTTTGTCCTGAAGGGATCATTCTTTGTTAGGGAGAGGGCAACTAAGTCAGTGTGGTCTGCTGCCTTCTGTTGGAGATGCCAGCAGAGACAGAGGATTTGCTGGAGGCCTCCGGCTCCTCAGGGTCAGGTCCCCGTGCTTGGGAGGAGCGCGGGACGCCTTCCTGGACTGCGGGAGACGAAGGGCTGGCGTGGGTGTCTTAACCTGTCTGTGCTTAACCAGCCCTCTTGGAAGCAGGGTCACAAGGGGTGTTTGAGGAACAAGGAAGAGGGTGAACGTTGTGGTTCCACTTAGGAGATTTTGCAAAAGGCTGCACAAAAATTTGTTTCTTTCCATGGGAGTTAAAGCTGGGGGGAACAAAAGTGGGAGAGCTGCATGTGAGCTGGTCTGTGGCAGCATCCCAACCCTCCTCCTCCTCCTCCTCTCCCAGGAATTGTTCCTGAGCCCTCCACACCTCCCTCTGTGGGGGCATGGGCACTTAGATACGTGAAGAGATCCCAAGCCTCCGTGGCAATTGTTGCCTGTAGCATGGGGTTTTTAATTGCAGGATATGTGGCCCTGGTTTATTGGAAAGGGTTTACAGAGTGGGGAAAATGCTGCCTTTTGTCTTTCAGCTGCCCATCGAGATAACAGCATGGCTAATAATGGATATCAGCTCCAAAACACTTGGGGACTTGATTCTCGAAGGGCTGCTTGCTCTCTGAAACACGACTAAAGCTGCCTCACGTTAGGAGCTGTTGTTCTGTTTGTTCCTAGGCTAATGCAGTCAAGAGCAAATCCCTTCTACTTTCTGTCTCCATCCCTAATCTTGCATGTCACGTCTTGTTGTACAGAGGATTCTTTTTCCCTGGAAGGAACAGGAATTTGGCGGTCATGACTTATTGCCCTGATTATAATCTTGGCTAAGCTTGCACTGTAGCAAATATATTAAATTCTGTTTTGAAACTTCTCTTTGCCCTCTTCTGGCCATAAAATGGTGTTAAACTGCATATTTTCACCCCTGATTTGGCCTGTCCCCCAGATTTCTACTGCAATGGAAGATTTTTGGATCCCATGCTTCTTTCAAAGTGTTGTTGATAACAATCAAAATGGAGATTACTTTTATAAAAGAACATTATTTATTAAGACAGACATCTGTTACTGCTATCTATTTTCCTCCCTTATGCTGGGCAGGATAAGGGAATGAAATGCCAGGGAGGGAAATGTGCTGTTTAAGTTAAAGTATAGAATTCATATGCTTTAAGTTAAGTTAAAGCATAGAATTTATTCATATGCCAATATGAATAAATAGTTATGAATTAGCCATTAATACAGTCAGCCTTGACATTAGGGGAAGGCTCATAACTGTAAGAGGGTTTTGAGACCAGGGTTTCAGTGGGTGTGAGACAGGCAAAATATAATGTCCTTTAATCAGTACCGTGTAAATGGAGTTGTTCACAGAGGGGGCACTGGTAGCATGGAGATGGACTTGGTGACTCAAGAGGTGCCTCCCAGCCCCGTGTGCTTCCTACGTGTGTGTGATCCCATTGGGAGCTTTGCAGTGAGTCAGTCACTCAAAGGCAGTCATTTGAGATGGAGAGTGTTGCTGGAGGGCAGTGCGACCAGTGTCTTGGGAAAGGGGGCAAGGAGAGTCATCTGGACAGGCAGGGAGTGGGGAGCCAGAGCTTGGCGGGGAGGCAGGACGAGATCAGACCTGTCTCTGTGGCTTGTGATTCACTAGCGAGTCCTGCCACTCAGGTCTTGTGAAGGTCTTTCCTCAGCCTCCAGGGAGACTCCTGAACAACAAACAAGATTAAAGCTTTTCTTTCTGACCTCTTTGAGAGAATGCGGGCATGATGACCAAGTGATAATTGCTTTAAAAAAAAGAAAAAAAAAAAAAAGGGAGATCCAGTTTAAGTTTCCTTTTGACCAAAAGAGCCGAAACCCAAATGAAATGCTTACTCTAAAGCATTAGATGGGATTTGAAGACAGTGACTGACCAAATGCCCTTGGGAAAACTGAAGGCTCCACCAGTACAAAGTTACAGGAGTAAAAATCAATCAAGAGGGGGGAAAAAGCAGTCTTCAGTTTGACAACACAGAGCAAGCAAGGAGAGCTGCTGGCAGCTGGAGGAAGTTCAGCGCTAATGAACAGAAGGTCTGGCAATCAAGAGAGAAATTAAACAGCCAGTAGACAGCAGGAAAGGTTGTGTAGCAGAGGCACACCCCAGTGGACTGAGTTTATTACCAGGAGCATCTTAACTGAAAACACCATGCCACAGTGGTGGTGTGAAGGGAACACAGTAGATTTCCCTCTGGGCTGGTGCCTTTGCTCCAGCTTGGGGCTCCCTCTTTCCAGGCCAAGGCTCAGCAGTGCTGGGATGCAGGGACAGAGCTGTGCCAGCCACAGCTCCTGCAGGAGCCGTGAGTTGTGTTGGTGATCAGGCAGGTGACACAAAGCCACCTTTTCTTGCACTGTGATTTCTGTGAGGCGGTGTGGAAGGGGTCCGTTTGACTGTCCGCGTGGTGTGAAACAAGAATGGTAATTGTCTCAGGGAGGCATGAGGGAAAGGACCCATCTAAGGAGGACACCCAAAAGGAGCCACTTATTTACTCCGTCTTCCTTTACTGGCTGTAATCTGTCTTGTGTGCATATGGCAGTCATGCAGTTTATACACTTACAGAGAAGGTGCATGCCACTAATTCAGCCCACCTCTGAGTCACGACAGTGGAGGGAAATAGAGGAGTACTTGCCTCAAACCATATGATACCCAAAAACAGCAAGGACACTGGTTTTCAGAGCATTCACAACAGGAACAGGCCAGCCCCAGCAACAGGGGCTCCCTTGCACAAAGAAACCGGCAGAGTGGCCAGCTAAGGGAGTCCCACAGTTTTCCAAGCAGTCCCTGCCCCGAGTCTGATGGTGTGCCTCTGGTTTGCTGGCATGAAGTAACGAGGGCATCAAGATTCCCCCAAGACAGGGCGAGTTTCACCTCTCATTTCAATGAGGCTGAGATTTTTCCATTTGGATCCAGCTGGTTTGGTGGTTTCTCTTCCACACTCTTTGGTGGTTTGATTTTTTTTTAATTGGGAAGTGTTTATAATTCCTTGTCTTGGTGTATGAGGGAGTGAGGGCTGCAGCCGCCAGCCAGGCTCTGAGCTTATCTCTGTCAGCAGCCTGTGCCACAGGCTGGTGTGATCCTCGAGAGCTGCCTTTGGCTCTCCTGAGCTGTGCCAGCTTCACCCTGCCGGAGGGAAGGGGTGGGTTTGGAGGGGCTCAGGGAGGCCCCTTTCCTTGCTGGTTGTGAGGGTTGAGGCTGAGTTTCTGCACCGGTGCCAGAATTTAAGTAGGAACCACTGGTGGGGACAGTATGTTGGGCTGAAATCCTGCCAGACCACTGGCAGACTCTCCCTTTAACACCACGATGGGGCCGAGCTGCATTCCAAGACCACAAGCAAGCTTCCCTCCAGTGTTTGGGGCTGGGAGTCTGGTTTGGCTTGCGCCAGAGCTGGGCAGGGGAGATGGGGTGTGTGCAGATGTCTGCACTGCAGCCCCCGCAAGCTCCTGCTGGCCGTTCCACTGTTGCACAAATCCTGAAGTTGCGGCCCAAGACCTCAAGTGCTCTTTGGGTTTCCTCCCTATAGCACACGTCAGCAGTGATGCTTCATGTGCTCGGTCTGTGACATGCTCTGGGAGCCACAGGGACAAAAGAGATGAGAAACACATGTTGTTATTAAGCAGGTTTGTGTGCTGATAGGATCATGCCCTCTATATTTTGCACAGTGTCTCCTTAAGGCTGTCGTAGGCCTTAGGGGAAGCAGTGGAGCTGCCTCATTTTCTGCTGGGCTGGTTGGGGGCCCCGAGGGGTCGCTGCTGGCCCCAAAGCAGGGGGGTTTGTGCCGGGATCTTCTGGCATACCTGGCGAGCATGGGTTTGCCAGCCGGCAGAGTGGCAGTCCTCTCTCCGGGCTGGGAGGCAGCTCCTCCTCCCCGGCAGTGTGCCCGCAGCTGCTTCGAGGAAAGCCTGCGAGCCAGGAATGTGTAAGGATGCCGGCGTCTGTGCACGCTCATGGCCTTTCATCTCCGAAATGTGGCCCGGCCAGGCCACAGAAAGCAAAACATCCTGGGAAGAGCTCAAGAAGTATTAGAGAATAGTTCGTGCTTTTGGAGGCAATTCAAGCAGTGATCCCTCTTCTAGGAATGCGGGCTGCGGGAGGCGTGGAGAGCCTCAGGGTCACTAGCAGGGCTCAGAGCCCTCTCCTTCTAGCCCAGGGCAGTACTGAAGTTCATAGCAAGTCCCTAACGCCTCGTGGCTGTGTCTAGAGCAGTGAGAAAAGAGAGACAGGCAAGCGCTTGGGTCTTCATCCTTGCATCTGGCCAGGACTGGTTGCCTGCCCTTACTGGTTTGGGGCCAGAAGTTCAAAAGCCGTGTTTTTGAGTGACTGCAGTGATGTGCTCAGGTCTTTACGTCTCTGCAAGTTGAATCACCTCTGGGTGTGTGTATGGGCAATGACAGCAAGTCTCTTGAAATAGCCCATCAGGGAACGAGAGCTGGGAAGAGGACCCAGGCACCCGCTCCCCAGCCGCAGGCAGTGCCGTGTTGTCTCTGCGTGACTTCTGGGCACTCTCTGCTTCTCAAGGCCAGCCTGAGTATCTCTGTACAGCTCCATAGTGTGGATATCAGCCTCTCATCTGAGCTTCTGCATGCAAACCTCCTGATGCCCATTAGCTGGGTTTGGCTGGTGCCAGCAAGGGGACTGATCCTCTGCTGGGAACTGTAGCACTCCCTGTGTGCCTCAGCCAGGAGGCAGGCGGAGGCTCCTTGGTGTCTGAGCGATGGGAAGTGATGGGACAGGACTGAGCATTTGAGGGAAGACCAGAGCAGAGCAGGGATGGAGAAGAGTGTTTGCAGCCCCGGTACGATTCGGACTGGGACCTGCCTTGTTAAATCAGCGCTGTTTGCTTTGCTGGAGTGACTTAGAGGAGAGGATGCTTTCCCTGAAGCAACATCTATCTGGGTTATCATAACCACCAAATGGAGCTGTGGCTTTATTTTATTCTTCTGTTTGTTTGTTTTTTAAAGTCAAGCCATGGGAGTCAGCATCAACAGTCTTCCCAACTAGACAGGAAAAAATTCCATGGTTGCAGAGAAGGGGGGAGAGAGATGTCTGCAACAGTTCTTCGTTATTTCCAGACAGAGTCATGAGGAGCCAGATGGAAGGAGATGAAAGAATGAGAAGAATAGGTTGCTTTAGACACCAAATAACGATGTTTTAGGAATAAAGCCATGGGAATAATTTTCTTTTTTTAATTCCCTAGCTGAATCAGAGAGTCAAACCAAAAATTTCATTGCAGGTCAGCTGAAATTCATTTGTTATTCTCAATAGAAAAAAAGGACTGACCAAACAAAAAGTTGCTAAGCTTATCAAAACATGTTTTTATTTTGCTCTCTTTGACCTTTAAGTTTATGTACAACACTTCATGAAATATATTTCAAAATAAAAAATGGAAAATAGTTCACTTCATCTTAGAAATAATTTTGGAACCAAAGCTGTTCCCTGAACTAGGCACAAATTTCCAAATAGTTTTGGTCAACCTCAGATTGCATTTTTTTAGTGAATTAACTTTCTGTCTGAAAAATGTTACCCAGACTTATTTAGGAATTATAGGAAATAAATAATGACTTCTCCTGTTTCCTAATCACAGAATTGCCTTTGGGCTGCAAATGCTGGCGAGACTGTGCTGTCAGCCTGGCATAGAGGCCATGGGGTGATAAGGGGAGCGCTGCTCTGGGAGAAGGTGGGGGGACTGAGTCTGCTTCCCTGAGGCTACAGGTGTGGGTATGGGGCGTGCCACTTGTAATGAGCACGGCATAGGTTATTCACTACTCAGTTACATTTACCCTTCACTTTATATACGCTCTGCTGCTGTGAGAGGGAACATAGTTGTAACAGGTATATCGTGAGAACAACAGATTGCTAAGCTAACGGGTCAGGGAGGTGTTCGGGGAAATACCATCCGTCTTCCTCACTGATAGCCCACACAGCATAGTTTATCTCCTGTTCCCCTTCTGTTTATGCTGGGTTCAATCAGGAATGAGACAGGGGACCCACAAGGATGCACCGGTGTAAGCACAAGCAGCTTGACGAAGAAAAAGCCTTGGTGTTTGTGCAGGGGCTGTGGACAGCTGTGATACTGATAGCCCGGTGCGATTCCCATCCTTGGGGCGTCCATGGGAGGGCTGGAAACCCTCGGGCTTTGGAAGTTTTCTTCTTTCCTCCCAGCTGTGGCAGTTACCATAGTGACTGGATTTTATAGTGTATTTCATAGCGATGCTACCAATTTTCTCATGGCCTTCTCGCCTTATCAGAGCTTCCTCTTGGCTGTCTCAGTGAAGAGGTCAGCCATTAAGTGCGAGTCAGAGAGACTTAGAGCGCTTTCCCTATTGCAGAGGGAAGCTTCTTCAGGATAGGTGTGAAATGGTGTTAGCTCTGCACAGGGACAGTTTCAGGTGCTGGTGCCTGGGCTGGAGGCTTTCTGGGGGATAATAGGGGCAGCAGGAGTTGAAAAGAAGTAGCTGGTCGTAACTCAAGGGTCACAGTTCCCCTTGCACTAGGTCCCAGATGGCCCAACACCGCTACTCCGTGGTCCCAGTGTGGGGCTGCGGCGTAACTGCCCTTGCAGTTTAATGGGATTTGCTTGTTGCTGGTGTTACGTTTCTGAGAGCAGGGAAAAAGACATGCGCATCTGTCCCTGTAGTTTGTATGCTTGTGCAGCCCTCCCCACGTTCCTCTCTCAAACTTTCACGTAGTTTTTACAGCAGTGTCTTTCCTCTCCTCTTTCCAATACAAATGAGTAGGCGCACACACCCTTCAGCCAGTTGTCAGGTCTTCAGTAGTAAAAGCTGAGGTTACAAGAACCTAGAGAGTTTTGTTTGCATCTGCTCACCTCCTGAAGTCCTAGTCTGCATTTTGAGGGTTGTAATGTGGCAAAGCTTTGGCAGACTTGCCTTCAGCTCCCTCTGGCTACATGGACACAGTTTAACCTTTGATGGAGCTGTGCCTTTTTGGTAGATGTACCACTGACAAGGAGACTCCAGGTTAGTTCCCCAGCCTTCCCAAACTTCTCCCCTCTTGCAGGTTTGTTTTATCCAGCTTGTATTTTCAGATTTTCCCATTACTCTGATAACTATTCCTGACTATATGGTTTCAGGAAGGGGATGCTCTGTCAAGACCGTAGGTCAAGAAAAGTTGTCTAGACAAAATAATGCCTAATAATGGGATTTATTCTGACCCTTCCTCACTGTTCCCACTGTGTAAAGGGGATCTCATGACTTTTCATGTGGTAAAGAAGCTTCCAAGGAGAGCAATGACTGTGGCAGAGAGCACTGTCCCCTGGGGATTCGCTCTTGCGGAGCCATCTCCAGCAGAGCCATTGAGTGGAGCAGCCCTGAAGCTGCTCTGCATTAGCAAGGAGCTGAGCAAGTCCTTAAACAAGGCTAGAAGATGGGAAGTGCAAAACTGGCTTATTTCCAATTCTGTTCTCACTCTCCCTCCCACACTGAGGCTGACTCAGTGCTTCCCTCCAATCGCACAGCGATTTCCATTGCTTTTTTGCAATGTGCTGTGGTAGAAGGTCTGTAAAGAAGGACGAAGGCGCAGAGCTGGGAAGAGGAATCATCAAATCCATTGCATTAGCGATGGGAACAAAACTACTGAGGTCTCTTACGCAAAAGGCTGGAGGCTGCTGGTAAGCCTCAGCATTTCCTGCACTCCATGTTCCTCTTGTGTTTCCAGTTACTGGAAGAGGTGAGGAGATGCCATAGGGCTATAAATCCTAACTTGCCTCCAACTGCTCAGCTTGCTCTTCCCTTCCCTTCATTGGAGCTACGTAATGGCTGAGAAATGTGCCAGATTTGGATCCCATTCAGAAATAAATCATCCCAGCTGTCCAGAAAAAGAGGCAACAAAACTTACTGGTGGGACCAGTAAAATCTGAAGGACTTCTGAGTGTGGGAAAGTAGGGGGACAAAGGATAGAAAAAGAGGGGCTGCCGTGACACAGAAGAGTTGTGCGTCACCACAGATTTAGGGGTTGAAAGGAAACCTTGAGGTTGTATATGGCAGAAAAACTCCCTCAGATTGGAGGGGGTTGCTGCTGAGCGAGTGCACCCCAAAATAGGGCAGATGACCTCAGGGCTCTGGTGCTGGGCTCCCTGGACTTGGACTTATTCCGTCCTGCAGGGGAAGGAGTATGCCTTTGGGAAAATGCCTGCTGGCAGAGAAACCTTCCTTTTACTGCTGAGCCTGGGTGTGCTTGGAGAAGGAGAGAGCATGATGGGGTCTGTGTTTAATAACGTGGAGGAGTCTGTGATCCACAGCTCTCCTGGGGTCTGGAGGCTGGGACAGTGCTCCACCTCTGCCTGCCTGCTCCAAGGAGGAACTCTTTATCCTCCTCATTCTCCTCCTTCACACCCTCCTGTTAGCAAGGGCTTCCTCTGACCACTCCTAAGGTGCTGTGACTTGTCTCGTGCTACCTGTGTACAGAATGGCCCCATCCTGTTGAAATTCAGGAGTCAATGCTGGTCTTGTTTTTATTTTTATGTTTTAAACAAAATAGGATGGAGAATTATGGTTCCCAGAAGCCCAGCCACGGCAAAAGGGAGCCTGGCCCAGGGTGCTCAGGGTCTGGGAAGGATGCTCGTGCCTCAACAGGGCGTATGACTTGTGTGTCAGATTGCAAAGTGGTCCTGGCCCCGGACCAGGGAGCAAAGGGAACTGAGCTGCTGCCTTCTGGTTGTTCTTGAGCAAGTCCCCTCCCTTGAGCCTTTCTTTTCCAGTCTGTCACACGAGGAGGATGATACCAATCTCATCCTGCAGGTTCTGTGGGACTGACTTCATTTAGGACATTTCATGTTCACTGAGATCCTTCCCTGTGCACGAGGGTTATTTTCTTATCCAAGTAGAAAGTGATTAACTGGATTCTTCCCCCTGAGAACTGTGTTGCAGCAGCAGCACTTCCTCTCCTCCCATGGGACTGACTGTGCCCTGCTCACAGCTGAAGCCTCTCCAGCTGGCTTGGCATGTGCAAATCAGTCTCTGATCTCCTGCCTCCGTGCCTTGCCAGGAGCCAGCACTAGCAAGAAAGTTCCTGGTGGCTGTGGAGGAGCTGGCAGTTTCACCACATGATGTGGCAGGAGGGAATCCAGCCCCTTCTTCCAGAAGTGCTTCAGGGATGGGTGGAGGGAAGGGTGCTAAAAGACAGTGCAGTTTTGGGCCATTAAATTTCTGAGGCTGTGAGTGCAAGGCGGGTTTTAGGGCAAGCAGCAGAGTGAGGCTGCAGCAGGGAGAGCACTGCAAGACACAAGCTCCCTTCCTTCTAGCAGCCATTTTCCAGACTTGTTTGCGGTAGAGATTTCCTCTTCCCCAGACTCTCGTGTCATTGTTCCCCTTATGGGGCCTCACTGGTCATTGCCTTGTGGTGGAAAATATGAGGTTGTGGGGGCCAGAGCAGAGACATTCCTTCCAGTTTAAAAGGGAAAACAGAGTCCTTGCACAGTGGAGTCCCCGAGAGAGGTGTGCCTGGCTCCGTAACTATTAGCAGCATCGTGCTGTAAGAGAAATCAGCTGTTTGGCAGATGCCTTTCTCCTCTTGATTAGGTTGTGGGGAGAAAAGCCTTCTTCCTCCCAGTTCCTGCTTCCCTTTTCTTGCAGGCACCAGCTCCTGCCTGCTTGCTGTGCGACATGAGAAAGCCAGGGCTGGTGTGTTAGGGCTGCAGGCCCTGTCAGGGGGCCAGGCCATATACCCACTGGGGTCAGTGGGGAGGTAGGGCTCTCTGTATCCACCCCACCAACCTCTGCAAGGCACTACTGCCAAGGCAGTCTTTTTATAGCAGTAGTAGCATCAGACATCTTTGTTTCCCTTACAGAGCCACGGATAAATACCCACCAGCAGGCTGCCATGGGCAATGTTGTTTTTCCATGGCCTCATGCAGGGGTCACTGACCTGATGGGCCCCTCTCATCACAGAGGTCACTTAGAGCCTCACTGCTCTCCCACTTAATACTCTGATATGACAGAGATGGCTAGTTCATGGATCACTGAGCAGCTAGCAAGGCAGGAAGGGTCACACACAAATGGGTGAGGTACATGTTTTGCAGAGAGGGAACCTCCTCTGAGCTCTGGGAGTTGCAGGTCCCTTCTGCTCTTGCATGCTTGTCTCTGAATTCAAGTTTTCTGGGAACACACCCTAACTCCCAGCATGGGCAGAGATATATGCTCTGGCTTGTTTCCCATTAGCAAAAGTTAGCGGTCATTAAATATTCATCTATTAAGCATTCAAAAGCCTTTAAGGGGTTGCATTTTGTTGTGTGGTGTATTTACAGTGAGCCAGTCCTGGATGTCAGCTAAGAATAAGAGGAGACAGAGGGAGAGATTTGGGAAGAGGGGTAGCAACTGGGGACTGGACTGGGACATGTGCTCCTCCATGGCAGGCATCCCACAGGGAGTGCAGCAGCTCCCGGCACCGTGTCTGGATGGTTGTTCGCAGCCCTGGATTGCAGCTCACTGAAATACCTCAGCGGTGGAAGCTCTGAGGGATGGACGAAAGCAGGAGAGAGATGAGGTCTGTCCTCCAACACAAGGAAAACGTTGGGAAGGAAGCACAAGGGTCAGCATGGGGGAGACTGAAGGGGGTCTGGAGTTGGCGGCAGGGGGGCTGGGGTGAGGACCTGCCCCGAGGGCTGCAAGCAGCAGTGGTGTTGAGTCTGTCGAGATGAGAGGCTGAGCCATAGTGGTGTTTCATGGGGCTCTGGAAAGGAATTGCAGCCTGGTTCCCTAAGGAAGCAAAGCTATGTCAGCAGGCTGTCCCTGTCTGTCTGCCTGTCTGTCTGTCTGCCTGTTTCTCACCTCCAGTGAGTCTTGAATCTATCGGCCTGTTTCCGCCACAGCTGATAAAGCGGTGGAGGCCTCCGAGATAATGGGATCCAGCTGGTTTTGTGACTCTAGGTGACTGGCTTAATGAGAGGGGCCTGCGAAGACCCCCTCTGAGGAAGGAGTCCATGCGCTGCCCTGTAAATAGCTGACAGACAGGCCATGCAGAGGGAGCTGTTGGAAACTGGGCTTCATTAGTTCTGCTGCTTGCAGGATGGCTTTAGGATTTGGGGGAGGAAGAATCCTGAAGTTTTAATGGCACCGGACCCCTTTGCATCCAGCACAGACCTCATGCTGACACCCTTCATATAGGATGTTGTCAACACTGGGGTCGTTGTCAAATGTGTCTGGTCGCAGTGCTCTGGAGAATCCAGCACTGGTCCCGGCTTTGTTTCACATACATATTTTCTTTTCCTTTTTAACTTACTAGCTTGGGGACAGCCTGTTTCCAAGCCTTCTGAGCTGCCCATCGACACCTTTGCTGGTCTGAGTAGCAGGACATGTACCATGTGCCTCCTAGAGGCAAGGGGAGGGGGACCTCGTGCGGGCGGGGGTGGCTCCAGAGGGTGCCACTTTGGGACTGGATAACACCAGAACTGAGGAAGGGTGCAGCGGGTGACCCTGCACCCGTGGTTCAGCAGCCTCTGATGGCAGGTTTCCTTCCAGAGTGGATGATATGGATCACTCCACAGCCCACTGGTCCATCCTAATAGCAATGATGTCCTGGGAGGTAGGTTTTATTGGAGAGCTGAACTGGGAATTAGATGTGGTTCAATTCCCCACACGCTGGGCTTATCTCCACCTTATCTTTTTTAACAACTGAAAAACAAACCTTCCAAGTCAGACTTCAAGGTAATTTGTGTGGGGTTTCCTCCAGAGTCCGCAGATGTCCTGAGGCAATAGCCCTAAGGAAGAGAAATTGCAATGTTTGCCTTACCTATCTATTTATGGCGAACCCAGCGTCAGGGCTGCCTGCTCGTTTCACGCTAATCTGCTCATTTTATGCTGCTGCCAAATTTCCGCCCCGTCACACCAGAGTGTTAGAGGATCCAGGGAGCTGCCGCAGGAATTAGGTCAGGTTTGCGGGGAGGGGTGGGCGCTTTGCTTGTTAGTCACAAACCAGAACAATGAGACAAATGGCGGGAGGTGACAGGCTGCGTGCCCTCCAGCGAACATGGGATCTGCTCTCCCTGGAACTCTGCAGGAGGACGCGCTGCGGAAAGAGTTGTTTTGCCTGGAGGCACACTCGGGTAATGGGTTGAAATGCAGGAGCCGAATGCTTTCTCAGTGCCATCGCTGTACAGGAGTTGCTAAGTTTTCCTGACCGCCCCGAGCTGCTCTGCTGCCCAGCCCTCTCTTCGGATATCACAGCACAACACAGTGCTTCTCCCTCCCAGCCCCACTGCAGGGGAGAAGGGAAGTTTGGGAGTCAGGAGACACGGCTTCTCGTCTTAGCTTTCTGCATTGTTGACCTAGGACCTTCCGTCTCCAAATCTTTCGGCGTTGAGGGGGAAACACTGCCGAGACAACAGCTGAACAAAGCGCTAGATTTTGTGGCTGGATGTTGAGTTGATTTAGAAATTGTGCAGGCAGTGCTGTTTACAGGTGGCACCTTAGTGCGTTCAGAGACCCCTTATATCCCCACTCCTGTGTCAGAGTCATGGCAGGGAACAGGCAAAAGGGATGTGGACAGGAAGACGCAGGAAAGGCTGAAATACATAGCTGCAAAGCTTGTTTCTCCCTGTCTGTGTGGAGGGAGCCTATTGTGAATTGTATATCTGGTTTATCTGGTTATATCTGAAAACTTCCTCGCAGTTTTTGCTGCTGCCTTCCCTAAGGTGTGATAATCTGTACAAGTCCTGCAACCCTAGACATCATTTTGGTGCCCTTTAGGTTTGCCTTATCTGTGTGGTACTCAGGTTTGTATAATACATGGGATTGCTTCCCGGAGGAGCTTTCAGTGCTACAGCTCTAGAGCACTTTGATTTCCTCGCGCATCAGGCAGGGCAAAAATGCAAAGCCTTGATTTTACACCAAACAGCACAGAGCATTGTATGAGGGGTCAAGGCATTTTACGGATTTCCACAAACTGATGCCAAAAGAGGAATAAAACCTGCGGTCGCTGCTGATAACAGAAAAGCTTTTTACTCGTGTCAGTAGGAGCAAGACAGCAGGTAGTATTTCTCCAGTGCAGCGTGCGCTGCTGAGAAACAGACTTTTGAGATCTCTCAAGAGGAGATTTTGTATGGAAGGATGTGCAGAAAGCAAAAAGCAATCTGAGGGGTTGTTTTCAAGCACGTTAACTCCCCACCTCATAGCAAGGTGGTCTCCCTGCTGGTTTCCCGGAGCGTGTGTAATGGCAGAAATCCCTGCTGCTCCCTTTGGGCAGTGGGTCACCGTGGACATGCAGCTGCTTGCACAGCTTCTTCTCTGCAGGTGGAAGCTCGTTCTTCCGTACAGAGGTGTTTTGTCACTGAACTGTTAATGGCTTTGGCTTTCATAGGCTGGTTAGGAAAGTCCCCATTTCCACCAAGTGACACCAGGCAGTCGTGGCTCAGCATGGGCCCGGGGAGGGAGCAGCCAAGGGAGAGCTGCAGTGAGCAGGCTCCCTTGCAAGGCCAAGGAGCCACGATGCCTCTTTTCCTTCTTGCATGCGGTCACTCGTCTTGCTGCAGACACCGCACTCTTTTCATGCAGTCCCACCAGTGTGGAGCAGGCACGGCTGCTTGTAGGACCTTGGGACCCCGTGCAGACCCGCATGTGGCACCGTGTGTTGGCTCGTCGAGCCATGCTCGGTCCCGGCCATCCGGGCTCAGGCAATGGCTCAGAAATGCTCCCAGCATCTGTGCTTACGCTGTGTTGGGGGTCTGACTCCTCTATGCTTGCTGCTGCTAGAGATGAGAAACAGCCCTTCTTCCCACTGCCTAATTTTAGTTCTCCACCTTGAGGCCCCGCATTGCCGGTTGCCATGGAGATCCCTCACTGCCGGCGCTGCCGCAGGCTTTCTCGCCTGTGGGTGCCTTGGAAATGTCTCTTTTTTCCCCTCCTTGCTCCCCAGGAAGCAACAGCTGAGGCAGAAACATTGCACATGGCTCGCTGCACTGTCAGTTCACGTTTTCTGCTTGACGCTTGCCTGTTTGCATACAAGAACCCTTCATCCATGGGGTTATACTTCCCAGCCCCCCCAAAAGCGGCATGTGTTCCCATCCCCATTCGGCAGACAGTCTGGGCTATGCGTGTGTGACATTGGCCTGAGTTTCTGGCCCGTGAGCCGTAGTAATCAGCTCTCTCCATGATCTTTGGCCGAGAAGATGTCTGAGGAGGTTGTGTCCCTGCGGAGACCATGGGGTGAAGAGTCAGGGGTACCCCTGTGCCGTGGCGGATGCTTGGAGTCCAGGTGCTCCTGCCCTGGCTTCGTGCTTGCTGCTTTTACACCTTGCCACTTGCTCTCTGGGCAGCAAAGGAGTAATTAAAAGCATTGCCGAAACAGAGAGAGCTTGAGCGTCTCACCCAAGGCAGAAGAGGGGAACAGCCTTGTAATGGCTTGCAGTGTAAATGCCACCATGCAGCAATTAATAACGACTCTCTGCCCTTTCCCTTCCGCCTGCCCAAGCACGCTGTGCACAGGGATGAGTGACACTTCCCAAGCCCACAGTGACAGACTAGGCAATAGCAGCTCGCAGGCAGGAAGCAGTGTAAAAAATGTGATTCCAGCCCCCAAATTCTGCAATTAAATTAAGGACAGTGGCATTTAAACACATAATACACCGTGGAGTCTTTTTGTTGTTGTTGGTGGTGACCTGGCATTTAAACTTTTGCAGTTCACATTTTCAAGCTTTTACATGGTAGGTGCAAGGACGAGCTATTTAATATGGAAGTGGCAGCTGCCATCCCCACTTACTCACATGACTCCAGCAGATGGAGCTTTATAAAGAACAAATATGACAACGTCCAAGGTAAGATCAGAATATTTGTCACAAGAAACTAGTTGGGCTGGTAGCATCTGTGAGGTCGCCAGAGAACCAGGAGTGAAGATGATAAAGCCTCATTTGCAGACCCCCACCGAACTCGTCCATTTGTCCACCGCTGTCTCCATTACACTCCCAGTTATCCACAGGAGACTCAGGTATTTGCTGGGAAGGCGAATAGGAGCTGCTAGAGATTGCTCCCACCCTGCAGTACGCTGTGAACCACCTCAGAGTCGTGTGGCCATCCCAAGCGGTAGCGGTGGCAACTGCTAAATTCATCTGTGTGCAGGCTGGAGGAGGAAAGTGTTTTCCGGCTCTTGCAAGAGGTGAAGGCAGGATCTGCAGCAGAGGCTGCTAATGCCTGGCAGAGGAGCACACCTTGACCTGCGAAGCAGCCGCAGTGGGTCTGGTTGCAGGTGCAAGGTGGGTAAATGTAGGGTAGGAGAGGTGATGTCTGGTGAAGGAAGGAGGTGAGGGTCTTGGGGATTTTGGGAGGGGGGCATATGAGTAGAAGAGGCTATGGTTTGTAGGTTGTCGATGGAGAACGTATGGTTTGTGGGGTGAGCATTGCAAGGATGCCAGACACGGGGGACTGAGTTACTGCTCTGGGAACTGGGATGGAAGCTGAGAGCTGCTTTCACTAAAGGTGGAGCCAGCACCCTGCTGTGGCCGCTGCTGACAGGAGGGAGGGTGGGCAAGCTAAGTCTGAGAAACTCTGTGCCAGAGTGAGAGTGTGGGCAGGCAGGCAGAGTAGCTTGATTCCTGTTTTTTTTTCTGGCAAATCCCTGGGGTGGAGACAGCCATGCCGGGACATGGCAACCAGCTCCAACCCACTGCCAGCCTCAGACAGCTTAAAACAACAACAAAGAAGCAACCACCAAACAGTCTTGCTTTGATTAATGAGAAAAATCAGAAGAAAAGTCTCTATAGCCGGGCAGGAGGCAGGTTGTCCTCAGAGGCTGTTCTGGCGGTGTCACCCTGCCAGCATCCCCACCCTGGGTCCCAGTGGGAGAGCTGTGGGACGGCTCCTGAGCTCTGGCACTAGAGGGGAGGGAACTGCGGCCAGGACAGCTGCATCACGGGCCTGGTTTGCAGTGAGCTGGCAAGGGGAGAGGAGTCTGGCAACCCAAGCTTGGTCCCTGCGGACGCCTGCTGAAGCCAGCTGCGGTGGCAGCAGTGCCGCCTCAGCCCGGGAGGCAAGAGCCAGGTTTGGCGTCGGTGGGCAGGATGGGGAGCCTGCTGCTGGCAGTCCTGCCTGGCCATGGGTAAGGAGAGGCAGAGTACTGCCATCTATTGCCAGGCACCTGGATTACAGACCTTGGTGGGTGGCGGTTCAAAGCCGTGTCTAGCTTTTTGTTTCTGGTCTTTGGTTTGGTGAAGAGGTGGGCACGTTGTTTGAAACCCTTTAAATAGGTCAGCACTTAAATGCCTACAGTGCATTTTAGGTGTGGGAGTGCCCTAGCAAGACTCCAGCCTGGGAGGTTTTGGTTTTTCTTTGTGCTTTTTGCAAAATGAATTGTTCTTCCTTTCCTGCCCTAGGTTGTGTGAGGTTGCTTTGTGCGGTGAAGCACTCATGTTGCTCCATCCCACCCCAGAAATGCCTAGATCATTTACCCCAGCCCTCTGCCAGAAGGCAACTAAGGAGAGGTGGATGCAGCAGAAGGGGCAGAGTGTCTTTCATAGCTCAGAAATGATATGTGAAAGGAGAACAAAGGGGCAGAGGGAGGATAACAGACTGTCTTCATGGGGTGAGCAGGCCTGGGACATGGTGTGCGTTTCTGAGCTAAGACTGGTGTGTCTGAATGCTACATTTTTACTCTACTGGATAAGCAGCGAGATAGGAATATTTGCAGAGAGTAGGAAAGGTGTTTGTCTCTATGCGAACCTGGAGGGAATCGTGCAAGGCTTTGAAAAGCCCTTCTTGGGCTTGATGACTGCAGTAGGCCAGCAGACAAAATATTCTGAAGACCGGGGCAAGGTCATTCAGAAAATGATCTGGCTGTCACTGCCATTCTGTAAAGACAACAACCACTGTGAAATTGTGGTTTAAAAACAAAGCGAAAAAAAAAAAAGAAAATTAGGATAAAGAAGCAATAGGAGAAAAAAATGCGCACAGCATTTGTTACTAAATGTATCAATAATGCTTGCTCCTCGGGCAAATTCTGCTCCTTTTTCATCTCCTACTTTCAAAAGTGTATGATGGAGGTACAAAGATACACCACAAGTGAGCAGAGGTTAAGAACAATACTCAGTTGAGAAGGTAAAAAAAACTTTGTGTATTAGAGAGAAGAGTGACAGCCAATGTGATCAACCTGTCCCACTGATTATTTTACATTCCTCAATCTTCTGTCTCTGATACAAAACTGTCGAGGAAGCCCGTTGGCTAGCCTGAACCAGATATTTAACTTCCAGGTGTAAAATGCTAGATGAAATGAGAGTCACAAAGGAAATTAATGACAAAGCAGGGAATTAACCAGGGTCTCCAAAGTCTGAACCCTTGGAACAGTCTTCTCTTTTAAAAGTGTAAGAAATAAAAAGACATTAAACCGATAAAAGTAAATGGTGGTTTTCTTGAAAACATGATTAACCTGTGGAAATCTTCCCTGCTAGCTGTCACCAGTTTGGGAATGCAGTGGGACTCAAAAAAACCCAAATGATTCAACAGTTCTGTGAACAACAAGAATACTTGTGATGACTTTGGCTAGGAGAAAACTGTAAAGCATATAAATTGTGCTGCAGGGCATAAGTCAACTGCTGGCTGTCAGGGACCAGGAAGAAATTTTCTTTGTGAGAAGGTTACTGTATAATTATCTATGACAGTGTTTCTTCCTTTGAAGTGTTTAATCTTGACAAGTGGAGGCAAGATAATGGGTCATGTAGTTCTGTGAAGTTTTTTTGTGACAGGGGCATTATCTGGTGCCTGGTGGCGATTTCTTCTGCCTGTTTGGTATCACACCTTTCTCCAGTGTTATGTTCACCTTCTTCTTAAATGTCTCAAGCAAAGACATTTCTGCTCCCTACCCGCCATTAAAAAAATTTTGAAGACGGCAGTCCTTGACATGAGCGAATTATTCTTGCCATTTGTGCTAGACTTTCTCTTTCTCATGTTTGCTCCAGTTCTCCTAGGTGATTTTCCGGAATGACCTGAAGGAAGCCCTCTATTGCTGGGGCGGTAGCCCTAGCTCTTGTGTCTGCTCCTGGTTATTGTCTGAGCTGTCCATCTATTGCAGTCCTGTCTCTCTTGTTCTGTAATCTGTGCCTTACTGCCTTGGTGCTCTTTGGTCCAGTCTAGAAGTTAAATGTGTTATTTTTTAAAGCTGTGTTGCTGCTCTTCCGGGTAATTTGATGTCTTTTGTGTCTTTTACTATGTATCTTGCAGGAAGAGCCGAGGAGCAAATCCAAGATCTGTGCCAATGTTTTCTGTGGAGCCGGGCGGGAGTGTGCAGTGACAGAGAAAGGAGAGCCAACCTGCCTCTGCATTGAGGTAGGAGAGCAGCACAGCTTCTTCGTCTGGGATGGGTGTCACCACCACCACCACCATCCTGTCTGGGTTTCGGTTGCTGGAAGGATCCCGTGATGGGATGAGGCTATGGCTGTTCGGGAGCAGCTGCAAATTCACAGTGGCTCTTCAAACAGCAGGGCCTTTCCCAGCATGGTGTGAGGGAAGAGCCACGTAGGGTAGTTACAGTCTGGGGCTTGCAGCTGTGCTACTTGCACAGCTGCCTAGGGTCTTCACGTGCACAGGAGGCTTGGCTGGAGGTCTTTTGTTGGGGAAGCCCAGTAGGATATTGATATGCAGCTGCACTTAAAGGGCACTATAGGGAGAGGTCTGCGAGCTCCACGACAGCCTGCACTTGATGGCATCTTGTTTGAGGAGGTTACAAGCACCCTACTAAAAATCAGCTTTTGTAAAATGGAAATAATTGTGGTAGAGTGCTATGAGGATGAATAGCTCCATCCAGCAGGGAGCTGGAGATGATTACAAGAGCCTTTCCCAGCTGTAGAGACACAGGGTCTCTCTGCTCTGCTCTGCCCCAAGCTTTCACACCATTCCTGCCTGGCTCCTGGGAATGGGTGTGAGGCTCTTTGTTCCCACTTCCCTGAGAGCCTGCAGCCCTGGTGCGGCCAGCCTGGGCACTGGAGAATGAAATGCCCTGTTAGCAAAAAGAGAGTCTGTCATTCTGGGTAGGCTTGGCCAGACTGAAAGCAACACAAGAAAGAAGCCCACAGCCTGAACAGTGGCACTGGTGAACTCTCCCTCTGCTGTAGCGTGTGCTGTTTGCTTGTGGCTGATGGCTTATTCTACATTCAGTTGCAGAAAGGTGGAGCAGAGTCTACAAAGAGATGCAACAGAGCTGAGCAAGCAGAGGTGCACAGAACAGATTCAGAGAAACACCTCTGGACAGGCACATCCAGAGCAGCACTTGCAAGATTACGCTCAGTATTTATGCTGGGCACTGATTTCTCTGCTGGGCTCTGCTTTCAGGAAGGCTCTTCTAGTGGTGGTGATGGATGCTGGGATAAAGTGAAGCCTTTGAACCCACACCCACAAGTTTCTCTGGGTTTTTTGAGGTGGCAGCGGGAGTGTTCAGCCTGCTCCAAACACTTTTTGAGCCAAGGGGGCTGTGCCCAGGGCTTCTGTTGAGTTGGGCTGGGACTCACCTGCCTCCCTCTAGCTGTCCCGAAGAGGCAGGTAAAATGTTGTGTTCTCTGTCTCTCTCATAGCAATGCAAACCTCACAAGAGGCCTGTGTGCGGTAGCAATGGTAAGACGTACCTGAACCACTGTGAGCTGCACCGTGATGCCTGCCTCACTGGCTCCAAGATCCAGGTGGATTACGATGGCCACTGTAAAGGTAACCCTGTGTCAGAGAGCGATGAGGGCCGACTGCCCTCTAAGGGAGGGAGAGCCGGGAGCCAAGCGTGATAACAAGGCAAGGCAGAGGTCTCGCTGGCCGGGACCCTGTACTACAGTTGTGGAGAGGGGTAAACAGGGCAAGCCTGGGAACAACAGCCAGCTTCAACCAAGAGTCCAGATCACCAGGCAAGTTTGCAGTGAAGAAGTAGGCCTGAAGTGAAGCCGTGAAATCAGGTCAGCATCAGTTCTGGTGATGGTAACCAGGATCAGGCACAGGCGAATAATTGCCAGATGAGTCCATGGCGATGCAGTCTATAGCAGATCTGAGATCAAGGTGGGAAGATAGTCACCAGGTCAACAGGGTCTATGGCAGGTACAGGAATGGTTGCAACAGAGCTGGAGACAGGCATAACTACAACATAATCCCAGGCAAGGACTAGGGACTGAGACATCAGCTGCAGTGGAGCTCCTGGGCTCATGGGTAGAGAATGTGAAGGGATGCCCTAGGTGAGCTTGGCAGGACCATTAAGGCCCTCATTCGTGCACTCAGGGCACCGATGACTTGTGTGTGGTAGGATCCTGGAACTGTTTTCTCCCTGGGCTGCCGGGAGAGAGGCACTCAGGAGAGCAGGGCAACTTCTTGCTCCTGCCTGCCTCTCTCTGAGCGCATGGACTCAGCCAGGCAGGTGTCTCAGAGTCTCGGGATAAACCCCCAAAGCCCAAACTACCATCCATGTTCATGAGGGACCTCAAGAACTTCAGGAGCAAGGATTTTGCCTCAACGGTGGGGCTGTTTAATTCAGCCCCACACCAGCCATGCAGCAAGAAAGTGTTTCCTTATGTTCAGACAGAATTTCATATATTTAAATATGTGCCTGCTGCCTCTTGCCTTGTCACTGGACACCATAGAGAAGAGTCTGGCTCAGTCTTCTTCATTCCCTCCCACCAGATTTATAAACATGGATGAGATTGCCCCTGAGCCTTCTCTTGTTCAGACTAAACAGTCCTCAGTCTCCCCTCGGGGTGACAGATGTTCCAGTCCCTTAATCATATATGTGGCCCTCGTGTTTCCAAAGACTCCCATGTTCCTCCGCTCTTGCCCAAGTGGCTCCCAGGGTGGGAAGAGGTTCGTATTGCTTCATGTCATGTTGCATAAGAAATGTCCTCTTCTGTCTTTCCATTAACAGAGAAGAAGTCTGAGAATCCAGCTGCAAGTCCAGGTAGGAAGCCATCTTCTTTCTGGCTGGGGCCTCTGTATGGATTTGGGAAAAGAGATGAGGAGCAAGGTCTTCTGAGGGAGTTGCACAGCTCTGTGTAAAAATCATACCTCTGCACTGGCTGTAGCAGAGTCTGAATTGATAGATCAGCTAAAATATGATTGCCCAGCCCTTTACTCCTGGGTAACCTTTCAGAGCTCATACATCTCCTGGGCTCTTCACTGTGCCAGGATGTCTCTGGGACTCTGAGCATGTACAAGGTGCAATGAAACCCAGTTTGCCTCTAGGGACACAAGTTGTGTTAATCACCCAGACTGAGGGAAGAGACACCCTTTTGCATAGTTCATTGGGGATCTAAGACACAATAACCGTGGAGCTATGTCCCCAACTCAAAGAGCAGCCTTTTGAAAGGAGACTTAGCTTCAGGAGTCATTAATCGATGGGCGCTGGGGCAGAGAGGGAGCACTGTGTAATAAATGGGGCATTGTCAAGGGAGTCAGGAGGTGTAGCTGAACCACCTCTCCCATCAGCCAACACATCTCTTTGATTCCCTGTGCCTGGTTTCTCCCCTTATGCATTGCCTTGTGTAATTAGACTATGGATTTTGGGGCCATGGCCTGTGCTTCATCAGGGAATCCCTTTCCTCCCCATGGCTTCTAAGTGCTGTAGCTATATAATCAGCTTCAGCTTCCTAGGACTAAGGAGAGCAAACCCTCATACAAGCTTAAGGGAAAGGACTCTGTCAGGACATGGCCACCACCTTACAGCAGTTTAAAGGAAGTTTAAAATTAAATATGCAGAATCTTTGTTTTGCGGTTGTTTTTTTTTTCTTCATCTGTCTGTCTGGTTGTGATTGTAGTCACTGGATTCAGAAGGAGATCCTTAGTGTGTGTAAATGACATGAATGCACACTGATTCCCCTTCTGGCTCCATTGACCTCTGGGCGGGTGTGACAGCTCACAGAAGCCAGAAGATCTAGGCTTTGAGTTTTGCTTCTAAACGCATGGTATCACACAAAGTGATATGTACCTAGAGAAACCTGTGACTGTGGAGAGCACTGTGAACAAGCCCAACTTGACCCCGTCTCATTTCCAATCAGAGTAGACAATTCAGGGCTTTGAAGAAACAAAATCTCCTGAGATAGCAGGCCCTAAAATTCAAGTCATGGGGACAGCATAGTGGAAAGGCTTGCTCAGTCTAGCCTTCGCCCTTGCAGAGGATCGAGGTTTTGGTACTTGAGGGCTGACGGTGGAATGCCTATTCTGCGTGGCATCAGGAAGCCTGGGGACGCTGTCAGTCACCTTGCTCCCTCGGTCTGGGGACTCTTCACACCAAGATGAACCAGCTCTGCGTTGTTCTTCCACAAGCTTCAGGGATGGGAAGGTAGAAGAGCTTTGGCAGGAGTGTCATTTTCTGGCCTTGCCACATGGTGTCACCCACAGCCCATCCACCGTTCAGCACATGGCGCCTCTGCTTTGATCTGGCAGTGGCGCATCTCCAAGGCTGGAGCAGCCTGCAAACTGCCGTCAGGGCTGGCTGGCTGGCTTGTTATTTCCAGTCGTCTCTCTGTGGTTTCCCCACCAACTTAATTTCTCTCATTCTTGCTTTTTCTTCTGCTGCACGTTCTCCCGTTACAGTTGTCTGCTACCAGTCGGACAGGGACGAGCTTCGTCGCCGCGTGATCCAGTGGCTAGAAGCTGAGATTATCCCAGACGGCTGGTTTTCCAAGGGCAGCAACTACAGTGAAGTCCTGGACAAGTATTTCAAGGCAAGTAGAGCAGCGCAGGCTTCAGAGGCCGGAGAACATTTCTTGCCCTGTCACTACAAAGCAGCTGCCATGCACTCACCCGAAAGGCTCCAGTGTGTGATGGGCCTGTCAAGCTGGGGGCCAGGAACGTCTGGTATGTCCTGCAGCATGATGTGTTACGGGCTGCCTGCAGCAGCTGCTGACAGTGTCACTGACACAGCTACATGACAGCCCAGACCTGGAGCATCCTGGGGATCTGACCTGCCCTGGGGAAAAGGAGGAGGGCAGGCCAAGTGGGCCTGTGGCAGAGAAGAACTGATCTCAGGGGACAAAAGATAGCCAGGAGAAAAGGTGGGTGAAAGTGCTGGAAATGCAGGTAGAAGGAGCCGGAAGCCAGGGTAGGCTGCTGATCCTTTTTTCCAGACAGTCCCAAGGCCATGTTGAGAGGGGGATAGGGGACTCTTGGGGGCTTCAAGGTGAATATTAGCTAGCAAGGAGTATGGCCCAGTTGTGGCTGAGAGCTGACAATTCCTTAGTACTCTACAAAGAGCAAGGAACCGCCTGTGAGTCTCGGGCCCTGCAATAATCCCGTTCTTCTTCCCTCCTCCCTGTCAGTATGTCCCTCAGCCCATCCCCACCCCCTTTTGTAACCAGCAGATCACAGGCTGCTCCTGCCACATGCACTGCTGCATCCCTCCCCCTCATGCCCGGCTCCTGATAAAGACTTCAAAGCATTCGGGATGGAGCTGGAGGAGCAGGTGGGGAAAGGGGGAGAGTGTTTAAATCATAAGCTGTTGACAGCGAGAGATTAATGGTGCCTGACAGGAGTTAGCGCTGCAAGCAAATTTGCCATGGCAATGGCACCCCCTGGTGAGACAGAGGAGCTGGTCCCCGTGCTCCAGAGAGCATCTTTGCCTTTTTAGCTGTTAATGCTGCTCCATCTGTGGAAACCCACTTGTGGCCCACTGCCTTGGGCACCCCCGCCGGCGCCTGCAAGCACCCAAAAGCTGTGGCATCCTGCGGAGGGGAGCTGCGCAGTCCCTCCCCCTACAAATGTGCTGTCCCCAACCACCTTTGCAGAGAGTCTCCCCAGGTCATGGGCTTTGCTGAAATGCATGAGCCAGCCACAGGCTTGCTCCACCACCGCCGCACAGCCCAGTCACTCCGGCTGGCCCAGCCCCACGCCTGTCGGGGCACTGGTAAAATCCCATGGGTGCACCGCAGAGGCAGTGTTCTCTTTATTGTCCCCCTTTTTCTGGAGCACTGATCCCAGGCACAGGTGGATGAAAGCTTCCGTGACAAAGCCATACCTTTTCTCAGACCAAAGCGGAAATTTCCTTCTCTGTCAGGTGGTAGTACACCATATCAACAACGCTTAAAACTTTGAAATACTTTTAAAGCAGAATTCAGAGCTTGGAGCAACTTGGGACTGATAGAAGCAAAGCAAACTAAATGGGTTCAAACACACACAAATTTGTTTCACCAATGAGGCTCCGCTGTTGCTGCAGGAATTCTGCCATGGCCAGTCACAGAGCTCCAAACGCTGCCCTGCAAATGGCCTGATTCCTGCCCTGCAGGTAATAAACACTGGAGACAAAGACGACATTAAGCTTTTCCCTTTTCTCCTTGATGGGGTGGTTTGCAGATGTGGCATTAAGCTATTTCCATCCTGGAAGCCTGATTCGTGTGGATTACTGGGATGTGGGTTGTACATCAGGCAGGCCTTGACCTTGGAGGGCGTTATTTCAAGAGAAGTGAGGCCAGTAGTGGGAAGCTGTTCTGTTTTGGAGGGTCTCTGGGGGAACATGTAAATGCATACCATAGAGTTGAAAGGCAAGAAAACTAGCTTAACTGAGTCTCGGTCACTGAGGGAACTGCAGCCACTTTCACAAGAAATAGCGGGACGAGAGGCTTCAAAGTCTAGTAGAAGTTGAAACATGTCAGTGGAGCAGTTATACACAGGCTACAGCGTGCAGAGTAATTCTCCTAGCCCTACAGGTTTCTCCTGAACCACATAGAGGTAACAACTGGCAGTGTCTCTTCCAGCTTTCCTGGAAGCACTGCACAAGGAGACACAGTAACCTGCCCCAAGTCACACAGCAAAAATTGGCCGGCAGCAGTCTGTGTGCAGAATTCATTTTCCCCTCCCTGCAATGCAGCTGTCTCTGAGGGGGCCCAGCAGTTCCTGCTGAGTGCCCAGCACTGTGGTATGACATCTCCAAATACGAAGGCAAAATGCAATTACTTCTTTGGGAGAACCGCCAGGATTTCGGGGCTAAAAATCCTGCTCTTCAGTGCCAGGAGTCCTGTCAGGACCTTAAGAAGTTTGTGGCAAGGTGTTGTGCTGTTGCATAAAATTGTTCCTTCTTTGGGATCAGCAGAAAATTGCTTCTTGTGATTTTCCCTTTCGTCACCGTCACAGTCCAGGCACAGCTTTGGATTTACATGTACTGGAAAGCTGACACCTCTTTGAATGCAACTGGTCTGCTTTAAGGCAGGAGGTATATAAGAAGGCTAAGAGCTGTCCAGAACAAAGAGAAAAAATGGGGTTAGGACCATAAATCAAGCAGCAGGAGGTGAATGAGAGGCAGTGTGGCTTATTGGTGAGAACAAGGCTAGGATCATGTCTCCCAGTTCTGATGCTAGTATGGATATGTTGCTGCTTTTCTCTGAGCCTCTGTTTTTTGTGCAAAAGAGGGATGATGCAACCTGTTTCACAAAAGCTTCAAAAATGCTAAGTATATATGGAAGAGGGAGAAGGAAGGGGTACTCTGAACTGATAAATCAGACCCTCTCACATCTTCCCATCTTTCCCTACAGAGCTTTGACGATGGCGATTCTCGCTTGGACTCCACTGAATTCCTGAAGTTTGTGGAGCAGAATGAGACTGCTGTCAACATCACCACCTACATGGACCAGGAGACCAACAAGCTGCTCAGGTGGGCAGTGGACAGGATGCCAGGAGGGCCAGAGGGCCAGATGTGGTAGAAGGGGGCATGAAAATCCTCTCATGGAAAATATCGGTTAGGGCTTGGACTAACAAAGATAACTCTGTATGAAGTGGCTTCTCACTTAATTAGGTGTGAATACCACCAAAAGGAGCAGTCCCACCCCTACATTAGGCATGTATTCCAACACTTTTTTGCCTTAAATCTAGTAGGTGCACAGCCAGAAGATGAGTTGGGTGACAGCAAATTTGTTGTCTTTTTTATTTCCTAATAAATTAGCTTTCCAGTGGACTTACTCACCTTTTGCCTGGTAGCTAGATCCAGTAC
Organism: Morus bassanus; assembly: GCA_031468815.1. NCBI lineage: Eukaryota > Metazoa > Chordata > Aves > Suliformes > Sulidae > Morus > Morus bassanus. Next base: position 131,849,643 of record CM062568.1, on the reverse strand, counting down.
AAGGAAGACGGTGGGAAAACACAGCTCATGGGCAGCCTGCCATTAGAGCTGGTGCAAGCGTCGCATGAAAATGTAGTTTGAGAGGTTTCCATTTTTCTGAGTGTGCATCACTGTGTGTGAGACTGAGGAGAACAGGCCGCTTGTGGTTGGGCTGTGCTTGCACCTGTACTCGTGTGACAGCATGTAGATGTCAACTGGGTCCTATTCCCGCTGTTCTGAATATCTCCTCAGTTCCCAGCCCTTCGCCAGCTGAAGGGAGTATATGTTTTTCTTTTGCCTATATGCAGTGAGGTTTCCTTAGAGAAGCCACTTCTGCCAGGCATCTCAGAGCCTTCTTAGTTGTCACTGGTTTTACTCATCTATACTCTGAAGCCAGTAGAGCAGGGACCTGCCTGGTACAGCCCTATGCAGAACATGCCTCTGTGTTTTCCTTTCAGGGGACTCTGCGTAGATGCCCTCATTGAGCTGTCAGATGAAAATGCTGACTGGAAGCTCAGCTTCAATGAATTTCTCAAGTGCCTCAGCCCATCCTTCAACCCACCAGAGAAAAGTAGGAACTCCTCACTTACATTGGGGAACCAGAGGGGTCCTGGGAAGGGAAGAAAGAAGACAGACCAGCTTTGGGCCAGGCATCGGATGCTGTAACTCCACTCCCAGATAAAATGTTGATATATGCCTGCCTCCCATCCAACAGCACCCCTTGTCCCTGCATTGTCAAAAGTCCCAGAGCTCCCACAGCTCTTCTCATGAAAAAGGTTTGGGTTTTAGAAGCAAGGGCGTAGGTTGAATGGGTATCGTATGCTTGGAAGGTCAAGGCATGTATTTAACAGTGTGGAGATAAATCATGTAAGGAATTCACATCTGGATAACTTAGGAAAGTCAGACCAGACCGAAGTCCTGCTATGCTCTGCCTTTCACACAGAGAGCCTCCCAGATGAACATCTCAAAGTTCACTGTCCTTCCAAATCCTGCTTAGTGCTACAGCTCACGTGGAAGCAGCTTAGTGTTCTGCTGACCAGGCATGCCTAGCCATTCATCTGATTGTCTCCTCAGGGGGTGCTGGTCCAAAGGTGCCAGATTTATATCCCACTGTGATGGCAGTGAGGAGCAGACAGGCTATGCTTCTTAGGGAATATTACGTTGAATTCTCTGTCCCTATTTCAGTGGGAAGCTGGGGATGCTGCACCTCCCCCAGAAAACATGATCCAGTTTTCACTTAACACCATACAGGCCCTTGAGTTCTTTGGGGGAAACCTTTTTTGTTTTTTTCCCCCTTCTTTCTTTCTCTGGGCAACGGCAAATGCACAAATCATTTCCCCAACTTCTCCCCACATGGAACAGGAATTGTTTCAGAGCAACCAAAACTTTCACCTTGGGGGTTCTCTTCTATGTATAACAGATTAGGAAATTCAAACAAATCCAATATTAAGATTTTAGTTGGAATTGAGAAATTGAAATGTATTCTTCTGAGGAAGCAAAATGAAATGTTTGACTTTACCAAATTATTTTGTGGCTGATTTCACACACCAAATTCAGCATGAATGTTTTAGTCATTATGAAACTTTTGGTGATTAGGGGGAAGGAAGGCCTTCTCCAAAACTGTGTACCTCTTCTCTCCGAAGGCGTCTCCAGAGTATGTTGCCTTTAGCCTGCTCACTATCTCACAACCACTGCCCGTTTTTTCATGCCTTTCTAGAGTGTGCCCTGGAAGATGAAACCTATGAGGATGGAGCAGAGACCCAGGTGGAGTGCAACCGCTGCGTCTGTGCCTGTGGGAACTGGGTGTGCACTGCAATGACATGCGAGGGTCCGTATGCTCTCTAGACATTGTATTTGGTTTTGTACAAAAGGGGTTTTTGCTTTCTATCTTTCCAAAGGCACCAGCTATCCAGATCTCTTCTCTCTCCAGCTCTTCCTCAGCTTCTCTATGGGTGGCTTCTGCATCACCCTCCCATGCTCCGTGTTGGCTAAAGCCAAGCTGCTTTTGTTTTAGAGGTCAGAAAACGTGTAACTGGTTTGGGAGCGATGCTGCTGGGGTTTGTAGTTTGGATTTGGTGTCATGAAAGTTCAGCGCCAAACCTCCCAGACCAGAGCTACTCTGCATCCAGCTGGCTTGGAGCATGCACACACCAAATACGTCACTGCCTGCGGCCGTATGTGTAGGTGTGAGCAAGTCAGCTTTCCTGTATGTGTGTGCCAGTACTCACTGTATCTGTGTTTATGGTATCTGTAGAGCAGGAGCTAGGGTCTTGTCTTGCCCCAGAGAGGAGATAGGAGACTTCATCTAGTAAGGTCAAGAAAACACTTTAGCTTCTTGCCATAAGAACTGTAGAAGGAAAAGAAAATAATGGTGATGGAGGTGAAGGGAGGTGGTGTTCAAAGTAAGGCAGGGTTGTTGGTCTGTCTGTTCTTCCTCTGGAAGGTTCTTTTTAAACTGTTAAATGTTACAGTTGTGGGAAGTCGTGGTGGGGTTGTGAACAACAGCTCTCCATTTTGCCTTCTCAAAAACAGTCCAGGGCCAGTGGAAAACCAGCTTTCCCCTGCCTTGGGAAACGTGCGGGTCCTTTTCAAGAAGCCACGTCCACCCTCCCAACACTGTGCTGCATTTTCCTGGCCTTCTTCCCTAGAAACCAGGCCTTTCCATGAGCTTAGTTTTCAGTTCTGTGCGGCAGCTGTCAGCAGTATGTTAGTTCAGATTTATAGCCAGTAGCTTGGGCAGATGAAGGCGAGAGGGGAAGAGCAAGAAGTATGTATAGAGTTCCTTTCACATTCATCTGGTCTTCTGCAGCAGAGGCTTCAGGATCACCTCAGCCCAGATTTGGCTGTGGCAGCAGGAACTCACCTCAGAAAAGATAACTGTAATACTAGTAGAGCTGCCAGAGGAGCTGTGGGTAGGTCTCGGAGGTTAGGCAACCAAATGAGAGACTTTTTTTGTTGCCTCCCCAGAAACAACCTTCAAAGTTGCTGTGCAACACCCGGTCTTGCTGCCTACCTGGTCTTGCTGCCTACTTTGTTCCCTGCATCCATGGCAGAAGCATGCAGTGGGACAACAACTCCTTGACTTTCTGCCCATGTCAGAGCAGCAGAGGGGTTAGAGGCTATTGAATGAAGTATATAATGAAACCAAAGAATCAGCAAGTTGCATCTCCACTGAGTGAAATTACCTCTTCATTAAGCATCAGTTATTGTACTTGGATAGCATGGAGCTTCCATTTATTCCCTACAAGAGGCAAAGATGTTTGAACTAATTATAGGTGCTTCTTCTAAATAATATGCAGCCTATTCCTTGTACTTTTATTATTTATCACGTGGGAGGGAGAGACGGGGACAGACTGGATACCCAGGTTCTGAAGTCCCAGGCAGCCACAAGGCACATTCTCTTTCTACGAAGCCAGCCTGTACCTTCCTCCAGCAGGGCTTTCCTAAACTTGAGGTATGCTGTGGCTGACCTGCCCTTTTTTGTTCTCTGTGGTTCAGCCTCTGAAATTTGCATCTCCAATTTGTGATAATGCTGAACTCCATTTCTGTTTGCAGGGAGGAATGAGAAGGTCCCTGCTCAAAGACAGCGACCTGATCAAGACTTGACTGAGGAGGAGCTGGCTAGATACGTTCAGGAACTGCAGAAGCATCAGGTTAGCATGAGGCTGGGAAGTTTTGCTTGCGCTAAGTCTCTCCTTGCTAGAGGTTTTCCCTCTGCTTCTGTCACTTGGAGACTTCTGGTAGAAGGGGGAGCACGGTAAAGGGGGATCCCTGTTGCCTGTGGGGACAAATACGGGTGTGGAGCTTGGACGTATAAGCCAGCGTTGGCACTGCTTGTGGATGGACCAAAGGCTTCAGGGCACTGCTAGCCCCTGTGTCAGTGCAGAGCTTCACTTTTGTGCTCTCTTTCTCTAGGAGACGGCCGAGAAGACCAAGAAAATGAGCACCAAGGAGATGTAAGGGGCCTCCACATCGGAGGAGCCCAGGAGGATGGGTCCAACCTGCCGCCCTGTCCTCCAGTGCTGATCTCAGTATGCACAAGTGTCTGCTACAGTTGCCCAGTCACAGATATTTACATTGTATAGCGATGGGTTATTTGTTTTGTAATACACAGAGAATGGGGCCAGGAAAGGGGAGCAGAGCCCACCTGTTCAGGGAGCTTCACTGCTGGGGCCTTGGAAGGCTGGGAGGGACTTAGAGCAGCCTCTGGGACCCTTTTCCCAGAGCAGACAGCTGCTCTTTCCAAGAGCTAACAGGCATTTCTTGTTCCCCTGGATCTGGGGAAAGGACGGAGGTCAGTGCTGGATAGAAAAGGGGGTCTTCAATCGATACAATTGTCAGCACCGGCCTTGGCTGCAGAAATACAGGCCTGGCAGTTTTGTGGCTTAGCACGTGTGCTGCAGGGCATCACTAGCCAAGGACCTTGCCCTGCTTACCCTCCCCTTTGGTCCGAGCTCCTCAAAGCTGGTCAGCCTGGTGTGACACCTGGAAGTTGTGGTGCCATGCTGCTGGCATGAGTCCAGCACATTCCTCCTTGCTTTCCACCGGACTGTCCCCAGCAGCTCCTCCAGTACACTGTGGGCTCCAACACAACATGGTTCCTTTTGACCTCATCTCACTCTTACTCTCCCTGCCCCCTCCTTAGAGGTGCTATCATATTTTTTTCTTATCACATTCACGTGCTGACTCCCCCTTTTGTTTTGGATTTTTTTTTTATTACTTTATTTCCTATGGTAGTAATTCAGCTTTTGTATGTTTTGTAGCTCTAGATCTTTCAAGAAGACCCAGCCTGTGGGTTTTTGTTATTGACAGTGCTGTAATGCCCATGCACAGTTAGTGTCGCTCTGCGCTCAGCCACCGCAAACACCACAACCAACTTGTAAGCCCTGCGCTACAGGGTATTTCTCAGCTGGGGACAGCAATGTCCTCATGGGAAGAAGAGACAGGGCTCGATGTAATTAGTTTCACCAGGCACGGATTGACACTGCAGCTCTCTCTAGCTCTTGCTCCCTTAGCTAGCTTTGACCACGTGCTCAAAGTCGGTGCTTATGCCTCTCTGAATTGCCCAGAGGGAAGTGCTAAGTAGTCTAGAGACAGAGGGGCCAGGCAATCCCATTAGCAGGGTATCTTAAAAGGCTTAACTACATAGAGGACTGTTTAGTTGGAGTCTGGGCTGTTAGCCATTATCTTGGGCTTTCCATCTCCCTCTGGGCTGAGGCAGCAGCATTAGTCTTTGATTCCAGGTCTGAGTTTGGAGTCAGGGCTGGAATGACGCATTTCACAGTGTCTTTGATCAGAGCATCTTTGACCACCCTCACATCTCTTCACGGGTCATTTTCATTTGACCCATTTCTCAGAGCGTTGGTCCTAGATATAGATGAAATGCTGTTTTGTTGACAGTCCCCTCTGTAGCCTCAAGCCCAGCTGATTTTCTCCTGCGGTTGTCAAGTGTGCTTCATACACACACACCTGAACATCCTGTTTCCACATTCCCGTCATGCCCCTGCTGTGCATCCCAAGCAGTTGCACATACTCTATGACTGCTTGCAACTTCCATCTTCCTGCTTGTGAGCAACTTCAGCGTTTGTTGCCAGGTGTCTTGCAGTCCCTAGTGCTTGCTCAAGCGAAACTCCCACTTGCATTCGCAGAAGCGTGTTCTGCTTGAGTGAGGATCAGCAGGGCTTTTATCCCAACCTTCCCTTTTGCACAGTGCTTTCCTTGGAGAGGAAGAATGAGCTGGTACCTAGCAAGTGTAGGCAAAGAAGAAAGCTTGGTCCCTCCTGTGGTCTCGCCCATGAGCCAGACTTGTTAAAGGCTGTCTGGTCTTTGAGCTGTTTTCCTGATGTGAACCCAGAGGACTTCCATTGACTTTGGAACAGTGCCACATTTCCAATGAGAATCATAATCTACTCCACTGTGCTCAGAGGTTTTGGCATAATAAATACTGAAGGGGGGCTGGTTCTTTTCCTGTGAGGGTCTGGATTTGAGAAGCTGTCACCTGTGAAGGTGAGGGGAGTGAGTCTGTAGGAGCCGAGGGTAATGTGGGCGATGCTACACTGGGATGGGGTCATTGTTTGTGTTCTGGTGGCACTGGAGGAAGTGGTTGGTGGGACAGGAGCACCCATTAGATATACCCTCGCTCCTCGCCAACAGAATGAGCAAAGCAGATTCATGTGCTGGATCTGGAGTCACAGGAACGTTATTAATAAATGTTTTGCTTTATTCCGACCCTGCTCTGAAAGGTAGTTGGTGCCTCCCAGCTCGCTTCCTTCCAGCTTGGATCATTAAAGTGCCTTAGAGAAAACACAACAGCTTGCCTTAAAGGCTTTCCCTGGGTGGGGATAACATCCTATTGTCCAGTCAGGAAAATCTCCAACTGGGAGAAGCAGAGCGTGTGCAGGAAGGGGAGGCTAATCCACAGCTGAAGGGCTTCTGTAGGCTGCATTATGCGATATGTTCTCTAGTCCTAACTGCCTTCTGTGCATGTGCAGTCTATGAGGATGGCTGCTGGGGACAGCTCGAGAGGTGGGTGCTGGCAGCCGAGGTTTACAGAGCTTGCTCTTGCACTGAAGGCAGAGGGATGGGCTGCTACCTCAGGCGAGGCAAGCTGAGCTCTCTGACAAGCCATACAACATATCCTAGGATAGCCTGGGGCAGCAGGGTGAGAGTGCAGCGAACGTGCCTCCACGGAAAGGGCTGCTGCCTGTGGAGCCTTTTCCTCCTCACGCCCTAAAGGGAAATGCAGCTGTGGAGAGCGATGCGGGTTTTAAGGGCTACGGTACCCAAAGAGGACCGAAACACCTCGCCTCCCCGCGCCAAGGGGAAGGGCAGCCGTTGTGTGAGCGATGCCCAGACTGTACCCCACGGCAGGCTGGTCGGTTGCTAACTTCTGCAGGGTGGCTTGGCTGTTGGGGAAGGAAGTGCTGAATTCCAGCCGTTGCCCTCTGGGACAATTGCTGTACAGACTGCAAGGGGCAGGGAACGCATTTTTGTTTTTTTCCCAAAAAGCCAAATTTAAGCAACAAACAAAAAAGTCACACTCCTCCCTCTATATTCCCTCCTGTACGTGTGTGAAATTTATCAGTATTCTGTAGGTTTCCTTAGTGCACTTATTTTACTTGATTTTGTAATTTTTTTTGAAGCTGGGGGGGGGGGGGTTTGGATATTACTGCCAAATAAATGAAACAAAATTTAAAAAATAACATGTTTTGCTTTATTTCTCACAAACCACATTCCTCGTTTTAAAAAAAAAAAACAGCTGTCTTTTTGTACATTTATACACAGATCTCGACGTGCTTGAGAAATGTGAGACACAACTGTCTCTGCTTTATAGCTGGGGAAACTGAGGTACAGCAAAGAGAAACGGAACATTGCAATCACGTGGCGAGCCAGCGGCAGAGCTGCAGTCGGTAGCCGTGGCTCCTGCCTCCCAGCCACACGCTTTTAATGATGAGATTGCTCCACGGTCCTTTCAGTACCCCCCATCCGCTCCCCCAGCGAACACTCCACCTGTGCCATTGGGAGAGAAGAACTTGCCGGCTCTCCGTACGTGATGTGATCACAAATTGAACGTGAGTTAGGGTCATGCTGCCGATAGAAAGGCAAACCGTTGGAGAATGGGTAGGATACAGAGGGACACAGGCAGCGATGTACGGGGCAATCGCTTTGTCCTGTGTGGCATTGGGGGAGCCTTGGCTGAGCACCTTCTCGTTTTGGCAGCGCCTTTCACAAAACGGGAGGATCAGGTGGAAAGAACCCAGAGGCAAGTAAAAATAGTAATTAAGGGCCTTGAAAATGCAACGTAACAAGGACAGATCAGAAACCTTAGGCAGAGTTGAGAAGGAAAGCTCTAAATGTTTGTCTTCAGGTGGAGACTGCTACCAGGATGAGTGTACCCGTCTCGCTGTGGTGGATGGGACACTAGCTTCCGTTGCGGCGGTCAAGGCCGATCTAGAGATCTGAGGCACCAGGGAATGCTTTTGAATGCCAAGGTTAGTGAAGAACTGGAAGACGTTTCCTTGACGTTTCACAGACTTCCTGTGTGGATTTTAAGAACAGGCTAGAATAACAGCCGTCAGGAATAGACCAAGTATAGCTGGTCCTACCCTAAGATGGGAGGACAGGCTGGTGACCTTCCTGAGGCCCCTTCTCTTTCTGATATGACCTTACAAAGACAGGGCTGAATGGCTCATGTCACCTTTGCTGAACTGAATGATGAAATGGCCTTTAATGGTGTCGTGTAACAGGAGGATAATGTCTTACCCTTCAACATGGCCTCTTACATGTTACTTTTCACACCAAATGGCCTGTTTAGCATGTACCAGCTGCTGCATGTGCACTCCTAACTGTGGCATTCGGTGCCCATTCACTGCTCAACTGCAAAGTGGGGCTGCTTTATTACTTTAATTTCTACTGCTAGAATTTCCCAGGGTTTTAAGAAGGGATGAAAGGAAGTGTCAGCCATGGATTTCACTAGACGGCACTATAAATACTTTGCCTTGTGCATCGTGCATACTTTATGAAGCTAAATGATTTTGGGGTGGGAGAGAGGAAAAGCAAAAAGTCTGTTGCCCACTGCCAGCAGAGGCCTAGCAAAAACTGTCCTGCCTGTTTACGGAGTTAAGCACATCTGAGTATTGGCGAGTTGCTGCACTGTAGCTACATACACTTAATCACAATTCTCCAGCACTGTTAAGCTTCAAACTGAGAAACAGGCTACTTAAGTAGATGCTCAAGACTCTGAACTGCATTTGTAAGGTATTTATTAGCTTTAATTCTGAAGATGGGAGCAAACTGATCTATAATAAGACTTGGTTCCTGAAAAAAACTGAACCAGTTCACAGGACACAACTTTGGGAGAACACAGGCTTAAAGCACTGGGAGACGAGGGCAAAATCCAGATGACCTTACTCTTGTGACCTTACTCATAAGCCCTCCTGCAAACTATCCTGATCCAGCTGAAACGGCACAACCTTTATAGAGTGGGCAAAATCGTATTGAAAAGAAATAGCTACACTGAAAGTAATAACTATACTGGTACAGTGTCTGCTCCTATGCAGCTGTCTGCATCTGTTCACATCAGGGGTTGCATCTGTGAATCCACAGAGACTTACAAAACAAATGACATGAGTCCAACGGAAGGTGACCTGTTCATTCCCACCCTCTACAGCACACCCATTCTTGAAGGCTGGGCACAGCCCTGAACTCCCAGCTCTTGGGAACATGAGCTGTCACTTCAAAATATTTGTAGTGGTAAAATCCAGAGTTCATAGGTATGAGCGCCAAAGGAAGGACAAGCGGACCATGGGTTTCGTCAACACTATTCTGGACACCTTCGAACTCAGCATTGTTAGTGCTTCATGCGTTGGTTTTAAACTCTCGGCTGGTACAAGCCAACTGTGGTTTGTTTGCGTTTCTTCCACTCTAAGATGACAGCAACTTCTGTGTCTATGAAGTGTTTTAAGCGGGTGGGAGATTGCCGCTCCCTTCTTTTTGGTTCCTCCATGCATCACAAGGAAGCAGGTCCGTTTCTTAAGCCCGGACTTTGTCAGGGCAAAAGTTCCCTTGGTCTGTTAATCTTCTCATCTCATTGTCATCACACATTGCTGTTGCTTCTTCCAACGGGCAATTACTGATTACACCGCTGTTAACCAGCGTCCAAAGGGCGATGAATTGAAATCACAATTCTGGAGTTGCCTGTTCGTATATGGCACAACCAGGGTCAGCTCCGTATCCGTCTGTAGCGTGTAGGCCTCTTCACCTGAGGTGTTGTGGATTAACTCCTGCCAATGCCCTAGCTCAAGATTAAAGCTGTTTTTTCACATCCAGGCAAGGAGGTACACGAAGGTACTTCTGGGGAGGCACCTCTGTTTTGGTGCCCCACCAGCAGCAGGGCTGCAAGGGCCAGAGCAGACAGACCCTGGACAAAACACCAGCTGACAGTGAGGCCGGGGAGGGCACAGGCTCCGCCACCAGCAGCCAGGGCAGCGAGAGGCCTTGGGCACAGGTGGGAGAGCGAGCACCTTTCCCTCAGGGTCTGGGGATGAGGGAAAAGGATAGGAGGAAGGTTAATTTTTTAATTTTTCAGTCAGAGGGACTCAGAGCTTTAGCGCTGCCCAACCTCAGCAAGCCGGGCATGTCATACGCCTCTTTGAAGGGAGCAGGTGCCATTTGCAGCCACCCACCAGCATCCAGTGGCTCTCCAGCAGCCCGGCTGGCCGGGCCCGCGGGGAGCGGGCTGTAATGGTGACCCTGACCCAGGGGTCAGTAACGGTCCCGGGGGGCCAGTGACGAGTGGTGTCCCTCAGGGGTCCGTACTGGGACCAGTGCTGTTTAACATTTTCATCAATGACTTAGCAGGATCGTGCCCACCCTCAGCAAGTGTGCAGAGGACACCAAGCTGAGCGGTGCAGTTGACACACCAGGAGGACGGGATGTCATCCAAAGAGACCTGGACAAGCTGGAGAGGCGGGCCTGTGAGATCCTCATGAGGTTCAACAAGGCCAAGTGCAGGGTCCTGCACCTGGGTCGGGGCAACCCCCGGTATCAATACAGGCTGGGGGACGAAGGGGTTGAGAGCAGCCCCGCAGAGAAGGACTTGGGGGTACTGGTGGATGAAAGGCCGGACATGAGCCAGCAATGTGCGCTTGCAGCCCAGAAAGCCAACCGTATCCTGGGCTGCATCAAAAGCAGCGCGGCCAGCAGGGCGAGGGGGGCGATTCTGCCCCTCTGCTCCGTTCTGGTGAGACCCCACCTGGAGTCCTGCGTCCAGGTCTGGAGCCCCCACACAGTAAGGACATGGACCTGTTGGAGCGGGTCCAGAGGAGGGCCACAAAGATGATCCGAGGGCTGGAGCACCTCTCCTACGAGGACAGGCTGAGAGAGCTGGGGTTGTTCAGCCTGGAGAAGAGAAGCCTCCGGGGAGACCTCATTGTGGCCTTTCAGTACTTAAAGGGGGGCTACAGGAGGGAGGGGGGCAATCTCTTTAACAAGGCCTGATGTGACAGGACAAGGGGTAAATGGTCTTAAAATAAAGGAGGGTAGATTTAGACTGGATATAAGGAAGAATTTTTTTACAGTGAGGGTGGTGAAGCGCTGGCACAGGTTGCCCAGAGAGGCTGTGGAGGCCCCATCCCCAGCAACATCCAAGGTCAGGTTGGACGGGCTCTGAGCAACCTGATCTAGTTGGGGATGTCCCTGCTCACTGCAGGGGGGGTGGACTAGATGGCCTCTACAGGTCCCTTCCAACCCAAACCATTCTATGATTCTATGACAGTAACGGTCGCAGGGGTCAGTAACGGTCGCAGGGGTCAGTAACGGTAACCTGCCCCGGCGGGGGCGGGGGCGGGGGGTGCCAGCCTCCCCTCCGCGGACGCAGCCCCCCTCCCCGCCCCGCCTACCCACCTCCCTCTGATGCTCGTTCTGGGGCCGCGGCGGGGCTCCCTCTCTCCCCGCCGCCAGCCCGCCGGCGCCCCGCAATCTGCATAAGAGCGCTCTCCCCTCCGAGGCCGCGGGAGCCGCTCTCTCCACGGCAGGCGGCGCGCCCGGGATCGAGCATCGGGGCCGCGGGGCTGAGGGGCCGCGGGGTGGAGGTGGGGGGTGGGGGGGGGGGGTGCCGGCGGGGTTATTCAGATTCCGGGGTGGGACGGGCCGGAGCGGGGCGGGGCGGGGCGAGGCGTGGGAGCCCCCGGGGTGACGCAAGGGCGGCGCCGCCGCGCGGGGACGTCGGTCGGTGGGAGCGGGATGGCGGCGGCGGGCGGCGCGGCCCCGGAGCCCCCGCGGCGCGGCCCGGCGGCGGAGGGCGAGGAGGAGGAGGAGGAGGTGGCGGCGGCGGCGGCGGAGGCGGAGGAGGAGGAGGAGGAGGCGGCGGAGCTGGCGGCGGAGCTGGCGGCGCGGCGCAGCGCGGAGGCGCGGCGGCTGGTGCTGTCGCCGCGGCGGCTGTCGGGCCCGCTGCCCGCCGGGCTGTCGCAGTGGTTCCCGGCGCTGGAGGTGCTGGACGTGAGCGGGACGGGTCTGGCGGAGCTGGGCGCGGAGCTGCTGGCCCTGCCGCGCCTCCACACGCTCCAGGCCAAGAACAACCGGCTGGGCGGGCCCGGCTCGCTCCCCAAGGGGCTGGGGCAGGCCCCGCTCGGCCGCTCCCTCCGCGTCCTCAACCTCAGCGGGAACCGCTTCGCCGAGCTGCCCCCCGCCCTGCTGGGGCTCCGCGGGCTGCAGAGCCTCAGCCTCGGCGGCAACCGCCTCCACGGCATCCCGCCCGAGATCCAGGAGCTCCGCAGGTGAGGGCAGGGCGCCGGGCGGGACGGGCCCCCCCCGCGCCTGCGGGGACGGGACTGCGCCCCGGGGCGGGGGGCACGGGCGGGAGAGGCCCCGGCGGCTGCCGGGCGAACCCAACCGGATTTTCTCGCCGCGGAGCGGGGTGCTGCCGGCTGCGCGCCTCGCCTCTTGCTCCTGCTCGGGGAGCGCGTGTTGGCCGGCCTCGGATGTCGCCGAGCGCTGCTGGTGCTGGTGCTGCTATCGCGTCTCTTCCCCTTCGTCAGGTTGAGTTACCTAAACTCAGAGCCGCTCTTAGGGCGATCTCTTGGGGAATCTCCCAGTCACTGAGGAAGTGACCGTCCCCCTGCGCTCGGCACTGGTGAGGCCGCGCCTCGAATGCTGTGTTCAGTTTTGGGCCCCTCGGGACAAGAAGGACATTGAGGTGCTGGAGCGTGTCCAGAGAAGGGCAACGGAGCTGGGGAAGGGTCTGGAGAACAAGTGTGATGGGGAGCGGCTGAGGGAGCTGGGGGGGTTTAGCCTGGAGAAGAGGAGGCTGAGGGGAGACCTTATCGCTCTCTACAACCACCTGAAAGGAGGCTGTAGTGAGGTGGGGGTTGGTCTCTTCTCCCAAGTCACTAGCGACAGGACACGAGGAAATGCCCTCAAGCTGCGTCAGGGGAGGTTTAGATTGGATGTTAGGAAAAATGTCTTTACTGAAAGAGTGGCCAGGCATTGGAACAGGCTGCCCAGAGAGGTGGTGGAGTCACCATCCCTGGAGGTGTTCAAAAACCGTGTAGACATGGCACTTCAGGGCATGGTTTAGGAGGCACGGTGGTGTTGGGTTGATGGTTGGACTTGATGATCCTAGAGGTCTTTTCCAACCTTAGTGACTCTATGGTTCTATGATTCTTCAGGCAGACAACTCTTCAGGCGGATGACAGGCCTTCTGCGCTCACAAAACAGGCAACTCGCTCGGGATTTCCTAGCCCTCGGGCTGCCTTGGTGCAGGGGAGGCTCTCCTAATGACAGAGTGGTTGGTATGAGTGTTGACATGCACAAGGCACTCCCTGGCTTTGCTTTAATACAAATCTCTAGGTGAGAGCAAAATAAAACCCCTGCTCTCATGCAGCTCACAGTTGCACGATGGATTGCAGAGGAGAATAAAGATCTGGTTGTGGCTTATGCAAACAATGGGGCTTTTCTGCTGATGCTGCTCCAGACTCATCAGGGTGCTTGCTGGCATGGTTGGGTTTTTGTTGTATTTCTCTCCACCCATCCGGCTCATGTAGATCTGACAGAACAGCTGACGGATCTTCTGAAGCGTAGAGCCCTAGGCTCTGCTCAGGTGCGGTGGTATGTCTGGCTCTGGGGCTGGATCAAACCACCGCAGGCCGATGACATAGAAGCCTGTGTCTGAACCAGGGCAGTTGGGAACACTGGTGGGGCAGGAACAGATCTTAGGTAGGACTGGGTGTTAACTGCCCGCGCTGACCCGGACAGGTACTTCCAAAGCCTGCCACCCTCCTGGGCAAACTGGGGACCCTGTTCTGACTCGCGTGTTACGTGCAGGCACCTCGGTGCGTTCTGCTGGCTTCTCAGGCCTCAGACTAGCCTGTCTGTGGCTCTGTGCTAAGACTTTGGAGCTGAACTTCCTTCACCCCAGCTCTTTGCCAAGGGACTTGCCAGAGGCAGCCTTTCTTACACACGGTCCAGCAACCGTGACCCTAAGTAGCTGGATTTGCCCCGATGGCTCAGCAGAGCTGCCTCCAGTGGAAGCACAGGATGTAGCACGTGGGGCGCTGTCTCCCACAGTCCTAGGTTGGAGGTACCAGAACCGCTTGAGGGCTGGCAGGAAATGGTTTGGTCCACTGCAATATATGGCTGTTGCCCACATGGCACAGCGGGTGCCTCTTTGAGGATCTGGAGCAATGCTGGGTTAAGCTAAGTTTGAGAGATGCTATGAGGCATTTTGAGTGCTGGAGAATGCCTATGCCCTTCTCAGCAGAGTCGGGCTGCGGCCTGGGTTGGGGCTGTCGTGAGGAGAAGGAACCTCAGCTTTCTCTCTATTCAGAAGCAGTTGCTTCAGGGGTAGCACAGGAAATGAGGACAGTGGCACCAGCTTCAGGGGAGAGAAGGCCAAAAGAGGAGGGCAGTTGTGCGTGGGTCGATATCCACGTTACCTCCATAGCATGCCTAGTAGCAGCCAGGGTGTGGTTGGGATCTGACTGTTGCGCCCACCTCTGAGGCAGAGGCTCCCTGCTGCTGCTTACGTGCTTTCATCTGTGGCTCTGGTTTCTCTTTCTCTCTTTTTTTCTTTTTTTTCTGTTTTTTTTTTTTTTCTTCCAAGAAGACAAACCTCAGTCCTGCCTTTTTGTTAGGCTGCTGACCCCAGGAAGGTACCAGCCTGCGTGGCACTGCACGTGGTGCCCCGGTGGGCTGTGTGCTGTGCTCCGTGCTGCACGGCTGTTAAACTACTGCTGCAGGGTTACTCTGCCTTGTTCCCCCGGCCTGCCCTGAAGCAGGGCTCCTGTTTGTCCTGTCCTGCAGCTTTTCTTTGGCTGGTCACGTGCAAATGCTAGAAGGACAATTCTGTGAGGGCAAATGCGGACAAGGCTACTGAACTGTCTGTTTATCATTACAAAGTGATTTGTCAGGTAGAAAAACTAGACTAGACCCAGCTTGTGTCTGCTGCCCGCGTAATCACTGCGAACTCATTGAACTTCTGCAAATGTGCCACCATAATATAAATGAACTTTAGCTCAAGATAGCAAATCCATGCGCCACCAGGATTGTTAGCTTCTTTACCACTATGCCATCAGTGACTCTTCTATATCTGGGACGGCTTAAGTAACAAAAGGGAGCAGCACACTTCCTTGCCAGAGCTGGGAGAAAACAATACTTTATAGTTTAATATTCTTCCAGAGGGAATCCTGAATCTGCTCATTGGGAGCCAGATAACCAGTGACCTGACACCCTTGCCAAAAAGCTAGTAAGTATGTACTGGAGAGAAACTGCTGTCAGACTCTCCTTCCGCCTGCTGACAAGAGAGATGTCCTCAGCGTGAGTGTGAGTAGTGTTGAAGCGGGTAAAAAGAACCTGAGCAAGGACAGAGCAGAGCCAGCTGTTGTGGCAGGGCAACACAGAGGCATCTGTTTGGTGCTGAACTCCAGGACAGGAGGTGGGACCTGGTGGAGGTCTTGGGGCTTCTGTTAACCTCACAGCTCAAGCTGCAAGTGTCCATCTCGCTGTTGCTGGCAAGCCAAGACTTTGAGCCTTTTTCCATATGCAACTTCCCATAAAAGAAATTTTTCTCGTGTCTTGTGGTCTCTGAGACCACAGAGGCATGCAGGCAGCACTTTGACCGGACACGTTCCTCCTGCTGGTGCTAGAGTTCCTGAGGCCAGCAATTCTCTTCTTCCCGTGACCCTGGCAACTTCCCATTTGCCCCAGTCACTGATTATAGAGCTGAGCAGAGTTGCAGAGATCTAGAAATACTTCTTATGTTTCCAGGGAATGTCTGAGGTCTGATGAGATTTTTTTTTTTTTCAAATTGGTGATAACTAAGCCTCACATCTTTCCTCTGCACCCCATACAGTTTCCTGTTGTAGTTTTTAAAGGGGTAGCGCCTCAGTTTTAATGAAGGCCAGGAATTCAGCAGGTAAGGAGTCTATGTGGTGAAGCTGAAAGAATAGAAAGCTGATGCATTTGATCTGCTGAAGGAGAAGGAACGCGCTGGCAATTACAGATACAAAGGCCCTGGAATGAGAGATGTGTGCCATGTGTTGTTACCCACATGAAGATAATAAAGCCACACTTTGCAGCAAGCTGGGATCAGGCATTTTGTGCAAAAAAAAAAAAGCCCTTTTCTTAGCATGTTCTTAGTGATTTGGCAACTTAATGGACAGCGCTAAGAACCACAGCCAGTCCTGCTGCTGCCTTGTCTTGTTCCTTCCAGCTTTGGCCATCTGCCCTATCCTTGCCCACACAAATCTTTGTGTGCAGCACAAGATCCTGCAGAACATATGTGCCTTTCACCTGATTATCAGTTGCCTCCTAGGCTGTTGTAGAAGGGACCACCTGTAGATGTCCTAATCCTTGAAGCTTCCTTCAGATAGCTTCACAAGTGGATGATAATGATTGCTCTGGTGATGGCAGCAGGGTGATGCTGGTCATAGCATGCTGGCACCAAGGATGAATAGCCTTTGCTTCATGTTTTCCATTAGGGAAGCACTGTGGCAAATGCAATGCTCTTTCCTCCTAATTCCACCGTGTCTATGGTGACCTGCAACAGCCTCTTAAGTTTCTGAGAAAGAAGGTAAGTGTGGGCTCTGCTGAGGGCTTTTATTAATCATGTTGAGGCTCCTTCTGCATGCCCACCACCCCGGTTACTGTCAGCTGGTGGTGCCAGTACAGTGCAAGACCTGAATTGCAGCATTGGCTGTTGCTGTGAATTTAGAGTAGAAAATGGACCAGGTGGATGAGAGCAGCCCTCTTTGCATTTTTTCCTGTTTGTTGCCAGATAAAAGATGAGCTTAGCATAGGTAGACCTGTGTCCTGGTTTCAGCTGGGGTAGAGTTAATTTTCTGCGTAGTAGCTAGTATGGGGCTCTGTTTTGGATTTGTGCTAAAAACAGTGTTGATAATGTGGAGGTGTTTTAGTTGTTGCTAAGTGGTGCTTACACTAGTCAAGGACCTTTTCAGCTTCTCCTGCTCTGCCGGGTGCAGAAGGAGCTGGGAGGGGGCACAGCCGGGACAGCTGACCCCAACTGACCCAAGGGATATCCCACACCACATGGCGTCATGCTCAGCATATAAAGCTGGGGGAAGAAGAAGGAAGGGGGGGACATTGGGAGTGACGGCGTTTGTCTTCCCAAACAACCGTTACGCGTGATGGAGCCCTGCTGTCCTGGGGATGGTAGAACGCTGCTTGCCCATAGGAAAGAGTGAATGAATTCCTTGTTTGGCTTTGCTTGCACGCGCAGCTTTTGCTTTACTATTAAACTGTCTTTATCTCAACCCACGAGTTTTCTCGCTTTTACTCTTCCGATTCTCTCCCCCATCCCACCGCGGGGGAGTGAGCGAGCGGCTGGATGGGGCTGAGTTGCTGGCTGGGACTAAACCATGACAATGTGTCATATTTTCTGTAGTTCTCCCTCCAACCTTGACCTTACTGTGTTTTCAGTGTGAGATGTTATGATCGGTCACTCTCTCTCAGACTTGATTCACAGCCCACAGCAGTTCCTGAACTGTGACCTGCATAGACATCCCACTGCTGCACTGGTTGTGTGTATCCTTCCTCTGCTGATCCAGCTGGGGATACGATAAGGGGCATCATGTATTATAGCTGGTGAGCTAGAAATGTGGTCATCTGCTTGTGCCTGTTCTGGACAAAATTTGTTTGGCCAGTCTGGTAAAATACAGCTCTGATCTTCACTGTCCAACTGTGGCTTTTGGCTTAAGGGTGCACGGATTGCTCTTACCAGTGTGCACGCTTGGGGAAATGTCTTGCCAGTGTCCTGTAAAGAGAAAAATTCTCAAGAGCTTAGCGAAATGCATTCAATTCCTTGAACCTCCTGATGTGAATTTTGAGTTTAGCCTTACTCTTCTAGTTAATACTCTTGTGCTCAGTAGAGCACCAGGAGCAGGCAGAAGGAGCTTGGAAAAACACCAGGCTCTTTCCGAGCATCTGCTGTGCATGCTCCTTTCCTTCTTGCTTGGATTCCTCTAGTAAAGCCCAGTTGTGCAAGGGCCGGGATCAAAGGCCTCAAACGCCTAACTGGATTCATCCAAGTTTTGTGTAAAGGCTTAGGTGCAATGAAAACCAGAGTATTTGCTTTTATTCGTGGGTAGTATTAAGCATGTTAGACAAGCATACGCTTAAGAACGGCTGTTACAGTGTGGGAAAGACGGCAAGTGAAGCTTTGATAAAGATACAGCATTAGGAAATCGGCTTGCTGCCTCCCTTTTTCTTCCTCTCTTCAAACGTTTTGCAAATAGTTTTCAGACGACTGTTTGATCTTAAATTTGCGTGTCAGCAAAGGCTATGCAGTTCTCTCAGGAATTAGCAATCGTAGAACAGGGTTAACAGGAGCGTATTGTGGGCTGCTTTTAAATTCCTCCCTTGGATGAGCCTCAAAACTGCCCTGGAAATTTCTTGCTTTTTAAAAAGTTTATCTTAAAAAGACCTGGAGCTATTTCAGGCTCACTGTTTCTTTTTTAGATTACCTATTTAGATGCATCTGTTTGATGTCAGCTGTTAAATTTTATCCAAAGAAGCATCTGTGGGGAAACAGGGTGGATTGAAAATTTGAGTATCTGCTACGCCAGAAGACATTCTCCCCTTGAAACGTGACTGTGAAAGTGTCATGGTAATTGATAGGGTATCAAAAATACCTCTAGTGCTCAGAGTGGGCTCTTCTTTCTTACTGAGTGTTTTGGGGCTTTTTGATTTGTTTTGTGCTATATGATAACCTGGAAACCATAAGGACATACTCAAGCCAGAATGTACAGTCTCTTGGCATGTTAAACTTTGCTGCCACCGCCTGAATAGAGTCATAGTTGTTTGAGTATTTCCCCACTCCCTTCCCGTATGTAAAAGGATTTACACAACCGAGGTGTGAAATCCCCTGCTAGAGGGGAGTGACACACGATGGGCTTGGTGTGCTGGCAGCTGCTTGGCAGCAATTAGTACTGGCTGTGCTGAGCGAGGGTCCTGCGGGATATGAGGCTAAAGGGGACTCTGGCCTTTTATTAGTGTATTTGTAAACATTGCTAAAAGGCAGGAGAGAAAGCGTCAGCCCCCATTAGTTACTCTGTCAAATGGGGGGGGTGGGGGGGGGTGTCGGTTTTTGTTGAGGTGGATTTTGTTAGTGTTTGTCCCCTCTTGAAACTTGTTCAGCCAGATCCTGTATCACAGGTTGGAAGTACCTCATTTAGTCTGGCTTCAAAAATAGGAACTGAGCTTACGTTCATTTGAGGCTGGTTGCTCTCCGGCTTTTCTAAGTTCCTGGGCTGAGTTTTGAAAGTATAGAACTCCAGCTCTCCCTCTGTGTACACAGCAATGCACGAGACCTTAGCTGGCTGGTCCAAATGACTGTGCGGATTAATGATTGTCAGAAAAACTGGGCCTTAGTGTGGAAGGTTAGTTAGAAATATTTACTATGCTCACTCCCATCTCTGTTATGGTCCTCCTGTGAAAAACTATGGTAAACATTGTGGATTGCCTCGTTAGAGGGGCTCTTCTGCAAGGAGGGCAGAGCTCAGCAGTGCTCTTGCTCCTCTTACCGAGCAGCAAACTGCCCCCCGAGGAGGACAGCTCGAGAGCCAGCATTGCCTTGGCCTCTACGTGTTTGGCTTAGTATGACATGAAAATCGGGCCAGGAGTAGATGAGCTGGGAACAACCTGTGGCCCCAGCGGTGTGGTCAGTGCTTGCTACGAAAGGGTTGTGTCTCTTGAGAATCCTTGCCTGTGTCCTGAGTAGCTTTGCTCAAATGATTCTCGACGCTTTAATGTGATGCAGAAATGGCTGTTGTTAATTTCTCCATCTTACTCAGCCAAGACTAGGCTAGATCCTTCTTTCTAGCGAATTGTATTTTGGGGAGCAGGAGTTAGAGATTTCTTTTGCCTACTGAACAGTGTTTCAGTGAAAGCTATATGAATATCTTTGCTGTATTTAAAGTAAGTTTCTTTATAGTTTCAAAACCTCCTCCCTGTGCTTTTTTAATAAATTGACCATCTAATTCGAGATCTCAAGTTGATGTTGGAAATTCTGGATTTGCTGTACTAGACTGCGCCCAGTGAGTTGTTAGTCTAGTGACCTCAAAAAGGCGATTGAGAATATAGGTAAAAAGCAAACAATTTTTAAGAAGCCCTTTGTTGCCACTGAAGGAGTTATCTTATTTAGTGGATTTTTAGTTAGAGACAGTTTGTAGTCTGATACTGGGGCTTTATACCCTAGCTAGTATAACTGGGTGTTCTCATTTACAGACTTCATAAAGAACGGATTTGAAACCTGTAAGTAGTTTGTAGGCATGTGGTTTTGCACACTTAGTTTGTGCAGTAAGCTGCTCTTGAAGCTTACGCATTTCACACCTTGAAATGAATTTCAAAAACATTTTTTACTATATATTTTGCACCCCTCTTCCCCTTCCCTGGTAATATGTGCTTTTACGCAATGCGGCTTTACGGGTATTATTGTCTTCAAACACAGAGGATGAAGAGTTAATTATTCACTTTTCCTAGGAAATGGAAACTCGTACACATCTAAACCTTGTTTAAACATTGAAATCCGCGTTGCTAGAATTCCCTTGCCCAGCAGTTTTTGGTGTGGGCTCCAGCAATGGCATGGAGTTAAAATATGCCTAGGAATTGTACAGTCAGCAGTTAAGTCCCTAATGAGAGCCAAGCAGCCTAAATCTACCTTGGGAAACAATGGAGGTTGAAGGAGGAATTTTGGTTAAAACTCAGGGCTTTGTTAAGGGATCAAAATTTAATTAAAAATAATCTCCCCTTGATGTGGTCTCCGCACAGCAACCTTCCTCCTACCCCCATGCCTCACCTACGGGTTGTCTGTGGAAGAGAGGCTACTTTTGAACGGTGGGGTTTTGGTGGTGGTTTTCTTGCGTGTTCAGAATAACCTCCAAATGTGCTGTCCCACTTCATCTCTCACCTGAAGCAAATATAGTTACTTCCTTTCATATAGTCAAATTCAGTTTAAATATAAGGTTTAGAAATGGCTTAATTCTGTGCCTGCTTTGTCAAATCTCAGGTATTTAGCTTTCCTCTGACATACTCCAGAAAGGTGAGTGAGCCCAGGGGAGGTTAAGCTCCATGAGCGTCTCCTTGTGTGTTGCAGTGGTTTCGTTGTGGTGTTTGCTGATGGGCAGGTGGACCTCCATGCTGTGTCAGTGGCCTCTGTAGCCCAAGCAGATGCTGTCATCGGATCTTTGGGGTTCAAGTTTCTTGCAAGAACTCAACAAAATAGTCTCTTCCTACTGTTGTCTCTTCCTACTGTTCTGCTTCATTCCAGGGGAAGAAGCCTCAGGGAGGAGCTTCTCTGGCACTCCACGCACACTGTGGCGCAGTTGCAGGGTTCAGACCTTCTCTGGGTTGAGCACCGTGTCCTTTGGGTGGTTTGGTCCTGTGTTCCTTTGCCAGCTGTATCTATAGCGTCTCTGAGGTCCCGTGGTGAGATGAAGGTGTCACCTTGGTTATAAGCTGTTCTTTAAAAAAGGGTGACAGAGCCTGGATGACTTCTCCTTTCTGACCTGTGCGGATTGCTTGGTAGGTAGGAGGGGGCCACGTACACTGTATTTAGGCAGCTAACCTGAGTACGTACTGGAGATATTGAACCAGCGTGAGTACCGCCGACACCTGCAGACAGGACCATGGGATCCACCTGTTTCAGGCACGGGAAAAAGTGTTGCCTAGACTGTGATTAGCAATGGTGTCTCTTCCCAGCCAGAAGTATCTGAACTGAACCTGCCTTTGCTCTTCTTCCAGACAAGGTCTGAGGACAGGGGAGGAAGGCTTTTTGGCCCTGTGAAATGGGGAATTGAAGCTAGTATGTTGAGAAGAAGTGCTTGCCAGTTATTTTTCCTAGAAGGGCGGAGATGCATTGCAAATAGTGGATATTCCACCTGGCAGAAGGGTGCTTGTGCCTCTCTTTCTTCCTGTCTCCCATCCACTGAGTTTTCACAGGACATCCAGTGAATTATTCTTTTTATTTAGGCCCAAACTGCAGTTAAGCCCAGCTGATGTTTTTGGTAGCTTTGGGCTCCGTGACTTCAGTATACTGAAATCGGTCTGCCTGAGAAATTGCATGCATGTACTTGTGTGACTTAGATGCGCTCTGTGCTGTTGCAACTGTGGTGTTGTTAGGATATGAATTGTACCAAAGCGGGACTGGCTGCCTCCGACTTCTGCTGAAAGGATGCAGTTAGTCACTGAGGAGTCAAATGATACCGTAAAGAGCGCCTAGCGCTTGTGGAGGGCCAGGATTTTCAGGGAGAGCCACTGCTCTTTTGCTTTGCTCTTGCTGAAGCTGAGAACTCCCGCTGGCCGCAGCAGGAGCTGCGTCCGTGCTGCAGACCCTGAGTGTGCGGGCTGCTCTTCCTCGGAAACAGGAGCAGGAGCTTTGCATGTGGGGTTGGTGTAGCAATGCATAGTTGTCCTGGGCCTACCTACAGATGTAATGGTGACTGCAAGAGGCTGGGGAGGTAAATCTCAACATTATCTGTTGTGAAGCAGCAGCTCTGTTCTAATTTTGATGTGCAACTCAGCTTTTTATTTTCTCTCAGCAAATTATCTCATACATAGTCGTCTATAAGTTTTCTTTAAGAAATGCCGCCCATGAGAAGGCCTAGTGTTAACTTAAACTGGAAATGACCTTAATGAAATAATGCAGTGTTTTCTCTTCTCTTTTTCAGTTTAGAGTTTCTATACCTTGGAGGGAATTTCATTACTTCAATTCCACCTGAATTAGCAAACCTGCCTTCTCTAAGCTATCTAGTTCTGTGTGACAACAAGATCCAGAGTATTCCACCTCAGCTGGCACAGTGAGTATTTATTGTCATCAGCCACCAGATGTAATTAACCCTTTGAACTTTCTTCTGCATGTGTGGATAAAAGCACCTGGGAGGGCCTATTTGTCCTTCAGTTTGTTGATGTGACTAGGCTTGAACAAGAAGATCCTTAGCAGGGTGCACTGCAAGCAGACCATGAATATATAATTTGGACATCTCAATCAAAGGGTTATGGAAAAAAAAAAGTCACCAAGTATACACTTTAGGGTGAATTAATAGATTTGTACAGGGAGCCCTGAGAAGTACCGGGGCAACTCAGAAAAGGTAAACTGCTATGCTACCATGGTCTTAGTGATGAACGCTTGGTCTGTTTTGCCTTTCACCCAAAGCCTTTTTGTATGTGCTTTTGTGTTGTACCATCCCCTGTGTTCCCTTGACATTTCTTACTGTAGGATCTCAGAATGTTTTAGTGTTCATTAAATCCTACAGCACAGTTCTGGAGATTAAGTTACTGCTTTATCTGTTTCATAATGGGGGAAAGAGGATGCAAACTCTGTATGGGTAGCCTAAAATGGGAGGTGAAGAATTTTCGGTGTCTAGCTGTAACCCCAAAAGCAATTGAATGGCAGCACAGAGTTTTCCGAGTTGGAATTTGAGAGTGTAGTGGGATTATTCTTGATGTACGATGTCCAGTTGTCTTGTAACTTGTACTGGTTTGAGAGCATCCCTGGACTCTGTGCTGGAGCATTGCTTTGTGCTTCCTGAGAGAGGAGAACGCCTCTCCAAAAGCCAAAAAACTGCTTGTCACTTGTGCCAATGCTAGCCTGGCCTGACCTTGCTTGGCTTTTGAGATCTGGTAGTATCACAGCGCAAGGTGATGCAGGCGGAAGCAATGAACACATGGGGTTTTCCAGGGTTGGCTCCCTACCAGCCATCATCTTTAATGCATGAGCGAAAGCAGGTGACTTATTCCAAGTATTGCGTGGAACTGCTCTTGATGCATGCACTGGGTACAAGAAAACACTATCTCCCCCAAAAGCACTCACTTTGTATACTTTTGTTCTGTGCTACCTTTTCTGGGGTGGGTGTGTGGGGAATGCTGAGAGGGACAGCAGCGTATTTAAGACTGTGGTTCTTTAACAGGCATTCTGGAGCTGAGCCAAGTTTTCTAGGGCATTGTGTGTGCTGGAGTAACAGCAGCTATTTTAGCAAGAATTTATGCTTTAAAAGGGAAAGAAATTGGTGGGAGAGGGGAGAGTAATCAGGTCTGCGGGTAGTGCAATTGTGGAATGATTTTGCTTGCACATCTTGATTGGGTTTCTATCTCCATCCTCAGGCTGCATTCCCTGCGTTCCCTTAGCCTGCACAATAACCTGCTGACTTACCTTCCACGAGAGATCCTTAACCTGGTTCACCTGGAAGAGCTGAGCTTGCGTGGGAACCCACTGGTGGTTCGGTTCGTCCGTGACCTGACCTACAATCCCCCAAGCCTTCAGGAACTCTCCGGACGCACAATTAAAACTCGCAATGTTCCCTACGCTCCCAGTGATCTCCCGGAGAATCTTGTCCGGTATCTGAGCTTGGCCAGCAACTGTCCCAATCCTAAATGCGGGGGTAAGTTCTCCTTAATTGCTCTGCTTCCTACTTTTACCTGAGGGGTTTTCTTCCCCCACAACTTCAGTAGCTCAGTCAGGTTAGATGTGTTGTTGCATCCAAATTCTAGCTGTATTTCATTGGCTCCAGGTCTCCTGCAAACTTGTCTTTAAGCAACCTTGTTCACTTAGGAACAATGTTCAAAGCTGTAGTGCTGGTTTACTGTATTTGCATGGGAATATGAGGCAGTGTTTCTGTCAGAGTCTTTGCAGCTCGTCCCAGCACCCCACTATGCTTTTGTGGTCTGAAGTTTCCGATCTGTCTGCCCTGAAATAGCTCAGACTGAGTAATGGACAGGAGAACTTTTGCAAGCACTCTTGTTGAACAGCAAGCTTCACTTCTGGATGGAAAACAGGAGGGAGGCTGTAGTGCTTGGCAGTTACCAAGAACAACTTGTTTAGCTCTTGCTTGCAACTCCTCGTTCCTGGAAGGAGAGAACTTCATAGAAAAGCCTGGAATGCTTGGGCTCGATTTGGCTTAATGCTTGATCTTTATCCAGAGTAAATGATCTGCACATTCAGCCTTTAGAAGATTAAGGAAAAAAAAAATCATTAATTAGTATCTACCCTGCAGTCATAATGCAGCCTGTTATCTTATCTCCTTACGCACCAATATCAAAGCATGCTCTGTAAGCAAAGACGGAAGGGCTGGAACTTGTGTGTTGGAAGGGAAAGAAAGTGTTTCCTTTTTTTAGAGTTCTGCACAGCTTAGGTAACAGTGGATTAGTTTTGCTCTTTTTCATTTTTCCTTATGAACTAGCACAGTACTGCAGCGTTGCTCTAAAGCTGCAGGAGAAAAGCTTACTCCAGACCAGCTAGGATTTAAAACACCGCTGGAAACTTCTGAAAATGTGTCTAAAATCACTTGCTGTGAAAGGAAGAGAATGCAATTGTGTGTTACAGCGACACTGTTGCCATGGAAAAGTAGCATCCAAACTCAGCATGGTGATTTCACTCAAGCAGAAGAAAAGTAGAGCTATGAAGGTCTATTTGTGAACGCATTTTTGCTAGCTGCTACAAGAGGTTTTACAAGTTTGAAAATAGAGTGGATGAATTTGACATTTAGGAAGTTTGCGAATTCCCAGCCTGAGATTTCTCCCTAATGGTTAGAAGAAATAGCCAAATTCTTTGGAAGTAGCTGCCCTGTGTCTTTTCATGTAGTGTGCCATTCTGAATTACCTACTAAATACAGTTTTACAGGATTATTTTTTCTTTTTACTAAGAAAAGAAATTTCGCATTTCCATAGGTGTCCCAGTCCCTTCTCTTCCTCCAGTAATCCCTTGTGCTTCTACGACCAGTGCGGTGTCAGTTAAACCCTAATTAGAGGCATTTGCACCAGCAGCAACAACCTTGCAGAGTTTACAGATTTCCTCTCACGGGGTCTCACATGTTGTTACTGTTCCCTCTGCCCTTACAGGTGTCTACTTTGACAGCTGTGTCAGACAAATCAAGTTCGTTGACTTCTGTGGGAAGTATCGCCTCCCGCTGATGCACTACCTGTGCTCCCCAGAGTGCTCCTCTCCCTGCAGCTCTGCCTCCCAGAGCTCTACTTCCCAGAGCGAGTCTGACTCTGAGGACGAAGCCAGCGTCGCTGCACGCAGGATGCAGAAAGTCCTTCTGGGATAACAGGGAACGAGAGGGGAAGACGGGAAGGAAAACGCGTTTGAAAAGCAATAATGGAACGGCGAAGCCTGGGCCTCTGGCCTGAAGGGCTCACGAGAAACTGTCCTCAAGTCCATGTAAGGGGCAGAACATCTTAGCAAGCCTAGGCTTACTTGGTGCAGTGCTACTTAGGAGAACTAACTCAGTGGCATACTGCCTGTAGGGTGCCTGGGGTTGTCAGAAACATCTCTTGTCTGAGACACGCCCCCCTCCCTCGTATGGGCTGGGGAGGGGGATTTGTTCTCACTGGCGGATTGAGAAGGGTTTTAATATATGACACTTCACTGGACTTTGGTCATCCTGCAGAGCAAAGGAGACTGTCCAGATCTTTTAACACTGTGGTAAATCAGAAACAGGCTAATGATGCCATGTGAGTATGTATGGACCCCAATGTTTTACATAGCGTTTAGATTCTTTGCTGTCTCCTTTGATTTCAGGTACAGATTTTACACCCATCCACTAAAAATGGGAGTTGGGTTTTTTTTTGTTCAGGAGTAGATTTTTCCAAACTCTGGTTATTCTTCCTTTGCCTAGAGAGGAGTAGGGTCTCTGTGCTGTTACAGATGTTACAGCCAC
The DNA here is from genome assembly GCA_031468815.1 of Morus bassanus. NCBI lineage: Eukaryota > Metazoa > Chordata > Aves > Suliformes > Sulidae > Morus > Morus bassanus. Next base: position 131,822,998 of record CM062568.1, on the reverse strand, counting down.
CATAGAACTGAGCCACCTTTTTTTCTCCCTTGTTATACCAAGCTGCTCGTAGTGTTTCCTCCTAACTGTATTAGTTATTTTTCCTCTCTCTGCCTCTTCCCATTACACCTGGAGTGTTGCTGTCTTTATGGTGCCTTTCAGAAAACAGACAAGTTGTTCTGTTGAGACTTGGTATTACTTCGGACTTGTGGCCATACCTGCCCATGCAAGGGACCAGATGCGATGCTCTGTATCGTGTTTTTGAGTCTCAGCTTACTGGAGCAAATCTGCTTTTATATCTGAATTGCAGGAAAGGTCTCGATTGACATTTCGTGTTTTTAAACAGCCACGTCCCCCTGTTGCAGCTAGCTCTGCTGTGCTTGGTACAGAGTTACTTTCTGTCTTTAAGGTCATCTGCTTAAAGTAGGCAGCAGCTTAATGAATTGGAAGTGCTGAGAGAAGTGCCGTGGAGAATGTTTTTTTTTCTTATTCATAACATGAGAGGAAGAGCCAGTACGGAGGCTGAGGCGCGTCGTTTGAGCATCTTGCATGAGGTGGTTTTGAAACCTCTTCCTTATTTATTTGTTTGCATTTGCTCTTGTTATAATAGCTTTGGCAGTCTGTTGGATTGTTCAAAGAACATTCAGATATCTTAAAATACGTTTAAAGGAAAGTTGCAGAAAATAGCTTAGAATTTTTAAGTATCAAGAAACAGCTTATAAAAAATATTATGAATTGACAGTTGTCTATAAATCTACTTTATGGGGCTGTTGAGTGTTTTGCTCAGTGAGAGCTGCCCCTTAATATTTCACGGCAGACAGTCCTTTTGATGCAGTTTCAGACAGAGCAAACCCACCTGTGCTTTCGAATGCATGAGCAGAGTAAATACATTGTGTTAAGAAGCTAAATGAACAAAAAAACCTTTTCTCAACCCACTTTGGCCCTACAGGGGGAAATGAAAAACCTGTGCTCCTCTCCTGTATTCAGAAAACGCATGTATTTGAATATCTTATGGGAGCTCTGTGTTAATGGTCCTGTTTAATTACATTTGACACTTTAGATATTAAAGCACTTTGATAATTCTACTCTTTGTAACTAGCTTTAGTGATTTTTTTTTTTTCTTATTAGACTACAGTTTTTCCTTTAATGTGACCTGAAGATCGAGGTCTGTGAAACTTTGTACGTTCCAGTCTGTCTCGGTGTGCAGGCTGAAATTCTTGCCTTGCATTTCCTTGACAGCACTGCTCATTTCCCCAGTTTCCTTTGGAGAGAACTGGAATTTGAAAGAAATTATCTGGTTGTGAAATAGCACCCTGTCCATTATTAATCATTGTAACTTAGTCTGAAGATTACACACACACACAGATCCACAAGGAACTAAACTGCACATGCTCTGTGCCTTTCCAAATAACTTTTTTAAAGTATATTTTTAAGACATAATAAGGTATATGTGCAAAGCAACTGGATGTCACTTTAGCAAATTCTGTGAGGTTTGCTTGGGAGGAAGAACCTACAGATTTTGAGAGAAACCTACTGCATGCTGTTAGTTAAATTAGGATCAGTGAGGGGCCTGTGTTGTGTTCTTCATCTCCTCTTTCAGGTGCTTCTTCCTGTCCCAAGTGAATATCGTCATACCAGTGCTGAAGAACAGTAAACTGATTGCAGAGCCACGATTTTAAATTGGCTGCTAGTATAATGGTAGTGAGCAACTGAGTGATCTAGAGCTTGGCTCTTCTGCCAGTGAAAGTGAGCCACACAAGTTGAGATCTCGAGATCTTCTGAGCTCAGGGCCATGAGGTACCACCTTCCTTTCTTCTCTTCAGCAGCAGCTGTCTTGAAGTCATGCATTTTTTCACTTTCCAAAGTTAGATTTCACCACGGTTCCTGTTTGCACAGTAGCACGTCTGTGTGTGATGGGTTAAGACCAGTGGTGCCTGGTTCTAATAGCTCAATCCTTAACTGTATTCTCTTTCCTAGCTGAACAGGCATCCCATTTCTGCCCCAATTCTAATAGGGCTAATAGGCTAATCTCTTTTCACAGCTTCTTCACTGTAGCCAGGTCAGAACTTGACAGCTTGTGCAGTTGATATCTCTATGCATTTTTAGACTTGATAAAATGTCTTGTCTCTTAAAAATTTATATATATTCCCAGATATAGCTACCAATTTTTCCTTTTGCTGCTAGGCTTTAAAGTGCAATTCAAGTAAGTCAGAACTTAAAACAATCAAAGACTTGTAAGAAAAACAAATGGTGGGTTGGTTGTGGGGTTTTTTTCCCTTGGAGGTGGATTTGAGAGGACTAGGGATGCAGGTTTGTACTGTAGTGCCTAACATACTGAGTGGGAGTCAAGTTTTTCCAGCAATTGTTAGCCCCCAAAGACTGGAAAATGTACTGGGCAATAAAATAGGTAAGACAAAACTTGGAGTTACACTGTTGGATGGTTCCTACCGTCCCCTTCTCAGGGGCCCTGAGAAGTAGATGGAGGTTTTGCCAGCTTTATAGCTCTCTGTCAGTTTTAAAGGGTGGACTTCAGTTCTTACAGATGCGTCTCTGAGTGAAGTCTTCAGTCAGTGTTTTGGTATCAGTCCCCTTGTTGCTACAGCAGCCCAGCATGTCCACCTTTTGAAACTGTTCTTAAGCCAAGACACAAGTGTGTGAAGCAAAGTTGCTCATTCCCTCTTCCCCGCGGAGTCCTGGGCCCTGCCTGCATTCATCCTCTGCCCCGCCATCTCTCTGCCAAGGGGAGCTGCTGGCGCATTTCTGAATGCAGGTACTTAATGTGAGCAGTGGGGTCGTGTTAAAAAGAAGCAAAATATCAATTTGACTGGAAGCAACATATACAGTTGCCAATTCTTTTATGTTCCTCTTTCTTTAATAAGAGGTGAGACTTGAGGAAGTCGGTAATGAATATTTAAACACACTCTGAAGTGGCCAGATGCAGTTTTTCGTGGGCTTCTGTCCTGGTCATTCTAAGTCTTTGAAATCTTGTGTTGAATTATAATGGGAGTGGGGGGGAGGGAGGGGAGAACCAGCTCCTTTTTGTTCCTTACTCTTGTTGGCAATAATGAATGGAAGGAATTTAATCCAATGAAAGTAATGAAATTTAATCCCTGCAATGTGTCTTTGTTACCCAGTTCAAAGAACTATTTTAATGCATCTTATTCACACCATGCCCTCCCTCCCCAACTGAAGATACTTCAAATAGACTACTTCAGAATGCACACTAATACAGCAGTAACTCTCTTGGAAACCTTTCTATTGATTATTTCATTTGCCTGCCTGACTAGAGGATTGATCTTTTACTGACCTGAACATTAAGGGTGGAAAGGGTTCTCATCCAGCGCTCTTGTTGAATTTTTATCGTGAGCATTTGTTTTAGGAAGTCTTAAAGTGCCTTATGTTTTTAAAAGTGTATTTTGCTAGAAATGTATGAATGTAGAATATCCCTAACAGTATTTCTTTGAGCTGTAAAACAAATTGCAAACACTAAACCAAAAATGTTATTTCTACAGTTGTCTGTCCATTATTTGCTGGCATCTTGCTTCTGGTATTGCTGCAGGCAGAACCCTTGCCAAATTGTAAACACTAAAAATGGGGCTATACGTGGTCGGGGAACAGATGAGATTTGACCTGCACTGTGTAAAACCAAGAGTAGGTGAGACGTCCAAAGGGACTGCTGAAACTCTTGGCTTTTGGGGCCCACTTGGGACAGACCAGAGTGTGTTACAGACCAGACCCTGTTTTACTTCTGCTATAGAGTTACAGAAATTTGCTCCACGGTTTAAAGGCAGAAGTAACTCACGGGCAAGATAAATATACGAACAAGAGAAGGCAGTGTCATGGTGGAGTTTTCCAGCAATATGAAACAAAGTTCTAAACTTCTTGAATTGTTTCCCACTTAATACGCGAACTCTGAAACCTGTAAATGACTCTTTGAACGTTAATTTTCTGATCATGTTAACTGGCTGATGCATTCCCATTTCTTGTGTAATCCCATGTTTCCTCCTACATCCTGAAGAGTTTTTGTGATCTATTGCCAAAATGTTTCAGATCCTGCCATGCAATTACCAGTTTTCAGTGCAGAGATGTAGTGTATTGGAAAATGGGTCAGTGGGAAACAAGAATTACTTGATATTAACTTCAGCAGTAACTATTTCAGAGATGGTTCAACTTCATATGTAATGAAAAACCTCTCAAATTATGCAGCAGCCCCATTTCAAGTAACATAAAATACCAAGGAATGCAGTGACCTTGCCTGTAACCAGGCTGAGAATATTCTTGCCTCTTCTTGTTAACTAATTTAAAGATACCCTTTTCTGTGCCTTCTTAATAACTTTCTTATATTTGGAAACAAAATCATAGAAGTGCTGGTTCAAAGGAACCTCTGGTGGTTTCTAGTCCAACCTCTTCATTCAAGCAGGACTGTTGCCAGCACTAGTTCAGGTCTCTGTGGGTTTGTCAAGCTGAGTCTTAGAAACCTCCAAAGATAAGGAGTCCACAATCCCTCTGCCTCTGGTGCTATAATCTCCTCCTAGTGCAGAATTCTCTCCAAATGTCCAACATCTTCCTGACATGGGTTGCCCATCTTCTAATCTCAAGGAGCAAATCTTGGCTCTCAAACTTTCTTCTCTGCTTTTAGCACTAATGCAATGAGAAGAGTGTAAATGAAACATGAGTTATGAAGATGCCTGAAGCAGATGGTCAGAATGTCAAACTGACATTTAGGCTTATGCAGAACTGCGCAGATCTAAAAGGGAGCATTATGTCGATGCTTTCAAAGTGCTCTTCATGAAGCAGAGCTATAAGTTTCCTACTCAGAGGGGCTGCCTTAGGTGATCAAGGCAGCTAGAGCTGAATGTATGTACCTTTTCCTCTGCACTAAGGTTGTGAGTTGCAGTTGCCAACCATTTAAAAAAACTTATTGGAAGAAAGTTAGTCCTGGTGCTGCATTGAAGAAGGCCAGGGCCATCTGCACCCTTAGTCACCGTCTGGAGGTGGCATGCCACGTCCGAGTGTCTCTTCCCTTTCCAATAGCCACTGCTCTATGGTGACTTATCAGAGGAGGGTTAAAAGCATGTGTTCTTGTACTACAGCTTGCTACAGGCTCCTTTCTCACCAGTCACCACCGTGGGGTTTTGAGAAGGAGGTTTAACAGCAGCCAAGGTCCTTTTAGGATGGAGGGGAAGGTAATCCATAGCAGAGCCCAAGTCCTGCTTCCAGCCGGTCTTTTGTGGCGAGGTGAGGGTGCAGCTCGTCTGGTGTCAGTTCAAGGATTGCTCACCCAGGACCTTTCCTTTTTTCCTGGCCTGGAACTTAATGGTTGCAGCTCAAAGCTTCCTATCAGACTGGCAAAGGATTAACGTATCTTCAGAGTGTTGTCCAAACACCCTGACTGTAACCCCTCCTTGACTCTGTGGAAAAAGCAGGACCTGCAGTCAGTACTGATTAGCAAGTTGTACGTTTATCCTAAATACTACACTTGATCAGAGTGTCCAAGCCCCGCAAGGCTGGCTGCCATTTACACATCTCCGAAGATCATTGCAGGTGTATTGGCAAACGAATGATTTCACCAAGCTGCATCGTTGCTTGTGTAAGGGAACGTGACAGACCAGGAGTATTACAAGGTCCTCGCCTGCGCTGTGACACGGACGCTGGGGAACTGGTAAGTTGGGAGGGCAAACAAACCCTTCATCTGGATGACGATTTGGGTTGGTGTGGGGGGTCACAAGCTGAAGCCCAGCAGGTCGGCCTGTCACCCTTTACATCAGCAAGGACACAAACATCTATTGCTGGGGAAGGGACCTGAATGTAAGGTATGGGATTGTTTTGTTTGGTGGTTGTCCCTGAAAGAGTAAATTTCAGCCTTAGGGCTTTGAAAATGGGTAGGGGAGGAAAATGCCATTGTGGAAAAACATTTTTCCATAATTCCTGGGGGTCCTGGCATCCACAGTAAAAGTGACTTTATAACAAACACGTGTAATATTGAGCAAACATCCTTTGTGCCAGACAGCGTTACGTGGTTGCTCTCCAAAGCCTTCCTTTGCAAATGCTGTTTTACCAACTCTGGGGAGGGCAGCCCTGTTGTTCCTCAGGAACAACAGCCACGTGGTTGGTGTAGATGACTTAATGGATTCTGCTTGTGAGCAGGATGACACTGAACAAGTCTTTACCAAGCTGGCAGATCATGGCAATGGGAGGAGTGTGGATGCAGAGCAGGACGCTAGAAGTAAGGGACCTTACATTTCCCTTAACAACAGCACTCTGCTTCAAACGTGCCGGGTATTTTTTTTGGAGGTGGGAGAAGTCTGGCCTTTGGAGAACGTCCTTTGCATCAGGTAAACTGGTCACTGCAACTCTCGTACCCCCTTGGCAGAGGATCCCTCTGTGCCACTCAGGGCAGTGCTTCGTTTCCCCGTATATTGCCCTGCTCTCGGTCAGAGGGCCCGTGGGGCTCCCTGAACTCAACCCCCTGCTCATAAAACCTCCCCGCAGGTGGAGGGAGCTGGTGAAAGCACTGGCTGAACCCGGCCCTTTGTTTCTGTTGTGCGTAGCACTGCTGAAAGGGACTTGCTGGAAGATTTTAAAACATCCCTCACATTTATATAACTAAGCACCCTTTATAATCTAAATCAGACCTGAGTGGTTTGCAGCAGTGGTTTTTATCTTCAAATAAACACTGCAGTGTGTTTTCCAAAGTTGGGTTCCCTAGTTGCTCTCTTCAGATATTTGGAGTTAAATTGCATCTTTTTGTTTGTTTTAGTTTCTTTCTTTAAAGCAGTTGCAAGTCTTCTACTGAGAGATATAATCATAAAAGGCCTTGCAAAAAACCCCATGTGACTGGGCTCGTCGAAACACGTTTTGAAACGGTCCAGGAATGTCTGAAACTTTATGTTGGTCTTTCACAACTTGCAATCCCATCTGGCTGCCTTGCACTTTGAAAACCTGTTCAGAGATGACCCTTCACCATGGTTTGTAGGGAAAGCCCACCCCGAAAGCCTGGGCTCCTGGCCACGGCTCGTCCCTGGTCCCAACCACAGCCCTCCAAGCATCCTGCCTAGAAACACTTCGTAGTGCTTTTAGGAAAGCAAATTTTATTTGGTGTGTTTGTGGAGGGGAGAAGTATGGTCTTAGGAGGCAATAACTTTCCATGATCGAATGCTGCCAGCTGGCATACTCCAGCCTTGTCACAGCAGCAGGTATTTTCATCCCTGCACTCTGAGGTCTCTACGACTGTGGGCCACGAGGAGAAAACTGTTGTGGAGCATGACCAGGAGCGTCTCGTTTGCTTCTCCATCTCTTGATAAAGGGCTGTGGGCATCTTACCCTATTCATGTGGAGTTTAAAAGTATGTGTCTGCTCTGGTTTATTGCTATAAATTTGGCCTGCATTAATCGTGGCTGGCAAAGCCCTGATGGGGTGTATTCCTGCTCCTATGTTCCCCACTTCAAGCAGTGGATGGTGGCTAGTAAATTCCCCCCAGGAAAGAGGGCAAAGGCAGGCAGGGCGTCTCCCAGGGCCAGCATGTTCCCGCAGCAAGGAGGAGCCTGAGCTTGTGCTTGTTTATCTGCACGTAAATGCCCCTATGCAATGCCATTTGCACAGTAGGGGATTAGCGGGATTTGTTTTCCACCAACAGCATGTAAAAATGCATGCGCAATGTGCAAGGGGAGGGGGAGTTACTGTAATGACTGCTGACAGTGTGGGTGGCTGTCCCAAGAACAAGCTCTCCTGAGAGCTGGCCAGGCTGCTAGCAAGGATGTTAAAAGCACACATCCCTATGTGGTCCGGGGGTGGCACAGCCCTGGCTGAGCAGTGTACACAAAAACAAGAGAGGCTCATGTGAGGTGCCTCCTAAGCTTAGGAAATGGCGGGTGCTTTTGCCATTATGCAGTTGAGCTTTTGCATCCAAAAGGCCATTTCTCTTGAAGAAAGAGGTTCCCCGGTGGCTGCATCCTTCCGGGTTGTCACAGGGGCTCTGCTCCCACAGTCGCGGATCTGCCCCTCCAAGGTGACTACCTTTGATAAGTGTATTGAAAATGGGTGGCAAAAGTCACTGCTATGTCATGCTGCCAGTTACCTAATTTTTTGGGGGGTTTCTCTTACGGTTGAAGGAACATAGACCCCTGGATAATTCCTCAAACCCAATACCAGCTTCTGAACCAAGGGTCTCCCAACAGAGAACACCTTCCAACATCCTTTGTCGTCTCCTGTCAAAAGTACAACGCAAGGTGGTGATCTGTGCCATTCGTCACGGGGTCTGAAGGTGGCTTCTGTAACAGGTGAGTGAGGAGGGAACATCCTCTTTAATGGGATTTTCTGAACTCCAGTCCCTCTTCAGACAAGCTGTAGCTTTTCAACAAATGTATGGAATATGCCTTCTACACCATCCCATACATCACAAGGGTCTAGTGAGGGCAAGTCTCACCTGATGCTTTTTTTAAACCATCAGAGTGTTGTCCCCAGCTTTCTGGGGACAAACATGAAGCCTAATGATACTTTGACATGACAGAATGAGGCATATCTGATCTGGTCTGACATTACTTAAATAGCAATGGTGGTGTGGTACAGGGCCTATGGATAGAGGCAGAACATACTTCATCATGTGTAAGGGTGAGAGATGCTACATATCCCTATCCATGGAAAAAGTAACAAGTTAGAAATATGGAAATATGCTTCACAAATAGTTATTTCACACTGATCATATTAATGCACTGACAGATGAATCCTCCAGTAATATCTGGGATGATGAGGAGGTTCATGGTTATCATGACCCAGAAAATCCTTAAGATGGCTGGTTCGTCACCAATGGAAAACCTTTTCATCCTTCCAGAGGTTCTCCTACAGTAACAGTTGTAGGCCTGGTCCAGGCCACCACAGGAGGTGGGCACGGGTCTGCGGTAACTTTGTTCATGCAGTGCATTAATTCCTGAAGTCCAGAGTAATAGCCTGGCAACAGAAAGGCTGAAATGGCATTTGAAAAGATTGTTCCAGTCATGTTTTGCTGCTGCTGCAGGTGACAGGATAATGTATCTTTCCAAGCCTACTTCCCAGAAACCTGGTACACCCTAGGGTTTAACTAATCATTGCAGAAGCTGAGTTGGTGTTTTATGAGAAGACTTCAATGCTGGCACTCCTGGTTAGAGTGATTAAAAAACAATCTTCCATTGCCCCTGTTTTCTCCTCATCGTAACGTGCCTTGAACATCCCAGATCTGAGAGGTTTCCACCTGACTGTTGAATTTTACATGGCAGCCCAACAATTTCAGCAATTACTTTCTCTTCTCTCACTTTCCTTTTACAGAAACAACCTTTTCAAACTTGAAAGTCCTGTTACTTTTGTCATGAACTTTTTTCATAATTCTCCAGGGTGAAAAAAGCTGACAAATGTCTTGTCTTCATGATCTTTTTTGCAGTAATAAGTGTCTTCTCTATGCAAATTTCATTGGTAAACATCTAGTCGTAAACTTTTTCAAAGGCATCTTTTTTTTTTTTTGTAAGGAAAGAAAGGTGTGTTTCTTTTATTTTTAAAGCAGCCCACGATAAATGGCTTTCAAAGCCTTCAGAGAGACTGGGGAGTTCACAATGTCAGGGCTGGTGCGTGTGGCTCTATGAAGTCTGTGATTATAATGCTTTTAAATGACAGCAAGCAAAAACTGTTGTGGGTTGTAAAATATTTTCCCATCTCAGTTTCTAAATGTTGGGGTAAAGCAATCTGCAGTCGCTGCTTTGAGTTTCTTAGTGGCAACAAAGCGGTGAGCTTTTTTATCGAAGTGCTTCAAAGCTTAGCTAAAAATTCTGTACTAGAGATCTGTGATTTTTGAGGTACACGTCCTTGACTCAAAATAACTTTAAAGACCGTGGAAAATCTATCATATGACTTGTATTATAGGTGTAAAATGTGGGCATCTTTAGATCAGCACCTGTCAAGGATAAGAGGTACTTAAGCGGTTGTTAAATTGGGTGCTGCGCATCCATGGAAAGCTGCTGCAAAGCTGCATTTGAAACAATAGCTCTGCTTTTAAAATCTGTTTGCGCCAGATTTTACAAAGAATAAGAAACAATTGTTTCCTTGTGTGCCAGGCTTGCATTTGCCTTGTTTCTCAGTCATCGCTCCTCTTCCTGTTCTTGCTCCACTTTCTCTGTTACCTTTGGCTGACGAACTCCTGGCTTACAGCAACGTTGCAGCCTATCTTAAAGTACGCCCTTAAAACTGGTACTGTTTAATGTTGTTCAGGCACTGTTACTCAAGTCCTAAAGCTCAACCTATTCTTTCTTGTCCTCCCCACCGTGTAAGTTCATTGTCCAACATCTTGTGTGGATGCCATAAATGAATACTATATCCTGGGCATGGAGGAACTCCACAGCAACCCTCCCTTCAGCTGCCTTTCCCTCTCCATGCTACTCACCATCTCTGCATTTGCTGCTCTTTGGACATATTGGTCTTCTCCTGCTGCCAGGGACATGTGTCAGTTGCTGCAGAGATACGAGTCCTCTTTTTACCTTCCCGCCTGCCCTGGCTCCTTGAACTCAGTTTTACTAAATTATTCTTGATATTACAGATATCAAAATGAGGATGGTGGTAACTTCCATTTCCTGACCCTGATTCTCATAACCCATTCTGCCTTTGTCTCTGAAGTCAACAGCGCTGTCCTTGTGAAAGTTGAGGCCTCACATTGATTTAGCAGATTGATTCAGCTTTTCAGCCTTACTGGCCTATCTTTACTCCCTTCACCTCTACACAGCACCCCTTTCTTCTCTCATTATTCTCTTTTGCATAAGGATTTTTCCATGACCCCATTGTACTCCTTTTCCCTTCCATTCCTCACGTTGCAGTCCCTTCTCTGGCAGCCAGCACATACGTCCGCTCTGCCAAGGATCCCCACTGGCATGGATGTGGTTTTCCATGTCCTTGTGCAAGTGGTTGGTGGCCTTTCTTCCTTCTGTCCTTACTTCTTCTTGCCTCCTCCTTTTCCTCCTAGTGAGCCCGGAAACACCTTCTTCCACCACTGGCCCCCTGCACGCCATAGCTGTCCCCTCAGGGATGGGTGAGGACACAGCCAGCTGGTCTCTGCTCCAGGATGGCCCATTCAGGATGGATGTGGGAACCTCCTCATTCAACACGCTCCCACCAGCCTCAGGAACAAACACCGAGTGACGAACATCTCCCACCAACACCCTCTGCTCCATGTGGTTGTCGGCCTCAGGCTCAGACTGAAGTCTTTGTCTCTAAGGACTGCCACGAGCAAGGGTTTTCCTTGACTGTGAGGATCCGGAAACAGGGATGTGCTGTTCTTGCCTGGCAGCAGAGTGCTTAGCAGCCAGGGAGACAAGTCCCAGGCCCCTGCTGTGACAAGGGACCACCTTAAAAGGAAGGTGGTGGCCTGTCTTTCCAACTCTTACAAGGGAAAATGCTTCAGATGTGGCAGCTAGAGCCAGAAACAAGGGATGTTTCTGTTGTGCACTGCGTGTGCGTTAGATCTGCATTAATAGAAAGGGTTTTGTTTTTGTTTTTGTTCTCTGTTGTTAGAAAGAAAAACATCTTCATCGTGCTGGGTAGAAGAAAGAACATGGTGAATAACTGAGGTGAGATCATTAGATGACTTCATGAGTAGTCACTAACTGCTACAATTGAAGGAAACTATCATTTACCACCTGTTATTTAGCAGACGGGCACAGCTGAAACTCGGCTCCACTGCAGACTTTGTTTCCCTGTCAAATCCTAAGAGGCTGAGATACCTCCCAGGAGACCACTAATCACTGCTGGGTTTGGGTGTTGCTGGCAGGGCTGAGTGAACCTTAAAAGGTTTGGTGGTTCAGATTAGCATCAAAGAGGCTGAATGCTTCCCCTTGGTTCCAGGTCATGCTAAACCTTTAATAAAAATCCTACACTGAGACTCGGTATGAAAGAGTGGGCAGGCTTATTGACTGCATCTGGCATGACCAGTCCCTTACCTAAAATTAGCTAAACTCCTGGTATCCTGTGTCAGCATGCACTCGGGCTTGGGCAAACCCTGGCTGGTCCCTCGGGAGCTCAGTCCTCTGCAGTCTTTTCTGAAGTGTGGCACCCAGGCATGGTCTTTCACTCCTCTAACCTTGGAGGACGTTAGTCATTCACTCACCAAAAATGGGCACCTATGAAATCCAAGTTTTCAATGGAAAATACGAGTAGAAAAAACAACAAGCAGAAAACCGCTTGGTGGTTCAGGGTTTTTTCCCATTTTCTATATTATGGTAAAGAAAAAAAAAAAGTCATTCCGTGGGCAGCTCAGTCATGCCCTGCCTTCCCACCAGCAGACCCTCTGGTTTGCCATAAGGTGTGATTTTCGCCTGATCTCATCCCTGTGAGAGGGATTTGCTGATGTCTAATAAAAGCTGCGCACATGCTACTTCCCCACACTGGAGCAAGAGAGGGAGCGATTCACCAGGTTTCTCTCTCACCATCCAGCCACTGGAGCTTGTAGAAACTTAACAGCGAGCTGGGAGTCTCAGGGCTATTAAATTTGTTGCAATTTGCCATGTAGTTTAAAAATTGTTAGTGAAGAGGGGACGCTGGACGGACAAACATGTGCACTGAGTAAGCCTCGTTCCCTTAGGTTATTACTCTAAAAATGGGAATGGTCCTAACTGGTTGGAAAGGATCAAAAATTATTTGTCTCAGAGTCCTGGGATCAAATCTGTGTGAACATCCTTGTTTGCCAGAGCCAGATAGGTGCTTTGTGCCTCCTTCAGCAGAAGGCTTGGTCGCAGCCTCCCTCGATTCCCATACACACTGGTTACACGTTGCGGCATAGGCTCAGTCTGCTGCTTTCTCAGAAACGCTACCCTGGCCCCCTTTTCCTTGACACAGTACCTAATTCACAACATGTTTTCCCCTTGATGCCATCCCAAAAAAATAATAATTAGAAAGCGTGTGGGAAACCAACTTACAAAAGGTTGGCAACCTCTCTCCTGCACCCGAGAGACCAACAGGGTTTGCTCCATCCAGCTGCCCTGCCCCGTCTGCTGGCAGGCTGATCCCCATCCAGTGTTGCCACTGTCAGGGTGCAGAAAGTCTTCACAGGGAGTTTTTAACACCCCATGGATCTGCTTAATGCGTGGAGCAGAAGGGATCAGGGAGAGTTGAAGTAGCCCAGCCTTTCCACTGGCAGCGAGCACCAGCTCCTTCCTTCCAAGGAGCTAGCCAAATGGTGGCTGGAAGGAGGTCATGTCTGAGGCCCAAACCTTCCGTGACTTTCTGACCTGATCCCCTGTCAGGTGAATCTCGGATTAGCCTTATTTTGCATAAGAGACAGGCAGGATGAGTAGGGTGTTGCTAGCAAACCAGTTTTCACTGGTGGGAGTGAGCTTCGGTTCTAAGCATGGTGGAAACCACACTGGAGCTGACCTTCCTGCCCTAGATGTGTTCTAAGTGCCATAGCTTTTGCTTACAAGGGGGTGTGGGTCTCATGCCACTAGTAGGTGCTTTTCTTCCACCATATTCTTTAAGTCTTTCCTTGGACTCCTCTGGTTCTCTCCACTTTTTGCTATTCCTGTCCTTACCTGGGTCACTCCTAAGCTCTTGGCTTGTCTACCTAGCAATAGTGGGGTCCACCTCAACCATACGAAGATTGTAAAATCATCTTTCTGAGAGATTGTTTCAAATCTGGGAAGATGCAGGGCCATGTGTTACAAAGAAAGCAGGGGTTTTTCCTTGCCCTGGATGGAGCAGCACTAGCTTACCTAATAATTTGCTGTGGCAGGAGTCAGTTACAAAGTCCTCCTAAAGCAGTTCACGGAAGCGTAGAAAATAGGCTTGAAAGGGAATGTGACCTGGTCCATACTGTTGTCCTTCGCTGCACCTAACTTCTCCTGGCAGAGATTTCACTGTCTTCCAGGACGTATTGGGAGGAATGGAGCGAGCAGTGGGAAGCTCCCTGAGTGCAGCTCTTTGGCTCAATTTGCAAGAGTGGCCCACGCATGTCCCCAGTTGCCTTAACAAGGCAAGCCATTATAATGGGCAGCTTCTGTTAAGGAGAATGAAGAGGAGTTAAGAAGACACCATTTAGGAAGGGCCACAAAGTTGACAAGACGGTGTGGGAATAGCAAGAGATAATTCAAGATGTCAGGGACCTCAGAAAAGTAGAAGGAAGTCCAAGTAGTCACCTCAAAGGTCCTGTTCCTGTGAGCTGGAGGAGGATAGAAGCTCCTGGAGGTCGAAGCAGTGGCTGGTGTTTGCTGAGAGGCTGTGTTGTGTGGGATATTCAGCCCTGGTCCGTGGGGACGGAGTGGTGCTACGGGATGGCCTGCCTGTCCAAAGGCCAGCGCCCAGCCTCACCGCCTGGAAACGGGCTGGAAAAGGCAGGACATTTTCAACGAACTCTGCAAAGAGAATCTTCAAATGGGCAAAAGCTTCAACAATTTAAACTCAAGGGACCATGTCAAGTGAATATGCGAAAAGAAGATAATCAGTTGTTTAAATTCCAGAATAAGAAACTTTGTCAATAAGAGGAAAAAGTGAAAATGTTTCGCTTTGAAGGATGAATTGGACAAAACTGGTATTGCCTACGTGTGGCCAGATGCTTTCTTTAACGGAGATGTTACAACTGTTGGATACTGCATGCTGAGAAAGGAGACAGCAAGTGAAGGAGATAAGGGTGGTGCTTTATGCTAATGGCAACATTACCTGTTTTAGAATGAGGGGTAACTCGGAGCAGACAGTATGTAGATCAATGCACTAATTAGTAAAGCCCAAGAGGGAGTACTCTGTGCACACCTGTATGTATAACTGACTACCTCATCAAACAAGGCCCAGGACAGATGTCTCTCTACAGGCTTATTTGCAACGCGTGAAAAGAAAGCTATATTTGCATAGAGAATTTAATTCTAGGACACATCTGTGGAGATTGCCTGCAGGCCCCAGCCAAGTCTCATGAGAGTTTCTAAGTGTGCTGGCTGATAATTTCCCAGCAGAGGATGCATCCATCCAGCACACGCTGTCTCCCTTTCAGATACATGGTGATGGGTAAAGAAGATTTCGTCGCTGAGCTACCAGCAGTTAGTTGCCTCGTTACAATCAACGTGAGCAAAGTCAGGACAATCATAGGTAGTCATATATGAATTTGGATTTTCCAAGAGACTAATTTTCCCCAAACTGAAGGAAATACAAATTGCAGTTCGCCCTGAAGAAAACTTAGATAAATTTAGTGAAATTTGACTGAAAAATGAGTTGCTTAAGAAAAGTTTAGCAGATGGCCAAAAGCCATAGTTAAAACAGAGGCTGGTTTTGATGTTGCTCTGTGCAACACTGTGGCTGAATGTGAACTCTTGAGGATGGACAATGCATATGTGTTAAATGGGCTGAAACCCTGCTACTTGCTAGACCCAAGAAGAGAGGTGCTGCTGCTAACAACTGGCAAGTAGGGGGTCACAAAAATCAGCTCCGAGCCCACTTTTTTCAACAGTAAACTTGAAGTAAATCTAAAATTGTTGCACGCGTCTTGGAGCGAATGACGTGGGCCGTACCTCCAAAAGGAGGTGCTGTGTCTCAGGTGGCCACAACTCCCAAGAAAGATCCGGCAGGCGTAACACGTAAATAGCTCCGCACGTGATGAACGAGGAGCCGTGCAGAGGTGTGAGCAGGTGGTTTATCCTTCCTATCGGGCAGTGTTGTGATGGACACTGAACCCCTGAGTAGCTCTCCAGTCTAACTTTTCAAAAAGAGCGGGAACTGACCCAAGCCGAGTCGTGGAAAACAGCGGGAGAAAACTTCATCCCGCCTCCCCCAGCAATTTTAACCGAGTTCAGCTTTTGTTTCCCTTCCTAGGACCCAGCCTTGGGCTGAGCCACACCGCTGCTGGGCTCCAGTTATACCCTGGTGTGGGGTGATGTGTTCCCAACATGGGGTTACTGACTGCTGTTTAGGCACAGCAGGATCCTTTGGGATGAAAGGGGCCTCATCCCTGCAGAGGTAATAACACGACTCACCTTAACTATGGGGTTTCTGCCCTAACCTGTGCCTCTCCGGACCCCTGTTCCTGCCTGCCTGGCAGCACAAATCCTTCCTCAGTGCGTACCCGTAGTGCAGCGCATACTTTCCTGCCTCCAGACAAAACATCCGGGCATTTTCCTGGAGTCCCTAACATCCTGGCTGCAGCGGCGTGTTGTTTGAGGAGGCCAAGTGACAACAGGAGGGACGCCCCAGCCCTCGGAGGGCTGCAGAGCTTGCCGGGATGAGGTTGCGGTCCCGCTTCTGCTGGGTGAGGAATAAGAAGTGAAGCACGTGCATGCATCTGTAACAGTTGCCGCAGAAATGCCAATACCCCCAGAGCTTTGATTTTTTTTGAGAGCTAAACCCAGGAGGGAAACTGAAGCACGCACAAAGCGGCAATTTCTTGTTATCGCTGTTTGCAAGGAGCTTAGTAATAAGCCTGAGTCAGTGGGGCAACACGAGCGCTTTCTGTTGGCATTGGGAGGAACCAGAAATAAAGCACCTAGCTCCTGTTTCTGTGTGAACAGTCAGGTTCTCGCTCCTCTCCCCTCCCTCCCTGCTGTGAGACATTTCAGTTTACGATCCTGGTTTTACAGAGGCGGAGACCAGATTGGTAAGTACAGTCTAAGAGCCTGCATGTTTTAAAAGAGATCGGATTTCCAGAGATATTGCAATATGGGGGACCTTCATAACAGGCACTCTTGAGCTGCAGATGCTCTGTGCCTCTGCCAGTCGAGGTGCTGCTTCCAGTGCCAAAATACAGATTTAATCCATGTTAGGGCCTCCAACTTTCAGACTGGTGGCCACCAGGGCTGGACCTTGATCTCTCAAGGTTTTCCAAGGGGCTTTTTCATTCTTCTTTGAACGTGGCAGTAAGAAGGCTCTTAGCTCCTTCACGTGCTCC
Source organism: Morus bassanus (assembly GCA_031468815.1). NCBI lineage: Eukaryota > Metazoa > Chordata > Aves > Suliformes > Sulidae > Morus > Morus bassanus. Next base: position 131,806,149 of record CM062568.1, on the reverse strand, counting down.
GGACATGAGCCTCTGCCCCACCAGCAGCTCGAGGTCCAGGACTGACCCCTGACACCTCTGCCTTTGTCACCCATCGGTGCCCAGGCTGGAAAATGCTTCCCAGAGGGTGATGCGTTAGACTCCCTGGGGAAGGGCACATCCCTCCATTTTCCCTCGGAAGAGGATGGGAAAAGGGAGTGGATTGGACCTACTACGTCAGTCAAATCTAGTAAAAGGGAGTGGGAGCTGCTGCCGGAACCGGTGGCCTCGGACTGGATGCTTTTACCGGGCTGGGGAACTAAAGGGTCTGTGTGTTTACGACAGTGCCGGATGGCACAGCATGCCTAACAGGGCTGCACAAACCTCTCTGCTCCTGTTCAGATCAAGGCTGCATCTAGTCCACGGCTGTGCAGGTTTGGGAATGGGCAGGAGTGAAAAACAAGCACTGTTCACACCAAGGCCTGGCAGAGTCAGATAATGAGGGGAACAGAAGCGTATAAAGAGAGAAAACCTGCACGGCCATAAGCCTTTCTGCAAACAACTCTCTCCAGTAGTGCCTGGCACTTTGCTGCAGGCTGGGAGAGAAACTTCGGTGCTTGCAGGAGAGAAGACCTTTTGGCTTTTGGAGCCAGGGAAGAAAATCTAGTAAAACTGAGTGGACACCTTGTGGGAAGAGAGCAAGAGAGCAATGAGGGCTTCAGGGCTGTGGGAGGTAGGAGAGGGAAACGGGCGGCACGGGGATGGTGAGAGAGGTGGTGGGTCTGTTCACATGACACTGAGTGTTGCTCACACAGACATACCTATTGCAGTAGTCACGTTGGCTACCACTAGCCATGGGGCTGCAGAGGCAGGTCACGGAGCGCAAGGCTGGCCACCCTCGCGTTTACTCACCTTCTCCGGCCGGTTTTGCCACAGATGTGGGGTTTTTGTGCTGCCTCAGCTGCAGGCAGCACCCGAGTGAGAGGGCTGGTTACCGGCTGGGCCACGTCCCCACCCGCAGCAGTGGGGCAGGGACAGGAGACGGGCATTGCCATGGGGCAGCGGGATGGACCGTGGGGCTAACGGGCTGCGGCGTCGGGGTCAGGTCAGACGGGGCCGGAGGGATGGCGGTGGGGTCCCCGCTCGCCCCAGCTCTGGGCACGGGGGTTGTTTTTTGGGAGAGGGGTGACACCATGAAGCAGGGGCGATGACAACCTTGGGGAGAAGGCGGCCGGCGTGAAGCGGGGTCCAACCCCACCGGGACAGCTTCACGGCCCCCCGGGTTTTTCCCCGCTACTGAAAAGGTTTGCCCTGGCTCAGAGGGGGGGAAAAAAAAAAGGGAAAAGAGGGAAAAAAAGTTCTACCCCGACTCAGCCCCGGGGCGCTGCGGGGCGGCGGCGGGCGCGGAGCTCCGCGTCCCCCGGCGGCGGGGGCTGCCCCGTCCCGCCCAGTCCCGCCCCAGCCCGGCCCAGCCCAGCCCAGCCCAGCCCAGCTCAGCTCAGCTCAGCTCAGCCCAGCCCGGCCCGGCCCGGCCCGGCCGGTGAGGGCGCGCCCAGCCGCCCGCCCCGCTCGCAGCCGGCCCCGTTCGCAGCAGGTTTGCACCCCGGGCCCGGGTGCCGTCCCCGCAGGTGGGTCGGGGGTCTAGGGAGGGAGGGGGGGGCGGTTTGGGGAGAGGGAGGCCTCTGCGGTGCCCCCCCGCGCCGGTAGCAGAACGGGGTGGCTGAGACGAGGGGTGCCTTTTAGCTCCCGGCTTGCTTTTCTACCCCAAAGCTCTTTGCTTTGGAGTGTTCCACTCCCCTTGCCCGCGGTAAGCGGGGTGCCGTGGGTGCCGCCCTGCGAGACCCCCGCAGCAGCGAGGCCGTGGGGCTGGGCTGGCGGTTGCCAGAGGGAAAACGTGGCAGCACCCCGAGCGCTGCCACTCCACGGCGGTGGGTGGGTGGGTGGTGGCCGGCAGGCCAGGTTTGGGGTCACGTTTTGGGGATGGAGCGCTCCTCCTTTGCCGTTCGCTGGCTTGGGGGTGCCCAGAGTACGCCCCTGAGCTCGAAACGGTGGCGGACTATGTGCCGGTGTTTTGTAGCTCTCGGGAAAACACCATCCCAAACGCTCCTGGCAGCACCGTAGAAGGAGGCTGTGGGAGTGGGAGCCTGCCGGCACTTTGTGATAGGACAGGGCCGTCTTGCAGGATGCAAAGATGCAAAGTTGCAGCGCTGGTTAGTTTGTACTAATGAAACTGCTGCTACCTGGGCAAGCTGCACATGTTGCGGAGTTTAATTTGGGGGGAAGAAAGGTTGCAACCAACCCCGTGGTGCAACCTGCCGCCTTGGGGGAGACAGAGAGAGAGGGACCCGTGTGCCCCTTCACTGCTGGATCCTCGGTCCTGCCCCTGCTTGCTGGGGGTGAGAGACCCCTGGGAAGCACTGCAGGGTCCAGTGCGTTTGCTCCTCCTCGGCTGCCGGAGTTGAGCATCACGCAGCACCCTGAGGCTCCGGCATGTCTTGGGGAGGCTGGCTCACAGGGCCATCGCCCAGACCTGGATTTTCCGCGGCCCCACGGGTGCTCTGCAGCCTGAGAGGGGCAGGGAGGAGGCCGAGGAAACTGGATCCCTGGTAACCAGGAGCTGTCAGTGTTGAATTGCAGCTGGCATTTCTTATGCATCCTCGATGTATCTGCCACTTCACCTCACCCGGCTGGTGCCAGGGCATTGCGTACCCCTCTCTTGTTGCAGACCCTGGTGCTTGCCCAGCTTACAAGTAGCACTTTGCACCCAGATCCAGCTGCGCCTCCAATTCTGGAGCTGCACCTCTCAACCCCTGAGCAAGCCTCTCTGCCGTCTGCAGAGAGCCCCGGCCGGCAGACCTCATGGAAACCTTGATGCGGCCCTGTCCCTTGACAGGGCGGTCGCTTTGCCAAGCAAAGGGACAAGATGCCTGAGCGAGGGACCACTGGGTGCAGCTCGGCAGCCTGCGGTACCTGGGAGGTGAGCTAGATGAGCCGTGGACTTATCCGGCTTTCAGAGCCTTGAATTAAACCTGACTTGTAGGGGGAAATATTCCCTGCTGCTCAGTCAGCAGGGGCAAGGCAAAAGAGCTGCGGCGCTCTGTTCTGCCTCCTCTTTCGGGGACACAGTATGTCACTCGATTTCCAAAATCTTGCCAAAATTAAAAGAAAGAAAAGAAAGAAAAAAGATGCCGACTTTGTTAGGGTTAGTAGCTGTCCCTGTGCTTGTAGCTGTCTGGCTTTGCAACCTGGCCATCCTAGCCCTGCTTGTGAAAACACGAGCTGGTGCTGCGAAGGCTGTGAGGGGCCGGTGTCTGATTGCATGAACTGTGCCTTTCTGTCAGCTTGTGAAACGGAGAGCTCTTGAGGGCATAGGCTCGATCTGAAATGTAATTTTATGAAAATATCCCCTCTGCGGCCTCTTCCTCCTCTGCATTTGATCGCTCAGCAGCGAACAGCTTCAGTGGGGGTGAGCCTCTGTTTTTTAATTAAGTCATACATACCTCAACCACAAGGTAAATCTCTCTTGTAAATCAAAATACTAAATCATCATGCTTTTCTACCTCTTATTCATGGTGGCTCTTTAAAGATGGTACAGTTAAGAGAGGAAAAAATTGCAGGCTACACCTTCCCGTAAAGCTATTTAGCTCATTGCAGCTCATCAGGCTGCTGCAAACACCCTGAAGGCAGAGGGAGCTGATGGCGGTGCTCGGGGCTGAGCCATGCCTCAGAGCAGCATATCATATTGGGGCACATGCACAAAGCGGGAAGCAATGGCATTTGATAGGAATGGCCTGGGAAAAGGCAGTTTTTTGAAGGAGGTCGTATCTGTGGCTGGAGGGAAGCAGGAGAGGATCATACAGGCAACGGAGGCAACATGGATAGGCAGGGACCCCGGGCTCTGAGCACTGAGACCTGTCAATACTGTGCTGGGACGCTGTCATGGTGCTTTGAGTCAGTGTCCCAGTGGGCAATGTCCTGCAGCATCCTTGTCCTGTGGCAACGTGCCAGCCTCCATGGGGCAGGGGTGCGGGAGTGATCCCTGGCAGGGATCCAGGATTGACCAGCCCCGCAGATGGGGGCTCGCCGCTTGTCCCGCAGCGGCTGCTTGGGATGCAAGGACAGCAAAATGCGAAGCAGATGCTTGGGGATTTTTGCACGTCTCCAACGTTTCTTCTCCTTGGGTGTGCCAGGCAGCCTGGCGGGCACGAGCCGTGTTTCTGCGGGCACCGGGCATGGTGGCCACGCAGTCTGGCCCTGCAACCAGCTGGGGCTGTTTCTGATGAAGGTGCAGTTCAGCATGGAAATGGCCATATGTTTTTGGAGGGACACCCCTGCTGCCCTACTTTTGGGTCATCTGCCACGTGCCTGGTGCTTAGGATGGGGACCCTCCTGGCCCGGGGCTTGGGGACAAATGGAGAGGTTGCCCTGTGGAGGCAGAACAGCACCTACGGGTATGGTCTCCCACTAATAAATGAAATGATTGGTGAAGTCATTATGGAATAATGAAACCCCAAGATTTTGCCCAAAGTGGTGAGAAACTTCTGCTTGGCCTCATTGTTGATGCAGCGAGGCTGCTGGGGTGTTACGCGCCGCAACCTCCAGCCGGGGGGCAGAGCCTTGGGCGTGGGAAAGGGCTGAGGAGCAGCACCGCGTCTTCTCAGAGCTGTGATTGGGGCATGTCCCCTGCCCCGTTTCTGGTGGGGGAGCTGCGCCCGCCTTAGCCCTGAGTGGTGAGGCTGCTGTCTTGCAGTAGAGATCCCACCGCCTCTCTCAGTCACCGCAGAAAGGTGGACTTCCACCTGGGGGTACCAACAGTGTCTCTTAAATTTGGCGGGAAGGAGCTTTCCAAGGGGTTTCTGGCTGTTTCCCGCTGTGGCTGGGCACTGTGCGGGGAGCCCTGCCAAGCCGCCTGGCGCAAGCCGGCGTGAGCTCAGCACAACAGGCGGTGGGGTCCCGACACCTGAGCTCCCAGCCGCTTCGGGGAGGCAGAAACCTGGAGGTTTACAGTCATTTCATCCACGTGCTGCTCAGCTGCTGCTGCAGCTGGGCACGTGGGAGGGCTTGAGTATTTGTGTGGCACAGGATTGCTCAGCGGCAGCTCCAGGCATTCGGCTCACCTCCCTGTCAGCTCTGGTCATGTTGGTCTCGTCTGCGGCAAGCTCCTCCGGGCTCTCAGTATTTCCTCCCAGTTTTCCTTCCTTTGAGCATCTCCAATCTAGTCTGTCTCTATTTCTCGTATGCCAATCATTGCGTAGCAATTACAGAGTTAAAAGCCTTATCAGCTCCCTGGTGGGAGATTGGTGAGTCAGCTCCTTGCAGGACCGCGTGGTCGTTCAAAAAAGTCATGACTTTTTTTGCATGGAGGTTTCTTTAAATTCAAAACATAAACCACAGAACTGAAAAGAGCTGGGTGGGTATTTAACCTGTATTTAAAAGCTAAAAAGATTAGATACAGAGCTAAACGTGCCAGCCTGGTGCCACCCTCCTGAGCTGAGGCACCTACAGTAGACAGACATGTAGCGCTGGGGTGATCAGTAAGATTGGCATTCAGAGGCGATTGCCTTCATGATTGTGGGAGATGCTATCAGAAATGGATAGGAGGCTTCAAAATTGCAACTAGCTTCAGTCAGCACGGAATTTCAGGCTTCAGAGTCACCCGGTGAGCTCCCTGTGTGGTGGGAGACAGAAGCAGCTTGTCCTGCATCTCCTGCCTTTGCACATAGCAAGGTCCTGCAGCTCCTGGTGGTTATCACCTGTACACGGAGCGGGAGCACAGCTGGGGACACTGCCTGGGTGGGAAGGTGACCCGATTTGGGCCCTGTGACATGACCCATCGCATGGCTGTGCAGTGGGCTAGCTGTCTGTCTGCCAGGGATGAAGATATCCAAGAGGCCTGGAGGTGCGTCTGGAAATCCCAGGGGCAAGAGCAGGATGGAGCAAGAGCGCAGCGCGATCCCTGAGAAGTAGGGTGATGGCTTTGCAGCTTCTCGGTGTTCCCAGGGACTGAGGCTTTGTAATCCAGGTTTTAGGATTATGCGATGAGCTGAGTTTCTTGGTTTTCTTTCTTTTTCCTTTTGTGTTTGCAGGGGAAAATATGAAAACTTAGGTGCTGAAGTTTTAAATACAAATTAAAAATAAGCTTCAGATATGCTGTGCATTTTAACTCACGATTTTTAACTAGCTCCATTGTGGGGGTGTTGCAGTAAGTCTAGCTTGTGATTTTTTTGATCGCCTTGGGGTTGGCAATATTGCAGGTTTCTCAGGTCAAACAAGAAGAGATCTTGTTGGACAAGAAGAGCAGAAGGGAAAAGCAGGAGCCTGTCTCAGAAGTGCCAGTGTTTTCTGAATTGCAAAATCCCCTCTCAGGTCATTCATCTCGCTGGAACAGTTATCCAGACGACTTGCTGTTTTAAGTGTACGGACCGGCGTCCTGTCTAGCTGGGGCTGGTCCCCACCAGCAGACCTCCATCTCCCATCAGCAGCGGTAATAGCAGCGCAGGCCCGCCATGGGTGAGCCGAGGTCCTCCTGCTCCCCTCCCGAGGCAGCAGGAGGGGCTCTGCTCTCTGCACACTGCTCCTTCCCCCCGCCGTTGTTCTTCTCTGTCTCTCTGGCATGCAACAAAGCCGTGGGTCACAGCTGGCCACACAGCCATCTTCCCAAGAGGTTCTTCCCAACAGATGTGCTTCTCCAGATGTGCTCTGCTCTTCCCTTGCAGAGGTGTACAGATACCATTTCTCTGTTGGGGTTGATATGACTAGACAGGATTGCAGGGCTCATGAAAACTGGCATATTTCTGAATGCAGTTGTTCTGTTGTCTGTGATTTGATGTCTTCAGTTTCCCACCTTTTGATTCATGGAGCTGTGACATCACCTTGTTCTTTGGGAAGAAGTCTCTCTTTCAGCGCTAGATCAAAAGGAATCGATTGGGGTGAAACGTTCATTCTGCCTGCTCTGGGCCCATACATGCTGCATCAATTTTTCAGCTTCTTTAAGTTTTTTTTTTAACTCTGCTTTTTCAAAAGAAAGGTTTTGAAGGGAAGAAGAAACTTTGAGAGAGTCAAGATGTGCATTTAGATGTCATCAACTGCATCTTTTTGAGGGATATTTATGCATTAGTCTACAGTTGCTCAGCATTGGTAGGTAAGTAATCTTGGGTCTTGCAGGATCTAAAGAAACAGGTTTTCCAGCCCTGAAGATCAACCACTGAGATGACTGCAAATTGCTTTTATCTGAATATTGTTTTTAACAGTCAGTGCTTCCTTTTTACATTAGGAGATGATGGTGCTAATATTTTTCATGTGGTCCAGTCACTTGTTTCCTATCAACTTCAGGCTTGTTGGATCATGTCCACGCACACGCTGACGCTCAGCCGTGGCCAAATACTAGCCACTATGACCCAGCCAGTCGGAAAGCGTAATACCACAGAGACCAAGGGCGGTAAGGGGAAGAGAATAAGGCAAGCAGAGCTGCTGGGCTGAGCAAGGCCTTTACTTCACCTGACACCATGACCACTTCCATAGGGTGTGCGGGCTGTTGGAAACCGCTCTCGTGGTGTTCCCTCGTGTCTGCTGTTTGAAAATGAAATGACAGTAAATTCCACTTACAGTCGGCATCACTCTCTGGTTTCACTTTTCCCTCTGTGATGTTCAGGCTAACAGGAGCACAAGGAGGTGTTAATGGCCTCACCCTTTCCCTTCCTCTTGCTAGGAGGTGAATTTTCTTCTGAAGTTACCCAAACGGGAGCCTGATGTTTCTGGAGTGACAAACACAGAAAATGAGAACTAACTCCTCTTGGGTGATGAAGGGATTGAGAGCAGCCCTGTGCAGAAGGTTTTGGGGGATACTGGTGGATGAAAAATTGGACGCGAGCTGGCAGTGTGCACTCACAACCCAGAAAGCCAACCGTATCCTGGGCTGCATCAAAAGCAGCGCGGCCAGCAGGTCGAGGGGGGTGATTCTGCCCCTCTACTCCGTTCTGGTGAGACCCCACCTGGAGTCCTGCGTCCAGCTCTGGGGACCTCAGCACAGTAAGGACATGGACCCGTTGGAGCAGGTCTAGAGGAGGGCCACAAAAATGATCAGAGCGATGGAACACCTCTCCTAAGGAGAAAGGCTGAGAGAGTTGGGGTTGTTCAGCCTGGAGAAGAGAAGGCTGCGGGGAGACCTTATTGTGGCCTTTCAGTACTTAAGGGGGCTTATAAGAAAGACAGAGAAAGGCTTTTTCCCAAAGTCTGTAGTGACAGGACAAGAGGTGACAGTTTTAAACTGAAAGAGGGTAGATTTGGGTTGGGTGTAAGGAAGAACTATTTTATGATGAGGGCAGTGAGGCACTGGAACAGGCTGCCCAGAGAAGCTGTGGGTGCTCCATCCTTGGAAGTGCTCAAGGTCAGGTTGGACGGGGCTTTGAGCAACCTGATCTAGTGAAAGATGTCCCTGTCCACGCTAGGGCAGTTGAGCTAGATAATCTTTGAAAGTCCCTTCCAACCCAAACCATTCTGTGATTCTGCTCCGGAAGTGATCCACCAGAATTGTTGGGCATTTTGGCCTTAAAAAAAAAGACCAAACCCCCCAAAACCCCACAAGTCTCTGCTCTCAGGAGACCCTCGCTTTTTAAGGATGTGTTTTCTTGCCTGTATTGCTGTCTGTCCCCCCAGCCATCACCCAACCTTACCCTGAAGGGCAGTGACCCCCCGCGGCACTGGTCCCCCTCAGATGCTCTCCAGGCCATGGAGCAGCGTTCCTGTCAGCACTCACGAGAGGCAGGAGCCGGGCTGGAAATGCCTGTGCCTCTCGGCGACAACCACACTAGTGCTTGCTTTGTTGCATACTAATGAGCGCTAATTGGCCTCGGCTTGTTATCAACGTTGCACGGGAGCCACTTGTGGAATAGTGGGGTGGGGGTTGGGGAGACCCCAAAGGGCTCCTGCCCTCTGCTGAGGGGTGGCTTCCCCAGGGACAGGGGTCTGAACTGATGCTCCTTGTGGAAACATCTCCATTTGCGAGCCACGGGAGGGCTGTGCCTGCTGGCCTCGTGCCAGCCTTGGTAGTGGTCCACCTGGCAGGTGGGCTCCCCCTCCGCATTGGCAGGAGGTTACAGGGAGTTATAGGGGTTATAGGGAGACCCCTTGTCCTTAAACACACCTGGGGGCATGGGGACGAGTCAAACCCTTCGGAACGCTGGGCAGCACTTGCCTGCAGGTCTTTTTGGCGTCAAAGGTTCAGTGCCCCTCTCCTACCCCCATCCCCGGGTACTGCACACAGCCCCTCCACGTGCTCTCTCGTTTACCAGTGTTATCCCTGAACTGTTCACCTGGAGCCTGTCTCCTCCTCTCCACTGCCCTTGTACTGTTCGTGCAATACCTGGCGTTCACTGCAGCAGCTGGATATCTCCTGGAGCCGTACCCCTTGTCCGATTGCTCCGCCTGAGCAATGAAGGGCATGGAAACCTCCAGAGGGTGGTCCTGCTGTGGGGGAAACACCACCGCGGTTTGCTACAAGCTAGAGAGAGAGGGAGGCTTGACGGAGCTGGCTTGCACCAGCGCTCCTGAAAAAAAACCCTCTATCATACATGTAAAATCGTAAGTCTGGCTAACGTGTGATACTGCGTTTGTAGGACGTGGCAAGCCGATCTCGTGCTGGGGGCAGTCCTGGTGCAGGCAGGACGGCGTCCAGACCCACAGTATGCTGGGGCTTCTGCCAGCGGGAGGGTTGCGGTTGTTGCTTCAGAGGCGGCTCTGCTAATTTTGGACAAGTGGCCTGCTGACCCTGACGTTTTCGGGCTGGGACTTGTAAGTGACTTCTCTGAAGCTGAAAATCAGTTTACAGGAGCTGAGAATGACACCCGTAGCTTTTCTGGCATTTGAATCCTGATTATCACCCATGAAGAACAGCAAGTTTCAGACCAGGTCCTGGTGACCACAGTTCATTTTAAATTTACTCTTTCTTTGCTCGTGTAATGATGGGAATTTTTCCAAAGAAAGGACTTGCAAGGAGAGGGGATCAAAGTGTCGGGAGTAGCGGCAGGGAAGGATGGAGCACTTGCCAGGCAGAGGGTGTGAGCGCAGGGGACGCTCAGCCAGGCAGCAGCCCCGAGGAGCAGAATATGGATAATTTTTTTCCTCCCACCTGTTGTTAGGAGAAAATAGGGAGTGAGCTATTGCACTTCCTCCCCAGCTGCTAACGACGGGAGACTTGCTTATGGTCGTGCGCTGGAAGCTAATTAAAACCGGTGACAATGGTAATTGAGTAAGGATGCTTGAGGATAAGTATGACCTCATGTCTAAAATGGTAATGAGGCCTATTAAAATCTCCACCAAAAAGAGAAATGAAAGAGGGAACGAGGCAAAGGTGGTGCAAGGGGAGCGGGCACAGGCGGGGACAATACCTGGCAGCCAGAGTGCCGGGAGGGATGGGGAGCACGGAGGTGACGGGCTTTTAAATTTCCTTAATAAACAGCCTGCTCCTTAGCTAGCCAGGCTGCCGCTTGGGCCGAGCCAGCCAAAACACTTCGGTACATGTGTCATCCGAGCGTGTTCCTCCCCTGCTCGCCCTGGCCGTGGTTTAGGTCCCATTAGGTGATGGCAACACTTGTTGCTGTTTGTTGTTGTCTTTGCCTGCTGGTTCTTTGCTGGAAGAAGGGACCGCGCCGGGAAACTGGCAGTGGCTGCCAGGGCAGGGGCGCCTGCAAAGATATGCCCTGAAATGGCACTGGTGCGGGAGAACGCATTGGCAGAGGAAAGCTGCGGCGAGCTTGGGGTGCCGGGGTGCCATGCTCTGGCTCGGACCGGCACGGCACCCGGGTTCGGCTCTGCAACTGGGCTGTAGGGGCCAGGGGCTGCCGTGACCCCGGCGTGTGTTGGTTTGCAGGGTGGCGTAGCAGGGCTCGGGATGCCACCGTGCTCCACAGGGACCTGCGCCCTGTGCTGACTCACTTCGCTCCAGAGGACACCCCGAGGGACACCGGGAGGTGAGCGCTCCCCGTCCTGGCTTTGGATGTGCACCACATCGCTCTGGGTAAGCTTAGCCTTGGGCTGCCAGACCCCTTCCCTATGCCCTGCTGACAGTGGGGAGATCCGGTGTACACCAAAGGCGGCTTCTTGCTGGAGAAAGCTGACCCTCATCCTTCCAGCAGGGGCGAAGGTACGGCTGGATGACGCTGAGGATGTGCTATGGAGCCGGGATTCAACTGCTCTGAGCTCTGTGATGGCAGCTCCAGTTTTGGCAGCCAGGAGCAGCAGCAGCGGGTGCTGCAGGAGCTCTGCACTGTCACAGTGGTACGTACGGAGGCAGGGGAGCGCTCTGGGGCATGAGGTTTGCTCCGCAGATGTGGATTTGGGTGGAGGGATGGAGAGGGGGACACCGGGGTGCAGCCACCAAGTAATCCTGGTCCAGCTGCGTCCACCTCCTGGGATGGTCTCCAAGACAAGCCCTGCCTAGATGACAGCCAGCAGTTAGGTAGAAGGTGAGGAAGCAGCCACGACTGCCAAGTCACGTCAAGCAGCCCTCCCGTGTGTCGGCCGGCATGACAACCACTTAGGAGTGGCCTGGGTTGGCCTCCTCTGCCCTTGACCTTTCCAGTCCCCTGGAACTTCAAAGTGCTTTTTAAATATGAATAGAGCAGGATTTAATTAAAAGTCATCATCTATAATAAATGGTACCTCCCCACCACCACTAAGCCAGTAGAAATGACACCGGGATGCACTTAGTTGCAGTTGGCTCTGCGTGAGGCTGCTGGATGGATCAGCGAGGCTTGGTCTGCTCAGCTCTTCACCACGTCCTGCACGACCATGGGCCTTTAATTAGAAGACCATAAGCTGCTTGGCTCCTCTGGCTCTGGCAGCTGCCTTACAGTTAATATTCCCCCTGCTAAGGCCAGGTTTTACTCCACTCAGCATGAACATCCAAGGAAACAGCGGTGGGAGTGCGGGGTGGTGTGTTGGGAAAGGAAAGGTGGATACCAGAGGTGTTTCTGATCCCTGGGTGGTTGCTGGGAAGAGGGTGCAGTAACGCTTTTGGCAGCAGCCAGAGGTGGAAAGATACTGTTGGTGGATGCAGCTGGGAGTGAAGTGTGGAAGCCCCAGGATGCTGAGTCTGCCCTGCTCACCTTACTGGCAAAAGCCAGGTGTTATCCTCGGGTTTGACCAGGCAGGATGCAGAAATAGGATGGAGTTACAGCCTCGTACTGGCCCCAAACAGCCCTGTCAACTGCTCTGAGCTCCAGGCAGGTGGGAAGATGGCCCTGATTTGTGCCAAATGACGGGGTTTTTGCACAGTGAGTCCTGGTGTAAGGGGAGGGGGACTGACCTGACGGACCATCTCCACCATCTGGTGTGGTCTTCATTTCCCAGAGAGCCGAAAGACCCCCCAGGGTATGGGGAGAGGGAAGAGGAGGAGGGGAGCAGTTTCCAGGAGGTAGACTAATATCTCCCCAGGGACCCCTCACGCTGTATCCCAGCATAACGCAGCAGCAGCATCGGCTCTCAGCTGGCTGTCTCACCCAGCCAGGGGTTTGCCTTACCCAGCAGCCCTGCGACCAGCGTGACACCAGCATGTGAGCTGCCAGGAGGAGCCCACGGATCAGCCGCGCTCGCGTGGCGGTGACACGTTTTTGTTTTAAGAATTACGTGTTGGCTCTAATTCTCCAAGCTGTGCCTTGTTCTTGCTTGCCCGGGGGAGATGAAGCCTGGCTGGGGAAGAGGGAGATGAGGCATCGGCTCAAAATGACTGCCTTACTTCTCCCTGCAGATTTATTTCTAGCAAGGCTGGAAGCAGAAACAGCTCAGGCCTTGAAGGAAGAATAAGGAGTTTGGGGCAGTGGCAGCTGCCGGGAAAATAGTCTTCTGCCATAGAAATTGCGTGCAGATGAACTGGAATACCTGAGAAAGGGCTTAGCACCAGAGAAGTTAGTCAGGAGGTGTGTGATCCCAGCTCAGTCCCCGTCCTCCTCCTTCCCCTTAAAGGGGATGTGCCAGCAGTTAAGTAGAAGTAATGCTTTTTTAAAAGACAAAAAAGAAGATGCCAGTAACATGCACATATAATATGTGTGAACAAACCCACACATGCACACCCTGTTAAAAACACTCGACTATTTTAGCTCTGCAGCGGAAATAGGTTTCTTTTTTCGCGTAGGGTCACTTTATCCATCCTATGTTAATAGGATGATTATAGATGAGAATATTTTTAAATGGAGATTTAAAACCATAAGGTCGCTCGTGTGCAAGGACAGAGGTGCCTCCATCATACCCGCTTTGGGAGTGTCCCTCAAAAGCCAGTTCTCAGCTGATGTCTACCTAGGACCAAGTTAGTTTCCAGCCAGCTGGGAGACGGGTGGAGCCCAGCTCGGTGTGTCACTGCCTAACGTGTCTGAAAAACGCTGTCCCACTCCCTTTTCTGTGTTTTCTGCACCGACTGGCAGCTCTGCTGCTGGCTCCCAGTCACGTCAGCCGGCTGGTTGGGTTATCTGCTGCATGTAGGGGTAAGGGTGGGAGCCAAGCATGTCCTACCCAACTTTCCAAAGAAGCGTACCACAAAGTGGGGTACCACAAGGTCTTTCTCCAGAGGTTTCTTTCCAGAGGAGGACAGTGGGGCACCATCGCCCATTTTCCCCTCTCCTACGACCAGGGCTGCATGGGGTTTATGGGTCACTTGTACGGCTTCATTACGCATTTGGCTAGTTGGCCGTAAGAAGAGGGCTCCTGTACTGCCCTCTCTTCCTGTGCACTCAGCAAGTGGCAGAGTATGTGTCCTGTCTACGCACATCTCTTTAGCCCTGCCAGCTAGTGTTGGTCTAGTGCCAGGGTGGGGTTACTAGTGCTCATGAGGAGGGGTTTGGGGGATGTGGTTTTGAGTCCTTTCAGGCTGATCAGGAGCACCCACAGGAGTGACCATGCCAGCAATGTCCTCTTCCTCCTCATCCCTTTTGCCTCCCCTAGACATCTTCTGACCGCAGTGGAAAGAGCTCTCCATCCTTCTCTGCTGCTCTCCTGGGGGTTGTGTGGACATTCCTGACTGGAGGAGTCCTGCTAGCGCTCTTCTTTCTTGTCTTCACGATTCGCTTCAGGAAAAACAGGTAAGGGCTTCCCTCTTCTGCCATGAGAGTTCCCCTGAGCTGGGGCAGCGGGGTCGGGCTCCTTCAGGGCCAGGCTCTGAGCTGATGGCTGGCTAACAATCAGGAGGGTACAAGCCTGAAGGAGCAGCACGGGGTGAGCAAGGGCAATGCCAGGGATATTGCAGCTTTCTCCATCACACTCCGTGTTGATCACTGGGGGAAACAGTCCTGCTTGGACTGCTCCCTTCCTCCCCAAGTCAGGGACCTGTGAACAAGACAGAGCATGGATGTCCTCCAGCGTAGCACCAGGCAACAGTGCACGGTCTCATCCCGAAGGTGCTATTCAATAAAACCATCAACTTTGAGCAGCATAGCTCCATGACCAAAGCCATAATGCTCTCCATGGTGCACACATATCCTTCCTGCTGTTGGGCCACTGCCATACAGTCGCGAGGGTCCTGCTCGTAAGGGTTTATCTTGAGCCCTGTGCCTGCTGCGGTGCAGCAGCTGCATGACCTGTGTTCCGCGCTTGATTTACTGAAGCAGAGTGCTCTTAAGTTAGGTGGCCACCTTAACTGATTACAAAATTATTTAGGCCCCTGAAGATACTCTCAGAGCAAAGTTGGAATGAATGTGCGTTATTTATTTGCACTGCAGCAAATAAATACTGGTTTGCCTACTGAACCTGGGAGGGCAAAGGAGATCTTTTTCAGCGTGCAGCTGAGAGGGTGAGCTGATGAATATCTTTCCCCAGGGGCTGAGGCATGGCAAGGAAGGCAGGGAGGGAGAGAGCCAGGTTGAATCCCAGGCTCTGCGTCTGCGAGGCAGCAAGCCAGGAGGAGCTCAAGGGTAGAGAAATGCAATGACTTAGCAGCAGATCGAAGTGACGGAGCTACACAGAGGGGGTGGCAGGAGCTACAGCTTTCACTTGATGGGCTTGCTGGAGAAGGGTGACAGGTAGGGAGAGATCGGTGGGTTGATTCTCGCCTCCCTGAATACAGTTACAGGATTATGAGTGATGGGGTGAAATTACAGAGGGGAAGCTGTAACCTGAACGTTGCTGGCAGCTTTCTGAAGTTGAGACTGCGCTGAGGGTGGAGGTATCTCCTCAAAGAAAGGAGCAGTGGGAAGAGCCTGCTCCTGGAGGCATTTGTAGCTGCTGTACCAAAAGCTCGCTGCTGGGGACAGTCATGCCAGGCTGCGTTGGTGGGGTTTTCCACTTCTGCTCCTTTACAGCAGAGGACAGGGGAAGAAGATGTTGGCCTTGAACCTGGGGAGTTGAGCTGGGCGCTATGCTGTGTGACCGTGGGGCATTGCTTCCCCTGGCTCTGTGCCCCTGTGGGGATGTGCGGCCGCAGCACGTGCTGGCACCGCTGCACAGCTTTGCATGCCTGGCACAGGCACTGGTAGCAGAAGAACCTGGCTGTGGTGACCCTGTCTGCTGTGCTGCTAAAAGCCCATGGCTTCCCACAGTTTTGTCCATAAAGATGCTGGCTGAAGCTGCCTCAGGGATGCTTTTCTGTGCCACAGATCCACGCAGGGGTTAGAGGTGCCATGGGGCAAGCCTGGTACCCATCCATTTTGGGGAGAAGGAATCTTGCTGTCCCACAGGAGCGCCAGTGTAGGGCAAAATGAATATTTTAAGGATAGCGAAGCACTCCAGCAGTACAGGGGAGAGAATGCACCATGGAGGGGATGGGGTATGCACCACAGAGCAATGGCTGAGCTTTTGGAGGAGCTGTGAACAGCAGGGGCTGCGGCGGGGACAGTGTGTCAGCATTTCTTATGGCCATAACATCATCCCTGTAAGGGGACCTTGCCCCTGTGCTGCCAGGTCATGATGCTCAGTAACTGTCACCGCCTTCCCTGCTTTGTTTCCTGGAGGATCGTGAAGATGTCCAGCCCCAATCTGAACATTGTGACCCTGCTGGGCAGTGGCTTGACTTACACTAGTGCTTACCTCTTTGGGATTCAGGAGCAGAGCCTGCCGTCTGGAGACTCTGTGGAAAAGCTTATTCAGGTGAGCGGGGGGATTTGCTGGGACGAGTGCCTTCACACATGCACACGCGTGCATGTACATGCGTGTTTGTACGTGCTCTCTCTTAGCTGCAGTCTGTCACCACCTCGCTGCTGGGTGCGTTCGGCCAGGCTGTGGTTTCCACATACGCAAAATGCAACCAGATGCTTTCCGTCTGAACAGCCTTCGCTGTCTGTGCAAACCGCAGCCGCACCGGGGTGGGGATGCAAGGCAGGTCCCCAGGGGAGAGGGCAGCGCCTGCGGCAGCTGCCCCACAGGCCTGCAGGCTGCTGGGCTTGTAAAAGTGCAGCAGGGAGAGGGGAGTCTGAAGGGAGATGGGATCCTCTGCACAGCCACTGCCCAATGTGGCACAGGTGCCGCGAGGTTGCAGGTGAGTTTTTTGGCTGCAAAGCAGATCTTCACCAAAGCGCTGACCTGTGTGATGAACCCCTGTGTCCTGACCTGGGGCAGCCACCCTGCGAGACCAGGGACTGGGCATGCACCTGAGTGGGAGAGTGGGACGTGGGAGAGAGCACACCCTGCTGTTCTGCTGAGCCATTGGGCTGAGGATAATTAACAGAGGTGCCAGCGAGTGATTTATTGGTGCTGGGACTCTCCGTGCCCCTGCCACTTGCAAGCTGTGTGGCTCTCCCTGCCTGCTCCTCTGATGAGAGCCTCTCGGGGTGGGGAGGAAAAGGCAGGCAGCAGGCATGCCTGCAGAGGAATACACACCTTTTAATTTATTTCGCCCTGTGGTCAGCTTTCTAGTATCTGATATGACCCGCCAGAAGACCACAGACACATGCCCACCCATCTTTAGCGCATCCCTGGGTGGGAGGGCGCGGAGTGTCCCTGCGATCCCCGCGGCTGCCCCTTCAGCCCCCTCGCTCTGCCCCCCCCGGCAGGTGCGGCTCTGCCTGCTCTGCGTGGGGACCTCCCTGGTGTTCGGCCCCGTCCTGGGGAAAAGCTGGCGGCTCTACAAGGTGTTCACCCAGCGGGTGCCGGACAAGCGAGTGGTAAGTACACAGCACCCGGAGCGGGGTGAGGCAAAGTCCCCAAGCGGGGTGAACGTTAGCGAGTCCCAAACCGGTGTGGGATAGCAGATAAAACTGGTACCTGACAGGGATGGGTGCCACAATTACAGGTCTGCTTTCACACCCAGCTGGGCATGGGCTCCTCATTTATTCCTGCGTAATGAGGCAGGAGCTTTTCTACTCTACAGGCAAGCGGGTGCCCTGCCAGGCTGCCTGTTGCCCAGCAGAGTCCCAGCCCCACCACCAAGCGAGGTCTTGTTCTCATTTTACATGGGCCATGTGCCTTCATTATGCCACACGCTGGCGTTTGTGTCCAGGTCTGGGCTGATTGTTTCTGTGGGATGAAAATAAGCCAGGTATCCTCAAGGGCACCTGATGTAGGGCTGCCCCCAGATGCATCTGATCCGCTCTTGAAGGGAGGGAGGGAACTCCTCTGCAGCACTGAAGGAAGGGGATACAGCAGCTGGGAGAAAAGTGGGAGCCACCTATATAAATTTGTGCATATAATGGTACACTTACAGCTCCAAGGGCAAAAAAGTAGGTCTCAGAGGAAAGGTGAGATGAGAGGGTTTGCAGGGGAACTAGGTACCAGCAAGGACTCCCATTCCTGAGGCACTGGGATCTGTGTTAAACTTGCAAAATGATAATCCTACCAGCTGTCCTGCTTTTTGTTTCTGCTTGTGATATGGGCATAAGGGATGATACTCTATTTTTGGAAGGGCTGTTTTCTGTCATAGCGTTTACCAGCTAGCCACAATGTCGGGGAGGGTTTATACCTGGCCCCAAGCCCGATTAGGTCTCCAGGAGTTTGGAAGCTGGAGACAGAGATCTTGTGGCTGACTCAGATGTAGGTGAGCTGCTGGACTCCACTCTGGGGGAATTATTAGGATGGACATGTCCCTTGGAAAAAAAACACCAGAAAGAGACCCGGGAGACAGAGGTTATTGGTGTCCAATTGCCCCCCACGGTAACGCTTGCTTCTTGCCTGTTTGCAGATTATCAAAGACCTCCAGTTGCTGGCAATGGTGGCAGCATTGGTGCTGGCAGACGCCGTGTTGCTCTTGACGTGGGTATTCTCTGATCCGGTCCAGTGTTTCCGAAGCCTCAGCTTCTCACTGCGGGTAAAAGGATGAGGAGGGGTGGTGGAGTGTTGCGCTGTGTCCTGTCTGATCTCTGCGGACAAGGCTGGTGGGTGGTCAGGCATTCAGAGGTGCTGTTTAAAAAAATAGAAAGAAAAACAAGCCAGAAAGCCTTCTGGGCGCTCTGGGTTGGGTTGATGCCTGGCCTATTACAGAGATGAGGTTCCGCTGCAAAATTTCCAGGTCTGTGCACCCAAACCTAGCAAGGGATAGCTGGTTGCAGGGCTTTGGTTTGCCAAGCAGTGGGGTCTGGCGGATGATCTTCACCAGCCCATGCAGGTCACCCGGGTGACACAGGAGAGGTCCATGGCATCTGCAGATGCTTTAGAGAAAGGTTTAACAGGCCCTGTTGGCAGAGGAGTGCCAAAATTTTCCTCACTTTAACCCTCTGCCCTGCACCAGCTTTGGCCTTTCCTTTTAGGAATTTACAGAGCAGACCTGCTCAAATGCATAGACCTGTCTGCCCATCGGTCCGTGCCTGCTCCTGGGCAGCAGCCTTCACTTCTGCCTTCTGCTTGCCTCCTAGGCGACAGAGAAAGGCATGACCTGCTCAGTGAGCCGGGTGCAGTCCTGTGCATCTCTTTATTCCGATCTTTGGCTCGTTCTCATTTTAGGGTTTAAGGTACGTAACCTTTTTATTGATTCTTGTGTTCTGTCTCACCTCCTCCCAGTCTCACAGCCTCAATTGTGCAGCAGCATTCGTAGTTTCGCTGCCCTCCCAAGCTACGTGCCTATTGCAGATTCCAGCTACTCCTGTTCATCTTGAAAGCCCTTCCATCTCCAGTCCTTTCCATCTTGATGTTTCCTTGCATTCCCTTGTAAAAGCCGTTAGCCACTTTTTCCCTACTTCACTATCTCTTTTACATACACCGTGCACATACTGTCTCTCTAGTTCTCCCCCTGCAACCCTCCACGCCTTGTATATCTCCCTTCTTAAAACTTGTATCTTACTGTTTTCTAAAGCACACTTTCTCCATAAAGCTTCATATGACCATCCACCACAGTGATGCGCTTTGCAGCTCAGCCTGAGTCCTCTGACTCCAAACCAGGGAGGTGCTGATGACAAGTGTTTGGTGCCTACCTTTACAGGATGTATATCAGCTTAATTATACCACTAAGGTGCACTTTCACTGGTGTAGCTTTGCACGTGGCTGTTCTAATTCCAGAAGACTTAGTTATACTGATGTAACTATGTAGGTATAATTATCGCTGTAATTATCTGTGGTCTCATGTGTCTCTGGGTTGGCAAAGGCTGGACGCGTTTCAGAAAGCTGATGTTGATGAAGCTTGTGAGATCACAGCCTTTCTTTGGGAATGGCTCCATCTCTGCGTGCAGTACAGGCAGTTCCTTTCTGACTCACTGTCATATAATACTCATTGACCATCTACCCAAGATCATAGGAAGAAGAGCTGGAAGAGACCTCACAACACGGCCAAGTCCTTCTCCCTCCTACACTTCATTTTAAAGACATTAGTCTAGCTTGTCCTTAGAAGTCCTTTGGTGCTAGGGATTGCAGGTGTTCCCTGGGCTTTCAGTGCTGTGTCTCCACCTCTGATTTTGTCCGCAGCTTGAGTTAGGGTTCAGACAGGTGATGCTTTTGCCTACAGCTCCTACAAACTGTTTTGTGGAATAAAACATCGCCATTACCAGTCCCAGGGACTCTTCGTTAGCGTTGCGCTGAACCTGACCCTGATCTGGGGGTCATGGAATTATTTCTTTAGTGGTTTCTCTGGAGTTGGTCTGGATTTACACTAATGAGAGAGTAGGCTCTATCTCTGCATGTACGTAGCACTTCTTATTTTCCACAGCATTAATGTGCTCAGCCCTTTGTGAAGCCACTTGGTGTATTATCCTGGTTTTACTGGCGCAGGGCAATGAACAGAAATGACTTGCCATGGACATGCCTGGAATTAGGAGCAAAGTCCTCTGCTCAAGATTAAAATGAACAAACAAACAAACAACTTAGTCCTGTGCTCACCAAAAGTCCTAGTTTACCAGATGGCAGTGCTGTTGTCTGTGTCCCAGATAGACTATATGAATTTTAAATGGGACTTTGGTGCTGTTTTTTTTCTTGCTCAGAGATTAGGAGTTGGCTTGCCTTTGGGCCATGTATTTGGAGGTGCCCTTTGGTGAACACGGTTATGATCCAGTGCAGATCCTACAAAGCAGGGTTGGGCATCAGCCTAGTTCCCAGCGAGGCAGGTCTCACTATTACAACCTCGCCTTGAAAAATTCATGGTGCTCTGAAGTTGGGAGTCTCACCAAAGACCGTGGACATGAACCTCCCTTGCCCGTAAGACTGTTCCTCCAGGCCCTAACCCTGGCAGCGGCCATCACAGTCATCAAGTAGCCACAGCATGGGGGAGGGAGGGGTCCAGAAGGGTCTACAGAACATCCGCACCACAGGTCACAAAGCACTTCTTGATGCCCAAATAACAGTTTAGTGTCTCTTAGTAAAAGGTCGACAGTTGCACTTACTGGGTGGCACAAGAATAACGTAGGAGTCATGTTCCCAGAATTTCGGGTCCTTGCAGGAGCAGGGATTTTGTTAGATGGTATTTCCAAATGATCCTGAAGGCAGACTATGCCCTGTGCTACAGAGGCGGACAAGATATACTCTGTTTTTCCTGCCAGTGTGCCCTAGGGAAGGAGGGATTCAGCCTGCCGGGTAGTTTAATCCTGAGCACACTGGAAAGATGCACGCATGGGACACTTGAGGGGCGGTGCGGTGAGGAAGCCTGCTCTGAAGCAACAGACCTGTTCCAGAGGAGGGAGGACCTCTGTGTACAGAGCACTTCTCTATCTTCTCACCTTTTCACCGCTGCTGGAGTCAGGCAGGAAAAAGCGAAGGGAAGAGAGAAGAATTGCGCCCTGGATTTCTATTTAAAGAGGCACCAAGTACATCCTCTTCCCTCCAGTCTAAACCTCCTTTCTTCTGCCTTGCTTTTTCCTTCTGAATCTCCTTCCTGCTCCTTCTGAGGTATGTCATTGCTCCTTGATGGCACCCCACCGCTGCGTCCCCGCAGGGACCTCTGTCTCTTGTCTGTCCACCTTTGCTGCTCCTGTTCCAGGCTACCCAAGGGGAGGCTTTCATGTCTTGCCTCTCCTGGCCGTACCCTGCTCCGTAGCATCGCCTGCCAACCTGACCCTCAGCTCCTCACGCCCCTCAGGTGGGACCCCCATGGCCCACCAGTGCCTTCGCTCCTGCCCTCCCTCCCCAGCCCCGCTTCTGACCCGCAGCAGCGTGCCGGGCGTTTGCTGCGGTGTCGCCACTGCGCGCTGAAGGTCTGCATTATAGATCAAAGAGCATTAATTAGGATTGCGCTGAGTGTATCTGAGCTCACCGGGCTCGGTACGAGGTGGGGGTTGACACCGTCAGGCTGTAATTTTCCACACTCTGGAAACCTCTTTTTTTCCGCTTCCAGAGTATCCTCCTGCTGTATGGGACTTACTTGGCCGGTCTGACCGACAATGTCAGCTCCCCGCCAGTCAACCAGTCCTTGACGCTCATCGTCGGGGTTAACCTTGTTTTCCTGGTTGCCGGCACTATCTGCTTAGTTCACCGTTTCTTCCGCGCTTGGCACAACTTGCTGTTTGGTTTTACCTCTGGAGGCATCTTCGTGTGTACAACCACGATCAACTGCTTCATCTTTGTCCCACAGGTATGCTGCCACCTCTGTCCCACCACCCGGCTGGAAACGGCCACATTTTTGGAGTTTAACAAGAGCAGCTGTATGGGCCAAAGCACTTAATTTTCCTGCTTCTTTCCCCGAATGGTCAGGCTCACCTGCACAGCTTATCCTCCAAGCCCTAACGGCTCTGCTTCCCCAAGCAAGCCCCCTGAGTCTCCAGGGAGTGCAGGCGCATTGCAGAGCTGCTGCTCAGAAACCCTCCTGCAAGAGCGTGCTGTGGATGGCAGCCACGCAGAGGGCATGCGTGGAGGCGAGGCAGCTGCTGCCCTCCTCCTCCACGTGAGTGGTGGGATCGGTCCTTCATGCAGTTGTCCTCTCCTCATACCCCACATGCCCGCTCCCACCAAGGGTTTCTGCCCACGGCAGGGACGGAGGTGGGCTCCGGCAATCCAGGTGGCCTCGCCAGGCTCGGAGGCTTCGTGGCTGCCGGCGGTCCCCAGGGGAGGCTGGCCTCCTCTGCGCTCTCAGAGGAGGAAGCTGGGCTTTGCCACAAGTGAGGGGGAGGATGCGGAGATGTTTTGAGTAAGCCTTTTGTGGCAAGGCAAGGCTCTTCTGCTTCCCATGTCCTCCAGGAGCAGCCTGGTGCGCCTGGCCGTGACATTAGTGGGAAAAATGCTCCCATTGTTACAGGGAGAGGAAACAGTTGTTTACTCAGTGTTATGTTTGGAGGGATGTTTGGGCTCAAGGAAATGAGGTGAGAAAGGGAGGAAGAGGTGAAGCTGAAGAAAGAGCAGATCTGTGCAAGAGAGGGCTCAGGGGATCTCACCAATGTGCATAAATACCTATGGGGGCGGAGTAGGGAGGGGGAAGCAGGCTCTTCTCAGTGGTGTCCACTGACAGGACAGGGGACAATGGGCACAAACTGAAACACAGGAAATTCTGTTTAAACATCAGAAAAAGTTTTTTTTAAACCTTAAAGCACTGGAGCAGGTTGCCTGGAGAGGTTGTGGAGTCTCCATGCTTGGAGATATTCAAGACCCAGCTGGGCAGAGTCCTGGGCAGCCTGCTCCAGCTGACCTTGCTTGAACAGGGCGGTTGGACTAGATGATCTCCAGAGGTCCCTTCCTACCTCAGTTGATGCAGTATAACTGCAGAGTCCCAACTCACTAGATGACCAGCCCATGTAGCAGGATCCAAACCTCCTCTGACAAGCACGAAGCTTGCTGGCGATGCTCTGCCAAGTGTGAGGTCTCAGAGTGAGGGCAGAGGAGCTGATGAGCTGTGCTTGCACTCTGCCTCTACCATTTTTTCTGCTGTAGCCTGGAGGCCTTGAACATTTTAACTTGGATCTTTTAATTCATCAACTTGTTTTTCCTAATGGGCTTGCTCTTCTATTGCTCATCTGAGATCGATGAGCAGCTGGACCTGGGCTGTGCAAGGCTTCAACACAGACATGAGATAACGGATACTAAGCGTTGCTGGTTTTCAGCTTGTCACCAGTTATTGAGGGTTAAGGAGGCGTGCATGACACTGTCTTTGTCTGCCACAGAGTGGGGGAGTGGGGAGAAGGGGGAAGGGGCTTTTACAGCACGCTTAGAGGTTGCAGCGCAGGCGGGCACCAACCCTCTCTGTGTTAAAAGCTGGAGCCAGGGAGAGGGTACGGCTCAGATGGGTGGGAGGCTCCAAGCGATGCTGCAGCCCCTCGCCCAGCCACCTCTCACCGCCCGTGTCTGCTCCTCTGTCACACCCTGCCTTTGTCTCCCCCTCTCCATCCCTTTGTCTCCTTCACGCTCGAGCTGCGCCTGCCTCCCGCCGCGTCGGCAGGGGCTGCGCATACTGTGCCGATAACGCCCTCTTCTACTCCCCAGCTCAGGCAGTGGAAAGCCTTTGAAGAAGAAAGCCAAACCATGAGCCACATGGCAAAATATTTCAGCAGTCCGAGCAGGAGCTGCCGCTCGCTGTACAGCGAGGAGCAGCTCTACCAGCTGATAGGGGAGAAAAACTCCATGAAGCGGCTGCTCACCGAGGTACGGGGTTCTGCCAGCCCTGCTCGACCATGCTGACTTCTCCCCTTCCCTTTTGTGGGCTGAAGGCTTTGCAGGGTGGGAAGCCCTCCCTTACGCCCCAGTCCGCGCTGGTGCTCCCCCTCTGTCCTCTTCCCTCTGGAGGGTAAGAGCTGCTTAGTTTTGTCACATCGCTCTGCACCCCCAAGCACCAAAGTTTAGGCATAATCTGGAGGGTTTCAAGAAAACATGGAGGGAGAAGAGCAGGAGAGCCTGGTTTCCACAGACCAATCAACATGGTTAATACAGAGGGGAGATACTCTGTCTCGGGAAAGCCCCCAGCCTCCTGCTCCCTTGCCCACACTGCACGGGTGGGAGCGCCGCGGCTCGGAGCGCTGCCTGCCCTGGCGCTCCCCTTCCCAAACCCGCAGCCGGGGGGCTCTGGGGGAGGAAGAGGTCGCACCCAGTGCCGGTGTGGCTCTTGCAGGCCAAACCTGCAAACCTGCAACAACGCTGCCTCAGGGCACCTCTCCGTGCGGAGAGGAGCGATTCGTTTTCTGGCAGGGCCTCCTTCCAAATGGCAGCTTTTTTGTACCCTGCGCCCGCCCTGCGCTTGACAGCGTTATTTGTTTGATGCAGAAAAACGCTGTGATTGAAAGCCTGCAGGAGCAAGTGAGCAGCGCCAAGGAGAAGCTGATGAGGCTGATGTCTGCAGAGAGCAGCTGTGACTCCCGTGCACCGCCAGCAGCTCCCTGCACCTGGAGTGCAGGGCAGCGTGTGGAGGCACCGGGGGAGCGCTGCCCCCCAGATCCGGAGTGGGACGGGTGGCAGCATCCCCGCTTGCTGGGTACGCCACCTCTTTGCAGCGATGCTCAGGACCTCCGG
The DNA here is from genome assembly GCA_031468815.1 of Morus bassanus. Taxonomy (NCBI): domain Eukaryota; kingdom Metazoa; phylum Chordata; class Aves; order Suliformes; family Sulidae; genus Morus; species Morus bassanus. The sequence continues at coordinate 131,781,432 of CM062568.1, read as the reverse complement.
AAACATGTGAGCCACGAGCCCGCTTGCTCTCAGACACTGCTTTTTGACATGGGGGACAGCCTCGAACGTGACCTGAAAGACGCCCGGGAACACGGGACACCTGCGGGGCAGGGGCAGCCTCCGGAGCAGCTGCCAGGCCAGGACATCTCAGCTGGTGTGGCCTGGGAGTCGTCCCCCAAAGTCAGCTACGTGAGCAGTGAGAAGCTGCGGGAAATCTTGCAAGAGCTGAGCCTGGATGGCAAAACCTACAGCCCGGCCTTACTTGGGGGGCCCCCACGCGGCAGCCAGGGCCCTCCAGGTGAGCAGGGAGGAACATGGGGGGCCCAGGAGGGCTACCCGGGCATCCACACACCTCTCAGCCCCTACCTGGCAAGGCGGCGGCGGAGGGTCCTGCTGCCCCCTGCCTCCACCCGCTTCCCTGGGCATGTGTCCCCTCGTGCTGGCGGTGGGGTGAAGGAGGCGGCTGGCTGGGGCTGTGGGGAGTCAGCACGTATCCCCCTGGGGAGGGAAGAGGAGATGGCTGGCGGAGAGCTCCTTCACCTGCCGGCACCATCCCCTCCGGCCATCCCTGGGGAGGTCTGCCTCCAGCCAGAGGGATGGCCAGGATGGCTGGAGTCCCAGGGTGCTTCCCCGCGCATCCCTCAGGAGAAGCAGCGGCGGCAGAGCGCCCCAAGGGGACCCGCCGAGCCCTCCCTGCGCTCGCTGTACTATTACCCGGACTCCGACACCAGCAGCAGCAGCTCTGAGGAGATGTTTCACGGCTGCCACCGGCCCTGCTGCGAGGTCTGCTTCCAGAGCCCGTGTGGCTCCCTGGGCAGCAGTAGCACAGACACGGACATAGAGCCCAGTGGGCATGCGGGCCACCGGACAGAGCACCACAGCGACCTCCAGCCCGTGGTGAATTTCAATGAAGATCTGAAGCCCACCTTTGTGTGACTGGGAGCACCCCTGCACCAAAGGCAAGTGCCCTCCCGCCCCCAAAACGCTGCGTGTTTTCAGCGATGCTAAAGCCATGCATCCCTCCGAGGGATGCGTGTTGCTCCGGCGGCGTCTGGGGGTCAGGAATAAGTCTTGCCCTGCTTTGGGTTGCTGTTTCAGCCCCAGCCTGGTCAGTGGTGACTGCAGACCGCGTTTGGCTGAGAGGTGGCTGGCAGCACTTGGGGAGGTGGCAGTCGTTTTCTCCTGGCTGCTCTGGGCAGCTGCCTGCACCCCACAGATACCTGGCACGTCTGTCCATCCCAGTGACAGCAGCAGAAAGACTGGGGCTGGGTGGCCTGCAAGAGCCCAGACTTCATCGTCTCAGGGGGCTTTCCCTGTGAGCGCTGGGTGATTCGCGCTGGAGGGGAGCAGCACTGCATCTCGGAAACGTGTGGCTTATTGCGCGCAGCAGACAGACATAGAGAGGACTCCTTCCCTGAGGCTGCCGATGCTGAGCCTCCCATGAGCATCACACCCAGCTGGAGATGGGAGACGGCCGGACAGCAGGAGTGCTCGCAGGCTGCCGCTCGCCTGGGGCACACTGCTCCCTCAGCAAAGCAAGGACCTCGGAGTGGGGTGCGTGCAGGAGACTTTCGGGGTGATTTTTTTTTTTTTGGTAGCGTCTGAGTGAGAAAATGAAGTCCAAAGGTGACATCCCTGGAGGTGTCTTTGCATTTTGTGTAGTTCAGTTGCATGGTCATAGGTGAGACTCAGGTCAGAGCCGAAGGGAAGGGCAAACTAGCAATTATAAAAGAGGATCTGAAAAGGTTTTTCTTTTCTTTTTTTCCCCTTGTTCTTCTGGGGCTTGTACCCTTCTGTATGTCTTTGTATGGATGATGTAGGCTGGAATGAGGTTTGTTTAATTTAATATGGTCTTTTTAATTTTTATCTTAGAAATATCAAGAACAGTAAATCTGGTGTGCCTGCTTTTCTGTGACGGCAATTCAGCATGTCGTTGCCTCCACAGGAGAAGTCAGGGGTGCTGAGACCTGACACCCAGTGCATAAAAAAAACCCTCTGGAGAAAGGCTTTGTTAAAAAGAGTGGGTGACAGAGGAATCCCAAACTCGGTTTTGAATGATGTATGTTAGCACTGCCCTCTCCGTTATCCTTTAGGATGGTGAAATCCCTCACTGCTGTGTCCCTTCACCGATATCACCTATTTTTTCCCCATTGCCACCAAGGTTTTCCAAGCTTGCTGAATTTCTAGGGCAAATCACCTAAGCCGATAATCTTAACGGGAAACAATATTCCCATAGCCCCTCTTCACTCCTAAAAAGGAAACCCCCCAGGGGGCGATCCCAATTTTTTTTTTTTGTCACCTTCAGCTAACAGGAACCAGTTTCCTTCGGTCTTTCTTTCACAGCTGTCTGAGTGCCTCACGGCTCTGGCCTGGGTGAAATGCATTGACTGGGTGTCTCCTACCACTGTGGGGCAAATCTGCAGCGGGGGCTGGAGGCAGAGAAGCCCAGAGAGGGTGAGAGTGTGGAAAGTCTCCTGCGGTCCCAGCAGAAGGGACCCTTCTGGCCTGGAGGGATGCTGAACAAGCAGGAGGTGGGTAGGGGCAGCAAGCGGGGGGCGGTTAGAAAGGGATGCGGCAGTGTGCCCCTCCACATCGCCGCCTCAGGCACCCCCAAAGAGCCGTTTTTTGTCATCAGAATCCACCCTGTGCCACACCGAAGCTGCAGGGAGCTCGTGTGGAGTCTGGAAGCGCCGTAGGGCCTGGCCCCAGGGGAGCAGGAGCACCCTGCGAGCGTGCAGAGGAGAGGCCGGTGTTTTATTTATAACCATCATTTATTCGACAGGCCGGAGCATCTCCGCAGAGCCGGGATGCCGGCGGGGAGAGCCCTGGAGCGCGCCGCCCCGGGCGGGGGCCGCTGGCTGCCCTCCGCCGGGGGGAGGCCGGGGGACCCCGGCGGTGGGGGGTTGGGGGGGGGGGGGGTCCTGCAGGTTGGGGTCCGGGGGGGGGGCTCCTGCCCCACCGCCTCCCCGCCCCGGGGCCGGGGAAAAGCCGCCTGCAGTTGTGCAGCGCTCGCAGCAGGGGCTGCTGCTGCCACACGGGGTGCGCTAGCAAGGCTCGAGTGCCCCACGCAGCGCATCCCAGGGCATCCCCACGCTGGGACTACGGGTGGGACGGGGGTGGCTGGGACACTCGAGGGAGCCCGTTAAATACGGGGCAAAGCCACTTTTCCAAATTGGGACTGATTTCTCCCCAGCCCGAAGCGTGTTTAGAGTAGCACTTTGCTCTGGGGCTAGGAAATACTGCAGCGTGGTTGTAGGAAATGATCAACCATGAAGCCACCTGGAAGCAGCTGATATAAAAATTAACTTAAACTCTACTAGCGAATGTAGAAAAACCCTCCAAGGACTTTGTACCTATGGTTTGTTTGGAAACTCATCCCTAGGGCAATTTGGGGCAATTGCTTTTCTGTCTAGTGACCAGCAGCCATGAACTGAAAACTGCCCATCATGTGGATGCACCTACTAAGAAGGCCAACAGCGACCTGGCTTGTATCAGGAACAGTGTGGCCAGGAGGAGTGGGGAAGTGATCATCCCCCTGTACTCGGCACTGGTGAGGCCGCACCTCGAATGCTGTGTTCAGTTTTGGGCCCCTCAGGACAAGAAGGACATTGAGGTGCTGGAGCGTGTCCAGAGAAGGGCAACAGAGCTGGGGAAGGGTCTGGAGAACAAGTGTGATGGGGAGCGGCTGAGGGAGCTGGGGGGGTTTAGCCTGGAGAAGAGGAGGCTGAGGGGAGACCTTATGGCTCTCTACAACCACCTGAAAGGAGGTTGTATTGAGGTGGGTGTTGGTCTCTTCTCCCAAGTAACAAGCTGTAGGACAAGAGGGAATGGCCTCAAGCTGTGTCAGGGAAGGTTTAGATTGGATACTAGGAAAAATTTCCTTACCGAAAGGGTTGTCAGGAACTGGAACAGGCTGCCCAGGGAAGTGGTTGAGTCACCATCCCTGGAGGTATTTAAAAGACATGTAGATGTGGTGCTTAGGGACATGGTTTAGTGGTGGACTTGGTGGTGTTGGGTTAATGGTTGGACTTGATGATCTTAAAGGTCTTTTCCAACCTCAATGACCCTGTGATTCTACTTTCTACACATGCACAGAAGGCTGATGCAGTTCACACATGCACGTGTGCATGTGCACACATAAAAACTCACCAGTGCTTTTGATGACTCCCAACTCTTGCCTCCCCCTGTATCTAGTAAGGAATATGCATTTGATTCAGGTGGGGAAGAGTCAAAGCACTGTGTGATGGATTGGGCTGGAAAGGACAGACTGAGACGGTAGGCTGCCTTTCAGTGCCATTACTATTATGGGATCTTTGCATCAGGCATTGTATGGGCGCACAGAGAAGCCTTTGTGCTGCTTAACTTTAGGCACTGAATTTGGCATTTGGTTCCCCCATGGCTCTTCGTTCAGGCTTTGGAGCAGCCTGTCTCTCCCCATTAAGCCATTCAAAGCACCTTAGTTAGCACTTTGCCCTGAATCCAAGGTTTCTGAGCAGCTCTAGGGGCAGCAGTGCATGTTCTGTGAAGGCGGAGAGGTAGACTGGAAGAGCTGAGAAGGCGGCTTGTGGCAGCAGGACCACGAGTGCCCTGATTTATAACTATTTTTCTTGCCACTGATGATGGATATAGCCTAAAGAGAGCAGTGTCTCACCCAGAGGGCCTGTAGTATCAATATCCCACGTGAGCAATTCTTTCTCCAGCATTATCTGCTGTCTAAATCTGTTTCCCTTAGGAAAGGCTGCACCTTTTTGCATTTCAGGGCAGAAACTTTCACCTTACAGAAACCAAAATGAAAGGTAAGTGACTGGAAGAAGGTCCCCTGCCTGCTCCAAGGTGAGTGCTGGTCTCACCATCCCTACAAATGTGCTCATGGCACTTCAGGGCACGTGAGAAACTCCTGCGGCCCAGAAGCTACAGAGCAGCCCTTGGCAATCCTGTACACCTTATTCCAGCACCCTGTCCCCACCCAAGCAGTATCTGCCAGCAGAGAGGTTGCCTCTTCCAATGACACACAGTGCAGCCACAGCAGTTAATGCTGATGAGGTCCTTTGAAAGTTTTTAGCTTCCTGAGCCATGTTTCCAAGCCAGCCTTCCCCTGCTGGCAGTGCAACTCTGCAAGCTCCAGCTCCACGACTCCTGCTGCTGTCTGCAAACCTCAGGAAGAGACGACAAGTCCACCTCAGCCAGCATCTCTGAGCCCTGCCATGCACAGTGCGACAGGAGACGCTCTACTAAGCGGAGCCTTTCCCTGCCCATGGGCCTGTTTACAGATACTGCTCTTCTGTTTAAAAGCTCTGCAGCCTCTGCTCACTCCCCCCGACCCTAGCAGTGCACCAGCACCTCTGTGTCCTTTCCTTGCTGATGGCTGTTTAGGAAGGGTCACGTCACAGCCAGTATGACATGTCTCCGTATGCCTGCTTGTTAGGCCTTGGCAGAAGGCAGGAAGCCTTGAGGCTCTTGTGCTACAACCACCTGCCATTGCTCAGTCTGCCTCTGTTACCCTGTCAGCTTGCGACTGTTTAGGAAATAACAAAATTAATCTGGATTGTGATTCAGCTGCCTGGTTTTAAAAAAATAAAAGGGGAAAAAAAAAAAGAGCTTTGTTAGCTATGGCAGAGGGGGATTAAGCCAGGCTCTCTGGGAGAAGAGTGCTGACTGTTGTTGTGGAAGTTTCCCCACTGCCTTGTGTTGGGGTTAGCAGCTGGGCTCTGTGGGGAACCTCTCACTCTGAGCTTTGATACCAGGAACAGTTATTAGAAATAATGAGTATTTGAAAGTACTGCAAGAGGGAAAACCCACAGGTATCCTTGGCCCAGAGTAACCAGACTGCGCGACCCGTGGAGATGGTGGCTGCACAGTGGTGCCACATCTGTGTGGGGACATTCTTGTGGCACAGTGGAGAGCAGCAGTCAGGGACATTAGGTCTCCAAGTAGCCTATGCTGCAGGTTTTGAGGTGGTGAGGGAGCACCTACATCTGTACATGACTTCCACAGATCTGGAAGAAGCTCCAGAAAAGTCTTCCTCAAGTCCAACAGCCATGAGGGCTGTGGAGAAGCGCTCTCCTCCTGAGCAATGTTGCTCTCCTGAGCCCAGAAACCAGGCCTGTCTCTTACCTTATCCAGTTTTTCACGGGTACCTTCTACTTGGCCTCTACCTCTAGCTGTGTACTACTGAAACTGCAGCTGCTGCTGTTACCCCAAGGTCTGCTCTTAGAGCCAGAGCAGCAGAGCTGTAGATGTCCACTGTGAGACATCAAACGCACCAGTGTAAGCTGCATCCTGATTGCTGGCCCTGTGCCGCAGAAAGTTATCTCATCCTTGGGGGATTCCTAGGAAACAGGAAAAAAACATCATCAAAAGAGTTGGGGATGTTTTAGCAGTTGATGTTAATTGCAGGACCTTTCCGCTACATTATATGATCATGTCCTGTGGAACCAATCCCTGCACGCACCTGGCTGAGCAACTGCATGGGATACCTCCACACGGTTCCAAGAACTGAGTTTCTTTCCCACATTAAAATTGGGTATTGAAGCCGCTGAAGCGCGTTCACCTCGGAGTGTGTACCTCTATGTTTACAGTGAGGTCTCTTGCTTTTGTGCCAAGGCCACCACCTTTCCCTTGTGTAGAGGAGCCCGTAGCTCAGCTGGTTTTCTTCTAACTCAGGCATCTGTAGCTTTATGCTTTGTGCTGCCAGACCACAATCATTTACGTAAGGATTTTTTTGTCCTGGAGCTTCTGCAGACAAGATGGGTGCGAGGGGCTTTGTCCTGCCAGGCAGCTATATAAAGCATCCAGTGATTCAGCATTTACTGTGCCCTACACAGATTCCTCTGTTATCATACCAACAGGAATGCAGGGCTAGAAGGGATCTCCTAGTCATCATCATATTCCCTAGCTATGACAAGTACTGAGTCATAAAGCCCCTCTTGTTAATTTATCACAGCCCATCTTAAGAGTCATCGGGAATTTTCTTGGCAGGTTATTCCAGAACCTCACTCTGACAGAAGGAAACTTGTTTCTGATTTGCAGCCCACATTTTTTCATAGCCTATTTTTATCTACTTGTTCTCATGCCAATGCTGTCTTCTAGTTAGTAGCTGTTCTTCCTTCTCATTCTCTAACCTACTCTCTTACATGCTGTTGAAGAATGTGGTCTTTTCCTCCCAGGATCCCTGGTCTACTCGGAGAATAGACTTATTATTAGTTCCCTCTAATAGCTCATACCTGCCCGTCTTTTGGTCTGCAGGGAGGTACTGAGGGAGAGCCCTGGTTTCATTGCTACCAGGTCATACTCTTTCCCATTGCAACAATGTGAGGATGGCTGTATACACTGCTCCCTGCCTCCAGCTGCCGAGGAGTCTGTAAAGGGTTTAGCAAGATGCTAGAACAGGATCACGCTCACCTTTTGAAAAGCGCATGAGAAGAAATCCTCATTGATAGTTAGGACATCAGAAAGGCAGGCCAGAAGCAGACAAATTTCCTGTGGGTCAGCAGGAACTTGACATTTTCTCTGCAAGTCTACAATGGACATGGGGTTCCCAGCGCCCATTGGGTGCTAGGTTTACCAGCAATATTTTAATACACTCACAGAGTAAGGCCTGTCCATCCACGTTTCCTCCCAATACACCTCCTGCAAGTGCTGAGAGGTGCATCTGTGCCTGGCAGATGCAGAAATCCTGAAGAGCTTTTGCTCCTTGGAGCTTCCTGTGGCTTAGGAAATCCCTAAGGACCCGGGTTCCTTAGGAAGCCTCTGCTACCTCTCAAGGGGCCCATAGGAAGGGAAAATGAAGGCACACCCTGCACAGTGTCCTGATGACTTGATCCAACACAGGAATGATATGGACATTTTATTGGAAAAGGTGAATATAACTAGCAGAGCACCCTTCTGGAGTTGTGTGCTTGTTTCCAGGCAATTACATCTTGTATCTAACCCAAATGAGTCGGGTGATATTTCAAACCAAAGAGAACTGCAGGAATAATATTAGCTGATGCAATCGCACCTTGGATTTACAACAGTGCTAGGCAGATCCATGAACAGTGGGATACTCTGTTACAGCAAATTCAAGCCCTTGTTTGAAAGCAGCTGCTTTTTGGTTGTTTTTTTTTTTTAACAGTCCCCCAAATACAGGTGCTGGAAAAAGACCTCCTTTCCTCTGATAAGTGAATCTTTCATTTGATGGTGAATTACGCTTTTGCAAATATCAGCTCATTTTCTCGCTATTACAGCCTTTTTCATACCAGTAACAAAAACACATTTAGTGATCTCCTGCTTCTGCAACCCATTCTTCACAACTCTCGATGGCGAGGTCTTTTTCCTAGTTCTCTAATACCTGATAGAGCATGCTGCAGTCAATGGGGGAGGCAGGCTCTCCTGTTCCTGGAAGCCCGGCATTACTGGGTACCTGCTGTGCCACAGTACGACACCTTTGGGCTAAATTCCACCCTCTGATGGAAAAAAGCTCTCAGCCCCCGCTGCCTTCAGCAACAGCTGCTTGAGGGTGTCTGAATTTAGCCTTTAAAGCAGACAAACACAACAACAACAAAGAGTACCTGAGGATGATGTGGGGTCTAATTTACTCAAGGAGAAGACTCAGGAATCAAAAGCTTTGTCTCTTCTACTGACCATTGTGCTCATCTCAGAGAGAAAAACCACAGGCTCTTTTCTCTCTCACTGGCACCTGTCATTCGAGTGAACACAAGGCCACCTTTCTGAGATGCATCAAGGCTTCTTCGCTATATGTTTGCAAAAAAAGGGTTTGGGTGCTTCACCAGGATGGCCTGAAAGACAGGTTGACCCATCAAAGAACAGGAAAATGAGAGCCGATGCTCCCAGCTGGGCCCCGGTTAACTTCCTCAGCTGGCAAGTCTTGGACCTCAGTGAGAATCCCAAACGTCCTCTGGAAAAAGCGAGTGAGAGACCAAGGAAGGTGGGGAAGAAGTTCAGGCAACAAACTGGGGTATCAACAGTGGAGACCAACGTTTTTGCTGTTGAGTAGTCAGTAGTTACTGTATGTGGATGGTTTGTTCACAACAGCTGGTTTTCGTGAATCAAATAATATTTCTGTGCATGTTCATGCATATATTTGTGTCCTTACACAAAGGGTAAACATCCCAATTTCTCAGGATCACCCCACCACCCAGAATAATTGGAATTTGACAATCATAGATTAGAAAGAGCCAAGAACCCTGCTCCCCATCAGCAATCCAAGCATCTGCTGAAGCAAGTATGAGATTTCTACCACTAAGTGGAGATTTTTCTAGATAAGGACAGCATTAGAAACAACCCCACAAGCATGTGAGATACGTCTGGTAAAGCGCTTAAATAAAAAAATCCTCTTGCAGCTTTCCCCTGGGAAAAATGAGTGCCCTGCTACGCAATCAGACCCTGGGCTGCAGGGGGCCACAGTCCTACAAGGAGAGACGATGCCTCTATGCTGGACACAGCAGGGGCCTATTTATTTTGCAGAATTGGGCTATCCTCCCCCTGATCCAGACAGCATCAATCTTGCAGCAGCAGCGGGAGGTAAGGAAGGTTTTGCACTGACCACCAACCTCTCGGTACAGCTGGAAATCTAGGAACAATATTGTTTCAAAAATTATTCGTCGGATTTCAAGATTGGTGCTAAGCTCTGTGCAGCTAGCAGCTGAGCAACCAAGATTTTCTCTCTCCTTTTACAGGATTATTATAAAATAATTTCCTTCCATGACCAGTTTAGGCTGTTCTAATGCACAGTCATAAATGAGACACTGACTTTTAAAGATCTTCCTACCCTTAGGGTGGCAGATGAAAGAATAGGTCACAGCTTTGTTCTGCCGCAACATGCCTGGAAGTGTTGAGAGACATTCTTTCATTACAGGGAAATTTCCACTGTCTCATTGGTTTTTGCAAGTTTGCAACCTACCTGTAGAGTATAAAGGAAATGCTGGGCTGACCAAGAGAGATATAAGGCATTGATTTGCTCATGCCATTTAGGCAGCAATAGCTGTCCTACTGATGGCTCTGTCCGTTGGAAAGAGCACAGTGACTTCCACCTGTAACATAAAACCTGTGGCATTTTTCAGCAACGCAGCAAGCATGCCCAAGCCCAGGATAACATGAATTCATTTAATAAACTTGAATATCATCTTCACAAAACAAAGTGATCAGTGTAAGAGAAGTCTATGACACTGTGCTGGGAAGGATATTGCTCAGACTAATTCAGCTGCTCGAGCAGATTGCTCCTTTAACACTGCTTATGACTTAAGTCCCCAGTTTAATACCACTATTTTAATGACTCGGCAGTAACCAATGGAATCCATTAATTCAGGGGATGTTCAAGATAACGAGGAGCTTGTCCTGCAGCAAAAAGGTCTCCAATGAAGAGTAAAATGTTAGAGGCCCAGAGTAAGCAGCAATAAGCAGATTTTGATAATTGGTGAGAATGGAAAGGAAAAAAACAAAAGTGAAAGAAAGTGACATACTTGATGACTGCATTATCTAACAGTTAACTTTCCTATGCATAGGGATGCATAATATACCCTGCATATTAAGGCTACACAGCATTTCCCATAAAAATATCTTGGACTCACTTGCTTGTCATTTTCTTAAAGCTTACACATTATACCAAAATTTTCATGCTGAGTGTCCTGTAAAGTTAAAATGAAAGTGATTCAGGTCATTTCAAAGAACAAGGCTAACAAAAATGCATTTTTTCCCATTTCAAGCACACCTTTTTTGTCTGAGACACTTCATCTCCCTCACACCATACAAATTGGAACTCTAGCTTCTATGGGCAAACTGGACCATACTTCATGAATTCAAAAAATCACAGGCCACAAAGATCTGTGGAGGCTCCTTAGCACATAGCGGACGAAAAACCCTCCCCAAATCATCCCTGGAAACTCCACCCTGGCTGAATATGCTCCATCTCCTTGCCGTTGCTAGAGCACCCTGCACCTGGGCTGTCCACAGGCGGTGGCCAAGCCCACTCCACCTGCGAGTTGCTGCAGTTACCATTGTGGGATGGCGCACTGAGCTGAGAGCAAAGTGGGGTCTCTCTCATAAAGGTGAGGACCACCATGCTGGCAATGAAGCAGCATGGCAGAAGAAGCAGTTGTGAAAGCCAGTCATGGGAGAAAAGTGGTAAATTCTGGTTGAAAAACCTACTGCGATGGGCTGGAATAACTGGTGGAGGAGGCGGTGGAAGAGGGAAAGATGGTGTGACCGGAGCTGAGGAGGGAAGATGGGGAGCTTCAGTTTCTGAATCAACAAAGAATAGGAATGAGGATAGACAGAAGGATTAAACCACCAAGGATTCAGGATCTGGGGGCAGCTGTTGGGCAAAAAATAAGGCAAGGGAGTAGGAGAAAGAGCAGAGGTGAAAAAGGTGTGATGGCAGGACAAGCCAGGTGACTAGGAGTGGGAGGGGGACAGAGGAAGGGTAAGGGCATGATGTGAGGTGGGATGCAGTTACTGAAGGCAGGTGTGGGGAGAGGAGAAACTCTGACTTAATGGTGGGGCAGCAAGCAGAGGAGGTAGTGGAGGAGTGGTTGTTTTCAAGAGCCTGGAAAAAATAGGACTGGAGACAACACGGATGGAAACCAGCAAAAAACTTCGGTGGCACACATTACTCTCCAGAGTTTGGAAGGGAACCCAGGTGTCCTGAGACTCTCATCTCATCTGCTGCCAGCATGTGGATTTGAAAGGCAAGCCTCTGATGCTGGCCAGCAGCACAGCGATCTCTTCCTGCTGCCACCCTTACTTTGGTTAGTTGGAGAGGGCACAGTCACCTGGGTTGCCCCTGCCAGTCCCTGGAAGATGCCCCTGTGGTGGATCTGTTACCGGGTTGTTGATGAACCTCGTGGATGTGCATATCATGGCATCCTTGCTATGTTAAGTTGGTTTTAAAAGAAACCAGTCAGGATCCTAAAAAGCAGCACGCTATAATCTATGCCAAAAAGGCTCTGAAATCAAGCATTCAGAAGTTAGGGAAGGCTGGAATTAAAACAATTTGTGCAAACTTAATTTGGCTTAATTTTGGCATGTATGACTTTGTGGAAGGCAGGCCTGGAAGGGACCTCAAGGAGCCATTTGGGGACTCCAGTCCATCTCTTTGCCCCAAAGCAGGACCAATTATTCCTAGACCATTTTTGACAAATGTTTCTCTAATCTTCTCTTGCAAGACAGACGTTAATGACATGACTGCATACTTTTTCTTAATGGGATCCTGCCTCAGTGCATAAAATATACCAGCACCATGCTGTGGAGGAGACTGGGAACACAGCTGGAGGAAGGACAGGCTCATGGTTCCGCTTGTGGACTGCTGCCCTGGAGAACTGTCTCTGCTTCAGAGTGTTTGGGTGGTCATTTAAATCAGACTTTTCCCAGGCGGTCATTAATTGTGTTTTCTCCATTTTCTGGGTGCTCAGCTTGAAAATACTGCCTCTGATTAAATTATCCCTGCTTGGTGCCCTGTTCTGGTACAGTGTTAGGGCTTTAATTTTACTACCACACCACAAACATCCTAGCCCATGTTGTGTTGGTTGTCATAGACTGGGAAATAAAACTGGAATTCTTATGCACTGTTTGTCATAAGTCACTCATCTCCCATTTCTCATCTGACGCTGCCCTGTGCACGCTGTCAGCCTCCATCTTCCCATACTTTGCTTATTCTGCTGAAAGCACACGTACAGAACCTCACAGTCATGAATGATGATTCCCAGTTCCTGTATACTGTTTGTGGACAATTCCTCTGACTCTTTTATTAAGTTCAAGCTGCTCCATAACCACCTCATCCTCAGAGGTATATTCATTCAGTATAATTAATTACACCAGTAATGTCTATAATTACCTCAAGGAAAAAATCAGTGAAATGCGTAAGAACTGACAGCATATAGGACACCAGGAATGGCTGTAGCAGATCACAGAATCATCACAGGATTGTGGAGGATGGAAGGGACCTCTGGAGATCATCTAGTCCAGCCCCCCTTGCTCAAGGAGGCTCAGCTGGAGCTGGTTACCCAGGACCATGTCCTGGGTAATATTTCTAGAGATGGAAACTCCATAACCTCTCTGGCCAATCTGCTCCAGTCTTTGACCAGCCCCACAGTAAAAAGAGTGTTTTCTTCTGTTCAGGTGGAGTTTCATGTATTTTAAACAGTGCTTGCTGCTTCTTGTCCTGTCAGTGGGCACCACTGAGAAGAGCCCATCTCTCTCTTCTTCATTCCATCCCACCAGGTATTTATACACATTGATGAAATCGCCGGAGCCTTCTCTTCTCTAGGCTGAACAGCCCCAGCTCTCTGTCTTCCCTCACATGAGAGATGATCCAGTCCCTTAATCATCTTCGTGGCCATTTGCTGGACTCGCTCCAGTAAGTCCATGTCTGTCTTGTACTGGGGAGCCCAGAACAGGGCACAGGACTCCAGGTGTGGCCTCACCAGTGCTGAGTAGAGGGGAAAGATCGCTTCCCTTGACCTGCTGACAATGCTTTTCCTAATGCAGCCCAGGATGTTGCTGGCCACCTTTGCTGTGAGGGCACAGTGCTGGCTCATGGCCAGCTTGATGTCCACCAGAACCCCCCAGATGCCTCTCTGCAGAGCCCCCAGTGTGTACTGTCGCATGGGGTTATTCCTCCCCAGGTGGAGGATTTTGCATTTCCCTTTGTTGAACCTCATGAGTTTCGTCTCTGCCCAATTCCCCAGCCTGTCCAGGTCGCTCTGGGTGGCAGCACACCGTCTGGTGTATCAGCTCCTCCCAGCTTTGTATAATCTGTAAATTTGCCAAAGGTGTACTCTGCCCCATCATCCAGATCGTTAATGAAGATGTTAAACAGTATAAGACCTAGTAACAGGATATACCACTGGTGACTGGCCTCTAGCTGGACTTTGTGCCGCTGATCACGATGCTCCGGGTCTGGCCATTCGGCCATTTTTTATCCACCTCACTGTCCACTTATCTAACCCACACTTTGTCAGCTTGTCTATGGGGGATGTTATGGGAGACAGTGTTGAAAGCCTTACTAAAGTCAAGGCAAAAGACATCCACTGCTCTGCTCTCATTCACCAAGCCAGTCATCTTGCTGTGGAAGGCTGTCAGGTTGGTTAAGCCCGATTTCCCCTTTGTAAAACCATGCTGACTACACCTGACCATCTTCTTGTTCTTCATGTATCTGGAAACGGTTTCCATGACTTCTTGCTCTGTTGCCTTTACAGGGATTGAGGTGAGGTTGACCGGACAGTAGTTTCCCAGATCCTCCTTCTTGCCTTTCTTGAAGACAGGAGTGACATTTGCTTTCTTCCAGGTCTCACAAACCTCTCCTGATTGCCATGATCTTTCAAAGAGTGGCCTTGCAATGACATTAGCCAGCTCCCTCAGCACTTTTGGGGGCCCTGCTCAGGGGCCTGGGATTGCTGAAGGACACTCTACTCTTACCAGTAAAGCTTCCTCCTGGGTCACCTACCCCTGCTTTCCACCTTTTGTACATTTCCTTTTTATGTCAGAGTTTAGTCAGGACCTCGTTCATCCATGCACACCTCCTGCCACTTTTGCTTGATTTTCTTCTTGTCAGGATGAACCACTCTTGAGCTTGGAGGATATGATCCTTGAATACCAAACAGCTCAGCCCCTGGTCTCTAGTCCAGTGTCTTGTTCCTGACTGGTCAGGGCAAGATGTTTCATAAACCTTATGAAGGTTTATGTTTTATAAACCTTTCTATACTTGGCAGGTGGCTGTATATCCATCTCTATAGAGACAGAGAGCAATCCGAATTCAAAAAGCATGCTTCATATGAAAAAAAAAAAGGGTTTTAGTACTACCTACTTCAGTGGTCAGTATTATGCAGGTATTTGCCCATCAGTGATATCCTGCACCAGTGACTGTCAGAGTCCAGTTAGAAATACAACTATCTTCCTGTCACCTAATGGGAGGCTTCTTATCCCAGGGCCCCCTTACTAGGCAGGTATTTCTAGGGTTGTTTCATAGGTGTGGAGAAAAGAGAGGCTCCTCTAGGTGAAGTTTAAGAGCAACCCCACTTGAGAATTAGAGTCATCTCCTGGAGAAGTCTCTCACCTTCCAGTGACTAGAAAAAACCTCCTACTTTAAGTACCCAACATATGCAATAACTGCTTAATTTAGAAGTACTTCCTCCTACTGCTTTTGTGTCACCTTTCCCGTTAATTGCATTGTCCCCTTGCTCCCGTGCTATGATGCAAAGAGAACATCCCTTCAAACTCAGAATGGCATCATCAGCTTGATATGGCTTAAATCCAGTCCAATTAAAAATAAATAAATGTAGCACTTCCCATAAGTCAGATGACCTGAAATGCCTCCTTCATAAAAAGGCGTTGCTAATCCTACCAGGCTTTTTCTGCTTGTAGGCTCTTTTCTTAGGGGTCTTTTGGGGTGACTGCAGCTCCAATCACGCTAACCTTGTTTAAGCTCACCCACTTCCTTTCTGTGTCCTTACATGCCTACTCATTGTTGCCTGTTGAGTTCAGCTCTGCTCTTACTGCTGGCTTCCAGCCTCTCTCGCAGGGTCTGAGACTGAGTGCTCATCCAAGTCTTGCAGAACAGCATGTGAGCGATAGTGGCTGGGCGAGATCATGAGATAAGCTTTGCTGACCATTAGCAAAACAATAGACTGTACGCTCAGTGCTGTTAAATACACAAAATAAACAGGGAGGAAAAAAAATACACTGCTTGTAACAATCACAGTCACAAAATGTTCAGGAGGAAATGAGATTCTGGAAAAGATTTTTTTTTTAAGGAATGCAATTGTTTCCATTGATTTCTAGGGCTTTTTGCTGTTTTCATGTTACTGGTTTCTTGTCTCCAGCCAGTTAGATCTTGCTGCCTGATCCTGAATCCTGCCTCGTAGAAAGGCTTTTGAATTATGTCTAATAGGCTGAATCAAAAGCAACATGGGTTGTCAGTCTGATCAAATTAGGAGGTGCGCTCTGTTGTGCAGAGTGTAGAAGATTTTGCCATGTCAAGGAGTCAACAGGGAATTAGGGGAAATAGGCATTTTTAATGGGAAACACTCAGGACTTGTGTTTGAAACACACAGCAGTGAGTCTTTTCTGTTCTGATTCCTGTGCTTACTTTTAAGCTTTGTGTTTGCAGACCCTCTAGCCTGTCCGTGTATTTGCTAAATTTTTATACTTGATAACTCAGTTTCAGTGCCACATTTTCCCAGATGTTTTAGAGATTTGGGAGAGAGCTCTCCTTTTAAAAACAGCTGTCTCTCCATCTCAGGGCAATGACAGCTGTCAACACCAGATGTACAATGCAAGATGCAGCAACAATTAGTAACCACTTTCAAGCCAAAATGAAGGAAGTGGTGTTCGATGGCGATTAGTGAGCAGCCAGGGACAGGGATCATTAAATCAATTAGAGTGCTTGGCAAAAACTCAATGAACAAAATGGAAATACTGTTACATTTTTGGCCACTTCATAATTAACTGCGCATTTTCTCCCAGGTTCTGAGGAGAATCACCACCTTTAATTCCAGGCTGCAAACTAAAGACCCCCAGTTCATAGGTAAGATGTACAACAGTGCAAGTTCACGCAGCTGATGCATATAGAATGACCAAGGTTTCATAGCTCTATTCAACCATTTTGCTATACGCTGTACACTGCAGAACAATCATTCCTCTCTGCAGACATGAGTGTATTATACTCCCCACAGTTTGCCTTGCAGATGTCAAGAACGGCTCTAACACACCAAGCACTATCGTCCCCTTGCTGCCCCAAGTAGCTGGCTGTCCTGGGGAGACCCATACCCATGCAGTTATTTTCAGTCACGGTAAAAGCAGCTGAGACAGCAAGAGCTAGATGAGCATTTCATTGCAGCAAAGAATGGTGATTTTGGTCTGCAGGGAGCCCTTGCGGCGAGGACAGCATCCCAGGCAGGCTCCACCAGGCATGTTGCTGCTTTCTTTGCTTCTTTGGTGATGCAGACATCTATTCCCAATGGCCCTTTCTCCTTCTGTTGGTACCTTGCACTGTATGCAATGCTTGCTTTCTGAAAACTATTTCAGTAGGAACTAGCAAATCCTCTTCCTGTATTTGTGAGAAGGCACAGTAAACCTCATCACGCTGGTGCAACATCCCCCAGCTGTCTGAAGGAGGAAGTGGAGAAAAATCTCCTCGGTTGGCTGTTGTGTTTGGCTCCGTGTACAACTTCTAGGTCACTGTGACAGCTTGGAAACCCAGCCTGGGTCTTCTCCCCTGCCCATGCCTCTCCCATATGTCTACCAAGACCCAGGTAAAGAGTAGCCCTAATCCCCCATCTCAAGTTAAGGCTTCCTAGCCCTACAAGATTTTCCTGAATGGACTGAAGGCCTCAGGGATCAGGCTGGCTTTAGCTCCCTTTATTTAGAAAGTCTCCGCAACAGCCAGTTTAGAAGTCGATTGGGGAGGCAGGGAAATAGTGAGCACGGGACTTTTATGGGCCCTTCCACCAACACTGCAGTACAGAGAGCCCCAGTAAACTCTGGGGAATGGGGTTGTTTTAATTTCCTGTTGTAAGAATGACCCATCCGCTCCTTGGTATCCCCTTTTCAGAAACAACAGGCCTGCTGACAGCACCGGAAAATACAGATAGAAAGCAAATGGATGTCAGGCTTGGGCTGCTTGACTGAATCTAATGTGAGGGAGATGGTACACACAGAAAAGCCCAATAATTTTCTAGATTTGAACCCTTTCAAAATCCTGAGGAAACAGGCATAATTTTTGCTTTCCAGAAAACAAATGTCTGGAAGACTTGTCAAAGAAAGGCTCATTAGATTGACAGAGCTCCTTTGGCTCTGGACACTGTGGTTTTCCAGAGTTATTTATGAAGAAGGTGTGGTTAGACTAATGCTGAAGCAAGAGAAACTGTCCCACTGAACAAGATGTTCTCCTGGCACAGTGGGAAACCTGATGCCTCTTTCAAGAGCCAGTGGATAAGACCAACCTTAAACCTGTGTAGAACATCAGTGGGGAGGACTGCCACAGAAGGGTACATTTGCCTGCTTAGTGAGTCACTGATGTTTTCTGTGTGTCGCAATGTTGCCATGAACCTGTATTCAGTGTCCCTGCTTGTTCAACTGTGCTGCAAAATTGGGAAATGGAAGTTGTCCATAGCTCCTGTTACATTAAATTGTTCAGACCACTTGGCTCTATGGGCTTTGGTGAACTTACCTGGAGCTTTGCAAGGCCTAGGTGCACCCACGCACACCCAGATCAGCAAAACATCAGCTGTTCTCTGAAGCAATTGTCAGTGATGACATATTTTGTGACAGGAAATCATTGCAAAATGCTGGGTTCTCAGGATTAAAACCTTCTGTCCTGCTCAGAAAAATAATGCAACTGGTACGTTCTAAACATAGATTCCTTCGGATTTTGTTCTGGGACAAAAATCAAAATGACTTTTCAGGATTTATTGTCTAATCATTAACGCCTGGGCAGTCAGTAAATTTGTTACTGTTACAATCTCTGATTTTCCACTGGAAAAAAAAAGAAAAGTTAAAGTTCAACCATAACCATTGAGTTTGCCCATGCCAGTCAAACAAGAGACAAGCCATTACGATATCTCACTAAATTGTTCCGTGGATAATCCCCTTGGCAATATTACGGAATTAGATGCAAGACTGGTAGATCCATTAATATCGTTTTGATTCACTAGCGTAACAGAGTTCAAAACAGCCTTGAATGTCTGCATTCTTATCAGGCTAGTGGAGGTAGCCCTCTCACCATGGCTTCTGGTGGAATGACCCAGTAAGAGCTGCAAGGTAAGCAAGCAGAAAACCCTCCCGCTGATCACCCAAAAAGGAAGCAATGGAGAAAGAAAAAGCAGGAGTTCCCTGTGCCAGAACACGTCTGCTGGTGCATGTTGGAGCAGACCTATTCAGCGTCTGATTAAGATGATTGGATTTGAAGTTTATGGTGATGTATGAAATGTAAACAGACAAATGAAAACCCCTAAACAAACAAAAAAAAAGCCTCCTCTCCTCTTCTACTGAGCTCTTTAAAGCTTTGTTCTACCCAGAAATAGTACCAATTTTCCAATTCACTGCCACCTTATGGCATTTCAGAGAGATAACACTTCAGTAATTTCTATCGGATGCTTCCTATTTTCAGGCAGCCTCCCTGGGAACTTGGATGTTACAGAAATACAGCAGCTGTAAAACTGCCCCTTGCATCCAGATTTGGAACAATATTAACGCCTGAGACACTGGATTATTCTTGCTTGTGAAAACTGATCATTAAAACGTCAATTCTATTTATATTTGCAGATTCTAAAAGGGAGGTCATTTCATCAGCCAGGGGGCCAAAAATAAATATGAACTTTGCAATGTTGTCAAAAGACAATCTTTCAGTCTAAAAAAGCAACCAGCTCACTCGTGATTCTCCCAAATGATTTTAATTGCCAGTCCATTTTTGAAATTGAGGATGAAAGCTTAACAGATGCCCTTATCATGTGTTTAGGGTTTTTCTGAGAGTAGTCATATCTAAAGAAAGAATCTATGAAAAGACTAACAGAAATTGGAGACGCTTTATAGTTTTCCATCCCTTCAAATAAACAGTAATCCTCCTTTAAGCACACTCATGTGGTTTCCTGGTAGATGGGAAGACACTACAACTTGAATGGACAGGCTTTGGAGAGTTCGTTGGTTAATTATTACTTGGAAATGTGGGCAGGATTGCCTAATAGGAAATAGAGCAGCTGGGATTTTTGTAGTGTGCATTCCCCAAGTGGATGGATCGGCTTGGTATTCAGAAAAGCAAGATTGCCAGTAACCAAGAGTTTTGGGTTTGATACGGATTGTTCTGGTACTGAAGAGGAAACTGTGTGATTTTAGGGAGGGGCTTACCATATACAGGAGGACAAGCGTGAAGCTGTTTTCCTGAGGTAGCCTTGTTCTCTGTAAGTGAATGAAGTTGATTTCCCATTTGTATTACCGGGTTGCAGACTCGCCATAAAGATTGAAGGGACATTTTTCAAATGGACATGGTCAGTGTATATTATGCATTGGTCTGCTTTTTATTTACTACTACTACAAGTAACAACAAATGCTAAAGCAAAGAGCTCACCCTCCCCACCTGCTATTTTTCAGACTGCCAACTTTTTCAGGTAACAAAGCTCGGCTGTCTCTCCTAAGTCAGTTCTCCTGTTTACGCAGTCTTTGGAAAAAACTTTGTCAGAAAATAAGAAAATGCAATTTGCATGGGCATTTTGGTGCTTAAGGCCAAAAAAATAATTTCAGGCTCATGACTGGAATATCTGGTTGTGCGTTTCAGGTAGAGGAGAGCTGGACACTGCCTAGTTGCACATTTACTTTGTCTTTTTATTCAAGATCGCCCTTTAGAGAACTAATTCAATCCGTAGCCCTAATTTTTGACAAATAGCCATGGCTGGGGTCAACAGCTCTGCCAAAACAGGAGAGAAAATGGCATTTTTCATAGTTGGCTGCTTATTGAGACTGTGTCTCAGCAACGTTCGATACAGTGGTGTCTCAGAGGGGGGCTGGAGCGATGAGTAGGGTGGTTTGGGGTGGCTGCAGTACCACTCCAGTATTGTGATTTCAGACTGTCTCTTTTAGTCCTTGTTAGGGCACACCACTCCGAACTGTTGGGTTTCCAGCTGTACAGAGCTGCAGAGGTAGCTCATGATGAATCAAACCTTAAGCAATCCCAGGTCCCCTGCAGTAGGTAAAACCATTCATCATTTATCAGGCAGGAAAAAAGATTTCCAGCAAACCAAGCACCCCCGGGGCGAGCAAACTGCTGAACAGGACCATTTGGAGAGACTGGACTTGTTTTCTGCTTTGGAAAACTGCTCTTGTAAAGGATAAATTTTAGCTGCCTTTGGCCAGGTCTTTGTTTGCTCACATAGTGATGTTGTTCAGAACAGGACTGAAAAAAAAAGTGAAAAAAGAAAAAATCTGGCAATATTTTGATGCCTTGAAAAGAAAGCAGCAGCTCTTAGTTAGACTCTCACAGTGGCAAAAAGTGCTTCTGCTAGTCCCAGTTATTTTGTTTGTGGTATAAACTACTCTGGCAAGCACACTTTTTTTTTTTTTTTTTTTTTTTTAAATGGCATAAGCAAGCAGTGCTCAATTTTTTGCTGAGGTCTGCCAAGTAATTTTACTGAGGTCACAGCAGGGAGCATTACTCCAGCGCCTGCTTTCCCGGGGCTGGGAACTGATGCCCCCAGGGATGTTCAGAGCCCTGAAGAAGCACGGCTTTTTCCAGAACAGTGCCTAGGACTCTGGCCAGGGCCAAGCAAAATCCATTTGTGGAGAGAATGAGATGTGGGTACGAGGGCCATTTTAGTGGCTCTAATAAATATGGTGTTTCCTATAAGAAAGTCTTGCCAGTAACAGCTGAATTGGGAGAACTTTCTAAGAGTCTTGATCTTCTTTCCCCATTGCTCAGCTCCGTTGCTGCAAAATAGGTTTATCATCGCTTCACGTGCCACCTCTGCGAGTTCCAGCACACCGCTGTCGTATTTTTTTTAACAAGCCACCTCGCCGCATCGCTACCGCTCTCCCACAGCGGCCGAGTTCTCCCACCGACCACACCAAAGGCCTACAGATGACATTGCACGGGGGTAGCAACGGCCGGTTCAACGTCTTTTGTCTTTCACAGCTTGACGAGGGATTGCAGGCGGGCCGGCGGGAGGTGAGTCCCTGACGGTTTTAGGCACAAAAGCCGTTATTTTGGGCAGGGCCTGGGGGGCGGCCGGTGCCGCCCCTCAGGCGCGGAGGGGGAGCCCGAGGGCACAGGGCGGCGGCCGCCGCCCTGTGCCCTCGGGCTCCCCCTCCGCGCCGCACTGAGCATGCGCGCCCGGTGAGGTCATAAAGGTGAGCGGGCGCTGCCCGCGGTCCCGGGCTTAGGGATTGGTCCGTCGCGGAGAGCTGGATTGCGTCTTCGGGCCGCCTCATCGCCGCCAGCCAATCGGAGCCCGCGCCCGTTCTCCGCCTCGGGCTGCGGCTTGAAACCGTCCCAGGGCTGTGTGACAGAGCCCCTCTGATTGGCTCTCCCGTTTCGGCTCTCTTCGGGTTGGCCCGGCGATAGCCGGAAGAGAGGGCTCCTTCCTATTGGCTCCCCGACCGCGCTGCTAGGGCGGCGGCAGCGTTTTCCGATTGGGTCTCCCTGTCGCTTCGGGGAGATTCGGCTCCGCCCGTGATTGGTTACGATCCGCTACGGGTATTTCCGTACCGACCTCGGCATTGGTCCCGAGGAGGCTCGGATGTTTCCGTAAGGGCCTCGGGCTGGGGGGCTAGCGAGTGCGTCGGGACCTTCGGCTGGGTATTCACAGAAGGCGTTTAGGGCCGTTCCGCAGCGTAGGGCGGCGACGGGCATAGGCGGCTGCGCGGCTTTGGCGCACGCACAGAGCGCAGCGGCAGGAGGCCGGCACGCAGCGGAGGCAGCAGCGGGGACAAAGGGACTGATCGGCAGGAACGGGGAGGGGGGGCCCGGCGGGAGGCAGCCGGCGCCGGGAGGGAGCGGCAGGAGGCTGCAGCCGGGCGGGCGAGCCCCACGTGCCTTGGACGCCCGGGGAAGCGGCGCCAGCAGCAGCGACAACAACAACAACCGCCGCCGCCAGCGCTCTGAAGCCGGCTGAGGAGGAGCCGGGGAGCCGCCGCCGCCGTCATGGCCTGCGCCGCCGCCGCCGGCCGCCGCCCGCAGTGCAGCGTCCCCAGCCTGAGCCGCCGCCAGCTGCCCCTGCGGGCGGAATGAGGAGCCGGGCCGGAGCCGCCGCCTCAGCGCCGCACTGAGGAGCCCGAGCGAGAGAGCGAGCGAGGCCGCCCCGGCCGCTTCACCTCTACTCCGCCCGCCGCGGATCCTACCGCGCCTGCCGGATCCCCTTGCGAAGGGCCGCATCACCTCCTGTCGGCGGATCCGGGAGCCCCGAGATCCCTCCGCCGGGGAAAAAATAGTCCCGTTCCCTGCCGCCTCCCTCAGAGGCGAGGGGGAAGGAGAGGAGAGGGGAGGGGGGAGGAAGAGGAGGAGGAAGAAGAAGAAAAAAAAAAAAAAGGAGGAGAAAAAAAAAAAAAAAGGGAGAAACCCGGCGGCGGGATCGGCGGAGCCGGGCCGTGAGCCTCCGCCCCATGTGACTGGCGCCCAGGGTGGGGGCAGCGAGGCCTAGCAAACCCCCCTCGCTCGCGGCCGGGAGCGGGAGCGGGAGCGGCGCCGGGGGGGCTGCGGACTGGGCGGAGGCGGCTCTCGGACCCACCGGCGCTGCCGGGAAGGATGGCTGCGTGAGGAACGGGCGGCGTGAGGAGGAGGAGGAGGAGGAGGAAGGAGAAGCAGCAGCCGCCGCCGGCGGGCGAAGAGCGCGACAGAGACCGCGAGGGGAGGGGGCTTCCCCGGGGGGGGGAAGGGGGGAGCCCGGCGTTTCATGTGGCGCGTCCCGCCCGTCTCCTCCAGCTGAGCGAGCGAGGGAGCGGCAGGCGGGCCCGCCGAGCCGCCGGGGCGAGGCGGAGCGGGAAGGCAGGAAGAGAGAGGTGATCGGGGCAGAGCGGGAGCGGGAGACCATGTCCGGGCGGCCCAGGACCACCTCCTTCGCGGAGAGCTGCAAGCCGGTGCAGCAGCCCTCGGCCTTCGGAAGCATGAAAGTTAGCCGTGAGTATCCTGCCGCCCCGCGCCGCGGGGGGGGGGGGGGGTGGCTCGCTGTCTGTCTGTCTGTCTGGCCGGCCCTGCCGGGGCTTCCCCCCCCCCGCCTCCCTTCGCCGAGGCGGGAGGCCGAGCCAGCGGCCCCAGCCCCGGCGGAGGCAGCTCCCTTTCTCTCCCCTTTCCGCCCCCCCCCCCCATTAACCTTGAATAGGCGCACGCCGCCGCGCTCGGGGCCTCTTGGACAAAAATGCCGGTTGGTTTGTCCTCTCCCTCAGCTTCCACCGCTGCCAGCGTTGGAAGCGGCCTCTCCGCTTAATTAAAAACCATTTCTGTTCCCCCCCCCCCCCCCCCCCCCCGCCCCTTTGTGAAACCGATTGGGAGCTCCATAGCCTGTATTCCCTTTTTATTCCCCCCTCCCCCGCCACCTCCAAAGGAGGAAACGAATTGCGGGCACGCAGGTATGGCCGTGACATTCACGTTCATTATGTGTTTTTAAGCGCTCCTGGCTCTGAAGGAGAGAGCTTGGAAGATTTTTTTTTTTTTTTTTTCCATGCACCCATAGATGGGGTGTGAGCACCTCTTAGTCCAGCCCATTTAAAAAAAAAAAAAAGGGAGGGGGGGTGGGTACAAAAGGTGTCTCTCTAATATCCTCCAGGCTCTGGTAAAACGCTCAACAGAAGGGATAAGAAAATGGTTATTTTGACGTGTGAGCCTATGAAGTACCTATTTCAGGCTCAGCATGCCTTTTCCAGTTTTCTGATCAGAGGAATATTTTTAAGAATGAGGCCTGTGCTTTATTTTGCACAGGCGTGTTGGAAGTTGTGTTTAATATGTGCCCATCCTTCGTATTCTAGCTTGTGGGATTAGCTGGTTTATTATGTGAATTAAAAATATGTATTAAATACAAACGAATGCACAGTATGGATGGAAAAAGGCCCTGTTCTGAGTCGCTAAAGACCGGCTATATGTTTATAATAGGGAATTTCTTAACTACTGATTTGAGTATGTTCATATTAACAACTAAATTGTTCTTCCAGATTCATATTAATAGCCTAGTTTTCAGAAATATTTCCCTTTTTCTTGTGGAAACGCAGGGTGGCATCTTTATGGGACCTGGAATGCTTGATATGCGTTAGCGTTCAATTGATCTATTTGATACTTGCGTACAGCCACACCTGACATGGCTCTGTGTGTGCATGCGTGCATATATCGCATCGTTTTAATGCATTTCAGGCCAAAGCGCTCTTAAGATTGTGAGCTTTTTGACAGATGAGGAATTCTGATGTTTTTCTGCACCGAAATGTCTTCCACTGCGGTTGGAGCCTTGAAGAAAGCATTTGGCTCGGGGTCTGTGGTCTACCTTGTATCCGCATGATCAGCGTGCCTGCAGCACTTCAAAAAATATGGGTGCAGTTAACCCATATTAGCAACATAAGAGTGTGTGTTTGATCAGGTCCAGCATTAGCATTTATTAAGGATTCTTGATTTTTTAGGATAAAAAACTGTGGGTGACTCCATTTTAATTTATTGATTTACTTTATCCGCGTGTGGAATAGGAAGCAGGTCTTGTTGATCAGTATTTCTGCAGGTGGCCGTCGAAACCAAGTGAGACCTAGACCTGTCATGCCCAGCAACTGAATTTGTCTTATTCAAGCTCTACAGCTTGATTCTGGAAAGGTCATTGATGCTCCTTTCCCGTTTATTTGAGGTCAAAGACTAAAGAGATGCTTGCCTGTGAAGAGGGCGCTAACTGATGCGGACTAACAAGTTTGCAAATATGATTCAATCCCAAGTGTATAACACCGAGGGGGAAACAAAGGCCGTAGCATAAAGCACACGCACTTGTGATAACCCCCACAGTCGCTCTAGTCATGTGCTCCTGGTCCTTCTGCTGTCTGGAAAAAAATGTCAGAACAAAGCAAGAGAACCACAGACAGGGACTCTGTGGGAAATGCAGTTTGTATTTTCAGTTCATCCATCCATGTAAAACACTCCAGGAAGTTAATTTTTTTTTTTTTTTTTGCTTTGTAAGGGAGAAAAATTCCTGGATGTCAAAAAGGGTTATATTTTTCTGGCTCTCATGAGTTTTGGTAGCATCTTATGGCGTGGTATAGGAAGCTAGCTATTGCTAGTGTTGAGCGCTTGGAAACAAAAAAATTACTTGTGTGGTGAACAGAGAGCTTGCTGGGCTCTTTCATTTTGCTGTCTGTTTACAGACTGATACTTAGTTACATTCTGAGCCCTTTTGAGTGAAAGCTGGGACAGAAGAGTCCCTGTGAGGTAGGCAGAAATTGATGGGTTGGTATCTTCTGAGTCTCTTGGACATCTTTAGTACCTCTGTCTTGGTGCAGGTCTTTTCCGAGTCATCAGGGAACAAAACCTGACTTGTTTGATGTCAACCTTTTTGTTTTGTTGTTTTTTTTTTTTTTTTTTTGTAAGCTCGGAGCAGCAGTGGAATTAAATGATGAAGTCACTCTTGCTCTGGTGTGTCTGCAGCTATTGCTGTTGCAGTGCTCAGCCAGGAGCAGTTATCTAGGATGGACAGATCCAAGCCATGAGGAAGGGGTTGATAAAGTAGTTGGAGGAGGGCTCACTGATCCTTGGGTTACCTGAGAGGAGCAGTACTAGAACCGTACGGTGATTGCTCTTCTCTCAAAGGTATATGAGGGAGAAAGAGTGAGCAAGGATTTTTAATCTCTTCCCTGTGTAATTTATTAGATTTAATTTATGAGACTGTGTTCCTGGAAGTTGGTGAGAAAGCCTGAACCGTGAATGAAAGGATGGGAGATTACCAACAGCTGCTTCTCCTCTGGCTTTTGGGAGAGATGACATCTCATGCGTGCTGCTCTCATTGCTCTGTGATAGATGTTACAAGGGTTTTAACATCCCTGCAAGAGTAGGAACCCTGTGGCCTTTTTGTATCTATTTCAAGCCATACCAGCATCAAGGGTACCTTCTCAAATCTGACTATTTTTTGATTTTTCTATTCATATTTGGGTGGTTTTGAAATCACTCCACCATTCTTTCCACCCCACCAAATGGATTTCTAAATTGAAGTAATTCTCAAATAGGCTTTTCTTTGTGTGGGTCTGTATTGCTGGGTTTGTAGGCTTTCCCTGCACAAAAAAAGTGCGTGTGCTCCTTGTGTTGAGCCTGTCCTTCAACAGGAGGGAGCTGAGCTTCCAGTTTTCCACTTGCTGATACTATCAACCTGCTGGTTTTAGTATAAGAGGTATGAGCTTGGAGCTTTCTTTTGTTCTTCACCTAGTTGTTCTTGCATTGTGTCCAGATGTACATTGTTTCCCAAATGGGACAAAAATAATCCTGAAATATAAAGGGTAGTCATGCAACACATGACCAAAAATATCTGTGTAAAAATAGAAGTCTTGAAGTTTGCAGTTTGAGAATTTTCATCTAATGACTGTGGAATTGATTTTTTTTTTTCTCCCCCTTTTCCCTAAGCTTCTGGAAAATAAGTGTTTCAAGTAACACAGAGTCCTTGTAGACAGCAGTGCTTATTGTAACTGTAGCCAATTATCTTGTTGGTCTGCAGTAAATAATGTCATGGCTAACGCTTGCCATGAAGAGTTTTTTTGCTCCATGTGCGAGTGTCATGGCTCTGTAATTGGCGATGCAGAATTTGTTAACTAGGAGGGTGAGGAGGGCAATTTTATTTGCTTTAGCTAATTCTGATGTTGTACACATCCTCTTAGTTGCAAAATCTAAAGGACAATCTTGTAATAATTCATTTTGGACTCTCTGGAAGAATGTTACAGTGGTGCCAAATTTGGTTTTTGTTGATTTTTTTTCTTCTTAGATTCACTGGGTTGTTTTGTACTGTATAATCTCCTGAAAGCACAATGGCTTGGTAAACCTATATTGCTGTGTACTGTTCACACATGGTATTGCTGCTGGCATTTGAGTGTGATGCATCTTTCGTTAGTGTAATGACTCTTTAAAAAGTGGTTCATGAAGGAATGAAGGCCGGGAGTTCGTTGCTCTGTTAGTAGCCACTCCACAAGGCAGGACATAAAAGTGACTGCGTTTTAGGTAGCATGTGGCATCTAGGTGACAGTTTAATTTAATACTGTGTGACGTCCAGGTAGGTGTGTAGGAAGAGCCTTGGAAAAGAGCACCCTGGGCAACTTCAGCGAGAAGGAATGAGTGGGGCTGTTGAAACTGGCAAAACGGCTGAGATAATGCCACCTTCTGTTTCTCAACCCAGTTAGGGTAGGGCCCTCTCTATTGCTTTGATAGCAGTTTCTGCCTAATTGGTTTCTGAAACTAGAAGCCGCCCATCCTGCTCTCCTTGCTGGAGAGAGGAAGATCACTCCCTTCCAGAAGCCTGCTGAGTGTTATGTGTCTGGCTGTCGCTGATCCTAGCCCTGTCCAGCTTTCTGACTGCTGCTGGGTGAACAGCTTTCCTCGTGTCTAAGCTTGAAAAAATTTCACTAACGGGGTCAGCTAATGACCACGTGTGCTACAGTGAAAAGTGTCTCATGCTATAGTGCCCCGAAGTCATGCCTTGCAGTCTGAAAAGGGATAAAACAGCTGTCTGCTGTATTTAATTCTAATGCTGCCAAGCTATTTTCTCTTTATTCATGTCATTAGGGGTAGTTGAGCAGAAAAATAACTAACAAAAAAAGCGAGACCTGTCAAATGATAATTTGACTGATTATTCTGCTGTGTCCCCCCATGTCTTTTTTTCTGTGGGTTGGTGGTTTGGTTGGTTTTTTTCTTGTAAGACATATTGGGGTTTATCCTGAACGCTTTCTTCTCGTTCCATCACTGTTCTGCACGTTTCCTCTTCCCTACACTGCTTCCTGGAGGTGATCCCCTATTGTATTGTCACTTGATTCACCTTTTGTATTTTTTAGCAATATTTTAACCATCTCACACAGCTGTGGAAACCTGTATGGCTTATGGAGTATGTTCCTTGCCTGTATGCATCTTGGCTCTGGAAGTTGTTGTATCACTTCATCTGTTAACTTGATAGGGCCTTGTAGGTATCACAAAGCAGTGGTGGTTTATGTACTCTGATCTTTTTCTTGGGGGATAAGAAGAGAAGTAGTTCTTTGGCGTATGTTGCCGAAGATCACCCCACAGACTGAAGGGTTTCACTCTACTGCCCCAAGTGTTCTTTTAATTTTAATGTATTATATCTTTAAGCACTATTTTAGATAGCACATAAAGGATTTTTCCAATATTGGTGTCCAGTTTACTCATCGCAGGTCTTCATAATGATACAAATCTGTGGGATATTGGCTGTTGCTGTTCCCTCACCCCATGCTCTTTCTTGAACTGGATGGGTGAGTGATGTTAAGAAGGTTCTGAAAGCCTATAGGGTATCTGCGTCTGCAAAAAGCCTGCAGTTAAAGCTTCCTGTTGTGATCAGCTCTAGTATTTTCTGAAATGAATTAATGGTAAACCCCTTAGTTATTTGAACACATTAGCTAATGATGTGCAAGGTGGTTGGAGAACACTCGCAGCCTCTTGGTTCAAGCTGTTGGAGTCTCTTTGTTTTGAATGACTCGGAGTCCCATTTTAAATTGGAAGGCCTGTTACCTTTGAGTTTCCAGAAATTTCTATAGACTAAGACTTGAACATTTTTCTGGAGTTCTCTCCCTTTTGCTTTTGTTAAAAAAAAAATTAACTTTACTCTGAGGACTTCTAATCGCCCACAGCTAAAGTGGCTGTCTCCTGCAGAAGCTCTGTGGCTGGTGGAGTTACTTGGCAGCTTTCTGAATTCGATGAGCATCAGCCCAGTGCAGCCTTGAAAGACGAACAAAACTCTTAAAGTCAAACAGCTATGACAAGGAGCTTACTGAAATTTTAAATGTCTCACAAATCAGCTCGCCTCATTTTTCTTTCACCCAAGTCCATACAAAGTCCAAAATGTTGTCTTGTCAGCACTTTCTTCAGTAAGCCACACAAATAGATGCTCTTCTGTTTATGTATGTTGGGAATAAATGCTAATTACAGCTTTTACAGCATGGCAAGAAAGGATACTCCCTCGGCCATAAAGGCTCAAACCCATAGAGTGCTGTACAGGTCAAACCCCCTCTTTTTAGGTGTAAAACCAGGAACCCTCTTGGCACCTCTCATCTGATGGAGGTTGTTGCGGAAGTGCTGCATACTGCCTTTGGGGAAGAAATAAGTTTGGAGGCATGATGGTCTCTGCCGCTTTATATTTTTGAATTGATTTAATGTGTAGCCATATATCGAGTGCATTGCAGCCATCTGGTCTTAAGGTGAGAAAGGTGTGAGACGTGGTAGCAAGATACACCTCTGTGAGAAATCGCTACAACATCATAGTCATGTTCAGACAAGGTGTTCCTCGGCAGCGCTGCTGTGTCTTATTAAACAGAAGCCTGAAATGAAGCTCTACCCGAATATTTTGCAAACTAGATTTGGATAACTGCTACAGGTAGAAGAACTGCTTTCACCAAATCTTCAGCATCCCTCCTGCCCGCATTGGTACCGGCTTACCATGCCATAGAGAGAGGGTCAGTTATCTAGGTGTAGTCCGTGAGACAGCGCATGTTCGGCTCAGTCCTACATCCGCTAACAGTGCTGCTGTGTGATGTTCTGTTTGTACAGTAGGAGAGATGAGATGAGGTGATTTCAACAGAAATCCATGGTGGAGACCTTTCTGAAAGCATTTCTGTATCGCTCTCTGAGAATTGTCAAACATGTGGATGCCCAGAAGTCATACTGATGTGCCTCTAAAAGAAGTGGACAGTGACTTTTCTCGTGTGATCGGTGCTATCAAAAGAATCTTTTCATTAGGTGCTCTTGCCATAGATGACTTGTCTGTTGTTCAGAAAAGGAAATAAAGCAGTTCATTCTGTACTTTTATCTATTGCAGACGGGAAGTAGATCTAAGCATTTAAGGCAATTTGTGTTCTCACCAAGTCTGGCTTATAATGGAAGAAAGGAAAGTAGTAAGATAGCTTGTCAGTGTCAAGCACTGATGCTTTTTTTTTTTTTTTTTAAATGAAAGCCATAGAGCAACAGCTCTTTCTGAAGGAATGGCACCTGTCCTTGCCAGGAGTATTGCCACTTCTCCTTAGCAGCGGATCCAGTTATTTTCTGGCTTAGCTTCATCAGCTGAGGGGCTGTTAACTTAGTATCAGTACCAGTGCTTCCTGCACATGCACTTGACTAGTGAGTTGGTATTAACTGGGCGAAAGCAAGTTGCCAAGTATCTTCCATGTGATTAATTGCTTGATGATTTGCAAGGTTTCTGTGTCAGTCATGTGGAGTCCATTTAGCTGAAGAGTCAACGCTGTGGGGTTGCAGAGGGTCTTGGTGCCTGCCATAGGAAATTCACTTTAGCTTGCTTGTAAGAAAGAACTTACAGCTAAGAAAACCATAGTTTCATAACTTTGTAATAGGTCTGAATAGGGCCAAGCGTCTCTTGCTTTGTAGGTTATAATGACCAATGCAGTCATGTTGAAGATAGTGAATGACTGTTATGCTAGTATTATGACAGGGTTCAGCTGAATTATTTAGAGTGAGCTGCTAGTATTTTTCCTTCATTTAGGTAGCTTCTGTTGATCTTATTTTTGAGTCTGGAAAGTGTCTCTTAAACATAATGTATCACAGGAATGTGTAGTGGTATAGTTATATTGCTCAACGTGTCTTCAGGCATTTGGGCAGATTTGAAGAAATGTGTGAGTAGTCCAAGTGCCTGATGGTAGATGATCACAATAAGAGACCTGCTGATCAGAAGAGAAAGGGAAGATGTTCCTGACTGATACCACTGGATAAGTAATGTTGTAGAGGGTGTACGGGACTCAGGAATACTGTGCCACTGTGCATGCGTGAAGTGTTTGAGTGTAGTGGCAAAAGTTGCCACAGGCTTTTGGATCAGAGCACTTAGAAGGAGAGAAGTTGGGTGTTGGCTCTGAAGTTATAACCAGAAGGGAAGCAGCAGCTGAATTTTTCCAACCAAGGCAGACTTCTTATAGCCACAACTGTAGAACATTGTCTGTTTTGACTTTTTTAGTAGGAATATAATTCTTGTCAGCTACAAGCCCTGTAGTTCAAAGAAGTATCTTTTGCCAGGAATGCAGGCAATTGTTTAATTTTCAGACAGGCCGAGAATATGTTTTGCAGAAAGATAAACTAAAATGTGACTGTTGCTGCAAGGAAGAATTTGACTTTTCTTGCAGTCTAGAAAGAGGAAAAACTATTTAGTTGCAGATGATAGCACCAAGCTGTTTGGTTTTCTTGATTCACACCCTGTTGCAAGCAGTTACTTAGAACCTATATTATTATTTGTATCCCATCTCTCATGTGCTTAATTTTTTTTAAGTATCTGTAAAAAAAAAAAAAGTAACACAATGAATTGACCTGTATGAGTGGGTTTCCTTGAGGGAGGAAGGGGACACAAATTCATCAGCCTAAATAAACAGAATATTTGTTTGTTGGCCATGAATCATTTGGCACAGATCTGTATCCCTGTGAATGAAGTCCCTAGCCATAAATGAATTTCCCCATATTTGTGGGAGGTTGGGTATCAGCATCAGAAAGAGTGTTTTGTGCCTTACTGAGAGAATAAAAGCTTTCTGGCAAGGGGTATTTTTTGCAGGTGACTTAGATATAAGGCTTCTGGAATGTTTTTTCTTTATATATACAATTGCTCAATTGAAACCTAAAGAAGCGGAAAATAATGTCCTTGAGAAGATCGTATCTGTTGACTGTTTCACTTCTAATCTTGCAATCTTAGTCATGATTGTATGCACTGGCTTGGGAACCATGGGTATGTATAGTGTAATGCAGTGTAGTAGTTGCGAGTTAACGTTTTTTTCTGTGTTCCTTGGAGAATAGAGAAACCTTACTAATCAAATTTCAGTTTTAGAGAATTTGAAATAGGTTTACAAAAGTTGTTAATTTTGGATTACATGTTTTAGTAACCACAACAGACTACAGAGCTGATTTGAGTCTTGGGGAAATGCTTTAAAGGCCCATGGAAAGCTAGGTGGTTTTTTTCTGTTTGTCTGGTTTTGTTTCTTAGTTGATCAACTAGTGAATGTACTAGAGACAAAAGCATGAGGTTTGTGCAGAGTGGGAGAACTTTACTATTCCAGAAATTTTGGGCCTGAACTTCAGATGATATTTGTCAGTGGGAGAGTTTTGATTGCAACTCCCAGAAGGGAAGGTACTGGCGTTTTTAGATTGAGCTCAGCTTCGAGCTTGCTCTTCTTTGATCAGTGCAGTAGGCATGAGTTAGTTTGGGGTTGTGTATAGATTTTTATTATGCAAGTGACATGGGGATGGCAGTTGAGCACGTTTGGACTCTTTAAATGTCGGAGTGATAAAGCTCACCAGCAGATTCTCTGAATGTCATTCAATTGGAGTGTGTTTTAGAAATGTAGTTGGCTTAATAGAAGATCTTCGTAGGGTAATGAGTGCTGCCAAATCTGCAAGTCTCTTCTATTTCATGATAGGCTTAACTCCAATGGACTGAAGCTTTCTTTGGCTGGAGTTACTGGCTTTCGGTGTCCATGGAAGCTCATAAGGGCATTGCTGGGATCCGTGACAGCAAAAGAATGGCGACTGTTTTCCCAGGAGGCACATCTGAAATGCTTGTGGGATTTTGCAGACAGGTATAGATATTTGTGAGGCAGTAAACAACGTTTTCTGTGTGGTGTCAATGCTTTGGCTTTATGCAATAGCCTGTGGATTTTTTTTGTAATACGCTAGATTATTTTTTTCACTGGTAATGCTTGAGCAGTTCATGATTGACTGTAAATTTTGATTAGAGTGGGCCAACTCTAAAAGGGAGCAGTGCAGAGATGTTTATGCTATGTCCATAACTTTTCATAATTATGATACTGCAGAAATACTCGTATAGAGACAATGACACTGCCTGCATTTCAAAATATCTGGTGAAAGCCTAATTTTCATTCTTACCTGGTGGCATAATTACAAAATGTAAATTTCTTCTGAAGTTACTTTAGAACGTGTAGTAGCTACGTACGCCTTTTAGTTTATTCGGACATTGTGGGGCATTGTTTCGGGTGGTGTTTTTTTTTCTTTTGTCTTTTTGAAGAGCAGCTGGAATCAGGAAGGGGTTTCTGGCACACCGGGTCAAAATCAGTAGATTCCAGATGAGAACAAATCATGATAAATTGTCCTCTAGCAGCTCCTTTTACTCTATTACTTTTTACATGTATTTGTGAGTGTAGAGGGAGACACACACATATGCGTTGTCAGAAATATGAAATTGAGGGGAGGAGATGATCTAGGTTTCTGAGATATGGAATTTAAACCTAGACCATGTGTGAAGGTTTTTGGTTTAGAGTTTCTGCTTTAAAGCCTTTACAGGCTGCTTTAAAATGTTCTGCCAGATCTGGGTCGACTAATTTACATTTCTGCAGACCAAACTTGGGAGTAATGTTTTTAATACTTGAACAATAATTGTTTTGTCAGAAATAGCAAACCTGTTTCTCATTTGACTTCACATGATACATTCTGTGACTTGGTAATGTCCTATCCCACCAACATTAACATTTAATTTTGATGCTGCTAAGGGAGCTCTGAAGGAAGCTACATTGCAACCTAATGTGCCGTCTTCTATCACTCTAAATGCCTTTTTCCCTTTGAGTGTTGTGACTATGGGAGACTTTTGTCCTGGTTGCAGATTTTGCGTTTAGGTTGTCAGCAAGCCAATTGTTAAAGAACTTACTGGTAAGGTAGGAAATGGGATTTCTGACTTGGATAAATTGTCAAGATTTTTGTGTGTACACGGCTATAAAATTGAGTATTTTTAAAACCCATAAGAGGTTAGTTTTCAAGTAAGGACATAGTCACTATGTGACTTTAAAGCAAGACTTTGCTTTCATTCAATGAGTTTGAAGTTTTTGGTAGAGGGGAGGCTTGAGACACACTGAAAAGGTGCTGCAGATACTTGCAAAATAGTTAGTGAACCTATAACAATCTATACTGAACTCTGGGATTCAATACCCATGGATATTTTTTTTTTCAGGGTATTATTGCAAAAGCAAAAAAAACCTGAATACCAAAAGCCTCAAACCAATTATAACCCTATACCTGTAGTAGGTGTACATCTGTCTTTTTTTTTTTAAGGAAATTATAGTCTCTCTGTCAATTTTTTTGACTAAGTGATTCAAGTATTACATTGAACCATTCTTACTGTAGCGTTGCTGTGACTAATACATGGAAAAAGTATGAGGATTTGACAATACTGTTGATGTTTCAAGCTAGGTTTGTGCTAATGTAGCATATACTGTCAGAGAAAGGCTGCAAACCTGTGGCCTTTTCTTGTTCTAAATTTTGGGTAGATTGAGTTTGTGCCTTAACACATAAGTACAAAAATTTATATTTACTGTCAAAGCTGCTTGTGGTATTCTTTGAATATCTATGAAGACTGGTAACATGTAGGTTTTAACTTGCTTATTTTGGCTGTTCGGGCTTACTGTGCAGCCCTGTGTCTTCTGTACTGTGCTGGGAGAAGTGAAAGCGCCATTCTTGTATACTGCTGTGCTTCCAGGGAAGTCCCAAAATTGTGGTGCACTGGGCTTTGCTGGTGTATGGATTCATCTGCAGGGGTGAGCAGCCCTCACAAGCCCTTGCAAGTAAAACTTGAGTCTCTGTGAATGGAGTGAGGAATTCGGGGCGGGGGGGGGGGGGGGGGGGGCTAGTAGGAGTGACATCTCTGTCTGGTGTGTTAGTATGCCAAATATTTTTCTGGGAAGTATGAGGAAGAAGCGTATGAAAAATGTATCGGTAGTCCATTAAATTGTAGAACTGGTGCAGGGTGTTATGCGGTAAGGAGAACAAAGTGTTGGTGCTGAGGACTAGATTTTTCTAGAAGAGTGCTCTACATAGGGTATTACAGTTTTGTTTTGAGACTATAGATGCAATTTTTTGACTGTAGTATATTTGAAAGACCTGTTATTTCTAAGTATGATAGAGAACAAAGGCGAGTCAGTCTAAAAATTCAGATGATGTCCAGGATTTTGTCAGGAAAAATAGTTAATAAAGGGGAGGGGAATTTGTCTGCAGATGAAGAGGAATAATGAGCTTTCATCTGACGCTGAAGAGAGCAGATGCTACTGAACTCCTGGAGATTTGTTTGTTGAAATCCCTTGAATTGCTCTGGGCATCTCTTGTGCTGTTTTACTTTGATTTCTCATTCTGCCTGTATTGATATGAACCCACTCATACTTAAAAAACACGCAGCAAGTCAGGTAGTGATTATTTGACCATTGTTGGTTGTTAACATTTTCTTCAACCCTACTGTATGGAATTATTCTGTGTGTGGAATCAGCTCTGCCATATTTATTACCAGTTATTGTGCTTGCATGAAAAGTAAGTCATTAAACATTAGATATACAACCACCTCATAGTACCATTCCCCTGTTTTTAAATGAAAATACAAAGAGCTAATGCAATAATACTAGCATTCTACCAGATTTGTAAATTATATATGAAATGTTCTCCTTTGTAAAATGTACCTCTTTGGATGTCCTCAGATAGACTATATAATGTGTAACTCTTCAAAAGGTGTGAAAAATGGAGCTGAACTATAGTGACTTATTGGAAGTTGGACCATCTAACTTGAGAGTCAGTGCTGCTACTGAAAGTTCAAGAGTGTATTTTCTTCTGTAGAATGCGGGAAGGTAGGCTGGTGCAATTATGAATCACTTTTGATTCATCTTGGCATAGTATTAAGAAAAATATATTCCTTTGTGCTACTAAAAGAGAAATAGCTGAAATGCTCTAGAAGTTATTTGAAACTGCCCTTTTGAAAAAATATGGTACTTTTCAGATTCTTACAAAATGACCCACGCCGTGGCTGTTCTTTGAAGAAAAGGATGGGTAGACCACATAACTGAAAACATTTTAAAAGGAGATCAGCCATGGAACGTGCTGGTAAATGG
This sequence comes from Morus bassanus, assembly GCA_031468815.1. NCBI lineage: Eukaryota > Metazoa > Chordata > Aves > Suliformes > Sulidae > Morus > Morus bassanus. Next base: position 131,744,934 of record CM062568.1, on the reverse strand, counting down.
AGTCAACTGTGTGGCATGAAAGTGCATGTTTAAAAATACATTATCCACTAAAATCTTCAGATGTGTACTTTTATGGAATACTGTTAATTTTTTCCTCCAGTAATTCAGTCACAGCATCATTTTCATTTTTCTTTGGCTTTATGCAGCTGAGAGCTCTTTGTTCTCATAAACTGATGTTGGACACGGGCAATAAGGTGCAGTGCTGGAGAACGATGTAATTTATTGTTAGGTGAAACTACAGAATATGCTTAAAATTTATGGCACATGTATATATAATTTAAGGTGTATCTGCATACCTCCTGTTAATTGCTGTGGTGTTATTCTTTGGGTGTTTGCTTATGGCTGCTCTCGAAGACAGGAAAGCGGATTAGGCAATGCCTTGATCTGACCCAGTATGTCTCTTCTTACAAATGAAATGTCTTTATATTGTCTGTGGTCACTTTCACACTGTTAACTATTTTATATATCCTGGCAAAAACTCAGGCTTTTGTTTGTCTAAGAAGGGACTGCAGCCATTACAAAATAAATGTTACTTTGAAGTTACTCAAGTCTTGCGGCCAAACTAGAAGGATGGGTCAAGGGGGCTCTGCAGAGTTTTCTTAAGTGTAGTAGTAAGGTTTTTTTCAGCCGATCTGAGTAAACTTTCTAGACTTGCGGACTGTATTCCCTTCAGAGGCAGTCCAAGGACTAAAGAGCATGTGTTCAAAAGAACCTTGACAAGGCAGTGGTACCTAGTAGAATGAAATTTAGCAGGGGCAGATGGAGTCTATTAGTCTTCAGTAAGACTTGGCTGTGCAGATAACAGGGTGGGGGATAACTGGGAAGGCAGGAGATCTGCAGGGAAAACCTGGAGGTGGATGTTTGCATAGAGGCCATGAATCAAACCATGTTGCAAGAACAGCAAATTTTTTGCTGGGTGTACTAACTTCATGTATTTTTTCGTGACATTGCTGTTAGCCTTCTCACTTCTCAACATGCTAATAAGCTGAAGTTGAAGCACAGCATCTAGTTTTGGTATGGTACTGGGGGAAGAAGAGTCTGCAGACAAAGGGAATGATCAGAGATCTAAAAAATGTGCTCTGAGGGAAAGCTGAAGGCACTTTGGATGATTTTCTTTAGAGGAGACTGAAGGGAGATTTCTTTTGCGAACGTTCTCTAAATATGTTAAAGATAGTTGGAAAGAAGAGACTAAGCTGTTGTCTTCTCCACTGGAGATGAAACAAGTCGTGGGCTTAAACTGCAGCAAACATGCTTTAAGTTAGTTGAGTCAACTTTTGAGAACAACGGGACCCCTGGAATACATTGGGAAGGCTGTCAGATTCCTGGCAGTGGCTGTTTTAAGAAGGAAGAAGTTTACTGGGTAGTTTAGATATAGAAGTTTGGAGGAGTTTTAATTAAGACAGCCTATGGTCCCTTATGGTCTTATTTTCTGTCATTCTGGTTATTTCTGCATGGTTTTGGGATGAATTTCAGTTACAGCACACTGATCCTGTTCCTTTTCCCCTTGGGATGAAGTAGCCTCCTGCTGCTGGTAGCTTGCTGGCAGTTAGGGGATGTGAAGATGAGGATCTGTGAAACTGGCCACACTTAACAGTTCAGCACTTAAAGGCTAGATAGATTATCTTAGAGAGGTTAGCTTCAGACTGGGAATTTAGCATATGCAATGGTTTGTCCTAGTCTTGGCATGTAGCTCTAATTTTGAAAGAATCATAGAATAGTTTGGGTTGGAAGGGACCTCTAAAGGTCATCTAGTCCAACCCGCCTGCAGTGATCAACTAGATCAGGTTGCTTGGAGCCCTGTCCAACCTGACCTTGAACGTTTCCAGGGATGGGTCATCTACCCCCTCTCTGGGCAACGTGTTCCAGTGTTTCACCGCCCTCGCTGTAAAAAATTTCTTCCTTGTATCTAGTCTGAAAGAACTTCATTAGCCTTGGAGTTTAGGTAAATGTACTGTATTTGGAAAAGCTTGGTATGGTTGGGGAGTCTCTATTTTTAGTTAGAGGTTTAAATCAGCTCTGAATTTTGTTTTTTGACGTTAAGTGCTGTTCAGATGAAAGCTTGCTCTAGTTTGGTAGTCCTGTACTGCAGTTGAGAACCACAGACTTTCTGTGGGGGATCTCTAGAGTGTGCTTCATGTGGGTCTTGAGAGAAACAATGCTTTCCTTCAATTTTGATCCTGTGGTTTTTACGTCAACACAAAAGAATTTAGCACAAGTGAAGAACTGCTCAGAGCTTCAAGTGTAGACCAGGACCATATTGTAGTAGTTGTGTAAGTACCAAGCTTATGATAGGGGGTGTGTGCCCAAAAGAAGTTACAGTATAAGTAAGTTATTTTGGCATATAATGCTAGTGCATGAAGAATATTCATCCCTTAGTCCGTAACTGTCTATTCAGAGTAGTCACTTTAGCTTTTATTTAATAAATGGGCAAGTGTCTGAAGATTGTGTGGAGCAATCAGATGTTGCATAGAATATGAGCCAAGGTAGAAAATAAATTCTTGGTCTTGCACGTCTGTGGAGTGTAGATAGGTACGTTCTTTTTATTTTATTAGTGCTCTTGTTCAAAGATCAAAGATTTGACATGGACCTTGAAAATCAGTGTTGCCTTTTGCCACTTCTTTATTCCTTACAATTTTTAGGCATTTTAATTGATTTATACCTAGCTTTTTGACATACAAGTAAGAGGGATGTGTGAAACTTTAAGTCTAGAGTTCTCACATGGGAAACTGTAAAGATACTTTCGAGCAAAAATGATCATCTGTACTGATATGTGTTTCCCATTTGGTGTGGAAACTTTGGGTAGAACTAAACAAATGATTTTTTTTTTCTCTATGCCTCTCAAAACTACAGTCTTATTTAGTGTACATATGGGGTTACTGGGGAAGGCTGGAATCCTGGTCTACTGTTAATATCATTTCTTTTAAAATTATAATTTGGTTTTTTAAAATTCTGTTGATGCCTTGCTTCCATATTCCAAGTGATTTTGAATATGCAAAAATAGATCAATGTAAATTTTTTTTTTCCTTCTAATCTGCTCAAATGAGAGAAAAGTAATGATAACCCTGAAGCCTTAGGTCAAAATCCTCCTAAGGTACAATAATAGTCCAGAATGCCTTTTATTCTTTCCCTTTTAAATCTCTGGCTGATGAAAGGATTAGACTGTTAGCTGCACGAGAGGCTCTTGCTGGAGACTGTTTTACTTCATTCGTAGGCAGCGCTTTGCTTAAGGCTGTGCTTAGTGTTTGCTCTGACTTTGACATGCACAAAATAGTCCATCTCTTAGATGGCTTAGATTGTCATGGCGTACAGTTCTTTTTTTGTCTGCAGCTGTCATCATCTGAATGATGGAAGAGTTTACAACTTAGGTATCGTGGAAAACTTGTTCCTCTTCCCAGTTGATTGCTGTGAGAGACTGGGGTGCTTCTGCTTAGATTCTTCAGTTCAATGCTTCTTCAGCTTCAATGCTGTGACAGTGACAAGAAGTCAACAGAATAACCTGGCATCAGAAATGGCTGCTAGGAAAGAAGTAAGGTAGAGCCTAAGCAAGTGGCCTTTTTGCCTTACTGAAATCATTCAGATGAATTGAGTTTTCTGAAAATAAGGTTTAAAAAAAAAGGGGGGGGGAACCCCAAACCCAACCCAAACAAAAAAAATCCCCCAAACCCCTTGCTCTTCCCTGATCTTGCTTTTGAGTTCAGGATGCGTTAGATGAGTATGAGATAGTTGGTACACTAACTGAAGTTGTAAGGTAATGCAGGTCTTATAATTGAAGTAACATTTTCATGGAGAATAAAAATGGGAGAGAAGTACTTGTTCCTTCTCTTCCATGTTTGTCAAAATATTAGGAACTTCTTTCATGTATAAAGACTCTTGATTTAAATGGTTGCATCTCGCTTTCTTGCTCCTTTACCTATTTTATAGTCTGTATTTGTGCTTGAAACCACATGGAACCACAACTCGCGAGTGGATTTATCTCTAGGAAATGTTGTGTTTATTGTTTGTAATGCCAGAGTTTAGTTGATGTTACACTCACAGTGGTTTTTTTATGTGGGTTTCAGTTTTATGCAAGTAAGTTCTTTACAAATATAAAAATGTTTTTTGAGGGAAAAGAGTAAGTGGAATGGCAAACTTGAAAATGGGTCTGGTTTAAAGAACACAGTGATGCATCTTTGGATTAAAAAAAAGAAAGCAATGATAATTTGAAGTTTCAGATCCTACTAATGTCTTAAATATGTTTTTCTAAATGTTTCTGAACTTCTTTGATATTGGCTTTCAGAGCTCTTTAGAGACGGTGGTAGAAGCATATGCAAATGGCTAAGTTTCCAGATTTGGACTAAAAGCGATGTGCAGATCAGTGGATCCAGCTGGGAAGTTTTTAATTGAGCATGCTAATTAAGTCATGTGGTGTACCCAAAAGCACTGCTTGTTTATAGGGGAGAAGAACCCCGTAGAGCAGAACCACAGCCTTGGCTGTGAGTGAAGGAGAAGTACTTCATTGTACCACCCTTCAAACTCTTGCCAGTGGGAAGAGAATATGAAGTCTAAAGTCATTCAAGAAAATCCAAGTAACAGCAGGGTGCATCTTGCCTCTTCTATTCTTAAACACTCTTTAACATAGGACAAATTCTTACTTTCACTAACATGAGAGTACAGTAATGTACAGGAATACCTCAGTGGCCGTGAATACAGGTGTCTTAGAAATAGCATGCTGTAATTTTGGAGAGCTCACATGTTGAAAGCCTGTCATTTGGGAATGTGCATGGACAAGGTTTTGCACATAGATGTCAGTATGACTGGGATATCTGAACAATACAGCTCTAAATGTGGTAAGTGATTCTGGGTTGTGTACTGCAGTGGAGACTGGGAAAAGAGTGGAGTTGTAGTTGCTGTTGCTGAAGGTCGCAGGTGGAGTACTGCATGCCCATCTGATCACTTGGGCTCCACAAAAGGGAAACTCAGTCTGAAACACAGGCCAGGGTTATCAGGCGAAAGGCAAATCTGGAAGTGAAACTGGTGGTATTTGTTTTAACTTCAGCAAAATAGTCAGAGAGGATGTTGATTGTATTTTTTTTTTTTCTCTGTAAAGACTTTAAGGGCAGAGTGAGCAAACATTAGTTTAGTTACTGCTTTTACTTCCCTCAAGTACAATGCTTGTGTAAAAACAAGGATACTGAAGTTATAAAAGGATATATTTTCTGTCTTAAAAATCTCTATTTTCTGTTCTCCCCACCAAAAGAAAAAGAGATTCTTAGAATAGCTTTCCTCAAGAAAAGGTAAGCACCTTAAAGCCTCATCTTGATTGAGTACACACTCAGGACTATACGATATAGTAGGAGGAAGTTGGACTTGGGGACCTAGGAGATCCTTATCATTTTTTTGTTTGTTATAAGATATATATGAGAAGCTTAAGCGGAGAGGCTTTTGTAATTTTAAAACACTGCCAACAAAATCCTCAAAAAACCAACCTCGGCCATGCTGAGGGGGACATTCTGGTATATCTGGAGATGTCCTTTGTGGCTTGAAGAGAAAGCCTTGGCTGTTCTTTTTAAAGAACAGTTGTGTGCCTTCAGACCGCTGAAGTGGCTGGAATAAAGCTAAAATGAATAAACAGAAACATACTAATTTAGTTGTTGGTGAACGTGTATGGAACTTTTCTTTGTGGCTAGTAGTAACTAGAACAGCCATGTAACTGTCAGATGTTGAGTTGTCTTGACTTGCATTGGGTTTAGGAACTTTCTACACCAGGAGACTTGTTTTCCAGTTTCTCTCCTGTTTAAGATTTGAGACTGGTACAAAAAAAGCATTTTGTCTATATGATAACATCACCTTTTTCCCTGAACGTTTTCCATGAGGAGAAAAGCAGTAAAAGAAACACTACCCTGTATTGAATTTGTCTGGTTTGTCCAAGTTTTCTGCTGTTCATTAAGAGGCATTAATATTTTTTGTTGTTGCCTGTAGCATATTAGGAATGCTCACAGAGTATTTAGGGGAATCCCCTTCTCATTTTCAAGTTCGTAACTACCAATATTCTGGTTGTAATCCAAACTCAGGGACTAAATGAGTATTATGCAATGAGTTATGTCTCACTTGAAGATTAAATTGCTTTTAGCTGTGTCACCATTTGTGCAGCCTGGTTTGAAGTTGGATTATTTGACATTTAGAGGGGAGTTGGATGTAGGATCTGACATGAGAGAATGTACTAGCTAGTACTACATGTTAAGATGTAGTGGAAACCAAGTTGATTTGAAAATACTATAGGCATGCCTTCTGAAACTTGAAGTACAGTTAAATTTCTGTGGAGTTCTTGAGAGGAATGGGGTTATACTGTTATAACAGTCTTCTGTAAGTCATCAGCGTGGGTATTTAAATTCAGTGTTTTACAGTATTTATGTATAAAGCCAATATATTGAAGAAGAAAGTGGGAGAACTACTTAAAGGTCATGTTTAGTTTGTTTTTAATAGGGAGAAAGTACATGTCAGGTTTTGTGCAGAAGATCCTTAACAAAATTATAAGCCTTATAATGAAGGCAGCTAGATAAACTTACTTGAGTTCTATTTGAAGTACATTTTTACCTCTCCATCCAGTTTTCTTCCATTGTTTTCCTTAAAATAATAAATTTTTAAAGTGCCTCTTTTTGCTTTTAGCGAAACCGTTGTATCTTTAGGTGTGGATAGAAGAGTTCTTCCTCTGATCTTTGTGATCTCTTTTCACAAAGGATTTTATGGAAAAAAAAAATTGAAAACAAAACTGGTTTTGGTCAGAATGCTACACCTGTTTCCACTTACTGTTCTCAAGTCCCTGACTTACTAACAGCAAAACCTTTTCTTGAGAGCTTTTTATTTCAAGATGTTAGGCAAAAATTTTGGACAAGTTAAGACTGTTAGTGTTGAATATGGTTTGACTGTGAAAATTTGTTTTGTAATGCTTCTGCAAGTGAGAAAGTTCAGTATCATGTATGCCCAAACAAAATGAAAAAAAGTTCATTTTGGCAGGGAGTTTAATCATGTAGTAAAACATCAGTACAGTTTGTGCTATGTTTCTAGGCATAGGTAGACTTGATGAGCTTTTATTTGGATCATGACTTTCTAAACTTGTCTTTATTTCAAGTCTTGTTGGGTTTTTATCAAAGTGCATGCCAGTATCTACTTATCATGGTTTATTTATTTTTAATGCATTGTTGAGGTGTGCTTGAAGCATCTCTTCCTCTCCTTGTTCACTCTTCTGTCATGGTTCTTCTGCATTGAACATTTTGGCTAAACTCTTGGGTTTTTGTTTCTAGGGTTTTTTTGTTTGGTGGTTTTTTTTTTGTTTGTTCCTCCCCCCCCAATCTCATAAATGGATAAGCACCACTTTAAAGAAATCATTTCAGGGAATTTTTTTGGTTGCTATTATGTACCTTCAGTAACATGGAGTGTATCGTCCTTGGACAGTTGAGCTTTATGCCTTAACCAGTCTGGTGACAGTGTTGCTTGTTGCTGAAACAGAGGCATGCCTCTGATCCTGCAGGATGCTGCCAGATAAACAGCACTGAAAAGACCTGCCATCAGCACACTGAACCCTTGCTTGTGTCTGAGACTTGTGTGTCTGTTCCATGAAAATAACGTGCTTGCTTGTTCCTATCAAGTAGTCCAGAGTGCGCGTGCACTTTGTTTGTAGCAGATAAAAAGAAATTGTGATACGTAAAAATGAAGTGCCAGTTTAATATGCTCTTTGGGCGGGTTTCTACTGCTCTCAGTTATTGTGAAGCTTTAATGCAGCAGGAAGTGAAATTAATTGTATTTACAAAGTAACCACTTGGTCATTTGGAGTAGCTTCCTCACTATTTGGTAGCTTGATCACTTCAGGGTTTAGAAGAAGCATGCTCAAGTCTTGGCACAACCCTGCAACAACTTCTTGAAAGCCTGGCAAGTCATGTCTTCTGGCTATGAGGTGTCAGCCTCTTCCAGTGCTGTCACATACATACAGTTTATAACCGGATGTAAACAGGCTTGAACTTCTAAACCCTGTCTTAAAGACTTCTTTCTTGTGGTTTTTATTTTTTTCCGTGAAACCAAAATACTTAGCCTTTTTGATGTAGAACCATCTGGTTTTGAACTTGACTATGAGTTAGTTCACCAAACCTGCAGGTGGAATGTGAGGTGCTGAGACATGTAAGTTGCTGCATATATCTGAGGGTGATGTTCCACCTTGTAGTGAGGCCATAAAATAACCACAGTTATAACGAAAGTGTAGAACATTCCATGTAAATTTTACGTGTGGCCAACCATGGCTCTCCTTGGTTTACTCTAATCGCTAGGACGTTTCCTGCTGGTGGGTCCGGAAAGAGGAATTGAGGTTGGTTTACCTGTATCTATCTTGGACATGTGAATTCAGATTAAATATTCATCTACACTCTAGGAACAGAAATATTTATTTTGGCCTAATTTTTGTTAATATGCTTTGTCGTTTATTTGCTGACAAGCTAGGCTCTTGGTCTGATTCTTATGTAAAAAAACATAGTTAAAGAAATATAAACTCTAATATCATTGGTATTTTAAAATAGAAAATATTAAATTAAAGCAGTTTATTTTTTGAATGATTTGCGATAAGAGCTAGTTGCTTTCTCTCTGTCAAACAGTACAAAGCACATGGACGGTATGTCCTTCTACCTCCAGATCTTCGCTTTCATATTTCTCCATGTGTGTTCAAATTCTTCTGTTTTGCCTCCATACTTCCCCCAGTACACACCTGAGTTAGAGCTGTTATTTTTGGCTGTGATCCAGGGCTCAGAATTTATTGTTTTGCAGAAAAAAATGACATTTTTCTACACAGAATCCCTTGAAACATAGTATGGCTGCCATCCATTGCTCTCTTATGAGGAAAGGCTGAGGGACCTGGGTTTGTGCAGCCTGGAGAAGAGAAGACTGAGGGGGGTCTTGTCAATACTTATAAATATCTGTCAAGAGGATGGGGCCGGACTCTTTTCAGTGGTGCCCAATGAGAGGACAAGGGACAATGGCCGCAAGTTGGAACACAGGAAGTTCCACCTGAATATGAGGAAAAACTTCTTTACTGTGAAGGTGCCAGAGCAGTGGAACAGGCTGCCCAGAGAGGCTGTGGAGTCTCCTTCCCTGGAGACATTCAAACCCCGCCTGGACGCAGGTCCTGTGCCCCCTGCTCTGGGTGTACCTGCTCAAGCAGGGGCGGTGGATGAGATGATCTCCAGAGGTCCCTTCCAACCCCAGCCATTCTGTGATTCTGTGAGGCTGATACTGTACTTAAATAAAAATGCCTGCTTTCAAAATGTCCCATTTTCCTCTCTTCCCAAAGGAAGTACAGTTAGATTGCCATCACATGCTACGTGTTGGTCCTTGGCATTCTTCTTCATGGCAGAATTTAATTTGCTGGGAAAAACAGTAATTTTGAAAGTCAGTAATTATCTGTGGAGTTCCCTATAAAGAGATTTTTGTTTGAAATGTTGATGTCTAAAATGATGGCCATAATTACTGCTCTGAGGGTGTGAAGGGTTTCATGTCTTTCAGTGTAACTAGCAAAGAACACAAGTGTATTTGAACTTCATAAACTATCTTAAACAGCCAAGATAGTTGGGATCTCTGGCTAATTCGGGCTGTTAGGCTTTTTGAGGGCTCTCAGAGGACTCTCTCTATATGTACAATATATGCACTTAAAAATTCTCAGAACACACAGTGTGCTTGGGGAAAGCCACTGTTAATTTGTTGAGCCAACACTAGTTTATTTACACAGCATAGTGGTTGAATCCTTGCTTTAACAGTAAAAATTTGGCTGTATACTTAACTTAAATGTGTGGAATAACAAATGTTGCTTCTCTGAATTTCAAAAATATCTTCACTATATTTAGCTTGTCCTTAGGAAGCTTTATTCCAGCAATAAACATGGTGAGTTTCTGGTATGTTTGGAATATTGAAATAATGACACACTTAATTTTCTACTGTGGAAAGAGTTGTGAAAGTATGTATTGCTTTTTAAGAGTTGTTTCTTGTGTTGTGGTAACAGCTCTAAAGACATTGCCTTTGGAGTTGTCAGAGTATTGCACAATTTTCTTTGAGCCTCTGTATGGCAACCTACATACCAATTCTAATGGTTGATAAAATCTTGACTTCCATTCAAGTTTCTGCCTTGTTGACTCGCTGTCTTGTGATTTATTTAGTTCTCTGTATGTGGAAGGCTGAGGTCAGAAGAAGGTAAAATACATAACTTTTCTTCTAAGAGTTGTCCTCTAGCACGATGAGTCTTTAATGCAAAACTTAGTTTTCGTCTCTGAGGTTGCTGTACAGTAGCTGCAAGCCTTCAGATGACACTTGAGTTGAACGTGTTGCTCGCTGCCATGGAGCTGGTGGGAATGCGCTCTCTTTTGGCAGAAGTTAGTGTTACTTCACTGTGGTAGTACATGTTTTGAGGCTGAAAGTAGAGTTTATGAAAGTTGGAAGCTGTGCAGACAGCAAACATCTTATGAATAAGTAGTGGAAAGTATTCTCTTTTGAAGAGGTTCTGGTCTCCTGTATTTTTTCCATATAAATGTGCTTTACTTCAGCAGTAACAATGTCATTTCATCTTGGTTAAGCTCTGCTACAGGCAAGGGAAAAGTGGTTGGACTTAAAGATGTTTAGTCTGAACTAGTTGTTCCTGAATTTGGGTCACGAGATGGATTGATCTGTGGTTGGTAGAGCGCTCGCTGTGCACTGGGGAGGTTCCAGCTCCAGTAAACCCCTGCGTGGTTAATAATTTTTTTTTTTTTTTTTTTGCCTTGTGGTGATGGGGGGGAACCACTATGCAGCATTTTGCCTGAGTTTGTGGTAAAATCACCTTGTGGTGTTGTGATAGTTTCTTACGTATTCTAGCTTAGTTTCATTTTATGGATGGGGAACGTTGGAGTGTTCAGCTTCCCTGTCTGAGCATGTATATTTCTGATGAGCAAAAGACGGCAAGGTTTTCTGAGATGTTATGTTTCATACTGCGTTTTGTCTTTTCATGCCAAGTGGTATATTTTATATTGGTTTTATATAAATAGTGTAACAAAGATGTGGGGTGTATATGTCTTATCCCAAACCCGAGGCATACTGAAGTTGTTACAATGGTCATATTTAGAATTAAAAGATTAGGTGATGGTCTTTTTTTCCTGCTTTAATTAAACAAGGCTTATTTGACTTAAAACTGCAACATGTTGGATAAAACTGCGTCTTTTTTTAAAGGCAGATGTTGGTTCCTTTTTTGGTTTATAATTTTTCTTCCTCAGTCTGTTCACATGTGCTTTTATAAAACAGAAGATGCAATTCTACCACCTTTTGGGATGTTGAGGTTCCAAGTCCCTTGTTATTACAGTTTGCACTCTGCGATGGGCAGCCCTGTACATTGTCTTTAGTTGATGGAAAACTGTGGTGGTGGAGAAAGCTGCAGCTATGCTTTTTCTCAAACACTTGATGATACTGTGTGCCACGTATAGTAGGTTCTTCTGATAGAAGTCTTAGATATGATATAGCTGAATAACCAAATCAATTAAGGCTTTGATTTGCAAAAGCAATGAGTTCTTTAACAGTGTTTATGAAATGAGTAGTTGTTCTGATATGTTTAGACAATGTTCTGCTCAACTATTAAGATAAGTTCTGTCTTTTAACTGTGATTATAAAGTCAACTTTTTTCTTGTTGTGGAGATAAGGCAGTTGCATTGACCTTGGTTGACCAGGTCAAGGTATATTAAAGGTGAGTTGTGCATACATAATTTGAAGTAAGAATACCTGTGTAACATGTCCCGCTTTAATCTTACTTAATTTACTTTTTCCTCAGCCCTGTGTAAATAAGCCCTTAGGATGATATTTATATTATGTTTCACTAGTTCAGGTAGCTGGTTTTAGTGTTAATACAGACCAGGGAGCAAACGGGACAGGCTGTCATACCTATTGCGTAGGAGCCTTGCAAGTGAGGAAACCAAAATGAAAGTGTTCAGAGTAAATTGTGCAACATATACAGAGGTTTTCGAGTCATCAAGTTGGACAAAATGAGTACGGTAAATGAAGTGATGAGGCCTAATGAAATAAGAAGTCAGCGTTCAGTGCATGTTTTTACTAGAAGTTAAAAACTAGCAAAGAATTGAAGGTATTACCAGATGTCCTATTAACCTAATTTCCCTAAAACATTGACATATTTTTTTCCTCCCCACCCCTTCTGTCTTCAAATTACTGCTAGAGTGGGGAAAGGGCACTTTCACAGTAGCGAACTGACATTCAGCTGTAACCAAGTAGAGCTGTAGCTGCCTTGAATTGACCCTGACCGGTGATGTTAGCATGTGTGAGTGAGCTCATAGGCACAACCACGCACTTCTAAGAATGCGCCACTGTGGAGTCATTCATAGTTCAGACTCCTCTCTGAATTTTACATCCTCCTACAAAATGTTTACAGGCAGGAGCAGCAGGGTAAGCAGACAGAAATAGAAACCCAAATTGTCAGTTCTGTAGATCTTGAACACTTCAAAACATGTTGGCTTAGCTTTTGTGTGCTTAAAGCAGCAGGCTGTTCTAAATGTAAAGATTAGGAAATTAGTTGTACTGCTTGTTGTCCTCTTGATTAGGAGAAATTGAATTTTTTTTTTGAGATTTGTTGCTAAAGATTTCCTTCTCTTATTTAGAGCTATTTCCCATCTAATAGTGTTCAGCTAGATTGTGTGTGAATTCTGATTTCCCAAGCTGTGTGTAGGTTGGTCTCTGGCTGTCTCTGAAGTACTTCTCCCAGAAAAGCATGAGCGTTGGTGGGTGAGTGGCTTCGCTGTTGAAGCCTGTTAGATGGCAGTAGCATTAAGAAAATGAAAAGTAGTAAGCCCTCGGCAGCTGAGTTTTGAGTCCTCCATAGGGTATAGAATTGAGGTAGATTTATCATGTATTTCATCAATATGGATGGGTCTGCTTTAAGCTGTTACCAGGTTGTTGCCAAAAATTTTTTAAAAAGCAAAGGTTACTATACCACATTACAGGCTATGGTTTGGAAATAAATTCTCATGTTAGCATTACATTTACCTTGCACCTTTGGCCTCCAGAACCAATATTCTGCCTGTTAATAAGACTTTTGGGCCTTATTTACAGCTTTAGAAAACTTTTGTAATATTTTTATCTATCGCCACTTTTATTGTGGCCTGTCATGCATAGATTCTGTGTAGGTAATAATTGGTGGCAGAGGTGCCCACTGATGTAACAAAAGCACACATAGGTTGTGGTTACAATTCAGTTTGCAGTCTGAAGATCCACAGTACAAGTGAAATATCTACTTCATGCACAAATACATAGGTGTAAACACAGAGTGACCTTACTCCAAAAGATCTAGCTCTTGCTATTACAAGTGTCCTAAGGGTGTCTTGTCAAGATTTTAGAGCAGGTTGGGTGAGACAGGGTGGGTAAAGAAATGAGGTCAAATGTAGGTGGAAGCAGAGCCCTGGAATGCTTTAAAGCAAAGGTTGAGGAGTTTGTGGACACATATGGCACAGACTTCTGAGCAGTGGAACTAATGATGCCTCCTTTCTTAAGGCTTTGTCCAATTTTATTTATATGCTGTAACTCAGTGACCTTGGATTCCTCCTCTCACAGGCAGAGAAGGTATGGATTTTGGCTTCTCTGTAGCGGAGTGTGTTTTTGCTGGTGCCTGGTACGTGTATGCTGATCAGTCGGCTTCCTGCTGCGAACCGGTGTAAAAGAGCTGGGGGAGCGTTACCTAGTTTGCTGGTTTGACAGGGGGTCTAAAATGTCTCTGAGGTTTCTGCTCTTTCAGACTAGGCTGATAATGGCCAATGAGGTCTAGGTCTTTTGGTGGTGAAGGGGAAAAACGGATGGGCAAAATAGTGACCACATAATTAGCTCAGGGAGCCAGTTTAAAAGCAGTGGTAGCCTGGATAGAGAATGTAAAGAAGTAACAGAGTAGAGTACAAAACAGAGAGAAGCAGAGGTGAACTTTGCTTATAATTTGTCCCTTCAGGCAAAAGTTTAATTTTTCTACCCAACATACCAATTTGAAGTCATATTTTAATCCCTGTCATTACACTGAATGCCTTGCAAGCATTGCCTAATGAAGCTATCATGGAGCATTGCCTCCTAAAGAAACTGCCAGCCAGAAAGACTTGTCCACTATATGAGGCTTTCAGTTCAGTCCCCAGGTCTATCCCAGTTTTAGTCTTGCTCTACTTTAGTTGTGGGACACGTTTTCATTAACGGCAGAAAGACAAGAGTTGGCTTGTCCCAGTACTCCTGTATTATGATTCCTCGTGTGAAACGAACTCTAAACGAGCACTTATTTGCAGAGCTCCCGCAAGGTTCTGTTCTGGCAGTACTGGCAGGGAATCGAATAAAGAGAACAGGGTGAAGAGCATCAGCAGTGTCTTACAGGTGAAGGAAATGTGAGAGCTGGGAGGTCTGGGTTGAGTTGCTGCCTGCTGCTGCTGCTGTCCTGAGACCCTGAGCAAGCTGCGTATGCCTGCCTGCTGTCCTGCTAGCTCTGAGTTCTTAAGAAGCAGGGCTTATTCTGTTGAAAGCTCTGGTGTGGTCGGATTGTGCCAGTATAGAGAAACTTTATATCATCACATGCAATTCCTACTCCATGTGGAAATAGCTATACCAGTGTAAAAATGCCTTTATAACCTTGTGACTGTGTCCATGGTAGGGTTTTTACTGTTCAGTCAATACTGCCGTCTGATGTAGGCAAATATTATTTTGTCCAGTGCCCCAGCTCAAAAATATGATTAATGGCCTCTTCCTATCTTATCAGATATTCTGAGGGCAGTTACAGATTATGAAGCCCTTCTGTATTACAGTAATAGGGACCCAAGGGTATGGGCACGTGAACAGTCTTTGCGGGTCAACTGAGTGAAACTCTATTTTCTGATAAAGCCTATAAAAGGAAAATAAACTGCAGTGAAACTACCTCAGGGTGACTGTGCAGATGGAAAGCTGTAGTGCACTAATTATTCCATTGTAAGTTCAATCCTGTATTTTCCACGCAGTGGCTTGTTTGCGTTGTCCATGTTCTGAGGGGGAGAGTCACGGTCCACCTGAGAATGTTCGTAAGGCTTTGGAAAGGGAAGTGTAGCAGTGGATTACAAGGGTTTTATACATAAGGACCTAGTTTCAGTGGTAGCAAGTGTGGGGGGAGGAAGGGGTCTCTTGTACCTAGACGGGAACAGGGCACTGTAGCACTGCTAATACCTCCTGGGCTATACTCCTTTCTGGGGCCGTGCTCCAGTTCCTCCCTCTCCTCAAGCGCAGAGGTATCGGTTGCAGTATCCATAGGGCTTCTCTGTACAGCCAAGGGGATGCCACCAAGGGTTGCTTAAAATATATACACATCTATTTTTTTCTAAAAGTCATCATGGAGCTGGCAAATAATTTATAAATAATATGAACGTCGTAACAGGTTTTGGTTTTGGTCTTGTTAATTAAGTACCGAGGCACTGCAACCCAATATGCATTGTTTTATACGAGTTTGAAGTAATTTAGGTAGGAAGAGGTAGGGCAGCTTCATCTCAGTACTTCTGGGAGGTACTGACTAAACATCCTCTTCCTCTCCCTGCTCCTGAATCCCTGCTGAGTACAATTACTTCATAGTCTGTGTCTGTGGTCTCCTCCCCTCCTCTTTCCCACATTTGTTATTTTTAATCTGTTTATGGAAGAGAAGAAATCTTTTGAGTGTACTTCTGAGAAGTTTGGGTGATTTCCTTTCAAGCCAAAGGTCCTGCCTCCTCAGATTCGCCAATAGAAAGCATCTGAACTCAAAGCCTGACTGCTCAGTCCCTTTCATCTGTTCCATGTTTTCAGTCTTGCCACACATGGTGATTTTTTTTGTCTTTTTAGGGCAGGAGGGTGCTTTCTGGGATTGCGATTGCTGTAAACTGAAACATGCAATAAACATCAATAAAGCGCTCCCCAAAAGATAAGAAAGAACACTTTGTCTTCCTGTTTTCACATATGATACCCACTTCCTTGTCTAAATGACCCTTTCTTAGCAGTTGGTTGGAAGCAATTCCATTTATGTACTTCAAAACTCTAGTAAAGGATGTGGCATTTTATTTTTCTCCTTTTCCTTTTGTAAGAATCCTTTCGTTTTCCTTTTTGGCACACTTATTCTCTTCATCTTCCTTCATTGTTCTCTGCCTGTCTTCCACAAAATACATTCTTCTTTCCCTCTCAGGGTGGATAACGCTTTCCTTTATTCAGTATCACTCCTCAGGTATCATCTATCTGCTTCTGTGGCTACTCGACTTTCCTTTGTTGACTTGTCATCTTGCACATCAGTTTATGTTGATACTAACGAAGTTTCCCTTCTTGTAAAGTGTGTGGGATGCCATTCTTTCGGGGTAGTCTGTTTTGTGAGACATTAGCTGTAATTTCTGTTTTTGTCGCTACTTGTTTACCACTGCAAGTAAAGATTATGAGAAATGGTGTCTATCCTGATTTGAGGATGACTCATACTCGCATCTAACAAAGACAGTTTTTCATCACTTGAAGTAATGAATTTTGGTCATAATATCTGTAACAAAACACCTGATGTGAAACTTCTGATGGAGTCTGTTTTGAGCCAGATCCCACAGGAATCAGTGAATTATAATGAAATAAGTTACAACAACAAAATAATTAGCTACATCGCTCTGTCAGCACCTTGCTCGCAAGACAGGAGAGAGCCAGCAGGTTATTTTTCTCAGCCTTTCTTTTTTTTTTGAAAAGTGTTGACCAAATAAGTGCATACCCTCAAGAGGGCATTGGAATTAGAAGACTGTATTGCCTTAATGTTTTCCTACTCATAGAGTTCACAGCTCCAATATATTTTAGGCCTAGAAATTACTATTCTAACACAAATACTCAGGTCAGGGCTTATTTGAGTTTTCCCCTAAAAGTAAGTCTTCTAAATTAATGAAACTCTGTAATGGATATTGAATTACCTTCTCCATTTTCTGTTTAATGATATTTCACAAACAAGAAATAGTAGCAGTAACTTGTACGTGAGGTCAAGAATTGCCCTTACATGTTTTTGAACCCTTTGAAGTAAATGATAAATATTTTTATATATATGATACCTTTATATTTGCACCCTTGTATAGTGTCTGTGCATACATAGATATAAATGTATTTGGCAAGGCCTTGGTTTTTGCTTGAAAGTCGTAGGTTGCAATCTAATTTGATGCTTCTCTTGAATATCGTTTCTTTTAATATAACTTTGGAGTGCATTTAGCTGTTAGTTCAGCAGAATTGGCTTGTTGCTATCAAAATGGGGTTTTGCTACTGGCCATATTCCTACTACTTCCTACACACAGCGAGCTGATTGAACTTGCTTTTTCATCAGAAAGGAGTGTCCCTTTCGATGACAGCAAAGTATTAAGTATTAGGTCACCTTGCAGCCTTGTCTAACCACACCCGTAACAACATAGTTAAAGACTAAAGGCACTCGCATGTTCGTCCTGGACGGCTGGCAGACATCCTTCCTTGAGTAGCAGTTTCCTTCCTTAGATGGAAACCTGCAGTCAGATTTTTCAGGCACAGGTCTGTGTGCAGATGACTGGCCTCATAAGGTGGAGAGAGTAGGTTGAAACTTTCTGTGCTTAGAACTAAGGCTTATTGTGACAGTGACTGGAAACACTGCTGAGACACTTTTTCACTACTGCATTCCTACTGAGAGTTAACTGAAAAAAACCTAAGACAGCAAAGTCTGTTTTTTTGCAAGTGAAAGTGTATAGTTAGGATTTGAAAACAAGGTTTCAGCTTCATTCAATTAATGACACCTTTTTTTTTTTAATATGCTCTTACCTTCCCTCACTCCTCCACCAACAGACAAACAAAAAGCTGTAAAGGGTGAGATGCTTGTCTCGGGTACCTATGAAGTCAGCACTTGAATTGCAGATTGTGTCAAATATAAGGAAAGGAGGGGGATGGGAGATGTGCGTATTTGCTAAAGAAATACGGGCAGTACCTAAAGACCTTTGTTGGCCTCAACGTTGCTTTTTAAGATAATGGAATAGGTAAACAAGCTTCAGACAAGCCCTGGTATGCAGGGAGCTGTACTTGGCAGCTGATTACTTGTACCTGGAGTTTTCTTGGAAGAGCAGCTATTCAGGTATACCAATTGACTCGTTGAGTGTAGAAACTTCTGCTCAGGTCTCGTATTTAAGGATTGTCATAAATACAGACATGATGTCTAGTCAGATACTGCTGTCTGTATATATGGCATGAAAAAATATGCGGTTCATATTTTGTATATACTTGTGACTAGTTTAAAGGCAAAATTAATAGCATTTTAAAGTTTGATAGATTTTTGGCACAGCAATGTTAAGCTAATTCTTTTTATAACAGTGCAAATAACTTCTGGGAGTCACTCTTATGGAGGAAGTGGTTTTGGTGCTTACAGGCATTTTAGATTTTCAGCTTTTCCTTTGCAAGGTGGACATCTAGCCTAGTGGAGATCAGTTGTAAGTTAGCATTTTGAGTAATTGCATGCGGATGAGGGATTCACCTTATCCGCTGAAACTTGTACTTAAAGGGAGGAATTGGGAAGCCTGCCTTTCTTAGAGCTCATATTCTTCAGCCTGTGCTAGTAGTGTTCCAGTGTTTCTTGCAACTACACTCAGCTTGGAAAAATCAGTCGAAAGAAGCTGATTTCTGAAATTAGACAAGCAGTTCCAAAATTATGCACAATAAGTTCTGCTGTTTGCCATCATCGAAGTAAACAGCTTCTCTGTTCCAAATTGGCATTTGGAGATGTGGGAATCCAATTAAAAGTGCAAAGCTGTCTTAGTTTAGAGGCAAGCATGAAAGTTAGGTGTTTTTCTGTAAGCAGTAGTGTTTGTTCCATGCAAGTAGCTGGAGTGGGGAGTTTGTCAATGCAGGGTGATACCGTTTCATAGTAGTTTCTTAATGCTGCCTACATAAAACTTCCAGCGTGAGATCAGTTGATTTGACTGAGGGCTCTGCACTGCTCAGGCACAAGTCCGAGCCCTCCCCTCAGCACTGTGCTAGTTTCTACTTCCACGCAAATAGTTTAAAAAAGCCTTTTAAATCCATTCTCCTGATATTCTCAGGCGTGTAAAATGCATGCTTGTATATTTTAAGTAATGTTGAATGCTGTGATGAGTGATATGTTGTGATATGACAGTGTGGTGCTTGAGCCTGTGTTTTTCTAAAACCTCATCTGTATTAATAAGGCATTTTAAACAGCCATGTGAATTACAGGACAAAGTGAAAAGTATGTTTGATTACAGAGGTACTTCAGGTAAATAGTTCTGCAATTTAGTAGCCCTTTTGGGAGAAGATAACATGGTTTGCTATACAAGAATAAGAAATGTTTTCAGTTGCTTTCAGTCTGCTTCTTATGTAGAGAAATAGTTTACTCGGTGCTTCCTAGTCCATCCTTTCAAAAAGCATATATGCTGAAGGCAATCAAAACAACATTTGAAAGCTGCTATAATTGCTTCCATAAACTTGGATTAGGAGCTTTTGAATGTCCCATGGGTTCTGGAAACTTCACAAGCACTTGCTCAACCTCTGAAGGAAGAATACGTTGCAGAAAAAAAAAAAAAAGTGTTGTCTTGAGCAGTAAACATGTGCAATTACCAAAGTGACACAGTGGGTGATGTACCTCACTGTTTGGAGAGGACACCAATCTCACCAGTATGAATGGGTCGTTGGCTGTCAGGTTATTTGCCTTTGGTGGTCGGAAGCTCCTTTTAAAAGGCAGCTAAAGGCTAAAATTGAGTCCAGCTGTTTTCAGTGAGTTGACTTGGATTTGAATGCAGTGGCAGGCTAATAATTAGTTTTATGAAAGCAGTTTCTGGCTTGCTAGCTGGTGGCCCTCTGTCCAGTCCTGGCATCAGACTGGTTACTGCAGGTATGGTCTGTTATCTCTGGCTCCTGTGTTTCAGGAGTGCCAGACCAGGCGAGGGGGCTTGCACATGCGTGTGTGTGTGTATGTTCAAGGCTGAGCTGTTACCAGGGTGGGGTGTGAGGCAGTTCTTACTATGAGGGGTTGCTCAGCCATCTGGGATTGTCAGTGCTTTGAGACTCTTCAGCCACCCTTTTGTTTTTCCTCTGTGTGCTCTGCAGTTTGGGAACAGATTTTCCAGACCCCAGCCTTTAGGTGGGATAAATTTAAATTCTGAGAGAATTTAAAGCCTAAAATGAGTAATTGGTGTCCCCATACCACAGGATATTTGTGATTGCTTGATAAATTTTCAGTTTTACTGAAAATTTACGTGTTCAGTAACTCTTCTAGGAAAAGGATCATGCTGTTTGCACACCTGTATGCAAAAGTTCAGGAATATGAGTTGTGATCGGTTCTTTCCCAGCTGCTGGATAAACACTACACAGACCACCATTTGGTTGTGCATATATCTGGACAATGATGATTTGTACACAAATTCAGCTTTGCTTTTAATGACAGGGAGGCTGTGTAGCTGCAAGGATGGCTGAGGTAATGCCGATGACTTTGTCACTCACCTCCTGAGACAGGTTTGAACAGGCGATTGGGTATGAGGAGAGATACTCCTCCCATTTGAGGGAATTGAAGGGGGCAAACTAGAGGTTTCGACTATAATTCTGAGTCATGAACGAGGAAGAACCAGGGCAGGAGAAGAGCTGAAAGGAGCAAAATAAATCTGAAGGGGCAATGGGAGTAAAGAGTGAAAGGATATGGGAATGCAAATTAAAGAGGAGATATAATGGAAGTAGGTAAAGTAAGGTTCTTGCAGATGAAAGTAACTGGTCTGGAACACTGTGCAAGCATGTTTGAAAAATTAATTTTAGTTTAAGTTCAGTAACTCCGCCAGATTTGTGAAGTGAACGTAGTGCAGTTTTATAAGAATTTGAACTTGTTCTTGCCCTCTGAGTAAACCAAAATGTGCTGAGCTCTAGTTGGCTATGTTTTGCATTAAAACAAACAAAAACTGCCTGTTGTACCTAATTTTGTAATTGTCAACTGTTCACAAACAGTGCTGCCCAGAATTACGACACTACCCTAGCTTGAGATGGGAGAAAGAAGTTTTTGTCTTTAGGGTTATGCCTCTTCATGTTCCCCAGGGTTCCTGCATAACCGTAAGATGAGAGATGTGGGTTGCTTTTAAGGAGAGCTGAGTTTATTGTATGATCAAGTGACTCCAGACTCTATAAAAAGAACCCTACCTATCAAGGTGTAGTAGTAATTAACATAGGGCTTGTAGCCTTTTTAACTTTGGGGGATTTTATCACCTTTTTTTCCTTAACTGTGTTAGTTAATTGACAGAAACTCAGTGCTCGTGTTACTTCCAGGACTTCTCTGCTGTTCTGTTGTCTCTGCCTCATGCAATGGTAAATAATTCTCAGTGTTTTCCTTTCTACTTCTGTTGCTTTGATTTCTGTTCGGAAAAGCCCCCAAATCACAAGTTCTGAAAGTTCCCCAAACAACATGGTAAACTTTACTAACATAAGGACTCTACAGATAGACTGCCACACAACTAAAACAACCACGGAAACCCTTCCTTTCCAGTTCCTCCTGTTGAATAAGTGAAGATAAAAATACTGCTGAAATAGATTATCTTGCTGCTTTCTGTTCGCTGGCAAGTAACTGGAAGACTGCTGGAGCCTCATGTCATAGAACAAACTACTGTTTTATTTGGAGTTGTGATTTTTTTGGTATGCCATCTCAGTTTGTTAGAAAAGTACTTGATTTAAATGTTGGAGGTAATTAGAAAAGTTATGCTGTTAAACTGTTAAAGGGTATGCGGTCAGGCATAGGTAAAACAAGACAAAACGAGCTGAAGTCATGCAAGCATAAGATGTAGGTGGCCTCTCGGAAGGCGTTCAGTGACTTTTAGTATTGTGATAATTGTAAACATTATTTTCAGGAAACTGCTTATATTTTAATAACAAAAATGTGCAGCAGGTGTAGTAAAGCATTATTGGGTCAGCATTTAATGTTAGTATGTGGAAAATTCTGTGCTAATGTGTACCGAGTTATATACTTAAGAAGACTAGGATACGCTGCATAAAACATGGTCTTAGCGTTGTTCTTAGCACTCATCCACCAACACACTGAGGTTTTAACAGCCCGTGAATCTGAAGAACTGCATAACTTGTAGAGCAAACAAAAGCGCACAATTTTTTCATGGTGTTTTTACTGTGATCAGTGATACAGATTTAAATTATATGCATTTAATGACTACAAATTGGACTTTGTACAGGGTATTCTTTTAATTGTTGTCTTCTGAAACGTGGCGATTCTGTCTGCATCCTTGTGAAGAGTTGGGAAGGCTGCGTCCTGCTCCGTAAGACTCTTAACGTGGCTGAAATTCTTTTTATGCTTGGATTTGAAATACTCTCCCAAAAAGTTTTTTAAATCTAAATTTTTGCAGCAGAGTGTTGGGACATAACAAACAAAAGTGATACCACTTAATGTATCTTAATTTTAGTGGAGTGTCATTTATGATTCTTCTTTTCTAGGGTCAGCTTGACTTTTTCTTGGTTTTGGTTTGGTTTTTTTTCTTGTTTTTGCAATCCAGGTACAAGCTTAGCAAAGACATTTAAAAGTATATTAGTCTTATTTATATGAAGTGCAATATTTGAGAACTGTTGACTTTTAAGATACCTTAGTTTAAATACATGGGCAGAAACTAATAACTTAAAAATACTACTCTTAAATTAATTTTAATTTTTTAGTGAAACAGAACTTGTTGCCTTCATACCTGCTTGTTGCAAGCTGTGTGGATGTGTTCTTAACTGCTTAAAATGACAATTGAAATGTTTAAGTGGGGATGAAGCCATTGGTCTTTTTAGTGCTTTTGTAGTGCTGAGGTTATTCACACTGCTGTATATTCACACTGCTGTGTACATGATTGATCAAGTGCCCTTGTGTGTAAGTATGCTTCAGGTGGTTCTTTGTGGTTATAGTGCTTCAGGCTGTGCTCTTCTCTTTGTTTCCGCTTAAATGGGTCATTTTCTTCCACTGGGATCCGAAGACACGGAAAAGCCCCAAATCGTTTTTCTTTCAGTTCCTCTATTGTTGCCAGGGATGCTGGTTCCTCACAGCCTGCACATGGAGGGAGAGAGGGCATGGTCTTGCTGGTCAGCAGGTTCTGCTGGTGGCTGGTTTGATCTCCCACGGCCTCACAGGGCCCTGGAAGGTGTCGCAGAGCCCCATCTACAGTGGGACTTGGGGTGCCGACCCAAGGCAAGAATTACACTGGATCCCTTGGTCCTGCATGTGCCACTGTTTTCATGTCCAGTGTGGCTGATCAGAGCGGTTACCAGTTTGGGGTCTGTTTATGTTACCAGGTCTCGGCTCAGTCCAGCGCTCCTGAACCGTTTTGCCTCAACTGTGATTCAGACTCTGAGCACTGGGTAAAAGCGTTTTATTCTGTACAGCTCCTGTCTCAAGATGAGAAGAGGTTGCGTGCTCTAGGCCTGTCCTAGAAGTTGTCCATCACAATCTCGCATAGTATCGAAAGCTGTTTCCAGTCCATCTTGTAAGGAACGAGAGCCCAAAGCAATTCCCCAGGAGTACTGGCCCTGTACTGACACACACGCACGCACCCACACCCACCCCCGCTGCCTCCAAGCTCAGCCCAAGGGACAGCTCTGCCCAGCTGTGGAGGACCCAGTAATAAAGCAGATCTGTCATCACCTTAAGATATTTCTCCAGGGGTTGTGTCAGTCCCAGTGCTTTCAGAGCCTGTCTCTGCCTGCTTTTCGTCTGCTCTCCCCTGTGGTAGGAGCAGGAAGCAGTGAAGCAGAGCAGGTGACTGCTTTGAGGAGAGCATGAGAAGGAAGTAAGCAACCTGCGGCTCAGGCACTCAAGAGGTCTAGGTCAGAAGAGCAGGCTGTAGACCTGTTCAGCAGCAGAAGTTAGGATGAGAGCCTCACTACCTCCCTGCTTCCATGGCATTTCCAAGGCAGAGAGGAATACCAGTGAGACTGCTGTATTTGCTAGTATTTGAAGCCAGCCATGTACAAATGCTTAACGTGGCCGTGTCTCTTTTGAAGAAACTTCTGTAGCTGAGATACTGGGCAGTGACTCAGTTGTTTTTAAGCTTGTTTTTCTGTCCCCCCTGATTTGCATGGAGAGGTCAGCCTTCATGGAGAAAAAGATATTGCCTTTTAAAGGTGCGTTTCACTCTGGGTGGAATTCTCTTGAGATGACATCAAGGAGCTGTAACTACGGTTGGTCATGCAGCCAGGGGCAGGCAGCCCACTTCTAACGATGCTTTTGCTGACATCGAAGCTTTCAGAGATGGAGCCTGTGGTGCAGAGGTGTGTAGCTGTTTTTGAAGCAAGGTTTTCCTGACTGTACGTGCCCAGAGTAGTGCATAATTGAGATACGTAAGCTTGTCGTCGTCTTGTTCATTCTCCTCCATCCCAAAAGCCAAGATCCTCGCCACATCTAACTTAGCATCTATATTTTTCTTCTCCGAAGTGGGTCTCCTTGTAAGAGTATAATGGAAATTAGATCATTAGATTGTATTTTAAGAAGTTTTCCTGGTATTAAGTCAGTTTGAAATATTTCACATTAAATTTTCCTCTCCAATTTTGATTTAGAAGGTAAGAAATACCATATTGGATCAGGTCAACAGTTTGTGCAGCCAAATATGTGGTCTTCAAAAGTGGCAGTGACATTGCTATTTAGGGAGAACATGTGAGCATGGCCACTGTGTGACTCACCGTCCTCCTACTGTTCTAGCGTCCAGTCATCAGACTGGCAGCATTAGAGGCTACATCCTTGTTTGTTCCCTTTAGTATCTGCTCATGATCCTGAGGTAACAGATTCCCAAAGTTCCTTGCCAGCAATGTTGATCTTATCTACTGCCATCAGGTTTTTGTAAGCTGTGAATATATTACACCCTCCCACCCCTTGTCATCTTGCATCCAAATTGAAGAGCCCCAGCCGCTTCAGTCTTTTCTCCCAAGGCAGCTGCTCTGTCTCTTTAATCCTTTAATTGTCTTTTTCTATACCTTTTTTGAATTCTGCTCTGCCCTGCTTGGATGCTGTTCTTGTCTCCACATCTTGGTACTTAAGATTGCAGTGCACTAAGTCTACATAGCAGCAAAATTGCTTTCTGCCTTGCTCTCAGTTCCTTTCTGTTGATGCCCAATATCTAGATGACATTTTCAATGAATGTTGCACACTGAGCCAGTAATTTCAGAGGACTGTCAACGTCTTCAAGATCACGTTTTCAAATTGTAAACTCCAGCTATAAATTCAGCAGGGAAGTACAACTTAGATTTCTTTTTTTCTTTTTCCTCTCA
Source organism: Morus bassanus (assembly GCA_031468815.1). Classification (NCBI taxonomy): domain Eukaryota; kingdom Metazoa; phylum Chordata; class Aves; order Suliformes; family Sulidae; genus Morus; species Morus bassanus. Next base: position 131,719,686 of record CM062568.1, on the reverse strand, counting down.
TAGATGTTATCTTAGATCTGTCTGCATTGAAGTTCGTCTACCACACTTTGCTTATCCAGTTTAGTGAGGTCCTTCCAGAGTTCATAGTCAGTGCCATTGCAGCTGGCTGACCTGAAAAAGCTTAGCTTTATCTGCAAACTTGGAGAATTTCACTGTGCACTTCCATCCAGGTCACTGAAGATGTTGAATAGAATGAGTCCTAGCAGTGCTGCCAGGTCAGCTCCTCTATTGACTCTTCTCCATAGTGGAAAGTTCACTATTAAGCCTTACCCTTGCTTCCTAGTCTTTAGCCAGCTTTCTGCCCATAAATGGACCTTTCCTCTACAACCAGGCAACTTGACTTCTTGCCATAGAGTGTTAAAGAAGCAACTTGGACTTTTTGAAAGTCCAAGTATGTGTTTTCCTTGGATCCCTTTTACCTGTTTGCTTGGAGTGCTGGCAGGCTTTCTCTTTGCCAAAGCCATATTCAACTAATTCCGGCAGGTTGTTTACTGTGCCCTTATATCTGCAATCTTGCCGTGAATGGAGATCACACTTACCAGTCTGCAGCTCTTAGGATTCCCTCTGGAGTTTTTTTGGTTTTGGTGGTTTTTTTTTTTGTTTTTTTTTTGTTTTTTTTTTGAGAGCCCACCAGGCCAATTATCGAAGAACTTGAAAGAAACCTACAAGTGATGAGAAGTTTCATCTCCTGACCCAGTATTGCCTGAAAGCACAGGTTTGGATACTGTGAAGTGAAAACTCAATTATAACCAGAGCAGTCCTGCAGACTTCCTGTACTGTGTTATATGGCATACTAGACCTAAATTAAGCACATGGCTTCATGTGAATGTGTATATGATGTACAGTTCTATTAAGTTAATACTGCATAAATGGGTTTTGTTTCTAGCTTTTTTTTTTTTAAATAAACCGAACGCTGATACACTCCTAGCACTTGGGTGAAAGATAACTCTGTTCTGATAGTGGCAGTTACCTGTGTTAAGGCTGACAAACCCCTTACCCCTTGCTGCTTTTTTCTTTTTTGTTGCCTTTAGTACAGTTTTATGTTAGTTTTCCTAGCGGGAAGGCTGGTTTCATTTTCCTGCCTGACCCTGACCTGTTCAGTCCCCCATGCTAGTTTCTTCACAGCTGTGCTGTGAACCCAATCACTGAGATGATCCAGACTTGCAAGTGTATGTTTTTTATTAAAAAACATAGCTTGGTTTCCTTCCCAGATTACTTCATTGATGTTTATAGCATAGCCACACAAAGAGTTTCATCAGCATGATTTAGTGCGTGATGAATTATGGTAGTAGGGAGGGGAATAAGCTGCCACGGTGTGTGGGAGACTTCTTAATCTGAGTTAGCTACCAGAGAAAAGCAACGTGCAACTGCACAATCAACTGTATATAAAACCAGTAAGTTAGGAGTCCTAGCCATATTTTTCATACAAATATACTTTGTGGTTGTGGCTACTGTGGTGATTGTGATGCTACTTGCATGAAGTTCACTGCTACCTTTTTTGGTACAGTGTCATTGTTTTAAGTGCAAATACGTAATACGCAGTAAATGTTGATTTGTGGTCATAGGGTATAGTAATAGAATATTGAATTCCTGTAGCATTGCTTTGATGTAGAAAGACTTGTGTTGGTGACAGTAAGACGTTATTGAATCCTGATAGAAAATAGGGAAGATAGCAAATTGCTTTTCTGCTTGAAATAACCTTTATGTTACATTCAGATTGTCCCTGTTGATGCTAAAACTGAAATAATGGAAAGTAAAAGAACGTGTGCTTGTAAAACTAAAATACATCGAGCAAGCAGGTGACTACGTACTTGCAAGGGATATTCTAGTGCTGAAGCAGAGCCATCACGTTGGAGATGGGAATGATGGCTGTAAAACCGTGGAGGTCAACTTGGCTGTTGGAAGCTTACAAGCATCTGCATATTAAACAATTTTTGTCATAAATGGGGAAAAAAGGAGTGGTTTTTTTTTTTTGAAAGATAGATTGTCTGAGTTAATATTTTGTCGAACATGGCTACAGATTTTTCTCTTAATCTTGAGAGTGTATTTTGCAGACAGTGTTGCATTGGTCTGTTCTGTGTGGCTTCTGCGGGGACTTCTGTATCTGATGGGGCAAATGGTAGGAGGAGGGATTGTGAAATTGAAATAAGTAACTTGCAACTATTAAAAAGCAATGCGTATATAAATTATTTCTTACGTTTAAAATCACCGAAGTGGTATTCTCAGGATGCTTTTTCCTAATTGTGTGAAAACCTGTGAATATTAACCCTGTTAGTTCTGGTGACTGATGTTTTACCTAGTGATGTTTCTTAGATTATTGTAAGACCTAAGATGCTTTATGGTTTTGTTCGCAGTCAGTTTGCAAAGCCTATATTCAGGGAGCCTGTTCTTATCTTAGCTGTAGATCTTTCTGTGTTAATATATCAAGGCAATAATTAACTTCTCGGTTTTAAGAAATGACAGTGTAGTTAAGTTGACAGTGCTCTCTTGTTGCATAAGCAACTTTCTGCTTCCCAGTCTTAAAGGCCACACATGTCCCTGTAATGACCAAGATAATTTTCTCCTTAGGATACGATTTCTAATGCCCTGGCTTTCCACTCTTGGGGCATAATTTTGTGTCTAGATTCCTTAGTGATGAAGAGACCTTCTGAAGTACTTGGAATTATGGGGGAAAACAATCTGCATTCATCCTGTACAAGTATGATGCCTCCTGTCCATTTCTTCACCTGATTCTAGCTTTCTGAGGAACAATTCTGCTGTCTTGGCAAATGAGCTGAGAGTAAAGGTAGATGAAGATCCATCATTGGGATAGATGGCAATCAGTCATTAAACTAAAAGACTTGTCTTTGAGTAATTTCAGTATTGCCATAACTTTGGTGTTGGAAAGGGGATGTGTTTGAGTTTGAATATTTGCCAACTGTCTAATTTTGATGAACCCACACGTTAACCCCCTCTGTGACGAGCAATATATCTATAAAAATATCAAAAGGTTTTTCTTTGTTCCTTCATTTGTGATGCAGGCAGCCTGCATTACTTTCAGTAGTTCATATCTGCCATATCAGCTGTCAGACTTTTTGGATGTGACAAACTGAAAGGGGCAAAAATTGGATTAAAAAGTAGATTGTATTTTCAGGTCATCCTAAAGAGGAAATAAGTCTTTTGAAAAAATTCCACAAATTCCAAAATTATGTACCAACTCAATTACATGTCACTGTTTCAAAGACAAAGCTGGAAAAAGAGCTGTTTCTTCTTAATTGCACAGTGAATTGTAGTCCTGTTTGATTTATCAGCGATCCAAAGTGAAATATTAGATGTTTTCGTATATGCAAGTGCAAAGGAAAACTGAATTTTGCGTTCATTTCTTGGCAGATAAAGGACAATTACTGATTTGATTGTTAGAAAAACATGGTTATTCAGAAGAATGTTTTTACTAAAGGAAGAAAAAAGAACGTATTTTGCAATAACTATCTAAACTGAAACACGAGCACATTTTTCTGCTTTTTTGTTGGTTTTTGCCATAGCTTTTTAAGATGATGAGTCTCATCTTGCCTTTGGAGAAATCCTTCTGTGATAAGTTTGATTTATGCATTCATTATTTCTGCTACAGTGCCAGGCTGTAACGTCTTAATATAATTTTACTGTGGGTTTTTGGGTGAGTGGCTGCTACTGGGGAAAACAACTTCTATTCAAGACTTTACTTCCTGTCTCAGCCAAAATGCAAGCATTCAAGCATATTCTATACGTTCCTTTCCAATCTTGCTCTAGTGAGAATTACTTTCTTTTCAACTCTAAGTCAGCATTACTTGATCTTTATCTTACGTTATTGTTGTCCTCTCCTGTTCCCAAACTCATGCTAAGTGTTTCTGATCTTATTTTATTTAGTCTGTTTAAAGACATCAGTCAGTTTTACGTTATGTTGTTCAATCCCAAGATGAAAGATGAATGTCTGAACAAGGTGAAGACTGTGTAGTAAAAATTGCCTGGATGCTGCCTAGCATGCACATGCCTTAGCCTTCCTGGACTTTGAACAGAATTGTCACTACTTGCTACTGTAGATGTTGAGATAAAATTTTGGCTTTCTACTAGATAGTCCTGACACTGATATGCTTTAGAGATGTCAGTTCTCCTTATGCCTGTTCAAAAATGGTTGGTTGGCTTATTGCATGTAGTATCTTCAGATCTTGGGCTGGGTTTGCAAAGTCAGAAAGAAAAATCCAGAGGTACTGCCTGTGGTTTGGGAAGTTCCCAAGCCACCAGTAGCTGGGGGCTGGGAGAGTGTGCTGGGATAGCTGTCCCTGCAAGCTTGTCCTGTTTTATACTCTTCCTTGAACACTTACTGTTTGCTGCTGTAAGAGAATGGGAAAATGGGATAGATGAACCTCTGCTTTGTCTCTTATGTGCTTCCTGCATCTTGATAGATATCATATTTGAGTATCTTTCCTCTATCTGAACCTTTCCAAGAAAGGAATTGTATTCTTCAAAGTGCTTCATTTGTTTATATTAGTTACTGTCTTCTGAGCTAGGTAAATAAACCCTTGTCTGCAGAAGAACATTAGACTGCTGCTCTTGTCTTTACTCTCCTTTGAGGTGGGTGTCTGTATTGTTGCATTGAAAGTAGCCTCCTTAACCTGGACCAAGATAAAGCATTGCTATTGTTCTCCAGTACAGCAGCAGTAGAGAAACAACAATAGGGCTCCATTTCCTTCTAGAAATGGAAATCTTTTGCATGTATCCAGTCTTGGCTTCATAACGCGTGGTTTATCTTGCTTGAGATTCCATGTGAGAAGAGAAGGAAGAGCTAGCATTGTTGAGACTCAAAGTCTTGTTTTCCCTTCACTCAAAGAGAATCAAGCTTCTAATTAAGAAAACTTGCTGCACTGCTGGCAAGAGACCCTCAGGTGGTTTCAAAACCTACGTAGATTTGGAACAGCAGCCCTTGAAAAACCTCCACTTCTGGATAATTATGCAACTTTTGCAGACATTATATATAACAGTTTCTCAGAGTTTGCTCTCCTGAGCTTTTAGGCTTATCTTCTGCTTAGTATCACTTATTTTCTGCTTTGTCCTATCTTCAAAAGTGATGCTTTTTTTGTCTGGCATGGAAACTGGCAGAATCTGGGAAAGGTCTGTTTTTGCTAGTTATTTTTCTTCTTGCCTGCATAATTGAGAGGAAGTTTTGCTAAAGCAGTGCTGCTCTCCTCTCCCTGTCTCCAGGTACCTGTCTCTTTTTTAGGATTTCAAGCTCCAGCAGTCTTCCTTAACAAACAATTACAAGAGCAGTTTTGAGAATTCCAGCTGTATGCGTAGAAATTGTCCCTGAAAGCCCCGGTCTGCTCATATGCTGGCAGAAGGGAATTGAATCCCCAGATGCCTGAGCTCGTTCTTATGAGGAGAAATGTTCCTTTTGTTCATGGTTTTCTTTGTGGAGAAAACTGATTCCCATTGTGTAGGATTTTGTTTTAGTAAAATCTGTATAGTGCAATAAAATATAGTGCAATAAAATAAACAAAATTATTAATAGCATTAAGAAGCCTTAGGAGAAAATAATACTTTTTATTAGCTAAAGGATGCATTTTAAGGCAGGATAGTTACTGTCCAGAATAAATGCCTGTACTGGTGTAGTGTAACACTTTTTTTTTTAACCGTAGGTGAAATATTATTGGGTTGTTTGACAGTCTGAGCTTGTGTGTTTGCTTTGAGAAAGCAGTGGATGTGGTGCCCAGGTGCTATCATTTTGGTTCTCCCAAGCCTGCAGTTTGACTACTTCAGCCTGCCCTTGACACAGGCTGTCATCATGAGGAATGGCTCTGGCCTTACTGCCTGCTTCCATCTCCTTTTTCTGCCAGCCCGAGCGCTCGCATTGCTGTGGCGTGAATCAGAGCAGAGTTTTGTTCCTCCAGAAGCAGTTCTGATCCAGCTCACTCGCTGATAGCAGCTGTTTGATGCCTGGTACCAGCACAAAGTGGTGTCAGGGCACAAGGACCTTCTGAAGACAGCCTCCTTTGCAGGGTGCAGCTTTGCCATGGCATTGAGCCGAAGGGTGTGGTTTTACTTTACATGGTGTGGCTTATCTGGGAATATAGGCAGTAACAAACAGTCATCTTCTCTGTTCTTTACCTTGTCGGGTCTAACAACTGCCTGTCCTCAAGATGAGTCGGTTCAACTTGCTGGTTAGAGGTTCACTTTATTTTGGAGATGGATTAGTTTGTCAGATCCATCAGCTAAACTGACTCATCCTCAGGCTACAGGATTGCCAGATTTGCCATCGCAGGAGTATGGAGGTGGGCAATGCGGCCATCCCTTTCGGCAGTAGCCCCCACTTTTAGCAAGTTATACATAACGTGAAAATGAGCTGTAGTTTCTCTGGTTACCTAAAATAGTTTTAGATATGTCCGACACTTAATTCTCTTGCTTGTCTTGTCCTACTGTTTTTTTATTACTTAAAAAAAAAATAAATCAAGACTTGCCAGTGAGGAAAAGCTTATGCATCTAAGTTCTAAAATGGTGCCTCATCTGTAATAAGAGCTCCTTCACCAAAACAGCTGTTTCTCCTGTGGAGAATATCTACATTACATTGATGGCATGGCTACAGTTTCTTAATGTTAATTGAGATAATGCTCTCCTTGAATTCAAAACCATATTTAACCTAAACTGACATGTTCCATTTCTGTGCAGTCCTGTCGCATAACCTAAAGCAGTAACGTGGGACGGATGCGGAGGTTGTGTAGTCTCCTAGAGCTGGTCTGTGTTCTGCAGCATGAACCAGACAGTGCAGCACAACTTGATTTTGCTCTCTACAGACTTGGCTGCAATGCCCCTTTCATTCTTAAAATAGTGTTCAACCACAGGTCATGGTTCAACATAGGGATTCAGATTAGCTACTACTCACTTTACTTTTTGACTTTTTTTTTTCCACTGTACTTCCCAACTGAGGTGGATGTTGGTTCTGAACAGCTGGCAAGTTTCTTACTCCTACTCCAGCATTAAAAGATAGGCATCAAATGAATGCCTTCTCATAACTAGCTTCATCTGTCTTTCTCTTTGGATTTTGGCTGCTCTATCAGATTCCAGACAATCTGTTTCTCACTGTGACTTCACCCTCAGTCTAATTCACACTCTGGGTTGGACTCTGGGTCTGTGATGCTATTTCCTGGTCTTACAGGGAATAGCGTGATGAGCACATACTGTACTCAGGTCCAGTTTTCAGTAAAGTTGGAGAATAAGAAAACATATCAAGTCCTAGGAGGGCAGAAACTGACTGTGGGGTACTTGGCAGAAGGGAGAAGCTGCAAAGAAAGAAGAAGAGTCTTCCGACATCCTGGAGAGGAGAAAAACGTATCAGAAGCCAGGGCTCTGGCTGGAGGGGAGAGCTTGGTCCTCTGCACTCCCGGGAAAACTCCACAGGTTCGAGCAGATGTTAATTTTCATTGCTCCTGGGTTTTCAAGGCCACCTATGTTATTGATAAATACAGAAATTGTTGTTCTTTTAGGCAAAAAAGTTTGAGGTTTGAGGGTGCAGCGTTGTGACAAAGATTGGATGCTGTGGCAGATAACTGCAGTGGTGTAACAAAAAGGACCCTGCTGAGGAGACTCCAGCAGATGTGGAACTACAGGCTTCTTGCCCTGCTCCTTCCTCCACAGCTCCACAGCCTGGCGGGGCTTGCAGAGGCCACAGAGAACTGGCCGGAGGCTCTGGCGGCCTGGGCTGCCTGCGGTGGTGGAGACAGCAAGCGCTTTGTGCGCCTAGAGAACTCATTTGGGGGCTCTCTCTGTCCAGTGTTAATCTGATAATAGTCCTGCTCCAAATCCTCTTCTCTGAATCTCTGCTCTTGCTTCTGCTTCTCTCTGCTTTTTCTCTTTTTAGTATGGTTCTGATGTTGTTCTTGGGTTTTTTTGGGCTTGGGGTATTTTGGGTTTTTTTTCCTGTCTCTTTGCTGTTGCTTACCTTCACTCTTTTCTTCTTTTTTTAGCCTATTTCCTTTTAGGTCTTTCCTTTCTTCATTCCTTCCTTCCTTCCTTCTCAAATAACTGTGGCAGTTGCCCGAAACAACTGGCCATTATACTGTTTCCTCTGTGGGCTGTACTGTCTCAGCCTAGGTCTGTCTGTCTGCTCTTCTACGCTGGGCTGCAGGCACGCCGGGGCAGGAGCTGTCTCTTATTCCTGGTGCTGTGCCTAGCACAGTGGGGTCTTATTCACACTTGATATTTAAGCACTGCTGTAACAAACATGATTGAAAGATTTCTTATTTAAACCCCTGTAGAAGAATGGAGACTCCCTCTAAGATGTATTAATATGTTCTTAATTCGTGTAGTAGCGAGAGTCTTGGCAGCTTGCAGCTACTGTGGGTTTTGCTTAATGGTACAGTCTTTTGCATTAGAAACCTCTTAATGGATGCAGAGATATAATGAAAAGGAAAAAAAACCAGTGATCTCTGTTCTCAGGGATCGGAGATGTACTTGGCTAGGTGACATGCGTACATTTAACTGGATTCAAAAACTATAACAAATGCAGTTAAAACTGAACCAGGGAGGCCTCCATCAAGTAGTCAGCCTCCTACTTAAGCGGTTTACAAGAAACTACTTTAGCGAAAGGTTTACAGGTCATACCAGATGCTATGATGGGAAGGTTGTAGGCCTTCTAGGAATTCCCCAAATGTGCTGTTTATCACTTGTTAGTCTTCGAGTGGAGGGCGATTTGGAGTCTCTGACGGTGCTCTTAAAGTAGGCATGTCAGTAGGTGCCCGATGATGGATTCACTGTACCAGCCTTGCTAGAAGACGCTGATAGACTCGTTGAGGGTCAACTGTTGAATGGCACGAACAAGTGGGTAAATACGATCTGTTTGTAACTTGGGGTTCTCCAGTGCCCTGTCAGGGCTCAGTTACAGGGATTTTATAAGTTATTACGTGTCAGCTGAACTGCTATAGTTGTCTTTGGCAAATGTTTGTTAAATCATGTTCCCTGATGATGTAAGAGGGAGGAACAACTAAAGGAAACTTCAGATAAGAAATCCTAGTACTGTATAGACTGAATTTCTCAGCTAGCAATTAACTCGGAGCTATACAGCAAAGGAGGATACTGTTGAGGCCACAGTCTCATGTTAAAACAACGTTGTCATACTGTTTCTGCTCACTCTCTACCTCCGTCCTTGTCTCTTGTGCTGTGTTTAATCTGTAAGCTCTTTGGGGCAGGAATGACTTGACCTGAGATTATAAAAACAAGTGCTGTTGTTATCGCTTCAGTACTCGCTTCCTAATCTCTGGAATCACTTTATCTAAATTTAAAGTTGATTTATACAGCTAAATAACTTCTGTGGGGTGGGTTCGTCTGCATGTGCGTGTATGAGGTGGGTGAGGAGAGAGGAGAACAGAAAGAGCGCCTACTAAAAATAACTTGTTAACAAGCGTGAGACTGCATATGAAACCCCGCTGGCAGCCAGTGTTTAGATTACCTTAACTGCAGGTTTCAGGTTGTTTTTTTTTCTTTTTTTCCCAAGTAGAAATTTAAGTATAAGCGTTCTGGTAGATATTTTATTTAGTTGCAGGAAAAAAAAAATTCTTTTAATGCTGCTCCCTAAGATAATAGGGCAGGGTTTTCCCCCCACCTCAGTGTTAATTGCAGCTTGAGAAAGCTCTCTCGCTTAGAAATTTACTGCGTTGGTCTGTTTGCCATGACAGAAAAAGTACTCAAAGCAAGCTGTGTGTTACTGAGAGAGATGGTTAACGCAAGCCTTAGATGTGCCTCAGAAAGGTGTGAGTGGTAGGAAGGAAGACTTTAGTACTAAAGGTGAATCTTTTCTTCAGATGCTGCAAGTAAACATCCCTTTTGGATTCAGCTGCTTGATTTGTAAGTCAGTGGGATGGTAACCTGCTGGGATTTTGTGGTGGCCTATTTAAGCAGCTGGCTGTTGGAATCCCATCTTGCCACAGTTGGATCCAGAGGAGGTCATCTGATGGCCAACGTGATAGGCATCTGAGCTAGATCAACAGGACTCTTCCCATCCTTTTTCCTCTTGTGTTTTTGTTTTGTTTTTTTAAGTTGTTCAGAGCGGAGCTTATGCTGGGGTAGACTAGCACAACTGCATGGTCAGTGTTGTACTGTGCTTGCTTTGGCTTCTGTAGTTAAGATCTAAAAACCTGTAGAAAGTCACTGCCTTAGGGCTTCATGTGACTTTGGTAGTGGACATTTTAGCAGGCCTATCATGTGAATGCTCTGGGACCTGCTAAGTACCCTGTTCATTTTTTTAAAAGGTTTGTTTACAGCCTTTAGCATTAAGCTTTCAAAGAGAGTGAATTGAATACCCCCTCCAAAAAACTATGATTACCTCTGAAGGGAAACTTAAAGCTCCAGTGGCATTTGGAATGACTGAACTGAGATGCAGTCAATCCAGATGCTATTCCTTTACTTAGATTTCAGGCATTTTTTTCCAACAGCTAAATAATAGGAAAAAAGATGTCCCTGCATCTTAATGTAATTTTATGTGTTTATTGTATCGAATATAGGCATATGAGGTATATCGTTGGCTGTCGCAGTTTCCTGGAAATACATTTAGTTTTTCTTTCTTTGTGACATACTGACCTCAAAAATGCATGAAGACAGAGGTCAGTTAAGTTACACACTATGTCAGTTTTGTAATAACGTTATGTTGCCTTTCTACGTTGTTACTGCTTATTTTGTAGTGATCGTATAGTTTGTTTTACAATAGCAGTGATTGACTTCTGTCTAGTGTTTATTTTTTCGTTTGTCTCCTGCATAAACTTAGGAGTTAATACTTTGAATTTGTATTGCCGTTTTAGAAGCTGTTGAGCAAAATGTAGAGGTACCAGCAGCTTTTTGGGGTTACAGGTTTTGCCTCCTGGAAGGTTTTGAAATTGATTGACATCTAAAAAGCATTACGGTCGTTTGGTGCAAGTGGAAAGACTATTTTCTTTTTTTATTCCTTTCTTTGTGTCCAGCTAGAGGCAAAGGTCACTTTGATTTCAGGGTGGAGTGTTCTAAAAGCTTTTTACCTCAGTGGTCTTTGGCTTGGCAGTTGTTGCTGAAATTTGTCCTGATTATTTGTCTCCATATTGAACGGAACAGAAGTGAAGCGACACGTAATTAACCGTGACTATCGTTTGATCATTAACAATAAAGCTAAAGAATGACTGCGTCACCTTTTCATCATTTATCACTTAACTAAGTTTTTGTTTAAATCGAGTGCAGATTTTGACTGTTGTGGAAAGCAGCATAATTTGGTTTTGAGCTATGACACCGTTGCTTTAGTGCTGTGTAGAGGAAAAAATGGTTTATGTAGGTATGGAACCTTTCTGATCTTCTTAAGACTCAGAGTTGTCATGTTCATCCTGTGCAGGCTTTATTTCAAGCCTAGCAGTTGTGGTTCAGCTATATTGTACGCTTTACAAAAGATTCCAATCTAAAACAAAAATCTGTGTTGCAAATATCACCTTAACTGTCAGAGTTTTTTAGAAAAGATGATTTCGTTATTAATTTTGTCCACCCACAGTTCTGTCCCAAACTTCTGCCGTTTCCTATTTCTAGTCATTATGTGCAATATCTTCTCTACCTGCTCTGAAATGTCTGCTCCTTAAATGGGTAGCTTTTAGATATAATCCTCCAGCTTTTTCTCTTTGACTTAAATTGTTTGAACTCTTAAAGCCTCACTCAAAGTAATGTATTTTTCTGACCTTATGATCTCTGTGGCTTCTTTCTGAATCTCTACTGTTTTAAATCATCGCTCCTGAATTTTAGCTATCAGGAGTGAGCGCACTGTTCCAAATAGCTGTTGCATGGATGCCATATAGGAAGGAGAACTTTGTTTTTTGCTTCCTGGCTGATGTTCCCCTGCTTATACATCTAAGGATGGCTTTAGGTCTCAGTAGCAATGTTGTGCTTAAGCACTTCTGTCTGTGCCAGGATGCCTTGCAAGTCAGAGCTGATGACTCCACTCTTTGGGTAGGTTTACTTGGTTTGGCTGTATGGCCTATCACCTTGGGTCCTGGATCCTTGCGCTTAATTTGTGCCTGGGTTATGAAAGGAGGCCCGCTGCTTTTTCATTGATCTCTACCCTGTGCATAACTCTCTAAATCTTGTGTCTGAGAACATCATAGCTTTTCTTTCAGGTTGTTGATAAAAGCAGTAAGTGTGAGGCCAAAAATTAATGCTGGTGGGGCCTCCTACTGTATTTTATTAGATCATAGTATGTTGAAACTTATGGGCTAGTGGATTATAACTCGATTAATCATGATGTTTCTTTCTGTATATGTGTTTCTGCATTAATTTAGGATACGATAGCAAGTCAGAAATCCTACAGAAGTCACAATGCTTTTGCATCAGTGCTTTATTCCCTCTCTTTTCCAAATGAACCTGTAATCTCATTAACAATATGGAGTCCAACAATCCACTCTCTATAAACCACCTTACTGCTTCTTCATTCATTATCAAAGTAGCTGGTATGGTACTTAATCTGAAATTGTTGTCAAACTTCTAGGATCATATGGATCATCCTGTCCACCTTTGAATTTCTCCGAGTGTTCTGATTTCTTTCAAAAATCAACGTCACTTCTCAGACTTCTTAGCTAGCTCTTCCAAAATCCTTGGACACAAATCATGAGATTCTTCTGATCTTAAGTAATGTCTGATGGCCGCTCTTTTATTGCGGTATTCAGTTACAGTAAAGAAGTCAGATGACATTTCCTGTGCTAAAACAAGTGTGAGCGTGTGTGTTTGTGAGAGAGAGAGAGAGAGAGAGATTGTGTGTGTGTGTGTATATATTTTTTTATTTTTTCGTTAATGCTTACGTCTTCTCTGGGTGATGATTGGCACACTTAGAGGTTTTTGTTCAATGTCTGAGCTGAGCTATATTTGAAATTTCAAGGACTCCTTTTGTTTGAGGTAAACTTAAAAACCAAACCACATTGTATTTTGTTAGACTCGTTTCTGCAATTCCCTGAGTTTTTCTGCTTTTGGTCCTTGAATGTTCATTTCTATCTTCTACTGTGTCCCAGTAGGTAACATTCATGCAGTTCTCTGATGAAAAAAGGAAGCTGTCCAGTTAAACAGTTCATAAATACCATTTTTATACTTTCTCCCCTGTACTGGAGCATAATTATTAGCTTTTTGTGAAATTAACCTCTTAAAAAATGTGGTAGGGAAAATAGTTAGAAAAATGTCATCTAGCTCTGTGATTTCTACTGCTGACAGCGTATTGCCTCAGGCATATATTGCTCACACTGAAGATTCTCAGAGCAGCTGATGACCTCCTTCCTTCATATGCCATGAACAGATATCTAAGAAGCCAGGTGTTTTATTTCATAGGCTAATCTGATGGTCAGCATCAGATCCTAGGAAATAACTTTTCTTGTGCTTTCTATTAAGACTTTTGTTTCCCAAAGTATTCAGATCTTTTGACCTTCTCAATTATCAATGACTGACAAAAAGCCAGTGCAATTCTGATAGACTTCCATCCCCTTCTGGTCACTCGTTTCTCTCTAGATAGTTGTGTCAGCTGCTGGTTGTAACCTATTCAAATTGGCAGGGGCTAGATTCAGCAGTGTAGGGTTTCCGTGGAAGTGACTTGTTGACTGTATTGAACGTTGAGCAAATTAAGATGAAAGAGTGTGGAGAAGCCTTAGACTTGGGGAGGGGAGGAGAAGTCAATATTGACTTAATATTGAGCCGTATCGTAATAGGGAGGCAACACTGAGAATTAAGCAGATCAATGAAGATATTTGAATTAAGTGGAGACAGACAGCTACGTGACCTCAGACATTGTAGAGGGTGTGTTGTAGGTCTGTGAGGTTTTCTAAAGCAGGCCATATTTTAAGTGTTTTCTTTTGGGACTTGAAAACCTAAGTAACATCGAATGGGAGGACCTGTGTGCGTGCCAGCAGGGAATAGTGTAGCGATTGGAGAAGGGAAGCAAGGGGAGACATGTAAAGTCAAAAGAAAGAGGAAAAGGAGGAGTTTGTAGACAGTGCAAAGGATGGAGGTTGCATTTGAAGTAGGAAGAAAGCAGCTGTAAACATCCTACTAATTCATTGTTTCTTCCCTTCAACTTCAAAATATAAAAGAGGAGGAAGAGGGTGTATATGTAGTTGAAAGAAGAAAGAATCATAGATCTCTGGCTATATGTGCGTTAATGTGCGTTTGTACTGCTCAGCCAGAGGCTAAACAGCTGAAGGGATGTAGGGCAGATGTAATTTTGGACTTTCTCCAGGCCCATTCACTAGAAGGCGTGGGGGGAGTTCTGATTAATAGCGAAGGACATCTTCCGTGGTCTCTGAGGGCTGAAGTGAATTTTATTGACTGACAGCTACATTTAGGCACTGGCAAAAAGTATATGTGCAGTACACTTGTAGAATGGTCAGCTTTGAGCTAGTGGTAGGAGTCTGCAGCTGGTGGGGTATTTATGAGACTAACTGCTTGTCCAGTAGCAGAATCCCTTGTCTCACCTGGGTGAACATCTGTCACCATTGTTTTTGGGATGCATGCCTCTTGTTCCCAAACCGTACAAATATTACGTTAAAATAATACTGATCCATAGTCATTTTGGTTTAATCTGTGAATTGTATAAAAAAAAAAGAGTTGAATATATTCGGGCGTTTTTTTGAGTGTACAAAATTGAATTAATACTTGGCTTGAAAGGGTAAGTGGCCATTGGCATTAGGTAAAATGATGGCATGAGTCATTCTAAAGTTATACCAAGATACTGGAGAATAGAACTTGCGCTGATCCTCTAATAAACTGTAGTCTTGTGAATGGAGTATGTTCTTTTCTTCCCACAGGCTGATGAATACTCTCTGCTTTCAAACCACTGACTTTACCTAATGCTCATGATTTGTCCCATATGGTCATTATGTGCTAAAGGTGAAAAGTGAGCTAGAACGTTCAGAGCGTTTGGGAATTAAAATGTCTGGATTTTGTTTTCAGTTGCACATCAGACTTTTGGAATAACCTATTCATCAAAAAACAGCCCCCAAATACCACATCATGGTGTTAAACATCAAAGTAGTGTGGGGAAATGCTTTAAGGGTTTGCATGAAACGTATTAAGTGCCAATACAAGTGTATTATAGTGATAGCTATTTACTTTTACTTGTGCTTCTGTCGTGGACGTTAAAAAGGTGGCTTGCCTAGATGATGGTTGTACAGTTAAATGAATCTGCTTTTTTTTGTTATAGTAAAGCTAGGTCATATTGCCATCAGCACCAGAAAGCAGCTGCTTTTGGACAAATACTGGTGACTCTTCTTATGTGAGCTGTGCTATAAGAGGTGTTTGGTCCTTCCTTCCTTCCTTAGTTTTTCAATTTAACGTTTTAGTTCCATTGTAGACCTGCAATTGAAGGTGTTGAGAGTATTGTGTGTTTGACAATGCCTGCTTATCCAGTGGGGTCACTAAGTCCGGCAGTCCAAAATGAGTTGAAAGGGTCGAGATGAAAACTGTCTAGGCTTGTCACTAAGACTTGCTGTGGTATCATGCTTCTTGGTGTTTGCTGTTAGGAGTCTCAATTTGGCTGTAGGGAAGATGGCTGGAAAAGGGTGCTTGCTCCCCGCTACCTTTTGTCGCGCTGAAGCTGAAACCGATATTTCTCAGAGCTGTTTAGTGAACTCCTTTATATGCTGTTTGGCTGGCAAGTCAACCCTTGCTGTCCAGACAATAAAAATTGGGATAACCATTCTGAACTCTGCGTGATCTTCTGAACAGAGTACATACATCTGTGTAGTGGAACGAATGGCAAAACAGGCTTGGGGTCCCTGGATGCTGCTGTGATACGAATACGTATTATTTGTATACTTTGAAAAGCAGCGAGATATTTTACTCTTCAAGGTCAAAGCTGTCAAAGGTGCAAGGTGAATTTTCGCCCTACAGTCCCTCAGGTTCAACTATTCTGTAATGGAATATAACTGAAAATCTTAACAGCTTATTTTTTGCAAGGTTGGAGTCCTTATGGTGTCTTTTGTGGATGGGTTTGCAAGAGCTGTTGTTTATTGAAAGAGGGAAACTTGGGAGAAACATCTTGGAAGCATAATGCTCTAACTTTTGGTAAAGAAACAAAGTGATTCTTGGTGTAGCTATTTAAAGCGTGGGTGCTTACGCTTCTAAGCACTGAAGATTTTAACAAGTTTAGTTAGGAGCTGTTTTTCTATGGACTTAAAGCGTGTAAAGCTGACTGGCTTCTTGTTTAAGCTCTGGAGACGTTGGCCAGGTCGCTGCAGCTACGTGGGGAAGAACCGCCTGACGTGGCCTGAAAATTCAGGGTTTGCTTTTGCAGTCAAGGAGACCCCTAAGCAAATTGCAGGTCTGAAGAGTGTTCTTAGAGCAGATCTCTTGATACCAAGTACTTCAAATCTCAACCAGTATTGCCAGGGACAATTTTTTTTTTACCTCTAAGACTTCAGTAGTCTTGATTTTTGGGAAAGCGGGGAACAAACCTCATTAACAGTAATCTTGATACGCTGGCCTTGTGACCAAGGCAAAAAAAAAAAAAAAAGCCCCCCCAAAAGTGGGGAAGTAGGGGATTACCTTTTAAATGACAAGGATTGTTTCAGTAAAGCAGATGTAACCTATTTATATGTGCTGAGTTAGAATGCTAATCATAGAATAGTTGGGCAAATAAAATGCAGGGCTGCTATCAGAATTACACTTTCAACTTGTTTACCAAAAGAAAAAAAAAAGGGTTTCTTTCTTTTCCTGGCTTTCTTCCATTTACTTGTTACAGCTATCAAAGAGGAGGGTGAATTTTCCATGCAGCTTCAGTCTGCTTCCATTTATGCTCCCCTCTCCCTCTCAACAGACATCCATCTATTCTTCCATTTTTTCTTTTTTTTTTTGTTTTGTTGTTTCTCTGCTTTTTCTTCAGATGTGCAAATCTGCACCTCACCTTTTCGTGGATATTTAGGGGAAGGGCTATTCCTGCTGTGTATTGCTTGGCAAGTAATTGGCACCCTCTGCACTAACATGCTTTATTTTTAATTTGTTCATTTGTTTCATGGAGCAGTTGCATGCATAAAAGCAAACAATTTGTAAGGACCTAAAAGGTAACATAAGAGATGAGTAACAGTTAATGTGGATTTTTCAGGAGCAAATCATGCCACGCCGACCTACTTTTCTTCTGGATCTTACAGAAGGTACAGAAGAAGTAGTAGTAGATATGTGTATCTTGACTCTGAAGCTTTCAAACTAATTTTCTTCTGAGAAGCCTAGGAAAACAATGGAATACTGGCAATCCCATGAAAGGCATACAAAATGGCTTGGTGGTTTTGTTTGAGCATAACAAAAGGTTCAAGCTTAAAATTAGGATGAGCTATTCAATGGGTTTTTGTAGAGTCTTTAAGCAGTCTCACAGGATTCACTGGTTTTCACAAATTTGTTAGATAAACTTCACGTAGCATCGTAAAATGGATCTCCTTCTGGTGGTGACTCTGTGCTTGAAGAATGGCAAGCTGGCAAAAGAGTATTAAGTAACCTTGGATGCGGTTCAGTGGGGACAGACGCAGAATATTAGGCTTTGATAAGAGTAATCAGATGTGTAAGTGGAAAGTGGATGAGGATTGGAGAGGCAGCAGCTCTGCAGAGGAGAGTTCGGTACACAGACTGACCATGAGTCAGCGGGCTCGCAGCATTGCACAAGCTGCAAACGTTGTGCTGGGCTGTACAAACAAGTGTGTTGTAAGTCGGACACGAGAAGTCACCAGCACGCTGGGCAGAGCTGCGGTGAGTTTCCTCTGCAGGGTCTAGTTTTGGCTACCGTACCCGAGAGATTCTTAACAGCGAAGGGAGAGGTCCCCCGAAGAGAAGTAGCTTCATCATAATAACTTCCTTTGCAACAGCCCCTCACATATTTGAAGGGGGCAGTGGGGGGAAAGAGGGCAGGGGGGAGCTGTGCCATTTTCCATGCCTTCTGGGAGCGGAACAAGGAGCAATTTACTTTAACTGCACTAAAGGTGATCGGAGCTACCCGTTGGAAAAATCTGAACGCATGAGTAGTGAAGGACTGGAGAGACTCCCTGGGGAAGTTGTGGAAAGAAGGTTTCTTAATAAGCAGATGTGACAAGCATCTCTTGAGTGCAGTTTCTGTAGAGTTGCAGAGTGATTGCTGTGGAACAGCAGATTTCTTCTGTTTTTTCTTACAGCCCTATTCAATTCTGTAACCTGAGCCATTGTAATTGAAGGGCAATAAATGCCCAGTGTGTGCTTGCAAAATGCCTGAAACTTTGGTCCTATTAAAAACAAAATCAGACTTTGAGCAAGAGTAAGCACAGTTGATGATAACACTGGTGCTAAGAGTAGGTAATAGCGGCTTTGTCTTTTGATGAAAAGTGGCTGCTTTACTGTGAGTGCATGTGTGGTTGGCTGCGGGACTGCTGAAACCCATAGCTGCTGCACCTACACCAAAGTACATGCACCTGTGCAGCATCCACCACGATCTTGCATCCTGAGTGCATCCTGTCTGTGTTCTGGTTCGTGCCAAGATGTGAGCTAAGTGCGTGCCATCATCATCCTTCTCCCCTTTTCTCCCCCTGCCCCAGTGAGTGCAAGGAAGTCTGGACGTGGAAGAAGGGAGGAGCAGGACCATACAAGGCAGCCTAGGTTTCACTTCAGGTGCACACAGCCAGCTTTGACAAAGGTTTTGCTTCCTAATGCATGCAAACTGAAGCTTTAGGTGTAGGTGGGTTTGTAACAAACTCTTGTCAGTGCTTCTGGTTTTTGTTGCCGGATATATGCCTATGAAGGAGAGAGTGCTCCTCTGCAGGCTATGCTGACAGCTTGTTTTCTTCAGTTACAGGAAAATATGTGGAAATGCTTCATTTTGGTAATACAAACAACACTGTGTTTAATACCACTTACGTTATTCAGATGTAGAAATAAGTACTTGTCTTGATCATACATCATATTTTATTGCTGAGTTATTTCCTTCTGGAAAGTGAATATTTTTATTAGCAATAATCCAGATGAAAAATTGTCACCACTTAATATATTTCAGTAAAAAATAACCTCAGTGCTTTTTTTGCATTTTGTCAGGGTTTTTTATTTTTCTCTATAATATTAAAATACACATGCCGATTTAAACCTTTGCTTTACCCTCTTCTGTTTCAGTCTTGTTGGTTATCTTGTTTATGCATGTATTTTGATTATTTGTGTATCTCTTGCTTCCCAGGAGACAAAGATGGCAGCAAAGTGACTACGGTAGTGGCAACTCCCGGACAAGGTCCGGACCGACCACAAGAAGTTAGCTACACAGACACCAAGGTGATTGGAAACGGATCTTTTGGTGTTGTGTATCAAGCCAAACTGTGTGATTCAGGAGAGCTTGTGGCCATTAAGAAAGTCCTGCAGGATAAAAGATTTAAGGTGAGCCTCTGCATAAATTCAGAATGTTTTCATGAATGTTCTCTCATTTTCCATGGTTTTTTTTAATTTATTTTCATTGGAGCACATAAATGCACATAAAAATTTCCAAGACTAAAGATAAAACAGATGGTTTATGATAAAGGGATATAGTTTAACTTGAAAATCAGTGAGTCGCTGTTATGATTATTTGGATTATTGCAAAACAGGAAGCTAAAAATCCTGATTTGATGTTGTGCTGCTGTTTCCAGGTGGCAGACTAGATTTTTCAGACAATGAATTGGGGAAACAAGGGAAAAGCTTGTCTTATGCTTACTTTTTTTTCTAGCATAGACTCTTCTCCAGGCATTAGTAATTAAGCTGCTGGAAGGAGCAGAAGCCTTTGGGCTTTGTTCTTGGTTGTTGCACCTACAAAGTGGAAGGCTGTATTTGAGTAATTCAGAAAGTCCCTGGGCCAGGCAAGAAGAAAACAAATACTGAGTCCAGGGCAGACCGGACTGAGGGCGAGTTACTTCCCTTGGTTATCTGATTTGTAAACTTGATCTATTCTGGTGGTTTTAATAAACTAGTAATTCTTTATTCTAAACAAGTAGCCTTCGAAAAAGCTGTATTTTTATCTGGTGATATTTAAACCAGATAAAAGTTGAGGACCGTCAGCAACCTCATCGCTGCTGTTAGTCCTCTGCTCGATACTTGGTGTGCGTGACTGCTTTCCCTTACAGTCAAGTGGCCTGCAGCTAAAAGCAAGCAGTGAATGATACCAAAGGTTTTAGCATCTGAAATTAATGGTATGGGTTTTAGCATCTGAAGGCCACAGCTTTCATGGCTATAGAGAAGATGCCACGGATAATCGTGTTGGCATGGTCTAGATACAAAAACTTCTGAGCTTAAAAATAGTTGAAGAATATTTAAGGAAAATCAGCGATTTGAAACTTCATTTTACAATTTGATACTTACTGTTTGTTTTAGAAATACTTTACAGGCTATTGGATGACATTTTTATCATTCCTTCTCAGTTTTCTCTTTTTTTTTTTTTTCAGCAAGACTTCATGCACAGCTAGCTTCACTGATAGTGTTTGTAACTTGTGTCCTGTTTTAGCAGCAAAACCATTCTTTTGAAGCGTTTTGAAGGAACTGGTGTATGCCTTTTCCTTGAGTCTTGAAATTGATGCTGTCATCACTACAGCATCAGCATGTCACAGATGCATTATATGAAGAATAGAAGAGGAAAGATATGTTTAAATTAATGAAATCACACAGCATTGTTTAACTTCTAATTGAGAAAGGCATGTAAAGTTCTTACATTATTCTTAGATCTGAGTTATTTCTGGACTGTATTATTTGTTGAAGGCAATTAGTACTGGAGAAGCATGCAATATGATGTAAGAGTGGATTATTTTAGGAGAATGGAAGAGGTAGAGGAATAACAGAAACTCTAATCCTGGTCATGTTTAAAAGAGCTTTTTGATCTCTTTCCATTGCATAGTTTTAGGGGGAAGGCCAGGACATTTTCCTTACCATGTCGTGCTTCGTGGATGTCAGCTAGTGCTTTGAACCAAAATCTGATTTCTTTAGTCTCATGACTTCGAGGTTGTGTAGCGTGTCAAAATGAGGACTTGGCCAAGCATTTTAGTTCCTGCCCATCAGATACTAGTAGTTTGTGACGTCTTAATGTGGTGGGGTGTTTTTTATTATAAATGTTTATTGGGCATCTAGAATAAAACGTTGGTCTTCTGGTTTTCTTTGAGTAGTTGATTCAGTGGCATTTTGTCATCTGACTATATATCTCTTTATTTTGGAGTGTTTCTTTAAGTGATTAGAAAAAAACGTGACATCTTTTGAATATTAGCCCTCTTTTTGCTTAAGGGAAAAACCCCAAAAGCTAAAAAGCTAAGTAGGGTGTTTCCAGTTTGGATTCTGAACTAATTGCCCGCATATGATGACATAAGCTGAGAACATCCAGTACCTGGAGGCTTTAATACCCCTAAACTAGGTGGAATTAATGGTAAGTACATACGTAGATGTACAGATAGATAGCATTAATTTAAGATTTTTTCTTAACTTCGTAATTTGCATCGGTCACATCTGCAGTGGTACCCAAGTTATGCATTTTTTCATGTTCTTATCCAAACTTGTATGCCAGCAGCACATCATCATCTACCTTTGGTCTCAGCTCCCTAGTTTTTCCTGTCATTCATCAGTTTAGCCCTCCCTTTCTTTTCACATTCTGATCTGGAAGTGTATGTTCTGTTGGCAGGAGATGTAAATTCCTGCAGGCTGGATGAAAGCCTCTGCCTGGACGGATTTGGAAGCTAGAGACATGTATCTTATATCAAGAATAGCATACAATTACTTCAGGGTATGCTACATTTTGGGAATGTCAGATCTAGGTTGTAAACGTGGGACCAGATACTTTACCAGTTAAACAGGGAACTTTGAATGTCTGTTGGCCGAACAGTTTGACTGCAGTGCAGGAGCGGACTAGCTCTTCTGTTTAGAGAGCTGAACTGTGGTGTGTGGCTCATCTGGGCTGTAGCCACCCCCGCACGGCTGCCTGAGTCCAGATCCAAGCCCTGGTGAGTGGAGTTCTTTAAGAAATCTGCCACTTCTTCCCTCTCATTAATGTACAGCCCCTCCTTCAGCAACGATGAGGAAAACCTTATGATGGAGAGCCAAAAGTGGCAGGAGCTTGTTTGATTTAAATCAACTTTATCAACTTCTGGGGGAAGAGAGAGAATACTTTAGAAACACCTAGTCCAGTGGTAGAGAGGCAACAAGAGGAAAGTAATGCATGGAAATTGCTTCCTGAAGTGTAGATCATCAACGAAATTTTCAGCTGTATGCTTCAAGCTGGTGCCTGCTTATCTCTATATCCTGATGGATTAATCTTGGTACACGCAGGATAATTCCTTTGTTGTGATTTAGCTCTTAAAAAAATGCTTTTAGAAAAGTTGGCAGGAAGTCTTAAAGGGCATGATTCAGAAACTTTAGGAAGTCCCAAGAGAGTGTAAGTTCTACGGTCCTTCTGTGTTTTGTGAATGTGGAAGGAGTTTATTGTGAAGATGTGGAAAATGCACCACACTTGCCAATTTTTAGATCTCTGTCAGGAAGCTGAGATACTTTTATCCAGGTTTAAAGCTTGCTTGAAAGCTGGAATTAACAGAGGGCGGTTGTCTTTTTTCTTTTTTCCTTTTCCATTACTATGACAAGTTTCTCATTAGCTTCCACTGAAGTGGAAGCAGCATTGGTGTATGCCAGAACCAAGTGAACATAAAATCTTTGCTAGAGTTGAATGTTACAGTTTCTGTGATGGTAAAGATAGTTTGCAATGCTCCTACCTCTTTCTACTCCCTTGTTGTAGTTTAGTGGTTCTTCAGCTAGGCAGTGCAGTTCCTGCATTGCTGTGTTATAAACAGGGTCTCTCAAGTGCTCTGGGTTTTAAAATGAGTATGTCTAGAGTTCAGCGTAACCTAGAGCAGTAGTATCAGTACACTAGGGACAGAGACAAATGGCTGAGGGGAATAAATAAAATATAGAGATTTATGCTTGATTTTGGTTTGCAGTTCTGCCTTCATTAAGCTAGATCTCCATATTAAGTGTGAGGAACTTAAGGAATGTAATTTTTGACAATTACGTGATACTTAGGTGAGTAATTCACAAACTACATGCTGTTTATCGTTCATCAGTGGGACCATTGAATTAGTCTGTAGTCAGTATGGAGGGTCATATTTTCTTTGGGGTTTTTTTCAGTTAAAAGTTTAACAAGGGTAAGAGGGAGATGTTTCTCTTTGAAAAATGGTGTAAGACAGCTATTCACAAGCTTTTGGGGCCAAAATCCATTCAAATGGCAAAATTTCCTAAAGACTGTGTCCCAGCTTTCATAGATATATACTGTGTTTCTACTTCTATCCCACAGATGCATAAGAATAGGTCCTCATGCAAAACATTGATACAGATAGGGGCAGTTAAATTATTTATGTTTTCAATTATTTTCATCCCCGTGTCTGTGTGGGCCCTTAACTGACACAGTCTAATTGTGATGCTTGAAGAGAAAACACTGGTAGCATAAATTTTCTTGCACTGCTTTTGAGGGCATGTTCATTGGAATATTCTTCAGATTAAGAGTCAGTCATGTTGTTGTCTAATTCTGCAAAAAGCAATAATAAGCAAGCAGGTATGTTAGCATAAATAGGAAATTCTCAGTCTAGTTTTTGTTATTTCTGTCATTCCATGCCCGTTCTTAAGAAATACTGTTGGAATGAATGTGTGAATTACTAGAAATATTTCTCAGCTGACTGAGAATAAATACTTAAATTCTTCATATCTGAATTGCAGAACTTAATATTTCTGCTTTAGCGCTAGGCTGTCACCATCTAAGTTATGACGAGAGTTCTTAATAATCCTGCACCTTTTCAGGCAACCTAGATTGGGCATCACATTTCTTGTTAATGGCTCACATAGACCTGAAATGTGCAGCAAGAAAAAGCCAAACTCTGTACTGAGAACCATTCATGCCATCCAGTCTGTCAAATCATTCAGGGACTGCCTAGGTTTAGCACTCCAGCTGTGTGTGCTCATGGCTTAGTTACCTGAATTATTCAAATAGGCAGATCTTCTGGAGTGTGAGAGGATGTCAGACTAGGGCCCTGATGGTCCCTAAACATGAAGCTGTGCGTTGATAAAGCTGATGCCACTGAATAGTAGGCAGTGCTCTTTCCTATTTTTAGCTATGGGAGGAATATATGTTGTGACCATTTGCATGATCTTTTTTGTTTTGTTTTGTTTAATATGTAAAATTTCAGTGTTAATCTGAGCCATAAAACCCAATAAAGCAGCATGATGGAAAAATAAGTCTATGCTGAGGTTCTGGTTTCTCTCCTTCTCTGCAGGGTGTGTGTACTTTTGTGAGCTGTTTGAAATGCTTCTGAAACAGCAACAGTTTTCCTTCAGTTCCTGCCTCAAATATATCAAGCTGCTAAGTATAAAAAGATCCTTTTACAAAGTAGTCTGTATCCGCTGTTTGCGTTAGCTTTGATCGTAGCAGCTCACATGAAAAACGTAAAAACCACAAGGAAGAATTCCCATTGAAAAGTGACTAGGTGTTCAGGTTCTTAAGTTCTGTTAACTTCTCAAGAGACTTTTCTGCTTAAAGCATTCAACAATCTAAAGTTGACCCAGTTTTTTAATAGGTTGTGCATCTCTGCTTGTGTTTGAAGGTGTCATTTTGTAAACATGCATGTGCAAAAAGTGTGAACCTGTTGATTAATGAGATATTTATCTTTTGCTCTCAGGATCTCAGTGATTAACAGACCACTGTGAGAGTCCAACTTCAAATCAGGTTTAATTAGTTCCACTCTTGGTTGACCCTCCCTGGCTTATTTCTTGGCTCTCGGTTATCCTAGGCTGTTTAAGATACAGCAGCTAGTAGCCTTATATTGAAAAAAAAAAGCTGCATTTTCAGGGGGCTTCAGTCTGCTACGGTCACTGTTAGCGTAGCTGATCTGTTGTGAGGAGGGATGGACTTAGTAACCTGACAGAGATAAAAGTTAAAACAAGTCTTTTTTTTGCAGTCTGTAAGCTTGGGCTACAGGTAGTCATGTCTATAGACTGACAAACAAATGGGAGTTTGACACCCAGCCTCTAGATATGTGCTGGGGAACCCAGTTGGAAAGCATTGAGGGAAAAGGTATCACTGTCTCTTCAGTGCAGGTTTGGTCTTCCTTTGCCAGGTTCAGACACAGTGCAAGAAGCATCTTGCCTTTTAACGTTTTAGGAAATCCATCTTCTAGGCTCCTATTCCTGTGTATTTTAGCTTTGCCATGAGAATATTAAATGTATAGTTGAAGAGGAGCCATCGTTACTGCTGAAACTTGAGATACAACATAGAACTCTGACTTCCTTTGTCTGTATGTGCCTGAGCTGTAGACCCTTTGAAGCACACAGTGGCTGAGTGAAGTACTTTACCCCTTTGTAGAGAAGGAATTGGAAGTTATCACAGAGGTTTAGAATGAACACTGTCTTCATCTTAAGTCAGCGTTTTAAGTCTTGAATACGATATAGAGGTTGGACCTGCTCTGGTGTTACTTATGATCATCTTTCTCTGTAACCTCTTGTCACCTGCAGAGGTTTCCACTGAACTGAAGACTGCATTCTTTGTTAACTTAATCTCCTGTGTGTGAGCTAGGTGAGCTCTCTCATATCTCCATGTAAGGATTGTTGAATATTCAAAAGTTAATCTGTAAGGCCTTCTCTCAAAATAATGTCTTTTTTTATTTACCGTATCTTATCTCCAAGGACTTTCCAGTTCAGTTGGAACCACCCATGGGATAAAAAGTCATGAAGGAAAGACGTGGCGATGAGAAATAATAACATTTAAGCACCTTTCTTGTTAGCCTCTGAGGTCTTGCACATCTTAGCTGCTTTGAAGATCTGAGGAATAGTGAATCACTGTTCGTAAGACCATTATGGAGGTGACACTCTTAAAAGGATGTCTTAATTTTGTTGTTAAATAGCTACAGAGTACACCCAGAACAACAGATCTGTCTTTTAATGTGATGGCTTGTGTTTGTATCACAAGTGGGGAAGGAAAGCTGAAAATATTTTCCAGTGACATTAGCAAATATTCCAAACCTTTGTAAAACTAACAGAAGGGAGATAATTGAGCTTGACTCAAAGCCTTTCCAAAACTATCCCTCTAGTCCTACCTGTCTCCATCTGAGGGAATGCAGTCCTTCTTAAAGACTGGGGCTGTCAGACATGATTTGCAGAATGGCAGATGCCTGGGCAAGTGGTCAGGATATTTTTCCATCTTCTGAAGAGCTGGAGGTTGTGTTTAGTTCCAGAGAGTTTCTTCAAGTCTGTGCTTTAACTCTTGTACAGAGGCCAGATTTGTAGCTCTGGTCCAGCTTAGTTTAGCCAGACTATCAGAGAAGTTTACCAAGACAATAGCATTTCTTATAGCAGTACTTGATCTGTCTGTCTTCTGAAAGCTAGCTTATGGGAGCCAATTCTGTCATTTGGCTGTAATTGCAGTTGCAGTGCCTGTCTGATCACACACACCAAGGAGGCTGGGTAGATATCTCAATTCTCCCTCACAACCTTGTACTTTATGCAATTTTCCAATTTTTGCAAACACTGAATTGTGCTTGCGAACCAGAAATCTGTTTGTACCCTTGCTTTTAGCAGTCTTTGAAGTAAACAGTATACTGTTTGTTGTATCACCTGAAACCTCCCTGGATGTACTTTGGTGGCCTAGAAGAGATCCAAGAGGGCTAAGAAGCATCGTCTTCACTTTGTATTATGTTAAAGCCTATATAATAAAATTATTTGTAGTTATGTTGTGACTATTTCTACAGATGTTTTCTAATCTGACAAATGAATTGGATGCATAATAGGTGTTAATGCAAAATAGGTCTTCAGTTTGGCACGTGAAGATGAATTGGAGTTTGTATTAAGGGCATTGACTTCAGTTTTCTTTTTTAGCTGGGGAGTTGAACTGAAAAATTGCTACCCAGGGAATGCAGCATCATCCAGCTGCAGTTGGCCTGGGGAAGAAGAGGAAGTGCTCTTCATCTGCAGCCGTGGTTGCATGTGCATGTAGAAATGTGTTTCCACATGTTGCGATGTGGAAACCCACATGTTAGAAGGGAAATATCTGCCATAAGAATGTGTTCTCTGAAAAAGGAGGAGTCAAAAGAGCCCTTGAGGGCTTTTCGCCACCCCCATCCCCCACCCCATGGATGCTAGCGTGAGGCATCTGTGTAGATGCGTGCCGCAGTTCAAGTATTGCATTTAGTTTGGATTTTGAGTTTTTCTATTTCCATGAGTTTTTTCTGCGGTACTCCCTAGGCTAGGACAAAAGATAGGAGTTTAAAATGGGATAGCTGTTTGTGGTCAACTTTCTCTCTTCTCCTCCACTTCTAGTGCATAACTGGAGACTAAAATTAAACCTGTCTGTCCTATGTGTATCTGCTGACCAACAAAGAGAAACTTAAGTATATTAAATTTGTAAAAAGTCTTTTGCCCCACTGATCCAGATAATTCATATAGCTTCTGTAATAATGATTTGGTTTATTTCCTGTTGTCTCATGTTTACTAAAGAAAGTGAGTTCATATGTCTGATGTTCATGAAATACATCTATTTATACACATTCCATGAAATAAATTTATTCCATATATATATATTCCTAAATTAAGCTGGAGACCACTTTGAGACACAGAGGTTAAAAAAGAATAACATTTTAGGGATGCTATTCTGAAATCATGACATCAGGGTGAAGATTACAGTTTAAAAGAATTCCAAACACATTAAGCTATGGAAACGTGTAGTTTAAAGCACATAAATAGGTATAACTCTGCCACATATTGACAGCATACTACAGCTGGACAGGTACAGTTGAAGATGCTGCAGAATTCCTGATCCTGGTCACATGAAATTCAATTTTTAAAAGATACTTTCCTTTCCTTTGATTTTTCCAGTTTTGCTGCCTAAGTGCCTGAGAAGGACTGGCATAGAAAAACAAAATAATTCTGCGTGCAGTAGGGGTATAACCTCTTTATTGCTCACAGTTGTAAGTTGAAGTTTTACTTTTGGGTCATGCCTTCTGCTTAGTGGGAGCCTTGCTCGTGGCACGTATTCGTAGGTCTGTGTAACCAAGGTGAACGCTGACTTGAACATCCTTGGTTTATTGGGGTGCCACGCTGGTGTTCAAAAGCAGTTGTGAAAAGTGTGGATGTGATATTTTATGGAAAGATCTGTGATAGCCTTTCAGGAGCATTACCATGAAGACTCTATATCTTTGCTTGCCTGAGAACATATACTCACATTGGATGTGCATCTGTGAGATTGGCGGATTACAGGCTGGTGGAGCAGATTTTGCTTTTCTCATTCTCATTTAAACATAAAGTATTTAATGGCTGCTGCTGGTACTCTCTGAGTGTGGCAACAGAGTAGCCTTTCTAAGTGCGCAACCTGTTGGAAGTAGAGAATCGAGGGGCTGCTCTGTGTGTTGTGAATGCAGCCTGAACTTGGTCGTTTAAAAAGAGAAAAGTCACAGTAAAATTCCTAAAGTCCTTCTGAGGCTCAGGGATTTAGTGATACACTGCTGTGTGAGGTCGTACATAAATTGTAAGCGAGATTTATTTTTTTCCGTCTTGCAGTTCTAGCTGAAAAGAACAGGCAGAGAGTAGGCATGTCTAATGCTCTTGAGAGCTAGATAACACTGCTGCTGTATATGGGTATTAAAGCACATGCTGGGTGGAAATGGTGTCCAAGGGGGAACCTTCTACACCTGTCTCCCAGTTAGGAAGAAGAGTATTGTGTAGGGTATAAATAGATTATTTGATGCTTGTTGCGATAAAAATGGTGCTTTTGAGACTACTTGGATGTTTGGTGCATGCAGTTAACTTCAAGGCTTTTTGTTGTACCATTGTGTATTCTCTTCCAGAGGTCCCACAGTGTGAGAATGCCTGGCTACGGAAGATTTAGCATAAACGCTTTTACATCTAGCAACATGACATACCTGTGGCTCTCACTTGCTTACTTCATTCTTTCGTGGTTAAATTGTCTTTGGTGCAACGCACCCTTCTTAGAGTGTGACTGGAATATGTCATCAAATGATTTGGCTTCAATTTTTGCCAGTGAACACAGATTTTTATCTTTAAAACACTTGGCTGCTAAGTCAGGCAGTGGCAAACTGTGTGTCCTTTTTGAACTCGGTATTTGTAATTTATTCAAATATCCCGCTGTGGTAATTATATACTTGAGGGGAAAGAAGGGATAACTGATGAAATGCGAGACAGGAAGGACAGAAGAGATCCACCTGCTGCTCAGTGGAGTCTTCCTGAAGTAAAGAGGGGGGACAGATCTTTCTGTTTATGTGTTACCAAGACCGCTGAGCTGTGCCCTCCAGCACTGCCTTGTAGTTCAGCCCTTTCAGCTTTGTTTAAAACCTTGTAAATGAGCTGCTTTTTTAATTCCTGGTTCCTGGTTGAAGAGGGGTAACTCAAATTCAGCAAACAAAATGAGGAAGGTTTAAGGAAACGTGGAAATAGGAATAATTTTTGATTGCCACTTTGTTTTCTTGAGTAGACCTGGCATTTTAGAACCAGCTGGCGTGCTCCTTCTGGGAAGCTTTCAAAGCCTTGAGAGTCGTATAATTGATGATTGTTTCCTTTGCTGCTAAAGGCAATAGGCACTGCCCACTGCTGCTCTGAAAAGCAGTACCAAGACATGGGAAAATAATGAAAGGAAGTTATTTTAAATGTTTTGTCAAGCATCTACACTACACAGACAGAGGCACTTCAGACTGTCAGGCATATTCTAGAGTTAACAATGCTGCTGGTTTTTCCAGTGACTTGGATACTTCCTGGTCCCTGGGATGGCTGAGAAGGTGAGATGTGAGTGACAAACACAATTATTTTTAGCCTATACAATACAAGGAATTACTCTTCTGCTACTTTACTTTGCATATTTTTGAGAAAAGCTTGTTTTGGCTTTATGTCCCACTTTGGTTTTGCCTTCATGTTTTCTGTCTGTGTTACGCAGTGAAATTTGTCATATGGTGCCCAAGACTAAATTTAAAGGATGGTGGAGACAGTGAGGCTTTGTTGGATGACCTTGACTGCCGGAAGTAAAACTGAATCTGATTTTGAGTGGCTTTGTAAGAGTTGTATCATGTAATAACCCAAATAAGAAATCTTTCTGGAAAGGTAATGAGAAACTTACTCCACCAAGGAAAATTCTAATTATGGTGCTTGATGCTTTGGTATTGGGTTGATATTTGTTCTAAAATATAAAGAGTGATGCAAATAAAAAGGTCCTCATGCATTTGCACTGAGTTTTGGACAGGTGTAAGGAAGGGACCCACTCAAAATCCAGTTCTTCTTCTTTAGGGTGAGATATGTGAGGTGTGGTGTTTATATTTTTAAATATAGGTTACAAACTTTTTAACTAAATAGAATACAGTCTGCTTTCTTCAGGGTGGGTTTTTGTTTATGTAGTGCCTGGTATAGTGAACTGGGATGAGTAATCAAGGCTCCTATATGCGTCATGATGCAAATACCCAGACTATATACATCTATATTCCCTAGTTCTTCGAAATCTGAAGCCTGGTCTAATTGTTACAGGCCTAACAAAGGTGCTCATTCCACCTTTTCATTTGTGATGTTCCTTTTGAAAGCCCAGCCATGATGATTAGATTGCTTAGTCCTGAGCTAACTACTCAAAATACAAACATCCAGTCTGAATCATTGAAGTGTAACAATGCATATGTAAAAAAAACAGCTGGATCTAATTCTGATTATTTATTTTTTTTAATCCAAGAGGCACTCTGTCACAGAGAGCTTGAGTGTATTTCCCTCCTTGTTTCCTCTTCCTCAATTTTATCAAATGAGGATGGAGACACAGAAATGTGACTTGACATCTTTTAAAGATCTGTCTGTTTCTGTGTTCTTCATTTGAAGATTTGTCCAAGGAGCTGCTTATCAGACTGAGTTTGCAGGCCCTTGGGCATTCATCTAAGTTTAATGTTACCAAGCACATGAGTCATAAAGGTTGTACCAAGCTTTTGGGGCTTGAAAACAGCCATCTCATTTGTACCAGAGGAGTGTAACAGTGCAAAGATTTTGATTGATTGATTATAAATGAAAGCATTTGTTGCAGGCTACTTAGTCCCTGAAATGGGACTGTGCCACTTAACTGGGTGTTGTGGTGGGACACACATACTTCTTCCTGAGCTCCCCAGCTGTGTTGTCCACGAGTCACACTGCTCTCACTGCAAGTGTACAGAGAAGGATTTTTTTTTTCCTTTACCTTTTTTTTTTGAAAGTAAAAGTTCATGGTCGATGTTCATGTTGCCTTTGTGAACCCAGTAATGTGCCTTAGCAGAAAAGTTTGGTTTTACTGGTTTAAAACAAAAACAAACAAACAAAAAAAAACAACCCAAAAAACAACCCAACAAACTCAAAAACCCCAAAACCAACCAAAAGAAAAAAAAAAAAAATCCACACAAACCAAACCCCAAACCATACAACTTTAAAAACATTTGTTGCTGACTTCTTTTAACGTGGGAATTAGTAGTAAGTGCAAGTGTGGAAATGAGCACTTTGGAGTCTGCTGCCCGAAAATGTAGTGCATGGGTTAAGGAACTGGAGGAAGATTCTGTTCAGTGTCTTACACGGATGCACTTGTTTTGCTTTCGGACCTTGAGCAACTGTGTGAGCACATTTCAGATAAGTCTGACAAGGAGCAACAGGATGTAGAGCAGGAGACCTGAGGTCAGCACAGATTTCTGAAGAATTCCTAAAAGTGAGGATAAACATTTACTGTTTTTCTTTGTGGACCTACTTTATAAATAGTGAGCAATTCTGAGTTATAAAATTAGAAAGTGGTAAGAGCTGGTAATTTTTTGTTGAGTCAATGACATTAGAAGCTCTGTAGTTTGTTTTTTTTTTTTTTTTTTTTTGAGAAGTAATGCTATATTCTTTCTAGGTTAGATTCTTCTGGTAGTGCAACACCGCAGTAAACTGTACTGCAATTGCCTGTGTGTGAGACATGGGGCTTCCTTGGTTACCCTAGGGTTATGAACACTGTCCACTTGTCATGTAGATACCTGCAAAAAGCAACAGCATGAGAGCATATGAAATAGAAATGTTCTTTCCCTCGTGTGCTGGAAACCACAGTAGGTGACTGGAGTCAGCATTTGAAGAGCCAGAGCAAATAGTCAAGAACTTGGTACAATGCATACTTCTTCCCCCCGCCCCCCGAGAAGTCAACATAACTTGAGAAAGGGCGGAGAAGGACGTGGCTCGCAGATAATATAATAGATTTCCTGATAGGCAGTGGCTCTGCTTCTGTAGCTGTCCATAACAGGCATAAAGGTTATCTACTTTCACATAGGGCTAACAGATCTAGTAGGACAAGAAAGTAGTATGAGACATAGGAAAACTAGAGCAAGCTGAGGGTTGCCTGGAGTGTTGGAGGTATGACAGGGTCCATGGACTCATTGAGCAACTTCTGTGGCAGCATGAAGGCCATCAATTAACAGGAGGGATAAACAGCGCAAGGACTCTTGTTTGGAGCTAACCTGATGAGTATCTCTTGGAAAGGTCTGCCTTGCTAGTGGGAACAGCCTGTACCCAGTGCAGATGCACAGTGCGGTGTGCGGGTGCTAGTAAAAAGTCCATTCCTGGTGGAGCACTGAGCTGTGGCATGCTGTCCTACTGGCTTGTTTGCATGGATCTGCTTGTGGGTAATGAATCTGTAGGTGACTTCTTGAGTAGATTATGTGCTTTCAAAGGGAATTAAATTCGGCTGAGACCCTTCTGAATTCAGCTGTCCAACTAAACTCTGTTGGAAGCTTTGACGGATTCACCTTTAAAATTTATCTGAATTAAATTTTCTTGAATGTAAATACAACTAAAGATATGGTGACTCTGTCTTAATCTAACCTTGTGTGCAATAAACACTAGAATGTGTGGGGAGCGATACTGTCTTGCCTACGTAAGCAAACAGTTACCACGTCCTTAGCCTTAGCGTGAAGTAACTCTTCATTATTTCATGCTGTTGGGATTTTGAATGCAGAAGCATCTCAGCACCCTTTGCACAGAGCTTGATTTCAACAAAATGTGGAAAAGCATTGGTCACTGTTCAGGGGTGGGGCAAGGAAGGCACAGTCCTATGGAAATATGAGGCAGCTGGTAGCATTCTGTTGCATTTGCAGTATGTTGCTGGTAATGCTCCTGTCAGTAGGGGCTATCCTAAGAACTTGCCTGCTAAAAGCTCTATCTGCTCTGGCTACAAAGAGCAGTATTGCAAATCTTGCCCCTGCGAGTGTTGATCTTGATCTGCAGAGACTAACTGTGGGTAGTTGGAGAGATGAAGCTGCTGGCATTCAATCCTTGGACTCTTCCACTTCTGATAACCAGTCTTTTATAGCCTGCTCTTTCTTGAGCCCCAACTTTTAGCAACTGCAGTTCCTATGACATAAGGTACTGTGAAGTACAAGATACCTTCAGTACCTTAAAACTGGATTAAATTATTGCTTACTGGGATAACAGGTTTCATATCTTGCTTCCCCACTTGTAAAAGACACAATTATAAATAGTCCATGAAATGTAATAAAACAAAACCTTAAAGGGATATTGAAACCAGTTACATTTCCAGTCATTTTTTGGAGGTCAGTTCTGCAATTTTTTCGATGTGAAGAGGAAAAGTTCAGAATTGTATTTTAAAATGTTCAGGAGGAATACACATAAACCATTATGGAGCAAATATAGTTTTTCAAGCTCATTAAAATGGCAATAGAAAGCATTCTGTATGGAAATGGGTAGTAGAGCACTTGTATTTAACTTGTCTTTTAAGGTTTTTTTTTTTTTGTTTAGCACAGGGAAAATTTCAGTTTCTCAGAAGCAGCCTAGAACCCATCTTGATTCACACATGCTTTGACCCACTGGGTTTGCCTTCCTGTGCAGCAGCCCTGCTCGATTATTTCTGGCTGTGGAATAAAGCTGGAATACTCCTGAGCTGCGGAGGAGAATGTAATGACAGACGGTCCTGTGCAGGTTCCATCTTTTCACCTGGATAGGAGTTTTAGGCTGCTTTTGAAGGCAACTGGTTTTTAGGAAAATGTTGTAATTTGTGTGCATCCTCTTTGGTGCTGTACTGCTTAGGAGAGCTGCACGGTGTTTTCTATATCCAATAAAGACTTGCCATAGACAGGAAAGTCATGGGAGGTGCTGAATCAAATTGAATTTGGTGCCTTTGCTGTGATTTCTCATGGAACTTCTGAATAATGCCTAATCCGTAGTTTTAAGAGGTGCTGCAGAAGAAGGTAGGCCCTAATTTCTAGCCCAATGAAGGGTGCTGTGTTTGGTAAAGGTGAGAGGTAGGTCTTGTTTGCTTCAAGGGGGCATAAACTAAATTTTGCTGTTAGTAATCTAAATATTAATACCTGGGTTATTCTAACGTATGCTTCTCAAAAAACAAGCAAATGATGGGAGGAGATAAGGATTCCTGGTTTTCATACCCTTCAATATCAGGGCAGGAGAGAGAACATAGCAAGCAGAGAAAGTCTTGAGGAAAAAAGCTTTAGCATATAGATACACTATTGTACTTGGGTCTGGAAACTGTTATTTGTGATTATCTTGACTGCTTTAAGTAGCAGTAGGTTGGTGGTTTAACAACTTCTTTTGTGTTTCCTCTTTCAAGTCCTCCTCTTTGTGAATAAATTTTGTCAAAGGTGTACCTTACCATTGCTACAACAGCGAGGGCTTCCCTGTAGAGTGAATCACTGTTCCTCCCTTGTGGAGCATTGTGATCTTGAAGGTAGTATAACAGTCCTTAAGAGGCTTTTGATTTCACTGGAAGCTACCAAGTGTTCAGGAGATACTTGATAACTTTTTCATGGGCTTAGGGTCCTTCAGAAACTTAATCTAGGGGTAACGATGGGCCTAGCTCGTTCGGCAGCTGGATGCCGCCAATTTCCATGTTCCTTGTGCCTCTGAATATATCTAGTTTTTTAACAGCTTCTTCCATCTAGTCAAAACTGTATGTCTTCTACCTGATTATGCACAGTTTGAATTTAGTGCAAACAAATTTCACACTCAGGGAGAAATAGGCTAGCGTGCAGGGGACTCTTGGCTTGTCTGGACAAGCCAATCTCATCTCGCTGCCGGTGGTGTTTGCAAGATACCTTGGGCCAGGACAGGTGCCCTGTCTCTCTTGGTTATCTCACATTCTATCTCTTGTTGTGACTTCTGAAGTGCAGACATTGGGAATTTTTTCATCACCTGTTTATTTAGTGGATACAGGACAGAAGAGGCCAGTTTTGGCTTTTTGACAGGTGTGAACATCAGTGGTCTTGTTGATCTCTCATGTATATTTGATTGCTCAATACTTCAGAATGCTGAGCTGGGCAAAGTAAAACAGATGTAACGGCTTTCTGGATGGACGTGTTAATGTGGATTATTTTATGTACTAGTGGTAGATTCAAGTCCATTTTCCACAATACAGCGTTATAAAGTGCTATGACTGAGACAAAGACTCTTCTTGCTGTTTCTGCAGTTCCTCACCTTATCCACTGCAGAGCTTTTCCCTTTTGTAACAAATGAGGGAAGGGTCCTAAAGACAAATCTTCTTTCATTACTCAACTCCAGTTCATCCCCACAGCATGTCTGTTTTGTGTGATGCATGCAGTGGGAGACTTCCTTAAACTATGGAAAATAAGATCTTGTAGTAGAAAATATATGCGAAGGTCAGTGAAAGATTTTGACTTGCGCTATTAGTAACAGTGGATGTTTTAATGAAGTTACCTTACGAAAACCTACCTGTACTGTAAGTTAAACACAAAAGAATGCGTAATCCATTGAAAAGGTGGTAGGTGATGTAGGAAACGGCTTTCTGACGTAGTTTATGTGATTGACTTGCACACAGTGTCACAAAGTCATTGAGTCTCTTAGGTTTTACAAATGCATTTTTGAAAACTGTTTACAAGCTCAGTGAAAGAGGTTAAATGTCCATGTCTTCAGGTTTTCAGGTCCCAGATGCCTAGGAACTAAGCTTTTTTGAGCCTTCCTTGGAAGCATCTGGTGATGGCTGCTGTTGAACTGTTGGGTAACGTGGTGCCAAGATCATTGGTCTGACCAAATTGTTTCTGTTCCCTCAGTCCCTTGTTTTCACCAGTTGTCCTTCTGGTAATGTGCAAGTTCTCATTTTATTCTGGAAGCAAGGTGGAAGCCAGGATGTTCCTGAAGCTACACCTGTCTATACAGTAGCAGTGTCACTACTGCCCAAGTTCCCAGCTATCACTTCAGCTTTTTGTTTTTCCTTTCCTGAAAACTTGATGGTCTAGCATCAACTCTAGTTTTTCCCAGATATCTGACAGTGAGGCCAGTTAGTGGCTTGAAGGAGCTGGAGAGAGAGGACTTCTGGGTGGTGGCAGATGGGATGGCTATTGAACTCGACGCTCCTGCAGCAAGACAGCTCTGAATTTAAGCCTGCCCCAGGGTAAGTGTCACAACCAGCGTCTCAGGAGTATGTTGCAATGAGAGTCAGCCTCCAGGCCCTGATTCATGAGCAGGAGCTTAAACTCGCAGGGCAGAGGTAGCTCTCCACACCGAGCTGCCCACCCTGGGGTAGGCTTAGATTCAGAGCTGTCTTATCCCAGACAGAAAAGGGAGCTACTAGTCAATAGCATTCCTCGATCTTTGCAGATACTGGGGAGGAAGGGCTGAGCTTCACAGGGATTAGGCTGCCCCTGCCCCTGTGTTGGTCCAGCTGGACCTGGCCCTTGGGAAACTCTGAGCTTGGAGGCCCGTGATATGGTCGCGTAGCCTTTTGAAATGTGGTTAACGTGTGCCACTTTAAACTCGTGGTGCTCACCTGACATATGAAATAATTTCTCTCTGCTCCTTTCTTTCTTTTGGAGATCCCTATTACTTTTTACTGTGACTAAGTGGTGAACCTAACCATAGTGCTCTGTCTCTGCTTTTAAAATTTGTCATAAAAACCACACTTTGCTATGCAAATAGTTACTGAAACTTAATGCTTCTTTTCTGTGCTGTTTCTTTTGGGGTAATTTAGTCTAGAAGTGAATGTGAAGATTTCCTAGTCTTTTCATTTCAGTGCTGTGACACCCTTTAGCCTAAGGAAATGATTTCTTGAAGAATGGGACAGTGTTCAAAAAGCGCTAGTGCTGACTGAGGTAAAAAACATCAAGCAAGAAGTCTGATAACCTGTTCTATCAAACTCAAACCCTAACTCTTCTACTAGCTTATAGTGGAGTTGTAATTCGACATAGTTGGCTTTCCCTTTCAAGTGTATGATAGATTTCTTGTATGTAGCAAAGGTCAACTGGTAAGATTATTTTGCAGCTACCGGAAGAATGTGCTACTGCCTTTTAATGTGAAGATATGTATCTGGGGAAGCTTGAATTGTTTTTATAGATAAAACTATGAAGAAATAGTGTTGATACCATTCTTACACACATGTGGCTATCATCTGAAAATTGGTAGGGTATTTATTACCTTAGACTTATCTCAGACCTAATATTCACATGTCGTGGTTTTAAATTATAGCAGTAACTAATAAATGCCAATATTTGTTCATGGCAAACTTACCAAACCAGGGGGTGGGGAACCTGTCAGGAATTTGGGGAGAAGAGCTTATGTGCATAAGGTAAGGAGTGTAGGTCCCTGTTTTAACTTCACTGCTGGAGTTGAGCAAATTTCCTCTCCCAGTCCCCGACCCTCAGAGGAGGAGCTGCCCTGTCTCCCTCTGAATTCAGTGGGAAATGTTAACCTTTTAAAAGCTCGGTCAATCTGGGAGCTCATTATTAAGACTCGTACTTGGGAAAGATTTAATTCTGCTTGGCAAATAATCATCTGCAGGCAGCTAATTCCACTTGCCAGTTCCACTCCCCCTTTGCTCCCTGCTCAGTCTTCACCTGTCATTTCCCTTTCTTGTGTCCTTCTAATTTGGATGCTTCCTCTAAGGTCTCAGGGAGTCAGAAATTTTCATTTGGATTGAAATTAAAGCCCCTAATGACTTCTAGCATCAGACATCTTGGTTTCATGTAGTAATAATCCTGAGACAAAGGAAAAATAAACATTGGAGGCAGCACTTACCTGTTCCATAAATAAATAAATAAAATTTTTTTGGAGGGCGAGGAGAAATTATTTTTGTTTTGCAAGTCCTTTGAAATCTGTCTGCATGAAACATCTGCTGCATCATATGTAAGAAGAGAAGGCCAAGTACAATAAAGCATTTCATTAAAGTTTAATAACATAGTGATTAGCAACCCAGCAAATGCCTCATGCCCATGGGAGACTGGAACTTATTTGATTAATAGATTAATTGCAACCTGTTCCGGTTGTGATTGCAGGTGTAAGTTTCTATGGATGTTGCAGGCTCCCTGAGGACTGATGTTATAAGCATACTTATACTTAATTTCTTCTTCCTTTGAGAAGTTGAAGATTTAAAAATCAAAACATGAGGAAAAATCCAACTGCTGTTTCTATGGAAGGAAAATGATTTTTGCTCTAAGACTTTTTCAACAGCTCCTCTGTGTTACTTCTGAAAAAGAATGGCTATTATCTCTGAAAGCATAGGGCTGTCTTTTAGCAAATACTTTTCCTTTCAGTTGTTATTCTTCTTGCACTTTGTTTCAATGTTATAATGGACTTGAACCATCTCTCTGAGTTTCAGACCCAATTCTGGTTTTCTAACTTTTATCTTGGGTACACTGTAATTCCTATTGCATCTGGACTTGCTGAGCTGCAGAGTGCAGTAGATGCTGTAGAACTGAGCTGTTCATCAGGTCACCGTATTTGAAACAACCACTTGAAAACGATTAAGTGAATTTCAGGTTGTGGTCTAGAAGTGTCATGATGCTGGAAATCAATTTGCATTCCAAGTTCAGTTTCGAGCTTCCTGAGCGGGCGGGAATTTAGAGATGGTCTTAAGCCTCTGAGAGGCTCTCAAATGCCACTTCCATTCAAAGAGGCAGCAACTAGCTAACGAAGAATTTGGCTTCTACCCTTCAATTAACTGTTGAGGTACAGGGAGGAAATGAAAGAAGAATCAGAATTTTTCTTCTGTTCTCCCATGAGATTGAGGCTTGTTGTATGTTCTGTTAAGAACACAAATAAGCCATTTTTGTCTCCAGTTATAGGAAACTGCGTAATAGCTGTATAAAAAAGTTTTCTACTTAGTGACTGTGTCCTGCATTGGCAAGAGCAGGCTGGAGATGGCATAATATGGCACTTGCCATTGCTGACTGCCTAAGGGAAGAGTTAGGAAGTTCAAAGCATGTGGTCCCTTCACGAGAAGGGATATAATGCCTGAGTTTATTGGGGGCAGTAATACAATAAAAAGAATTAACAGGGCGGAAACAAGGTGTCTGTTGGTATCGTACTGGTTTTCATCCAGCATGCCTTTCTGTCAGCTCGCTCATTGCTGCGTGGTTGGGGTTCAAACCTGTCGAGTTCATGAGGGGCTAATGAAGTCTAGCCCGTATTTGCGGTGGCTGTGTGACTTTTTGCTTCACTCATTATTCTAGAGCTTTAGTTTCAAGCCCTTTTTTTTCCTTCTTGCTGCCCTGTCTGCTCTTTAATTTCAGTCGAGCTGTAATAAATCATGGGTTTGCAGACTGGGAGTGTGCTGGTGGCCCCACCTACGCTTGCCTGAACCCTGTGCCTTCAGCTTGCCCTGGCCTGGCCCCAGCTCCAGCCCAGCATGCTCTGCCAACTGGCCTCTTCAGGCAGGTCCTGCCTGCTGCTGCGTTCGGAGCCGACACTTTTTGCCCTGATCTGTATCCGTGCCAGGGCTGAAGGTCGCTGTGCTCAGTAATAAATTTTGGCTAGAATACAGCTGACGCATGCATTTTGCGCCTCTGACTTTCTGGGTGTTCGTAGGCCAGTGTTTCAGAAACATTTTGCAGTGCAACCCTGCTGTGTGTCTCCATCGTTTGTTGCTTCAGGATCTTAATTATCAGATTTTTACATGAGGACAAATAGCAGCAAGTTTGGCAGCGTTGTGGAACTTGGTCGTGAAATGAAGCTGATTTTGGGGCCTTTTCGTTGGTTTTAGTTTTGTAGTAAAGCAGAACATGATGCAACTGCACTTCCTTGGGTTGCACAGAAATGCATCCACGAGCGTTCTGTATCTTGGACCCTCCATCAGCTTCCTCCAGTTATCTCTCTTGCATGGCACAATGCATGTTGAACTCATTATTCACGTGTTGTAGAGACACTTAGCATTTGGGTTTTCCCTTGCATGAGGGCTGGGATTCCCATCAATGGTAGGCAGGAAGACGTGCAAGGAAGGGGGAGTGGGGGGGGGGATTTAAAGCAGCAAGTTTGTATTTGTGCTTATGCCATATGCTCACGGCTATCACTGATCTCTTTCCCCCCCCCTTAGGGAAGCCATGAACATTAACAGTTACTAATTGGTATTGTATCGATGTCTCTAGGATTTTTTTTTTTTTTTGATGATAGAAGTCAAAGTGCTTTTACAAATGCTAACCCTCAGAGCCGCTTCTGTGTACATGCATGTGTTACACATTAGTAGAGGTTGGAGCAGGACATGATATCCGGACTTTGACCTGTGCGTTAAGCCTGTTGGGCTGCAAGTATTTTACACTCGTCGATGGACCAGTGCTAACTGGGTGGTGGTTGTTGAGGCATTACAGCCCTTGGTATGTCAACAGTATTCCTTTGTTGGTATAGTCCTGTATTTCTGGATTAAAGGTCATGATTGTATGAGTTTGGGACTAACAGGTGCGCTAAAAATGGAGACCGTCCCAACTTAGATCTGCTGGTGTTGGAAATATGCCGTGACTGGCAGGAGACAGAGACTGGGGCTTTGTCTTAATCTGCGCCTCAGCTGTAAATGAGGAAAACTGTGATCCCTGTTGACATTTATCTCTGCTTGAAATTGCTTGCCTACAAAATGGACTTTTCATGGGTGGCTAGCTATTGATGACTGGCATGGGCAGATTCCCAGCCCAGGCCTCTGTATTAAGCCCCTTTTGCACTTCTTTTTCCTCCAAGCACTGATTTATTTCAGTGATAGCTTGGGGCAAATACAGAAGAATGTAGGAATTAGCCTTTTTCCTGTAAAATGACTCAATTATTATGTATCTGTGAAAGACAGTTCTGTAAGCCATAGAATAATTTCTGTAATATTTTTGCTTACAGCGAGACAGTGTTAAAAGTAGCCTTGTGATGGATGGTGTTTGAAATCCTCTTTTGGAGGAATGGGTCAGGCAGCTTCAGGAATTTTTAAAGATGATGCAGTACAGCTTTTATTTTGCAGTCTGTCCCACTAAGCTTAGGATAAACCAGACATACGAGCATTGGAGCTTTAGTAACGATATTAGTGAAAATATTCTGATCTTGGTGATGCCGCTACCCCTTGGTAACCTCTCAGGTGCTATTTCTGTACCACAGGCAGCTTATGGTGCGTACGATGGCTTCCTGTGTGGTCTGGAGTGTTTCGTCTCAGTACATTTTACTGAGCTGAGCCTAGGAGGTATGGCTCAAATGTGCAAGCAGCTGTCTCTGCAAGGCATTGAGCTTAGCTGGCTAGGCTCACATCAAAAGACCTCCGTCAGCATGCGCCTGCTGCCCTGTGCTTGGGAGTCCAGCCTTTCTCTTGTGGTGGGAGATGGTCAGGATCAAGAGTCGTCTTCCTGGTGTATGAAAATGCTTTAAATCTCTCAAGAGCTCAGCCTGAGCCTGTTTCCTGGCCAGGCTCAGCGGTGTAGCGGGTGAAGGTGAGTGGAGGTGACTAGTCATTCAGGCTGTTCAAGTGGAAGGAAGCGGGGAGGGAGGGAGCAAGCCTTGCTGCTCCATCACTGCCTTCATGCCTCCCACTGGAAACTAGTTTCTTTCCCAGCTTTGCCTGTGGCTCCCTGCTCTAGCTCTTCACTGTGGGGAAAACTTGTACTGAAGAATAAGAAATGTGGTAGAATGGAGAAAATTATGATGGAAGCAGGAGAAAGGAGGAAACTGTGAACACAATATGGGTAACAGGAAGAGGATTGTTTATACTGAGAAATTTGGATTTACCTGTGCTGCTTCCATCCATCTATAATGCCAGAGTTCATGTGACAATTACCCTCCGTTTTCTGTTTTTCCAGCCTGATAGAAGCATGCGAGATACTGAGCTTCAGCATTTGAAGGTATTACCCTGAGAAGAATAAAAATTAGTTCAAAAAGTGCAAAAATGAGAACTAACTTTAGTTGCTGGTCTTACTTGTTTAAAGCAAGACGACTACTACTGAAGTGGCTTGTTGAAATAGATTGGTAGCTTATCCCTGCCTTTACATCAAAAAGATATCCTCTCTTAAAAGGACAAGGTGTACGCAATCTTATCGATTCACAAGAACCAGGTTATGTCCTTGGTGTGACACAAGGCAAAAATACAAATTTCTAATTTCTCCCATTTCATCTGCTTTGAACATAATCCTCAAAGAACCTTGTTGAGACTTTAAACAGGCATTTTGGAAGGGGGGAGGAGGGAGCAAAACCCAGCGTACCCTTTAACTGAGGAAGCTCTGAGGAAGTCTCTTCTGAACTGGATCCAGGTGATATTTCTACACTTTATATTTGGGTACATATTGATAATGTCATGCTGATATGAGCTGTACAACACCTTCCACCTTCATTTGCTCTGGTCCAGTTCAGGAAGTTGCAAATCCGTAAGACATCATCTCTGATGATCCAGTCCTTTTATCCCCTGTTGTAAAAAGGAGAGGGAAAAGAAGGAGGAAGAAAAGTAAAAGGCGAAGATCCAGGTTAGGGGTGATGAATGTAAACTGGCATAACTCTAGAAATCTCTGGATGGGGAGGGAAGGCAGTGTGTGTGTGTGGGGGGGGGGGCGATGGTTATCCTAGTCTGTAATAGCAGATTACAGTAGTGAGGCAGAAATAATCTTGCTTTGGTGGTTTTATAGCAACTGCAGCATTAGCACAGTTATGAGGAATTGGGGTTGTAACTTTGGAGAGAAGGCATGAGTCTTCATGCATGAGCTTTATTGGCTATGTTTTGAAGTTACAAATCTGATGTTGTCTTGGCAATCTTAAATCAAATCTTTAGCCTTGATGAACAACCAGATTTCTTCAATATAATGAATAGATACAGGCAGTCTGGGCTAGGAAACTTGTCTTCAGAAGTGATGAACAGGGATTTGTCACGTTGGGTTTG
Source organism: Morus bassanus (assembly GCA_031468815.1). NCBI lineage: Eukaryota > Metazoa > Chordata > Aves > Suliformes > Sulidae > Morus > Morus bassanus. The sequence continues at coordinate 131,676,629 of CM062568.1, read as the reverse complement.
CTTCAGTAGTTGGTGGAGGGCTTAAATGCACTGGTTGTAAAGCAGTCTTCTGGAGCTGTGTGTCAGCAGCCCCTGGCTTTCTGGATAAAGAGATAAGTTTTAGATGAAGAAATCAAACTGCAACAGAAATTTGCTGAGTAATCTGACAGTCCCGTTGGTTTGCAGCTTCTTGAAGGAACGTGTGCTGCGGGAGCTCTGTGTTTTGGTGTGAACAGAAGTCTGCTGGGTCCTCTTTGTGGCAAGGCTGGCGCTGAAGGGTATTGCTTTCTTCAGTGCTTACCAGGCCTGATACTCTCAGTAAGAAAACCAAACCCTTCTCTTCATGTGAATGGGTGGGAGAATGGGAAAGAAGACTAACTTACTCTTTGAGTCTTTGACTTTACATCCATGTCTCTTGGAAGACAAAAATGATGAGTTAAGGATAAGCATGAGCTTTGTTTTCATCCACCCTATATTTTGATCATGCACTGTCAGCCTTTCTCATCAGCATGCTTTGAAATGGTTTTAGTTTGCATTATATTTAGACATGCATTTTCTTCTCTCTTGTACTCGGTGTAGGGCATCTGTCACTGTTCACTTCGCTAAAGGTTCCCTGCTTATAATCCGATTCCTCTCCCTCCCGCCCCCCGTGCATTAGTGCGCTGGTAATTAACAGCTCACACTATAACGTGAAAAAGCTGTTATTTATTTAAGGTGTATACAGGAAAATACATGGTAAAGTGAGACTACTTGAAGTGTTCATCTGGGAAAAAAGGAATTCTTTAAAGCGTCAGTCTGTTACATGAACATCAGTTCCTCCGCCACATCCAATTTGAGCTTTGCAACTGTTCGAGTGTTTCCAGTTTTAACTCCACCAGGGAGTGTTGATTAGAAGTCAGCTTGGGTTTAAGGTGGCTGAGGTGCCTATTTGACTAAGATGACAGTTTGAATTAGTTTCCTTCTGTCTAGTCACAGGATGCGAGATGTAGGTTACTGTGTAACCGGTTTATGAGTTATCCCTGATATTAGCACCTCTTGAAGCACTGTTTGTGCAGCTGCAGCAGATGGTCAGGATGCTAGCTGAAGGCAATGGGTCAGAGTGGAAGGCATCAAAGTGGGCACGGACTGTGCTTGTGCTGGATGAGATACCAGAGTATAAATACAACTTCAGCCTAGTGTTAGAATAACTTCTGCTGATTTTTTTCCCTCCCCAGTGTACCCAATTGGCATATACATACTAACTAAAGAACACGAAGCAGTAACCTTACTTAGAGCATATGTGTGTATTTTAAGGAGCTGGTAGAGATATTACCAAAATAACATCTGCACATTTATTCTTAGTGCATTCATGTTTCTTCCAGTAATTCCATGAGATAAAAGGTATTGTTCCCACCTCACAGACAATGGGAGAAAGGGAGGAAGAAATTACTTGCCTTACATTGTGCTATGAATTTCTGGTAGAATTTGGTTGAGGTGCTGGAACTTGCAGTGTTAGGTTCAGTCCTGTAGTAACACTTAAGTGCTGTAAAAGCCAACTGGAGAAAGTAATCTCTTGTCATAATTGGTGTTTCAGTGACCGATGGGATCTAGAGCCATCCCTACTTCGGCTTGCTATTGAAATCTGCCCTGGGTTGTAAAGACCAGGGCAACATCACTGAGCCAGCAGCAGCATGCGGTTCGGACAAGACGAGAGGCTGAGGTCTTTCTGTTGGTCTGAAGTCTGAGCAGTGCCATGCGTCACAGGAACCCCGGCCACGACTCTCAAAACTGACTTCTTTTTGATAGCATTTAATAAAGAATGAGTAAGTGGAGAATTTTTGAGCCCCTGTTCCTACCAGGAGAATGCTTTTCTCTGTGAGATGTGAGGTGTGTTGACGAGGTTATGTGATGAAGCCTGTATTCCTCTTTCACAAATTCACTCCATGGAATTTCAGGAGATACATGAAAGCCTCAAAGGGCTCTCCCAGCTTTCTCTTACTTTCTCCCTTCATCCTTTAGGGTTGAATAGCCCTGTCTTGGTTTGCACCTAACGGACTTATGCTTTAATCTGTTCAGAAGCCGGGCAGTCTCATGGAAGGACTTGCTTTCTCCTTGACTACTAGCTGGATAATTGCCAACTGATAATTGTGTGAGATGTCACTCGTGTTTGTAAAGAGCTGCCTAATACTCAAGTATTTTTTGAGTCAGCAGGTGGCAGGGATGATAGGATTAATGATACTGCATCCTATCTAACACCTCTTTTTTTTAAGGCTACGTGGCTTAGAGGAATTAAAAGCGGAGTTCGTAGCCATGTTCACGTTAGAAGCTCTAAGTGGCTCTTGTGGAGTTCCTTAAGCTTTAATAGTACTGATAGACACCGTATGTGACCCTCTGATACACAGAATATGAAATCCTTATTTCGACAGCAGCACCACACAAAATAGGTGTTAGCTTTATGTATTTAAGTATGAAAATGCGTGGTGGCTAACAAATTTTATTCCCAAATAGTCCTGAAGTTGGCCAGAGTTAATGATGCTAGTAGGAGCAGTGTATTAGTCTAGTGTATTTGTCCTAGCTAGTTAGGATGCATGATTAGGAACCCTGTAATCCAAGTAAAAATTGGAATGCCTTCTATTTTTGAAGCTGCAGATTGTGTAGTAATTGAGGAAGGAAAAACAGTGATGTGTAAATGCGACCATAGGAGAAAGAAGTGTTGTAGCAACAGCTGTGGAATGAAGTATAACAAATATAGCTGTGCTAATTTTACTTGCTTGTTTTTATTCATACCTGTGATTCAACATTTCACTCATTTTTATTTGTTAGGCTATAAGATCCCTCATTTGTTTAGGGCTCAGTTACAATGGATATTGCAGTGAAGTCCCCAGGTTATCGTGCATGTAATGAACTGATTTTATTTGAACAGCTTTTTCAGGCTGATATAAAATGGGAAAATAATACTGTAATTCTGTCTGCCTAAACCTGGTTAAACCTTGGTTGAGTAAAAGTGGGAACTGAGTTGCTTGCTCAATTTCAGGTGCTTTATGTTGGTATTGCAAAGATAATGGTATGGGAAATGATCTTCCATCACAGACCTCTTTTGCAGTGTGGAGGAGGGCAGGCATGTAGGTGGAGATGTTATGTTTGCTTTTACATTGTTTACATTATTTTTACAGTATTCAAGGGGGATAGGCTTTGAACTGTTCTGGCTGATATTTTGTATTGTAAGATCAGAAAATAAAAATGGAAAGTAAAAGGCAACAAGACATTAACTGCTGAAACTTTGGTAATGTAAGTAGGTAATTCTTGGGTTTTGTGATGGATTTGTGGACGTTTATTGTAGAGGGAAAATGTACTCAAAGATGTCGATATTCTCAGTGATAAAGTAATTGGAAAAAAGACTAATAAACATGTGAAAGATGTTGCTTCCTTCCAACTGTAGTTGTTCTTTGGTTCCTTAGTTTTGTCAGCTCCTGTATCTGTATATTCAGGTGTTCATTACAGTACTCTAACTTGGTGAGAGAAGGAGTTTTTCTAATGGTTTGCTTTTCTCTTGTTTCAGAACCGAGAGCTCCAGATTATGAGAAAGTTGGATCACTGTAACATTGTCCGATTGCGTTATTTCTTCTACTCTAGTGGAGAGAAGGTAAGAATGAAAAAACAAGGCAATGCCTCCTGGTAACCATTTGGGGTATAACTGAACTGTTTGAATTTCTAGAGACAGGAGTGAAGATAGTAGATGTGATAACATTGAGAAAATGCTGTAGTGGTGCCCAACAGATCATGTTGGAGCAGATCTTTTTCAGTATGGAAGTGTGTGGTCCATGAGGAGCAGTTTTATTAGTATAGCGTAACAGATTTGGATGCACACCGCCTCTTTTTTTTAATTTAGTGGAGCACAGCCGAGCTTCATTTGCACGTTCTAGCACTGCCTTTCCATATGTGCAGATATGTTTTCTCAGATTTGGCATTAAGCACTCTAGATTTAAAGCACTTGTGTGACTTCTCAGACTCAGTCTCTGTATGCTTCTGTCCCCCTTCCTTGTGCGTCTGTTCCATATACAGGCTGAGTTTCAAAGCACAGAGGAAAGAATAACCTATGATTGCGTGATTGTAGTATTTGTCAGAATGCTTATGCTCCAGAAGAAGGAGCAAATAGCTGGATTTAATAAATCTCAAGGAGTAGACACTGCCATTTATGTTTTCTTTCAGTCTAGGTTTAAAAGTTCCTTGGGTTTTTTAAAAAGGGGTTACAAGGTTTTGTTTTAATGTGAAGTTATAACAGCTTCCTTGCCTGTGTATGTATCAGCGTTTTAGGAATCATGGGAGAATTCAGGATGAAATGGTCCTCAAGATGGCATTTGGTCCAACCTCATGCTTAAAGCAGGGTCACCCATGAAGTTAAAAGAAAAAAAGTCTTTCTGGCCCATGTGGGAGTTAATATAAGCTGTGAGGTGGGGAAATGGGCTAGATGACCTTCTGAACTTCCTCTGATCTTTTTATATATAGTTATAAATACTTCTATAGAAAATTATTATATAGTTTATATATGTTATAATTTTTTATTTTTTTAGAGCAGATTGCATCCTTAGTTGTCTTCAAATGCTGGTACACGTGTCCACAATGCTGTAAAGGACTGTATACAGGAGCTGATAGCTACTGGAAGGCTATTAACTGCTGTTGCCTTGAAGTGGGTCAACAGAATGGGAGAGGCAGCCCACCCACTTTTCCTGGTCTTTGGAGCTAGAGAAGGAGCTGACATCTCCAGGATAAGTTGTTGGTGGCAGGTTGCTGCAGCCTTGTGCTTGTTGCTTGCAGCCTTGTGCTGCAGCCTGTTGTTACCTCTCTGAGAGGTGCTTGGGGAGGACCTGGCCGTGTGCCTTGCCTCCTGTGCCTATGGAAACCTTGCAAAACCACTTTGCAGGAATCAAGGAGAAAAGTAATTTAATCTTATTTTTTTTTTTTATCAGCCCTTCCCTCCCTCCCTTCCTCCCTCCCTCTTTCCCTCCCCTAGCCTGGTGATAGCAAGCATTTCCAGTGTTATATGGCCATTTGCTGTTTTGCTGGTAGTGCAGTGTAGTTTTTTAAACTATATTGTGCTCATTTAGCATATAACCAGAAATTCCTCGAGCAGCATGAGTACAAGAAGGGAAATACCGTGAAGGAGGGCTAGGTTTTGGGAGTTTTTGTTAGCTTTTTTTTAACCAGCTTGTAACTTGGCTGGAGTGAAGTAGAATATCATGAGACAAGCAGAAGACAACTGCCTTCTCTAATGGCTTTCAGAAACCTCCTGCAAACAGCGGAAGTGTTAAAACTTCAGAACAGTGTTCCAGGAGCCTTTGTGTAACAGTAACTTGAGTAAAACTCTTTGGAAATCTTTAACTTGATGTTGAGCTTGAGACTGGATTTTCCACTTTGCTGTTTCAGCTCCACGTGGCCGATTCTCCACAACGCTAGTTTTGTTTTTAAAAATGTGGTCTCTATCCATGACTAGTGAATCTTAATGTTTCAGTGAGAAGTTTCCTTTCAGAATTCCTTTCTCCTCTTCCCTCTTCATGCCTCTGCTCTGTGCCTTTGAGATTTCTACTGCTACCCTGTTGCAAAATTGGACAAATGTGAACCAGCCCCTAGGGCAAAGGTGTACCCAGCAGAACATCAGCAGCAGTAATGTTGCAGCTCAGGTTGCAAAGTCTCTTTGCAGTTCAGTACAAAATGATACATAATTGGCTTGCAAGTATTTCCATATAGGCGGCAGCATGTGAAGTATAACTGCGTATGAGTTTGTTGGCTGTTGTTTGGGAAAAGATCTAGAGAGCAGCAAGTTGGTGTTCTGAAGCTCATCTGGGAAAGAATAACAACATTTCTTCTCATGTTTTTGTCAGTTTGGGAAGCAATAACATCTTTTCCTTCATATTACCCTCATAATCAGGCTGGCTCTTTGGAGAGTGGAGGGAAAGGGAGAAAAGCATAAGGTCCCATCTGGTAACCAGGAAGGACATAAAGGAAGCAGTTGCAGATTTAGGTGCTAGGTACCCAGAGCTTCATATAAAAAGTGATTCTTGAAGCCAAGTCCAATGGGAAGAGTAATGTAAAAATTTAAAGAAAGTATAGCAGAAAATACAGTAGCATAGTGATGAGTGGCGCTTGCAACTGTTGTCTGTCTTCATGAAGAACTTAGTGTAAACACAGATTAATGGAGTGAACTGTTAATTAACTCAAGTCTATCAGTCATGGGAAAATTTCAGAGGTAAGTATTATACTGCTGATCCCTTTAATGAAATAGTTCACTAGTGAACTTAATTTTGATACCTCTTTATCAAGCATTCTGTTCCATAAAGGTTTTCATGCCACCATGATCGCTCTGTTTGTTCCAGCTGGAATGTTCCTTGGATTTCTCCTTTCTTCCCTGGTGCTTGAACACCAGTGTCTCTAAGCCTAGAGACTTTTCTTTCTTTGTTTTTTTGGCCAATATCAGAGAAGCTTAAATCTGTCTGGATTTAAAGATACCTCAAAGGATTTCTCCAAATCCAGTCAGACTGCACTCCTTGAAAGCCATGTGCCTTAGCAGTCGCTTTAGTTCATTTTCATCACTAGACATTTTTACGCACTGGGCAACCTTAAAACTGGCTTTATTCTGGCAAAACTGGGGGGTTAATTCTTGATTAGAAAACTGGAAACAACAGAAAATAGCATCAAATAGAAAAATAATTCTAAATAACACTTGCTATTAAGACTACTCCTTTGCTGCATTCAAGTTGTAGCTAGTTTGTAGAGATTTGGAGCTCTCTGTTTGCTTTTTCTAGGGTCTATCTGTGGAACTGGTTGAAGTGTTTGAGCCTCCTATCTCTTCTTTTACCTTGTGATGAGCTCTTCTTTTACATTGTGATGAACTCTTCTTTTTATGTCTCCCATTCCCTTAAACTTCCTTCCTGCTTTTGCCAAAAGCAGTCCAGCATTAGCAGCACGGTAATCTTGTATCAGACATGGCTTTGACTTATTTTTTTTTCTTTCTCCCTTGTTTTCTGTGACTCCCTCTTGTCTGAGCATCTTTGAATTTGTATTGCCTTTTATATAGGTATACCCTATATTAAGGGTGTGTGTGTGTGTATATATATATATGCACATACAAGCATGTGCACACATATATTTATACCTTTATATGTGTGTGTATATATATGAAAGTTGTTTTGAGTACTGACTATGTATTAATCATGTTTGACTAATAATTTCTAGTTTAAGAATGCTCAAAGAGAGCATGTAATATATATTAATATGACAGTTGACAGGCTTGGCATTCAGGTTGCTTCTATAAACTATTTCCTCCTTCGTTCTTTCTTTTTGTGAGCTTACAGATGTTTGTCAGACCTGCTGGATAACCCAGTTCTTTCAAAAGACTATTCCTTAATGAATTTGCCAGAGTAGATTCTGATTTCTTTTTTTTTTTTTCCTGAGGCTGTATGAGATATCTGGTAGCCAGGCACTGACTTTCATAGCTGTAATGTGCTTTTCAGTAGCTCAAAACCTGTAATTATAACTGGTGGAATGACACAGAGTGGAAGGAAGAACAACCAAATAATGGCCTGAGTTGTGTATGGAAGATTCTCTTGGTGGAAGCAGTCACAAGTCCATATGTCCATGCTGTATTTCTGTGATTTGTGGTTTTTTAGGTAATCCTTGGAGAAAATGGGGAGGATTATAGGGCTAGCCAACTCTGCTGTGTTTGATAAGTTTTGGTATTCTGCCTTAGAGTTAAGGTCTTGAACAAGATGCCTGGTTTGTCTGTCAGCTTGCCACTGGGAGATCAGACCGTATTAGGAAGGCGTACACTTCTGGTTTGATTTTTGGTACTTTTCCTTAATTCTAGGGATTGCCTTGCATTTAGCGTGATACATAAATGCAAACGTAGATCTACTGAAGCAGGGGGAGATGGTCTTACTGCCTGTCCTTTTTAGCCTAATTCTGCTGAGAACCTTTTGAGCAATGTTGCAGGGGAGGGCGGACATGGACATACTGAATAATCCCTCTGGCTCCTTTGCTGAGAGTATTCCCTACTGTTCTATAGCATGACCTAACTTCTTAAACCAGTGACTACTGAGTAAAATTATTCAGCTGTGTAAAACCTGAAATGAGTTCCTAATTCTCATTTTTCTCCCTCTCTGTTTCTGGTTTAGATCTTTCTTTGTGGCATTTCATAACTGTTGAGTTTTCTTGTGTGGATGTTTTTGAGTGTTTAGTAGTCTGATTGATCTGTATCTGTGATATGGAGAAGTCACTGGAGAGATTTGTTCCTGCATCAAATCATATAAAAGTAAATACAGGTTTTGTTGAGTAATTGCAGCTCTGGTTATGTAACTCTCCCCTCCCCCCTCCCCCCCCCCTCTTTTTAAGGTGGCTTGGTATTCAGAGGAGTCAAAGCAAGCATATATGGAAGCACAGAGAGATCACAAATAGGCAATATGCTGACTCTTTTGGAGGCTGAGCTGGCCCTTCTGCATGCTGTAATTGATTTCTAGTCTTATTTAGCCTTAGCTGTAAGGGCATGCAGCCAAAAGTCTATGCAGATTCAAGATGGAAATTTACTCCCATAGACTTAGACAGACTGAGGTTTAAAATAAATATGCAGGAGATACATGCTGAGCTGCATCTATAAGCTGCTGTGCACTCTCACATGCACTTTGGCAGCAGTGTATTAAACTGCAACGAAGAAATCTGGAAGAAGGGAGCAACTGGCTGATTTGAAAGTTTGGGCTTTGCTGAACAGGTCGTGTTTCTCCAGGTTCATATCCCTGTTACGAAGAGATATATCCTTTACCTTCAAGAGGCATTAACATCACCATCCTTTCTTGCAGGAGTGTTCAGATGAGTCCTCATGTAAGGACCATCCATTCTGTTCCCTGTTAAAATGGAGCACTTGTAGTTGAACCATTTGGTTTCTTAATTGAACTTGTTTTTAAAAAAAAACAAAACCAAAACTCGTGCACAAAAAGTTCAATTAACAGAGCCTTGAGCCCAATTTTGAATTGACAGAGCCTGTGTGAATGCTTTGCACAAGCCTAGTAATATGCTGAAGGGCCATCACTAGAGATGAATTTAGTCACTATGATCCATTTAATCCTTGGCAGATCTGCTATGCTGTCAACAAAGGAGCAATTAATGCCAATTATGAGGAGTTTTGTGATGTTGGTATCTCTGTAGTCCTTGCCTGAGGCCTGCCAAGCTCATTTCAAAAAGCGTACCAGTCATCAGATAATGATTATCAGTTACTGCTGTTAGGGCTCGCAACACGCTAGGAATTTCCTTAGTTGTAGTTACGAGCAGTATCTGGTTTTGAGTAGATTGTGTGAATAGAAATAGCAATTTTGTCTGCCTGCGGTAGGGCTTTACAAGAGTGGAGTAGGCAGCAGTGGCTAGATCCTCAACGTGGTAGATGCGTGCAGTGGAAGTGGGAAGCTCTGATTTCTCTCTAGACCAGTGAACTGTCCAGTACGTCTGGTTAGTCACTCTTCTGTTCTCAAGTCATTCCTCTACCAGCTCTAGCCACTGCTCTCATCTTCCCATGTTGGATGGCCGTTAGGAAAACAGCTTGTCTTGTTTGTCCTGAGGAGACGTATAGCTTGAACCATTATTGCCCATTATCTTGCCTAGTTTGCTGTTATGAATATATCCAGATTTAGAAATTTCCACTCAGTATAGAAGGTAGTGTACAGGCAAGAAAACAGTGGATCTCCAAAGACTCTACTTTTTGTTTTCATGGTAAAGGTATGCAGGACAGCCCAGTGATCCCAACACCGTCTGTTAATTTTCATCTTCCAACAGAGTTATTGCCAGCTTATGGCACAGTCCCTGCTTGGGAGCTGTGGTTCAAGTATCCACAGATACCTGTGTCAAAGATCACAAATCAGTCCCACCTTTTAGATGTTGGGTGGCTGTTTCTAACTTCATAGAAATATTTTCTCCTTGGAAGCACAGCTAAAAGCTTAAGGACCTTACAGGGCATAAAATAAACAAGAATCGGCAGGGGTTCCCAAATTCTCTTCATAAGCGACCTTTTTCTTTACTGTGGTCTCTCTTTAGGGGGGAAAACTATGACAGGAAATGTTGTCCTTTTTTTTTTATTATTTTTTTTTTTAAATGAAGGGGGAGGCTTCATGCATCACCTAAGAACCTAGACTCTTTCAGTGATCAAAGGTAGACAATGCAAACCAACTGTCTTAGAACGCGACTCAGGAAAGTTCTTAAATCTGAATTACATTGGGAGGCTTGACTTCTGCCCTTATGCTACTGTCACAGCTAACTCAGTTGGCAGTTTCTACATACATCAGACTGTGTTATGTTGAAGAGTAATGAGCATTACAGAACAATTTGATAAGTTTTGACAAGGAGGTGTAGGAACAGAAGTCTTGGGACAGATGTCAGTTCTCTGACATCTGAGTCATGAACAGTGAGGGAATAGGAAAGGAGATACTTTGCCCAAGGTTTCCAGTACTAATAGAAAGTGTTGGTATCTTTCCAAACACTGGAGTTGTCTTCAACTGCTCTTACCCCCCTGGAGTTATCTGTGTGAAACTGCAGCTATACATCTAGGCTTATGGTTCCTTTACTGGTGGCAGCCACAGCTCTGTTTTGAAATCGATGTCATTGTAAACTGCAAGTAAAAACAGGCACACGTGGCCACTGGATGTCACCATTCCTTCATACAAATAAGGTCAGCTACAACATTTTTTGCGTTTTCAAATTTTTCCAGTGTATCATGGCTACTCAGTAGTTAAGAGCAGGCAGGCTGCAAATTCTCGCTTTGTCTTTGAAAGCGGTTCCAAAGTCTTTGTGTCTTTAACGTACAATGTCAGCCTTCAAGATAAGAGAAGGAAGGTGGATCTCTCATGGTGCTTGATACGGATGTGTGAATTGCATGCTGGTGTAGCTTTAAGAAAAAGTAAAATAACCTTTTTTTTTTTTCTTTTTGAATCTAGGGCAAAAACTGTGTGACTTTGAACCTAGTATGTTGTCTAAATCTAGATGGCTAAGCCGGGGTGAAGGGCATATCTTACTTCATGCTGACACTCTCTGGTGTTTCAATAATGCGCTCTGAAAGAAGGCATAATCCACATGAAATACCAAAATCCGTTTTCTTGCTTTCCAACTCCAAGTTAAATCCTTCAGCACTTTTTGACAGAACCCTTGTGTAGCCGCCATCCTATCAGTAACAGCTCCATGTGTAGCACCTACCTCTGAAACATCATCAGTGGGCTGCTGTCATACAGTAAAGAAACATGATCCTCTTGAGTGAGCTGATGGCTTATTTACCTCGTATAGCCTCAGTACTGATGCCTTGGGATAATTCCAATAAGGAGAAGTGCATTCTGGAGGCATATAGCTTAATTTTAGGTTTATCTGTTTAACTGTGTGCTTTTAGCTTCAATAGGCAGGTAGAGCGAGTTTCTTCAGAGTGTAGTTCCACATTTATTTCTCCAAATGCCAAGTCAGCTTAAGAAGCTCCTGTGTTCATCTCCTCTCACTTGTGCTCATATAGCTGATCACATGGAGGAGTCCATCTGAAAACTAGCTCAAATGATCTGCAGGTTTAAAAAAAAAAAATTAAAGCAAAAAAAAAAAAACCCCACGTGCAAACCGCACCAGAACCACCACCACACTGTTACTGATCTACCAGGAGAAGAACACTGAAATGAGCATGTTCATCATTCTTTCCAAATGCTGACCAGTAAATGTAGTTACCGCAGAAGAAAGAGCGCCCAAGAATAGTTTCTTAACCTTTTTATCCTATTACTTGATGCTCAGAGAAATTTTCCTTAGGTTCCAGTTCAGCAGAACTTCTAACATCTTACTAGATGCTGACATATTCTTCAGAGTATGCCCTGTGATTTTGCTTTTGCCCTCAGTCTGGCGTTTGGCATGTATGACCTCCCTGGCTTCTGTCATCCTGTTGGTGGTAAATAGGGGAAATAGTTGGACTGTGACTGACTAATGTTGATTGCAGTGTTAAACATGCACATTGTAAATGTAGTGTGTGTGTGTGATATATGGGGGAAAAAATTAATGAAAGCTGGTAGAAACCACTCAGGATTAATTTGGGGTTTGTTGAGGCAGGGGAGGATCATAGAGAATGAATATTTGTACTTTCCCTGCAAGGAACAATCCAGAAGAGTCTTTGAATTCAGTAGCTGTTGCTTTACGTTGGCCACAGTTAAGCTTAACTGGATGGTGCTTAAAACAGATTACTTGTGTGGATTGAAGGACAGAAGAGTTTTAAAAGTGGAGTTTGAGACCTCCATGCAGCCCTTCCAATGTCAGTAAGGTAATGTTTTCAGTTTCACTCAGTCTTCAGCCACGTAATGTGTAAGGCTCATGTGCTGGAGTAGTTGTACTTGCAGCCTGTTTTATCTCCGATTTCTGATACAAAGAAAAAAATTCCGTTGTTAGAATGTTTTGGCTCTTGTGTCCTAGTCTTTCTCATGCCTCTTCTTATGTCATAGTCTGTATTGGTGTCTACTTATATGAAGTGTTTCCAAGCAAAGTGAAACAGTGCCTGACTTGTTGGTTCTTGAGAGGTGCAGAGCGGTTCAATGGCAAGGCCATGGTTATTTTGCTCTGGCTTGTTTCAGAGCAGTGTTTGTCAGCTAAGGATTTCAAGTGACAAAAAGGCAGCTTCTAACATTTGAGGCAATTGCAGGTACATGAGCCGCATTGCTAAAATCAAAATCCTTATGAAATACGTTGATCCTGTGTTTTGGGATCTGGCTCCCTGCCCTCCCCCCCTTTTTTCATTTTAAAGACTACGTCGTCATAACCTTAGCAGCAAGTGTAGGAGAACATGGATGCACATAAACATTTGACCTGCTGAGGCAGGCTAAGAACCTCTTCAATCCCAACGTCTGTAGGGAGAAGTGAGTTATTAAGTGACATCTTGTGTTTGCTTTATGTTGTTCATACAATGCAGTCTCCTCTGGACCTTCCTGCTCTCCGTAGAGGCGTTTGAGGTGCTCCTGATGGTTAGGTTACCTTGGTTGGTTCCCAGCCCAGCAATTTTGAAACGGCAGTGTGGAAACAAGTCACGTGTGGAATATGTGTTGAGGTTTGAAAAAGGCTTCCTGTAATGGAAAGATAAGCCTTGATCCTCAAGCAGTTGCCCTCATTCGGCAAGCTCTTTGAGCTAACCCTGTTTCCTATTGCAATACATCTGGGTCACTGGAAAAGTATGTGTTTAGGAGGAATGCATGAGGTAGGCAAACCAGGTTACATCATCCTCAGAGCTTGTCAGGCCATGACTGCTTTCTAGCTTGTACTGAATCTTGTTCAGGGGAATCCAGGTAACTTGGATGTTATTTTCATCCAGTTCATGCTCACAGGGAAGGGTGAGGGCTCTTGAAAACTGTATTCTGAGTGTTTATCAGATTTGTGCCATGTTACATCAGGAGGAGGTAGGTCAGAACACTTGAATCATCTTTAATTCATGAAAGTAGTCACTTAGGGCGCTTCTGAAGTGTCAGTTGCTTGAGGTGGGAGTGAAGTATGCTGCTACTTACATAGCCAACACCATAAGCCTTGCCTTTGTAGTTGCATATTAAAGTTCTGGGTACATCAAATGGTACATCGAAGCTTGTTTGTTGGTTGGGGGAAAGGTGTTTGTGTGCTTTTGCATTTTCTAGGTGATGTGTGATACATCTTTACACAAGAGCAGTACCATGCAAAATCCATATAGTTTGTTCAAGTACTGTGGGTAGCATAAAAACTCATATAAGGATTGGTAGGTGAGTGCAGAACCTCCCCCTCTACGATTCAGATGCCTTGATCTTTCTGTGCTTGTGTCAGCCATGCCATAGAATTAGTCCCATTTCCAACAGAACATAAAATAAAAATCAAAATGGAGGAGACAAGTAAAACAAAGGTGTTTTGAACTAAATAGAGTTCTGTAATTCTCAAAACTCACTGTTGTGAAGTACTGTAGATGGGGTTTAATGATCATGTGTATTACTGGTTTACATGTCTCCTTCTACTTGTACTATGAGAGGATAATGAAATCACTGTAATTCCATTTCTACTCAATTTTTTCCTGTCTCTCTAATCTCTCGTAAATCTTCTTGATACATGGAACATGAATCCTGTGAATGAAAGTAATCCACCTTAGTAACACGGAGTACTTTGTGCAGTGACTTGTTAACAATAAGACCTTCCCGCTCTCCAGGAGGAGGCAAGCATTAAACATGTTCATTAGGTTGTATCTGCACTGAATCAAAGAGAATTCATACTCATGAGACTGTTTTTTCTCTTGGTGTACAGGTTGCCTCACCAGGTATAAGTGAACTTTGATTTCTGGGGACATCTATTTTTCTGTATTTTATATTTAATACCTTGAAAGCTCTGACCTAAGAAGAGGTGGTGGTGGATTTTTATTGACTTGAAGTGAGGGTCAGGGAAGGAAGAACAACTCTTGCTGCAGAACGGAAAGTGCTAAAATACAAATGTGTCATTTTCTTGCATACGTTTGCACATCCATGTAGTTCCAGAGCTGTCTGCTCTTTCCTCTGCACTGCTGGTAGTTGTCCCTCCTCATCCATTTCAAAAAGTTTGTTCTCCTAGCCTGGTCCCCAGACTCCTTCATGTTGTTACCCACTTCCTGGGATGGCACTGGGAGAGGCACCAGTGTAGGCACAGTTTCGGAGGCTCCTGCTCCTTGTCTATGTTGCAGAATTACCATAAGAGCAGATACAAGTTAGTGGGCCACTGGCATTTGCTTAGTGCTGGTGCTATTACCCCTGCTGATGCTATTACCACTGTCATTTAAGCAACGATATTGAAAAAAGAGCATCTTTTTGTAGGGAAGAGTGACGTAGGCAGGGCCTTGCAAGGTGACTTGGCCTGTTGGGAGGTATTGGTAAGAGCTATTAAAATGTCCTGAAAATACAAGCATTTATCATCAAATAATGGTGAACAGAGATCTTGAATTCAGAGTCTTCAACAGCACACAAAACCAGCAGTTCTTTGCATACTGTGTATTCAAGGTGTGTATTTCTGTGTGTGTTACCATGTACTATTTCTTTACTTACTGGAGACTGCTGCTGTTTGCTGAGGCAGGATAGAGACAGGTAAGGAAAACAGAGCACTGAGAGAGTAACACAGCACACTGTGCTCAAAATGACATGTTAGGTCACAGTAATATTAAATTGCTATAGCTAAATGAGGTTTGTTTTCAGCTATTGAGATACATAGCCGGGGGACTCCAGTTGAAGGCCTGGGAGTTCTGTACTGTTTCCATCCACGTAAAGTCTCTGTGTATCATCTTTCTCTATAGAAAGATCTAGCTGTTAATACAGCAAGCGCAGGAGAGGTTACTTCTGGTTAATTCACGTAGCTTTCCAAAATAATTTTTCAGGTTGATATAATTAATTATACCCACCCCATAACATTAAATGTATTCACAGTCTTGACAGGATTTGCACAGAAGACTGCATTAAAATATCAGAAGTCTTTCTAAGATCTCTTTTACTGCTGAAAATTCTCAGTTCCACAGTCAGGCGCTATCTGATTATACCACTTTGTCATTTAATTCCACTTTGTTCTTTCTTTCCTTTGCTAATGTATTCTGTAACAAAGTACTTTTTATAAAGCTACGTTTGTTGTTTCTCTGTGTTATGTTCACACGGACCTCTAACCTGATTCTAGATATTAAAAGCGGTACTTGAGTCTTTGTTTTTGTCTTGTTCTGTTTTGCCATGAATAAGTTCATATGTTTAAGTTGGAGATAACTGGGACATCAAAATGCGTGTAAACAAAATGCTTACAAACGTTAAGACTGGCTTACTTTATATAAATGGTTAATATGTATTATAAATCCCTTAATGGTTAGAAATTCAGTAAGATCAAAGTAACATTTCTAAAAGATGCAGGATTTTTTTTTAACTTTTTTTTTTTTGATGTGTAGCTGTGGGATGTGAGTTTGGGACTTCTAAATTTGGACTTCTTGGGTTTTGCTGGGGAAGATACTAATGGGTTAATAGACTGCTTTAATGATGCAGGTGTCACCTTGAAATATCTCTTAAGGAAAATATTGAATGGGCAGAGCAACTATATCCTTGTCCACATTTATAATCAGAAAATGCCTTATGTTTGACTTAAGTATTAGTGCACAAGTGCGAAGCCTAAAGGAAAAACAGTTTGGTGGCAGCTCACGCTTCCACTAAAGAGGTGTACTTAAAATGTCCACAACTTTCTCATCCTGTTGGCTTCTCGGAATGCTTTAATTGTACTTCATGCTTCAAATCTATTCCTGATTTTTTTTTTTTCTTCTTCTCTATTCTCTTTCAGAAAGATGAGGTGTACCTCAACTTGGTGCTGGACTATGTTCCTGAAACAGTATACAGAGTTGCCAGACATTATAGTCGGGCCAAACAGACACTCCCTATGATTTATGTCAAGGTAGGTAACTGATAGATGTGGTTAGATGAAGAAGGATATTATAGGAATAGACTCTGTGGATACCTCTTTTCTGACATAACTAGTTTTCTGAAATGTCTAGGAGCGCATACATCTCAAGGCAAGAAAAAAAAAAAGATTAAAATGAATTTTTGTTATGGTGAAGGAAGAATAGAGGCAAGAGGTTTAAAGCAAGCACTCCCAGTTTCTCACTTTATAAAAGTCTTGGAATGGGTCAGGGAGACCAAGTGTGGGGGGATTTTTTTTGGTTTTTTTAAGCAGCTTAGAGACTGACACCAGCTGGATTAGCAGCTTCAGTTTCCTGAGATGATGAAAACACAATAGGACAAATGTCAGGAACTGAAAGAGGATGTTAGGAAGAAAAGTGTTCTCTTATCTGTTACCTTCCCCCTTTGCTGGCATATGAGTAAGAGTTCATATGCTTCTGTTGTGGGCGTGAAAAGCGCATTTTTGTCCCCTTCCCTGCACTTGGAGCTCAGTGGCTCTTTCCTTGAAGAGCTGCATGGGGTAGGATGTTTGTATGCACATTGTAGCCTCAAAACCTCACTGAAGTTGTCTGCATCTTTTGTCATCTTTTACAAAGTGGTTAAAATGAATAAAATTTTCTTTTTTTTTTTTTTTGGTCAAACATGGGACCCATCTGGGTCTTGTAGTTCCGTTTCATATATTGTGACCTCAGTCCACATGCTAGTGAATGGCCATGTTTTCACATGGCATTAACTTGTTAACATGGCATCCAGGTAACATTAAATGGAAATTGGCATCAAGTATTTCTGATTTATATTGATTTCTGCAGACTCCTCTTTAAAAGCATATGCTTTAACATGAGGATGGGCTTAAGAAAAAAAACTTTGATTGAAAGAAGATGAAAGTTACAAAGATGTAAGTTACAAATAGTAATCATTCCAATAACAGTGTTGTGCCATAACTGTATATGCATAAATTGTAAATGGCATGTCTCTGCAATAGCCAGCACTGGTGCCTGTTTTTAAGAAAGCACAGCATCTTATCCAGCAATAAGAATTTCTACTGCAAGGTCACGCCATTTGGCCTGTTGGTAGAACAGGGTGTCTTCAGGTTATATGCTCCCCAAAATTTGTTAGCTTAGCTTTTGATAAATTGTTTATATACCTTTTGTGAGTACTCTTGCCCTAGTTGTTCTTCATGATGGGAACTTGGGAAGAAAATTTCCTTCCTTATCTTTTGAGAGAAAATTCTGCTTCACTCTTTCATCTTGCTGGATACTTGGGACTTCCTGTTCCAGGTAGCCTGGAAGGCTGTTCTTATTTTTCTGGCAAGGCAAGCCTTTCTCATAAATCCTGTATTTAAAAGGATCATGTTACCTTGATGTCATTAAAGCTTTTGCAATTTTCCAGACATCTTGGCTACACAAAGGTCAGATCATACCTATTTGTTCACTTCTGATTGATACCTAGGCAGGCAGAGAACTGCTCTTCCCTGGGTAACAAGGAGACTGTTAAAGAACTGCAAGGAAGCTTTTCTAGTAATCATTTTGTTAATTTTTATTTGTAACTTCTAACATGCTGTAAGAAATTCTTGGAAATTTTGGGTTTGCTGTCTGGAGATGAAAGGCATACTTTCTAAATCCCACATGTGTTGACTTGACTCCTCAAGTTAGAGCAATCTTTTGGACTATTTTGCAATACACTTTCACAATACATACTTAACATGTCTAGAACAGGCAATTCAGAAAACATGTTTGTTTGCTTTTCTTTGTGCAGAATTGTGGTTTTGAGAAACAAATATGAAAACTAAAGACCTAGAGCCAAAATTCAGGTGATTCTCTTCCCACTCCTACCTTCCCCACCAAATGAACAACAAAAACCGAGGGAGAAAGAAAGAGTGAAAGACAAAGATAGTGGTGAACGTGAGGCAAACATGACCTGATAGCAATATCTAGTAATTACACCCAGTTTTACAGACCATTAAAGGTGAACTGTGGAGAACGAGCTTAGAAAAGGAAAGCCAGGAATTGCAACTCCACTACAATGTCCTGCCTGTAGCTTGATTTTTTTTTTATTATTTTTTTATTTAATTAAGGGAAACTGGGGACACACACACACACACCAAAGGTAATAAATAACTTGGCAGCCTGTTGTCAACCTTGAAACAGGGCTTCCCATGCCTTTATGACTATATATGCTATACCATCCTAATTGTGTCCAGCAGCTCTTTATTCTCCATAGCCAAAAAGTGTGTAGCTCCAGCAGCTGGACATCTTCCCCTTGCCCCTGTAATCTTGACCTGTGAAGCTCTTGGCTTCATAACACCTGCCCTTGCTGTATTCCTCCTTGCTAAGGGGCTAGTTAGCCTTGGACGAGGGAGCAGACGAAACCCTCCCTTAGCATGGTTGTTTGCTGTGCCTTACATAAAATTATCCTGAATAGTTGTTTTTATCTGCCCTCTCTGTTTGCCCAGAGATTTGAAATTAAAATGAGTCTGTCCTCTCACCAAGAGAATCAGGGAGATTCACTCAAGTGACAGGCTGAGATACTACCATAGTCCTTGGGCAACATTTAATATGTTGTTAATAACTTCATCAACTAAGGTGTTTTCTTTGTTGTGTTGTTTTGTTTTCCTTACATAACCTGGAATACGTCATTTCTATGAAGAGCTTGATTCATAAAGCAAACTGAAACACCTTTATTTTGTGTATGTTTTTATGACTACCGTTAATTATAAATGTTGGAAAGCTGGCACAATTATTTTTTTGGAATTGTGCTCATTTTTGGAAGGACAGATGGACAAATTTGGACTGCATGTGTGGGTATGTAGCAAAGGGCAGTGGGGAAAGGTATGCGAATACCTTGCCCGTCTTCACAGCGCTAATATGCATTCAGTGGGGTCTTTTTTGAGTAATTTTGTTTTTCTTCTAATAAGAGTTTGTGCTAAATTAATTGTTTACCCTGTTTTGACTCTGAAAGCATACCTTATGCAATGTTTCTGTGTTCCAGTTGTACATGTATCAGCTGTTCCGGAGTTTAGCCTATATCCATTCCTTTGGGATCTGCCACCGGGATATAAAACCACAGAACCTCTTGCTGGACCCTGATACAGCTGTTCTAAAACTCTGCGACTTTGGAAGGTAAGCGCATCTGTGGCCTGAAGCCTGGTGAAAAGAGCTTCCTTCAAAGTGAAGCTGGGTGCAGTTTTGCAGAGAAACCCTCTATGTTCCTTTGAAGGTCTTCATCTGTAGTTTTAAACTACAAATCAATATGGAGGGAATTAAAGTTCAAGTCTGTTATTTGTGCCAGTAGTCAAAAAATAAAATAAATATGCTGTTGCCTAGGGAAAGTACTGTGCCGTGGAAAAATACAACCAAATACTAGGGTGAAATGTGTTTGGGGAAGAGTGGACAGGCGCAGTGGTATAGTAACCTGAAAAAGCTAATGTTACACTTTATTAGTCTACTTGTATGTACACCAAGTGATGTAATATTTCAAATACTGTAGAGGCTCAAGATCAGAAGCTTCTAATTGAAGCTCTTAGATAGTGGACATCTATATCCTAGGTTCCAGTGGCACATTTATTTCCAGTATCCATGCAAGTGAGTCACCTTTAGAGTCCAGCCCTCATCTTAGAACTGATACAGAAATTCTGGGAATCCACAGTGAGACAGGAGAAGGATTTCTCTCCGGGAAAGTTCAGTCTTTAGATTATGCTATAACTTTGCGGACTAAAATAGTTAGGGCATATGTGCAAGGGGTCACCGAAGCTGCTGTTGCTAAATTCGCTTGCCTGTAGTGAGTGGGAATGTCAGATGCTGGTTATTCAAGCAGTGCATCGTCATGCCTGGTGGCTCGGGAATCTCCTTCTCAGCTCTGCCTCACCAATGTTGGAGCAAAATAGGAATCGCACTGAAACACAAAAGTAACAATGCATAAGAAGGTGGTAATTCCTCTGTTAACAGTGGGAATTTGTTAATTGTAGTTTCTGTGTAGAAAACAGAAAACTGAGACTTTTCAAAACAGGCTAAATGAGTGGTGGGAGTCCTTCCTTGAAGGCCGAGAGGAGTGTCTGGAAGTCTGGACATTGCTTTTGGCTGGCTTGCCGCTCAGCTGGGTTTGGTGCTACTTAGTTTAATGTCATATTTATAAAAAGGGTAGTTTTGTCTTCCAGCTCCTTTCCATCTAACATTTGGTGCTAATTAAGAAAGAAATACAGTATGTTCATAGACTCATGTTCCAAAAGTAACGTGCTCTCCTGTCCTTTATTTTCTTAGATGCTTCCAAAGGTAGTCGTTAGTGTAGGTTAGATCCTTTGTGGCTGATCTCTTTCAGTATAAATGAAGCCTTCAGGTTAATCATGGACCGTGAACATGTGACTACACTGGCAAAGTGTTTTTTTCCTTTGTCTTCTCATACCCCTTTTGCCTCACACCGCACTCCCTTAAACAGCAAAGAGCCAGAATATTCTGATGGAAGTTAAAAAAAACCAAACCAAAACAAAACCCCAAGAACAATAACACACACCCCACCCCACACCCCCCAGTTCTGGTGAGTATCCAGAGCTTTTGAACCTTTAGAAGGTAACTAAGTTTGACTGAACCGTATTCTGTCCTCTTTTTCTTTGTAAACAAACCTTTGTTTACAAAAGACAACTGCCAGCCAAAACTCTGACTCTATTTATCACCTAGACTGTAGTCAGAATTTCCTTTGCTGTGTCCAGTATAAGGTAGCTGCTTGGTGGATTGGACTGATTTCACAGTAAATCATTGGGTCTGGGGCTTGCATCAGCTTAGAAGAACATGGTACTTCAGCATTTAGGATTTGGGGATGGGTGAAGAGTGCCAAAGCTTAATGCTGGTCTGTGCTGCAATATTGTAAAACTATTAATTACTGAAAGATTATTATTTTGTTTTCTTTTCAGTGCAAAACAGCTGGTTCGTGGAGAACCTAATGTCTCATACATCTGCTCTCGGTACTACAGGGCACCAGAGTTGATCTTTGGAGCCACCGATTATACCTCCAGTATAGGTATGTATGTGTATTTGTTGAAATCTATACCAGCTGCATGTGTTTTTATCCTGTAGTTACGTGTAAAGGTTTCCAGAGATCTTGGATATGATCCCAAGACACAGAATTTTATTGTAAATGGTCAAGTACTTCCTAATGAAATACACAGATTTTGTAGATGGCTGCTGTGATTTCTATGCCTTTTGAGATTTCAGTGTCAATTGCCTTAGGAAAGGGCCTTTTTTTATGTGTGTGGGGAAATCTCATTTCATACAAAGCATTTTCCAGCTCTCCAGGTAATTTTGCTATTTAGTTTAAAAGTAGGTATGAGATCTCAAGCTGAAAAAGCATTTGGTAACTTAAAATAACTGTGAAGGATTGTAGAAATATCAACTACTGCATCTCCTATGCTATGATTTAGACACAAATAATTGTCACTTATTTACTTGGTTTTTAGTAGTGTTTTTAGTAGGACAGAAAACGTGGCCTGATGATTGGCTTTAAACTCTCTTGACAGTTTTAATATATTGTGTACAGTAGTCTTTCTGATTCAACTTACTCTGTTAACTTTTGCTGTCCTTATCATTAATTTTGAACACGAAGAAGACTTCTTTCTAATACCTGGCACACAGCTGTGTCATGGAAGTGTTAGGGAAGCCGGAGTTTTTGGCAGAGGACAGGGAGTAGCCGGGTTCTCATACAGTAGAATCCTAAAAATGAACAGCAAAATGAACAGCAGTGTGTTGGCTGGTTATGGGTAACTTCTTCAGTTTTTTAGTCAAGATATTATTCCCTGGGCCCTTTCTGAAGGCTGTTGCTGAAGAGATGAGATTTGGCTCTCAGATTCCCCACTATTGTGCTAAGCTTTTACCTTGCTTATGGACTTGAGTCACTTAGGCAAGGATTCAGAAGGATTTGGAGATAATGATCAAGTCTTGGCAGAATATCTTTATTACCTGTAAAAATGTGTTTAAAGTTAGTATGTTCTAACTAGTATTGAACTCATTGGCTGGCTGGCTTGTTTCAACTCTGTAGTTCTTTGAAAATAGAAGTGTTCCTGAAGACTTACCTGCTCTTGCTAATTTTTTTCCCATTAGTTATTCTTCAGTACATATTATAGCAACACTCGCGTATCTCCCCTGCTATAAAAAGCAGAACCATAAGAAGTCTGGGGAAAGTAACGGCACAATAAAGATAAAAAGGGGGAACTTATTTAATGGCTGGCCACTGCCAAAAGTGGCAGCCCTAGCCCTACTCTTTCTTTCCCCTGGATACCCTGGCTCTCATGGTTTACTGTTTAATATGCTGATTTGGCTTCAATTGACAGGAGACTTTTATTTTGGTTAGGTTAACTTTCTGCTACATGAGTGAACTGAATCAACATTACTGTGCAGTTCAGTAAGCAGCAGAGCCCAGGTAAAAGCAAAGTGGCAGGAGTTCATGAGTGAAAGGAAGGCGGCTGATTCTGGTTGACATGTTTTTGCCAGCTGACAGCTAATAGATTGGCTCAGTTGTGTTATCAGAGTGCACTGAGACAACTTGTTTCGGAGGATAACTGCATAAAACAAATATTTTAGGTGTCACCAGAAGAGACTGCTTTGTAGATAAGTCTGTGAAATGTCTCTTGCTCCAACTGTATGATGACTTTAATCTTGCACTTTTTTGCAGAACCTTTTTAAAGTTCCTCTTTCCTTTTTTGTTTTCTTACCTGCTGGTCTCTAAAATAGTTCTAATAAATCAATCATTTTAAAGTGAGGACTCCATTTTCCACTTGCCAAAAACACCATTAATTTCAGTCGTTGTGGTTCAGACTTTCTCACACACCCCCAAAAAACCCTGTTCCCCCAAGCCCCTTCTCTGAACAAATCAATCTAAATGAAACTTGCACAGAATAGCTTGAAAATTAAGTTCATCAAGTACTCCTTCCTTCCTACCCTTTCCTCCCTCCACTTCCTTATCAACAAAATCTTTGCGTTTGGGAGCTGGGAAGTGATAAAGTGCTTTTACAGACTGACTTTGTGGTTTCCCAGTGTTCTGCAATATGTTAGAAATTCTAGGAGTTTAGTTTTGTGATACTGCTGCTTCCAGTGGTGGTACGTACCATGGTATTTTCCTTTAGTTCTTGATAGATAGGCAGCAGCAGTGCTTAGTGAGAACTCTTCCCTATTTCACATAGGATCACTCATCCAAACTCAACCAGCAGCATTTGTATACCAACCAACGGGCACAGATAGGTTTCTTAAAAGAGAGGGAGAGGAAAGAACATTTAATTATCAGTAATTTATCCATAACTCAAACTATAGGAAGCCATGAGATGCTTCAGTATTGTAATGCTGCATTTTAAACCTTTTTTTTTTTAATGTGGACATGCTTGTGGTTTTTAGTTCTTGTTTTCTTCTGAATTATTAGCACAACAGTCTTTTCCTGCTGTAGTCTTTTTCTCCATATAAAAATTCACAGGGATGGAGGGGGTAACAAAAACTGAGCTTGACTGTGATGTAGGGATCTTCACTCTTCTGTTTAAATATGCTATATTAAAACTGCATTAAAAATAAAATTGGAGAAGAATATGAAGCCAAAAAGCATTCTAAGTAGAACTCTGGTAAGTTTTCTGTGAGGCATCCAGCTGTTTTCCTGAGGTTTTTTTGCTGGCTAACGTAACTGCAAGGCTTATTATTACAACACGCTGTAATATGGTAATTACTGGAAGTATTTCTGAACAAGAAGTGCTTCATAAACCTAGGCAGTGACACCGTGGTGGCCCAGGACTGACAGTACAGCCAGCCTGCATCATGACCATTTCAGTAATTAGTCATCTTACTTAGCACTGTAACCAGGAGTTAATTAGGCTGTCTGGCTTCGTCTAGGTTATCTTTTAACACATGAATTTGTCCTTGCAATGTTACTTGCTCTTCAGTGTAGCAGAAACTAAAGTTGGTTCCAGGATGTGTCTTTTCATCCCGGATGTCACAACAGAACTGTAAACTGGCTTTTAACTACTAGGATCTTGATTCTAGATTATCTAGTGAGGATACATCAAGTTGTAGCCCTATACATAGTACCAATTTTACCTTCTGTAGGTACTACAGACGATGTTTTGTGCACAAAACGAAGTGCATGACTTAAATTCTAACCCAAAAGGTGCCTTTAAAAATAACTCACAGCCAGGGGTAGTGTTTGTTGCACTTTTGTAAAGTACTGCCTTATTGCTGTATATAAATATATATGATAGTAAGAGTAGCATCAAAACACATATACTGCCATTAATGCTTCTGTGTGTGTCATTCAGCAGACCTGGTACTACTATTAAAATAATGACCTGGGAAATGACCTATTCAAGTTTTTAAATAATCCCTGTTGCCAAATAGCTACAAATCCAGGCCAATAATAGCTCTGTCATCTGCCTGCATTACCATTTTAAGGGATTTTTCAATGGTCAGGCACTTGGGTGCCTTCATAGCTTGTACCGTTTGGGCCTTCATGCACCTTTGACTATGAATTCTGCAAGTGAAGTGTGTCCATGTCCCTAAGGCTTGCTGGGGATAGCACATAGTTTTGTTCCTGCAGCTGATTTGTAGGAGGTTTGGTTGTTTTTGTTTTTTTTTTTTTTGCAAAGCAAGCCCTTCAGCTGTCCCTTGACAGCGTTTTGGCCAAAGCTTCTTCCTTGCAGGTCTCTGTGTGTTACGCCATCCCAGAGAATGTCGCTGGCATGCTGCTGGCTGTGCTGGTCATCTGGGTGCTGCTGCCTGCTGAAAAACCATGGGGCGGCTGCCCATGTTCCCCTACAACGTCCTGGGGCAAACATAAGCCCTGGAGCAGGGGTGGGTGCAGACGTTTCTGTTGCCATGTGATCCGCTTTTATAGAAAGAAGCTGTGCAGTTCAGCTTCACCCCCAGAACATGCATTTTTTTACTAGGTTTGGTGATGGGGCAATGGAGAGCTCACCAGAATGTGGCAGCGCTTCTGGATAACAAGGGTCTGCTGGTCTCGGTGCATTTTCTCTATCACTGCGCTAGCAGGAATTGAGAGCGTTCCAGAGGGAACATTATAGCCACTGGCAGGGAAAGATTGATCTGCCTGGCTGTATCACTGGCTTCTCTTGGGATGTCCAAAAATAAGTATCACAAAGTTATTCATTCAGTTTCCTAACAAGTGCTAAGACAGAGGAAGAGAGTATTCACCTCAGCAGTCTGGAGCAGAAGCTCCTCTGGAGGCGTGTGTAGTCAGGCTGTCTCAGAGTTTCCTGGGGAAGAACTGTCATGAGCTATGTCCCAAACCCGCTGACAAACAGTGAAAAGTATTTGCCTCTGTATCTCGGATGGCATCTTCCAACGGTGAAAATAAGCACAGGCATTAATTTACTGACATATTCTTCACCTGTCATTGTAGTTTCATCTCTTCATTGCAGAAAAATAGAGATACCTGTGTTTAGCTTTTGTTCCAAGTAGTAGAATAAGCATGGCTTTCCAAGCATTTCAGGTTTCAGCTTTATTCTGTCTTCATAATCTGTGGATCTGTGGTGGCTTGATGTGCAGAACTTGCACCGACGTAGCACATGTGCCTGTAATCCAAAATTTTGCTCCAGTTCTGACATCCCAAAAAGTGTTCCAAACAAGCAGCAGTGAAAAGCACTTTGTGCTCTGGCATTTGGCAACCAGAAGCTGCTGAATTTATGACTTCCTAGGGCTGCTTTTCTGACTCCTGGTTTCTTCCCTGCTAGTTTGTTTCCAGAGTTTCCAGAGCAGCAACTTTGAGTCACCTCCAAGATGGAAGAAGTCCATCAAGATCAAGGGATAGTGGGGCAGAGGTGAATAGATGAGGGGGGAAGAAAAAATGTAGAAAGGTAAATGTGCCCCATGAAGTGTCAGACAAAGGAAAGTTCTTCATTTGTACTAAGTGGATGAAGGCAGGCTCAACTTTTTTTTTTTTTCTTCGTGTCCTCCAAATAACAAGTTAGAGGAGCTAGAGCGTAATACAGTGAGTGGTGCTCATGCCATGAAGAAGCAGCTTCTCAACTTGGAAAGGCAGAGTTTGAGATCACAAAAATGAAATTTGTAGACAGGGTATTCTGTCACAGAGAGCTGGAAATGGCCATTGCCCACTTGTACAATTAAAGCTAGGGAGTGTATTTTGCACGTTCTTCTGCTGGATGCTGCTTCCTGAACTAAGGAGAAATTTTTCCTTTTCTTTCCTTCTCTACTGCTGGAATGGCATTCACAAGCAAGGGAATTATGCAGATGATATTATGAGATAAGTTAATGTCCACCTAAGAACTGTGAATCTCAATAAAGTAATAGAAACTTAATTTAAGAGAAGTTTTGTAGTATAAGAGGCTATATGAATTTTTGTGTGCTGAAATTAGTACAGGTAGTTCACGCGATAATTGTATTTGTCAAAGTGTTCTACAGTCTACAAGAGATGGCATTAGCTACTGTTATAACCTGTGAAAGCTATCTGAAATAAGCTTATTTGAAGGCTGCTTTTGGCTGGCAGTTGCATTTACTGTCCATATTGTTTAGACCATATTTCACCAAAGGTATGAAGAAAGTAGTCTTGCCTAATTTCTTCTGCTTAAAATTAATAGCTTTCAGTATTTTCTCCTAAAGTTTCACATTGTCCCAACTAGTTTGGCATAAGGATGATTTGTTGACTTGATTCTTGTTTTCTTTTAAGGTTCTCTCTTACCTTGTTTATTAACTAGTTTAAAGCATGTGAATGATAGTCATATTTTGCCTTAGTGAAATTGCACATATTAAATAGGTCAGAAAATACCTCCCCTCCCATGGGAGCAAGTAGTTACACCGCAAACTTATTCTGAAAGATTATTAACCTGTAATAGTTAGCTGTGACTGTGCTAAGGCAGAAGGTCTGGGAAGGAGCTATCAAAACCCAATATTAACTACCTTACCACTTCTCTTAATTAACATGCCTTTAAATGTAGAATTTAGTACATTGTTTACTTCAGGCTTGAGAAAAATGTTATCATGCAAATTTGGAAGATAAACTTCAAAATGCCAGGATCGGGGTGGGGGGGGAGGCAAACTATCCTGGAGCCAAATTTTAGTCCTGTTGAATTCCATCCAGTTTCAGCAGAGCTGAAATTTCCCAGTTTCTTCCTTATTGTTCATTGCTCACCAGAGTTGTATAAACACCTATGTGAATTGTGTTTTGTTGCCTTCCCTCCTTGGAGCTGCTGAAGTTAGCCTCTGCTCTCTGGCGTTTGTTGAGGATGCTTCAAGGGTTTGTTCACTTCCTTGCCCAGGGAACGTTGCCCAGGTCCTAATTTGGAAGTCAGTGAAATTGCACTCCTGGAAAAAAGTTGGGGATTTTGGAATGCCTGTAGCTTATTTGAGTGCGTGTTTAAAGCGTTAGCAAGTAAAATCAAGGAAAATTAAATAGACTTTTAACAAGGCACTAAATCACCCGATTTGGAAGAGTTTGCTGCACGAGGAACAGCTACATAGGTTTTCGATGGATTTGTTGTATGTTTGATGGATTAAAACCATCACGAATACAGCAAGTATTCCTCAGACTTCCCAGCTATTTCCTCATGACCTACACCCTTTCATTTTCTCCTCTCTCCCCCTGCAATGCCCTCAGCTTTCTCATGTACTCTCTGCTGTTTCTGCTTGGCCTTCTTGCTTGAGCAAGGACCTGCACGTCCTTTGACTTGTTTGCAGCTGTAGTTTAGCGGGATGGGGGCAAGCCCAGCGCGTCCCGCAGGGACTGAGCCTTCTGCTCAGCAGCAACACTGACGCATGCTCTCCCCACAGCTTTCACAAAACTTCTGCAATGGATTTGAGATTTCTGCCTTTCAGACTTGTCTGAAATTGGCTGGTGGAGTCCAAAGGCATTTAGGGAGACTGGGAAAGGATAAAACAGCACAAAGCCAACTTCATGGAGCAGCCAGACCAGAAGGTTATTTAAAACAGTTTTCAAAAGCCACAGTCTCTAATTCAAAAAAAAAAAAAATCACGCTAGCGTAGTTTGAAAATTTTAAAAGGAAGTGAGTTGTGAATGCTGACTTACTGTCATGTCAGCTTTGGGTTTGTATATGTTCTGTCAAATACTTTTTCTCCCCATATATTGTTTCTTTTTCAGTGCAAAATAAGCATTAAAGTTGTAAATAATGATTATAGCTTTGGGGTACCACTTGTTTTGTATACTCAATGTAAAGGACTCAGTTTTTTCAAAACCCTTTAAGGTGCCTTTAAATAGGCTTTTAAGTTACAGTGCTCTGCTTAGTACATTTAATCTGCTTCTTCAATACTTCTGAAGAAATCTCTGCTATCTGTTGAACTGTTGTGTAATTTCCTGTAAACCCAGTACGCATGGGATGATGTAAAAAATGATTCTTTGCATCATCTTTTTGTCGTATGTGTTGGTCCAACAGCAGGAGCTATCAGAGAGACACACGTTGCTTAGCAGTCAGATGCAATTAAATGTTCTTTACGTGATGCCGCCTTCATTTGTTGTCCAAAAGAGATCTTAGCACCTTGGTGGCCATATCAGCTTTTATTAAATACGACTAAAAGATCAAAAAGCGTAGTCTAGTCTGTTTGCTTGTTGGAATTCAAGACTCAAACTTCAGATGATTTCTGGTTGTTGTTTGTAAGTAGTTACTTTTTAGGATAAACCCTGATGCGATGTTTGTACTAAGGCATTATGTAAAAATGCATCCATCTGACTTAGAGGTGAATGATTTTGAAAGCTGCAGTAATGAGCAGTGCTTTCTGACTACCATATGTTACAATTGAAGCATATCTTTCTTGAGAAGAGTGGGATGTATTTTGGCATAGCTCCTCTCTCTTTCATTTAGAAATGGGCGAGGAAAAGTCTGTTCTAACTTGCAGATTATTTTGTTATCAATCTTGAATTCCTGAAATGTTTTTTTAATTATTTTTTGCATCAGTCTCTAGTGGTTCTGATAATAGACTGTTTAGAGAACTGTCAGAGACGTTTTCCTTACACAGACCTTCAGCCATAACCGACAGTGTTGCGTGTATCCCGCTTCCCAATGGCAGAGTTTAAATACGTTAGGGGAATGAGGATCTCTGTTGTAGCGTGGGTTACCTCAAGTTGGACCAGGCCTCAGGAGGTAAATTCTCTGGGTTTTGAGTTGAGGTGGAGCTGCTGTTACTTTGCAGGGGAAGGTTAGCTTGTAAAAGTAGGCAAGAGTTCAAAGATGGGGGAGGTGGGCTGGTTTTGTCCTTTTCCCTTTTGGGACATTACAGTATTGTAGGCTTTACAAATCTTCCGTTACTGACTGCTTGCTTGTGGTTAAGAGTTTTAGTGTAAGGTTTCAGATATACATGGAACAAATGACGACTTTCTAGAAAATCCTACAATTTTTTTTTTGTTGGAAAAACGGTTATCTCTGCATCTAGGTGCAGTGCTTCTAGTGTGTTGAGCAGCTTAAAGTTCAGTATGTGGTGTGCAGTTACAGCAAACTTTCACAAACATCTGCTGTGCAGTGTTTACTGCATTTGCTTCGTTAGGTTTTTTGTTCGAATTAACTATGTTTCAAAAAACAAAATGCTATATTCTGTAGTACACTTAGATACATTCTTAAGTTGCTGTTGTAGTATTGAATTGTCTTATTTATATGTAAGAAGATATACC
The DNA here is from genome assembly GCA_031468815.1 of Morus bassanus. Lineage (NCBI taxonomy): Eukaryota > Metazoa > Chordata > Aves > Suliformes > Sulidae > Morus > Morus bassanus. The sequence continues at coordinate 131,646,627 of CM062568.1, read as the reverse complement.
TGTAACAGATAATGAAAATTTTCTTCATGTAGAGGAGTAGCTGCTAGTGACTACTTCTGGCTTTTGGCGTATGTATGAAAATTAGTTGATGGCTTCTTTGATGGATGCTGTTAACCTGACCTATGACTTGCAGTTCTGTTGTCCAGCCAAGTTTGCAAATGGAATTGGGATAAAGATTAGGTCTTGATGTGACTGAGTTGGAGACGCTGTCTCCCAGATCCCTTAATCATCATGTACTGCAGGGTACAAGTAATACTTGCAGTACTGGTTTGTCTGCTAGTGTATATATGCTTTCAACATATGGATGAAAAATTGAGTCTGTTCAACATTCAGAAACAGTAAAAACTTCAGCCCTTGTGGGAGATGACGCCTATGCGTAGTTCATGATCAATGTGATTTAAAAACAACACAGGGTTTTGGAAAATTATTAATTTTCAGATGGCAAATGTTCCCAGGTCTCTTCCCTACACGTATAAGTTTTAATGTCAATATAATATGGCTTTTACCATTATTTTCCAGTTCTCATTGTCTCATGGTTTGACTTCTAAGACTGTCTGCCCACCATTGCTTTATGCCAGTTATCTGTGTTTTCTTTAGCTGTGTTAATACAGTATTAAACATGGCAAAGAAGAAAGTAAGTAGCTTAAAACTGCTGGTTTTATATAAATGGCCTCATATGTACCGTTTACTGATACCTTTCCATCTCCTCCACTTCCCTTTTTAGATGTGTGGTCAGCAGGCTGTGTATTGGCTGAACTGTTACTAGGACAACCAATCTTTCCAGGTGACAGTGGCGTGGATCAGTTGGTGGAAATAATCAAGGTATGGAATTTTAAGTGGTTTTTTGACTGTGTTATTCCTTGGGAATCAGCATGAAAAGGTGCATTGTTATAACCTTGTCAACATATATATTCTGTCACCATTGTACAGGGTGTTGCATGTAAACTGTGTTTGGAAACACTTACTGTGCTTTTTTGAGAACTTGATGATCTTTTTGCCCCTCTTGCAGTCATGCATAATGATGTGTCATCTTTTATATAGGGGGTTTTCCCCCTCTTAAAGGATTGCACTTTCAGTGTGCTTGGAAATAGTGCTTACATACTGAGCCAATATTTATTGATGTGTGATGCTCATTCTTTAAGAATCTGGCACTTTTTCCTTTGTTGCATGCAATTAGTACTTGGCTTTGAAAGCAGTGTTATTAAATTTCCTTGTGCCAGATTTTTCACATATGTAGCCTTCTTCTCTTCCTTCCTTCCTTCCAGCTCTTTGAGGTGAAAGGTGAGAAAGTGCACTCCTTTTTGCAGATGGAGAATCAGGAAATGTAGGCCAAAGATACCTTCCACCTGAAGAGTCTTGTTTTTCAAGTGAAAAAGACCTAATGTTTCAGAATACATAACGTTTGTATATCACTTATGTTCAAACACATCTTGATTGATTTCATTTGGTAAACTCTGAATATTCTGTGATTCTCAATTTAGAGTCATGAAAGAATAATTCATAGCTTAAAAGATTGGTGTCTGACTTCCCAGCACCCTAGTCTCCCCTGCCTCCTTCAACTTCTGCAATGAAGGAGGCAAGATTTCTAGAGAGAGCATTATTTTTTCCTCTGAGTCTATACTGTGCACTTAAGATGGGAGTATTACAGAGGATAAGATGTGTGCACACGCTGTTCGGCTTTATTGATTTCATCACCACAAGGGGACTGTATTAAAAGAATTTCCTCCTTGGTTTTGCCACTTAACTGCTACCTTGATACATGTATTTTTGTGTGGCATGCATGTGAAAACCCCCTCAAAACCAAAATGTGTCGGTGGAAGAGTAGAACTTCCTACTTGCGTCTGTGTCACTCACTTGAAGAGCTGTTGGTGTCTTTGTCCCTGACCTAACAGAGTGTATGACACCAGCCAACACCAAGTTGTCACTCTCCTGCAGGGAGGACATGGGCTGGTGAGGCGTAGTGTTTCTGTGGCCCTCAATGGGGTATGCTCTGACCTTTCGAGGTTCTCGCCACGTCTCCTCCAGCTTTTGACTGTGTAAACCTAGCTTCTGTTACAGTGGGTTTCTTTCTGTCCTGCTGGAAATCCTCCAGTCAACTCCTTTCATCTGGAGGCTCCATGTCTTGCGCGTACTTCTCCTATGACTTAAGTGGTTTCTTATTATTGCCTTTCTGCCCCGTGTATTTCAAGCTTAGCATGTCCAAGTTGTGTCAGTTTACATAGGAAACACCAGTGGAAAAGTCGAGTTTCTGTCAGAAGCAGGGCCGATGATGGCACAAGTGTGAGAAGTGTCTTGGATCGGTGTGCTGTTTTCTGCTACACTGCTTTTGTGAGGTGTGAAGTGGTCCCTGTGACCACTTCAGATGGCCACAGGTCCTCGGGAGCTTGTGCAGTAACCTGTGGTGTTTGCTTTTGGATGTTTTCAAAAAGTCCTGTTTTGTTTCTTGATTAATGTCTGCAATCCTGAGAAAGTACATTTAATGAGTTTTTGTAAATACAACTGTTTATATCACGGTGACAGCCCTGAAAGTCCTGCTGTGGCTCGATCAGAAATCTGAGAGTAGAGAGGCCTTATCAGCAAAATAGTGCTCTGCCTTACCATTGCTTTGACTTTCACAACGTGGAAGTGAAATAATCAGGAAATATACTGACATGCCTGCCAAGCAGGGGTTGTGGTTTGGTTCAAAGTTTGCAAGAAGCTGTTCTCATCAGTTGGACCTTTTCAGTTCTGCAGTATTGGAACTAAACATCTGTGCACTACTAATTCTCTAGCATGTGTGTGCTCTGATTGTGATGATTCTGCATTGTTTACACTTGAGTTAAGTTGTACTGAAGCAGAGGAGTACTTTAATAAAACTGCTGATAGCCTGTGTACCATCTGTGGTTTCCTTAAACGCCACTACCATGAGTGGTATGATAACTTTTTATTGACCAATTCATAGCTGAATACATAGTACTGGCAAACTAATGTTATTTCTCATGACAGCCGAGGGAGTATCCAGTGTGAATGCTTGAACTTCAGTAAATTATAGCTTGAGATTATGATTTTTGCCTCCACAGAAAAACAAATTTCTGAATAATTTCTTTAAATGTAGAAAGGGGGATAGGGAATGATCATCCATGCCTGTGCTGCGTTGGGGTTTTCTCATGTTCTGTTAGATATATTGCCCCCTATGTATAGAAATTAAGTGAAACAACTTAAATATAGGGATAACTCAATTTTAGAGTAAGCTTGGTCTCTTTAATTAAAGGGTTACGGTACTGAGGCAGTATGTTTTAGGAAAGTCTGAGAGACCAAATGCTGTAAATCTTAGAGTAGTAGTCACAAAAAAGGATGGTCGCTGAATTGTTAAGGAAGTATGATGGAAAATGTGAGCCTGAATGGGTGGGCGCCATGAATATTTTTCTGCCTGTATATTTGTTACTGAGGCAGCGTATATTCTCAAGGCAACACAGAAAGAGAAAATGAGCGCAACCTGCAGAAGTGGACTGTTTTTCAATGCCCTTGTCTACCAAATCTTGTGTTGTGAAGTTTTGTATAAACTTATTCAGCAAAGCCCTGTCAGAAAGCTAAGGTGAGAAGACAGAGTTATAACCAAGAATATTGCATTCAAAATCAAGAGCCGGCAGAAATTGTCCAGGAAAGTGCATGAAGCAATGAGGTGCTTCCCTTGTAATGTCATACCTACTGACAAGTTATTTCTCGTAGTGGGAGTAGAGGGATAACAGCATGTTTACCTCAAATTTCAAGTAATATTTCCTCACTTTTTGAGATTGATTGAAAAAGTAGGAAGTGAGATACTCAATTTTTTCTTCTGCCAGCTGTTGGCAGGGATCTATCCCATCTACTCTGTATCCCTTGAAAGTGACCAATAATCAAATTAAGCAGATTTGGTTTTTGAATCTGCAAAGAAGTCGTGAAACATTCTGCTCTTCTCCACTCCCAGCATGATGCTTAAATGCGACTTGGTGTGAAAGGTTAGTGTAAAAACTGCAACCTGTGTTTACTGAGCGAACTTTGGTTCTGCAGCCTCAATACAATTGAAGACATAGGCAATTCTGCAGCATAAATATTACCATAAAAAAGTCTTGGGCACAACATGTAAAATGTTAGGTTGCATAACATTTCATTTAGAATAGTATTCATTTAAAATATTTTTACAGATGGTGTCCACCTCTTCCATTTGCTGCCATAGAATACTGCTATTTAAAGCTTTCATTGTAACACCGGCTTATTTTAATGCTAACTGGCTGTAGAAGCAGATCTGCGGGGTCTGCCAGTTGTAGAATGTCAGTGAACCTTGTAGCAATGTTGCAGACTGGGACCTGTGAGCTGCTGTTTGGCTATCTTGGAGTCATGCTTTTCAGATAGCTTCCTTGGAACTGCATGGCTGAAACTTAGGGGCAGCGAAAATGGAGTATTTTAAACTCCCAGAAAGGGCTGTAGTAAAAAAATATTTATCCATGCATTTGGAAATGCATCTGACTTTCATGCCTTAAATTTACTTGATTCCACTGCAAGAGAGGTCAGCTTAGAAACTTTTCTGCTGGTTCCTATCAATTCAGAAAGACTGAGTCACAGTCACTCTTGTAGCATTTTTTGAGCCAAGATAAATTTTTCAGTTGTCTCTTCAGTTGCTTACTCAGCTTTGATTATTCAGAGTTCATTTCACCACACAGCAGTTGAATGCTACACCTGGGTATGAAGTTTTTGCATTAGGCTGGAGAATGACTTCAAAATGCCATCACATTAAACTAGTCCTCCCTTCTCAGGCAGCTCTTGATGATGTCCCCTCAGTAGCTGTGTTCATGAAGACAGAATTTCTGTGATATGTCAGTCCGTCACGGCTTGTCCTTCCTGCAGGCTGCATGCCCAGCATCCTCGGTGCCTTGCTGCGTCAGAAGCATTTTTGGCTTTTGTCAGATTTTGATTCACTTTCAGCAGTCTTCACATAGTTTCATTTCAAGCAGTCTTGCAAGATCTTCTCCATCCACTTGCCCCTGGAGTTTCTCCAGGCCTATTGCGTATTCGCAACTGCTCTGAAAAACTGTGCCCCTCTAGAACCATAGCATCACATTCACGTGAATCAAAAGACAGTACTCTTCTTTTTAGCTTCTTTTTCTCTTGTTCCTATTTCTTTAAAGACAGTCTTTCCAGATGTTCTCAATCTGGCTGGGAGAGAGAGAGATCTTTGACCGCTTACCCCTGACAAAATGATATTCGATATGGGGAAATACTGTCTTGGAGCTCCATCTGAAGAAATAATTTAACCCAAGTACATTCTTCTGGAATACTTAGGCTATTAGAAGAGAGAAATCATGTGCTGTGCTTTTTCCAAAGTTTGATCTTGAATGATGACTCTTCCTCCTTATTTTTAGCTCTTGCTAGCTATTCCAAATGTTAGGTTATCCTACTGGCTTTCGAGTGACATCTTCAGAAATGTGCTCAGTTTCTGAAGCAGGCACGGTGACAGAGCGGGTTTCATCAGCAGTCGCAGAAAGAAATTACATACGGGCAAGTGTTACACCTCAGAGAGCAGCCATACAGTCCTGTCCCTGATGGAAGGGTGAAACCCCCCTCCTTCCAGCAGCCCAGGAGGGTTGCAGTTGTCACTTCCCTATTTAAAATCCACTGTGCAAGTGGGATACTGCTGAATACAGCTCAAAAGAAGGAACTTTCAGACCACAAGAGGGATTTTTTTTGAGATACGATCAGGGCGGACTCCTCCATAACCTTTGCGCGCACGGCTTGCAGCGCAGCAGCGGTGTCTGTGGGACTGCCGTGCCCCCTGCGAAAGCTTGGGAGGTGGGGGATCCCTGCCTCCCCCCCAGCTCTGCAGCGCCCCAAAACCATCAGGGGAAAACTGGCTGGGATATCCACCCCCAGACTAAAACATCTTCAACTGCAGTTCCCACAGACAGTGGTTACTCTTTATTCCCCTTGCAAAAAGGGACTCTCGGAAGCATAATGGTTTTGTTTCTAAGATAATTATTGTCTTCTGAAAGGTTCTGTCTAGTACCTTCCCCTTTCTTCCCTCAAAAATGGGGGAAAAAAAAAAATCATCTCTGTCAGAAGAATGAAGCAGCAATGATTGAGCAGCCCTGGGACACGGGGAGGAGAGAATCTGCCAATCTGCCTTGCATTGTTTTTACCAGAAATAATTTTTCCATACGCTGCGATCTAGAGTATGAGATGCACCAACTAACTTGTGAAAACTGTAGAAAATGGTTGTGGGGTGGTGTTGTTTGGGTTTTGTTTTACTTTGTTTTGGGTTGTTTGTTGGGGTTGGTGGTTGTGTTGGGGTTTTTTTTTGTCGTTGGGTTTTTGTTTTGGTTTGGGTTGGGTGTTTTTGTTTTTGTTTTTTGTTTGTTTGGGGTTTTTTTTTTTGTTCCTACTGGACTCTGATTATTCCTTGCATCAAAACTGGCATCTCATGGTAATTTAGGAGAAATAATAAAATCTTCTTACCATAGTTCTCTGGGTTAGGAATGAAGCAAGGGGGAAAAATGTATTAAGACAAGCTCTATAGTATCAGGAATCCTATCCATGTGTAACTTTTTGGTCTCTGACAGTTTTACTGAGCCGAATGCTAAGTATAGACTGCAATTATAATATATGGCTCATGCTCAAATGTCAAGGTACTATTTTGGGCTCAGTTTTTGAAATAAACCACATTCAGTTGCAGTAGTTAATGGGAAGAGAGGAGCCATCTCTTCCAGGAGAATAAGCAGTAGGAGAGCGTGTTACTTTTTATTGGATGTGGTCCTGTGCTGAGGACCTGCCTGCATCTGACGCGGGCTTTCATGTGGGTCCTCTCTCCTTGCACTTCAGGGAAGTCTTCCGGCATTTTTTTTCTGCTGTCCCCTCACATCACAACCAGGCTGTTCCGGTGCCTCACGTAATTCGTCACTTCCAGTGCTTGCAGGCAGGCAGTGTAAAAAAAGTTGATGAGCAATTATATTCATGTCAGCAGTGACAATGGGTTTCTTCCTATTCCTGATGTATAGCTGCTCTCATGTTTGCAAATAGAAAAAATCTCTATATTTAGCTGGCTTTCGTTTTGTTTGAGTGTGTTTTTTGAAAGAAAGTGTATATAAAATGGGTAAGTTTATTTTATTTTCTACCACAGACCTCTTGAAGTATTATTTCAAAGCTGACCTGTGTGTACTGCTTGAGATGCCTGCACCATGAATTTTTTAAATAACTATTTGGCACACCTCTCACAACTTTCTGAAGAGGTGCAGACATGTTTGCAGAAATATTAATTATGCCATCTGGTAAGCCATACACACCAGACTTTCTGGAGCATGTTTCCTTGTAAACTTGCACGGTTTTCCTGGGGAAGGCACTACACTGCTGTAACCATGGCTTTCTAGAGGTTTCTGATTTAAGTAACCACCTTCTCCCCTCTCTAGTTCAGTCATTACTAGCTAGATCTTCTGAACCATCAGTGTCCCTATGCTTTTAACTGATTTTTACAGTTTAGCAGTAATGATGGTTGTCAGAAAGGGCCTCTTCCACTGGGGTTTGTTGAGACCCTTGCAGTTTCCTCTTCCTCCGGTGTTGCAGCGGTGTGGGTTTGGTCATAAATAACTCAACGCAGTTTTGCACAGTGAAGCCAGGTCTGGACAGCAGCTGTCTTCAGTATTGGGGTGTCTTTTGGAGCTGAATATCATCCATCTCTTTCTCCTATGAAAATTCAATTGCAAGGACATAAAATGAAGATCTTTATGCTATTTGTAATCAAACACAGGGCTTATTCCAGGTTCAGAAATCTCTTCTTCATGTTTGTTAAGGATGACATTACTGGGACCCTGTAGCTTTTCTTTAATTGCCTGAGATACGTACCATTACCCTACCTTCACAAACTCTGTTCCTGGAATAAAAATTATTTGGGGAGCTTCATCTATTACAGATTAATGTCAAGGAAAAACTTTCCAGATAATACTTGTGAAACCTGTTGTGTTCAATTTTTGTCCGAAGAGAATCAGAGCAGTATCTGACTTCTCAGCAAGTGTATTCTTTAGTTAATCTTAGTAGGTAATGTCTCTTTTTATTTCTTCTGTTTAGGAGATGATGATGACAATAGGGCATGAAGAGGAAGACTAGTTGACCTGTTGTCTTTACTTGCAGGAAGAGATCCCTTGTAGTCTCATGTAGACCCCCCCTTCATTCATTCAAAAGTTTAGTCTTCATTCCAGATACAGTTGATTCCATCAGACAACTACATCTTCTTTATTCCAGTATTTACTCTGCTTTGGTTCTCTCTCTTTTTTTTTTAAAGCACTCAATTAAAAAAAAGATTATCTACTTTTTCCTTAACAATATCACCTTTCATAAGACTGTCCACAAGAAGTAGAATAGTATGGGCTAATGTGCATAGACCTGAATAATTCAGTATTGGACCCTTTGCAAGATCGGGGGGATCTTATCGGTGTGTGGAAGTATCTGAAGGGAAGGTGCAAAGAAGAGGGAGCCAGGTTCTCTTCTGTGGCATCCCATGACAGGACAAGAGGTGATGGGCACAAATCAAAACACGTGAAATTCAGTGTGAACTCAAGAAAACAGTTTTTATTGTGAGGGTTGTCAAACATGGGAACGTGTTGTTCAGAGAGGTTGTGGAGGTTTCTACCCTTGGAGATATTCAGAAGCTGTCTGGACATGGTCTTGGGCAGCCAGCTCTCGCTGGCCCTGCTTGAGCAGGGGGGCTTGGACCAGATGACCTCCAGAGGTGCCTTCCAACCTCAACCGTTCTGTGAAACCTCTCTCCAAGGAACATCTGCTCCATAGTATTTTCAGAGTTGGTACAGCAAGAGCAGCTGTTTCATGGAGTAACTCTGCCAAAAATGTGCAAAGTAATTTATGCTCCTCCTTTGCATTTCAAACAGAAAGAGCAGTCACATATGTGACTTTTTTAAAAGATGACGTTTGCCCAATTTTTGCAATAGTTTAAATGATTGCTATTACTCACCAGGGTTACTCAAATGTATACCTAATATACTGAAAACTCAATGTGAATTTCAAAATCATGTACAAACAGCGCTGGTGCGTTGGGAGGTGGGGAGAGGTCCACTACAGAATCTCTTCAGCTATGTCAAGTACCGGTGCAATTTTATAGTTTATCACTTTATTCATCCCACAATTTTCTGGATTGTGATTTGAATTTGACAGTCTTTAAAACTTCTGTTCTTATTCCTATCTACTTCTTTTCCTGTTCTTGGGGTTTTTTTTTTTGTTTGTTTGCGGGGGGGTTTGCCTTAATCTGCCTTCAGTACAAATTGAAAGCACAATCTGGCTTTACAATCCAGAGAGAACAAAGTAAATACACCGAGTGGCTAATATAAGTCACTTTTCCTTTTGTGTGTCAAAGGCTGCTATGTAACTGAAAGGTCAGGCGAATCCCTTCCTTCAGCTGGCACGATCCTCTTCAGCACCTTCTTTTCTAAGCATTCATGAGACCTTAAGCACTGTTGCTTAGATGACTGTGCTTGAGCTTAGGAGTTCCTCCCTCCCATCATCTGGAGCTACAGCTGTGTTTTTAGTGAGATGTATGGATAGATATTGTCTATGGGCCCTTTCATGAAATTGCCTTTGCCTGTCCAATCTGAATTCTCTCTGATGCTGTAGGCAGTCTTTAAAGATACTTGCACTGTGTAGGCTCCTGTTCTGAGCAGCTTTGGGAACTGAGCCAGTTTCCTGAATTTTGGCTACAGAAAAAAAAATCTAGTCCTTGCCGCTTTTTATGATGGCTATTAAAGGAATTTTTTTGAGGGGGAGAAGGGGAAAGAAGGTAAATGTGCTTTTTAAACAAGTCCTCCTGCTACTAGGGAGGCCTGAAAACTTAGCCTTTAGAAATGGTGGGGTAGTAATTCAAGTTATCCGTAATTTTTCAGGAAGTTAATTTAACTAATTCAAGGAAATTCCAAGATTTTGAAAACTGCTTTTATCCTGAATTGGGATGAAAATAATATTTGCAGGTGTGAAATCCCCTCACCTTTTAGAACTGGAAAGCTTGGAGAGCGGCGGTCATCGAAGCTTTGAAAGCGGCACCATTCTGGCAGGCTGGCAGCTGGGTGGCCGGTGCGCTGGGGGGAGCCACTGGAAGACCAGCGGGAAGAGGGCACGCTTTTCTGTCAACCATTTTCTGCTTTGAAAGTTGAGCAAAATTTACAGAATCCCCGTAAACACCCTCTTTCAGATTTCAGTTTTCAGACATGGACAGAAAAACCGTCTGTCAGTTCTGAGGGTTTTAGAGTAGGGGGGATTTGAATCCGGGTTAGCAGTGGGAATGTAGGGGTTACGTGAGGATTCATTTTGTACAACTTGTCAGTTAAATCTGTTACCCAAGAAGCAACTGCCTGAACAAGTTGCAGGGTTTATTTCCTCTGCTGCTGCTGTTTATTTAAAAGATTGCTTTGTGGGTAGATGTTTAGTTTGTGTCTTAAAGCTCATATTTTAAATAATAGAGATACCAAGTTCCTTTCATAATACCTGATGATAGTTTCTCTGTTGCACAAATTAATTAAACAGCAATTAACTTGCTATTTTACCCCTTTACCTGACTCTTCAGAGTGCATTTGTGTAATTTCCACCCCTCTAACAGAATGAAAATGATCACGGATACTGGAATATGTAACCAAATATTTCTTCATCGAGCAGTAAGGTAGAGTGCTGATGTCATGTTGTAGATCATTTCTTTCCTGATAGTGAGGGTGCAGTCTCATGAGATGAGGTGATAACATTGTGCTAATCTGTATGGTGGGAGATTGTCACGGCGGTGGGGAGAGTAGCATGGCTGCAGGGTTCCTATAGGAAGATGAACCTGAGCTCAGCATAGAGGAGCAACCTCTCTGCCTCCTGCCCTTTTCACTTCTCTCTGCAGAACAGAACAATACCCAGCAACTGGGTGCAAGCAGAAAACAACGTGATTCCTTGGACATGCTTTGCAGTTTTTATATATCGGTAGAAGGCAATGGCTCTCTTATGCTTGGTGCTAACTGAATAGAAAACACTAATGCTGTATTGTTAGGCTTAGTCCCTGAAGGGATTTCCGGAATCCTTTCAAAATCTATCCACCCCTGCAAAGAGATGTGTAATTGTGTGTTATTTCTCATGCAACTACTAATTTGCATGAATAAATAATATTGTGCACATTCTGGGAACGAGAAATAGGAACTCATAAAAGTAAACAGGGGTCGTATGCATTTTAGATGCTTCCAGGTTAGGTTTAAGCTAAGTTTGCCTTCCATGTGGAAATATTGGGGTAGGGAACCACCGCCACCACCAAAGCCCACACAGTCTGGCGGGGCAGGGGGGAACCTGTCTGGCTCCCTTCAGCAGTAACTGGCTGATCTTTTAAGCTTGTCAGAGGGCTGCTGTTCGTGACTTGTAAAATGCAGTCTGTGCTACTGCTCTGATCCTTAATCAGCCATATACAGTGAGCTGCAATCCCTGAATGTGTTCAGCAGTAGTGTTTTATAACAGTCTAATTCAAGTAAACTCTCTTCCCCATTGAAATATCACTAAGTTTGAGAAAGGTGCTTGAATTATGTGAAAAACCGTGGAAGATAATTAAATTTTTGACACTGGGCTTGGAGCATGGACTGATTTGCCAGTAAGAGACTACTGAAGTTTGAGCAAGGGCCACAAAGATGATTAAGGGACTGGAGGATTTGTCATATGAGGAAAGGTTGCAAGAGCTGGGACTGTTCAGCCTGGAGCAGAGAAGGCTCAGGGGGATCTCATCAGTGTGTATAAATACCGGGTGGGAGGGAATGAAGAAGCAGGAGCCAGGCCCTTCTCAGTGGTGCCCACTGACCGGACAGGAGCCAGCAGCACAAAGTAAAAGACATGAAACTTCATTTGAATACAAGAAAACATTTTTTTTTTTTTTTTTACTGCGAGGGTGGTCAAAGGCTGGAGCAGGCTGCCCAGACAGGTGGTGAAGTCTCCTTCTGTGGAGATGATAAAAAGCTAGCCGAACATGGTCTTGGGCAGCCTACTCCAGCTGACCGTGCTCGAGCAGGGGGGTTGGATCAGAAGCTCCCGGGAGAGGAGGCCCCTTCCAACTGAAAAGGTTCTGCAAAAGTTCTGTTGTTTTGCTCTCAACACTATATTAACTTACTCGTTACACAGATTTACACATTGAGGCAACTTAACTGGAGTCATAGGTTATATTGCGCTCTTCATTTCTATATGAATCTGAAGCATATCTAAACAATTTGCCTTTTTTTCTTTTCTGTCCTTTCTAGGTTCTGGGAACGCCTACAAGGGAGCAAATTAGAGAAATGAATCCAAACTATACTGAATTCAAATTCCCTCAGATTAAGGCACATCCATGGACTAAGGTGAGTCTATATGAACTGAATGATAAAGACATGGGCTGAAAGTAAAAATTCAAGGAGTTCAGTTTGTTTAGTGTCTTGGTGGCCTTCAGTCTAAACTGGGAGCCTTTAACTAAGCTGGGGACCCAGTAATTTTTGATGTAGGTAGGGAAAAGAAGGTATTGAAGGTACAGTACAGTGTACTGTAATATCTGTTGATCAGGGTTTTTTTGAGGTTGCCTACAAGTGGTTTGTTTTTCTTTTTTTTTTTTTAACAATGGTGTGTGTGTTTATAGGAGATTGCAATATATCTAAATCCTGTCATGCTATAAATTGATGTGCACAAGAGTCACCTACAACTGAGAAAGTGTTCCAGTGATACGTGTGACACTTTTTGTAATGCTGTTACATAATGTGTCGAGGGCTGACAGTCGCTTTCTTAACTGGTTCTCTGATAGATCTTGTTATATTTGTACTTCTATAGGTGTGCTGTTTGAAGGGAGGTGGGGTTTTTTTGGAGTTACCTCTTAAAACTACCTGTTACCTAGCTTCCAGAACAAGACACTATTGCAGTATGTGCAGACAATATTATAACCTCCATGGTCAAAGAGGAAGCTGCTAGAATTGGAACAAACACATTGCCACACAATTAAGCTGTCTTCCACCTGCTGAGGAGTGATGGATATTTGATGTGGGGCAGGGTAACAATCATTTAATTAGCCTCTTGGGTGTGAAATAAGTTAAATATAGAGTCTTAAGTAACTGAAGCCTGGGTAGTTAGCGTTTTCTTTTTGCTGCTTGAGAAATGTCCGATATAGTTGCAGTATATTCTCATCTTATCCTAATGGCTCAGGTTTCCTTCTGCTAAGAAAGTAGTATGTACGCCTGGAAGGGTCGCATTCCTAGCTGAGCACGTGTCCAGGTCAGACTCTCTGTGGTGGAAGAAACTCTGAAACACTAGCGAGAGCTCTTTGAGGGAGATAGCAGGCCATGGTACATGCCAGACCAGGGACTGCAAGTCACTATTTTTGTGACAAATTCTCCAACGAGTTGTGCACCACCTGAATTCTCCCTTTCCCCAGTAATCCCCGATTTGCATTTCTATATCCAGGTTTATTTCTGTGGGTTGGTTAAGTGATTTATGATAGTATGAGAGGTCAGTAAATCCAGCGAGGCTTTTTCATAGCTTATGTTAACAGGGGGAAAAAAAATTAGGGCAAATGAAATCCCTGGGAGTTGGTATCTTCAGTTTCAAACTGCATCATGGTAGAAGTTGCAAGAATAAGTCCAAAAGCCTTGTAGCATTGAATACTAAGGTTGCATCTGAATTCCTGCAGTGAAGGTGTTTGGATTAGGGAGGGTTAAATTAATATGCAGTGGAGTAGGAATGCAGAGATGTACCGTAGGACACATGGTTAAGCATCTAAGCTAGCTGTGCAATTGATCTGCTTGCCTGAATAGTCTTAAGAATCATCTGTGTGCAGCTGATGGTCTGTTAGACCACAACGGAGATCTTTTGGCAAATGGAAGCTTCAAGAAAAAACTGAGACTTCTTTCTATTTATATGAAAGTTTTTTGGTCGTTCTAAAGGATCACAAGTGAAACCAAGTCGATTATAACAAATTGAGAGGAGCTTGCCAGAAGATCAAATCTGCATTCTCCATTAGGACACAATTAGTTTTGGAGACCTGTGCTTGCAGCATAGCTTCTCATTCTCAAGGCATTCTGCACGCAGGTCTTCCTGACATCGGCTGGCTGTAGAATAGCATTTAAACCAGTTTATTACAATTGGGTTACATAATACTTCATTTATGAGATCTGTACTTTTCATATAATAAAAATGCTAAATTAACAAAATGGATTATCCAACATGGTGTTGGTAATGATGCTCATCCTCTCAATGTATTACTTCCAAAGATCCTTTCCTTTCAATATTTTGAGCATGTTGAGCCGTGAAAGATTTAAGTGCAAGTATTATGTAGAATTGGTCTTCCTTACTCAGCTGTATTGGAATAACATCTGATGGCACAGCAGTGGGCATGCGCATCCTCTTGGAGCTTCTCTATCTTAGAATTGAAAAGCATGGGAGAAAAAGCGCTTCTGAACTCTGGCTGTCTAACGAGCAGAAGAAGAATGACTGAAGAAGTGAAAGTGCAAATTTTTTTTTTTTGTTATAACTATGTTGTAACTAGAGTGCTACAGGTAGTTGCTGGCAGGACTAGAACTTTACGTTTCAGCCTCAAAAGCAGAAACCTTTGCCATCTAAGCTAAAGAATTACTGAAGATTACAGTAGTTAGAAGGTTGTTATTTCTGTGGACTAGTTATGACCAGAGGAGTCAGCAGACATAAGTTAAGGGGGTTTTGTGTGGAAGAACTTCCAGGCAGCTAGTTTTCAGCATGTTTGAGAGAGAATTACTGAGAAGATAATCACTCTCTGCTATAAGCTCTTTGGCACAAGGGCATTCTCCTTGTTGCTTTGTGGTGTTGAATACAACATGGGTATTTTTCAAAGTTGAGGGGTTTGTAGGTCCTACTTGGAGTTAATTTCATGCAGTGGAGATGCCCAGCGAAGGTGCATGTTTAGATACTGTCTAGATATTTAACCTCTTCCATGCAGTCTGGAACTGGTTGTTTCCAGGCCAATAATCTATACAAAAGTAAGGTCTGTGGTTTGCTCTTGTTTTCAGGGAACTTTGTTGGTCTGCAAAAGTGTGTGTAGATGGCAGTTAAGAATTTTCTTTGGAAGCTGTAGTACCTGTGGGTTGCATCTGAAATTCTGTGCTGTGGACTTCTGTCGGATGTACCTGGTTCTGGTCTGCTTTTTAGGTATTTCTGGTAGGCATAGATACGTTATTTTGCTACTCCGTATTGCTGTAGTGGTGTAATCTGCTACCCTTGCTGTTAACAACTGGGTGAAGAAGAATTGTGGCTGGTGCTGTAGCAGAATGAAATAGGTTCTGGGTTTTTTTGAAGAACTAGAGAAATTGTTTGAGACTGAATAAGGATGAGCCCATGAAGGAATACTGTTTCTCAGATTCATTCAGTTTCAGGCTTAAATTGGAATTTTGAGCACAAATCTTATGGAAATTTGAAGTCTACCTTCATAGATGTATCTTAGACTTTTCAGTAGAAATGGATTGGTATCATCCGAATACAGTATTGATATTCAATGTGATGTAGTAGTATGAAGAAAGAGATCTCAAATTAACAAGAGTCTTCCTTCATAGATTAGGAGAGAAGTCAAGCTAACACTCTAAAAAATATTTTTCTATGCTGCAGCAACAATGCAAGTGTACAGTGCAAACTGTTCTCAGACTGGTTTTTCAATCTGTTGACAAGTTGAGATTGAAGTGCTTTTGTAACTTAAGAGATGGAATCTCTCATTATAAAACGTACAGAGGCCTCTCTGTCTTCTCTCCAATGTAGCTCTGTGTTGCCCAAGCACGTGCATGTTTTTATACCAGTTACGTGCGTGATAGAGATGATGATGATGGGAGTTCAGTGTGTCCCTGGCTAGCAAAAGAAAAGAGAATCTGAACTTTCCAGTGATCTTTCAAACAGTTCTTCCAAAACAGGACTTCTCTCTTCTTCCCTTCTGGCACCCCACCCCCACAACCCCAGCCCCAAAAGAAGGAATCTGGGACATTTTTGTTCTTCTAGGGGGGCCCTCTTCAGAATACTGGAGTGTTTAATTTAGTGATGTAGCTGTTCTTTTCGTCCAGACCTCCCTTTATTCTCACTTAGTATAGAATATTTTGTATTCATGGAGGTGCATCCTACTGCTTCTCTGCCTTGGTCTCCAAGTAAGTAGCCTTAAGTTATAAGAGAAGCAAGGTTTTGCAGGGGTGGGAATATCTTTTGACTGACTGATGCAGTTGGGAAAAAAAATGGGTAGGCTTTTAGACACACAGTCACGTCTTCAGGTTTATCTTCAGTTGGAAAACCTGTCCATTTTTTCCAACTGTATCAGCTCATTGAATAAAAGTTACTACCCTTTCTGGAGGCTTTGCTGCTGTTTTTGCTAGGTCAGAACTTTCCATTTGTGTCTTTCAGCCATCTCAACTGCTTGAGCCTTTTTTCTTCTTGGAAGCGCAGTCTGGTCTCTGCTACTAATCTTTATACTTGTTTCTCTTCTTCTGACTAAGCTTCATCTATGCTTTATAACTGTGTGACTGGAAAGCCAAGACGAAAATCTGAGATCAAGTGCAAGGTTGTACGTCACAGGGCTGTTGAAGTTCAGCTTTGGCGATTAGCTTTCTCTGAAGTTTTTGGCCCTTTTGGAGGGGGACAGGGACAGTGGGGTGGCTGACGAAAGGTCTAAACGCATACTTCATAAGCTTGTGTTAGATAGGCGTTGTTTACCATGGCCCCATTACAGCTGGCCTTTATCCTAGCATTACTCAGATGCTACCTTCAGATCTCAAATCCTTTGGGTTTTGAAAAACAAAGACAGTGCTGTGATTATTTCCAGAAATATGAAAAATGTCTGTCTGTGATGGCTCGCCTTTCCCCTTGCATCCAGCTAGTAAAGGATCTCATTTGAGTAGGATTGTAGTAAATGTTATATAATTATGTAGTTTAGGCCTCTTCTGCATGGGGGAGATGAGTCATTTGGATTTTTTTTCCCCCACCCAAGGATGCTTCCACATGTTTGCCGGTAATGGCATTATAATGAACCGACTTACCTACTGAGCTGCGAGCATGCCCATGGTTTGTGATGATGGAACAACACAACAGGTTATATTAGCAAAGGCTGTTCTCTTTAGTCAAATCATAACATCTGCCTTGTCTCTACTGTGTAGACGTGGAAGCAGTTTCCACTGCAGGCAGCTCTTTAAAATGGACAGTGCATCTCTTCAGCGTGCTGTAGTTTAGTGGCCTTTGTTTCCCCTGTTCTGAAGATACTTGGAAGGTTGTTCACACATGCAAGCACTATTTAAATATACAGTTGGTGAGATAAGTTTGAGTGTACTCGAAAAAATGGCTTCATTCACCATCCCCAAATCTATAGCTAGCTGGTGTCTGAATCATAATTTCCAAGTCAGTGTTGAGATGGAAAAAGACAGGAGTCAGTTGTTTAAGGGGGGGGGGGGGGGGGGGGGGGGGAGAGAGAGACTGTCATGTCTAGATCGGGTTTGAGCATCTCTGCCCTTCTGCAGTGCACTCTTGTGGATGAATACATGAGGACTTCTCTCTGCAGCGCTTTGCCATCACCATAAAGTTGCAGCAGATTAGGGCAGGGTCCCTCCCAACTTTGTAAGCCCTTCCCTTTGGGGTTTTTTTTTCCGTTGTTTATACTGGTCAGAGCACTCTTCTGTCTCTGTCTTCAAGCCAAATTATTATAGTAGAGGAAAAGAGTGCCTAAGATGAAACTTCAGGCTCTAGCTTATCCCTTCTGGCACTTTTCCAAACCAATTGGCCACTCCTGGCTGCAGCTGAAGTGCAGAACCACAGTTGGTTGTATTGTAGAGCAGCTTTAGATATTGACTTTATGATCCATATTTCTGCCTATATTTTGAAATAATTTCTGCTAATATTATAAAATACTTGGCAGATATTTTAGTCTGAGTATCCTCTGTGTGTGTATTCTTTGTATACATCAATCACTTTACCTTGAACGTTGAATTTTTCTGTGCTTGTAGCAGGCAGTCCTGTCATCTTCCCCACACTCCGAGACTGGGACATAAAGAGTCTGGTCTCCCTCATGAGCATATTTTTCCACCCTCCAGATTCAGTTTCATGTCTTCATCGTGTCTTATTCCTGCTCTCCTGGTTCTTGTTTGGTTTTTAAGCAGATTGTTTTGCTTGTAATGCTTCCAAAGTGACTGCTCATACTGTAGATTTGAGGAAGAATACCAAACGGTAAAAAGGATAAATAGACAGCTCATTTTGTCACTTCTAATTATAACTGATGACAAAAGAAAGCGAAAATTCTTTTGTCAGAAATCTTGTAAGCGGGCTTGCATTTGAATTAAAGCTGAAAGTACAAACTCTTCTTTCTGAGATTGGGGTCTGATCTTTTGTAGAGTTATAAAGGAACAGTGGAGATGAGATGTTTCTTTGGGTGCAGTTTCATAATTGGCATAAGCCCGTCATGGAGTTCTCCACCTCCCACCTGCATATTCCTGATGCCTCCCTTCTGCATTTTTGTTTGTATAGTAGCAAAAACCCCTTGAATAACATGAATGTTCAGGATTTGGATCACCTTTCCTACCTGGCTGACCATTCAGCCCTGGCTGCAAGTGCTGGGACAAGGGAACAGAGCAGACCTGCGTGGCCAGGAGAAGGGCAGAACTGTCTTTTCCAGCACGAACTGGAGGTGATCTGTGCCTGTTGTGAAACCGTGCCCTGACCTCTTTCTGACGAGTACAGTTCTGTTTTTCACTTGGTGTGTAATGACTTCCGAAGCAAAGAGTGAAAACAGCTCTGCTGGAGACTAACTTAAAAGAAAAAGCAACAAGTTTTTCTGGCAAGTTCATGTTTCCCAGCTTCTTTTGTAGGAGCAATGATTTCTAACGGTGTAAATCTCTTATCTCCATCTAAAGCATGAGAAAAGAAGCCAGGTTTGTCGAGTGGTAAATTACCCTGCCTCTGCCTAATTTGTGTGCAGTAAAGAAAGTACTGCTTAACAATAAATGAGCAAGCACTAATGTAACATTAAGACATGATTTGCATCAGTGCAACTATGGAAATCAAATCCTGAGTTTAACATGTCTTCTGCAATGTACCATCTGTTCAGCCGTCCCATTGCAACACATCTGTCTGGGCTGTTCATAGCGTCTGTCCCAGTGAGGCTGAGCGCGCTTGCAGGGGTAGATTTTTGGGGGTTCTCTCTGAGAAGAAGGGGAGCTGTTTTGTTCTGCTTAGCTTTGTTGCTTTCCTTCGGAGCTTGATAGAAGCAGAGCACATGCATTGGGTAATAAACGCTAGCTCGTTCTGTCCCTGTCAGGTCCTCAGTGGAAGGAGCCCAGTAACAAGTGTGTGGTCTCAACAAGAAGTAGCTTTGGAGACAGGTTCCTGGTCCTGTTCCCAGTTCTGTGTTGGCTCATTTGTAAGCCACTTAACCCTTCTGTTTTTATTTCATTTTCCCCTATCTATGGAAGTGCCACCTGACAGGGATTTTTGACTAATTAGGCGCTTGCTATTTCTGAGCTGCTTTTTAGAAAAACTCTAGGGGGATTTAATCAGAGAAGGAAGTTGGGAGGCTTATATATATATATTTAAAATAACTTCCAACACCAGTGCCTCTTTGGTGGACTTTTTAACCTTCATTTGTATCACATGAGTTTCATGCACTTCAAAATAGCCAAATGGTGTATTTCAGAAACCCCGTTCTGAAATTCTCAGGCCCGTGGAACAAGACTGGTTCCGAGGGCAGAGCTTCAGCCACAGCTTTGGGTTTCCTTGTGTCAGGTGGAGCTCAGTGCTCAGTGCAAACATTGTGCTCTCGCATGTTTCTCGTCCCTCTCCTTTTGTGTTTATGAATGTGTCATGTTTATCATAAGGCTTATTACGTTAAACTTGCCTGACCAAAATATCGCTTCATGTCATAAAGTCGTGGTAATCGTACTGTGCAATTGCATTTTTAAAAAGTTGATTTGAGGGTCGTGTCCCACCTCTGACGACTTTGATCGCTTGTAAACAGTACAAACTTTTGGTTGAAGGGAGGAGCTTTCTCTCTTACCTAATGTTCATGTGCCATCAAAAATGTGCTTACAAACCGAAAGGAGATGTGCACAGACTGTCAGCCTGAATCGGTGGTGTGGGTGGTTCTTGGCAAAGCGTATGAGTCTCTGAAGATGGTGAGGAAATTTTTAACCGTGGTGTCACAAACTTGATGCGTTAGTAACAGATGTCATTTTCATAAGGCTCTGCTCTCTTAGGGAGCACAGCATGCGAGTGGTATTCACAATCTGCATGCAAAACACACAGTGGTTGATGGCATGAAGTCATGTCTTTTAATACACGCTGGCTAGAAGAGCACCTTGGTGTAACATTGTGAAGCTTTGGCTTTAGGGCTTAATTAGACCAAGACGACGGAGCTCCGTGTTGTGCATGGAAAGTCTGTTTGAAGAATGTCAATGAACTGAAAGTCAGAGCAACCATTCTGTTAAAACAATACTTAGCTCTTGCCCCATGTGGTTTTGTTTGAGAGCTGAATGCTGATGTGAGTGAAGTGAAATAGGAGAACCCTGTGCTTTCCATCCTTTTTCTTTCGTCTTTTCATGCGTGCGAGAAAAATAAATAAAATTCAGAAGGGGCGTGAACTCCGCTATACTGGTAGGAAGTATTTCAAATGAGTACGATAAAATTTGACTGCTCTGCTAGTGCACAAAGGCTTCATCTAAATTGAAGTCACTTGGGGATGAGAGCCGCATAGTGCACCGGGGGCATTTAAACCTGGCAGTCCTTTTTGAAATGTTGAAGATGGTGGTAGTTCCAGAAAAGTGAAGGGGGAGTAACATAAAAAAAAAAAACTTGCACTGATAGCAGCATAGCTTAGAAAGGAGAGAGGAGTGTGTCTGGCCTTGCTGTCTAGCTGTTATGGTCTGTCAGCATTTGAGCATCACCAGCATGCCTGAACAAAGAAAGAACTTGCACTGGTCCCTCAGCTTTTTGGTGAGGTATATATTTATTGGGATCTGAAAGGGGTGGGGTGGGGGGATACCCAAAAGCACCAAAAGCTGTGGTTTTGGATGAGTCGGCATTTCCATTTGACATGATCATTCAGATACTTTTGTAACTCATCCAAAAAAAAAAAAAAAAAAAAAACACCAAAAAACAAAAAACCCAAAAACAAACAAAAAAAAAACCCAACAACAACAAAACAAAACAAAAAACCCAACCAAATAAAAAAGCCAGTGACCTGGGTCTCAGCCTGAAATTCATTTGCTTTGCAGAAAGTAAGAGGTTTTGAGTTACGCAAGTGCAAATTTTCCTTGAAGAATATTGTATGTAAAGCCTTTTTTTTTGCATTTGTTTATCTCCAAAACAGGTTCATTTTTTAAAATGAAAACTTGGGCCTTCGGTCCCTCCTGTGGACAAATAGCCTTACACAAGGTCTTGTTTCATTTTAGAAAAATGAATTGCTGCGCCGGTGGGGTAGTATTTGATCGCTTTAAAAGTTCCTGTCAGTGTTTTATTTTTGTTTTTCGTTTGTGGACTTGCTGTGCCTTTTGCCCGGCCATATTTAGTCTGCATACTAAATGTTAGTCCGCCCAAACACTTTACTTTGTGCACTTAGCTTTTTTTCCTTTTTTTTCCTTTCTCCTTTTTCTTTCTTTTTTTAATTTTTTTTCTTTTGCTTTCACCCAGATGTATTTTAGACCGAGACAGACTTTGCTCCGATGGGCCGGATTTTAGTCCGTGCACTAAATTTTAGTCCGCAGACTAAAAATAATCCGCGGATTATTTACTAAATCGATTCCCTCACTGAGAACTACAGAGACCTTAATCTCCCGCTGAGCCGTACACACGAGGGGCTTCACCGCTCACGAGTTGTGCCGTCTGTCCGTCCTCCCACCCCTTCCCACCACGGAGCGCCGACCCGGCATTGCCTTGGCGTCAGCGCCCCGTGGCATGGAAGGGCTGGTGTAGCCATTGCCGTGGGCGGCAGCCTCTCGTGTAGTTCTCAGTGGGCGAATTGGGCAGCTTTCCCGGTGGAACTGTGTTGAATGGGAAGAGCTAAAAGACCACAGGGGGTTTTGCTTTTATTTCGTAGGGTGTTATTCAAAAGGGAGGCGGGAGGGGACAAATTGAGGGGGAAAAAAATTTCTTAAGTAACGGGTGCGACGGGTATGAGGGGGAATAAACCCGCAATAGAGAGAAATTCAGTCCATACCCGCATTCCTGAGGTGGTACGTCCAGTTCCTGAAGAATCCTAAAGAGATAACGCCAGCAAACAAAAATCCAGTGGCGGGGGAAGTCAATCCAAAATGGAGAATAATCCGCGGCGGCCTGAGGCACTCGTAGCTCACGCAAATTAAAAGCATCCAAATTCAAAGTACAGATCTCGGATTTTTATTTTCTCTTCAGCACAAATTATAAATTGCTAGGGGTTTGGTTTTTTTGGGGAAAAAAAAACCAAAACAACCCAAAAGTTTACATTGTGTCTCTGGGACAGATTTACAAGTGGGATGAACCTTTGGGGACGAACTAATCTGGCCCCGTTGTCTGTGGACGTTTATATCCAGGACCAAGGACTGAAAATTCTTTATGATGGGAATTTCAATTACCCTTTTAGTTCGAGTTAGAGTTTTGATTTCAATTTTTTTTATTTTTTTAGTAAATGCACTGGCATTGGAACATAAATTTAATATAGAAATGTTTCTGTACTATGCCTCACCATTGCACAATCAATTTTTTGGCATACACTGTGGTGAAGTTGGACTTGCTGCTATGGAGACTGATGTTTAAAGTTTCTAATTGTATAAACATTTTCTATGTCCCCCACACCATGGATTTCTTATAATATTGGCTATATTTTTCCTTGCTGGACTATTCTCTTTTGGATTGACTCCCCCTGTTTGGATTATTTCACTGCATTATCATCTTTAGGACTCGTCAGGAACAGGACATTTCACCTCAGGAGTACGGGTATGTACTTAAACATTTTTTCAAATTACTAGGCCTAGCCTTGAAAAAAAGGAGAGAAATGCTAGAAGTGGAATATTTGAGTTTAGACTGCATCCTTGAGGCAGCAGCCAGGCGAATGTTGTAACACAAGGTGATAGAGATGAGATGGGCACAGACCTGTAACTCGCTTCATGTGTTAGTCACCACTTGTTGCAGGAGGAGGCCGTGTGAGGCCTTCTAATTTATTTATTTTTTTTTTTCCCCTCCCTGATTTGAAGCAGTTAGGGCAGACTTTGGGAACCGCCTACCCTACATGACTAATTCCTGATCCGAAGGCAGGCCGAGCAGTTCTCAACAGGGTTTAGGAAACAGATATTAGGGTTTCACTGACTTGAAAATGAGGAGTTGAAGAGTGGACAAACAAGTACTCCTTTTATAGATGGCAGATTTGTGACTGTCTGCCTACTAATTTGCTCAAGATAAGGGCTTGTCGTCTTTGCCTGAAGGAAAAAAATTATTTTTTTCTTTTTAAAATCTGTATAGTAGCTGCTACGTGAGCTGTCCTGAAGGAAAAACACAGCTAAGAGTGAAGTACCAAGTTTCAAGCTGTGGTAAATCAAGCCTGTAAAAACGTCAGTGAGAAGGTGGATGAGGGAGACCTCCATAGTTCTACCTCATGTTAAGCACAAAGTGACTTCACTTCTGTGGATTTACCTCAAGACATACTCATTTGTGCTACTTACCATGGGGTTTAAAAAAAAAAGAAGCTTTTTTTTTTTTTTTTTTTTTTTTTTGATTGGAGACAGTCTTATTTTGTTCTGGTCAGGCCGTGACTTGGGAGAGATATTTGCATGCACTTTGCACCGTGGTCAGCGATGCGAGCTCTGCAGGCAACCACTCTTGGCACTGATCAGCTTCTGCTGCCCCTCCACGTAACCGTATATTCACAGCACGGTGGTCAGCAGAATTCTCTGCTCGCAGCGTTAAGATAAAGCCTTTCTTTTTGTCATTATAGGCCTCCTGCGAAAACTTTTTTTGGTTTGTTTTGCAATAACCTGGTAGTGGAAGTAAATTCTGCTCTTTTGGTACCTGGCTCTTTTGACTGCCCGAGTCAGGATTCCCTGCCTCACAACTTAGCTAGCACAGCACGCGCTGCAGCAAACCGGGGCGCTCCTGAGCCAGCTGGGCACCAAGGGGATAAAATTTCAGTCCCCGGAGAGCTTAGCATTTGTGTTTTGATTCTCATTCACAAGAGCATATGTCTTTGGTTTAAAACCTACTTAAGGAGTGCCTGTGCAAGTTCCTCATCTGCGATTAACTAGCATGTCATGCACTGATTTTTTTTTTTCCCCTTTATTTTCTTTTCTTTTTTCCCCCCTCCTTGGTGCTCTGTGGCTTGGGATCACCTGCACTGGTGCAAAAGCATTTTGGATTAGCACAATTTTTACCAAAAATGCTGGCATCAGAACTTAACACTCGCACCCACCCCACTCCCTATTCCCCAGCCTGTGTATTACCCACAACATAGCAGGAGACAAGTGCTTGAGGCAGCCATCCAGGTCACGTACATGATTAACTCATATTTTGCTTATGATGTTTCAAGAAAGGAGGATGGGGGTGTGATTAGCAGTGGGTAGAACTGTTCTTAGAGGTTTAAAACAAAGCTGCAGTGAAGAACTCCTTTTTGTAATCACTCAAGGTAAAAATCTGTTAGAGTAAAATAGTTGGTTCTCTTGACACAACTTTCAGCTGTCTTTACAAATACCAAATGTGCAGGAATTATCCCAATAAACTTATGGGAATAACTTGCCAGAATAAGGTCACGGAAGGAGTAACTTGCAAATTAGAGCTAGACATTTCCTGCACCCCACCCGTGCTTTCCTTGTTGTTCTCCAAAGTTGAACAGCAGCCTCCATAGCAACAATCTGACCTGCCTGCCTGCAAAAGTCCATGTTAGTTAGCAAAAAAAAAAAAAACCAAAAAAAAAAACAACCCAAAAAAAACCCAACCAACCCAAAACCATAGCGGGGCCTTATTCAATTTTTACATTCAGTGAATCCTGCTCATTTGAACCCTCCTCCCCACCTTCACTCCACCCCATATGCATGGCTGGTAGCACCTGTGTGTGTTTGTCATGATTTTTGAATGAGTTTCCCCTTCATTCTTAAAGTTCTTTCTCTGAGTGCGCTCTCATGAAGTCTCTTGCTGGCATTGCACCTTCACTGTAGTGCAAGACGTTGCAATTAACCCTTTCTCAACCCCAGGAACTGGATTTTCCCATCCTTACTGGAGGACTTTGATTAGCACAAACCACAAGTTTGTTCCAGCTTGTTGGGCAATGAGAGGTTTAATTGCTCTGACTTGCTTCTGGTCAGCAAAGAAAAGAAACATACCCAGACAACCTGTTTCTCCTTGCTTTTTTTTCCTTTTTTTTGTAGGTCTTCCGGCCCCGCACTCCACCAGAAGCAATTGCGCTATGTAGCCGTCTGTTGGAGTACACCCCCACTGCCCGCCTGACTCCCCTGGAGGCCTGTGCACACTCTTTCTTCGATGAACTACGGGACCCAAATGTCAAGTTACCAAATGGGCGAGACAAACCTGCACTCTTCAATTTCACCAGTCAAGGTAGCCTGTGAGCGTTGAAGGATTCCTTCTTTAGGATGAGGCACTGGGATAAATGTTCGATGTAATGCAGATGTCACTCCCTCAAAAGTAAAAAAAATCTCTGAGCAGGAGTAAGGTTATTAAACAGTTGCATAACCAGCTGTCCGTTTCAAAAAGAGAGGAAAGGGACTTGGAGAAATGGGTTACGGGATTTTCAGGTGCCTGGTGCCTTCGATTCAAACTTAAGTGCAGCGGACCGAGGGTTGTTACAATTGGGTTGCATCAAGAAGGCTTATGTTTACAGTTCAATATCTGCAACCTAGCTGATGGTTTTGTGTGAAATATCACAGTCAATGGACCGTGGAGATTAGATTATCGTTTTGGAGATGATCCTGCTCCTTCATACCTGAAACGCCATAGCAAGGAGTAATGCATATTAGGTTTGGCAGGGAGGTTTGTAGTGTTGCTGCCCATTTTGGTTCTGGATGTGAGATAAATACAGAGGCTTTAGTGTCCAGATTTTATGTGCTGTACAGTTCATATGGCATTACATTGACTCATTCATTTAGAAACTGTAAAGATGACGGACAAATAACTTCTTTATTTGAAGCCAAACTGGTATCAAATTTTAAAACCATTCATGTATTTTTTTCCACAGAAGTCAGAAATATAAAACTGGTATCCCTCCTAGCACAGTTTTGCCTGCCAAGACAGACAATGTGAGAAGTATGGCATACAAATATGCTAGTAATTAATTTTGCAGCATTTTTTTTAAGTGATTAGCTGCCAATTCTCACCCTTTGAGCAAGACTAGATCTGTGTGTGTTTTCTGTTGAAAGTCTAAAACACCTTTTGGCTCAGTTAGCGTCAGTGTGATTTTTCAAACTCTTTAGTGCATGCAATGCCCATCTGCCAAAATGTGAAACAGAGCCCTCTCCTTCAACATGTGGAGCCCTTTTATTAAAAAAAAAAAAAAAAAAAAAAGGTGGTGGGAGAGAAGCAAAAAGCTTTGTATCTGTACAAAGTATTTCAAGCTGCCTGGAAATAAAATTTTAGCTTGCTTTGCGTGGCTTACTCGCAGAAGGTAAATATATTGAATATACTAAAAGGTTTCCAAAGCATGAACACCTTCAAGTGTTCAAGAAGATAGCTTGTGCTTCCAGGTCACTGTCCTCTGTGCTGATTCCTGCATCTGTTGTTATGAATTGAGTAGTTATGTTAGAGGTCCTTCTTTGTTACAGTACTCATGAATTGCCTTTTCTTCCCATTCTAAGGCCATCTCCAGTAGCTAAGATAGTTTTGATCCCAGAACCTTATATACAGCTTCACCCCTGTTCTTTCTGAAAGGCTTTCTTACTAATTGTTTCTTAATGATGTTAAGATTGGGCCTATCTACTACATGAAAACAAGGGTTTTAAAAAGGATTGGAAAGCTCTCTAGTGAGTCTTTTTAAAAATCCTTGGGGGAAAAAATAAATGTATGTATTGGGAATGTGTCCCTGGTCTCCCCCCAGGCAGTGTGGGAACTGCTGGGTAAGCCACCCTAATGTTCAAGCAAATCTAAAGCTCCTCTTTTGCCATCCTAAGGAGCTGATGTGCTCTCCCCTTGCACAGTGACTCATGGGAGTGGCAAGAGAAATCAGTTGCAGTGGAGCGATTTCCTTAAGATCCAAAAAAAGCTGTTTTTTGTCATCGGCAGGTGCCGGTTTTACCATCTAAAAGGGAAGGCAGGACAGAGGCTGGTCATTAAGCATTTCCAAATAAGCTCTGTTGCAGGTGACCAGCCAAACTCAAAAAAATAGCCAGAGGTTTTTTTTTTTTAAATAAATGAACACATTGCTTGGCGCAGTGATTTTAAGACCTTTGTAATTAATAAATGTGCAGCAGTGAATCTCATGTAGCAGCAGTCCTGATTACGACCGCCAGATACACAAGAGGCTTTTGCTCCTCCTGTGACCACTGTGCGGTCCTTGCTCTTTAGCCAGACTGCAAGGTCCTGTCAAATTGGCTAGTCCAGAGCAGAAATCCCAGCTGGGAAATAGATCAGGTCATTGGAAATCAGATGATGACTCATGTTAAGTCATCTGTGGTAATTTAAAAAGTAATGAAAGACACCTTTTGTTCTGAAAGCCATTTGTTTTCAACCGACAACATTAAGTTTTAGAAGTGTTTTATTTGGCTATATCCAGTTGCCTGAAACCCATGAAGTAGGAGGTAGCTGCAGAAGGCTTGAAGGCAAAACTGTTAGAAATAACAACATAAATCTGACCATTAATGCATTGCATTGATTTTCAGAAAGAACCTAAGCATCATAGCAAATCTGCTGATCTTGGGCACTGATGCTGCTCAGATATAGTCTAGGAAAAAAGCGGTGAGAGTATATGGAAGATAAAGATCATGGTCTTTGGCTGCCAGCAGTAGCTGTGGGGCATGTAGGTGCTTACTTTATTGTAGAGATGAGATCTGTCGAAGAGAGCTTTATCTGCTCATTCCTAACGTCTTGCCTGTAAGTTTATCGTAGTATTTAAACAAATGTTATACACTAGTTGGGGTTTGAAAAAATTATTTTGGCCAAGGAGTTATCTCCACTAGCCACAGAGCTGCAGTTCAGTGGCTGTTAGACCTGCAAGACAGAAAGCACAGAAAGCAATTTTTCTCTTAGAAGCTGAATTTTCAAACAATCTGTGAAATGACTACCATTTCCTAAACTTCTTGTAACATGTTGGTGATTGTGCTGGGTCACAAATGTTATTGTCACTCCATGTTGGCCGTTAAAGACTCTAAAATTCCTTCAGCACTTAGGAATGGTTATCACGTTTCTTGATGACAAATGACTACTTTGCTAATGTGTGGGGGTTTTGTGCTTTGTTTTTTTTTTAAGTAAGCCTAGCTTGTGACATATTTTTGTATATATATAATCCCCTTCAGTTCTAACCAAACTGTTTCAATGTGACCAGAAATCCTTAGTGTGACCATTTGAGTGCCATCTAGGTTTTTTTAGACAGAGTATTTCTGTTCAGGGCCTGTGGAAACGGGCGAAGAAAGGAAAGTGATGAAACTTGTGCTGCTTCTAGCACTCTTCCAGGTTGAGGAGAAACTGCTAGAATAGCTTGAGTTACGTGGAAAGTTTGTGATTGTGACAAAGCAAATGTGATACAGGACTACTCTTTCCAGGGGATTCTGGGAGCGTTGATATATCAAACGTAACGATACTGAAGAAGAGCACTGCCCTATTTCCCAACACCAAGCATTTTCTTCTGTTTGGGGAATGAAGATGAACTGGTGTTCTAGTAAAACTGGACATTTTTATTCCTGTTCCTTGTTGGAGATGTAAACTGGCTGCAAATGGCATGATTTGATCAGGAGAAAGCCAAAGGTGTTCTCCCAGCTGATGTGAATGGGAGTTGGCTCTCATGAATGAATTGGGATAGCCGCTCTGTTCACATCATGGCATTGAAAACTGTCTGGATTGCCTTGATCACAATACCTTCTTGCAGCAGTATTGGTTGTAATTAACCCAACCTTGAATTGTAAGTTTGAGTTAGATAAGCAGGCTACAGTTCAACAGCTTGTCCAAATACTGTGTTGGAAATCACTGATAACAGAGGTTCTCAACGCTTTGTAGACTGCAGATACCACCGGTCAAGCTTTTTCCTTGGTATTGACGTGTCTGATCCTTACAGATGGGATAGCTGCAAAAATATGGCAGAAGAAAAACTCAAACAAGTTCTCAAGCAAAGTTGCTACTAAACTTCAGCCCAAAGAGTTCAATTTACTGTGGTTATTTCTTGTCTGAATTGACCTGCTTCTCTAAGTGAAGTGTCAAGACATTCAGAGCATGCCAAATTTAAGAAACTTCATACCAAGAAAGATAATCTGGGTTTTGAGAAGAAGGGAACAAGATCAGTCTTCTAGTCTCTATAAAAGTTTTTTTAAGGTAGCTTCAGAGAAATAAGTTGTACTTGCGTTAACAACAACAAAAACCAGTATACTTGCCATAGTTGGTGCTGCGAAAGGAGGTGTTTTGATGGCATTAGATGAACATATGGGAGGAGTGAGAATGGGGTCGAAGTGCCGTTGCAAGGCAGTTGTTGTTCTGTCGGGTCAGCTGATTCTTTGGCTACAGCGATGCTGGCAGTCTATAGCTGCATCCTCAAGGCACCACTTAGCACCGGAAGGTAGCAAATGTCATTGAGTTTCCTTGACATTTTAGCTCTGCTTTTGTTTGGGTCCCAGCCCTGTATTGCTGCCAGTGATGAGCAAAAAAATAATGTGGGGATGACTGAAGCTTTTTAAAAAGTGAGGGAAACAGCAGATTCCCAGTAATAACAGATCTAAGAATTAGCTTTGGATAAAATACTAAAGGAGCAACATCTTCTAGCATGGAGCTGCTAATACCTGAATTAGTATTAAAGTGTAGGTTTATCACTGGCGTTCAGCTTTGACACTTGAGGATTCATGTTTCTTCAGTTTATTTTTCCATTTAAAATGGAAACTTACCAATTCTCAATTATTATATGAATATATGAATTCTGAATTATCCCCACATGAATTGAGGATTAGTATTTGTACAAATGCTGTGAGTATTGAGGCTTTGTAGAAGGACTAGCTAGGTCTGCTGAGACCTGAATGGAGTGTTACAGGATAGATTGGATGGGTTGCAGGTAATGTAGCAACTTCTGCTTGGTTCTAGACTGGAGCTTGTGTTCATCAGTGCTGAAACAGAGTCTCAAAATGTGTAGTAATAAGAGGCTTGTAAGCAGGTGAGAGACTTCTGCATCTTGCCCTCCCACCAGTAAAGACACTTAATGTAACTTAATGCAGAAAAAAAAAATGGCCGAGTACTAATCCCTTTAGGCCCTAAGTTTAAAGCTTGCCTTAAATTATTTGGGCTCATTTTTAAGAGCCTATTGCTCTTCTTTAAGACTGTGTACAAAACCACCTTACTGAACCCATGGCGTGATTTGGACTGGTTTTGGTACAGCCCTTGCTATCTGGAGGTCTTATGTAAAAAACTGTCTGTTCTCGTTTCTCCTCCAGATGACCTCCTGGAGCTCCAAAAGTCATCAGTCTCCTTCCGTGAGGTGACTGTTCACATCCTTTTCACCGGATGTTGCTTTCTCAAGAGACAGTCACTCCTGTTTCTGAAACAAACAGGACCTGTCTTGTCTCGGCTCAATCCCACCTTCTGTGAGGCACTAGATTCTCTTGAAAGGGTGCCAGAAGATTGTCATTTGTTGGCAATGTGTTGCCCTTAATCCTCCCACATTTGTGGCTGTAAGATGCCTGTTTCTCATTCTGATACACATTGAAGCTATATTAGATTTGGAGCCTAAAAGACATGACTAATTTTTCCTTGGTTAATGTCTTCAGGAAGAATGGTTGCATCATTTTGTTGTCCACTTAAATTGCCCAACAGACCAATTCCCTTTGCCTTTCCCTGTGCTTTTAAAGGAGATGTCACCTCTCCTTGGCCTCGCTCAAGGAGACTGCTGTGAGAGATTGGTCTTGGGTTCCTGGGTCCTTGAGAAAGTGGTGCTTGAGTGAGCCAAAGAACTGAATCCCTGAAGCTCTTGGAGCAACTGCGGCAGCTGCTTGCTTGCTGAATCAGTGCCCAAAGCAGCACCGCTGTTACCAGCCTTCTCCTTGAGACTGATTGCGAGTGGGTTTGTGAAGGGAATCCTTCCAGTGCTCAGAAGGAAACAGCATTACCAGGCCGTTGATAAGAAACAGGCTTGGCTGGTTCTTTGCTAACTCCCAAGCTGCCGTCTTTCTCTAGGAAATAATTCCTTTGCACCACTACTTATAGTGTTGACAGTCCTGCTCTGGAGACTGTCTTGCCGAATATGGCTGTGGTTTCCTCACGCTGGTCGGCAAAGAAGAAAACGTAACGCGACCTTTGGCTGTAAGGGCATGCGTTTCACCCAAGGTTGCTGTTACGGGGGGTAAACCCGAGGAGCTGAGCCTGCATGCGGGGCTCTTCGTGGACGATGAGCTAACTCTGTTTGTTCCACCTCCCCTCCAGAACTGTCAAGTAACCCATCTCTGGCTTCGATCCTCATCCCTGCTCATGCCCGGAACCAAGCAGCTGCTTCAACCCCTACAAATGCTACAGCGGCCTCAGGTGAGAACATGCGCCTGCCTGCCTCCCTCCCCACCCTCGCTCCCCCCGCCTAGGCACCTTCCCCCTGCTGTGGTCCGTGAGCCGCCTCAGCCCTCAGGGTGAACAGGGAGGAAGGGTTCGTTCCAGCATCACCTGAAACTTGCTCTTGGGAGGTGGTCATTTGGGTGCTAGCTGTGGTCACCAACCCAAATCCTAACCCAGGGCACTTAGACTCCGTGTCCGACTGTTTCATTTGTTGGTCCCTCTCTCTCGCTCAGACTTCTGCTATTAAAAAAAAATCATTACCTCCCTTGGTTTTTAGCAATCCTTGTGGATTGGTTTGCACCTAATTTCTGAACTTGTGACACAGTCTGAAATTAACGCTGACTTGGAGCATGAGTTTGTGATGCCTAGGAAGAGAAGAAACAGCTAGCTTCAGTACATATGGTCTCCGTGGAGCATGGACGGAGAGGATTTTTCCCAAAGGGAATAGCACTTAGTCTGTTAGGGAGTTCGGTGTGCCTCATCTAAGTAGTTGCAGTTGCTTCTTACTGAGATTGCTTGTGTCATCGTTGGGCATGAGGCAGATGCTTTTGGGTTTTGGCCAGCACTGAGTGAACTTCTTTTTTGCCTCTCTCACGCTCTCTCAGGTTTCTGTCAGAAACTTTCTAAAAGCTCACTGTTGGCCCATAGCCACCCCATATTGTATTCTGTTTCCAGTGAAAGCTTAAAAGCTGGGTCATACCAGTTGGGAGACTCCCAGAGAAAATCCGAGGTGCTGCAGGATGTGGCAGAGGTGATTCAGTACATGGCACTCTTCCTCTGAGTCAGCCCTGAGTCAGCACAGCAGCTGGCTGTCTCAGGGCTTGGGCAACCAAAGGCAGGCTGCAAAATGGGTGTGCTGCCATCCGTATCCTGCATGCACGTCAGTCCCATTTGACAAGGGCTGTGACCCCCTTTTGAGGTGCAGGGCGCTTACTCAGTGGTAAGAGAGCTGATAAGGAGGTGCCCTAATTAAAAAGGTATTCTTGAAACGTGCAGGAAAGCGTTTGCAGGTTGATGTGCCGGACAGCTACCTGATGCTCTTGGTCCAGCCAGTGCTGTATAGAAAGCATTTTCATACTCCAGGACAGACAGATGCACCCAGCTTTGAAAGATGAGGCTTTTCTCTGAAAATGTAGTAGCAGTAGATAAAAGCTACAGCCTGTACAATCTACATGCTCTGAATTTAGGAGAAAGCAAAATTGCTATTTTCAAATTTAGTATGTTTGTTGCATACACTTTGGCAGTATTTTGCAAATAGTCATGTTCTCTGTTTCCCTTTTATGTGCATCTGTTGTTCAACAACGAGTGAGGAAAAAAAGGCAGATAAAGTAATAAAAGTGATGGGAAAACTACAAACATGGAAAATTATTTTAAGCCCTTCTGAAAAATACTGTTTCACTTAATGTCCCTTTCATGCCTTTTAAGGAGTTCTCTTTGCCAAGATACAAGTCTTGAGGAATTAATTGGGGTTAAGAAGTCTGTTTTCACCCAGGACTTACCAAGAGTTCAGGGTGGGGGGGGAGATGCATTAGCCTGAGTCCTAAATGTGTCGTATACTAAAAGAAAACCGAAACCATCCCCACCTTACTGATGTCAACATTTTTAAATCTCCTGTTTGCAAGCACTGCACTGAGTTGGGATAGGACCTCTTATTCATAGTTCAAAAACCAAAAAACAAATCCTTGCAGCTTGGAAAGAAATTGTGAAATGAAGTTCAGTATTGGGCAACACGCAGCTTTGGTTTTCTGCAGCACAGCTGGTTTGTAGTTTCTTACTCACATGGGGTTCTCACAACAGGCAGTGGGAATTTCATGATATTTAGGATTAGGTCCTCTAAGAGGTTATGTTAATCTGTTGTGCCTTGCATGCGGATGCTACACTTAGCAAGAGGTTTTCATGGAAGGGGTCCCTTCTTTCCCTATTACCCCCGCACATCCCAGAGCAGTAAATTTCTAGTTCTTCAGTAACTGCTAAAGCAGCATGGGAGCAACTCTCCCACCTAACCCAGGGCGTCCTGATAGGCAGGAGGCTTTTTTTGCAAAATGTTTGCTCGTGTGACTCAGCAGTACAAGTCCAGACGCTACTTTTTTGAGTGGTGATGATGCTACAAAATGTAGCTCTCGAGACAATTCAAAGGGTAAAGCATGTTATGTGTAAGTGTAATCCACGTTGTTAGTGTGTAGCTCTTGCCTCCCTCTAGCAAGCAGAACCGGTACTGAGGTTCAAGCGTCTGCAGCTGTGTCCAGCGTAGTTGCCTGCTCTGTAAGCTTGAGGCATAGGTTTCACCTACATGGAAATGCAGTGTACTAGTTCCTCACTGTCGGTAATCCAGCTGGGCTCTTGTTACCTGCTTGCGGACAGTTACTCCATTTTCATAGCTGTCATGTTGGTATGCAGCCGTGTCAGAATCTCAGCTTTTTGCGAAGGTGTAAAGACTGCTTTTGTCAGGCACCGAGGCCGGGTCATAGTTAGAGAACAACTAGAAAAAGCAGATCTGTTTGTCCAAAGTCTAGCAAAGCAGTGTTTGCCGGGAGACTTAGCAGTGGTGTGGTGGTAAGAGGTGGGACGGTTGGCTTTTCAGCATACCACGTTAACAGTGCAGGTTTTACCAAGGCAGCAATACTAGCCCTTGCGCTAACCAATATGTCACACATCTGCGTTTTTAAAAGTTATCCAAAACGAGTAATTTTTGTTAACCGATAGATTCAGAGTGGTGATTTCAACAGCCCGGTGCAACAGTAATCCTGGGATCACGATCTTAAATGCAGGGGAATTATCATAGGTAATTTTTTTGAGTGTTAAAAAATGTATTTGTTATAAATTTCCTCTTCTCTTGAGGCGTAAAGCTGGACTCCGTGTACTAATGGCTTTGCAGTGGGAGTATGAAGCCTTGCTGCACTGCCGTTAGTAAATTCTCCTAAACGGTTACGAGAAATTCTCTGTGACATTAGTGGCGTGTCTAAAGCAAAGCAGAGGAAAAAGGAAGATGGGAGTTGCTGGCCCCTGCTCGAAATGGTGCGCTAGCTTTCTGTGAATTATGCTGGCCATTGCTTAAAAACGCCAGTGGAGCTTTATTCGTGTGGATGCTGACTTGATCTAGCTGGAGGAGGAGGGGGATGGTTTCATAGCCACAGCATCTGCGAGGGGAGCATGCACACCAAGCCGAAAGCATATCTGCTTGCGTGACTACATGTTTTTCTTCCTGGATCAGCCAGCAGCAGTAGTTACCTCTCTGTTAGTCAGCGTTAAGATGGGAAGAGCATAATTGCCATCTGCAGGGGAGTTGTGCCAGCCGGGATGCTGGGGTCATCGTCTTGGGCATCCTGCTGTGTTGATCCTGCGTAATCCCAAATGCGATGGTGTGCCTGAACTTTCAGCAACAAAACAGATTAGAGCTGGTGTTACCTGCCAATGCGTGGCAGTTGGAAGAGATCACGGTGCTCCGTAAAATAAAAATTTAGTGCATTTGCTGTATTCTTGTTGAAGGAATTTTGGAAAACTTGAATTCCTTAACCGTGAGGAGAGGGGCGAGCAATTTGCTCAGGCTTCTGCAAGCTCAGCACAGGGATGAGTCCATGACAGAGGAGTAAAACCTGCACATTTTAGGCTAGCCAGTTTTACTCTGAGCCCTGGATTTCTACATCCCTCGGCAGGCACAATAGGGAAACCGGGCTTTTCTCCTCCTTCCGCTTGCCACCTCAGCTGTCCTGTGAGGACTCCTGGGCTGCTGGTCGTTTTGTTTCTGTGTCTTTGCAGATGAGCAGTGCAGTCTGTCAGCATTACAAATCCAACCAACTAACGCTGTCGTTAGTGCTAATGGGCTTTCTCAGACTGAGCGGGCGCCTCTGTCTTTCTCTGAACTGTAGCCCCACCTCTCTTTTCCGGGAGGTTTCTGAGGAGTGTCACGTACCCTCCAAGAAAGCTGAGGCATTCCTCAGAGGGAAAAGGAGGTGCTCTGCGTTGATGAGACATACTTTTGCCCTCTGTTCGGAAGACGTTTTGGAAGCGGCTGACACTTAAGCCCTAATGTGTTTTCTCTGCCCGCACAGGCGGAGGTGTCAGGTGGGTAGCTCAGGGCAAAGGGGCTGCCCCGACCTCAAGCCGCGGTCTGCTGCGTAGTCATCTCTCCCGGACCGGGGAGCTGCGTGTCAGCTCCCAGCTGCGCTCCCCAGCAGGGCTTCCACGGTGGCACAGGCCGCTGCTTCGCAAAGCAGGTGTTTTAGCAACATTGCTGAGGGCCTAGATTTTCTTCTTTTACGCCAAAATACTGCTTCCTCACGGTGAGGAGGAGTAAGTGAATGTCCGGACACCCTCATACTCCAGTTGCACTCTTCTGGTGCTTCAGCAAAGAGATGTTGGAACAAGCCCTTCTTTGTTCCCCAAATGTACTGTCGACGAGGAGTCAAAGAACAAGCTGGAATGTCAAACTACTGCCTTTTCTTGCAGGTTCGGAGCCAGTGCAGCCTCGAGCAGGCCCTGCGCTCTGTCCCAGCCTGGGTGGACTTCTCTATGTTGTTGTGAAAAGCCCCACGTGAATGGTCTTGGGCTGTGTCACCTGGTTTATTTGCTTTTTAGCATGTGGCATGTATACTTCTCAGGAACTCCTCCGTTAGAGCGATGATAGAAAAGGAGCATATGTTACATATGTTACATGAAGTAGCTCCATCCCCTCCTCTCTTTTCTTTATCTCTGCTCAGTAGCGATGTAATGATAACAATTTCAGCTTCTGCTGTCTTCAGGAATAGGAGATCAAAAAGCATATTTCATTTCAGCAAGTGAAATACAAGCACTTTTTGTGCATATACAGAGAAATCCTCTGCCAACAGTACGGACTCCAGCTGGACTGCTTGCATCAGGCACGGCAGATGTTGCACTAACTGGGGTTTATCCATACCTGAAAATTAATCCAGAACAGGCACAGTGAGAGTTTAACGTGTGGAAACGATTACCTCTCTGACTGGGTCACTTTTGATTTCCGTGGTCATTGTTGGTCTGCATGCACGTGGGATTTGGGAATTGCTCCTTCAGGGTAATGCTCTACGTAGGAGGGCGTTTCTCGCGTGCAAGGCTAGCTTTCCAAATAGCATTGGTACTGTTGTCATGCTGCCTTGGTGCTTTAACTGCATGTGCTTTTTTTTTATCATGGTGGTCATTCCTTTGTGAGGGAGGGGTTGCAATTAATTTGGGGCGAGAGGAAAGGGAATGGGAGACTCCCAGAGCAGTCATCTGGCATCCTCTGCCCACAGGAGGATTTTCCTTTCTTCCCACACACTCCTCGCAGCATTTCCTTTTCAAATAGGCATCATCCTCTCTTCCCACTTGTCCCTTGTGTTCCTGGATTCTGCTGTTTGTTTGATTTCCTATTTTTGTTGCTGTTGCCTGTGTACGTTACTTAATTTGTCGCTCGGCAAGTGCTGCCCACCTCTAGACTCCCATTCATTTCATTGCCTTTGCTCATGGCGGCACTTCCAACTCTGGTCAGGTCAACGTGGCAGGAGAGGGGTTTCGTTAACAGGTGACCATAGAGCGTTGCCCGGCTGCGTTGCCTTGCGAGCTCTTCTGTGCTGGAGAAGTGTTGCCACTGCCCACCAGTTGTATTTTGTCATGTCTATTATTTATGCTCGTTATACTGTCCTTCAGTCTGAGGTCAGTAAATCCGTTCTTTCTTCTTATAAGCCCTTTTCGCCATGTCTTTCGAATGTTTGTCCACTCTGCCCTCTTCTGTACTGAGATAAGAAGTCTTTTTTTTTTTTTTTTCTCCTGTTGCAGTATTGATAACTTTGCAGTTAACCTTACTTAAATTAAGTGGGAGAAATGCATGACGGTCTCTTGTAGAAAACCTCACTTAAATACAGGACGGGAAAGAAGGTATTATCGTGTTGAGTATTTTGTGTTTAACCATTCATCCGCTTCCCTTTTTGTGACCCTGCTAATTAGATACTGCATAGGGTGGTTCCAGATGAAGTCGGTGTATTTTTTTCCCTACCAACTCTTCTGATAGGGAACAACTTTTTTAGA
Source organism: Morus bassanus (assembly GCA_031468815.1). Taxonomy (NCBI): domain Eukaryota; kingdom Metazoa; phylum Chordata; class Aves; order Suliformes; family Sulidae; genus Morus; species Morus bassanus. The sequence goes on along the minus strand of CM062568.1, from coordinate 131,608,959 downwards.
GACAATTCCTAATGCGTGTGGCCTTCAGTTCAGTTGCAGTGAATTTCCTTTCGGCATTTCTTTGCGAACCCTGTGTCTTCCTGGAAGGCACTTTGACACGTGCCCATGATCCTGTGAGTTGTTTTTCTGCGGAGCGCTGTCCCTCCCAGAGAACAGAAGGTGTTGGAGACCACTTACTGCAGAGACCCAACCCTCTAACAGTGTTGTGGGCTTGCGTAAACCTCGTTACTGGCTTCGGGCCTTGATGTTAATCTGCTTCAGCACTTCAGAGGGTGGCAGCTCCAGCTTTGGTTGAGCAACACAGAGTAAAGCAGTAGAGTTGAAAGACGTTTTCTGAGGCAACAAGTGCATGAATTATGTGTTAACACACAAGCTGCTTCTGCCAGGGAAGCAGGCTCCTCGCGTTCATTGTCTGCGCTCATGCACACAGTTAACAGACGCCTTTGTTACAAGAAGGCCGAATGATGTGAAGCTTCAGCGCCGACATGAAACCTTGTACCAGCCACGGATACTTGATGGGTTAGCTTTGGCGATGCTAGCGCGCCTTGTCTTGCCATTAGAGTTACTGGAACGTAACGTGGGCGACTTCCTGCTGCGCGAGCAACGAGAAGTCCTGCAAAATCAGCTAGAGCCCAGCCGGGCGTTCGCGTGCCGGCCTGCAGCCCTCAGCCCTTGAGGTTGCTTAAAGACCGTCTTCCCACCCTCTCCCCAGAGCGAACTGTTCCATCTGCGCCCCCTGAAGAGCTTCCTAACCAAACGGCACCTCGGTGGGAGTTGTGGGTTTCCCGGGGCGGAGAATGTCGTAGCTATTGTTCCAAACGTGTCTGTATTTTGGAGGTAATACTGGTTGTTTTTTCTCTCTTCCCTTCCTCTCGCCTGTCGTTTGCAGATGTTAACGCAGGAGAACGAGTTCAGACCAATAGTGTAGCTACAGCATCAGCCTCCAACTCCACCTGAACCGGTACCAAGCAGCCAGCTGCACAGGAAAAATCACCAGTAATTTGAGTCTTGCTCAGCAACACTGGTCACATTTGGAAAGAAAATTAAAAAGAGGAAAGAAAAAAAAAAAAACAAACCAACAAACCAACCAACCTGTTCATTTTAGTGTTCAATTTTTTATTATTATTATTGTTGTTCTTATTTAACCTTGTAAAATATCTATAAATACAAACCCGTTTCATTGTATTCTCACTCTGCAGGGTGTCCGGGGCAGGGGACTAGGTGGGGGGAGGAGGGAAAGCGGAGCAATACAACACACCAATGTCTCTCCCCTCGACAATCTCTTCATGTTGGAAGTTTGCTGTTGTGTACTTCAGAACCAGGACTTTTGCCTCATGCCCCCTCCCACAACAGAAAGAAGGAAAAAAACAAAACAAAACAAAAAAAAAAACCCAAACCTCATTCTCTGCTGAATTTCTTTTTTTTTTTTTTTTCTTTTTTAACCTCTTTTTTTTATTTTCTTTTTAAGTGAAGTTTTGGACTTTGATGTAGTGCACAGCTTGAATTTGGTCGGGAGCTTAGCAGGGGTCATTCGACAGAGCTCAGCGTTTCTTGTCAGCGGATCCATATCCCAGGCTGTCTGAAGAACTGCCCCGGCTCGGTATGGGGAGCGGGCGACGTGGTAGGAAGATAGGTTGCCGTGGGGTCGGGGGGAGGGTTTGCCGTGTGTCTAAGGCTTGAACAGCTGGTGGAAGCCTTTCATTTTACAAACCAGTGCTAGCGCTGAAGAAACCTGCAGCTTCACTATGGGAAAAGTCTTACCCGAGTGGGTTATATATAATATAATACACACACATGCACAAACGCAAGCGGTTAGCTTTACCGAAGCAGCTCCTTTGGCCGGCCGGAGCTCCTGCGCCCCGTGTCGCGGGCCGGCGCAGGGCAAAACGGCCGGCGGAGGCGGCCGCTCAGCTCCCTTCTTCAGCAGAGAAAAGCGGACGAACAAAATCCTCGGAGGGGGCGGGGGCCCAGCCGGGGATGGTAAGGGACTCTTTGGAAAGTGGCCACTGTGAAAGCTTTTTTTGTTTTTTCCTTTTCCCCCACCCCCGCCAGCTCTCGATTTGAACAGGCTTCCCTTTCCCAAGGTGCGTACAGGAAAAGGACACCGGGGTTTATAATGTGAACTGTAACAGTCTACTGGTTTATTTTGTAATATCTTTTTTTTAACTGCAGTTTTAACTTGCAGGATGCCACATTCTACGATAGTGCTGATTTTAAATCCACAGTTAGAATCTGTATTTAATTTCATCTTTTTTTTAACCTCTGGCTTTTTTTGATCTCTATTTATTGATGCGTGTTGCCACGTCGCCATTATGTTTTTACAATGGTAGAATATTAATAAAATACACATCCGAGTGCTCTCGACAGTAATTTGTACCTGCTGACTTGTAGGAAAGCTGGCTATATATGAGTGTGTGTGTATATATATTATATAAATATATACATGTATACATAGATACAATACTGCTTTTTTTTATTTTGTCTACGATCTCGAAACAGTCTGACTGAAGCGCGAGGCGAATGCTTGTTCTAGTCCATCTGTTCAGGGGCCGGGTTTCCTCCCCGCGACGGCGCGCGGTCTGTGAGCATCCACATCTCTCTTCCTGAAGTCAAAGCAATATTCCTCGGGGAAGGGGTCAGGTGAGCGGCGTAGATACGAGGCTTTTGGAGACCTGATCTTGTCGTAGGCTTGTCGTTGGTGTCCGCTACGGCCTTATCCTCCTTCAGAGAAACTGTAGTCGCTCTTTGACGCTTATCGAGCTGTTGTTCGACCTGCGGATCTCTAAGGCAAGCGGTCGCTGTTCGGGAACGCGTGGACCTTCGCGCGGCCCCGGGGGTAGCCGGCGGTAGCGGCTTTGGCAAGCTCGGCCGCTGCAGGGGCGGCAGGGGTTTTGCTCACGAGCTCAGTGCGTTGTTTCTTGTAGCTTTTATCCTGTTGACATGGGATTTTTTGGAAACTGTCTCTTAGCAGCCCTGGAACTGATAGAAAAGCCCTGCCCTCTCCCTCCTGCCTGACACACAGGGGGTTTTGGGGAGGCGGGAGCTGTTTCAAGAGGTGAGTGACCACCTACCGTGAAACCGATAAACCCTCACGTTCTACCCCTCAGCGATTTGCTGTCGGGCACACACAAAAAAATTTTAAAAAAGGCTTTAAAGCTTTCAGCTGTCGTTAAATCCTGGCTGGCTGCAAAGGAAAGCACACCCACGTTTAGAAACGGAAAGCTTTCCAAATCCTTACGTGCGACTTGATAGAAAGGGCTGAAGAGCATCTGAATGCGAGAGCTCGGCTAGTCAGTGTCCCGAAAGGTAAGTGAAGGGGCTTGGTTGACCCAGTGATCCAAATAGATGCGGGAGGCTCAAAAAGTAGGACAGTGGCAGGGTATGGATCTGCTGCAGAGGCGAGACTGCTGAAGCATTGGCCGCAGACGCTGTTATTTGGAGGCAGTAAATTACTGAGTCTTTAAAAGGAATTAAAAAAGGTAATAAAAATAACGAAGAAAAATTGCTGCTTGTGCCAGGAAATGTGGCTTTTCTTCTTTTTCCTTTTATCTTTTCGTTTAAGACTGGCGGAGGGGAGTTCAGAGCTTTTCTCTCTGGTTTTGTGACTGTGCCGGCGTCTGTGTGTGTCTCGTGTGTGTGTGTTAGGCTGGGGGGAGGGTCAGGGGTGCCCCTCTGGTTTTATTTCGTTTTTTTTTTTTTTTCCAAGGATCATGGCAGGATCACACACTCTTTTATACAAGTTAGATCCAGGTCTTTGAATAACCTTTTTTGTAAATAAGGAGAAAAAAATACAAAAAAAAAGCCAACAACAAAACAAAAAAAAAAAAAAAAAAAAAAAAACAAAACCACAAAGCTCCTCACCAAATTCAAGCTTGTACATTATTATTTTTGGTTGTTTTTGAATTTTGAGTTTTATTGTTTTGTATGTAAATATGTGGACCCAGGAACTGTTATTAATGAGCAAAAAGTTACTGTTCAGGGCAGTGATTCTGTTTAATAATCAGACAAAATGTAGACGAGCTTTTTAAAGCCATATAGTTTTAACTCTGTACAGTAGGTACCGGCCTGTATTATTGTAACAATAACTCTAGCAATGTATAGTGTATCTATATAGTTTGGAGTGCCTTCGCTTCCATGATTTTTTGAATTTTATTTTCCCTTTTTTTCTCCCCCCCCACCCCCTTATTAACGATGTCTCCCACCCCAAGCCTGCATCTCTGCTCCCCGCCTCCCCGCTTTCTAACTCTGAGTGCTGTAAGGTTTCGGTGATCAGTAGCAGAATGAAAGGAAACCGTCTCCACCGTCATCCGTTTCGTTGGAGCCGTGGCTTTGTTCTGGATGTCTCCGGGTTGCCCACCCTGCCCTCTCCTCTTCCTGCTAGCAGCGACCGGTTTCGTTGGGACACTTGCCCGAGCGGCTCGTTCAGGCTTTGCTCGTCTCCCCCCTCAGTCCCGCGCCCAGAAGTCGCCGGGGCGGCAGCAGCTTCCAGGAGGCTCGGCCTTTCCGCCCTCCCTGCGGCTGTGCCGGGGGCCGCGGCCGGGCCGGCGGGTGGAAAGGACCCCCCGGGGCGGGGAAACCCCCCGCGCCCGCAGCTGCGGCCGTGCTGCGCTCGGAGCCCTTCGGCCGCGCGTGGTAGGAGCGGGGGCATCGCTGCAGGAGACCGCGGTGGTTTTTTCTGCCAGGGACACTTTCTGTTCCCTTTCTCTTCTCCCTGTTTCGTCTCCCGCGCCTCTCCCCAAAGTCACTTTTGTTTTCTTGAGATGATAAGTTTAACATGACTCTTGATTTCTTGTGCCCAGCACGAAGGCCTTGTTTCTAAAACTAGTTTGCTTGTGTTTTACTACCTTGTTAGTATTCCACATAAGATCGTCTTGAATGGGAAAACACTTAACTCTTTACCAAACCAAAGGTTGCTGTTTTATTTCGAAGCATCTCGTGTTCATTCCAGTGAAGCAGAGGCTGCACTTTCTGGTGACACGAAGGTCAGTGACGCCAAGCTGTTGGCGACAGTCTGCTCAGAGCTCTCCCTCTCTTCTTTTACTCTCTTTCGGGCTTGTTTTTAACCCAGTCTGGTCTTGATCTGTCCTTTACGTCAGCCCTGCTGTGGCTTGGGTCTCTGAGCCGGACTCGATCGCACTCTGTCTCCCCCGATGAACACCCGGTCAAGACGCTGGTGTTCTCTAATATTAAACTTATTTACCTTGCTAGGGGAAAAAAAAAGAAATGACCTGCAAAAGAAAATTGGCTGGTAGAAGATCCCCAAACACTTTGTCCCCTTATTTCGAAGCCGAGCTTTACCCAAAATAACGGCAGGTGCCTGCGACTTGCAACTTAAATTTCCCCCTGGTTTTCAGTACTTGGAAAAGTAGAAGTCAAGCAGCCTGTCAGACTCGTACTCCTGTAGTAGGAACCTCAGCCACCGCGGAGAACAAGGGAAAGCCGATGAGGGAAAGCGCAGTAGGGTGTTCGGTCCGGGCTCTGCCTTCCGGAGACTGCCAGCAGGTACCCCTGGGGCAGCAGCTGATTTCCACGGGGCTCTCAGCCGGTTCTGGTCGTAGTTGGCTTCGTTTTGCAACACTGCAATAATGGCAAAACGACAGGAAAGGAAAACAGTACCTAAGGGGTTAGCTCGAGAAAAGTAGCTTCCTTGTGTTGGTCTTTCTCAATTTATTTTTAATATATATATATAAAAAATATATTTATATATATATAATTTGCTTGCCTGTAAAATTTGCGTTCATTAATGTGTTGCTGATGGATCACTTGGGCCTGTACACACCAATTAGCGTGACCACTTCCATCTTAAAAACAGAAATCTAAAAATATATATATATTAAGGACTGTGGGTTGTATACAAACTATTGCATACACTTGTGCAAATCTGTCTTGATTTAAAGGAAAAACAAAACCTGTATAACATTATTACTACTTGAATGCCTCTGTGACTGATTTTTTTGTTTTTTTTGGTTTTTTTTGTTTTGTTTTGGTGTTTTTTTTTTTTTGTTTTTTTTTTTTTTTTTTCATTTTAAATATAAACTTTTTTTGTGGAAAGTATGCTTAATGTTTTATTATTTCCCCCACCCCATTTCCCTTGTAAATACGTTTTGTTCTGTGTGACTCGGTTCGGAAATAGTTAACTGGTACTGTAATTTGCATTAAATAAAAAGTAGGTTAGCCTGGAAATGAAATTTAAAAAATACCAAGTGTGTGGTCTTTATTTCAAAAACTTGCCCCTTTCTTTTCCTCCTCCTCCTCCTCTCCCTTCTCCACCCCTTGTTCCTCGCCCTCATGCCTCTTTCCACTCCGCAAGAATAGGTGGACGTGAATCTTTGTGATAATCATTAAAAGAAAAACCACAAGAAATAAGCATGTTTTCTTAAATGAGCTGTGTTATTCCATGCTATTTTTCAAGAGATGCCAGCTTGTCTATGACACCATTTGATTTGATGGAGAGAGGAACCCTGGGACATAAATATTTCAAATTAAAACCAACCGATCTTCTTTTACCGTCCACCTATAGATACGAACGTAAGAACCTGTGTAAACTGCTGGCTTTGAATCCTGCACTCATGGTTGTTTGGGTTTTGTTTTTTTTTTTTTAATCATTTGATCCCATTAGTAATGTTATTTGGTGGTGATCTGTAAAGTTTGTCGAGACCACGTCCAGTGGACCGTTCCTCCAGCAAATCAGCACGTAGCTATCTCTGAGTTGGGTTTCCGGTACTGGATAATGTATGTATTAAACATGACATGTCTATTAGCGCAAAAGAAAAAAAAAAAAAAATCCTTTTTTGGGCTGGCTGACCTGGCCGAATCCATTCTGTCGCTATCCTAAAGGCTAGATGCGAGGTCATGTGACTGCTGCTTCAATAAAAACAAATTTATATTGCAAAGAGGCTCCTCTCAGTTTGTTCGTGTGTCATGAGCCGCGGTCATCCCCACGAACCCTCCTCTGCTGGGCTCCAGGCTGGAGCCTCTGCTCCGGAGCCGCTCCGGGAGAGGTGGGAGTGGGGCGGGAAGGGGCGTTCTGGCCATGCCCGGGGCCGGGGCATGGGAAGAGCCGCCTCCAGCCGGCTGCTCGGGGAGAGACCTTGGTTTGGCAGAAAGGCCGCCTGTGCCCAAATTCAGCCGGGACTGGAGGAAGAGGCCGCCGGTACCAGACTGTCGGTGAGTTAAAGGACCGAGTGGGTGAAGCCTGGCGCTTGCTGCAGAACGAGGCGTCCCCTGCTCCCTGGACCGGGCAGCCGGCGGCGACAGGACGGTTGATGCCCTTGATGGATCCGCGCTGTAAGTGTCGCGTTAGGCTCCCTCTCCGACCTGCCCCCTCTTGCCGCTACGTGCTGGCTCCCCCGGACAGAGCCATCTGGGGCCTGTTCTCGCCCTTCCCGGGTGCTGAAGCTGCGCCCCTCGAAGCAGGTGCCAGCGCACCCCGGCTCGCTGCCCGGGGCGCGGGTCTCGTTTTGTTCAGCCTCTGCCGCTCCGGCAGGCGCTGGGATACCAGGGCGACGGGGCCAGGCAGCTCTCTGCAGCCCGGCCGCCCCAGAAGCCGCACAGGTGACCAGCGGCTGTCCCTTCGCTTACATCAGTCCAACGTCACCGGGGTTCAGGCTGCGTCTAACTCGTGTGCCCAGATCAGGGGTGCTCTGCTCAACCAGTCGGGCCCCTGGCGTTAAGGGTGGCCAGTTACGTCTGCAAAGACATCGCTGACTTCAGCACCTCGCTAGGTGAGTTCATTGATCTGAAGTTTGCCGCCGATGGAGAGTTCATCACAATCCTCCGTAATTTGGGGCGGTGGTTAATTATCCTTGGGCACTTCTCTTTCCTAGGCACACACGCACTGGGGCCTCCTGTCTCTTCTGAACCTCTCCCACCACGGATGCGAGCTGTGGGCTCTCTTTCTGCACCGTCTTCGCACAGGAACCCTCTGCTCCAGTCTCGGGTCTCTCTTGTGAACATCAGAGCCCCTTGACCAGGACCCAGTCACCTCATAACTTTGTGCTAAGCTGACTGGAAGGGGATCTTCAGCTCCTTCGCATCTTTCTAATCCTTCCAATTGCATCTCTTCTACAATTGTTTCTAACACCCTCCTTAAGCAGTGGGTGCTAAACCCAGGCAGAGGTTTCCTACAGCGGCCTCCCTAGTGCCAAATAAAGGCACTAGAGGGCATCTTGCAGCTGGTGCCTCTCTGTCTCCTTACCTGAGGATTGCTTGCAGTCGCCCTTCTGGGCGGAGGCTGCCGTTGTCCAGTTTATCCATGACTCCCGCCCTTTGTAATTCCTGCAAACATTATCAAGGGGTCTTTTACAGTTTCATCGCGTTCGCCCTTTTAAAAGAGACAACGAAACACCTTAGCATCAAGAGCCAGGCCTGGCGCAACCTTCCAGGGAACAGTCGTCCTGTCACCCTTCCCCATGTGAAAATACCTTTCGAGACCTCTCTGTAAACCAGGTTCAAATCCACTTAGTTGTCGGTCACTGATGCCTTTGAATGATTTAAAATGTTAATCCAAACGCTAAAGCAGTACTGAGCCAAATGTGGTACAAAAGTCTGCTCCACTGTCATGCTTTGTCTTTATCAACCAAACTTAGAGCCATCTGGGTTGGAATTAAATGTCGGCGTCAAGGCTACCAGCACTGTTTGTTATCTGGAAGGTGGCAGCTTTCGGGCTGCCGGTGGTAAGGTCCCAGTTGCTTTTTGTGGGAGAAGAACAAGAGCCACAAAGGAGGAGGGAAACAAGCCACAAAACGTGGAGGGGAGAGCGGGAGCGCCGCGGTTTGTGTCTGAGGCACCGAGTCCAGTTGCTTGGAGCCGGCGAGCCCAGCAGATGGTACACAACCTCGTTAGCCGGTCTTGAACCTCGCTTCCCTCCCTTGGCTCTGGGAAGGGCTTGGCTGGGTTGGCGTCCCGTCTTCCCTCGGTAGCCTTGGGGGGCGGCGTTCCTGGCGAGGGCAGGGCTGCTCCATCTTTGCTGGCTTTGCTAAACCAGTCATGCCCAAAGGCTGCAGGGTCAGACCTGACCTGCCGCCGAAGCTGAGCTCTGGTGGGAAAGGAAGGTGTGTTGGTAGCAACACCGCACGGGGCACGGCAGGAAACCCAGGCTCATGTCTCGGCATGAACGTCGTACAACTGCTGAGGCTTTGGAGCAGAGACCGGTCCCCCAAACAAACTCCGGCTGTGCTCATCGCAGGAGGCAGCGCAGGTGACAGCGGTCAGGGCTGCAAGGGAGAGTTGGACTTTCACAGTGAATGTGTGCCTTCGGTCAATGCAGGAGTGCAGTCCTGGACCTTGCTGCACGCCTAGCTAACTCCTGGTGTCCTGGCACAGATGTTTTCTTTTTGGTATATCCTAGTGCCCCCTGAGAGTCTGCATTCAGCTGGGTCAGTCTCCCATGCAGGCAGTGGAGTTAAAGCCTTCTCTTTCAGGGATTCCCCGCCCTCTGCATCACCCATCTCTGCTCGCGCTCTCCAGAGGCAAGGCTGGGTCCTCCAGGACAAGGTAGGTGGAGAACAACCAACCTCCTCCCTTGTGGAAGCTTGCGAGTGGCTGCAGCAGAGCGTTCGTGACCAGGGTGCTCTGTTAGGAGAGCCGCAGCGGGGCAGCCTGCCCGAGGCCAGGGCATCCTGCAGAGCCCCCTCACTTGCCGCAGAGTGAGAAAACGTGGCCGCGGGCAAACGAAACCTCATCCCCAGGCAGAGCTGCCTGGCCAGGCACAGCCCCTTCCAAGCAGAGGAGCCAAGGGCCCTGCGTACGGTGGCAGGGCCCTGGGGTCTGGGTATGTAAGGGACTGTTAAGTAGAGAGATGGAGGGGTTTGGGTTGGTTTTTTGGTTGGGGTTGGTTTTTCTTTTCCATAAGCAAAGTTTTTAAAAGCTGGTGGAATCCGGGAGTTAGAATAGGACTGTTCGTCTTAGCTTGCTGCTTGAACGCCCTATGCTTCAGGCTGCCTCCACGTGGTGAGCGTTCGCGGGGTCCAGACGCCGCTGCTGACGCAGGAACGCATGGCAGGTCTTGTCAGAGGGAGGCCGGGGCTGCAGGGAGCGAGGTGGGGTCAGATGTGTGGTGGGAACAGCACGTGGGCTTGAGAGGAAGCAAGAGGTACTCATCCTCCTCTCACCAGCCCATCAGCTACCCCATTAGCACTCTCTACAGCAACCTGAAAGGGGGTTGTAGCGAGGTGGGTCTCTTCTCCCAGTTAACTTATGATAGGATGAGAGGGAACGGCCTCAGGTTGCACCAGGGGAGGTTTAGATTGGATATTGGGAATAATTTCTTCATTGACAGGGTTGTCAAGCACTGGAACAGGCTGCCCAGGGAAGTGCTTGAGTCACCACCCCTGGGAGTATTTAAAAGACGTGTAGATGTGGTGGACTTGGCAGTGCTGGGTTAACGGTTGGTCTCAACGATCCTAAAGGTTCTTTCCAACCTAAATGACTCAATGATTCTACATTTTCTACTGCCTAAGAGCAGGCGTGTCCTCCTCCTCCTCCCTTCTGCAGCTCATTCCTGTAACCAAATCCTTTGCCAGGCAAGAGTGCTCGGGAGGCGGATGGTGATTGCTGGCAAAACCTGGGTTGTCTGGGGGCACTTTTGCTCAAGGAGATGACTGATACCATTTGGGATGCTGTCATTTGTTAGCAGTCTCGGGAAATGAAGGGGACCATCCAGCTGGGGAGTCTTTGGACCATCTCAGTTACACCTCATTCCTCTTTCAAGATTTTTGTTTAATGGCACCAGGCCTAGGAATGGGTGGGTCAATGGAAGCTGTTTCTGCTGGAGACAACAAATTTGGGGCCTGCACAGCAATGAAAAACGGTTTGCATTTGGCTGGAGGCTCAAAAATTACGTGGGCAGGTGGAGAAAGGCTTCAATAGGTAAGGAACCAACATGGTGTTTGCAAGAGGCTTTAGAGGGAAGAGCCGGCTATTACTGGCTCAGTAATAAACAAAAGGGAGATTCATTCTTAGGATCAGTCCTGCAGCAACTTAAGGAGAGAGGAGTGAATGCAGCTTTTCAGTCTCCATAACACTGGTGGGAGCGGCTGCTTTCCAAATGCTAGTGATATAAAATGGTGAGTCAGAAGATGCTGGCCGAGAAGGGCATTTAGGAGAAGGTTTAGCGCGCTCTCGGTTTAGGGGCTACGTAAGAGCGCTGGTTAAACCTTTCAGGCTTCTTGCTGCATCTGTATGCAGAGCACCGGTGTTGTTCATGCTCAGCGCTGACGTCACCGAGAGCAACAGCATTGGGTCCTTGCTGCGCAGCTGCAATTAGCTCACTGCAATTTGCATTGCAGGTTGCACCGCACGCTTCCAGCCGCCACCCCAAGGAAGAGGATGAACATCCCCGCGCCCAGCACTGGCCGAGGAGCTCCAGGATGGGCACAAGGAGCACAGGTTACTGTGAAAGCTCCCCGTTGAGGGGACTAGACGTGATAAATGTCAGACAGCTGGGCTGGGCAACAGATCCAACCAGCCGTAGACTAGGGGCCAAGCGCAATGGTGAGTGTTTGCAGGGGCGGTCACGGCTCTCAGGTCTGTGGGGCTGGTGCGCTGAGCCAGGCTGGCTGGGGAGGGCTCTGGCCCCGAGTAACAAGTGGGTACAGGTGAGCAGCCCAGGAAGGGAACGGGAACGGGACATCCCTTCTGAGCGCTACATGAAGGATCGGGCTTCGGCACGTGGGAACGGGCCAAGAGAAGTGGCCTGGACTCCAGCCACAGGACGTGGAGGAAGAGGTGCGTGGGGTTGACGTGGCCTGTGGGAGAAAAAGGAAGAACACGAGGGGACGAATGATACAATCGGAGCAGAGAACCAGAGCTGCCTCTCCTCCCCGGGTTTCAGCATACGTGCTTCCCGTCTGCCCGCTGGGGCGTTTTCTCTCTCGTGCAAACAGTGTCTGTTGAGACGCTTTCCCTGCCAGTTCTGCTCCTGGCAGTGGCTGTGAGGAGAGGTGGGGGCCTCGGTCCAGAGTGGTCAAGGCAAATTGAATTTACTAGTCTAGGCGTACACATTAACGTCTCGGGGAGTTGGCAGTTCTGGCAGATGTTCAAAACGATTCCTGCCTCTCTGGCGGGGTGGAGAGCATGGGTATGGAACAACAGCTCGTCTTCCAAGCCCAGGCCCGACTCCGGAGGGTGCTGAGGTGAGGAGGCTGGTGGATGCCGAGAAGATACTGACTCACCAGTCAGAAAAACGCAGGAAAAGCTGCATCAACAGAATTTTGGTGGAAGCAGGGAGGCAGGACTGGGAGGAGGTGAAGCTAGTGCAACTGGACCGTGTTAAAAGCTTTTGGCACGGGAGGACCACACTTGTAGGGTTATTCCCCCCGCAAAGTTGTGTGAGGGCTGAATTGAGGCCAGCAAAGTGCATTTGCGAGACCAGGAGCAGAGAAAACAGCGGCGCTCAGAAACTGGCAGGAACAGCAGCAACTTTTGTGACAGTCACATTGCTTTTAAGGGTGGCAGGAGAGATGGGAGAGCATGGGTTTGTTGTTTATATTGACAAAAACGTAGATATAGTTAAGTGTCCAGCGAAAAAGGTGTGTTGGCTTCCAGTTGTCCTACCAAAAGTCCTTTTTGCTGGTCTGACCTGCAGTTATCGCAATAGGATTTCCTCCTTCCACACTGCAAGAGCCGTATTGGCAGGGAAGACCTGGGACAATTTGCATTCATTCGTTTGCTGCAAAGGGACTGATTTTTCACCATTCTCACAGTGCAGTGACCCCAGAGGCTCGTTTGGTTCAGCCCGTCTCCCGCACCTGTCGGGACGCAGAAGCTGGCAGAGCGGCGCAGCCAGGCTCCCTCCCAGCAGGCAGCTGGTGAAAGAAAAGCAGGACAAGCAGAATTTCCCCAGTGTTTCCACTGTATTGGTGCAGCCCTGGAGGCATCTGCTGTGTTTGTTTCGGGTACGGGCTCCTCCCCAGGGTTTTCTGGCTCCTGCTAGGAGAGGGAATGGTGCATTCTTGTGCTGTTGATTTATGATCCCAATTCCCTCTCACTGTGCTCGTTTTCTTTCTCAAAGCACATTGTGCAAAGCTTGAAAAAAAACCCCACACACATGACAATTGAAAGCAGTTTCTAGAGCACAGTTTCCTGCAGGAATCCTGCCTTGGCCTTCAGTTTACATGCTAGGCAATGTCATGTGGAAAAGATGGCTTTACCCTGACGGTGTCCCTTAAATCATAACAGAAGCCAAGACATTTATAGCTCAGCCTGTGCATAGCATCTGGAGTCCCCTGCCCCCTCGTTGTCGTGCAGAAGGCTGTATCCCTGCAGAAGACCAGAGCACCGCAACCTACGTCCATTCCCGCACCTGCTGGAATACTTCTTATCTTTTTAAAACCACGTCAAATTGTACAACGAGCCACACGGAGAATGTTTATTTCGACATACCACCTCGGAAACACAGTAAATGCCTCAATGGATCGGTCTTCCTCTTCTAGTGTTCTGCTGCCTCAAGTTTTCCATGTCTCTCTTATTACATTGGACCTTGTGATTCATGTTAACCCCCCTCTCTCAACCAGGCTAAATTTGTCCAAGGTGGCCTGAGGCAAAAGAGCCGATCCCTGCACAGCTTCTCCTCCCACACTGTGGCGAGTGTCTCGTTCTACGTTTTCGCATTTGCTATCTTCCCTTTTCCTGACTCGCAATGTACGCTATGAGAATTTTCCCAAACCCCCAAACCCCAGCAGGATCATCCTCACAGAGTCCTAACCAAAACTCACCACCCACCTCTGACTCCTGCCAGATTTTGCAGTACTTACAGAAGCTGCCTGGCCCCACCGGTCACCTGGTGCCCCTGGTTCAGTGATCTGGAGACCAGCAATGGTTTCGTGGTGCAGCTCCCATTTTCCTCTCTCCAGTTCTTATTTACAGCTCAATGGAATACGGGGGTATTCAGACTTTTCTTCTCCTCTCTCTCTCCCATCCCTGCCTCCTGCCCCCGCAACCCAACCCACGAAACAGAAACCCGACGCAAAATTTTTCCAAGAATGCACTAATGAGCCTGAATTTTTGACCAGCTGCTGGTTTGTGTTTTGAAGGAGCAGCGCTATGTTCAGGATTAGTTAGCTGGACCCTACCTGAGGCTTTGCAGACCCAGCACAAAGAACGGGACTATCAGTTACAGAGACATGACTGACGTACACAGAGATCAGCCCATTATCACGTTAGCACTGAGAGCTAATACTGCTATTTGTTGCGTAAGTGGTAGCCATCAATGAGTAAGCATTTTGGGTGTGGTGTTGTGGCTGTGCCTGCTCCTCCAAAAGCCGGTGCTGGTTTGATGGTGGTATCAGTGTAAATGTACCTTTCAGATGCTAAACCCACAGACCTCAGGAATTTCGACAGGTGAGGCTGGAGAGCTGAGCAAGTCCCTGACAGCTCTCTGATCAGATGCACTGCGCCTGTCTGCAGCCTGCCGATTCCTGACATCCTGAGCTGGAGCACCCCCATGCTTGCAAACCAGGCAAAGCCAGCATCCTTTCTGCATAGTCCCCTGGAGCTGGAAAGCCAGAGTGACTAACGCTGCTCTAAGAAGAATAAGATTCTTTCCAGAATTGTTCTCCTTTGGGATGATAAAAAGCAAGAAGAGGTCAGCCCAAAGAGTAATGTTTCTGGAAAAGCCATAAGCGCTGGCTAATGGGTTCTTTGCACAAGCTACCTCAGCCCCCGCCATGTCATTCTGCCACGGCCCAGCCTTAGTTATTAGTGCCAGACGCTGCCTGGTTGGCAGGAACCACTCTGCTGAGGTCAAGGGCGCCTCTTCTTTGTGCAAGGGCTAATTATGTGAAAAGATGATGCAAGATCTGACCGTTTTCATTCAACTTCAACCCTTTTTAATAGCAGTGCTAATGCAGGAAGCCACTCTTTGCTTTATTCCACTAAGGAAATCAGTGGGACATGCTTGAGAAAAGACTCTGTGTATGGTCTTAACTCCAAATTTCTCACTGCTGGAATACTTTTTCATTTAATGTTATTGATGCAAGGAAATACCATCAAAAGCCCAGGTGTAGATCTTTATTGGTCTGTGCTAGGAAAACAAACATAGAATGCTAATACTGCTTTCTCACTCAAGCTACTCTTAATAATTAGAAGAGGAAAATTAACTCATGCGGTCCAAAGCTAGTTGGGGAGGGGGTGGAGGGGGCTGGACTGGGGCTGCCACACCAAAATGTATAGAGTGGTTCCAGGACAACATTGCTGGCAGGCAGCAGGAGGGACAGCCCAAGGGAGAGAGAGGATTTTCCATTCTGGGTGCCCTGAAAAAAGTAAATATAATGTGCTTCCCTCTCCTTCACCATGCTCCGAGCTCAAATCACAGAGGGGAAGGGAAACTCACCTGGCTCATCTTCTGTCTCTAGGAGGCTGTGGGATCCTTGTCTGATCCATCAGAAGGGTTCACTGCTGTCTCTCCTGGGCTTTCTTTGCATGGAAGTTCAGCTAGTTCGCGTGCAACTGGGGCAGAGCAAGTGCTGTCAGCTGCGCTTGGTCCAGCAGCTGTCCCACTCAAAGCAGCGCTAGCTGTCCCAGCAGGAGGATCTCCCTTTATCTTGCAGGCAGATGTCTCCCGAGGTACTGCCAGATCAGCCACTACCTTCTCTATGCCCCTGTGGATGATCTGATGAGCAGCATAGATGTGTTTTCTTTGGGACTGCCTCACTGTGCATAAAAAGAGGTAAGGCTTTTACTTGGAAGTGTACAGCAAACTGTTCTCTCTAGGGGAGAAGGGAGGGATAGCTTTTAGCCTTCCTGCAGCTGTGGAAAAGCCTATCTCAGGAAAAAAAATCATGCCCTTCTAACTTTGGCTGAAAGTGTTCTACTGCCACCTAATAGCAGCAACCAACTTTGCATTTCACTTCGAAGACTAGTCCCCACAGTGGGAAACACAGCCAAAGAGTCTTCCTTTCCAGCTTAGGGCATAACTGCCCAGATATGTTATCAAGCTTTAAAATAGCTTCTTTTTCAAGTGTCTGTTAATTGCAGCAGGTCTCTGGAAGACTGGAGCCAAAATCTGCCCTCTCCTGTGTTATGATTTTGCCTGGCCTGAGAAACTCTTACTGAGTTCAAAGTAAGGCTTGGAGACAGTGTAGACATATTAAGTCACCTACATTATCATCTCCCTTTTGCTACTGCAGGATTGTTCTTTACTGTGTTTTACAGTTTTCATCCAATCTCATTTGTATATATTTCCAGCCCACCTCTTGGGAAATAACTACCCAAGCCAAATCATTCACCCTACAATCCTCTTCATTGGTCTTCACTATTCTTTGTTCCCTCTTTCTCTCTTTGGACTTACGATGCTGGTAACAGTCATGGGGTTTAAAATACTGCGTGCTTGTAAGGAGTGCGTGGGCAATGTTGTAGGAATGAGCTGTGGCTCTCATCATGTCACTAACCTGCAAAAGTCCAAGACTTCCTTGTTGCTTTGGTCTGTTTATGTTGTAAGGCTGAGCTGTACTTTAACTGTGAATCTGAACCACCGGTGCCTTGCACGCTGTCATACATTTCTGCAAACTGTCACTGGCTCAGTCGCTCAACCTTACTAACCCATCCTGTTTATGTTTATCCATATCCCAGGTCCATTTTGTCGACAATGAATGCAACTGGATCTCACCTGCACTTGAAAAGCTAACCCACCAGCCAGCTCTCAATTCCCAGGAGAGCTTTCTTTACCCAAGACATTTTGGCTTCAATCGTGTACGCATGAACTGCAGCAACTATACCAGGAATACTCTCCTGGTATTGCTGCAGTCCCTTCCTTCATCCACCGTGAATTCCACGTAAAAGAAAGCAGGCTCAAACTGGTGAGTGATTGTCCTTTTTTAAAAGCAAGTTTTTTCACATCAGCACATTGACTTCTGCTTCCAGTGAGGGAGGGTTCAGAAGTGAGGTGCAGGGGGTTTCAGGATGAGCCAGTATTGGATAATCCCTGCTTTTATGCATAGGTAGGTGACAAAAAGAGGAGAGAAAAATAAGAAAAGACTAGGTAGTGGCAAAATAGAGATGTTTGAGGGGAAGTTAAAGTGTAGGCAAAGACTGAACTTGCAGGCCCTCAAATCTTTGCTCTACAAATGGATTTTCTCCTCTGGCAGGCCAGGCAACTGTGCTCTCAAGATGACTTCCTGCTAGTTTCAAGGAAGGTGTACGCTCAAGCACGTACCAAGTTGCTAAAACACAGTTTCGTAACGAATAAACTGGCTCACTATAGGGAAAGGTTTAAAAGCTGCCCCATAAACTCAATACACTGATGTGCTCATGAGTTCTAATGCCATTCTTTGATACTACTTCCTTTGCATTTACAGGGAGTAGTTACTGATTCTGCTTCCTTGAAGGTATCACTGTGCAGGAGGTTTACGGCAGGGTGTGCTCATCAGAGTGTACGTTTGGTAGAATTCAGCTCTCTCTTAAGTGTATGGAGTCCCCTCCACCCCATGGAGCAATAGCAGAACGGAGGATGAGCCAGGTCTTTTCCTGACATTTGATGTCTGCTGTCACAAGAATATTGTGGCAAATTTCACCCAATGACGTTTGAAGGAGCTTTTGTACTTTAGCACCTATTGCTCTAGCTCTTCCATCAGCATCCACTTTAATTTTTGCCTGGGTCTAGGTCTACTTTCTAGGAAGCCTACTGTAGCTACCACAGATTTTGAAGATTTTTTTTCCTCTGTTGCTTGGGAGTGTTTCTGAGGTTCCTTGTTCATTAGCTGCTGTTGCATTTAAGTACATATTTTCTTCCTTGCTAGTACCTCTGTACATCCAGAATCCTAAGGCCATCTCCAGCTCTTCTCTTTCTGTTCTCCTTTCTGAGACAGGCTAACCTGTGTGTGTGTGAGTGCCTGAGCTGCAGGCTTCATTGACTAAAATGACATCACCTGCTCTGGCAGGCTTGTGGAAGCAGGGTTAAGGAGAAGGAAGCTGATTTAAGCTTACGCAGAATTGCCAGCTGCTGAGTAGGTACTGTTGTTGTGACAAATACACAAACTAGGAAGAAAAAAGTTTGCACAATTCAGAGACCACAAAATGTGTTTGCAGGGTTTGTGTTTCCATTCACAAAGCAACAAAAAAAAGCAATGAAGTGCCTTTGTTCTCAAGTCAGAGAAGTACACTGCGGCAAGGACCACTTCAGACTCTATTGTGATACAATTGCTTTTCTTAGGTTACATCTGCTTTCCATGGGTGACTGGTTTAGTCACGGTCTTCTGAGTGTGCTGGTCATTGGAAGCATCCCAGTTAAGAACAGCCATTTATTCATGATACTCAATGTAACACACAGGTTTCCAGGGCCTTCCCCTCTGTATTTTGATAGATACTATTCCGTTTTGGCTAAACAGAAGCATCCTTTACAACTGCAGGATTATCTACTTAAAATATGATGCCACTACAGCGAACCCTAAATCTTATCTTTGCTTCTGGCTCTCAACCAGTTGAGGGGGGAAGGGGAAAGCATAGGAAAGCATATAATCTTCCTTCCACATATGGCATATATTTAAGTAACCTACCTGTTAAAGACTTATACAGTTTTTAGAAATTGCCATATAATAGACAATTCACAGCCATGCTACTCAAAGACTTTTCCCAGATTGTTTTTGAAGATGCAATGGGCTGCTGCTTCTCACGTACTTTTATTGTTGCAGGTACACCAAATTTACATCAGGTCTGAATTCAGGCCACTATTTAAAAAGACTAAAGCTCATGAGAAAGTGCTGGAAAAGGGTCGGAGGGCTTAACTTCCTACTCGCAGAGTGCAAATGAGGAATCTCGGAGAACTGAGACAACTCTTGGCACTGCATCTTTCCTTTCAGTGAGCTAGAGTGAGGAGGGTGAACCAGTTCATGAAGAGAATAAAGTTACTGGACTCCTTACCTTTTTCTCTGACAGACATTTTCTCAGCTTCTGGAATCAGGAAATCATAAACCAGCTCTGCTACAATCTCTTCTGACTGTAGGCGAGTTCGACTACAGAACAGATGCAGAGTGGTATTAATATTTTAATTTTCTTTCCAGATCACCTCTGCAAACACAAGACTCCCTTGTAAATATACTCACTATTTTCAAGGGAATGTATTGTCATGGCAGTAATTGTCAGCTGGGTCTCTCTTCATCCTACAGATAGGTGACAGTGTGACTATTCCCCTTTGCACCGCACTGCCAACGTGTTCAATACTGCATTGGAAAGCAATATTTCCAGGGAGAAGATCACCCTGGACTCCTTATCCTCAAAGGTATTTAGGAGCCCAGTTCTCACTGATGACAAACTGAGTTAGACACGCAGATACCTCTGAGGATTTGCGTCTTTGTCAATTTAGTCTTTGGCCCATTGCTGAGTTTGCTAAATTCTTCCCTTTTGTGACTCTGCATTTGGCTGGGCCCCATGCTCTTTTCCATGCCAGCATTTGGTGGGTTCCCAATTGGCCCAGGGGCTGCATGCATTATCTACGCTTCATTCTCCCCAAGGATTTCAACATTCTGGTTGTATTCATCTAGTTACAAAATACACAGCTGCCGTACCATAGGAGAGTCACTGTGTCATTGGGATTTTTATGGCTCAATTCCAAAAAAAGAGCATAGAAACTGAACTGGAGGTTTGGCAGGTCCTAAAAAGTATTCACTGCTGATGCCCCAGCCAAACACAAGACTGTGGTGTTCTCAACAACTTACTCTACTCAAAGTGCCTTGTCAGGCAGCCATCAATATGACTGACCCCCATGGAAACTGGCAGTTTCTTAAAGAACAGCCACCCCAGAATGAGAGGCTGCTGTATAGCTGTATCTTTTAGCATCTCTTTCAAACAGATTTTCTGTAGTAGTGTAAATAAATGAAAAGACCAGGATGAATGGGTATTGCTTTAGGCAGTTCCCAGATTCACTTAAAGCTCAGTCACAGCATCACATGGGCATGGAGAAGTCTAAAAAGGGTGATTCACAGATCCCACGAGTGATTTGCAAAGGGAATCTGGCATATGCTGTATAGAAATAAGGCTCTGATGAATTTATATGTGTGTACCAGGTAGTAACAGTGTGGTTCCCATAGAGCAATCACACTAATGAAGTGATCATGAACAGTATTGCTCTGCCCTTCCCATGTCTTAGATTATACATGTAACCACAGATGCAGATGGTCAGGCAGATTCTAAACTGCAGTAAACAGCCTCTAATGTGCCATTTAATAACGTACCGACTTTCCATTTCGTAAGCAATGTCATTGATTTCTACAGCCATTCTCTGAATCTCTTCCCTGGCTTGTTCTTCAGCTGTGTTCTCCATGCTACTCAGGATAATGTCTTCCAGGTAGGAGTCAATAGTGCTCTGGTGCACTTTCACCACCTGGAACAAAACACCAAGATATATTGTTTCTCTGCCTATTGCTGTGCCAGGAGCATGGTGGAAGCAGATTTCCAAAGAAGCGAGAACACCAGATTTTCACCAGACTCTTAATTTCAGGCAGGCCAGCCCGAGATTTGGTTTCAGAGGTGCTTTCTGGGAAGAATGACTTGTGTAAAAATTTATTTTCTAATAGTTCTTTCTGAGAACTATTTGAACAGAAACAAGTGCAGGAAAGAAGCAGTGGTATAAGGGAAACTTATCCACAGATCCAATTCTGCTGCAGCAGGTTAGTTCTATGAATGCAGTGGCAATTGCTTCCTCAGTTCTCATGGTCCCCTGAGCAACAACTGCCAAATAATTATCATCATTATTGACTTCAGTAAATTAATCAGCATTCATTCAAGCAAATCCTGAAGGAAAAGGTTCCGTCAAGCCCGTCAAAGTAACATTAAGATAAAATTATTGGTTTCCATATAAGGGTTGTAGAGCAGAGGTTCTAGAAATGGGTGTTTTCCTTCTGCTAGTCTGAAAGGCATAAGCTTAGGGCACTTTGACCCTCCTTGCTTCCCACTCAGAGATGCAGAAAAGCTAAGAGAAGAAGCTAAAATGAAAAGAAAAACAAACATGATGCCAGACTCTCTTGGTATTGACCTCCTCCCACAAAGTTTGAAAATTATTGGTTTAGTCAATTAGGCTCCCACTCATTCCTTTCAACTGGGAGAAATATGCTTCATGCAGTCAGGAGCTAGAGAACAGGAATAGGACTACAGAATAGTTATGGAATATGGTAATTCAGGATTTTTGTTTCTGGATTTCAAGGTTAGGTTATCCATTTTCATTACTTTAAAATTATTTTTGTACCTCCTGTTATTTGCAGTCCACTTTTGGGGGGCAAAATCTTTCTAAAACATTGCTGAAAGGCATCCTTCCTGGGAGAGCACCTAAGAGTTCTGCTGGACAGACCAAGTGCTGACAAAACATTATTCCTAAAGATGATCTAGGTATATCTGTTCTCCATAGATGTTTGTTGTAGAAATTTAGAAACCTACCTCCATTCATGATATGCCTAACAGGACTGTCTGTAGGGTTATTCAGATCATCATTGATTTAATGGGCATGACTCTTCCAGGAAGGAATCACCCTCTCTTCACTAAGCCTTCCCCCTCAATTTTAAAACTAGCAATCACCAAAGTCAGAGCTGAAGCACCTCCCTTCCATCTGGACCATCCCACAAGGAGGCAGTTCCTACAAGCCGCCCACAGTCCCACCAGTATCCCTCTCTTGCCTGTTTGAAAATCTCATCTTCTTCCTGACGCTGCCTCTCTTCCACCTGACGACGTCCGCTCTCCTCCGCTTCCCGCATCCGCCTCTGCCTCTCAGCCAGCATGACAAAAGCGTGGATTTTCCGTTCTTCTTGCAGCCTCACCAGCTCTTTGGACAGGAAATCAAATATGTTCGCCAGTACCCTTCCTTCTTCCCTGGCCAAGTGGTTTTCCACTGATGACAGCTTTTAAAAAAAATGCAAAGAATTGTGTTAAAAACCCCAGGAACATTGTTCAAAGTCCCAGGACTACCACAGGCCTGTGAAACAGGTCTGCAACATCCACTCAGACCAGCCAAGGGACAACCCTAGGAGTTTTGCATTCTTCTTGTTTTACATGCACTGGCCTGGGTTCTGCATAATGTAACGTTCCTGTATATAGGCTCTGATGGCACAAAGAGGCTAAAAGATGGCAAAACTAGTCAGGGCGGGAATAGTCCTGATACTGTCACACTAGGACAAGCAGCCCCTATGCATGGGTGGGTGGGAAGAGATAAAGCACTAGACGTGCTGTATTCCAGGTAGTATGAACCGCTTTTGTGGTTGCGAGTATAACCAGAATAGTTGCTGAGGCCATCTGCTTGTTACTGGGGAACGCTCCACTGCCCAGACCAAGAAAGGAGAGGTATAAAAGTGACAAGGAAATTACTTCAGCTGCATACCCTCCATCTTTCTGTGCTAAGCTTAGCTAGACCAGAACAGAAAAATAGGATCAGAAGTTGCAAATGAAGCTTCCTTCTAGCATTTGGAAAGTAAACCCTCAATCTTTATGAGTATGAAGCTTGAGTAAAGGTTTAGGAAATGGTGCAACTGTGAGTACAGCCACATTTCTATCCTCTCCTAAGGATACAACATGTTTGTTACGGTTCAAAGCCACCTCAGTGAAATGGTATGTCTTTGGCTAGACATTCATGATGTGAACAAAGTGATTCAACTTGCTGAGATAATAGAGCAACCATGAGTCCCTACAGTTTTAGGTATTGAGTTATTACCTAAAACTGTACGAGCAACTAACTGCTCAGTATACTGAGTTTGCAGAAGTGAAAATGAGACCTCAAAATTCCAGGTAATGGAAAATCAGAAAGTCTGTGACAGAGCTGAGACTAGATTCCAAGTGTTCAGTGTTACTGTGCCATTCACTCCTTGTTCCAAGCACATCATGTTTTATGGGTTGAGTATGTGTGATTGGACTTCAGAAAGGAACAAGATCTACAGTAAGTTCATTATCTCCAGTATGGACTATGAAGCCACAGTCCTTAGCAGGAGGGACTGGCTGGAACTGGCTGGGACGCTGTGTCTCTGTTGGAATAAACAGGCAATAATAGAGTAAACTTGAACATAAAACTCAAAATGGAGCTGAAATATCCCAGACAAGTAGTAATAAAACAGCTTTCTTATAGTGGTGTGCCATTTGCTCATGCAGTGTTTCCAAGAAAGTGGGATCGTCAGTGTTGCACACATCTAGAAGTGACAGTGCTTAGCCCATGGGTGTTTTAAGATGGAGGACGGCAATGCAGTAACTGCACGAGCCCACAGGGAGGGATAACATGGAACTAACATGCTGCTTCCTTTTTACTGCTCCAGGTGCCGTGTTTAAAACTGGTATGAAATGGAGGAAAACAACGCAGGAACACTCTTGTCTTAGACTTTTGTTATACATGAGGTTGGAAATTTTCAAACCCTCATCTTTGACCATTTTATCTGAAGTTTCTGTCCTCTTTCTGCAGGAAGCATTTCTTGAAAAATGCCTCTTTTTATACTGGAAAGGTCAAAAACATGAAAAACACTTGTGACCACCAAGACTAAAGAACTGTGAGTCATCAGTGACTTTCTAAAATAGCCACACACATAGAAAACTCCTGCACATGCATTCCAGAGAGTTTTAGAGTGCAAAATGTTTGAAGACCTGAGCCTTGGACTGTGTGCCTTCAGAGACATAGTGGGGGAAAAAAAAGCAAGAGTAGAGGAGGTAGATACCAGCAGAGGGGGATAGTGGCTCTCCCAAAAGGAAATTCTGAGATCAGAGGTCAGCACCTTTACCATATGCTCTCTCTCCTTCTCTATAAATGTCATTACAGTGTCTGAACTGCTCTCTCCTTCACTCTCACCAGGGCTTCCAGAAGAGAAGGAGCATTTCAAGTGCCTAATGCCTAAGGCTGTTATTTTTCTCTTAATTCCTCAGTAGAAAAAGTCTGTATTCCACACCTGGGCTCCCTGTGTATGAGGGAGCATCTGGAAATTATAAACAGTAAAACACAGTCACCCGGTTCAATTTTTTACTGAGGTCTGAGGGGAAATTTTGTTGCTGCCCACCCAACAGGAAACAGTGGTCTGGCTTCACCTCTGCCAGGCCAGCTGGCCAGTGGATGCTGTTACTGTAACGTGGAACCTGCAGAATTGCCTCAGAGCTGGTCACTGAAAAAACAGGAGAGTAGTAAAAACTGTAGGAAAATCTGCAGGAATGTGGGAGATACTGTATATCTGAGATGCAGTGAAGTCTGGACAAAATTTCTTTATGATCCATTTCAGACCAGCATCTGCCATTTGATTCACTTTGTTCTGGAAAGTTGTGGCCCTGCAAGGAAATAGGATAGGAATTTGCATCCCCAGCTCTCACTAGATCCTTGGCAGAGGATGGAGCCCAAAATTTCTCTGCTGTCCATAAGAGTGGCAAGTACAACAATGTGACACCATGCTAAGGTCCTAGAAGTCTCAAGCCCAGCAAGATTTACAAAGTAAGGCTGCTTTGGCCTCTTTTGTGATGTTTTATGCCTGAGGAGGAGCCTGAGAGGGTGCCAAGCTAGAAAATGAACAGGGAAATGACCGAGCAGTAACACACATTCAGTAAAACATCTGACAGATGTGAGTGACAAGCACGTATTGTGATGCCAGGTCACAACACCAGTCAAATGGATTGAAATGTGGGAAAACTGAGGTTCATCTGACAGTGCAGTTTGTTCAAAGCCCTGTAAATATAAATAAGTGCTCTGTCTGCAAACAAAGCAAGGGCAGCCTGGGCAGCAGCTGTGGTCAGGGCGCCTCAGTCTGTTTCTGAGATTCCCCAGAGCCCCCACAGCAGTGAGAGAGCAATTTCAGCCCCTCAGGCATTCAATGCTTGGCCTGTGCTAGGAGAGCATTTTTGTTACTTGGGGTGCTTTCTGTGCTGTGGATAATAGAAAACATAAATTAAATGCGAGAGTGTTGGTGGTACCGCAAGCACAGAGTGCCCGGTCAGGACAGTGCTGTGAATCAGCCTTCCCATCTATACAGGCAAACCTTGTGCATTTGCAAGTCACGCTGTTTCTGTAGAGCCAGTGTCATTTGCTCCTCTGCCTTCAAAAGCAGCTGTCCGTCCTCCTGGAGTGCGTGAGTGGTTCGCAGCTCTTGGATCAGCTCCAGACGCTTCTCCTTCTCTTCAAACATCTTTAAAATAAAGTTAAACAACCAAGCATATTAAATGGAGAATATAGATCAACATGTTTTGCCAGCAGAGCACACCCTTTTTCTCCAAGCTGCAAGGTCAGCTGTTTCCAAGACGTAGTTCTCTGTAATGAATTTGTGGCCACATTTAGGCAAACACTACAGCTGTCAGGTAAATCTTGCCTAAACCCTCCTGCATAGAAGATGAAAGTTGAGACATTCTGCTGTGGAGTGTAGATGATCCCTTGCTACCTTACTATAAAATAATTTTTTTTTTATTCTGTTTGGCTTCACCCAGAACTCAAACCACTGGAATGCGGAACAGCAACACGAAGTGAAAAGGGCAATAGCCTTCTGGATATCCTGTTCTATCAGCCTCAATGTCACAGCTTCCCAGTGTGAGCATTGCCCCTTTTCCTCAGTCCAGGGTTAAATGTCTCCTGTTTCAACACCTACTGTTTTCTGACCTTCGTTTTGAGGGAGTCTAGCAATGGCTTAAAGCAATAAATTGGTGGGGAGGTTGTTGAAACTGCTGCTGTCCCTGTAATGGGGTTATGTGGCCCAGCCCTTCCCTGACACTGTCTTATCTTCATTCCCCCTCTCTTCCAACAGGACTTCCAACAGTAACAAAGGATCACTCCACCCTGCTCACGTCATTCTCCAACTGAGTCATATATTTATGATCCAGTAGTAGCCAGAAGGAGATTCCTAAAATGATGGAACATTTCATGATATGAAAGTCAACAGCCCTGCAATGGCATCAAACATCCTTCTCATAGATCACCACAGATCTGAAGAAGACTTGGGAAGTCTATACTCCACCTTGAGCCACTTTCACAGTATTGTATTGTTAGCTAAAGCTCAGGTCAGGGGCCCACATGGGAACACTTCACGAACATTAAATAGTTAGTGCAAAAGAGAATATCAATTATATTCTCAGCAGGCACGAAACAAACCTTCTGGACTGGTCTGATCAAAAGTGATAGCCTTGCTTAATATAAAGCCCACGAGGCATGGCTACTCAATTAATTTTTACCTAGACCCACTTCTGCTCCACTGAAAGCAGAATGATGGGTCCTGCACTTGCAGGACATCATGGTGGCGTGCTTCAGTTGCTCCTCATCTAAGGTTCAGCTCACCATCACAGGAAACTGGAAAGATGGTATGAAATACAAGCTGCCCTGCTGGGATGTGGGAGGTTTCTTGTGCCTGGGATCTTGGCATAATCAAGGCAAAATGTACTCATGGACCAGACCTAGTCTAGAATTTGCCATTTGAGTACTTCTGCTATGAAGCATCTAATTAAACAGCTGAATGTAGGGGATGGCAGGAACAGGGAGACACTCACAGACATGTGTAGGAACCTAGAAGTTCCTGTAAGAAATCTGGGCTGGAGAGCAGAGACTTCAGCCTTGAAGGACTCCAGATAACATACAGGAGGATATGCTGCAAAAGCCTCATGACCCTTGATTAGTGCTGTGGAAGAAAGACTGCAAAAACACTTTCAATCATTCCCACCATCATTCTGAAGAGAGACACAAGAGACACAGAATACCGTGTTCTGAATAGCCCTGCCTCGGAGCAACTTCTGCAGACAGATCACTGCCAGTTCTGTTTCCTCTTCCTCCTGCCAAAACACAACAAATACCCACACAATAATTAATTACTTCTTTGGAGACTGAGGTTTCTATAGATTATCCATCTAACTATCAAAAAGTCTAACTCATATCCAGCTTTTTCTCAGTTGTTTCTGAACACCATTCTTCTAATTTCTAGGGAAAGGAAGGCAAGTCAGAATAATATGTACTTCTGTGTTTTACAAGAGAT
This sequence comes from Morus bassanus, assembly GCA_031468815.1. Taxonomy (NCBI): domain Eukaryota; kingdom Metazoa; phylum Chordata; class Aves; order Suliformes; family Sulidae; genus Morus; species Morus bassanus. Next base: position 131,582,077 of record CM062568.1, on the reverse strand, counting down.
GGGGGAGAAAGGCTGTAGTATTAGATTCTAGTTGAGATTTTAGGGGTCTTTAGAGATGAGCCTAATGATAAGGAGATGTTGACAGAGAAAATTACTGTATGCATTAGAAATACTATTTGTAGCTTGTCTGAATCTGAGTTTGCAAAAAGAGCATCAGCTACATTAATTTAACAGGTCAAGACACTAAGGGGATAGAATTATTATTGAAGGAGGTGCAAGAGAGGCCCATAAATAACCATAAAGGGATTTAATTAAAAGGGAACATATACAATTTTTCTCTTGATATTTATTCCAGTGGTGACCTTTATCAGAGTAACTCAGTAAATTTAAGACTTAGAAAGTGATAGTTTGGAATGAAAATTAATTACATTATATTGTGATTTGTCTCTTTGAGAACTTTATTGGCTTAGCATTGTGTGACTGATACCAACTTGGCAGAATGATGGAGCATAGTGGGGAAGAGAACATGACCATAGGAGGGGGAAAAAAAAAAAAAAAAGACTTATTTGAAATAGAGAAAGCATAGCTGCCAGCATTTTTTCTTGCTGAGGGGTCTTCTAGTCTGGAGTTGACAGTAGCAGAAGGAAAAAGCTCAAATAAAAAGAAATCTAAAAAATTGCAAGGAAGTTTTTTTAATAAAGAGCCTAAGAGGTCTGCACTGAAATGTGATATTTTAGAAGTGCTGGAAAAACAGGGAAGAGCGTGGGATGAGAGAAGTGGTGTGGGCTTGAATCTTAGAATCTGTTTTTTCTTAGGTGTTGAAGATTAAGTTTTCCAAAAGCAAAAGGAAGCATTCCTGCCTTTCCACTCCACCACCCAGGAGGAGCAAAGCAGAACTAGCCAAAGGACTGCCTTATGATTTGGTATGTTCTTTTTCTCGGGAAAGAAGGGATGAATTTCCAGTCCAATTAGAGAGCTTAACTGTCCCATATCACCTGGCAACAAAGTGAAAGCCCTTCAGGACAGAGTTTTGGTAACAGAGGTGGCGCATATACTGGACAGGTATGCCAAACTGTTTGGTCTGATGTAAACTAAGATTTGGTTTAAATTTTTGTGGGATGCATTTTTCTGTACTTCTGTTGTTCAGTGCTGCAAATGATTACCAAGGGTAATCATCAACTTCTCCATCTGCCTGCTACAGACCAGCAGGAAAGAATGAAGGGTGATGGAGAGCCTATCATGCCCTGCAGGAGGAAAAAAAAAAAAAAGAATTAAGTATATAGAAGGATCTAGGAGCAGGCTGAAAACTAGAGGGGGCTGGGAGAAAGTGATAAAGGAATTCAAGAGGCGCTCTGTGAGCTTGTTGTGGCTATTAAGTGCGTAAGAAATGATTGGGAGAGAGGACTTGAGGAGGCCTGCAGTAGCATTTCCATTCTCTCCATTTTCTTTTATATCCCTTGTGGTCCATGTCACCCGCCTGTCACTCTGGCATGCTTTCCTTTTGAGATCCTCAACTCCAGTGGGAAGAGGCTGGTGCATTTAGCATTTGGTACTTGTATCTGAGTATGGCAGGAAGAGAAGCATTAACAACAAAGAGCCTTGCTTTCAGTGCTCCTCGCAGCCAGCTGGTAGGAGAAACCTTCCGTGGATTCTGCAAGGCAGGAGATGTTAGTGCTGCTCTTCAGTGGGTGAAGTGGCCTGATTTTACAGATGGAGCTTCACTGGAGAGCTCCACATTTTTATGTGTTCACACATAAAGATAACTTGAAAATAAACCAAATGTTGACAGAATTCATTGAGGTGGAATTTTATTGTATTGGAACTCTTTAAAAAACCCTATAATCTGTAAACACGCTCAAGAATTACTACAACTGGGGGATAAATCTCTCTGATTTGTTTCCATGTTACCTGGAAGTATTTAAAAATCTGCTAAACTGGTAAAACTAAAGAGTGTAAATCTACAACTGCAATACAATATCTAATACTTAGGAGTTAGTAAAGCTGTAGAAAGCTCTTCCCAAGGAGATATTCTTATTTCAGTCATCTTAAAATAGACCATATAAAACATAGGACATCATACTGCACAAAGGAAGACAGCATGGATGATCTAATAAGACTTTCTCTCACCTTCATGGTTGTGTGACTCTTAAATTCACAGGTTTAAATGGTAATTGTGTCTGATTCTTACTACATCATGAAAATGGTGTTAATAACCAGACAAAGCAATCCACTGGGGCAACCATCTCTTAAGTACATTACTTTAAGAAAGGAAAAGAAGTTGCAGCTCCCCTAAAAAGTTGTTTTTTCCTACAGCTTATCACATCGCCCATGACACATCATTACTGCTATTTCAATCTCTACAGAAGAATCACTTTCTGTGAACTGGAGCGTGCTCATCAGTGACTGCATCCTGCATGATGACAAGAGCTTCACTCCAGCAAATTAATGAAGTCCATGCTCAGTGCTAAGCACCCAAAGTCTCACTGACTTCAGTGGGACTAAACTTAATTGCTCTGCTGGATTACGATAATGTTGTCAGATCAGAAGGTTGAAAGACATTGAATAATAATAATCATCATCATCATCATCTGCCTTTTTGTTCCCCAAGAACAAGGGAATAACGTGTCTACTAATTTATGTCTTTTTAAAACAAAGTTTAGTTAAGGATTTGGCCAACAGATATTGTAAAAGAATTTCAATTCTTTGGCTGCTAGTATATTCATAGAATAAAGAGAGACTAAGAGAGTCTTAAGAAATAGTGATGACTATTTCTAACATGAATACACACAAAAAAGATAAAGCTCACTTCTTTCCTTCTCTGGGCATTCCTCTAACAACTGTGCAGGAAACAATCTGGGATCAACAGAAAAAAAAGTGCTAAAACCAGCCCACTTACAATTGATGGTTTTTCCAGGATTGGAGTGGGTGGCCGAGGAACGGGCTTTTCTACTTTTTCAAGGAAATGGAGGGGCGTCTTCGGCTCCTTGACTTTATTCTTCTTCTCCAGTAGTGCCTGGAATAGACATACAACTTAATCAGAACTGGGCTAAATAGAACAACACAATAAGGCCAGTCCTCTAGATGCTGACTGTTGCTGATCATACTGACTACAGGAACCTGAAAGTATTTTGCAGTTTGCAGGCTTGTGGCTTCTATTTCTTACTGCACATCAACTGAAAAACTGAATACAGTCAGTAGATGAGGCTATTGGTTGGTCAGAAGATACTGATGGGAACGTCAAAATCATATGTAAGAAGGAATTAAGAGTTATTTTACTATATTTACAAGTCATCCACCAGCAACTGCATACGGTGAGTCACCTAAAATTGGTATAAACTTAATCTCTAATGTAACACATTCTTAAGTAAAAGCATATTTCAGATTTTTTTTTCATTTTAAAATAGCAATCTCATTGAACCAATTAAACACTGACCCATATGCAAGCAGAGGCAGTTGTGCGTGTTACTTTCCTTATGCAATGACAAAAACATTAATTATTTTCCTATAAGATAGAGGTAAGATTCTTTCAAAACATGAAAAATGGGTAGGAATAACACAATTTAATTACAGTTTACGTATCACTACGGAATGGTATAACTCTCTGCCTTTAACTATAGGTGTAATGCTTGTTACTGCAGGTTAGAAATGTTATGCAGTCAGGAGGTTTCATGAAGGGGGTCACTGGAAGAGTGTATTGTCACCATTCCTCAGTGAAACGTCTTTGTATGATACGCTGTTACTGCACAGGGTTGAACCAAATGTCCCAGGACCCCTTCCTTGCAAAGTATGTTTTGAAGCCCTTCTCTGCTCATCTGCAACTGCCCAGCAGCCCAGTGGCACCCACAGCAACTGTAAGAGTGGACTAAGGGCGAAAGGGAAACTTGCCCGAGAACTTCCTTCTACCAAGAAAATCCACAAACCCATTAAGAGTGGGTTTTATCTCGCCTGCAGCTGTTTGGTGGCAGATGCCACCTTGTCAGCCAAAGCAGGCTAGGAGTGGAAATGCCACCGCAGCCTCAACTCTTTCAAGACATTTTCAAACTGTTTAGAGAGCCAAAGTCCTGCCAACTTCCCATCTCAAGCTACTTAGAACAAGACATTCAGATAAGCATTTCGAACTGCATGACAATGCTTGCCTGCTGTAGGACATCACACTTCGGTTCACAAAGAAAAGGGAAGAAAATCCTACTACTGTACGGGCTGGATCTGTAGTCTTTATTACTGAAAGAACAGACATCTTCCAGCAAAGAAAAGTGTGCCTTTTTCTTTTCTCACTCTCTCTTTCAAATATTCAAATACAGTATTTCACTAGGGAGGGAAACCAAAGAAAAACTTAAGAAAAAAATTCCATGCTGAATGTCTCTCTCCAGTAACAGGAAATTGACAGCACTTGCACCACATTTAATTGTGAAATTAATGAAGTTTTGAAACTCCAGTTGTCATTGTACAAAACTCTTCTTGCATATTGGATCTGACCTTTCAGGCCAGGATAATTAATTGCTCCAGAAAATGAGAGAGATTTCTAGTTGGAAGGTTTAAAATGCTTTATTATTGAAAACTTCTAAATGGACCATGTTAATAATGCAAGAATCAAAGCCTATAAACTGCTTATAAGCCATGTGAAATGGTTATAGCTCAAAAACGGTGAGAGATTTTCTGAACTGTTTCTTGTATTTGTTGACCTTAGAGCTCTCTGGCATGAAGATTGTAACAGTGCTTGCTATGATTTATAAGGTGTTTTGCATGATGGGGGGGAAACCAAAAGAAAAAAGCTGCTGTAATTGTGATTCTTTTGAAAACAATGGCTCCTATGTTTATTAGTACAATGTTGCATTCATAAGAATTTTTCTAACAAAACCTTAGCTTCCAAAAATATTTCTTACTAACCAGAATAACAAAATACAAACAGAATAACAGCTTTTAAAGACAGAAAAATCTATGAGCACTTCTGACAAGAGGGAATTATTATTAATGTAGATTTGAGAAATATTGCAGTTCCCAGAAGTGGTTTTACGTTTTCATGTCAGCACAGTCTAGTGCCTGCTTTGCTATCTTTACAAAGTCAAAAATGCTTACAATTTGCTTCCTCTAATCTGAGGTTTTAAGTTATTTTAAGACTTTAATGTAAGAAAAGAAGAAAATATGTTTTTTGCATTAACTGGTTCTGCCTAACTTAACAAGTTACCATTTTTCAAAATAGGGAGACCAGGGCCCAAGAATCGCTGTAAAATACTTTCTTTAAAAAGAAAAAAGTGCCTAATTTCTGAACAACATATTTCAAATGTTACCGCATCCATATCACACTCTAATTTTTTCTGAGATAGACTACATTACTTTTTTCAGCTAATAGGGTCAGAGTCATAGTATAATCTGGTTGGACTGGACAGTAAAGGACCACCCAATTCATCTCCTTTTCATTTTCCTGGCAAATGCAGTGAACAGCAAATGGCACGCATGCTTTTGGCCATACACTTTAGCTTCTTTGCTAGCTTCTGATAGAAGCAGAACTCTTGACAGGATAGTGGCTTGAGAAACAACTGTCCATTCAAAGAAATAACTCTTTAGATTCCTTCCTTATCTTCTCTGTGATCCTCTCCTTTTCACAAGATGCTAGGTATATTTTATTTTCAGGTACAGCACAGAGTGTACAGTCATGTTTCTCTTTCTTCCTTTTTGCCCACAAATGAAGAAGGTGAGATCATCAAGGACAGACTGACTACCTACTTTGCAATGTAGCATGGCTGCTGCATCTTGGCTGATCAAGACTGACATACAGCTCTTAGAGCTTGTCTGAGCATGAGCCAACTAACACTGTGTTGGAGATCTGTTCTTGATGAAATAACTGCTTGAACAGGTTTTCCTACACTTTGAAGCTGGCAGAGATTTTCTCCAGAGACATTCTTGCCCCCCCTACTTCTTCACCTCCTTCCAGCAACCGGATAAAGGCAAACAGATGTGATGGGAGTTGCACTTAATGCTGAGGTGAGAGATTCTTTGTTCTGGCATCATCTTGATCCAGCACTTTGAGACTACCTGACAGTTCACCCCTCTTGAGTAAGCAGAGCATACAGGGTCAGCCTAAAGTCACGCATTGTTCTGCACTGGGATTTCTTCTGGCAGCTCCTCCATTCCTTGGTGTATTCAGTTACCTAGTTGCATTTCTTTCCTTTAGCAATTAGCTATAGCAGTATGCTGTCTTCTTAATGCCTTGGATTTTCACACAAGGCTGTCTATATAACGGCTCACATACATTCCTTAAAGCACTGTTGTCTGCGCTGGCTAGGAACTAGCCTTCCTTGTCCTTTTACAGATCTGGTTTAAGACACAGATCGTTGTTTTTACTGTAAATCCTGGGTCACTCCTGTTTCTGCCATGTTCTCTTGTTTTAGAGAATCATTCAAAGAATACTGAGTGTACATAATACTCCTGCAAAAGGTTTCAGGATGGTCCTCAAAAAGTCTGCTTCTAAAAATCACTTATTTTGGGCTTAGCTTCAAGTTCGGAAGAAGCTGTTCTTAGTCTCAAGAGGACACAGATCCTTTTTGTAGCTCCTTAGATAATTGCTTATCCCTTCTTACAAGCTTTAAGCTTAGGAAAACCCTCAATATGGCAAACCAAGAGAAACATAATGAGGAGAACTAGTCCATCCTGCCACTTGTTTGGCCAGAGAAGCAAGCCTTGGAAACTTCCTTTATTAAAATTAATTACTTCTGAGGCCAAAATCTAGCATTCCTGCTCTATTTGCCACCTCCTTCCACAGATTATCCAGGGAAAATGAAAGAAACTCATTCTAGAGCTAGATCACTGTGTACTCTCTGAGTTTTCAAGAGTTCTGCTTTATTTCTAGGATTATGGGAGAAAATCTGTAG